>BSBN01001197.1:0-2400000 GCA_027924645.1 Cunninghamia lanceolata | reverse complement strand
GATCATAGTCAATGATCCATTATCGTGAAATACAATAACGGGATGAATCTTGAAAAACTCAAAACTTCAATATCCTGAAATCTAGATGCGATCTTGAAATGAGATCTACCAAGAATGCTTATTTTACTATTCCGAAGCTCTGGGGAAAATTTGGGGGTCAACCGCTTCTTCGACAAGACTTACTAAAAATAGTAAGTGTGGTATTCTTAGCCTGTTAGAAACTTTGAGGGTTCTGAATCATTATTCAAGAAAATGGGTGTCCGAAAACGTAAATCTTGAAAAGAAGTGAAAACAAAAGACATCAATTTTGAGCGATGCAAGATTGCCCTTACACCTCTAGATGCTCTTGCACCAAGATGAAACTACTATGCGTCAAATCTTAAAACAAATGTTTTCGATCATGCTTAATGATCTATTATCATGAAAATAAAGCATCTAGACGAAGCTGAGCGTAAGATTACAACACAATTGTTTCCAATCACGTCGAATGATCCATTATCATGAAATAAGGCATCTAGATGAAACCGAGCATAAGACCTTAAAACAAATGTTTCTGATCACACAATGTTTTGTTATCACAAAATAAAGCATCTAGGCACATCTAAGCATCAAATCTTAAAACAAATGTTTCTAATCGCACGCAGTGATTTGTTATAATGGAACAAGGCATCTAGATGAAATTGACTGTAAAATTTTAAAATAACTATTTTTGATCACACTGAATGATCCAATATCATGAAATAAAGCATCTATATGAAACAAAGTGTAAAATTTTGAAACAAATGTTTCCGACCACGTTGAATGATCCATTATCATGAAATAAAGCATCTAGAAGAAGCTAAGTGTAAAATTTTCAAACAAATGTTTCAGATCACGCTCAATCATCAGTTGTCATGAAATAAAGCATATGGACAGAACCGATCTTAAAATTTCAAGACACATGTTTCTGATCACAGTCAATGATCCATTATCATGAAATACAATCAAGGAATGAATCCTCATAAACTCAAAACTTCAATATCTTGAAATATAGACGTGATCTTGAGATGAGGTCTACCAGGAATGCTTATTTTACTATTCCGAAGCTCTAGGGAAAATTTGGGGGTCAACCACTTCTCCGACAAGACTTACTAAAAATAGTAAGTGTGTTATTCTTAGCCCGTTGGAAACTTTGAGGGTTCTGAATCGTTATTCAATCAAATCTTGAAAATAAGTGAAAAGAAAAGACATTAATTTTGGGCGATGCAAGATTGCCCTTACACCTCTGGATGCTACACCAAGATAAAACTACTAAGCGTCAAATCTTAAAACAAATGCTTTCGATCATGCTCAATGATCTATTATCATGAAAATAAAGCATCTAGACGAAGCTGAGCATAAGATTTCAAGACAATTGTTTCCAAGCACGCCGAATGATCCATTAACATGAAATAAGGCATCTAGATGAAACTGAGCATAAGACCTTAAAACAACTATTTCCGATCACACACAATGTTTCGTTATCATGAAATAAAGCATCTAGGTACATCTAAGCTTAAAATTTTAAAACAAATGTTTCTGATCGCACGCAGTGATTCATTATCATGGAACAAAGAATCTTGACGAAACTGAGTGTAAAATGTTGAAACAAATGTTTCTGGTCACACTGAATGATCCAATATCATGAAATAAAGCATCTAGATGAAACCGAGCGTAAAATTTTGAAACTAATGTTTCTAATCACATTGAATGATCCATTATCATGAAATAAAGCATCTAGACGAAGCTGAGCGTAAAATTTTCAAACGAATGTTTCTGATCACGCTCAATCATCAGTTGTTATGAAATAAATGATATGGCAGAACCGATCATAAAATTTCAAGACAAATGTTTTCGATCACAGTCAATGATTCATTATTGTGAAATACAATCAGGGGACGAATCCTGACAAAATTGAAACTTCAATATCTTGAAATCCAGACGCGATCTTGAGATGAGATCTATTAGGAATGCTTATTTTACTATTCCGAAGCTCTAGGGAAAATTTGGGGGTCAACCGCTTCTTTGACAAGTCTTCCTAAAAATAGTAAGTGTGGTATTCTTAGCCCGTTGGAAACTTTGAGGGTTCTGAATCGTTATTCAAGAAAATGGTTGTCCGAAAATGTAAATGTTGAAAAGAACTGAAAACAAAAGACATCAATTTTGGGCGAAGCAAGATTGCCCTTACACCTGTAATGCCCCTTGCCTTTTTGCTTGTGATAGATGTTATTTTCATGTTTCCTATGACAATGCTGGTTTAGATGATAGTCTTATAGTGCATGTTTACAGTTTCGAGATGGTTGGACTTCTATGTTATGGTTTATGTTCTCCTTGATCTTGATGGACACTTTGACATTATGCTAGCTGATTATGGATCTATGTTGGGATGATACTTGATTACTTGTACTTTGTGCTTTCACATTTTGATGGACATGATTATGGATTAATGTTATTTTAAGTTTAATATGTTATTCGATCATGATTATGATGTATAACTGGTAATGGAAGTAGCTAATTAATGATGTGTTTACGTGAACGAAACAGTGTCGCATTACTCGTGTTCGAGTACCCTGCCATGCTGCGATTTCTATTCATCGTGTCTGTGATTACATGATTATATATGGATATATGCACAACCTTATTTTTTGCAGGATGCAGGTACCGGGCATCGACTCCATCTGAATTACTAGGTCTGAGCGTGCCCTAGCCAATGGAATTGTGGATTTGAGTTAACATGAGGTTCCCTATTTAGTCAACATCCTCAAGGAGGATGAGTTTCAGTGTTGTACCCTGTCGTCACCGTCAGTGGGACTATTGTCGTCATTTGTCATTATGTCCTGTGGCTTCACTTGGGTCAGGTATCACCTTGTAAGTTAGGGTATATCCAATTTAAGTGTCAATTTATGCATGATTAATATTTCATTTAAATAAGGTTAAATTAAAGCTTAAATTAAATAAACATTGCTAGGGGATTATGTGTGTGGTTTAATAATTATAAATGATTTAATTATTGATAATTGGTAAAACTAATGTGAAAAATAGTAATTAAATAAATAAACTGGATAAATAATTAAATGAGTAAATGAAGTAATAAGTCCTAAGTTGTAAGTGAGTTAAATTAAAAGAAAGTAAGATTCATTAGTAAGATGATTAAATAATTACCATTTTGATTAAATGAATTGATGGTAATAAGGATAATATTCTAAAGATTAAATATTAAGGTTGTCGCCTGGTTTTATGAGTTCAATATTTGGAGATGAGTAAAATTAATGTCTTTTGGCCGTCATCTGCAAGTTTGAGGTGTGGAATCCCTTGGTAAGTGAAATTGAAGAATCTCACAAGAATGTGGGATGTTGGAAGAAGAGAGGCATGTCTCTTGCAATCACCCGAGGAATGGACCCATGTTTTGAGACAGTGGGTTGTCGGAAGGAGAGGTAGGCCTTCTGCATTTATCCAAGGAGATAGAGTCTTGGTTGTACAGAGAAAAAAAGAATTTAGGAAGAGAAGAGAAGGCGATTGGATTCAGAGAGAAGATAAGACTCTTGTGAAAGCTTAAAAATTTTAGGTATGCACTGCAAATATGCTTAATTCTTGTGAAATTGTAATAGAACTAAGATTACTGTATTTTCCTTCATTGATGAGAGTTATTCAGTAATTGGTATTTAAATTCCTTCTATCTCTAGTTTGAGACCTGTCACAATCCTCCATGTGCTGTAGATACAATTGAATGTCTCGAATCTGACTTGTCCATTTACCCCTGTTTGCATTCTGGAATGCTGAGTTAAATCCTTCTATGGGAAACCTCTTGCTGTGTTTGTAATTCCTTACCTAACACTCTGTCAAACAAAACAAATTGCACCCTTTAGTTTTGTCCTGTGCATCTGATAAGGCACATAGACTAGTGTTAAACAGAACTCTGCTTTATTCTTGTTGATTGCTGTCATTGAACCCTGGAGTATTACTCATGTCGGCCCTATCTAATTATATATATGTAAAAAGGTATGCAGAGATGCACATGCTTAAACTGCTGTCAATGAATTGCTTTAATGTCCTTGAGCCTAGCAATAAACCCACTATGCGAACCTGTGGAAGCGATGTAATGGAGGAAGAACCTCCTGCCTTACAGAATCCTATAGCTAACCACATTAGAGGGTTGTTTACCACCTTTGTGAAGCGTCATGCTAGCTGCAACCTATCGATTCTTCCCAGTTGATATTTGCTTTGAATCTCGCTGAGCGATCATGCCGTTTTAAGTTTCCAGTATGGCTCTTGGCTATGGACGTGATTTACCTCCTAATCTATTGATATACTTGTGGACATTCTAATCTTGGCTCAACAAAATGTCATTGTTAAGTCTGTAATTAGAAATAATGGGGGGGCAACTTTAGGATGGTCAGTTGTCAGACACTGTGAAACCTTAGATGTATTGCCTTACTCATTGGCTGTTAGCTATCTGCCCTGGCAGTTCTCATTTTGGCAAGATTAACGCCTTGAGTTTTAGGCAGAATCCCATTCGATGCTGTGTGATCTTAACTATCGCAACTGCTTAGAAGTTTCTAGATTCTCCTTCTTATGAACTCAGTCATGGAATCCTTGCATTCACTTTTACAAAATAAAATGTGAAGATTCACTGTAAGCCCAATGCCTATCTCGGCACCCATGGTGTGCTTTCTGCTGTCTTCGCCATTATTTGGTGACTACCTATCAACCAATAGCAACGTAGTGCTATTATCCTTTGGCATGCTATCGCAAGTCCTCATGATTAAAGTTGGTTCCATTCCATTAGTGAATGCCTTGTGTTGCACAAAGTTCTTTGGGGTCTTATCCATGAGCCGATTACACCATTATACAAGTATTGTCTCTGACAATCAATGCAATCATGCTTTGCATTTTGCCATTAACATTGTTATTAGTATTGCTACACCTATCTGATGGGTATGCACTCTGTCAATGCCTCTGCATAATGTTCTAAGCATTTCCAAACATATTATCTGGAAGAGTTGCCTTAGTCCTTGCAACTGTGGTAATGCTTGGATGCTGTCCCTTTGCAGTGTGTCGTCCCACCAAATCCGTCTTGTACATATCTTGCACTCATTGCTTTCCGGGAGATTACACCTTTGAAGAGATCGGACTGGTCTCATTCCTCCATTGCCTCTCTACATATTACTCTGTGATTGAGAGGAGTAGTGGATGTCAACGACATGTTAGGGATTCTTCGAGAGGGTCAACAGCCAATTGTGGCCTAAGTAAATAGGGTTTCCCGTAATAAATTTTAATTAGGGTTCCTTAACAAATTGTAGTTAGGGTTTTGGTGATGAAGAGTAACATTAGAAGATATGAAATTTATGTATTTTGGTAGGCTTTGTAATTATTTTCCATGTATGATGTTAAATATATTGCTTCATATGCATAAATTTAAATAGTTTTAACGGAGGTTCAAGTTGAGAGATAAGGTTAGGTTTTGAGTCTTACTTGATTTTTAATTGTATTAAAATTTAGTTCAATTCAATAATAAGTTGAATATTATAACTAATTACTTGATGCAATTAGGTCAAGTTTTGAAATATTACAGGATTAAATTTATTAGATTATTGTTCTATCATGGAATGTGGTTGTTATAATTATGTTGTGTTGACACAATTTTATAATTTTATTAATTTGATTATTTAAATTTAGTAGATGTGTTTAAAAGGGTAACGTTAATTAATTAATGATCTCGGATGAAAAATAATTGTTACCAAGTGATTTGTGGAATATTATTATTATTATTATTTCTAATATGTTGGTCACGTGACTCGTTTAGATAAGTTAATGGAATTTATGTGATCAAATTATTAAGTTTATTAAACTTAGTTTGTAATTAGATCATGGTAAGGGAGATGGCATATTAGATTGTAATAAATGGAAACTTGATATGTGGAATAATAGTTTGGTTAAAAGAAATTTAGTGTAGTATTAAACTCTATCACCTTCTCTTAAAAAAAAAAAATGACTTATTGAACTAGAACCCGTTCGTGTGTTAATTCCTCATAAATGTTATGACAATTAGACCAAGGTTATTCGATCTATATGTATTTGCAACTATTGTTACGTAGATGGGATTAAAATTGTTTCTTTTATTTTATAAATTAGATCAGAACTCTCAAATTTATCCGTATGAATTAAATTTAAAATTATATTATAATCATTTAATCAATTTGATTTGTAACACTGACAATAGTTGTCTACTTTAGTTATGTTAACGATATTTGCATCTTGTAAATTTAATTAAATGATTATTTAATAAATATTTACTTTATTGTAAATATAGATTTATTTCTTAATACGAATACAATCAAATGACAAGCTAATTTTAATGATTAGTATACTATTGTAATCACTTAGTCAATTACAATCTGCTTTAGTGGACTAGTTGTAAAGAAAGTAAGATTTAAATCATAAGTATAATTGATTTCTCGTAATGTGTTAATTCTATCTGTGGGGCATAACCTCGTTCATATGGTCTTTGATTCAATATCTACTCGTGTGGCTAGAGTTCTAGAGGCTTATCTTGGGATGTCTTGATTTCATATGTTGTGTTGATAGATGTCTTGAGATCCTATTGGTCTATAAAGTATGTCGTCCCTAGTTATGTATGGACTAAAAGACAAGGGGAAAGATAAATGCACTTCCTTGTGGATGTATTGTTATCCAGCTGATTGTATTAGTTTGGTATCCAGTTTTGTGGTGAGTTATGGAACAGGGTGACATAGAGATCATAGAGTTGTAATGAATATGTGTTATTATGGGCAATGGTCTAGGAGTTATGCCCTTATGATTATGTTATGGAGGGTTAATGCCTTGCATTGTTATATACCTGTTGATATAAGGAATGATGTTATGCAAGATGATTAATGCCTTGCATGGTTCCTGTACCCTCGTTGTTGTGATGTCATGCTATGCTTGTTAAGTAGGGTTTTCTAGTTGTAGGTAAGGGAGTGGCTTCCATTGTGGGGGCTGGTACCAAGTGGCTAGCTAGGGTAACCCACTGGGAGTTGGTAATTCAGTGATAACATAATAATAAATCTAGGGGTTGGGTAGTTTTCACACTAACAAGATAATAAAATTTTTCCTCACTCATCCCTGTAGTGCTAGTTCAGACTAAGGATGAGGGGAGAAGGCCGGGATTGGCAGATTTACTTCCTTGTCATCACGAAAGGAAGGTTGATTCCACATGCGTCATCCTATGGGGCCGGTGTCTAGAGAGAGACTGCCTGGGTAACCCATGTTAGGACCATGCGATGACACTCTCCTTACTACAGCTTAGCACTCCCTAGTTATACTCTCCCCATTTGTTAAGTGTTGTCTCTGAAAGTACTGTTGTGTTGTTTTGTGATGGTGACTTGTGATGTTGGAGTCATGTGTTGTCTCATAGCCTACTGTCTACCTGACCGTATGTTATAGTGGGGGACCTTATGTTAACTCCTAGCTTGGGGGGTGGACCTTAGGGTTCCACATGGTCGGGTGGAAGAGTTTTATCCATTGGTTTTTTCCTTGCCACTGTTCGTGAGCGTGGAGGATATGCCTTGTGCATATGACTATAGACCTTGTACTTGAAGATAGCTTTTATGCTCGTATACTTGCCTATGTATCAGTTGATTCATAATGTATGTGTTCCAAACGTAATCAAAACTACATGTTGATGTACCCATATGTATAGACTTTTGATCATGCACATGTAATCTTGAGCAAGTTGTTTATCTATGTGGCACGAATGGAGATGTATATGTATATTCACTAGTACAATAGATGTGGAATGAACTGCTATTGATCAGTTAACCATGTATGTTAAATTATGTTGATTAATTCATCAAGTAATGCAACCATGGGACCTTAGAAGACAAGTTGTTGTTAATGATGTGTGTTGTTTGGCATAACATTACTTTGTTATCTTATACAAAAAAAAAAAAATTATTCCACTTGCATAGTACAGATGTGTTGTCCTCTAAGGTTTTCATTACGGGGCATTACAACACCTCTAGATGCTCCTGCACCAAGATGAAACTACTATGCGTCAAATCTTAAAACAAATGTTTCTGATCATGCTCAATGATCTATTATCATGAAAATAAAGCATCTAGATGAAGCTGAGCGTAAGATTACAACACAATTGTTTCCAATCACGCCGAATGATCCATTATCATGAAATAAGGCATCTAGATGAAACCGAGCATAAGACCTTAAAACAAATGTTTCTGATCACACAATGTTTCGTTATCACGAAATAAAGCATCTAGGCAAATCTAAGCGTCAACTCTTAAAACAAATGTTTCTGATCGCACGTAGTGATTCGTTATAATGGAACAAAGCATCTAGACGAAACTGACTGTAAAATTTTAAAACAACTGTTCCTGATCACACTGAATGATCCAATATCATGAAATAAAGCATCTATATGAAACAGAGTGTACAATTTTGAAACAAATGTTTCCGACCACATTGAATGATCCATTATCATGAAATAAAGCATCTAGATGAAGCTAAAAGTAAAATTTTCAAACAAATGTTTCCGATCACGCTTAATCATCAGTTGTGATGAAATAAAGCATATGGACGGAACCGATCATAAAATTTCAAGACAAATGTTTTCGATCACAGTCAATGATCCATTATCATGAAATACAATTAGGGGATGAATCCTCACAAACTCGAAACTTCAATATCTTGAAATCCATACACGATCTTGAGATGAGATCTACCAGGAATGCTTATTTACTATCCTGAAGCTCTGGGGAAAATTTAGGAGTCAACTGCTTCTCCGACAAGATTTACTAAAAATAGTATATGTGGTATTCTTAGCCCGTTGGAAACTTTGAGGGTTTTGAATCGTTATTCAAGCAAATGGGTGTCTGAAAATGCAAATCTTGTAAAGAAGTGAAAACAAGACATCAATTTTGGGCAATGCAAGATTGCCCTTACACCTCTAGATGGTCCTACACCAAGATGAAACTACTAAGCATCAAATCTTAAAATAAATGCTTCGAATCATGTTCAATGATCTATTATCATGAAAATAAAGCATCTAGATGACACTGAGCATAAGATTTCAAGACAATTGTTTCCAATCATGTCAAATGATCTATTGTCATGAAATAAGGCATCTAGATGAAACTGAGCATAAAACCTTAAAATAAATGTTTCCGATCACACATAATGTTTCATTATTACGAAATAAAGCATCTAGGTACATCTAAGCATAAAATTTTAAAACAAATGTTTCTAATCGCACGTAGTGATTCGTTATCATGGAACAAAGTATCTAGATGAAACTAAGTGTAAAATTTCAAAACACATGTTTTTGATCACACTGAATGATCCAATATCATGAAATAAAGCATCTGGATGAAATCGAGCATAAAATTTTGGAACAAATGTTTCTGATCACGTTGAATGATCCATTATCATGAAATAAAGCATCTAGAGGAAGCTGAGCATAAAATTTTCAAACGAATGTTTTTGGTCACACTCAATCATCAGTAGTCAAGAAATAAAGCATATGGACGGAACCGATCGTAAAATTTCAAGACAAATGTTTTCGATCACAATCAATGATCCATTATCACGAAATACAATCAGGGATGAATCCTCACAAACTTGAAACTTCAATATCTTGAAATCTAGACGTGATTTTGAGATTAGATCTACCAAGAATGCTTATTTTACTATTCTGAAGCTCTAGGCAAAATTTGGGGATAAACCGCTTCTCCGACAAGACTTAGTAAAAATAGTAAGTGTGGTATTCTCAGCCTTTTGTAAACTTTGAGGGTTCTGAATCGTTATTCAAGCAAATGGGTGTCCGAAAATGCAAATCTTGAAAAGAAGTGAAAACAAAAGACATCAATTTTGGGCGATGCAAGATTGCCCTTACACCTCTGGATGCTCCTACACCAAGATGAAACTACTAAGCCTCAAATCTTAAAACAAATGCTTCTGATCATGCTCAATGATCTATTATCATGAAAATAAAGCATCTAGATGAAGCTGAGCATAAGATTTCAAGACAATTGTTTCCAATAATGCCGAATGATCCATTATCATGAAATAAGGCATCTAGATGAAACCGAGCATAAGACCTTAAAACAAATGTTTCTGATCACACACAATGTTTCATTATCACGAAATAAAGCATCTAGGCACATCTAAGTGTAAAATTTTAAAACAAATGTTTCTGATCGCACGTGGTGATTTGTTATCATCGAACAAAGCATCTAGACAAAACTGAGTGTAAAATTTTAAAACAAATGTTTCTGATCACACTGAATGATCCAATATCATGAAATAAAGCATCTGGATGAAACTGAGTGTATAATTTTGAAACAAATGTTTCCGATCATGTTGAATGATCCATTATCATGAAATAAAGCATCTACACGAAGCTGAGCCTAAAATTTTCAAACGAATGTTTCTGATCACGCTCAATCATCAGTTGTCATGAAATAAAGCATATGGACGGAACCTAGCATAAAATTTCAAGACAAATGTTTTCGATCACAGTCAATGATCTATTATCGTGAAATACAATCAGCGGATGAATCCTCACAAACTTGAAACTTCAATATCTTGAAATCTAGATGTGATCTTGAGAAGAGATATACCAGGAATGCTTATTTTACTATTCTGAAGGTCTGGGGAAAATTTGGGGGTCAGCCGCTTCTCTGACAAGACTTACTAAAAATAGTAAGTGTGGTATTCTTAGCCCGTTAGTAACTTTGAGGGTTCTGAATCGTTATTCAAGCAAATGGGTGTCCAAAAACACAAATCTTGAAAAGAAGTGAAAACAAAAGACATCAATTTTGGGGGATACAAGATTGCCCTATCACCTCTGGATGCTCCTGCACCAAGATGAAACTACTAAGCATCTAGACGAAGCTAAGCGTAAGATTTCAAGACAATTATTTCTAATCACAACGAATGATCCATTATCATGAAATAAGGCATCTAGATGAATCCAAACATAAGACCTTAAAACAAATGTTTGCGATCATACACAATGTTTTGTTATCACGAAATAAAGCAGATAGGCACATCTAAGCGTAAAATTTTAAAACAAATGTTTCTGATCGCACGCAGTGATTCGTTATCATGGAACAAAGCATCTAGACGAAACTGACTGTAAAATTTTAGAACAACTATTTCTGTTCACACTGAATGATCAAATATCATGAAATAAAGCATCTCGATGAAACTGAGCGTAAAATTTTAAAATAAATGTTCCCAATCACGTTGAATGATCCATTATCATGAAATAAAGCATCTAGACGAAGCTGAGCGTAAAATTTTGAAACAAATGTTTCCGATCACGCTCAATCATCAGTTGTCATGAAATAAAGCATATGGACAAAACCAATTGTAAAATTTCAAGACAAATGTTTTCGATCACAGTCAATGATCCATTATTGTGAAATACAATCAGGGGATGAACCCTCAAAAACTCAAAACTTCAATATCTTGAAATCGAGACACGTTCTTGAGATGAGATCTACCAGGAATGCTTATTTTACTATTTCGAAGCTCTGGGGAAAATTTGGGGGTCAACTGCTTCGCCGACAATACTTACTAAAAAGAGTAAGTGTGGTATCCTTAGCCCGTTGTAAATTTTGAGGGTTCTGAATCTTTATTCAAGCAAATGGGTGTTCGAAAATGCAAATCTTGAAAAGAAGTGAAAACAAAACGCATCAATTTTGGGTGATGCAAGATTGCCCTTACACCACTAGATGCTCCTGTACTAAGATGAAACAACTAAGCGTCAAATCTTAGAACAAATGCTTCTGATCATGCTCAATGATCTATTATCATGAAAATAAAGCATCTAGATGAAGCTGAGCATAAGATTTCAAGACAATTGTTTCCAATCACGCCAAATGATCCATTATCATGAAATAAGGTATCTAGATGAAACCGAGCATAAGACCTTAAAACAAATGTTTCCGATCACACACAATGTTTCGTTATCACAAAATAAAGCATCTAGGCACATCTAAGCATAAAATTTTAAAACAAATGTTTCTGATCGCACGTAGTGATTCGTTATCATGGAGCAAAGCATCTAGACGAAACTGAGTGTAAAATTTTAAAACAAATGTTTCTGATCACACTGAATGATCCAATATCATGAAATAAAGCATCTGGCTGAAACCGAGCGTAAAATTTTGAAACAAATGTTTCTGATCACATTGAATGATCCATTATCATGAAATAAAGCATCTAGACGAAGCTGAGTGTAAAATTTTCAAACAAAAATTTCCAATCATCCTCAATCATCAGTTGTCATGAAATAAAGCATATGGATGGAACCGATCATAAAATTTCAAGACAAATGTTTCTGATCATAGTCAATGATCCATTATCGTGAAATACAATCAGGGGATGAATCCTCACAAACTTGAAACTTCAATATCTTGAAATCCAGATGTGATCTTGAGATGAGATCTACCAGGAATGCTTGTTTTACTATTCTGAAGCTCTAGGCAGAATTTGGGGGTCAACCGCTTCTCCGACAACACTTACTAAAATAGTAAGTGTGGTATTCTTAGCCCATTGGAAACTTTGAGGGTTCTGAATCATTATTCAAGCAAATGGGTGTCTGAAAACATAAATCTTGAAAAGAAGTAAAAATAAAAGACATCAATTTTGGGCGATGCAAGATTGCCCTTACACCTCAGGATGCTCCTGCACCAAGATGAAACTACTAAGTGTCAAATCTTAAAACAAATGCTTCTGATCATGCTTAATGATCTATTATCATGAAAATAAAGCATCTAGACGAAGCTGAGCGTAAGATTTCAAGACAATTGTTTCCAATCATATCGAATGATCCATTATCATGAAACAAGGCATCTAGATGAAACAAAGCATAAAACCCTAAAACAAATATTTTTGATCACACACAATGTTTCGTTGTCACGAAATAAAGCATCTAGGCACATCTAAGCATAAAATTTTAAAAAATAAATGTTTATGATCACACTGAATGATCCAATATCATGAAATAAAGCATCTATATGAAATAGAGCATAAAATTTTGAAACAAATGTTTCTGATCACGTTGAATGATCCATTATCATGATATAAAGCATCTAGAAGAAGCTGAGCATAAAATTTTCAAATGAATGTTTCTGATCACGCTCAATCATCAGTTGTCATGAAATAAAGCATATGGATGGAACTGATCGTAAAATTTCAAGAGACATGTTTTCGATCACAGTCAATGATCTATTATCATGAAAATAAGGCATCTAGATGAAATCGAGCATAAAACCTTAAAACAAATGTTTCCGATCACGCACAATGTTTTGTTATCATGAAATAAAGCATCTAGATACATCTAAGCGTAAAATTTTAAAACAAATGTTTCTGATCGCACGCAGTGATTCGTTATAATGGAACAAAGCATCTAGACAAAACTGAGTGTAAAATTTGAAAACAAATGTTTCTGATCACACTGAATGATCCAATATCATTAAATAAAGCATCTATATGAAACAGAGCGTAAAATTTTGAAACAAATGTTTCCGACCACGTTGAATGATCCATTATCATGAAATAAAGTATCTAGAAGAAGCTGAGCGTAAAATTTTGAAACAAATGTTTCTAATCATGCTCAATCATCACTTGTCATGAAATAAAGCATATGGACAGAACCGATCGTAAAATTTCAAGACATAAGTTTCTGATCACAGTCAATGATCCATTATCATGAAATACAATCAGGGAATGAATCCTCACAAACTTGAAACTTCAATATCTTGAAATATAGACGTGATCTTGAGATGAGGTCTACCAGGAATGCTTATTTTACTATGCTTATGTGTGGTATTCTTAGCCCATTGGAAACTATGAGGGTTCTAAATCAGTATTCAAGTAAATGTGTGTCAGAAAATGCAAATCTTGAAAAGAAGTGAAAATAAAAGACATTAATTTTGGGCTGTTAGTGCCTGAATTGACTGACAATTTTTGAGCAATTTTCATGCAGGCACTTTCCCTAAGTATCCAAAAAGAGTTCTAAGTGTGACCCGATATTCACTGGGGTCATCATATTTTGAACGTCAGGATGATCTTAGTCAATATCATCTTGATGTTGTTGTATCACTTCATGTTCGTTGTTTTATCATCCTGATGATGCTGACAGCATTCTTATGTCAGGGTGATATCTATTTCTCTGCCTATCTGCATCATGATATTTCTGAAGGAGGGGGTGATATTTTCATTTTGAATATCACCCGGATGTATGTTTGTTCCAGCGTCATGATGATGCTGATATCAAGGAGATATCCGCCTGCCAGCTTCGTGCATTATCTAGTGGGGGGTGATCTTTTCAAGCATCATCATATTCATCTATCGCCCCGATCTTATAGTGGAGCTACAGTGCAACCTGATATTTGTGCATCAGGATGATATTTCCAAATATCCGGTTATCTTCCGAATATCATCCTGATGTCGATATGATGATGACGTCATCAAGGTCTGGGGGGTCATATTTCTAACACTGATCATCTTGTGGAGATCCCCCGATATTTGCATATATGATGATGACGTCATCCGGGTATGAGGAGGTGCGCAGTAGGCAGATATGATGATGACGTCAGCAGGATATGACGGTGACGTCATCAGGATGTTCATCGGCCAGACTTTTGGTATAGGCTCAGCAAGAGGATGTTCCTCCGATGGATCAGGTTGTGCGGATGAAGGCGATTATCATGCAGGTTATATTGCGATATGATGCTGACGTCAGGGTGATATTTCAAGCGACAGGATATCATGCTGTTGGGTGATGATGATGAAGTCTTATACTAGTGTCGTCAAGAGCAAAAGCACCGACATTATATATGCTCGTGGCCTAGTATATAAAGTGTTGAAAAGGTCACCGCGGGGTGCATGTGGGATAATTGATATCCTGCATATTCGAAATATCATGATGATGAATCTTGGCGGGAAATGGTTGCGATGCAGAATTGACGTTTTCCCGAGGCCGCGGGTTGGTGCGCCATTAATGGCGAAGGTTGCAGAGGTATGGGCAGATCTGGTACCCGATAGAAGGTGTACATCGACGGATAGTGGCGCAGGGCTCGAGATATCTTCCTGTCTCCTCCCCTACCTACTGCATTCATGTTTGGGTGCCAATCTGGTAATGCGTTGAGCGCCATTTTTCTGATACTGTGTATCTGGCGGGATTTTTGGTCAACCATGTAATTAATTGCTGTGGTACACTACCTGGCTGTTATAAGCAGGAAGTGTTACTCATCTTTGGTTGTTGAAAGTTGAAGATTTTTGGCTCTGTAATTCAAAACAAGCTGATCTGGTTGCTCTGTACAGCTTAACCTGTGAGTTTATGTATCTCTTGTTGTATGTTTTTGGCATGAACCCACTGATTTCATGATTAATCTTATATGAGAAATGCTATCTTAGCATGTGTTGTGTTAATTCTGTCTCCAGTATTGCATGTATTCTTCTTCTGAATCTGGATATTCGAGTAATGTTTAGATTCTAGAGCATAGAATTCCTATGTTGAATGTCTGATCTTTTAACTTCTGCTCAAGGGGTAGATTAAACTATTTTTAGGTTGAACATTGGGAAGGGTAAACTGCAGTAGGGATGCCATAAGTAGAGATAACTTAACACTCTGTATTGGGAGATATCTATAAGGCAGATATCACATATATCCCCCTGAAATCCAGTTTTAGCTATTCATGTTGATCATTCACAGGTGTATGTCTACTGACTCCAGGCCTTGGATAGGCACCAATCATGCTTTGTTTTTGAGGTTACACACCATGTCCAGCTTTGCATCCAAAATTCAAACTAAACCATTTCATACTTCCACCTGTTAGTTGTAGGAGTAGGATTAGGGACCCCCTGCATGCTCTCATACCCAACCAGACATCATGTCCAAGAATGTTGCCAGCCTTGTGATCTATCATATAGATCTTGGTCCATACATGAGAGTATTCTGCCTGTTGTTGTCAAGTTAGATCTTTCTATCTTTGAGCTAGTCAAGGTTACATCTTGAGTTATAGGGATACCCCCCTTGGTGCGGCAGAACCAGAAGTGAAGGGGAGGCAGCTCACGCAACCTCCTATATTTAGTTGGCTGAATCTGCCTGTGCATTAGAAGTGGCAAACCCTAATGCTGATTCAGAAGAAAAACCAACAAATTGGCGACTCTACTGGGGATGGGAAGTAAAAGTACTATCTAATCATCTCCAGTAATATATCTTGTGGCCCATCTGAGTCAGCAACAAAATGATGCTCTGCTAGTGGAATGAACCTGGAAAACTAGCTTTCAGCTATTGAAAATTTTGTCCTCTCTGGAGAGGTGGCGACTCTGCAAAAAAGATCTAAATGCACATGAAAGATAGATGTATGTTATTGGTTGAAAGATGTACATATTTCTGCATTTGTATGAGAAAAGGTACCTTGTTACTTCCCCTTTATTTGCTATTCTACTGCATATGTTAGATGCCAGGGGAAACCTTAGGTCTTAGACAGACAAAGGATGTCTAAGAGTAAGATTTTTATGAATCCAAGTATGAATTATCCCATACTCAGTGGTGAAATGTTGAATAAAGGAATAGAAGAGATAAGAAATAGGTTGATATTCTTAGAGGCTGAGCAGGCCCAGTTAAAAAGCAGTAACCCTGTTGTGTCTGCCAGTCAGAAAGCTAAACCTCCTGTCAGCCCTTTTGATCCTTTGTATGACCAACTGGATTTGTCATGGGTGGATTATAAAGTAGAAGCTATGCCTGCTAGGATATACTGTCAGATGCCTAGATTTAGTGGTCACAATGTATGTGATGGGAATGCACATATCCAAATTTTTCACAGTTTTATGGGAAAATATTCATTCAAAGATGAGGATATGGGGATGAGGTTTTTTGTTAGGTCTTTTGATGCAAAAGCAAAAGACTAGTATTTGAGCTTTCCAAAGAAGTCCTTTGCCTGTTGGGATGAGCTTGCTGACTGTTTCAAGGAAGAATTTGCAAAAGAACCGGCTGATCTTGTTGCAGAATTGATGAGAATCAGAAAACAAGATGAAGAGTCATGTGTTGTTTTTAGTCATAGGTTTGCAATAGCCCTTTCACAGATCCCAGAAGTCTTCAGACCTGATATTTCAGCCTGTGTTGGCATATTCTTTGAAGCTTTTGAGGAGGGCTTTAGTGCAATACTGAGGGATTTCAAGGTGACAAGTATGCAGATGGCATACAGGTTCATAGAAAAGATAGAAAAAATCAGAAATGTGTACCTGCTGAAACCCCTGTCCCCAGGCCTTGGTGTGAGAAATGGTTATGAAGCTGCAAATGACCAAATGATTATGGCATCATGTGCAGATAAAAATGAAAATAGAAGCATAGAGGTTGAGACTGCTGTGTTTGAACATAATGCTAACAATACTGCTCAACTGGATTGTTCACCAGTTGAGGATGCCAGTGAAAGGACTAATGAGGATTCCCATTGCAATGATGAGGCAGCTGACCATGAAAACAATAACGAGGTTATGGACAGCAATGAGCAATTTTTGGAATGGACCTGTGGAGACAATTGTGAGTATTGTACTCAAGACAGAGAAGATATAAGCAAACAGAGAAGCAGTCCTATGTGTGACCCATTGCCTACCTTTCAAACACATGGAGATCATGAAGAGCAGTCAGAAATTGAAATAAGTGCTGGTTCAGAGCATGATTGTTTTTCATTTGATGGCTGTTTTGCTTATGACACACAGGCTGATACTCCTCCACAGAGTGAATCCATTGGTGATGAAGATGTGTGCTCTGCTGCCCATGAACAAATGGCATACTATGATGAAACTGATGCACCTGGGTCACCCATTTATGACACATATGGTGATGAGGATCTGTCTGAGTATGGTGAGGATCTAGACATTATTTTTGGCTTGGATTCTGTTTCTCATCCTGATGAAAGAGGAAACAACATACATCAGGTAAGTGACTGTGAAAATGTGCCTGATTTGAAAGAGATGCCAGAGCCTGATCTTTTCCAGCCTGGTGCTGCTGATTGTTGTGTGCCTGATGTGCACAATTGTGATTTTGAAAGCTTTTCTTTTGATATGCCAGCATATAATACAATGAGCTCTGATCTTCCTGGCTGTGTGGTGGACTTTGAGTGTTTCCTATTTTTAGTCCAGCTAGGAGATCATGTTGCAATGCATGATGATGATATAGATGATAAGTGCTATATACCATTTGAGTATGCTTTGCCTGATATATTCTGCACCCACATGTCACATGATGTTGAAGGTTATCTGCACAGGGGTGATAATGACAAGCCAAATCAGAGGATTGAATATGCAGATGACAAGATTTGTTTGTGGGTGGATCTTTGTAGTATCTCCAGGCTTGACCCAGTGCATGCAGATGAAAACAAGATATTTGACAAAGGGAGATACATGTTTTTCTTTTCTTGGTGGCCTTAGGCCATCAAGTGTGTTTGGTGATGTAGGTCAGTGCAGTATTTGACTCTGTGCCCAATGGATAAGGGGCTGGTCTGCATCCCAGAGATCTGGGGTTCTCGCTGCAGTCTTGCACCTGCACGTCCCCAGACAGAGCCAGTGTTAGTGCCTGAATTGACTGACAGTTTTTGAGCAATTTTCATGCAGGCACTTTCCCTAAGTATCCAAAAAGAGTTCTAAGTGTGACGCGATATTCACTGGGGTCATCATATTTTGAACGTCAGGATGATCTTAGTCAATATCATCCTGATGTTGTTGTATCACTTCATGTTCGTTGTTTTATCATCTTGATGATGCTGACGACATTCTTATGTCAGGGTGATATCTATTTCTCTGCCTATCTGCATCATGATATTTCCGAAGGAGGGGGTGATATTTTCATTTTGAATATCACCCGGATGTATGTTTGTTCCAGCGTCATGATGATGTTGATATCAAGGAGATATCCGCCTGCCGGCTTCGTGCATTATCTAGTGGGGGGTGATCTTTTCAAGCATCATCATATTCATCTATCGCCCCGATCTTATAGTGGAGCTACAGTGCAACCTGATATTTGTGCATCAGGATGATATTTCCAAATATCCGGTTATCTTCCGAATATCATCCTGATGTCGATATGATGATGACGTCATCAAGGTCCGGGGGGGTCATATTTCTAACACTGATCATCTTGTGGAGATCCCCCGATATTTGCATATATGATGATGACGTCATCCGGATATGAGGAGGTGCGCAGTAGGCAGATATGATGATGACGTCAGCAGGATATGACGATGACGTCATCAGGATGTTCATCGGCCAGACTTTTGGTATAGGCTCAGCAGGAGGATGTTCCTCTGATGGATCAGGTTGTGCGGATGAAGGCGATTATCATGCAGGTTATATTGCGATATGATGCTGACGTCAGGGTGATATTTCAAGCGACAGGATATCATGCTGTTGGGTGATGATGATGAAGTCTTATACTAGTGTCGTCAGGAGCAAAAGCACCGACATTATATATGCTCGTGGCCTAGTATATAAAGTGTTGAAAAGGTCACCGCGGGGTGCATGTGGGATAATTGATATCCTGTATATTCGAAATATCATGATGATGAATCTCGGCGGGAAATGGTTGCGATGCAGAATTGACGTTTTCTCGAGGCCGCGGGTTGGTGCGCCATTAATGGGGAAGGTTGCAGAGGTATGGGCGGATCTGGTACCCGATAGAAGGTGTACATCGACGGACAGTGGCGCAGGGCTCAAGATATCTTCCTGTCTCCTCCCCTACCTGCTGCATTCATGTTTGGGCACCAATCTGGTAATGCGTTGAGCGCCATTTTGCTGATACTGTGCATCTGGCGGGATTTTTGGTCAACCATGTAATTAATTGCTGTGGTACACTACCTGGCTGTTATAAGCAGGAAGTGTTACTCATCTTTGGTTGTTGAAAGTTGAAGATTTTTGGCTCTGTAATTCAAAACAAGCTGATCTGGTTGCTCTGTACAGCTTAACCTGTGAGTTTATGTATCTCTTGTTGTATGTTTTTGGCATGAACCCACTGATTTCATGATTAATCTTATATGAGAAATGCTATCTTAGCATGTGTTGTGTTAATTCTGTCTCCAGTATTGCATGTATTCTTCTTCTGAATCTGGATATTCGGGTAATGTTTAGATTCTAGAGCATAGAATTCCTATGTTGAATGTCTGATCTTTTAACTTCTGCTCAAGGGGTAGATTAAACTATTTTCAGGTTGAACATTGGGAAGGGTAAACTGCAGTAGGGATGCCATAAGTAGAGATAACTTAACACTCTGTATTGGGAGATATCTGTAAGGCAGATATCACATATATCCCCCCTGAAATCCAGTTTTAGCTGTTCATGTTGATCATTCACAGGTGTATGTCTACTGACTCCAGGCCCTGGATAGGCACCAATCATGCTTTATTTTTGAGGTTACACACCATGTCCAGCTTTGCATCCAAAATTCAAACTAAACCATTTCATACTTCCACCTGTTAGTTGTAGGAGTAGGATTAGGGACCCCCTGCATGCTCTCATACCCAACCAGACATCATGTCCAAGAATGTTGCCAGCCTTGTGATCTATCATACAGATCTTAGTCCATACATGAGAGTATTCTGCCTGTTGTTGTCAAGTTAGATCTTTCTATCTTTGAGCTAGTCAAGGTTACATCTTGAGTTATAGGGATACCCCCCTTGGTGCGGCAGAACCAGAAGTGAAGGGGAGGCAGCTCACGCAACCTCCTGTATTTAGTTGGCTGAATCTGCCTGTGCATTAGAAGTGGCAAACCCTAATGCTGATTCAGAAGAAAAACCAACATGGGCGATGCAAGATTGCCCTTACACCTCTGGATGCTACACCAAGATAAAACTACTAAGCGTCAAATCTTAAAACAAATGCTTCCGATAATGCTCAATGATCTATTATCATGAAAATAAAGCATCTAGACGAAGCTGAGCTTAAGATTTCAAGACAATTGTTTCCAATCATGCTGAATGATCCATTATCATGAAATAAGGCATCTAGATGAAACCAAGCATAAAACCTTAAAACAACTGTTTCTGATCACACACAATGTTTCGTTATCATGAAATAAAGCATCTAGGCGCATCTAAGCATAAAATTTTAAAACAAATGTTTATGATCGCATGGAGTGATTCGTTATCATGGAACAAAGCATCTAAACGAAGCTGAGTGTAAAATTTTGAAACAAATGTTTCTGATCAAATTGAATGATCCAATATCATGAAATAAAGCATCTAGATGAAACCCAGCGTAAAATTTTGAAACAAATGTTTCCGATCATGTTGAATGATCCATTATCATGAAATAAGCATCTAGACGAAGCTGAGCGTAAAATTTTCAAATGAATGTTTCTAATTATGCTCAATCATCAGTTGTCATGAAATAAAGCATATGGATGGAACCGATCGTAAAATTTCAATACAAATGTTTCCGATCATAGTCAATGATCCATTATCGTGAAATACAATTAGGGGATGAATCCTCACAAACTTGAAACTTCAATATCTTGAAATCCAGACGCGATCTTGAGATGAGATCTACCAGGAATGCTTATTTTACTATTCCGAAGCTCTGGGAAAAATTTGGAAGTCAATCGCTTCTCGAAGAAGACTTACTAAAAATAGTAAGTGTGGTATTCTTAGCTCGTTGGAAACTTTGAGGGTTCTGAATCGTTATTCAAGCAAATAGGTGTTCGAAAACGCAAATCTTGGAAAGAAGTGAAAACAAAAGACATCAATTTTGGGTGATGCAAGATTGCCCTTACACCTCTGGATGCTCTTGCACCAAGATAAAACTACTGCGCATCAAATCTTATAACAAATGCTTCCGATCATGCTCAATGATCTATTATCATGAAAACAAAGAATCTAGAGAAGTTGAGCATAAGATTTCAAGACAATTGTTTCCAATCATGCTAAATGATCCATTATCTTGAAATAAGGCATCTAGATCAAACCGAGTACAAAACCTTAACACAAATGTTTCCGATCACACAATGTTTCGTTATCACGAAATAATGCATCTAGGCACATCTAAACGAAACTTTTTAAAACAAATGTTTCTGATCGTACGTAGTGATTTGTTATTGTGGAACAAAGCATCTAGATGAAAGTGAGTGTAAAATTTTAAAACAAATGTTTCTGATCACACTGAATGATCCAATATCATGAAATGAAGCATCTAGATGAAACCGAGCGTAAAATTTTGAAACAAATGTTTCCGATCACATTGAATGATCCATTATCATGAAATAAAGCATCTAGATGAAGCCAAACGTAAAATTTTCAAACGAATGTTTCCGATAACGCTCAATCATTAGTTGTCATGAAATAAAGCATATGGACGAAACCGATCGTAAAATTTCAAGACAAATATTTCTGATCACAGTCAATGATCCATTATCATGAAATATAATTAGGGGATGAATCCTCACAAACTTGAAACTTTAATATCTTGAAATCCAGACATGATCTTGAGATGAGATCTACCAGGAATGCTTATTTACTATCCTGAAGCTCTGGGGAAAATTTAGGGGTCAACCGCTTCTCCGACAAGATTAACTAAAAATAGTATGTGTGGTATTCTTAGCCCGTTGGAAACTTTGAGGGTTCTGAATCGTTATTCAAGCAAATGGGTGTCTGAAAATGCAAATCTTGTAAAGAAATGAAAACAAGACATCAATTTTGGGCGATGCAAGATTGCCCTTACACCTCTAGATGCTCCTGCACCAAGATGAAACTACTAAGTGTCAAATCTTAAAACAAATGCTTCGAATCATGTTCAATGATCTATTATTATGAAAATAAAGCTCTAGATGACACTGAGCATAAGATTTCAACACAATTGTTTCCAATCATGCCAAATGATCCATTGTCATGAAATAAGGCATCTAGATGAAACCGAGCATAAAACCTTAAAATAAATGTTTCTGATCACACATAATGTTTCGTTATCACGAAATAAAGCATCTAGGCACATCTAAGTGTAAAATTTTAAAACAAATGTTTCTGATCGCACGTAGTGATTCGTTATCATCGAACAAAGTATCTAGATGAAACTAAGTGTAAAATTTTAAAACACATGTTTTTGATCACACTGAATGATCCAATATCATGAAATAAAGCATCTTGATGAAACAGAGCATAAAATTTTAGAACAAATGTTTCTGATCACGTTGAATGATCCATTATCATGAAATAAAGCATATAGACGAAGCTGAGCACAAAATTTTCAAACGAATGTTTTTGGTCACACTCAATCATTAGTAGTCATGAAATAAAGCATATGGATGGAACCGATCATAAAATTTCAAGACAAATGTTTCCGATCACAGTCAATGATCCATTATCATGAAATACAATCAGGGGATGAATCCTCACAAACTTGAAACTTCAATATCTTGAAATCCAGACATGATCTTGAGATGAGATCTACCAAGAATGCTTATTTTACTATTCTGAAGCTCTGGGGTAAATTTGGGGGTCAACCGCTTCTCCGACAACACTTACTAAAAATAGTAAGTGTGGTATTCTTAGCCCGTTGGAAACTTTGAGGGTTCTGAATCGTTATTCAAGCAAATGGGTGTCTGAAAATGCAAATGTTGAAAGAAGTGAAAATAAAAGACATCAATTTTGGGCGAAGCAAGATTTCCCTTACACCTCTAGATAATCCTGCACCAAGATGAAACTACTAAGCGTCAAATCTTAAAACAAATGCTTCTGATCTATTATAACGAAAATAAAGCATCTAGACGAAGCTGAGTGTAAGATTTCAAGACAATTGTTTGCAATCATGCTGAATGATCCATTATCATAAAATAAGGCATCTAGATGAAACCTAGCATAAAACCTTAAAACAACTGTTTCCAATCACACACAATGTTTCATTATCACGAAATAAAGTATCTCGGCACATCTAAGCATAAAATTTTGAAATAATGTTTCTGATCGCACACAGTGATTCGTTATTATGAAAAAAAGCATCTAGACAAAACTAAGTGTAAAATTTTAAAACAAATGTTTCTGATCACACTAAATGATCCAATATCAAGAAATAAAGCTTCTAGATGAAACTGAGCGTAAAATTTTGAAACGAATGTTTCTGATCACGTTGAATAATCCATTATCATGAAATAAAGCATCTAGACGAAGCTGAGCATAAAATTTTCAAATGAATGTTTCCAATCATGTTCAATCATCAGTTGTCATGAAATAAAGCATATGGACGGAACCGATCATAAAATTTTAAGACAAATGTTTCCGATCACAGTCAATGATCCATTACCACGAAATACAATTAGGGGATGAATCTTCACAAACTCAAAACTTCAATATTTTGAAATCTAGATGTGACCTTGAGATGAGATCTACCAGGAATGCTTACTTTACTATCCTGAAGCTCTAGGGAAAATTTGAGGGTCAACCGCTTCTCTGACAAGACTTACTAAAAATAGTAAGTGTGGTATTCTTAGTTCATTGGAAACTTTGAGGGTTCTAAATCATTATTCAAGCAAATGGGTGTTCGAAAATGCAAATCTTGAAAAGAAGTGAAAACAAAAGAGATCAATTTTGGGCGATGCAAGATTGCCCTTACACGTCTAGATGCTACTGCACAAAGATGAAACTACTAAGCGTCAAATCTTAAAACAAATGCTTCCGATCATGCTCAATGATCTATTATCATGAAAATAAGGCATCTAGACAAAGCTGAGCGTAAGATTTCAAGACAGTTGTTTCCAATCATGTCGAATGATCCATTATCACGAAATAAGGATTCTAGATGAAACCGAGCATAAAACCTTAAAAAAATTGTTTTTGATCACACACAATGTTTTGTTATCACAAAATAAAGCATCTAGGCACATCTAAGCGTAAAATTTTAAAAGAAATATTTTTGATTGCACACAATAATTTGTTATCATGGAACAAAGCATCTAGACGAAACTGAGTGTAAAATTTTAAAACAAATGTTTCTGATCACACTGAATGATCCAATATCATGAAATAAAGCATCTAGATGAAACCGAACGTAAAATTTTGAAACAAATGTTTCCGATCACGTTGAATGATCCATTATCATGAAATACAGCATCTAGATAAAGATCAACGTAAAATTTTCAAACGAATGTTTCCGATCACGCTCAATCATCAATTGTCATGAAAAAAAGCATATGGATGGAACCGATCGTAAAATTTTGAGACAAATGTTTCTGGTCATAGTCAATGATCCATTATGATGAAATACAATCAGGGGATGAATCCTCACAAACTTGAAACTTCAATATCTTAAAATCCAAACGCGATCTTGAGATGAGGTCAACCGCTTTTCTGACAAGACTTACTAAAAATAGTAAGTGTGGTAATCCAAGCCTGTTGGAAACTTTGAGGGTTCTAAATCGTTTTTCAAGAAAATGGGAGTCTGAAAACAAAAATCTTGAAAAGAAGTGAAAATAAAAGATATCAATTTTTGGTGATGCAAGATTGCCCTTGCACCTCTGGATGCTCCTGCACCAAGATGAAACTACTAAGCATCAAATCTTAAAACAAATGCTTCCGATCATGCTCAATGATCTATTATCATGAAAATAAAGCATCTAGATGAAGCTGAGCA
Source organism: Cunninghamia lanceolata (assembly GCA_027924645.1). Classification (NCBI taxonomy): domain Eukaryota; kingdom Viridiplantae; phylum Streptophyta; class Pinopsida; order Cupressales; family Cupressaceae; genus Cunninghamia; species Cunninghamia lanceolata. The sequence continues at coordinate 2,374,341 of BSBN01001197.1, read as the reverse complement.
TAAGATTTCAAGATAATTGTTTCCAATCATGCCGAATGATCCATTATCATGAAATAAGGCATCTAGATGAAACCAAGCATAATACCTTAAAACAAATGTATTCGATCACACACAATGTTTTGTTATCACCAAATAAAGCATCTATGCACATCTCAGTTTAAAATTTTAAAACAAATATTTATGATCGCACTTAGTGATTCGTTATCATGGAACAAAGCATCTAGATGAAACTGAGTGTAAAATTTTAAAACAAATGTTTCTAATCACACTGAATGATCCAATATCATGAAATAAAGCATCTAGATGAAACCGAGCATAAAATTTTGAAACAAATGTTTCCGATCACGTTGAATGATCCTTTATCATGAAATAAAGCATCTAGACAAAGATGAGGGTAAAATTTTCAAATGAATGTTTCCGATCACGCTCAATCATCAGTTGTCATGAAATAAAAGTATATGGACGGAACCGATCATAAAATTTTAAGACAAATGTTTCCGATCATAGTCAATGATCAATTATCATGAAATAAAATTAGGGGATGAATCCTCACAAACTCAAAACTTTAATATCTTGAAATCCAGACGCGATCTTGAGATGAGGTCTACCAGGAATGCTTATTTTACAATTCTGAAGCTCTGGGTAAAATTTGGGGGTCAACCGCTTCTCTGAGAAGACTTACTAAAAATAGTAAGTGTGGTATTCGTAGCCCATTGGTAACTTTGAGGATTCTGAATTGTTATTCAAGCAAATGGGTGTCCGAAAACGCAAATCTTGAAAATAAGTGAAAATAAAAGACATCAATTTTGGGCGATGCAAGATTGCCCTTACACCTCTGGATGCTCCTGCACCAAGATGAAACTACTAAACATCAAATCTTAAAACAAATGCTTCCGATCATACTCAATGATCTATTATCATGAAAAGAAAGCATCTAGACGAAGCTGAGCGTAAGATTTCAAGACAATTGTTTCCAATCATGCCGAATGATCCATTATAATGAAATAAGGCATCTAGATGAAACTGAGCATAAAACCTTAAAACAAATGTTTCTGATCACACACAATGTTTCGTTATCACCAAATAAAGTATTTGGGCACATCTAAGCGTAAAATTTTAAAACAAATGTTTCTGATCGCACGCAGTGATTCGTTATCATGGAACAAAGCATCTAGACGAAACTGAGTGTAAAATTCTAAAACAAATGTTTTTGATCACACTGAATGATCCAATATCATTAAATAAAGCATCTAGATGAAACTGAGCGTAAAATTCTGAAACAAATGTTTCTGATCATGTTGAATGATCCATTATCATGAAATAAAGCATCTAGACGAAGCTGAGCGTAAAATTTTCAAACAAATATTTCCGATCGCGCTCAATCATCAGTTGTCATGAAATAGAGCATATGGAAGGAACTGATCGTAAAATTTCAAGACAAATGTTTTTTATCACAGTCAATGATCCATTATCATGAAATCAATCAGGGGATGAATCCTCACAAACTTGAAACTTCAATATCTTGAAATCCAGACGCGATCTTGAGATGAGGTCTACCAGGAATGCTTATTTTACTATACCGAAGCTTCGGGGAAAATTTGGGGTCAATCACTTCTCTGACAAGACTTACTAAAAATAGTAAGTGTGGTATTCTTAGCCCATTGGAAACTTTGAGGGTTCTGAATCATTATTCAAGCAAATGGGTGTCCAAAAATGCAAATTTTGAAAAGAAGTGAAAAAAAAAGACATCAATTTTGGGCGATGAAAGATTGCCCTTACAACTGTGGATGCTCCTACACCAAGATGAAACTACTAAGTGTCAAATCTTAAAACAAATGCTTCCGATCATGCTCAATGATCTATTATCATGAAAATAAAGCATCTAGACGAAGCTGAGCATAAGATTTCAAGACAATTGTTTCTAATCATGCCGAATGATCCATTATCATGAAATAAGGCATCTAGATTAAACCGAGCATAAAAACTTAAAACAAATGTTTCTGATCACATACAATGTTTCGTTATCACGAAATAAAGCATCTAGGCACATCTAAGCGTATAATTTTAAAACAAATACTTTTGATTGCACGCAGTGATTCATTATCATGGAACAAAGCGTCTAGATGAAACTGAGTGTAAAATTTTAAAACAAATGTTTCTGATCACACTAAATGATCCAATATCATGAAATAAAGCATCTAGATTAAACCGAGCATAAAATTTTGAAACAAATTTTTCCAATCACATTGAATGATCCATTATCATGAAATAAAGCATCTAGATGAAGTTGACCGTAAAATTTTCAAACGAATGTTTCTGATCACACTCAATCATCAGTTGTCATGAAATATAGCATATGGACGGAACTGATCGTAAAATTTCAAGACAAATGTTTGCGATCATAGTCAATGATCCATTATCATGAAATACAATCAGGGGATGAATCCTCACAAACTTGAAACTTCAATATGTTGAAATCCAGACACGATCTTGAGATGATATCTACCAGGAATGCTTATTTTAGTATTTCAAAGCTCTAAGGAAAATTTGGGGGTCAACTACTTCTCCGACAAGATTTACTAAAAAATGTAAGTGTGGTATTCTTAGCCTATTGGAAACTTTGAGGGTTCTGAATTGTTATTCAAGCAAATGGGTGTCTGAAAATGTAAATCTTGAAAATAAGTGAAAACAAAAGACATCAATTTTGGGTGATACAAGATTGCCTTTACACCTCTGGATGCTCCTACACCAAGATGAAAGTACTAAGCATCAAATGCTAAAACAAATGCTTCCAATCATGCTCAATGATCTATTATCATTAAAATAAAGCATTTAGACGGAGCTAAGAGTAAGATTTCAAGACAATTGTTTCCAATCAGGTCGAATGATCCATTATCATGAAATAAGGCATCTAGATGAAACCGAGCATAAAACCTTAAAACAAATGTTTCCAATCACACACAATGTTTCGTTATCACAAAATAAAGCGTCTAGGCACATCTAAGCGTAAAATTTTAAAACAAATGTTTCTGATTGCACGCAGTGATCCGTTATCATTATTTTGGTATTTATTTCTGAATCAGCAGTGGGTTTGGCAGTTCCAATGCACAGGTAGATTCAGCCAATAGATACGGGAGGTTGTGTGAACTGCCTCCCCTTCATTTCTGGTTCTACCGGACCAAGGGGGTATCCCTATAGCTAAAGATTTGACACTTTGACTCACCCAATGACAGAAAAATTTAGCTTTAAAATCACAGGAAGAATACTCTCATGTGTGGACCAAGATTTGTGTGACAAATCACAAGGTTGGCAACGTTCTTGGACATATGTGTCTAGTTATAGATGAGAGTATGCAGGGGGTTCCTAATCCTACTCCTACAACTAATAGGTTGAAATTATGAATGGTTTGAAATTATGGTTTGGATGCAAGACAAGGGTTTTGGATCATAACTACTACACAAGAAGCATACCGGTACCTATCTCAGGGCAAGGAGTCAACTAGACGTATACAAGAGAATGGCTTGCAACTAGCATTCAAGTTTCAAGGGGTTAGGACTGGTATTTGCCTTACAAACACCACCCAAGAATAAGTATTTAACTATCTCTACTTATGAATATCCCAGCTGACATACAATCTTCTCCACACTGTAACCTAAAATAATTTTATCCACTCCTTGAATGGAAGTTAGAGATCAAGTATGTGATACAGCAAAACTATACCCTAGAATCTGAGAAACCCTTAGTAACCAAATTGAAAAGAAGAAAATGCATGCAACAAGTGGAGACAAATAGATAAATACATGCAACAATGCATTTCTCATATACAATGACAAGAAACTGAACATATGTGCAAGATACAACTTAGATGCAACACATAAACTCTACAGAGATAAAACAAACAGGAAATGCTTTGTTTTTTGTTATCTTTCCCCTAAAAAATACCCAAGTCTTCAACAACAACATGAGTAACACAGTCTGGCTTTTATACTAATACTGTGGACTCAGCCAAAATTACAACAGTCAACTCAAAAATTCACCAGATGTACTGCATCTTCAGATTGACGCTCAAATCAATCAATGCAGCTGGAGACAAAACAGGATGAAGCAGGAGAAGGAAGAGGAGTAGTTGAACTCGAGCCCTATGCCGCCGCTAAAAGATTTTCCACTTGAAGGTGGTAGCTGACATGTCCCTTCAGCCCATACCTGTCTGCAATCCTGCCATTAGTGGCATACCAACTTCGCAGCAGCAAATGCATAAACAATTTTCCCGCCAAGGATGCCACTGCATATGCATGGAAAAACCCTCACCATCAAACATTTGAACACAACCATCGATCCTTCTTTGCACCTCCTAAATCTATGGCTCAAAACAAGCAGGCAAGTCGCTGGCCAATGAGAATGTACCACATAGATGCTTCCTTGTCATCGCTGACTTTTCCTACTTCTGTTTTACCTTTACCGCTTTTGTATATGCATAAGCAAATGCATATACAACTGATCAACATACAAGGTGGACCCCAAATTGTTATAGAGCAAATTGGAAACTTATTTGGGTCCGACTTGTATTTCTCTTCTTTGTATATCCGCGATATACAACACACACATACATACAATTCGCGGACTTCAAATCATTATGCATTAGAATGTACCTCCTTTTGAAATTTGGCTTGTATATCGGTATATACAAGCACCTTTATACAACCTACAGACCTCAAATTTCATTCACTGCATTTGATACCTCCTCTGCGTTTGGGTTGTATGTCTTTTCCTTGTATATCAACATGTATGTAGCATATACAATGCGAACATACAACTGGTGGACCCCATAGCCGACGTTGACCGCCGCTGACCTGTTTGTATATTTTTCCTTGTACATTTCCAAATGTATATCGCATATACATTCTCCTTTGTATATAAGATACAAAGCCCTTTGCATGTGAGGCGGACCCCACCAAATGTATCTTTTCCTTGCATGTTTTCCATTGTACATTGACATTGCATATTACGAATGTATATTCAAATATACAAACAAAACATACATGCAATCCTTTGCACATACCTGTGGACCTGACCACAATTTAGCCCGATCTGAATCTTTTTTGACATTCACCGCTTGTATAAACCCATTGTATATCTAAATATACAACAACAACATACAAACCCTTTGATACAACTGTGAAATTTGCGATGGCATATTCCAGGAATGCATGTCTTCCTTTGTATCTAACCATTGTATGTTTGAACATACAACATAAAATATACATGCAACCCGATATACAAATAGGGAATATTCCCAGGAATCTGTGAAAGATTCCCCCTTTGTACATTCACTTTCTTAAGCCCGTTATGCATTCAAAAATGCATATAACTCATTATTTCAAAGGCCGATGGATATTTTGCAAGCTTGCTAATGTATATTTGATCTGCATGTATATACAAACACCCTTGTATATATACAAAGTGACATGCATACATCAGCATTTTTGCATTTTTCTCTACTGCAGAGGCCAAAAGAGTTAGAATTTTTTAGATTTTTGGGAAGGGGCCTGCATATACATATTCAGGCATCAACATAGGCTCTGTCTGGGGACGCATGCCTCTTATAGGCATGGCAAGAATTTTAGAATCTCTGGTTTCATAGACTAGTGCCTTATCCATTAGGCACAAACTTGAACACATACCAACCTACATCACGAAACAAATTTAGTTAAAATAAACTTGGCGGCCCTGGGCCACCCAAAAGGAAAAACTAGAATTTTCCTTTGTCAAATACTTGATTTTATTTTGATTTCTTCAAATGAAGCCTAAAAACATTTAACCACTTGGAGCACCCAGCATTGTAATTGATTTTGCTGCTGCTCCTTTATCCCTCAACAAGTCTACAACAAAATTCATAAGCGTCTACCATTCTCAGCAATAGACTATCATCATCATATGTGTCACTGATGTTGCTTGGAGAAGTGAAAGACTCACATGAAATAAATGAATCCACATCAGAATTTTGCCCTTCATCAAAAAATAAAAGCTCCTCTGAATTGAACAAATAATATTCAGGCACAAGCTACATCTCATAATCAAATTTACTTTTATAGTCATTCAGATATTCATCATTACTGTGCTCAGCAATCTTATTATCAATGTCCACCTAGAATGTCTCAAAAGAAGGCAGAAATAACTCAGAATGCAACCCTACACTGAAAGCTTCATAGTCACCCCTGCAACCAGCACTATCCCCAACTGTATGAGCACACACATCTGCAACTTGTCTATTCACATCTGAATAGTGACCCTGTTCTTCTTCTTCACCAGTGCACTGATAATCAAAAACAAATTTCTCAACCTATGCACTCTGAAGGTGGTCAAAATCTTCAAGGAAACATTCATATTTAGCATCCATAGATATTTCATCATCTGAAAGGCTCACATATGCATCTGAATGCTGACAGTCACTAACATATTCACTGTCATCCCTTGAAGCAGCATCTTTTATATTCAGAGTGAAGCTCTGCATATCCATTTCACATAAATAATCAGGCATAACTGAGATATGCATACTGCTGCAAGACACAACCTCATGTATATCTTTCATTTGATCATTTGAAGAGCATTTTGTGTCTATAGGTTTCTCTTTTAGAGGTTGATAACAGTCTTTGTTTTCCTCATCATATGATATGCCTATATTTCCCACAACATCTTCTTCATGTATCACATCATGACTACACATGCTATTCTGAAATATATTTCCCTCTACACAATCATCTTTTAATGTACATACTGGGAGAGCAGAAATATATTCACTTTGATAATTGTTTTGACAACTTGTAGCCATGAAACCTACTGACATTCCATATTTCTCATTGTTTTATATATCCATAGCAAATTGGTAGGCCTGGTGAAGTGTGGTTGGTTCTTTATCTCTCAGTAAATAACTCACTTCTTCATCAAATATAGCCAAATAAATTGCTAAGCACAATGCATTATTGGGTCTCATATATTCAAGAATTTGCTTGAGCAACTTAATAAATCTAAGATTAAAGGCTGGAACCATTTCCTCATCTTCCTTTTGAATATTCATGAAGTGTATGATTAATGAGGCTAAATCAAATCTTTCACCAAACTGCTTTAAGAATACAATTTCTAAATCTATCCATGAAGAAACTGAGCAAACAGGCAGGTTTGAAAACCATACCCTAGCATCATCTTCTAATGATTGAACAAAGAGTCTCATTACTACATCTTTAGCCTCTACCTCATAATCTTCTATTAAATTACAAAAAAATTGAAGATGTTTGGTTGCAGATTCAGAATTTGATCCACTATACTTCAGCAAAGATTTTCTAATTTTATTGGGAATAATATTTGGGTAACCATATATTCCTTTAAAATTCAGGTCTTTATATTTTTCAATAAAAAATGGTCTTCTTTGAGAGCACAACCAAGACTATTGCTCTATTTGAATCATATTTTTGAATCAAAAGAATGAATACCTAGAAATATGTTGCAACTTTGGATAGGTTCAGTCAACAGAGTCACCACCTCTCATAGAGAGGACATAATATCAACAAGGCACCTTCGTTTTCTGGATTCATCTCACCAGCAGAGCACCACATGGTCTTTATTAGGTTTTTTGCTAGAACAACTACTGGAAACTAGATTTTCCAGTCCTCGAATTACTTGACTCTCTCTTTCCCCAGCGGAGTCATGAAATCTGTTGGTGACTCAGATGGACTAAAATAAATTATGTTTTCATCAAATCATCCCCAGCGGAGTCACCAAATCTGTTGTTGTTTATTTCTGAATTGGTAGTGGCTTTGCCAGTTCCAATGCATAGGTAGATTCGACCAACAGATATAGGAGGTTGTGTGAGCTTCCTCCCCTTCACTTCTGGTTTTGCGACACCAAGGGGGGTATCCCTATAGCTAAAGATTTGACACTTTGACTCACCCAATGACAGAAAGATTTAGCTTTAAAATCATAGGCAGAATACTCTCATGTGTGGACCAAGATTTGTGTGACAAATCACAAGGTTGGTAACGTTTTTGGACATATGTGTCTGGTTATGGATGAGAGCATGCAAGGGGGTCCTAATCCTACTCCTACAACTAACAGGTTGAAATTATGAAATGGTTTGAAATTATGGTTTGGATGCAAGACATGGGTTTTGGATCAAAACTACTACACAAGAAGCATACCAGTGCCTATCTCAGGGCAAGGAGTCAACTAGACGTATACAAGAGAATGGCTTGCAACTAGCATTCAAGTTTCAAGGGGTTAGGACTGGTATTTGCATTACAAACACCACCAAAGAATAGGTATTTAATTGTCTCTACTTATGAATATCCAAGCTAACATACAATCTTCTCCACACTGTAACCTAAAACAATTTAATCCACTCCTTGAATGGAAGTTAGAGATCAAGTATGTGATACAACCAAACTATACCCTAGAATCTGAGAAACCCTTAGCAACTAGATTCAAAAGAAGAAAATGCATGCAACAAGTGGAGACAGACAGGTAAATACATGCAACAATGCATTTCTCATATACAATGACAAGAAACTGAACATATGTGCAAGATACAACTCAGATGCAACACATAAACTCCAGAAAGATAAAACAAACAGGAACTGCTCTATTTTTTGTTATCTTTCCCCAAAAAAATGCCCAAGTCTTCAACAACAACATGAGTAACACAGTCTGGCTTTTATACCAATACTGTGGACTCAGCCAAATTTACAATGGTCAACTCAAGAATTCACCAGATGCACTGCATCTTCAGATTGGCACTCAAATCAATCAATGCAGCTGGAGACAAAATGGGAAGAAGTAGGAGAAGGGTGAGGAGTAGTTGAACTCGAACCCTGTGCCGCTGCTAGAAGATTTTCCACTTGAAGGTGGTAGCTAACATGTCCCTTCGGCCCATACCTATCTGCAATCCTACCATTAATGGCATACCAACTTCGCAACTACCGTGGAAACGCAGTAGCAGATGCATAAACAATTTTCCTGCCAAGGATGCGACTGCATATGCATGGGAAAACCCTCGCCATCGAACATTTGAACACAACCGTCGATCCTTCTTTGCACCTCCCAAATCTATGACTTAAAACAAACTGGAAAGTTGCTGGCCAATGAGAATGTGCCACATAGATGCTTCCTTGTCATCGCTGACTTTTCCTGCTTCTGTTTTACCTTTACCGCTTTTGTATATGCATAAGCAAATGCATATACAACTGATCAACATACAAGGTGGACCCCAAACTGTTATAGAGCAAATTGGAAACTTATTTGGGTCTGACTTGTATTTCTCTTCTTTGTATATCCACGATATACAACACACACATACATACAAGCCATGGACTTCAAATCATTATGCATTAGAATGTACCTCCTTTTGAAATCTAGCTTGTATCTTTTTCATTGCACATCGGCTTGTATATCGGCATATACAAGCACCTTTATACAACATAAGGACCTCAAATTTCATTCACTGCATTTGATACCTCCTCTGCATCTAAGTTGTATGTCTTTCCCTTGTATATCAGCATGTATGTCGCATATAAAATGTGAACATACAACTGGTGGACCCCATAGTTGACGTTGACCACGGCTGACCTGTTTGTATATTTTTCCTTGTACATTTCCAAATATATATCGCATATACATTCTCCTTTGTATATGAGATACAAAGCCCTTTGCATGTGAGGCAGACCCCACCAAATGTATCTTGTCCTTGCATGTTTTCCATTGTACATTGACATTGCATATTGTGAATGTATATTCAAATATACAAACAAAACATACATGCAATCCTTTGCACATACCTGCAGACCTGACCACAACTTAGCCCAATCTGAATCTTTTTTGACATCTGCCGCTTGTATAAACCCATTGTATATCTAAATATACAACAACAACATACAAACCATTTGATACAACTGCGGAATTTGTGATAGAATATTCCAGGAATGCATGTCTTCCTTTGTATCTAACTGTTGTATGTCTGAAAATACAACATAAAATATACATGCAACCTGATATAAAAATAGGAAATATTCCTAGGAATCTGTGAAAGATTCCCCCTTTTTATATGATTGAGATTTTGCAAGCCCGCCAATGTATATTTGACCTGCATGTATATACAAACACCCTTGTATCTACAAAGTGACATGCATACAGCAGATTTTTTACATTTTTCTCTACTGCAGAGGCCAAAAGAGTTAGAATTTTTTGGAGTTTTCGGAAGGGGCCTACATATACATATACAGGCACCAACACATGGAACAAAGCATCTAGACGAAACTGAGTCTAAAATTTTAGAACAAATGTTTCTGATCACACTAAATGATCCAATATAATGAAATAAAGCATCTAGATGAAACCGAGCGTAAAATTTTGAAACAAATGTTTCTGATCACGTTGAATGATCAATTATCATGAAATAAAGCATCTAGACGAAGCTGGGCGTAAAATTTTGAAACGAATGTTTTCGATCACACTCAATCATCAGTTGTCATGAAATAAAGCATATGGACGGAACCGATCGTAAAATTTCAAGACAAATGTTTTTGATCACAGTCAATGATCCATTATCATGAAATACAATCAGGGGATGAATCCTCACAAACTCAAAACTTCAATATCTTGAAATCTAGACGCGATCTTGAGATGAGATCTACCAAGAATGCTTATTTTACTTTTTCGAAGCTCTGGAGGAAATTTGGGGGTCAACCGCTTCTCTGACAACACTTACTAAAAATAGTAAGTGTACTATTCTTAGCCTGTTGGAAACTTTGAGGGTTCTAAACCATTATTCAAGCAAATGGGAGTCTGAAAATGCAAATCTTGAAAAGAAGTGAAAACAAAAGACATCAATTTTGGGCGATGCAAGATTGCCCTTACACCTCTGGATGCTCCTACACCAAGATGAAACTACTAAGCATCAAATCTTAAAACAAATGCTTCTGATCATGCTCAATGATCTATTATCATTAAAATAAAGCATCTAGACAAAGCTGAGCATAAGATTTCAAGACAATTGTTTCCAATCATGCTGAATGATCCATTATCATGAAATAAGGCATCTAGATGAAACTGAGCATAAAACCTTAAAACAAATGTTTCTGATCACACACAATGTTTTGTTATCATGAAATAAAGCATCTAGGCACATCTAAGTGTAAAATTTTAAAACAAATGTTTCAGATCGCACGCAGTGATTCATTATCATGGAACAAAGCATCTAGATGAAACTAAGTGTAAAATTTTAAAACAAATGTTTCTAATCACACTGAATGATCCAATATCATGAAATAAAGCATCTGGATGAAACTGAGTATAAAATTTTGAAACAAATGTTTCTGATCACGTTGAATGATCCATTATCATGAAATAAAGCATCTAGACGAAGCTGAGCGTAAAATTTTCAAACGAATGTTTCTGATCACGCTCAATCATCAGTTGTCATGAAATAAAAGTATATGGACAGAACCAATCGTAAAATTTCAAGACAAATGTTTCTGATCACAGTCAATGATCCATTATCATGAAATAAAATCAGGGGATGAATCCTCACCAACTCAAAAATTTAATATCTTGAAATCCAGATGCGATCTTGAGATGAGGTCTACCAGGATTGTTTATTTTACTATTCCGAAGCTCTGGGTAAAATTTGGGGGTCAACCGCTTCTCTGATCACACGCAGTGATCCGTTATCAGGAAATAAAGCATCTAGACAAAATTGAGTGTCAAATTTTAAAACAAATGTTTCTGATCACACTGAATGATCTAATATCATGAAATAAAGTATCTAGATGAAACTGGGCGTAAAATTGTGAAACAAATGTTTCCGATCGTGTTGAATGAAACATTATCATGAAATAAAGCATCTCGACAAAGCTGAGTGTAAAATTTTCAAACGAATGTTTTCGATCATGCTCAATCATGAAATAAAGCATATGGACGGAACCGATCATAAAATTTCAAGACAAATGTTTCTGATCACAGTCAATGATCCATTATCATGAAATACAATCAGGGGATGAATCCTCACAAACTCAAAACTTCAATATCTTGAAATCTAGACGTGATCTTGAAATGAGATCTACCAGGAATGCTTATTTTACTATTTTGAAGCTCTGGGGAAAATTTGGGGGTCAACCACTTCTCCGACAACACTTACTAAAAATAGTAAGTGTAGTATTCTTAGCTTGTTGGAAACTTTGAGGGTTCTAAATCATTATTCAAGCAAATGGGTGTTTGAAAACACAAATCTTGAAAAGAAGTGAAAACAAAAGACATCAATTTTGGGCGATGCAAGATTGCCCTTACACCTCTGGATGCTCCTGCACCAAGATGAAACTACTAAGCATCAAATCTTAAAACAAATGCTTCCGATCATGCTCAATGATCTATTATCATGAAATTAAAGCATCTAGAAGAAGCTGAGCGTAAGATTTCAAGACAATTGTTTCCAATCATGCTGAATGATCCATTATCATGAAATAAGGCATCTAGATGAAACCGAGCATAAAACGTTAAAACAAGTGTTTCCGATCACACACAATGTTTTGTTATCACCAAATAAAGCATCTAGGCACTTCTAAGCATAAAATTTTAAAACAAATGTTTCTGATCGCACGTAGTGATTCGTTATCATGGAAAAAAGCATCTAGATGAAACTGAGTGTAAAATTTTAAAACAAATGTTTCTGATCACCTTGAATGATCCAATATCATGATATAAAGCATCTAGATGAAACCGAGTGTAAAATTTTGAAACAAATGTTTCTAATCACATTGAATGATTCATTATCATGAAATAAAGTATCTAGACGAAGCTGAGAGTAAAATTTTAAAACGAATGTTTCTGATCACACTCAATCATCAGTTGTCATGAAATAAAGCATATGGATGGAACTGATAGTAAAATTTCAAGACAAATGTTTCCGATCACAGTCAATGATCCATTATCATGAAATACAATCAGGGGATGAATCCTCACAAACTTGAAACTTCAATATCTTGAAATCATGACGCGATCTTGAGATGAGATCTACCAGGAATGCTTATTTTACTATTTCGAAGCTTTGGGAAAAATTTGGGGGTCGACCTCTTCTCTGACAACACTTACTAAAAAGAGTAAGTGTGGTATTCTTACCCCGTTGGAAACTTTGAGGGTTCTGAATCGTTATTCAAGCGAATGGTTGTCTGAAAACGCAAATCTTGAAAAGAAGTGAAAATAAAAGACATCAATTTTGGGCGATGCAAGATTGCCCTTACACCTCTGGATGCTCCTGCACCAAGATGAAACTACTAAGCATCAAATCTTAAAACAAATGCTTTTGATCATGCTCAATGATCTATTATCATGAAAATAAAGCATTTAGACGAAAATGAGCGTAAGATTTCAAGACAATTGTTTCCAATCATGCTGAATGATCCATTATCATGAAATAAGACATCTAGATGAAACCGAGCATAAAACCTTAAAGCAAAAGTTTCTGATCACACACAATGTTTTGATATCACCAAATAAAGCATCTATGCACATTTAAGCGTAAAATTTTAAAACAAATGTTTCTGATCGCACGCAGTGATTCGTTATCATGGAACAAAGCATCTAGATGAAACTGAGTGTAAAATTTTAAAACAAATGTTTCTGATCACACTGAATGATCCAATATCATGATATAAAGCATCCAGATGAAACTGAGTGTAAAATTTTGAAACAAATGTTTTTGATCACATTGAATGATCCATTATCATGAAATAAAGCATATAGACGAAGCTAAGAGTAAAATTTTAAAACGAATGTTTTCGATCACGCTTAATCATTAGTTGTCACGAAATAAAGGACATGGATGGATCTGATAGTAAAATTTCAAGAAAAATGTTTTCAATCATAGTCAACAATTCGTTCTCATGAATAGTAAAATAAGCATTCTTGGTAGATTTCCTCTCAAGATCGCGTCTGGATTTCAAGATATTAAAGTTTTGAGTTTGTGAGGATTCATCCTTTGATTGTATTTCATGATAATGGATCGTTGAGTGTGATCAGAAGCATTTGTCTTGAAATTTTACGATCACTTTTGTCCATATGCTTTATTTCATGACAACTGATGATTGAGCATGATCAGAAACACTCATTTGAAAATTTTATTCTCAGCTTCATCTAGATGCTTTATTTTATCATAATGGATCATTCAACATGATCAGAAACATTTGTTTCAAAATTTTATGCTCAGTTTCATCTAGATGCTTTATTTCATGATATTGGATCATTCAGTGTAATCAGAAACATTTGTTTTAAAATTTTACACTCAATTTCGTCTAGATGCTTTATTTCATGATAACGAATCACTGCGTGTGATCAGAAACATTTGTTCTAAAATTTTACGCTTAGATGTGTCTAGATGCTTCATTTCGTTATAATGAAACATTGTGTGTGATTGGAAACATTTGTTTTAGGATTTTATGCTCAGTTTCATCTAGATGCTTTATTTCATGATAATGGATCATTCGGCATGATTGGAAACGATCATCTTGAAATCTTACGTTCAACTTTGTCTAGATGCTTTGTTTCATGATAATAGATCATTGAGCATCATCGGAAGCATTTATTTTAAGATCTGACGCTTAGTTTCATCTTGGTGCAGGAGCATGTAAGGGCAATCTTGCATCACCCAAAATTGATGTCTTTTATTTTCACTTCTTTTCAAGATTTGTGTTTTTGGACACCCATTTGCTTGAATAACAATTCAGAACATTCAAAGTTTCCAACAGGCTAAGAATACACCACTCACTATTTTTAGCAAGTCTTACCGGTGAAGCGGTTGACACCAAAATTTTCTCCAGAGCTTCGGAATAGTAAAATAAGCATTCTTGGTAGATTTCCTCTCAAGATCACGTCTAGATTTCAAGATATTGAAGTTTTGAGTTTGTAAGTAATCATCCTCTGATTGTATTTCACAAGAATGGATCATTGATTGTGATCGAAAACATTTGTCTTGAAATTTTACGATCAGTTTCATCCATATGTAAATTTCATGACAACTGATGATTGAGCGAGATCAGAAACACTTTCTTAAAAATTTTACGTGCAGCTTCATCTAGATGCTTTATTTCATGATAATGGATCATTCAACGTGATTGAAAACATTTGTTTCAAAATTTTACGCTCAGTTTCATCTAGATGCTTTATTTCATGATATTGGATCATTCAGTGTGATCAGAAACATTTGTTTTGAAATTTTACACTCAGTTTTGTCTAGATGCTTTATTTCATGATAACGAATCACTGCGTGTGATTAAAAACATTTGTTCTAAAATTTTACGCTTAGATGTGCCAAGATGCTTCATTTTGGGATAACGAAACATTGTGTGTGATCAAAAGCATTTATTTTAGGATTTTATGCTCGATTTCATCTAGATGCTTTATTTCATAATAATGGATCATTCGGCATGATTGGAAACAATCGTCTTGAAATATTACACTCAGCTTCGTCTAGATGCTTTGTTTCATGATAATAGATCATTGAGCATGATTGAAAGCATTTGTTTTAAGATTTGACGCTTACTTTCATCTTGGTGCAGGAGCATGTAAGGGCAATCTTGCATCACCCAAAATTGATGTCTTTTGTTTCCACTTCTTTTCAAGATTTATATTTTTTGACACTCATTTGCTTGAACAACGATTTAGAACCTTTAAAGTTTCCAATGGGCTAAGATTACACCACTTACTATTTTTAGTAGGTCTTACCGGAGAAGCGGTTGACTCCAAAATTTTCCCCAGAGCTTCAGAATAGTAAAATAAGCATTCTTGGTAGATTTCATCTCAAGATCGCGTCTAGATTTCAAGATATTAAAGTTTTGAGTTTGTGAGGATTCTTCCTCTGATTTTATTTCATGAGAATGGATCATTGAGTGTGATCGAAAAAATTTGTCTTAAAATTTTATGTTCAGTTTCATCCATATGCTTTATTTCATGACAACTGATGATTGAGCGTGATCGGAAACACTCGTTTGAAAATTTTACGCTCAGCTTCGTCTAGATGCTTTATTTCATGATAATGGATCATTTAGCGCGTTCAGAAACATTTGTTTCAAAATTTTATGCTCGGTTTCATCTAGATGCTTTATTTCATGATATTGGATCATTCAGTGTGATCAGAAACATTTGTTTTAAAATTTTACACTCAGTTTCGTCAAGATACTTTATTTCATGATAACGAATCACTGCGTGTGATCAGAAACATTTGTTTTAAAATTTTATGCTTGGCTGTGTGCCTCGATGCTTCATTTCGTGATAACGAAACATTGTGTGTGATCGGAAGCATTTGTTTTAGGATTTTATGCTTGGTTTCATCTAGATGCTTTATTTCATGATAATGGATCATTCGGCATGATTGGAAATGATCGTCCTGAAATCTTATGCTCAGCTTCATCTAGATGGTTTGTTTCATGTTAATAGATCATTGAGCATGATCAGAAGCATTTGTTTTAAGATTTGACGTTTAGTTTCATCTTGGTGCAGGAGCATGTAAGGGGCAATCTTGCATCACCCAAAATTGATGTCTTTTGTTTTCACTTCCTTTCAAGATTTATTTTTTTGGACACCCATTTGCTTGAATAATGATTCAAAACCTTCAAAGTTTCCAACGGGCTAAGAATACACCACTTACTATTTTTAGCAGGCCTACCGGAGAAGCGGTTGACTCCAAAATTTTCCCAGAGCTTCGGAATAGTAAAATCAGCATTCTTGGTAGATTGCATCTAAAGATTGCGTTTGGATTTCAAGATATTGAAGTTTTGAGTTTTTGAGGATTCATCCTCTTATTACATTTCATGATAATGGATCATTGAGTGTGATCGAAAACATTTGTCTTGAAATTTTACGATCAGTTTTGTCCATATGCTTTATTTCATGACAATTGATGATTGAGCGTGATCAGAAACATTCGTTTGAAAATTTTATGCTCGGCTTTGTCTAGATGCTTTATTTCATGATAATGGATCATTCAACGTGATCGGAAACATTTGTTTCAAAATTTTACGCTCGGTTTCATCTAGATGCTTTATTTCTTGATATTGGATCATTCAGTGTGATGAGAAACATTTGTTTTAAAATTTTACACTTAGTTTCATCGAGATGCTTTATTTCATGATAACGAATCACTACGTGTGATCAGAAACATTTGTTCTAAAATTTTACGCTTAGATGTACCTAGATGCTTCATTTCATGATAACGAAATGTTGTGTGTGATCGAAAACATTTGTTTTAGGATTTTCCGCTCAGTTTCATCTAGATGCTTTATTTCATGATAATGGATCATTCGGCATGATTAGAAACGATCATCTTGAAATCTTACGTTCAGCTTCGTCTAGATGCTTTGTTTCATGATAATAGATCATTAAGCATGATTGGAAGCATTTGTTTTAAGATTTGACGCTTAGTTTCATCTTGGTGTAGGAGCATGTAAGGGCAATCTTGCATCACCCAAAATTGATGTCTTTTGTTTTCACTTCTTTTCAAGATTTGTGTTTTTGGACACCCATTTGCTTGAATAACGATTCAAAACCTTCAAAGTTTTCAATGGGCTAAGAATACACCACCTACTATTTTTAGCAGGTCTTACCGGAGAATTGGTTGACCCCAAAATTTTCCCCAGAGCTTCAGAGAAGTAAAATAAGCATTCTTGGTAGATTTCATCTCAAGATCGCGTGTGGATTTCAAGATATTAAAGTTTTGAATTTGTTAGGATTCATCCTTTGATTGTATTTCATGATAATGGACCGTTGAGTGTGATCAGAAGCATTTGTCTTGAAATTTTACGATTAGTTTCATCCATATGCTTTATTTCATGACAACTGATGATTGAGCATGATCAGAAACACTCATTTGAAAATTTTATTCTCAACTTCGTCTAGATGCTTTATTTCATGATAATGGATTATTCAACGCGATCGGAAACATTTGTTTCAAAATTTTACGCTCGGTTTCATCTAGATGCTTTATTTCATGATATTGGATCATTTAGTGTGATCAGAAACATTTGTTTTAAAATTTTACACTCAGTTTCATTTAGATGCTTTATTTCATGATAACGAATCACTGCATGTGATCAAAAATATTTGTTCTAAAATTTTACGCTTAGATGTGTCTAGATGCTTCACTTCATTATAACAAAACATTGTGTGTGATTGGAAACATTTGTTTTAGGATTTTATGCTCAATTTCATCTAGATGCCTTATTTCATGATAATGGATCATTTGGCATGATTGGAAACGATCGTCTTGAAATCTTACGCTCAGCTTCGTCTAGATGCTTTGTTTCATGATAATAGATCATTGAGCATGATCGGAAGCATTTGTTTTAAGATTTGACGCATAGTTTCATCTTGGTGCAGGAGCATGTAAGGGCAATCTTGCATCACCCAAAATTGATGTCTTTTGTTTTCACTTCTTTTCAATATTTATGTTTTTGGACACCCATTTGTTTGAATAACGATTCAGAACATTCAAAGTTTCCAATGGGCTAAGAATACACCAGTTACTATTTTTAGCAGGTCTTGCTGACCATGAAGCGGTTGACCCCAAAATTTTCCCCAGAGCTTCGGAATAATAAAATAAGCATTCTTGGTAGATTTCCTCTCAAGATCACATCTAGATTTCAAGATATTGAAGTTTCGAGGTTGTGAGTATTCATCGTCTGATTGTATTTCACGATAATGGATCGTTGATTGTGATTGGAAACATTTGTCTTGAAATTTTATGATCAGTTTCATCCATATGCTTTATTTCATGACAACTAATGATTGAGCGAGATCAGAAACACTTTCTTTATAATTTTACACGCAGCTTCATCTAGGTGCTTTATTTCATGATAATAGATCATTCAATGCAATCGGAAACATTTGTTTCAAAATTCTACGCTCAGTTTCATCTAGATGCTTTATTTCATGATACTGGATCATTCAGTGTGATCAGAAACATTTGTTTTAAAATTTTACACTCAGTTTCGTCTAGATGCTTTATTTCATGGTAACGAATCACTGTGTGTGATCAGAAACATTTGTTCTAAAATTTTATGCTTAGATGTGCCTAGATGCTTCATTTCGTGATAACGAAACATTATTTGTGATCGGAAGATTTGTTTTAGGATTTTATGCTCGGCTTCATCTAGATTCTTTATTTCATGATAATGGATCATTCTATATGATTGGAAATGATCGTCTTGAAATCTTACGCTCAGCTTCGTCTAGATGCTTTGTCTCATGATAGTAGATCATTGAGCATGATCGGAAGCATTTGTTTTAAGATTTGACGCTTAGTTTCATCTTAGTGCAGGATTATGTAAGGGGCAATCTTGCATGACCCAAAATTGATGTCTTTTGTTTTCACTTCTTTTCAAGATTTGTGTTTTTGGACACCCATTTGCTTGAATAATGATTCAGAACCTTCAAAGTTTCTAATTGGCTAAGAATACACCACTTACTATTTTTAGCAGGTCTTACCGGAGAATCGGCTGACCCCAATATTTTCCCAAGAGCTTCAGAATAGTAAAATAAGCATTCTTGGTAGATTTCATCTCAAGATCATGTCTGGATTTCAAAATTTTAAAGTTTCAAGTTTGTGAGGATTCATCCTTTGATTGTATTTCATGATAATGGATCGTTGAGTGTGATCGGAAGCATTTGTCTTGAAATTTTATGATTAGTTTCGTCCATATGCTTTATTTCATGACAACTAATGATTGAGCGTGATCGGAAACACTCATTTGAAAATTTTATTCTTAGTTTCGTCTAGATGCTTTATTTCATGATAATGGATCATTCAACGCGATCAGAAACATTTGTTTCAAAATTTTACGCTCGGTTTCATCTAGATGCTTTATTTCATGATATTGGATCATTCAGTGTGATCAGAAACATTTGTTTTAAAATTTTACACTCAGTTTCGTCTAGATGCTTTATTTCATGATAACGAATCACTACATGTGATCAGAAACATTTGTTCTAAAATTTTATGCTTAGATTTGCCAAGATGCTTCATTTTGTGATAATGATACATTGTGTGTGATCAAAAGCATTTGTTTTAGGATTTTATGCTTGGTTTCATCTAGCTGCTTTATTTCATGATAATGGATTATTCGACATCATTGGAAACGATCGTCTTGAAATCTTACGCTCAGCTTTGTCTAGATGCTTTGTTTCATGATAATAGATCATTGAGCATGATCGAAAGCATTTGTTTTAAGATTTGACGCTTACTTTCATCTTGGTGCAGGAGCATGTAAGGGCAATCTTGCATCACGCAAAATTGATGTCTTTTGTTTTCACTTTTTTTCAAGATTTATGTTTTTTGACACCCATTTGCTTGAACAACAATTCAGAACCTTCAAAGTTTCCAATGGGCTGAGATTACACCACTTACTATTTTTAGCAGGTCTTACCGGAGAAGCGGTTGACTCCAAAATTTTCCCCAAAGCTTCAGAATAGTAAAATAAGCATTCTTGGTAGATTTCATCTCAAGATTGTGTCTAGATTTCAAGATATTAAAGTTTTGAGTTTGTGAGGATTCTTCCTCTGATTTTATTACATGAGAATGGATCATTGAGTGTGATTGAAAATATTTGTCTTAAAATTTTATGATCAGTTTCATCCATATGCTTTATTTTATGACAACTGATGATTGAGCATGATCGGAAACACTCGTTTGAAAATTTTTATGCTCAGCTTCGTCTAGATGCTTTATTTCATGATAATGGGTCATTCAACGCGATCAGAAACATTTGTTTCAAAATTTTACACTCGGTTTCATCTAGATGCTTTATTTCATGATATTGGTTCATTCAGTGTGATTAGAGACATTTGTTTTAAAATTTTACAGTCAATTTCGTCTAGATGCTTTATTTCATGATAACTAATCACTGCATGTGATCAAAAACATTTGTTCTAAAATTTTTTGCTTAGATGTGTGCCTAGATGCTTCATTTCGTGATAACGAAACATTTCTGTGTGATCGGAAGCATTTGTTTTAGAATTTTATGCTCAGTTTCATATAGATGCTTTATTTCATGATAATGGATCATTCGGCATGGCATGATTGGAAACAATCATCTTGAAATCTTACACTCAGCTTCATCTAGATGCTTTGTTTCATGATAATAGATCATTAAGCATGATCCGAAGCATTTTTTTTAAGATTTGATGCTTAGTTTCATCTTGGTGCAGGAGCATGTAAGGGGCAATCTTGTATCACCTAAAATTGATGTCTTTTGTTTTCACTTCTTTTCAATATTTCTATTTTTTGAAACCCATTTGCTTGAATAACGATTCAGAACCTTCAAAGTTTCCAACGGGCTAAAAATACACCACTTACTATTTTTAGTAGGTCCTATTAGAGAAGCGGTTGACTCCAAAAATTTTCCAGAGCTTCAGAATAGTAAAATAAGCATTCTTGGTTGATTTCATCTGAAGATTGCATCTGGATTTCAAGATATTGAAGTTTCATGTTTTTGAAAATTTCGTCCATATGCTTTATTTCATGACAACTAATGATTGAGAGTGATCGGAAACACTCGTTTGAATATTTTACAATGAGCTTCATCTAGATGCTTTATTTCATGATAATGGATCATCCAACGCGATCAGAAACCTTTGTTTCAAAATTTTATGCTCGGTTTCATCTAGATGCTTTATTTCATGATATTGGATCATTCAGTGTGATCAGAAACATTTGTTTTAAAATTTTACACTCAGTTTCGTCTAGATGCTTTATTTCATGATAACGAATAACTGCATGTGATCAGAAACATTTGTTCTAAAATTTTACACTTAGATGTGCTAAGATGCTTCATTTTCTGATAACGAAACATTGTGTGTGATCAAAAGCATTTGTTTTAGGATTTTATGGTCGGTTTCATATAGATGCATTATTTCATGATAATGGATCATTCGGCATGATTGGAAATGATCGTCTTGAAATCTTTCACTCAGCTTCGTCTAGATGCTTTGTTTCATGATAATAGATCATCGAGCATGATTGGAAGCATTTGTTTTAAGATTTGACGCTTACTGTCATCTTGGTGCAAGAGCATGTAAGGGCAATCTTGCATCACCCAAAATTGATGTCTTTTATTTTCACTTCTTTTCAAGATTTGTGATTTTTGACACCCATTTGCTTCAATAACGATTCAGAACCTTCAAAGTTTCCAATGGGCTAAGAATCCACCACTTACTATTTTTAGCAGGTCCTACCGGAGAAGCGGTTGACTCCAAAATTTTCCTAGAGCTTCAGAATAGTAAAATAAGCATTCTTGGTTGATTTCATGTGAAGATTGCGTCTGGGTTTCAAGATATTGAAGTTTCAAGTTTGTGAGGATTCATCCTCTGACTGTATTTCATGATAATGGATCATTGAGTGTCATCGGAAACATTTGTCTTGAAATTTTACAATCAGTTTTGTCCATATGCTTTATTTCATGACAACTAATGATTGAGCGTGATCGGAAACACTCGTTTGAAAATTTTATGCTCAGCTTCGTCTAGATGCTTTATTTCAAGATAATGGATCATTCAACACAATCAGAAACATTTGTTTCCAAATTTTACGCTCGGTTTCATCTAGATGCTTTATTTCATGATATTGGATCATTCAGTGTGATCAGAAATATTTGTTTTAAAATTTTACACTTAGTTTCATCTAGATGCTTTATTTCATGATAACGAATCACTGCGTGTGATCAGAAACATTTGTTCTAAAATTTTACGCATAGATGTGCCTAGATGCTTCATTTCGTGATAACGAAACATTGTGTGTGATCGGAAGTATTTGTTTTAGAATTTTATGCTCGGTTTCATCTAGATGCTTTATTTCATGATAATGGATCATTCGGCATGTTGGAAACGATCGTCTTGAAATCTTACGCTCAGCTTCATCTAGATGCTCTGTTTCATGATAATAGATCATTGAGCATGATTGAAAGCATTTGTTTTAAGATTTGACACTTAGTTTCATCTTGGTGCAGGAGCATGTGAGGGAAATTTTGCATCATCCAAAATTGATGTCTTTTGTTTTCACGTAATTTCAAGATTTATGTTTTTGGACACCCACTTGCTTGAATAACGATTTAGAACCTTCAAAGTTTCCAACGAGCTAAGAATACACCAGTTACTATTTTTAGCAGGTCTTACTGGAGAAGTGGTTGACCCCAAAATTTTCCCTAGAGCTTCAGAATAGTAAAATAAGCATTCTTGGTAGATTTCATCTCAAGATCACATCTGGGTTTCAAGATTTTGAAGTTTCGAGTTTGTGAGGATTCATCCTTTGATTTTATTTCATGATAATGGATTGTTGAGTGTGATCGGAAACATTTGTCTTGAAATTTTATGGTCAGTTTCGTCCATATGCTTTATTTCATGACAACTAATGATTGAGCGTGATCGGAAACATTTGTTTGAAAATTTTACACTCAGCTTCGTCTAGATGCTTTATTTCATGATAATGGATCATTCAACGCAATCGAAAACATTTGTTTCACAATTTTATGCTCAATTCCATCTAGATGCTTTATTTCATGATATTGGATCATTCAGTGTGATCAGAAACATTTGTTTTAAAATTTGACACTCAGTTTCGTCTAGATGCTTTATTTCATGATAAGGAATCACTGCGTGTGATCAGAAACATTTGTTCTAAAATTTTATGTTTAGATGTACCTAGATGCTTCATTTCGTGATAATGAAACATTATGTGTGATCAAAAATATTTGTTTTAGGATTTTATGCTCGGTTTCATCTAAATGCTTTATTTCATGATAATGGATCATTCGGCATGATTGGAAATGATCATCTTGAAATCTTATGCTCAGCTTCGTCTAGATGCTTTGTTTCATTATAATAGATCATTGAGCATGATCAGAAGCATTTATTTTAAGATTTGACACTTAGTTTCATCATGGTGCAGGAGCATGTAAGGGCAATCTTGCGACACCCAAAATTGATGTCTTTTGTTTTCACTTCTTTTCAAGATTTGTGTTTTTGGACACCCAGTTGATTGAATAACGATTTAGAACCTTCAAAGTTTCCAATGGGCTAAGAATACACCACTTACTATTTTTAAAAGGTCTTACCGGAGAAGTAGTTGGCCCAAAAATTTTCCCCAGAGCTTTGAAATAGTAAAATAAGCATTCTTGGTAGATTTCATCTCAAGATCGCATATGGATTTCAAGATATTGAAGTTTCAGGTTTTTGAGGATTCATCCTCTGATTGTATTTCAAGATAATGGATCGTTGAGTGTGATTGAAAACATTTGTCTTGAAATTTTACAATCGGTTTCGTCCATATGCTTTATTTCATGACAACTGATGATTGAGCGTGATCGGAAACATTCATTTGAAAATTTTATGCTCAGCTTCATCTAGACGCTTTATTTCATGATAATGGATCATTAACGTGATCAGAAACATTTGTTTCAAAATTTCATGATTGGAAACGATCATCTTGAAATCTTACGCTCAGCTTCGTCTATATGCTTTTTTCCATGATAATAGATCATTGAGCATGATAGGAAGCATTTGTTTTAAGATTTGACGCTTAGTTTCATCTTAGTGTAGGAGCATGTAAGGGCAATCTTGCATCACCAAAAATTGATGTCTTTAGTTTTCACTTCTTTTCAAGATTTGTGTTTTTGGACACCCATTTGCTTGAATAACAACTTAGAACCTTCAAAGTTTCTAATCGGCTAAAAATATACCACTTACTATTTTTAGTGGGTCTTATCAGAGAAGTGGTTGGCCCAAAAATTTTCCCTAGAACTTCAAAATAGTAAAATAAGCATTCTTGGTAGATTTCATCTCAAGATCGCATCTGGATTTCAAGATATTGAAGTTTTGAGTTTGTGAGGATTCATCCTCTTATTGTATTTCATGATAATGGATCGTTGAGTGTGATCGGAAACATTTGTCTTGAAATTTTACGATTGGTTTCGTCCATATGCTTTATTTAATGACAACTGATGATTGAGCGTGATCAGAAACATTCGTTTAAAAATTTTACGTTTAGCTTCGTCTAGATACTTTATTTCATGATAATGGATCATTCAACACTATCGAAAACATTTGTTTCCAAATTTTACACTCGGTTTCATCTAGATGCTTTATTTCATGATATTGGATCATCCAGTGTGATCAGAAACATTTGTTTAAAATTTTACACTCAGTTTCGTCTAGATGCTTTATTTCATAATAACGAATCACTGCGTGTGATCAGAAACATTTGTTCTCAAAATTTTACGATTAGATGTGACTAGATACTTCATTTCGTGATAACAAAACATTGTGTGTGATCGAAAACATTTGTTTTAGGATTTTATGCTCGGTTTCATCTAGATGTTTTATTTCATGATAATGGATCATTCGGCATGATTGGAAACGATCGTCTTGAAATCTTATGCTTAGCTTCGTCTAGATGCTTTTTTTCATGATAATAGATCATTGAGCATGATCGGAAGCATTTGTTTTAAGATTTGACCCCAAATTGATGTCTTTTGTTTTCACTTCTTTTCAAGATTTGTGTTTTGGACACCCATTTTCCTGAATAATGATTCAGAACCTTCAAAGTTTCCAACGGGCTAAGAATACACCAATTACTATTTTTAGCAGGTCTTACCGGAGAAGCGGTTTGCCCCAAAATTTTCCATAGAGCTTCAGAATAGTAAAATAAGCATTCTTGGTGGATTTCATCTCAAGATCGTGTCTGGATTTCAAGATATTGAAGTTTCAAGTTTGTGAGGATTCATCCTCTGATTGTTTTTCATGATAATGGATCATTGAGTGTGATCGGAAACATTTGTCTTGAAATTTTACGATCGGTTTCGTCCATATGCTTTATTTCATGAGAACTGATGATTGAGTGTGATCGGAAACATTCGTTTAAAAATTTTACACTCAGCTTCATCTAGATGCTTTATTTCATGATAATGGATCATTCAACGCGATTAGAAACATTTGTTTCAAAATTTTACGCTCAGTTTCATCTAGATGCTTTATTTCATGATATTGGATCATTCAGTGTGATAAAAAATATTTGTTTTAAAATTTTACACTCAGTTTCGTCTAGATGCTTTATTTCATGACAAGGAATCACTGCGTGTGATCAAAAACATTTGTTCTAAAATTTTACGCTTAGATGTGCCTAGATGCTTCATTTTGTGATAATGAAACATTGTTTGTGATCAGAAACATTTGTTTTAGGATTTTATGCTCAGTTTCATCTAGATACTTGATTTCACGATAATGGATCATTCGGCATGATTGCAAATGATCATCTTGAAATCTTACACTCAGCTTCGTCTAGATGCTTTGTTTCATGATAATAGATCATTCAGCATGATCGAAAGCATTGGTTTTAAGATTCAACCCTTAGTTTCATCTTGCTACAGGACAATGTAAGGGCAATCTTGCATCACCCAAAATTGATGTCTTTTGTTTTCACTTCTTTTCAAGATTTGTGTTTTTGGACACCCATTTGCTTGAATAATGATTCAAAACCTTCAAAGATTCCAATGGGCTAAGAATACACCAATTACTATTTTTAGCAGGTCTTACCGGAGAAGCAGTTGACCCCAAAATTTTCCCCAGAGCTTCGGAATAGTAAAATAAGCATTCTTGGTAGATTTCATCTCAAGATCTCATCTGGATTTCAAGATATTGAAGTTTCATGTTAATGGATCATTGAGTGTGATCGGAAACATTTGTCTTAAAATTTTACGATCGGTTTCGTCCATATGGTTTATTTCATGACAACTGAAAATTGAGCATGATCAGAAACAGTCGTTTGAAAATTTTACGCTCGGTTTCATCTAGATGCTTTATTTCATGATATTGGATCATTCAGTGTCATCAGAAACATTTGTTTTAAAATTTTACACTCAGTTTTGTCTAGATGCTTTATTTCATGATAACAAATCACTGCGTGTGATCAGAAACATTTGTTCTAAAATTTTATGCTTAGATGTGCCTAGATGCTTCATTTCGTGATAACGAAACATTATGTGTGATAGGAAACATTTGTTTTAGAATTTTATACTCGGTTTCATCTAGATGCTTTATTTCATGATAATGGATCATTCGATATGATTGGAAATGATTGTCTTGAAATCTTACGCTCAGCTTCGTCTAGATGCTTTGTTTCATAATAATAGATCATTGAGCATGATCGGAAGCATTTGTTTTAAGATTCGACCCTTAGGTTCATCTTGGTGCAGGAGCATGTAAGGGAAATCTTGCATCATCAAAAATTAATGTCTTTTGTTTTCACTTCTTTTCAAGATTTATGTTTTTGGACACCCATTTACTTGAATAACGATTCAAAACCTACAAAGTTTGCAACGGGCTAAGAATACACCACTTACTATTTTTAGCAGGTCTTACCAGGAAAGCAGTTGACCCCAAAATTTTTCCTAGAGCTTTGGAATAGTAAAACAAGCATTCTTGGTAGATTTCATCTCAAGATAGCATCTGGATTTCAAGATATTAAAGTTTCAATTTTGTGAGGATTCATCCTCTGATTGTATTTCATGATAAAGGATCGTTGATTGTATTCAGAAACATTTGTCTTGATATTTTATAATCAGTTTCGTCCATATGCTTTATTTCATGACAACTGATGATTGAGCGTGATTGAAAACACTCGTTTGAAAATTTTACGCTCAGCTTCGTCTAGATGCTTTATTTCATGATAATGGATCATTCAATGCGATCAGAAACATTTGTTTCAAAATTTTATGCTCGGTTTCATCTAGATGCTTTCTTTCATGATATTGGATCATTCAGTGTGATCAGAAACATTTGTTTTAAAATTTTACACTCAGTTTCATCTAGATGCTTTATTTCATGATAACGAATCACTGTGTGTGATCAAAAACATTTATTCTAAAATTTTACGATTAGATGTGCCTAGATGCTTCATTTCATGATAACGAAACATTGTGTGTGATCAGAAACATTTGTTTAAGGATTTTATGCTCGGTTTCATCTAGATGCTTTATTTCATGATAATGGATCATTCGGCATGATTGGAAACAATCGTCTTGAAATCTTACGCTCAATTTCGTCTAGATGCTTTTTTTCATGATAATAGATCATTGAGCATGATCGGAAGCATTTGTTTTAAGATTCGACACTTAGTTTCATCTTGGTGCAGAAGCATGTAAGGGCAATCTTACATCACCCAAAATTGATGTCTTTTGTTTTCACTTCTTTTCAATATTTGTGTTTTTGGACACCCATTTGCTTGAATAACGATTCAAAACCTTCAAAGTTTCCAACAGGCTAAGAATACACCACTTACTATTTTTAGCAGGTCTTACCAGAGAAGCGATTGACCCCAAAATTTTTCCCAGAGCTTCATAATAGTAAAATAAGCATTCTTGGTATATTTCATCTCAAGATCGCATCTGGATTTCAAGATATTGAAATTTCAAGTTTGTGAGGATTCATCCTCTAATTGTATTTCATGATAATGGATCGCTGAGTGTGACCGAAAACATTTGTCTTGAAATTTTACGATTAGTTTCACGCATATGCTTTATTTCATGACAACTGATGATTGAGCGTGATCGGAAACACTCATTTAAAAATTTTACGCTCAGCTTCGTCTAGATGCTTTATTTCATGATAACGGATCATTCAACGCGATCAGAAACCTTTGTTTCAAAATTTTATGCTAGGTTTCATCTAGATGCTTTATTTCATGATATTGGATCATTCAGTGTGATCAGAAACATTTATTTTAAAATTTTCCACTCAGTTTCATCTAGATGCTTTATTTCATGATAACGAATCACTGCATGTGATCAGAAACATTTGTTGTAAAATTTTACGCTTAGATGTGCCTAGATGCTTCATTTCGTGATAACGAAACATTGTGTGTGATCGAAAATATTTGTTTTAGGATTTTATGCTCGGTTTCATCTAGATGCTTTATTTTATGGTAATGGATCATTCAGCATGATTGGAAATGATCGGCTTGAAATCTTACGCTCAGCTCCATCTAGATGCTTTGTTTCATGATAATAGATCATTGAGCATGATCGGAAGTATTTGTTTTAAGATTTGACGTTTAGTTTCATCTTGGTGCAGGAGTATGTAAGGGCAATCTTGCGTCACCCAAAATTGATGTCTTTTGTTTTCACTTCTTTTCAAGATTTGTGTTTTTGGACACCCATTTTCTTGAGTAACGATTCAAAACCTTCAAAGTTTCCAACGGGCTAAGAATACACCACTTATTATTTTTAGCAGGTCTTACTGGAGAAGCGGTTGACCCCAAAATTTTGTCCTCTAGATTTCAAGATATTAAACTTGAATCCTCTGATTATATTTCATGATAATGGATTGCTGAGTGTGATCAGAAACATTTGTCTTGAAATTTTACACTCAGCTTTGTCTAGATGCTTTATTTCATGATAATGGATCATTCAACGCGATCGGAAACATTTGTTTCCAAATTTTACGCTCGGTTTCATTTAGATGCTTTATTTCATGATATTGGATCATTCAGTGTGATCAGAAACATTTGTTTTAAAATTTTACACTCAGTTTCGTGTAGATGCTTTATTTCATGATAACAAATCACTGTGTGTCATCAGAAACATTTGTTCTGAAATTTTATATTTAGATGTGCCTCAATTCTTCATTTCATGATAACAAAACATTGTGTGTGATCAGAAACATTTGTTTTAGGATTTTATGCTCAGTTTCATTAGATGCTTTATTTCATGATAATGGACCATTCGGCATGATTGGAAATGATCGTCTTGAAATCTTACGCTCAGCTTCGTCTAGATGCTTTGTTTCATGATAATAGATCATTAAGCATGATCGGAAGCATTTGTTTTAAGATTTAATGCTTAGTTTCATCTTGGTGCAGGAGAATCTAAGGGCAATCTTGCATCACGCAAAATTGATGTCTTTTGTTTTCACTTCTTTTCAAGATTTGTGTTTTTGGACACCCATTTGCTTGAATAACGATTCAGAACCTTCAAAGTTTCTAATGGGCTAAGAATACACCACTTACTAATTTTAGCAATTCTTACCGGAGAAGCAGTTGGCCCCAAAATTTTCCACAGAGCTTCGGAATAGTAAAATAAGCATTCTTGGTAGATTTCATCTCAAGATCGCGTCTGGATTTCAAGATATTGAAGTTTCAAGTTTGTGAGGATTCATCCTCTGATTGTATTTCATGATAATGGATCGTTGAGTGTGATCGGAAACATTTGTCTTGAAATTTTGCGATTGGTTTTGTCCATATGCTTTATTTCATGACAACTGATGATTAAGCGTGATCGGAAACATTCGTTTGAAAATTTTACGCTCAGTTTCGTCTAGATGCTTTATTTCATGATAATGGATCATTCAACGCGATCGAAAACATTTGTTTCCAAATTTTCTGCTCCGTTTCATCTAGATACTTTATTTCATGATATTGAATCATGCAGTGTGATCAGAAACTTTTGTTTTAAAATTTTACACTCAGTTTCATCTAGATGCTTTATTTCATGATAACGAATCACTGCATGTGATCAAAAACATTTGTTCTAAAAT
Source organism: Cunninghamia lanceolata (assembly GCA_027924645.1). NCBI lineage: Eukaryota > Viridiplantae > Streptophyta > Pinopsida > Cupressales > Cupressaceae > Cunninghamia > Cunninghamia lanceolata. The sequence goes on along the minus strand of BSBN01001197.1, from coordinate 2,343,735 downwards.
TTTACTCTTAGATGTGCCTAGGTGCTTCATTTCGTGATAATGAAACATTGCATGTGATTGGAAACATTTGTTTTAGGATTTTATGCTCAGTTTCATCTAGATGCTTTATTTCATGATAATGGATCATTTGGCATGATTGGAAACGATCTTCTTGAAATCTTATGATCAGCTTAATCTAGATGCTTTGTTTCATGATATTAGATCATTGAGCATGATTGGAAGCATTTGTTTTAAGATTTGACGCTTAGTTTCATCTTGGTGCAGGAGCATGTAAGGGCAATCTTGCATCACCCAAAATTGATGTCTTTTGTTTTCACTTCTTTTCAAGATTTGTGTTTCTGGACACCCATTTTCTTGAATAACAATTCGGAACCTTCAAAGTTTCCAACGGGCTAAGAATACACCACTTACTATTATTAGCAGGTCTTATTGAAGAAGCGGTTGGCCCCAAAATTTTCCCCAGAGCTTCAAAATAGTAAAATAAGCATTCTTGGCAGATTTCATCTCAAGATCGCATTTGGATTTCAAGATATTGAAGTTTTGAGTTTGTGAGGATTCATCCTTTGATTGTATTTCATGATAATGGATCGTTGAGTGTGAATGGAAACATTTGTCTTGAAATTTTACAATCGGTTTCATCCATATGCTTTATTTCATGACAACTGATGATTGAGCATGATCGGAAACATTCGTTTGAAAATTTTACGCTCAGCTTCGTCTAGATGCTTTATTTCATGATAATGGATCATTCAACGCGATCAGAAACATTTGTTTCAAAATTTTACGCTCGGTTTCATCTAGATGCTTTATTTCATGATCTTGGATCATTCAGTGTGATCAAAAATATTTGTTTTAAAATTTTACACTCAGTTTCATCTAGATGCTTTATTTCATGATGACGAATCACTGCGTGTGATCAGAAACATTTGTTCTAAAATTTTATGCTTAGATGTGTCTAGATGCTTCATTTCGTGATAACAAAACATTGTGTGATCGAAAACATTTGTTTTAGGATTTTATGCTCGGTTTCGTCTAGATGCTTTGTTTCATGGTAATAGATCATTGAGCATGATCGGAAGCATTTGTTTAAGATTTGATGCTTAGTTTCATCTTGGTGCAAGAGCATGCAAGGGCAATCTTGCATCACCCAAAATTGATGTCTTTTTTTTCACTTCTTTTCAAGATTTGTGTTTTTGGACACCCATTTGCTTGAATAACGATTCAGAAGCTTCAAAGTTTCCAACGGGCTAAGAATACACCACTTACTATTTTTAGTAGGTCTTACCGGAGAAGCGGTTGGCCCCAATATTTTCCACAAAGCTTTGAAATAATAAAATAAGCATTCTTGGCAGATTTCATCTCAAGATCGCATCTAGATTTCAAGATATTGAGGTTTCAATTTGTGAGGATTCATCCTCTGATTGTATTTCATGAAAATGGATAGTTGAGTGTGATCAGAAACATTTGTCTTGAAATTTTATGATCAGTTTCGTCCATATGATTTATTTCATGACAACTGATGATTGAGCATGATCGAAAACATTCATTTGAAAATTTTACGCTCAGCTTCGTCTAGATGCTTTATTTCACGATAATGGATGATTCAACGTGATCGGAAACATTTGTTTCAAAATTTTACGCTCGGTTTCATCTAGATGCTTTATTTCATGATATTGGATCATTCAGTGTGATCATAAACATTTGTTTTAAAATTTTACATTCAGTTTAGTCTAGATGCTTTATTTCATGATAACAAATCACTGCATGTGATCAGAAACATTTGTTCTAAAATTTTATGCTTAGATGTGCCTAGATTCTTCATTTCGTGATAACGAAACATTGTGTGATTGAAAACATTTGTTTTAGGATTTTATACTCAGTTTCATCTAGATGCTTTATTTCATGATAATGGATCATTCGGCATGATTGGAAACAATCATCTTGAAATCTTACTCTCAGTTTCGTTTAGATGCTTTGTTTCATGATAATAGATCATTGAGCATGATCGGAAGCATTTGTTTTAAGATTTGATGCTTAGTTTCATCTTGGTGCAGGAGCATGTAAGGACAATCTTGCATCACCCAAAATTTATGTGTTTTGTTTTCACTTCTTTTCAAGATTTGTGTTTTTGGACACTAATTTACTTGAATAACGATTCAGAACCTTCAAAGTTTCCAACGGGCTAAGAATACACCACCTTCTATTTTTAGTAGGTCTTACCGGAGAAGTGGTTGGCCCCAAAATTTTCCCCAGAGCTTCGGAATAAGAATACACCCACCACTTATATTTTTAGGAGGTCTTATTAGAGAAGCGGTTGATGCCAAAATTTTCCCCAGAGCTTCGGATTAGTAAAATAAGCATTCTTGGTAGATTTCATCTCAAGATCGTGTCTGGATTTCAAGATATTGAAGTTTCAAGTTTGTGAGGATTCATCCTCTGATAATGTATTGTTGAGTGTGATAAAAAATATTTGTCTTGAAATTTTACGATCAGTTTCGTCCATATGATTTTATTTCATGACAACTGATGATTGAGCATGATTGGAAACATTCATTTGAAAATTTTACGCTCAGCTTTGTCTAGATGCTTTATTTCATGATAATGGATCATTCAACGCAATCAAAAACATTTGTTTCAAAATTTTATGCTCAGTTTCATCTAGATGCTTTATTTCATGATATTGGATCATTCAGTGTGATCAGAAATATTTGTTTTAAAATTTTACACTTGGTTTCATCTAGATGCTTTATTTCATGATAACGAATCACGCGTGTGATCAGAACATTTGTTCTAAAATTTTACGCTTAGATGTGCCTAGATGCATCATTTCGTGATAACGAAATATTATGTGTGATTAGAAACATTTGTTTTAGGATTTTAACCTCAGTTTCATCTAGATGCATCATCTACCTTTCATCTTCTTTATTCTAGCCACTCTCTTTTCCTCCCGGCCTCCCGCCTTACTTCGGCCTGCTTTTCAAAATATATGCGGCTTGTCCTTTTCTATGTTACCGCCTCTCCCTTTTCATATGCGTGGCCTCGTTCATATGTCGCCTGCCTCAAATAATCAGTTGTTACATATGTAGCCCTTCTTTTTCTATTTATGACTTGCACCAAATTCTTATGTGTGGCCTTCTTCTTCTTCTGCAATGACAGTTTCTATTGCGACATCATTAACTTCCAGCCACTCCATTACTATCAGCCACCCATGACTTGTCAATGATTTCTCTATTTTTGCCTGACGGTTATCTTTCATTGTCATCCCATGTCTATTTCACAGTTATCCGTGCCTTTCCTACCTTTTTGCTTTGTCTATTTCGCCTTTCTACCTTTCCCCACCTTCAATTGTAACTACTCAATTGTAACTGAACCTCACAATAATCACCACCTTCACACCCTATCCAACTTCCTTGAATATAATAAACAATTATCATTATTGTTCCTATCGCCCTTGCTTTTTGTCACTCGATCAAACTAAAATATATTGTCAAAGGCAATTTTCAAAACTTACTCAGATGCCCCTGCATCAATTGCACTCATAAGGAGTTAGAGAGTTCACACTAAAAACATAAGGATTCAAAGCAAACAATACACACAAAGTTCAAACATAGAAAAATTGTTCATCCAAACCATAAATAAATATGTGAAGGCCAAGCTCAATATAGGAAGAAGTTTAACGTTCAAACAAACACAAACTAAATGCCACTTAAAAGAGAACAAATTGCATAAAACAAATACGCATTTAAAAGTACACAATGAACAAACAAAAATTAAATTTGAAAGATCACATGTTAAAAATGTGGAAAAAGTAAAACAAAAACACTACCAAAATTATCGCTTCAAAATCACAAATTGCATTCCAAAGATCATAGAGCATAAGAAATTAAAAAAGCAACACAAAGTTCATACTTGAGCTATAAGAAGTCAAAACAAACTTGATGGAGAAAAATATTCATGCAAACCATAAATATGTGAAACAAGAATAAGAAATAGTTTAAACACATAAAAAACATTTCATCCAAGGCCAAAGTTAGCTCAAACTACTTACAAGAATACTTTAAATAACACAAATTGCATGGCTCTCACACTTCAAAGAATACTTTAAATAACACAAATTACATGGCTCACACACACTTAAGGTCAAATTTTGAACACGCTTCATCCAATCTACAATAATAAGTTAGAAAGTAAATGGAAAAAACACATGCACAAAAGCACACAACGAATGCACAAAAAGTTAACTCAAACACGTCAAAACAAAGATACATTTTAAAAGCTCTAAAAGTGAATGCCAAAATTAACTCAAACACACATAAAAAAACAAACAAAGCAAATGTCAAAACTCACACACATCAAAATAAACAAAATCAATATCAAATTCCAATTGTGCTTCATCTAAACTGTAAGAAGTTAAAACAACCCTAAATTTACACTAAACCATAAGAAGTCAAAACAAACAATATCACACAAAGTTCAAACACAGTAAACTTGTTTGTGCAAATAGTTTTCATCTAGAGTATAATAAATAGTTTAAACACAAAGTGTAAGCGACAAGCCACATCATGCCAAAATCCTCTTGCACTTCACTTCATCCAAAGAATAAGAAATAATTTAAATACACAAAGTGGAAGCCAAAGTTCAAGCACACATAAAGTGAAAGTTCAGGCACACATCATCTAAACCACAATAAGAAGTTTAAACTTCAAACAAGTACAAAGTGAGCCTATCCTCACTCACACTTCAAAGGACATAAATTAAACACATCAAAGAACACAAGTGGGGGTGGGGATAAGCAACCCATGAGGATCAAGGATAGAACAGATGGATTTAATAGTTGCCTCAACAGAAATATGAGTTCCATGTTGAGAATAGATAAACCACATGGATAGGAGGGAGGTCAAAATTAGAATGTGGATCTGATAGTGTTACACTCAATTTCTATTTGCAAAAATTGAGGGCCTACAAAGAATTTCTATTTGCAAAATGTTTTGATAGTGCCTCACACACATCAAAAACACACATAATTAAGTGCATACACATAATGAAGGCCACAAAGTTCACACTAACAAAGTAAAAAAAATTAACACACAAAGTTCATCCAAAGGCATACAAAATAGTTCAAAGTGATTCAATTCTCACACTTCAAAAATACAAATTAAATGCATGGCCTCACATAAATTTAATGTCAAACTCATATACACCTTAAAACACAAAAAACTAAAGGTCAAAGCTCAAGCACGCACACACACACACACACACACACACACACACACACACACACACACACACACACACACACACACACACACAATTAGGTGAAAATTAACATCCAAACTGCAATAAGAAAGTAAAAGTTTAAACAAAATAAAGTGGGCCAAATTAAATGCTAAACTCTCACAACACTTCAAAGGGCAATGGCTCATGCATCAAACACACACAACAGTGAAGGTTGGGTGTGAAGATCAAAATTCAAACATAGCGACAATAATAAGTTAGTAAATGGAAAAAACACATGCGTACTTAAAATCACACAAAGTCCAAACAAGTCTAAAGTTCCACAAACAAACGAAAAGTAAAGGCCAAAGATCAAGCACACATACACACGATGAAGGTTCATCATCACATGTTTAGACACAAACATCATCACACTTCATCCTCATTCTACCGCAGGTATTCAACACACACATACAAATCATATAAGGTTCAAAAATAACCACACTTCCATAGTCCAAACACATAGAAACCATAAAGATGAACACATTTTTAATTCAAACAAAATCTATAAATTTATGAAGAACACATACCACATGTATTCAAAACACACATAGAAACCATAAGAAAAACAAATAAAATCCATATGTATAGAACATTTAATAAATAATATAAGAAGTGAAACATACACATTGTCACGCTTCACCCACAACAAAATGTTAATCTAGAATTAAACTAAAAAAATAATTCTAGATTAAAAATAAATTTAAAAAATAAGTCTTTTAATCTCCTTCATACTTCTATATTAATTGGGGAACTTAGAAACTACAAAAAATATTTTAAAAATTTTAATTGTAGGTAAAAAGAAACAAAATAAAATATTTTTAACTTCTAATATTTGGGTGCATTGAATTGAACTTTAAAAACTATAAAAATTAAATTTAAATTATTAAACTATTCAAAATTAAAAAAATAAAATTAATTTATAAAATATATTATTAGCTCAACAAATATGCATAGATTAAATAAAATTTTCATATTTAAATTTGCACCATTTTAATAAAAAATGCCATTCAAACTCTAAAAATACCATCCATTCAAACTCTAAAAGTACCATTCATTCAAACCATTACAAAAATTCTAATAAAATCTAACTTTGAAAAGGAATTAAAATGCATTCCACTAAAATTTTCTAATAAAATTATCTATTTCAAACCATTACAAAAATTAGTTTATATAGAATATTTTACTTTAAAAATAATATAATAAAATAATTCACTCATTTTCTCATTAAGTAATCCACCAAAATACTCTTATAAAGATTGATTCAAATTAATAGTCCACTTTATATAGAGATTAATATCCACTTTGAAATGCCACAACAATTAATTAAAATAATTTACTTTCTAGTAAAATAAGTTCAACATAGGCCACTTTAAAAGTACAACAACTAATTAAAATAATCTACTTTCTAGTAAAATAGCCCACCAAACAAATATTGATACAAAGATTAATTCAAATTTTGAAAATATTCTAATAAAACAGCCCACTTAATACAAAGATTAATAGTCCACTTTAAAACAAATCTTCTAATGAAATAGTCCAACAAAATATTGGTAATAAGAACAGTGAGTTGGTAAGTATGTTTTTCAAAAGTTCTACTAAGTTGTTGAGCTTCACGGGAGAAATCCATGTCACACACAGGGAGGGGTTCTCCTATAGTAAATGGAATTTAGAAGGAGAAGGAGAGAAGAATGGGCTATTGTTGAAGTAATCTGCTAATTTCAGAAAAAAACAGATTATCCTGGTTACATGAATAAAAGGGGAAATGGTGCCAAGGCTAATACAAGTTTCCCTATCCAAGAGTGTAAGACTTCACTTGGTCAAAAGGAGCATAATACACCCAGAGGCTAATACACCCAGGGCAGGGGAATGCACTTGGTCAAAAGGAGCGAGAGAAGAAAGATATGGGAAGGCTTCATTCTCTCAAGGATAGCAGAATTGAGTTTTCCGTCATGCGATCTGTTAGGGAACAGAAAGCCAGTGATTGCAAAAAAAAATCCATGGGGCGGAGCATGGGCATGGGAAGGCTGATCATATAATGTAATGATAATCATCGATCTGTTCTAATCTTCAATTCACTGTATCATCAACCCTTTTCATACCACCAGTGATAGCAGTCTTAGCAATGCCATGGGCAACAAGACCAGGTGTGACCACATTTCTTTGGAAACAAGAACAGGATCTTCCGGAATGTGCTAGTTTATTGGGATTTATGATTATTTATAAACATATTTATTTAAAATACAGATAAATATAGATAAGCCCTAAGGCTCAATGTAACTTTTAAGCCCATTCAAACTGAAGTAAATTTATGAATTAGAAATGGAAGAAAGATTCAAAACACTAAAAAAGCATATCTCCAAATTGGGGGAAATTACTATTCTGCAAGGAAAAAGATTCAAAGCACTAAAAACGCACATCTCCAAATTGGGGGAAATTTCATGAATAAATTTGTAAATGAATAATCTAAAAAAGTCCATAGCATAGGTACTATTCTGCAAATTAGGCGTAAATCAAAAGTAAATTTCTAAATTAGAAATGAAAAAAGTTCTAAAGAACTACAAACCCTAATTCAGCATTTTGCAAATTGGGAAGTTTCATGCAGAAATTTATAATTAATAATCTAATCAGCCTACTGCAAATTGGGGAGAAATTTGTAACTTAATAATCTAACAAATTGGGGAGAAATTTGTTGAAAAAATTTAGGAGCATCCAAAAGAAAATTCATAGGAGCATCAAAAAGAAAATTCAAAATTAAAACCTCAAATCATACTTCAAGATTGTGAATGCATCCTGCGCCATTAGTCTGGTTTGCTTCCACGTCTTTCATTCAAATTTCTTCACAAGCCATTAAACACAGCGCAAAGAGAACATAATACAAAATGTGGAAACCAAAAGAAAGAAAAAAACCTCAAATCAAAAAACAAAACACAAAATGAAAGGGTCACAAGTCACCAATTTAAAAACAAAACACGATACGAACTAAAAAGATGAATGAATTATTTATAGAGCATAATCATAACTCCAAGTGTTGGTTCATTCTAACTGTATAGTCCGTTCTAACGGCTCAATTCTGTCATGCTCATAGGCCCGTGAAAGTGTCGGTCGCCGGCCATGTTTTTTTTACCGTTGCTCTTTTTTTCAGTTTCCGTCAGATTTATTCTCAGTATTTATTTTGTTTAGAGGTTTTTATCCACCTATGTATAGAAAATAAAGGCGTGAAGAGTTTCGTGTGGTGTAGTTGGTCGTGCATATTCTTATTGGCCTCGTTTGAGGAAAAGACGTTTGGTATTATTGGCCTCGCAAGGTGGGGAATTTTATTTTTTATTTTTCTTTTTAACCGAATGTGACTTGCAAAGAATATGTGAGCCGGATATTTAAACCAGTCATTGGTTTAACATGTCAGCTTGTGAAAATACAAAATACCCTTAATCTTTTACATTTACAGTTGAAACAAAAGTAACAAATAACCTTTTAAAAACATATTTAAAATCATTCTCATTAGCATTAAAAACAATCTACATATTATATACACTTTTTACTAAAATAATTATTAAAACTTTAAAATTCTAGTTATTAATTAGAACATACTATTCATTAACGTCAATTTCTAATTAATTATTATTTTCTTAAATGCTCCTACTTTTAAGATTGATTTTTTCTATTTGCTACCTTAGAAATGCATGCCTTTGTGATATGACATATAAATTTTTCATTGTACGGTGGACTATGCTTAATGTCCATGTGATCTTGTGTTGGTATATAATTTTTTTGTTTTTTAATAAGGGTAGCTAACTTAATTTAGGAGATTTTTTTAATTGAATTAATCTAAAAATAAATAGAGAATAAGACTTAATATGAAACAATTCTATCTAATTTATTATAGAAAATTAAAATTATTTCAAAAGTAATTGTTAATTAAAATTTATAAAATTATAGACTAATAATTTTAAGAGTTTTTTATAAGTTCATTTTTTAAAGTTGTAATGTGTGATTAAAAAAATTGAAACCCCACTATCATAGATATATATCCACAAGATTAATATACAAAATTCTATAATTTTATTAATATAAATCAAACTTAATTATTACTAATTATATTTTTATAAAATATAATATCAATTATTTATTAGTTTATATATAGTTGATATATATAATATAATTAACAATTATTTAAATAAATAGTATTTGGTTTTTTAGTGTATTCGAATTAGAAGTTAAATAAAAATAATTATTGTAAGGAAAGTGCATATGTTGTATTTTTTGTTTTTATTTTAGTTTCATTTTAATTAGAAATTAACTTGAATTTTATCTATAATTAAGTTTAGTCTCAATCTTTAACACATCTTTTTTTTATCTATAATTGATTTGTAGTTTATCCATTTATTATGCTAGGTCCAAGCTAATTCAGTTAGATTCAACTTCCTAACTTTCAAATTCAAAATGAATCTTGGGCTTATACCAACACCTTTCTGAGAAGTCATTTTTTTTCAATTTAAACATGAATGTGACTTGCATGTTAGGGTGTTGTATAAAAGGACAAATCCTAATCCATTTGAATCATCACCTAACCCTCACATTTCATCCTTTGATCATTGCATCATCATTTAGAGAGCATAATCCAAGCATCAAAATATTAGCTAGCAACTAAGCATATATTGCACAATTGTCTAGCAAGTCATAGATTTTGTTTACACTAGTAAATCGGTTCAAGGTTTTGACCAGGAAGAAGACTCCTTGCTAAAAAATTCCTCCAATATCTTTAGATCCAAGTTTTCTAATTGTATATTTAGATGGAAGAAAATAGGTTTTAGACAGTTAAATCTGCCAACACAAAAATCATTTCCACAACACAAAAGTGAACCAAGACAGAACAAATCATCCAACAATCTATCAACAAATACAATCACATATATAATAAAAAAATACCAAATTAAATCACTAAACATAATTCTATAACAAAATTTCACCAAATCACACATAAAACTAAATGCTTTATCTCTTTTTATCATTCCCCTTCCCAAAATAAATAAATAAAATGTTTACATAAAATTATTGTCTCAATTATAATATCTAAACCCCTCCTAAATGACACATCATATTTTCATGAAAATTTCAACATATTTTCAAAACATACTTCAAATATCTGTAACAATTATTTACATAATCAGACCTTCAATGGCCTTCCCAATTAATATCTATCTTCATTTCTCCAAATCTCAACTGAATCAAATTATTTTCTCTGTGCAAAGCCCTCTCTTTTATCTACAAACTCATTCTGGCAACATACCTCTTCAATATTGAAATTCTCTGTTTGTTGACTCCCTGAGATCAACTCACCTTCTCTACAACACCATCCTTCTCTACATGCCACTGAGTTCTCTTCACTCTATCTATTCTTCTCCTTAGCAGTGACGACTCTCTCAACTCCCCCTTCCCCCTTTAAGAATCGATTCCTCTTTAGCAGCGACTAAATTTTCCTATGTATGGCGGTCTCTTAAAACAAAAACAATGTTACGTTCAAATTCTCCATTGACGAATTGTATTCCCAACTTCCCCTATCATTGTCCCTTCTATCTTCAGGCAACCAACTTTTTTTCTATTTTTATTTTCTGGTTTTTATCCCTTCCAAAAGTGGTGCTTTCCTTCCTCTGGTCATCCCAAAGATCAACAAATTCTTCATTTTCTTTATGTTTGTGGTGGAAGTTGAATCGATCCTAAAATATTTGATTTTGCCTTGTCTTCTTTTTAGAACTAGATTGTTATAACTCAACAAATTGATTCTTACAATGCTTAGATAATGACAGATTAGCATAAAATGATTATATTCTAACTCCATATGCTACATCTTGTTTAATTAAATCATAATAAACTGCTACCTGATGGGTCATCCCATAAGCTCATAGCTGGGTGAACAAAGCTTGTGACATCAACAATATAGACTCCAACTTCAAAAATTTTGTTTGGAAGTGCTATGCAGCTTAATGCATCATCAATATTCCTAAAGAGAGATTAATCATGACATCTGCCACCGAAAGTACCAATCAACTCCAAAAAAAACTAAAAATGCCAAAACTCAACCAGAATGAAACACAAAACCATGACAAACACCAAATAAAACTAAAAATTATTTTTGGTTGATGCGGGATAGCTGGTTCACCCACGATGCTCTTGCATCAGGAACCAATGACCACCTTCCACATGATTTCATCTCTTTTTTTGGTATTAGAAAAAGAACAAGTAACAATAGAAGAGCAGTGTTTTTTGCCTAAAGATTGTGATTGAGGCTGAGACAGTCACTGATGACCTCTTCTTCTCCTGTCAACTACCTCTGCTAATGGCCCCGCCTCCTCATCATCATCTTCATGGATAACACCTTTTCTTTTATGCCCTCCTCTTATGTTTCCAAGACACATATAACCCACCTGCAACTGTGACAACGGCTATTTCACTCTTGAGTTTTTAATTTTGATGGGGTCTATGCCAACCTCACCATCTTTTTTCACTACACTTTATGGGCTTTTTATTTTCTTCTTCATTATTTTCCATTCTCAAGAGAAAGCTTAGAATTTGGCTGCAACTCCATCAGATGCATTGTTTTCTTCCTCTTCATTATTTTCTTCTTCTTTCTATACAGAATGCAAAGTTTGATACCAGTTGCTCACTTTCACAATGGAGGGATAAATCTGCGCTTTCTTTATTTGGAAAGAAAATTTGGTGTCTTAGGATAAAAATGGTAATCCATCTAATGTATAATTAATGTTTTCTAAGACTGGGTTTTATTTATAGAACTACTAATTTATATATTTTAAATAGGAATATAGTAATGGATATATTTTTTTAATTTTTAATAGTTAATAAATTTAAACTAACATACTTAGTCTATCTTAGATAAATCAATATGAAAGATGTTTAGAAATATCATTCTGGAGGCCTTTATAAAATTATAAATGTACATATCCTATCGTTAATGAGTGAAACTAAAATTGCAAATATTCAATTATAAATAAACTATATGATCATTGCATTATCAATGATTGTGAAAAAACATGTTTTACAATGCTCCCCTAGTGTTTTTAAAATTTAAATCTAATTTCTATTATTTTTTTTAAAACAACTATTTTTTTAAAAAAGCGGCGACAGCTGGGAACTAGCTGCCACAACTAACCACCTATAATTTCATTTATTTTTTTAAGCCGGTATCCAATTTAATGCAAGAAACGTGCATTAAAAAGGGCACTGGAAGCCATGCCAATGAAACTTGAGACATCCTATTACAAAGTTAGTCATCACCATATGAGTAATAGCACTAAATTTGAAGACCTAACTTGCATGCTTTGTAGCCTTTGAAGTATACATCATTTGCCCTTTCCAAGAGGCTGTTAAAAATGTAGAAGACTTTGTCCATTTGTTCATGTATCCTTGAAATTCAATTTTTAGATGTACCAAAAACTTCAAGATGTACGCTGCAATGCAATTCTTAAATGTGGTACTAAAATTAAGAGAATAATTATATCAATGAGAATAATTCTTGTTACTTGACCTTCATTTTGTCTGTCTTGTGAAAATCATCATACTGTGCAGACCAAAAAAATTAAAAACCAATACAATCAATGAAAGTGACATGACAAATCCATATCCACAATGCTCAACCTTAACAAAAACTCAAAATGGGATTGGTTCATCTTGCCCTCACTAATTCTAAATCAATTGCTATAGTCATGCTGCGAAGCTTAATAAAGCTTTGGTGTTTTAACTGATCCAAGCAATTTTAAAATCAAAGCATTCTGTCAATAGTGTTTATTGTCTTCTGGTGCAAGTAGTTTTTAAAAAGAAACAAATAGTTTAAATCAAATTACGGATATACCAAACTGATATACAGCATAAAAATATTTTAAAAATCTCATAATCAATACCTAGCTATAAAATTGTATGAATTGAGGCAATGCTCTGCTTTATCTTTTCCTACTTATATGCCTGGCTTTATGTTTCTAATGAATTTTCTTAGTTGTTTGAATGTGGATCGTTGACCAAAACAAAAAAAACCCCATTATTGTAACATGATCATACTCTATTTAAAAATGGGCTTTCCCGCTCCTCTTCTCGCCCATGCACCTGGTGTATAGGCTTCATCTGCTGCTGAGTTCTTAGCTGGGATATCCTCTGTTGTTGGTGCGGGTACGGCTACTGATGGGTCATTCAGGTCTGTGGGGCTTAGCTACTAAAGATAAGGTTGTGGGTGTGGCTGCTACGGTGGGGGCTTGCAGGGTTTTCCTGAAGCTATGGTCGTTGGAGTGCCACCCGTGATTGAGGCTGCTGCTGTTGCTGCTATCTCATATGCAAATGTTGTGAGTGATTCTCCATGTAGTAGTAAGGAGCCTGCCAAGGCTACTGCTTCTCTGGTTTCTAGGAGATTTATTTCTTAGTCTAAATTGCCTCCCCCTGTAGTGGTCTTAGGGGATGAGGTTTTGAAAAATGTGGAATATTTTTCTAAGCCTGGGGGTTAATCTACAGATTTCACCATTGGTGGCCTTGGCTGGGTGATTTAAACCTCTAGATAATGGATCATTGGTGCGCTATCACGGAGGGGAAATTTGAAATTTACCCCTGTGCAAATAGTTTTTTGTTGTTGTTTTTGAATCTGTTTCTGATTGGAATGTTGTCCTTGATACTCATGCTTGGTTCTGGGGCCAACATGCCCTCCTTCTCAAGCCTTGGTTTCCATCTTTTAACCCATTGACTGAGTCCTTCAACAGAATGTCTGTTTGGATTCACCTCTTGAACTTTTGGCTGCATCTTTGGTGTAATTCTTGTTATGCTGGTATTGGTAATTCATTGGGTTCTTTTATTATGGTGGATCATGCTACTACAATGTTCTCTTATACTACTTATGCTCGTGTTCTTGTGGATATGATCTCTCTAAGCCTCTCCCTACGGAGATTGTGTTGCAGGTTGTTGATAGTTCTTGGAGGTAGGTTTTAGACTATGACGGTCTTCCCTTCTGGTCTCGTAGTCGTTTTGCTATGGGTCATCTGTCTTCTGGGTGCCCTCGTTTGAAGATCACTCATCCTTCCTCCTAGTAGAAGAATGCTTCACTTGAGCATCTCAAAGTTGATGCTGCTGAGGATGCTGCTCCCTCCTCTAATTATGATGGGTCGACCCCTAATGTTGTGGAGGTTTTGGATTCGTTAGTTCTTGCTACGGCTACTGCTGGGGCTATTGCTGGTGTTATTGATGAGATTGTTGATGCTGCTATTGTTGGGTTTGTTGATGTTGTTGTTAATGGGATTGCTGCAGGGAACTCCTCTACTACTGATGTTGCTCCCGTGTCTGCTGCAAGGGCCTTCCCTTCTTTGGTTGTTACTTCTAAGACTACTGAAGGGTCCTCCCCTTTTGTTTTTGCTACTCATGTGTCTATTGCAGGGACCTCCCATGTTGTTGCTGCTACTGCTGGGTCTGCTGCAGGGTTCTCACCTACTGATGTTGTTGTGCCTCAGATTGCTGCTTTTGGTGCACAATTGGCTACTAGGGATGGTGTTGTTGTGCCCTAGGATCCACCCCCTTCCTTGGATTTGGTGATATTTTCACCTCCTACTTCTCCTATTTCTATGGATGGAGATAATGACGATTTTTGGACTGTTGTCCAAAGGCGAAAGTGTGGTCTTCCCAAGCATGTTTCCCTAACACGTGCCAAAGGTGTTCGACTTGCTAGGTCAGGTTTTAAAATTGTTTAGGTTGTTGTTCCTCGCAGCCCTGCTACCTTCTTGTTGCTTAGTTGTTTTAGGGTTTTGCTGTCTTTCTGCTATTAGAGCATTGTTTCTGGCCTGTGTGAGGCTTTGCTTTGCCCTCTGGGCTATTTTGTAAAGGGATCTGCACCCTTGTTTGTAGCTTACCATAATCAAAAACATGATCATAGTCTTCTTTAAAACAAATTTATGTAACATTTCACCCTATCAAATGATTCCATCCTTCGCATTGATTTGAATGTGACGTATGCTAGAGGAGAATACATTTGCACATTAATTGATGGTGACAGAGATGATGTAGCGTAGACAATGGATGATAGCTCTATAGCCTGCAAACGTCATACCATTTTTATTTGTTGCGGCCAAAATAATCCACTATTTATTTCAAGTGTTTTAAAAACTATTTTTAATAATTAGTCCTATAAATATATTCTATCACATAGAATATATATTAGATCCTTAAACCACATGAATGGTGCTTTCGCATACAGTAGTAATCCTTAAATATACTTTATTAAAAATATAATATCAAAATTAAATATTATATTAAATAAAATAACAAACATATAAAAATATTAGATATAAAATATTTAACTAACTATAATATTAAATATATAATATTGTATATTAAAATGTATATAAATATTAAAAACATTAAATATATAAAAATATTGCAATTAAATTAAACATTATATAGAATATAATATATATTAATGAATTTAATATTATCTCATAAATCATTGCTTTTAATGTGGTTCTAGTGTGGGACAGTGAATATTTCGTTGAACTGTTGTTTTTATACATAGAAAATATTTCCTAGCTAAATATGAGAAAAGAAATTTGTATAAACATTACAAATTATATACGAAGGCTAAAATATTAAGTGATTGATATCCCATAGGAAGTGACCCCACTCTGAAGATCCTTGTTTAGTTTTTATTCAATTCTAGAAATTAGTTTTAAATATAATCCACTTCAAGAGCAATTCAGAACTCAAAAAAAGAAATAAATGTAAATGTGATGCTTCCTATTCCAAACTCATGCAAACCTCAGATAGAGTGGATGATAGAGTGAAAATAAAAAAACTTAAACAAGAACAAAGTTACCCTATGCAGACTCTATTCAATGTGTGCATTCGCTCTATTAATTTTGAATGTGGATGCTTAATGATTTGTGCAAGATTTTAGAAATTCAAGCATATGGGCTGAAGTTTGAACAAATGAGAGGGATGTATAGATGTCTAGTTGAGGATGTGAATGGTCAAGATTTGATAGTGAATGAATGGTTGAGATTGAGTGAGAATGAGTGGAGGATCTTCTTGGCTAAGAATAGTCAAAATGAGTGATGAGGGTTATGACGCCATTTTAGTGGACTCTAAAATGGGTAAGGGAAATTAATTATTTTTATTTTTTAATTTTGACCAAATAGGTGTGCATGGGTTAAAAATAGAGAGGAATCTTGGAAGGAGTTATGACAGAATGTGAGTAGATAATTAGATTTATTAATTGTGGAAAATGGAAAAAGATTTATTTATCCATTTTGGATTAAATAAAATTAGTATTAGCCTAATTAACTAATTAATATGAATTATTTAATTAATTAGTGGGGGTGATGACAAAGGGGAAATTAGTAAGACGATGAAGAAATGCCAACATGGTATGAAATGTTAGGTGCTATGTGATGGGAATTAGCTTAATTAAATAAAAGGGATTTATTCAATTAATTTGATGAGGGGGATTGTTAAAGGATAATTAGAGATTAGACGGATGTGATTAGGATGTGCTTAGGAAAGTGTCGAAAGTGGTGTATTGGATGTATCATTAAATGTGTCAATTAGGATGTGTCGATTTTAAGTGTCTACAACTTCTATAGTTTTTCATCTCAGCTCCAGGTTCTAAAAGAAGAGTACCCACCACCTTTTCAAGGATTGTCTTAGTGGTGATGCTACCAATAGCCATTACCATATTATCCCATGAATCTAACAAAGAACATATGTAATAAGGTAATGAATTGATATTCATCATCCACTTGGACACCAATGGTTGTCAACTAGGTCACCACAATGTTAAAGGCATTAATTGTTTAAATATAGCTTCACCATCACCTCTTTCCAAAGAATAGAGTTTCTTTTGTAGGAAAATCTGCTCACTAGAGATTTAGTTTGATATAAGTTTCCCAACTTCTTCCACATGGCTTTCAAGTTAGATTCTCTTGAAACACTCAAGAGCATTGAATCCACAAAACAATGTCTAATGAGACTCCATGCCTTTCTCTCCAACATTATTTGGAATCATCTACTGACATAGCTATGGGTTTATTTCCAAACACCGCAACCCATAGATCTTGATCTATGAGTAAGTATTCCATCTTAAGCTTCCAAGCCCAAAGTCTATGTCATTGAACCTTTCCATCTCTAGTTCAGTGACATGCTTGTCATCTTCCCTAAAATAAAGATCTCTATGAAAGGCTCCCACCCAAACCAAGATTAGACCAAAATATTTTTTCATACCACCTAATAAGTGAGTTCATCAAGATATAATACCAAATGAAAGCAAGATAAGATAGCAAAACACCAATCTAAAAGGAGAGAAATGCATAGAAAATATGATCAAACTATTTAAGGAAAAAAAATTACATAGAAAACCATTCATCATAACATAATGTTTATCCTAGGAAAACCCTTTTGAGAAAAACACCCAGCATCCAAAACCAAAAGCAATTATATTATTAGCAACACCAATTCAATTACAATACAAATCCAAGCCCAAGCCTTCAAAGGAGATTACACCAACATACAAATATGGAGAGACTCTGACAATATAACAATACCTTGCAATAGAACTATGAAACCTCCATTTCAAGAACCTAATAAATAGAAGGAGAACAAACCAAAAACCATATATGGTTTACCAAAACCATGAGCAAATCCTATGACATAAAAATGGACCCAAACAAAGGGCCCAAATTTCAATACCCTATTCCAAAGGAGTCAACCAACTTTTTTTACAAGATCCTCTTACACTATCATAAGTTGCCATAACTTTGTCATATCTCACTCCCCAAGTTGGACCCTCCATTATCTTCATTCAAAGATGCTCTATGACATGTTATAACATGTGGTATAAGTTCATCAAAAAGTTAAAACAACAATGTGACTCCCCTCTTACATGGTCTTACATGTGTCATAGAATCATCATGAGATTTTTTACACATCTTACAATGTCATAAGATGCTCATACACATCTTTATTCCAAATTAGATGTTCTTACAACTTCTTACACATGGTATACATTACATTACACATGACATTATTTGCCAAGTCAAAATAGGACACCCCCTTTTCATGTGGACAATACTAATAAATAAACACAAACAATAATTTAAAATATGAACATTACTTGATGCAAGGTTTATAACATGTTTTCCAACAAGTTATATTTTTTACTTAAATAATTACCTTTAATTAAGAAAGGGTGAGGAGTGGTGAATATCATTTAATTTTAAAATTACATTTGATAGCAAGGAAGGAGTAGTGAATATCATTTTTTATTACAAGTGAATAAAACATACCACATATAAAAATAGAGGATATATGAATTAAATAAAGCAATTTAATAAAATGATTAGCTTAGATTTTAAAGTTTGGAAATGGAAATGAGTACTTGAGTAGATATAAAAATAGAAATAAATGATAGTAATTGGAAATTTAATTATATCCTTCATCAGGCTTAGAGATTAATGGAGAAGTTAGAGGATTTTCAAGTCCTTGATATATTCAGAGAAGGCAATAAAGTTGTTGATTGCGTCGCAAATTTATCCCGTTCTATCCCTAAGGGTTCTATTCACTTTGATCAAGATTCTTGTTCCAACTTCCCAATGTTGTTGGAACTTTTGAAGGATGAAGAAAAGACTGATTTTTCTCTCTTTTAGAAAAAAATTTCTAACATGTTTATTTGTTTTTTGATAGAGTTTCATACCTTTTGTTGCAATATCCTTCTTTTTATCTCACTTGTGGTGACTTGTACAGTTTGGTACATGGTTGATGTCACTTTCTCGAGTGGCATTTATTTGGGATCGCTTTTGAATCTGAATATGTAGGATCGCTTTTGAATCTGAGTGGCATTTATTTCTTGAGTGTGCTTGGTTTTTATCCTTATTGTTGCTGATAGGTTTGGCATTCTTTGTTCCTCTATTTGCTTTCTGCCTTGGCTGATGGCATCGCCTCCTAGAAATTCTAGACTGCTTTTACCAGTTTAGTTGTGGGAACAACCTTTTCATGGTTGTATTGATTCTAGAGGTCTTTCAAGAGCATTCAAACTTCATAATGCAGATGTTGAGGAAGCCCTAATTGAGATTTGTGGCAAAGAATTTCTTACTCATTCCAAGATATGTTATGCCTCTCAGCTAGCTTCACATTTCTTATCAAATGCTATGGATCTTATTCAAAATGTTGACTTGGTCAAAGGATTAGCACCCATTTTCATTCATGATGTTCTTGTTACTGCTGATAATCTTTATCTAGGTTTCACTACTTATGATTTTCATTCGGGAGCAGCAGATGTTGGAGAACTTTTTAGTTGATTGGAAATTATGGAAGAGCCATATGTTGACTATGTTTATCAGGACTTCATTCTTAGTTTGCAGAATAACAACTATGAATCAATTGAGTATTCTATGGAAGCTCATAAAAAGCAACTTGGTGATTCTCGAAAGGAAAAGATTGATCATGTCTTTAATGCTTGGATTTGTACACTTCATTTCCAGACCCCTGCTCCTTATGCTCTAGATGATGTAAATCTCAATGCTGGTGAAGATGACTTTGTTGGTTTTCATGTTTTCAAGGTGGCAGATTTAAATAATGAGTGATTGATTTTATAATGAGTGATTCTAGAGAAGTGTAATTTGAAACTTTGAACTTGGTACTTGATTCTTTGGAAAAAATGTAAAAGGATGATGTAAGTAACAAAAAATTAAACAAAAGAAACACATAAATACTAAGAAATCATAGTGAAAGCAACAATTATGCTGTAATTTGGTTAATTTGTGTTGTAATTGATACTGCTAATATCTAGTATTTATAACTTAATTATATTTATTTTTATATAATATATAGTCTCTAATATAATTGTATTTATTCTTGTATCTCTAGGAGATTGTATTGGCTATAGCATTTAGTATTGGAAGATGGTCAATATGTAATGTTAGCAGTTAAGCAATTGGTAATATTAAAAATGAAATTTTGAGGAAAAATACTAAATGATCCATATTATTTGCATCATTTTATGCTTGATGTGGTTACTAACACCAAGCATTGTGTTTCTTTTACTAATATAATCTGCATACTTTGTCACGCCACCATCAAGAACTCAATACAACTTCAAATGGCTTTTATTTGCATTAAAAATATGAAAAATATTTGTAACTTATGTAATCATCTACAACATCATACTAATGTTTTATCTTAAAATACACATGCATTTGATACTACCCTAAATACTATAGTACAAGAGAATGCCTATGTTAGTGATGAAAATCCAAATTCTATAAACATTGTATTGCTCCTATTCATATAAGGAACATTTACTGTAAATACTATATATTTTAAATGTAAATTAAAAATGCTTATTATACATTGCAAAAGAGAAAACACCATTGTCATTGTCTCATCTTGCAATATAAGTATGGATTTTTATTTCTATATTTTATTCCACAATTAATTGCTTCCATTGCTAATAGCCTATCGGCAAATCCATTGCGCAAAAACTCCGTGCAACTGCTTGTTTAAGATGCTACTTAAAACTAAATATCTACCCCACTATTGGACGCCTTCATTCCATTAAAGTGGCTCAAATAGCTAGACAATCTAATGTGTATATATTCTTCATTCCATAGAGCTTGGAATGCACACCCTTCAGCATAACAATTATTTGAATTTCTTTGTTATAGGAATTTGAGATAGTTTACCAAAAGTTTATGAGATCACTCAATTTTGTAAAAAGATTTTTATTAGTTTCTTTGAGAGGTAGATGATGATTATTGTTATTATATTTGTGGAATTTAATTTTTAAACTAGTTTATAGTCAATTTATTTATTATAGTTTTTGTTATGTTTATTATTTCATGTTATCAATTTTAAAATATAACTTTTTAGTTATATCGTTAGAAGGATAATAAGATTTTGTTTTACAATATGTTGTTTAATAGGTTTTGTTGTTATGTTAGCTATCTATTTTTGTTGTTTTGTGTTACTATATCTTATCTTCTCACTATCATGTCTTCTTAATAATTGCTTCATTTATGCATTACCTCAAAAGTTCCATGCTTTCCAAGAAACGTAACAGCAAATACATTATATCATTGTATGGCTATGGCATGTTGGTATGTTTATGTCCTCCAGTTTGATATATTATTTTAGGATTCAAACCCCAAACCACATGACCACATATGCAAATACTTTGAGCCAATAAGATAGTGACACCTTGGACCAAGTAGATTCAAAAGTTAAAACTTTACAATGATCAACTATACATAGGGAGACAACTAGTGAGCACCAATGCTTGGTAATAGCTCAGTCAATGGGCTGAGGCTGACCAAAAGTTGGAACATATGGTCTCAATGCTTTGCGGTATTATGGCATAGTTTAATAGGTTCTTTTACAATGTAAGCCCGCATTCATGACCATGCATACAAATACCTTAGGGCAATAAGATAGCCACACCATGAGCCAAGTGGATTTGATATTTTGACCTTGAACGACTAAGATATTTTCACATGGGAAATTTGGAACTAGAGCACCAAATAAATTAGGAAACCTAAGTCATGCGAGAGCCAAGAGATAGTATGTGTACAATTGCGTGTTACAGGTATGGTTCCTTAGGTTGCCATTGATGTCAACACTGTCATGGATGTGTGATGGTGTTCATGGTTGGATGTCACGTCCTATCCCTGCAGAGAAGATATAATTCATGGTTGGATGTCTCATGTTGAATATAATGTGGTTACTGAAGTTCATGGTTGATGTCATGCTCTGATCAGTGTCAACTCAAGTTGTTTTGAGCATACTCATGGTCAACAAAGATGATTCCATGATGAAATCTTAAGATGGGAATTAGAAGTTAATGGTTGGATGTCATGTCATGTACAGTGACTATAAAGAAGATATTTTAAGGTGGGAATCAAAATAAAGAATCAAAAATAGTTTAAACACACACTAATTGAAAGACAAAGCTCCAACACAGACATAGTGATAAGAACTCAAACCATGGT
The DNA here is from genome assembly GCA_027924645.1 of Cunninghamia lanceolata. NCBI lineage: Eukaryota > Viridiplantae > Streptophyta > Pinopsida > Cupressales > Cupressaceae > Cunninghamia > Cunninghamia lanceolata. Next base: position 2,321,449 of record BSBN01001197.1, on the reverse strand, counting down.
AAACATTTAAATTTAAAACAAACACAAAGTGAGAGCAAAATCTCAATTGAAAAAACACAATTAAATGCCAAAGTTGACTCGTACAGCTATTAAAATGGTGGAGAAAATACATAGAGACACCTGATCAAAGCATTTTTCCAATAATATCAAATCGTAGAATAATATATTAAACTTGATTGTTATTTCATTACAATGTACATGGCTTATAAAGCCTTTTATTTTCCTGTACTAACTTCCCATGTGAACAACCAATTCCCAACTAATTTATTACTAACATTTATTTATTTATATCTAACCATAAACTAACAATTACAAATGTAAACTTTATTATTATAACGCCCCCCTTAAGGTTTACATGTAATAAAACCAACATTCCCCCCCCCCCGTATTACATTAACTCGAAAAAAGGATGGAACACTGCAAGAGTTTATCACAACAAACCTTCTGGAGACATTGATGAAGCACCTTCTCCAATCCTCCTCACTCACCTGGGAAACACCAAACTGACGCCATCAGTGAATCTCTTGACTGTAGAACCCGCAAAACTCTGCACAACATGAGAGAACATAGAGTGTTCCCAACCTCCTTGAATAATGAGACAACTTTCCTCCAAAAGTCCACATCTCCTCTGAGTGTGTCAAAATGCCTCCTCTAGTGCTACACATGAGAGAACAATTCTCCTAGGAGAGTCCACATCTCCTTCAAGTGTGTCAATATCCCTCCTCCAGTGTTGTGGAAACAATCTCTCCTCTATTGTACATAACCACTTTGAATACACTAATCCCAGATATTTCAGAGATTACACTATCCACAAACTCCATTGTGAATACACCAATCCCACTATTTCAGAGATTACACTATCCACGAATTGAGTAAATGTAGATACACTAACCACCAATTTTAGAAGTTACACTATCCACACATACAGCCACAAACTGCCAAGCCCCCCTTGCTCCATGAAGGGGCACAGATCTAGAAAATGAGTTCTCCTCATGCAATGAATCACCCATCAGCAAGAAGCTAGATCCGGATGATGAAAATCCTTCTGCCTCCATTGTATCCTGTCTCCAATAGACCTTGTTTTAACTTCTAATAAAGATATTTGTCCTCACTATCAGGTTGTGAAGATTCTCCCTTATGCATCGAAAAGTCACATTTGTCTTCCTTGGCTTCAAGAACAATCAAAACTATTGGGATGAAATATTGTCCTCCTTTTTATACTATTTCTATATGTTTTAAAGACCTTTTCTATATGGTTCTACAAAGACTTCACATACATTATCTCCATTTTATGTTGTTTCATATATACTTTCCTAAGACTTGGATCCTATGCTGATAAATGAATCCAGGTGGTTATATTATCAAATGGATGATTTGAATTATTAATATGCATGAAAAATAGATAGGATTTCATAAGTTTATTATACGAGGTTGTTTTGTATAAATCTTGGAATGATTAACCCTATGCAGCCAGAGAAAGAATCCAAGGACGAGTAATTGTAATAGGATGTAGAATAGAGGAATCAATGAGAATGCGGTACAAGTGCTAGACCTAGCGATCGAAGGAGATAAATGTGGTCATCATGGGAGAATAAACACAGAGGAGAAAGGAGACTTATTCTAGGAATCTCACCGGAGTTTATGAATCTTATTTATGAAGCTGCTATGGATAGAATTTTTGTTTGGATAGGACTCTGTTTACTTTGTTCCAGTTAATAAGTTGATCTCAAAAACAATATCCTAATGTCCAGGAATGAATTGATGATCACATTTAGTTAGAAGGTTGAATAAGACTCTCCCATCTTTATATAGGAGAGGAGTTCGTTGATTAGGTGGTTGTTATGTTTTACTTTCAAAATAGCCATTACTTTGTTACAGTTATCAGTCATTTTAAGACACATTATAATTTTGAATAAAATTTGAAGAAGATTCTATCCTTGATATGATTTGAATTCAACTGTATGTTATGGGATGTGTGAATCTGAAGTAGATTTAATCTCCAAGAAAAGTGAGATAGTTCCTTGACCTAGCCACTCAAGGTACTAACTCTCACTTTGCATGTTTTCTTATTTATTTTTGCATTCTTAGTTAATCTATTTCATTTTATCTTATGTGTTATACTGTGAAGCAAGTGAGAACTATTGATTGATATTTCCAGTAATTGTGATATATGAGTAGAATGCACGTATTTAATCCTTCGGAGGTTAGTGTTAGCCTTTTTATCATTTTTAAGTTGTTAGATTAAAACTTTGATTTTTTGTTAAATACAGTTATCTTCAGCTTCTGTTGAAGGTACCTGTAGCAACTGGAAGTTTAGATTATTTTTGTTGTTTTCCATTTTTGTTTACTGTTTTACATTCCTATGCATTCTAGTAAGTAGGACTAGGTAAAATAAGGATTGTACAAGATTAGCTTAGAGTATAAATGAGTCTTGAAGGCATAGATATTGCAGGCATCATCATAAGCTTATGCTCCTTGGTCGATAATTCAATGTAGGAATGTGATGATAGTGGACTGTTCAGTCAAGTTAAAACCTTGAATTTTATTTAAGTCTACAACACATTAGTTTTCCTCTACATTTTTGGCACCGTTGCCAGGGATGGTGCTATCTTCATAATCTCATTTGTTAGATTTCACACACTTTTATAAGTTAAATCTTGATTTTAGTATTAGATTGAATAAATTCATTTTTCAAGAAACACCAGGCATTCTACTAACATTGTACAGGGCCACTAGAACATAAAGCTCAATCTACTATATGCGGAGGCAAAGAGATACTCAAGGTAGATTCCTCCCATCAACTTTTGAGAACAACGAGGGCACAACTAATTTCAACAACTACACAATAGGAAGTGTTGAAGGAGAGTTCCCTTTTACATCTTCATCAACACCCCCTACATCTCCATCAGCTTCCTCTACTGCCATAGAAGGAACTTTTAGAACCATGGCAGATGCAATCAAAGATCCTCCAGGACAAGGTACATTCAAATTCCCTATACCAGACCTAGCATGGGAAGCTACTATGAAAAATATACCACCATCTGCATTACCTATTTTCTATGGTTTGGTGACTAAGGATCCTGACACTTTGCTGTTCGAGTTTGATATTCTGTGTAGGAGTTATGATTGCACCACTTATCCTTACATACTCAAATTGTTCCCTGCTACCCTAAAAGATATTGCTTTAAGATGGTTTATGGGACTAGGAAAAGATGCCATTCCAGACTAGGATACCGTGAAGACAAAATTCCTAGAAAAATACAAAGACTACTGCAGAGGACATGATAGGAGGAAGGATGACATCTTAAGGATGTCACTGAAGGAGGATGAGCCATTAGAGGACTATGTGGAGAGATTTCAATTTGCCTTGAAGAAAAACCCTCAGAATAGGTTGTCCGAAGAATCATTGAAGCTGATCTTTTTAAGAGGAGGCAATGATGACTGCATGGATGAGCTAAATCTCATTGGGATAGGGGACATCTCCCAACTACCCTTTGAACATATTTGTATAGCTTGCAAAAACTACTCTAGGACTTTTTCTAGAAAGCCTAGAGGAGAAAGAATAGTCATTGTAGGCAAAGCAACTAATGGAGTTTCTCGGGTGGAAATTAGTAACTTGCTAACCAATATGAAAGAAGATATCATTAGCCATATGGCTACATAGTTGGACACTCTTCACATCAAGAAGAAACAAGAAGAGGTAGATGCAATGCTCACTGAATACTACCCCAGCTACAGACAAAGAAAAGCCAATTGCAAATGTAAGACGGTGGTCAGTATCCAGCAAGAAAGGATTGAGAGACCAGAGTTACATCAATTCGAAGGAGAGGATAGGCAATTATTCTTCATTACTCAAAGAAGGCCATGGAAACAAAGGCAAACTATGCCCCCTAATCCACTTAATTTTAATCCTCCCTTTCCTGCTACCAATTAGAACTTCTCTGCTTGGAATAATCAACCATGGTCTGGTAACCCAAATGCATGGCAAAACCCACAATGACAAAATCCCCAATGGCCTACTCCACAAGCTGGTTGGAACCAACAACAACCTAACCCATGGCCACAGTAAAATATCTAGGGACCTAACTATAATCCTCAGTGGCCTACTCAACAAGAACAATGGCAACCTTAGTGGAACAAGGGCCAACAATGACATCAAAATGTACAATTTCAGCAACCTATGATTCCATCTCAGCCACAACAACTAGCCATCATGCCTCCACCTCAAAATCCCCCTCAAAATCAATCTCCAAGGCCTACCCAAATCCCTGCCCAACTTGTACCTAACCCTAACAATAAGCATGTTTAGCAGGCTTATACTAACGAGGTGATGCAATATCCCACATGGGGTGGAAGTGAGTAATGTTCATCTAAGATCAGGGAAACAACTTGCAGGACCTCCATCTTCCTAAATTACTGAGCTTGAAGATGAAGAGCCCAGTGACGAGATCCCAGATAAATAACCCTTAGAACCTGAATCAAACCAAAATGCCCAACCTACCTTGCAGTAGAAGTCTCCTTCTTTCTCTGATCATTTGGCCATGTAAAAGTAACCAGCTCAAGTTGATACTGTCCTTCTTAGCCAGCTAAAGGATATCAGCATTAAGATTCCCTTAATCCAAGCCATCAAGGATATCCCCATCTATACCAAAACTATTGGGGATCTTTGCATAAAGAAGCCAAGAAGGAAGAGAATAGACCCCCAGATAGTGCATGTGTTAGTTTATCTTGTAGACATCATGTTGGGTAAAATAACTGTTCCAAAATATATAGACCCAAGAAGTCCAGTGGTGGATGTCAAGATCAACGGAACTATGATTAAGAACAATCTAATAGATTTAGTTGTTGCTATTAATGTTATGTCCAAGGAAATAATACATATACTCCAACTGAACAATCTTAGACCTACTCAGATAGTTCTTCAATTAGCTGATAGGTCAACAGTCAAACCTGAGGGAGTCATAGAAGATTTGGTCATTACATTAGACTCTTGGGAGTATCCAGCTGATTTCATAGTTTTGCAGCCCAAAGTTAATCTAGCTGGATATCCTCTTATATTAGGCAAACCATGGCTTGCCACTGCTAATGCATGTATAGGTTATAGGTCTGGTAACATGATCATCTCTAAGGGGACAGTGACCAAGAAACTGGTGTTGTATCCTCCAGCCCAATGATTCCATCAACTTGAGCAAACCAAATTTGGCCTTTCCAGGAAGACGAGGACACTTACTCCTTGTGAACATTAATGACTATTGAATGCAACCCCTTGTTAGATGTTCCAGATGAAGATGAACTAATTGTTCATGTCCTTCATAATGACTATGGAAGGCATCCGCAATAGCAATATTGTCTATCTTGCCTACAAGACCCTTTGAGCACCACAATACCAAGCAATTCATCAGAAGAGGTGTCTCAAATATTTCATGCTTTATTGCCCCAGCAATGCTTACCTGTGTTACCTAGCCTTGATTTATCTTTTGTGCAAGAACTTTCCAAACAACTAGAAGTTAGACCAGGAACGATGTTGAATATTAATAATGCCTTGACTGATGAGCAACAACACTCCTTGCATGAAGTTTTAAATACACACTTAGCAACATTTGCATGGGACTATCATGATATGAAAGGCATTGACCCTGCCTTATGCATGCATAAGATATACATTGATGGATACAGGCCCATTAGGCAGCAACGAAGGCACATGAATCCAGCCCTCAGGGAAATTGTTAAAACTGAGCTACAAAAACTTTTGGATATAGGCTTCATATACCCCATTTCAGACAGTGAATGGGTTTCACATTGGTTATAGTTCCAAAGAAAGGAGGAAAGTGGAGGGTTTGTGTCAACTACAGAGAATTGAACACTGCTACTAGTAATGATCACTTTCCATTGCCCTTCATCGACCAGGTTCTTGATTCCCTAGCAGGCAAGAAATATTTTTCTTTCCTTGATGGTTTTAGTGGGTATAATCAGATTAAAATTGCTCCAGAAGACCAAGATAAGATAACATTTACTTGTCCTTGGGGGACATATGCATACTTTGTCTTACCCTTTGGCATGTGTAACACTCCAGCTACTTTTCAAAGAGCGGTTTTAAGCATTTTCTCTGATTTTGCACATGACAGTATGGAGATTTATATGGATGACTTCACCACATATGGTGACACATATGATGAAGCTCTACACAACTTGGAGAAGGTATTGAAAAGATGTACATATCACAATCTCTCTTTGAGTAACAAAAAATGTTTCCTTATGATGACCCAAGCAATAGTTTTGGGACACTTTATCTCAAATGCTGGAATACAAGTGGATCCAAAGAAAATTGAAGTTATTTGCACCCTACCTATTCCATAGAAGCAGAAAGATGTTAGGAGTTTCCTAGGACATACAGGTTACTACAGAAGGTTCATTCAAGATTTTAGCAAAATTGTTGCACCTCTATTTACTCTGTTAACCAAAGACAGTGAATTTGAATGGACACCAGATTGTCAGACTTCTTTTGAAAAGATGAAAGCCTTCTTGACACAAGCTCCTGTACTTAGAGGACCAAATTGGACCTTACCTTTTCACATTCATACTGATGCATTAGATTTTGAAATTGGTGTAGTTTTGGGCTAACAAGAACAATCCAAGGAATATGCCATTTATTATGTCAGTAAGAATTTGTAAAGAGCTGAATTGAATTATACAGTGATAGAGAAAGAAATGTTAGCAGTTGTTTATGCCATAAATAAGTTCAGGCGCTACATAACTGGTTACAAAGTCTTCATCCATACAAATCATGTAGCCATCAGATACTTGATGAATAAACCCATAGTAGGTGGCAGACTTGTAAGGTGGTTATTGTTGTTGCAAGAGTTTGATATTACAATTGTTGACAAACCAGGCAAAAGCCAATATTGTTGCTGATTTTCTGTCCAAACTACCTGCAAATTCTTCAGGTGGAGTGGTTGATGATTCTTTTCCTGATGAGCATTTATTTGCTCTCACTACATACACTCCATGGTATATAGATATAGCCAACTATTTGGTTACAGGGCAAATTCTAGGATATTTCTCTCCAAGGGAAAGGAGGCAACTAGTACATAAATGTTTCTCTTACTCTTGGATTTCTAGATTTCTATTTTACACTGGACCAGACAATATCATGCAAAGATGCATCAAGGAGGATGGAGTATTTGATATAATGAAGGCTTCTCATGATGAGCCTTGTGGAGGACATTTTGCAGCTAAACAGACAACCTTCAAAATCCTTACAACAGGTTATTACTGACCAACACTTCAAAAGGATGCTATCAAGTACACTAGGAGTTGTGATCGATGCTAGTGAATAGGGAGACCTACTAGAGGTGATGAGATGCCTTTATAGCCACAGATCTCACTAGCTCCTTTTGACAAGTGGGGTTTAGATTTTGTGGGGCCTATATCTCCTTCATCCAACAACAAAGAATATATCCTGGTATGTACATATTACTTAACTAAATGTGTAGAAGTGAAAGCATTACAATTTGCCAGAGATGGCAATGTGGCCAAATTCTTGTATGAGACATTTTCACTAGGTATGGTGTTCCAAGAGAAATAGTAACTAACCAGGGACCACAGTTTACATCAGATTTAATAACTAAATTGGTTGTAGAATACCAGATCAGGCATAAGAAATCCATTCCCTACCATCCACAAGCTAATGGTGAGGTAAAAGTTACTAATAGGGAAATTGAAAACATCCTGACCAAGATAGTGCAGCTTTATCGAAGAGATTGGGTTTCTACGCTCCGTGAAGCTGTTTGGACATATAGAACAACTTGGAAGACAACTACAGGATTTACACCCTATGAGTTGGTCTATGGCAAGACCGTGGTCCTGCCTATTGAATTTGAACATAAAACCCTAAGGACAAGAATGGACCTAGGAATGGATCTGACCATTGCACAACACGAAAGGCTACAACATTTGAATGCCTTGGATGAAATGAGACTGGAAGCCATTCATCATACATAGATAATATAGAAGAAAAGGGCAAAATGGCATGATAAATATATCAAAACAAAGGAATTCACTGCAGGAGATTGGGCACTACTTTATGATTCAAGGTATAAGGACTTCAAGGGAAAGCTTCAGTCACGTTGGTTAGGACCATATGAATTCCAACAATTTTTTCCTAATGGTGCAGTTCAATTGCAAACTATTGATGAAGTTCAGTTTTCACTATTGGTCAATGGTCATAGGCTTAAACTGTACAAGAAGCCACTCCAACAAGATGACTTTTTGGTATCTCTATCTGTCTAGTATGCTACTCCTGATAGTCCTGCTCAAGATGTTGTGACCCCAGAAGATATTGATTCAGATACTGTAACACCATACAATGTACATTCTGATGCTGATACACCAACAATGTCCAGTGATGTGGAGGTTGAGTTGCAATACTCAACCCCTATTGCTGAAAATTAAATTTCTTTGTTTTTCTCACATGCACACACTGCATAGTTTCCATGGTTACACCTTGATATATCCGTCGGGACCTATTTTTTCACTTCTTCAGTCGAGACCTTACTCATCTGGGACCTGTTATATTATGTTTTCATTTACATAGTCAGGACCTATGCTGCAAGCGCCCGCAGCAACACCTGTCTACTGTTTTGTTCCATTGCTTGGTGAACACTACCTCATTTTTCCCTCCCATTCCATCATCCCATATTCCTTTCAAATTTGCTCCATTCACATAATTCCAATTGTTAATTCACATTTATGAGTGGTACTTCCATCCGCCATCTTGCACTATTCAATTATCACTCTATAACCATACATCCAACTTTCCATTTGCCGCATGCCTATTCTATCGCACCAACAGTGTTGTTCACAATTTCCAAGGTATGTTAATTATTCTATTTCGATATATATGTACAATCCACACATTTCTATTAATACACTTAGATTTCTTTATTTATTTTCATGTTTATTCATAATTTATTTCATGCATGCGATGTATATTTCCACCAATTATTTTTCTCACTCCTTCTCCATCCATAATAACTACTATTTGAAGTGTGGGCACTTCATCATTAAGTTTGGGGGAGGGGTTTCTTTTCAAATGATTGTCATTTAATCATTGTTGCCTTTACATCTTTGCCTTTCAAAACCTTGATTAAAACCCTGCCCTTTGAACAACTAGACAAAATACTTTACACTATGAACTCACGTCTATCAAATAATGAATTAATACCCTAAAAGAGCTATGGAGTTATAGTGGAGAAGCAGGAAAGAGGCAAATTGAAAGACTGGTTTTTCAGGGTGGTGAGTTGAGGTAGTAGAAATTGGTTAGCTGGCATTGTGCAGAGAATTGATATTGCAGAGTCCTAATTCATAGTCTCAATGGGAGGAGACGTAATCAGAAGGGAACCTTCGGCACACAAGGAAATATTGGAGGATGTGTTGGTTCTTTCGCTCTTTACTAGAGTGTGTTGGCTTGATTACTTCCTCAAATTGACAGAATATGATGATGACATGGAAAAGGAATTTGCACTTACTCTGCAATATGATAAAGTAATGGTTAGAGGGTTGACAATAGACGCTTCCGAGATTGCAATTGCTCAAGTTTTAGGGTTGCCTAGAATAGGGTCTGAATATCCAGTCAGGGCTGATGCAGCTGCGACTAGGGAGGAGTTTTGTGAAAGAGGTGAACACCTAGACTCTACCACACATGGTAGCAAATGATTATCTCTTCCATATTTTTTGGGGAAATGTGCCTCCTATATTATCAAATATATCACTTGTGATGGTAGATATTATGTTGTATACTGCACATCTTAAACTGCTTAACCATTTGAGGCATGAGAAACTTGTCAATGTTCCCAATTATTTGTATAGTATGCTGAGAAGAATGTCTGCAGAGTATCAGAGGAAACAAGCAGACACAACTCTTTCTCACCGTACCCACTTATTGAGTGGGAAGCCTTTAAACAATGTGTTGGCATCTCAACACTCTTGGAAGCACCAGAGCCAGAAGAAGATATTCCACATGAAGCTAAACCCCCTGTTGATACTGAGTAGGAAGAAACACAACTTGGGAACCCTCCAGAGTTTAGGCCTGTATCAGTTGAAGAGCCCTCAACCTCTGCTCCTAAAACAAAAGGGACCACTTCCTCAACATCTAGGAAGAAAACAAAGAGTTAGAGGGAGAACAATAAGAAGAGGAAAAAGGTAGAAAAACATCAGATAGTTACTCCTAGGCGATCAAGGAGGTTGAGGAACCAAGTTGCTAAAGAGAGAATTGTTGAGCAAGAAGGAGATAAAAATAAAGGCCAATAGGTTACTGAACTAGCTCCTCTGAATCTAGATTCAGATAGGGGAGAAAACCCTCTTGAGGATGCTTCTGCTGATGCCTGTGTAAATGAAAATATGTCTACTAGGAAAAGAAGGTACATTTCTTCTTCTGATTTTGAATTAGAAGATCTGTTTATTGCTAGAAAAATGGGAAAACCTGTGCCAAATGACATTGCTAAGGAAATCTTTAATGCGCTTGAAAAGGGGAATGATGAAAATCTTGAAGATGAAAAGGAATTGATAGAAGACAGAGATATTAGGAAGGAGTTGTAGGAAGCCCTGGACAGAATAAGGCAACTTGAGGAACAGGTAAGGGGTTATGAAGAGAGTGATAGAGAAAAGGAAAAGAGGATTCAGGAGTTGGAGGAGAAGATCCAAACTTATGGCCAAGGCTCTAATTTGGATTTGTTAGCACAGCTGGCTGAAACTAAAGTAAAGACTGAGTAAGAAGTGGTACTTACTCTCCAACCTCCTATGGTAAAGACCTCAACATACCATACTACATTGTCCTTGGGTTTTGAACTAATGAAACTGACTGATGAAAATAGGCAAGAGAAGGAAAAATAGGGAGAAAGAAAAGCATAACCTCCATGAATCTGTTGTAGAAAAGGATTTGAAGATTAAACAGTTAGAGCAAAAGTTGACAGAGGTTATTGAAAGAGCCAAGCAGATTATGGGATGCAGACCTCCATCAAGAGTGTATGCACTATTTTTGAAGTAAAAATTTCTCAGTTTTCAGTTTAATAGGTTTATTAATGATCAACCCAATTTGTATTCAAGATTCATCTTTTGTAATTACTTCCAAGAGATTAGCTTAGAAGAACAAGACTAGTTGTGTGAGTATTACCTACACAATTATATAATGGATGAAGATACACAATGGAATCCCTGTATTTATGTTGGAGACCTCCAGGTCAGAGCATTAATGCCATATTTTAAAAATGAGCAACTTAGAGGGTTATTGATGGACCAATATGAAGAGCAGGAAAACAAAGTACCACTGTAACCGAGGAAGGAAACTTTGGAGCCTAAATCATCTTAACCCAATGGATGACATTATTGTCTCATAAAGGACCAGGTAAGGTGATTATGGATTTAAGACTTAGGGACTACAGAAGAATACAGAGGATGGCAGTGTCTATTATCCAAAATTGTTAGAGGTATGTGCAGGGCAAATGGGATAGTTTAACTCCAGAGTTACAAAGGAAGGAACCCCATTCTATCCACAATTTCATGTATATGGTTGAAATATTGTGCAGCTATATCCAAGTATCAGAACAAAAAGGAGTATCATGGTTACCTCTCACTTATCAGCCTCCTATATTTCTTTATCTAGTGCCACATTGGATAGGAGGGAAAAGTGAGCAGTATAGGTGTGCTGAACAAATTAGGATGGAAAGACTTGCATACTCTAATGGGTTCTACCTCAAGAAAGGAAAAGGAGTTAGAGAAGACACAGACCTCAGAAGAATTACCCTGCATTATAAACTTTTGCTTTAGGTGTCTAGTTCTTTAATTTTTCTTAGGGACAAGCAAAAGTCCAAGTTGGGGGGAATGTTGGGATGAAATATTGTCCTCCTTTTTATACTATTTCTATATGTTTTAAAGACTTTTTCTATATGGTTCTACAGAGACTTCACATACATTATCTCCATTTTATGTTGTTTCATATATACTTTCCTAAGACTTGGATCCTATGCTGATAAATGAATTCAGGTGATTATATTATCAAATGGATGATTTGAATTATTAATATGCATGAAAAATAGATAGGATTTCATAAGTTTATTATAAGAGGTTGTTTTATATATATGTTGGAATGATTAACCCTGTGTAGCCAGAGAAAGAATCCAAGTATGAGTAATTGCAATAGGATGTACAATAGACGAATCAATGAGAATGCGGTCCAAGTGCTAGACCTAGTGATCGGAGGAGATAAATGTGGTCATCATGGGAGAATAAACACAGAGGAGAAAGAAGACTTATTCTAGGAAACTCACCGGAGTTTATGAAGCTACTATGGTTAGAATTTTTCTTTGGATAGGACTCTGTTTACTTTGTTCCAGTTAATAAGTTGATCTCGAAAATAATATCCTAATGTCCAGGAATGAATTGATGATCGCATTTAGTTAGAAGGTTGAATAAGACTCTCCCATCTTTATATAGGAGAGGAGTTCGTTGATTAGGTGGTTGTTATGTTTTACTTTCAAAATAGTTGTTACTTTATTACAGTTAGCAGCCATTTTCAGACATGTTATAATTTTGAATAAAATATGAAGAAGATTCTATCCTTGATATGATTTGAATTAAACTGTATGTTATGGGATGTGTGAAGATCTGAAGTAGATTTAATCTCCAGGAAAAGTGAGATAGTCCCTGAGCTGGCCACTCAAGGTACTAACTCTCACTTTGCATGTTTTCTTATTTATTTTTGCATTCTTAGTTAATCTATTTCATTTTATCTTATGTGTTATACTGTGAAGCAAGTGAGAACTATTGATTGATATTTTCAGTAATTGTGATTCATGAGTAGAGTGCATGTATTTAATCCTCCGGAGGTTAGTGTTAGCCTTTTTATCATTTTTAAGTTGTTAGATTAAAACTTTGATTTTCTGTTAAATACAGTTATCTTTAGCTTATGCTGAAGGTACTCGTAGAAACTAAAAGTTTAGATTGTTTTTGTTGTTTTGCATTTCCATTTACTGTTTTACATTCCTATGCATTCTAGTAAGTAGGACTGGGTAAAATAAGGATTGTACAATATTAGCTTAGAGTAGAAATGAGTCTTGAAGGCATAGATATTATAGGCATTATCATAAGCTTACGCTCCTTGGTCGATAATTCAATGTAGGAATGCGATGATAGTGGACTGTTCAGTTAGGTTAAAACCCAAAATTTTATTTAAGTCTGCAACACATTAGTTTTCCTCTAAAAAAAATTGTTTGTTTTTAACTTGCCATCAATAATATCTCTAGCACGCTGAATACGATTCATTTGGACATGTCCAGTTTTCTAATAATAATAACATTTGAACCCTTTCCGTGTTGAAATGTTAAATTTCTTCTTAATAGGTAAAGCAGTTTCCTCAACTATTGAATTCAACCTTTAGTAACTCTACTTTATATTCATCAATCAAAGAAGAAATCATAGTTTCCAAACTAGGATTAATTTTATTTAATGTAAAAGCAATATGATCAAAGATTGAAGGCATACTATTTAGTAAGATTGCTTTAGCATCATCATTATCAATCATAGCTTTTAAACCTGCAAGTTGATTAAGAAGTGAGCAAAATGTACTAATATGTTGTACAACACTTTCACCCTCTTTCATCTTAAGACCAAAAAGTTTTTGTTTGAGTGTCATCTTAGCGCTTGAAGTTTGTGTGCCAAATAAAGAATTAAGACCACCCCATATTTCTTTTGAAGTATTTGAAAGATCAATATGATGCAAATATGCATCAGACAACCCAAGACCAATCAATGTTGTGGCTTTACAGTATTTTGATATCCATTTCACTACTTCATCAACATCTTGTGGCTTTTTGATAAATTCACTCACAATATCCCACAAATCTTTTTACTTTTACAACAAATTGCACCTTGGCTTGCCATGTATGAAATTCATGACCCTCAAATTTGGGAAGAGCATATGATTTCTCCATTTTGAAAAAACTTATACCTCCCTAAGAATATATTCAAAATTCCAAGAAAAACAGTCATTTCTCCATTACATGCATTTTTATGTTAATAAAACCCCTAATTGCATCTATGGTTTTATTTTCAATGAGCTATAGTGCATTTGTTACATTCAACCACTTCTCTTTTTCAGGCTTATAACTTCAAGATAATATTAAAACTTTAACCTTATCACTCCAAAAGAAATAAGTTAAATAAAATCCTAATAGCAAAGAAAATTCAAACAACTTCTCATTTCACATCCCAATTTTGATTGCATAGTTTTGATCCTGTGACCACTTGCAATAAAATGAAACTCATATATCAACTCCACTATCCACATTTACATGCAAGGTTTATTGAATACTTATTTATGCATCGAGTTGAGTGAAATTTAGGTTTTACTTACAAATCTCTCCCTGTATGCAATAAGATTGATATATTCTCCAGAATAAATCAATTTGAAAATCCTTTGGCATTCTAGCGCCCACATGAACTCAGCATACACGTCCAGGATACATACCGGATCTCTCCAACTGATGCAAGAGCATCCAGGGTGTAAAAGAAATCTTGCATCACTCAGGGTAAGTGCAAGAAGGTGAGTTCACTTTTTGGCCAAAAAGTGGAATTGTTTTTCCCGTTTTTCAAAATTTGTCGAACGTGGACTGACAATTTGAAACACTTGGACATAAAATATTAAGATAATGTAAAAATAAGAAATGTAGGATTTTGTTTCTAGTTTTCAAATATGTAATTTTTTCTAATACCCAAATGATGCAAGTTGGCTTTTTTATTGAATGTACAAAAAGTGGTCTTTTACAAGTCCCCTGGTTTTTGCAAAAGCATGCATGTGTACGGCCAACATAATTTGACCTAAATTAATGTATTTTTCTAATTCTTTTTGTGGAAAGATTCTCAGGATGTTGAATTTTGGTCAGAATATTTTTTTGTAATTTTTTGATAAATATATTTTTTTTATTAATTTTTTTATGGCCCTAATTATTGTTTTTAAAACCTCTCGTGTACGGCCAACATAATTTGCGCTAAAAAAAATTGTCTGACCAAACTAGACATCATTCTCTACATGATGAAAAAAAATAGTAACCTATGTTATTTCAAGTTTATGAGTTAGTTTGTTTGCAAAATAAATAATAAATATAAAATTATGTTCAATAGTAGAAAAATTTACATATTTGAAAACTAGACTTTCAGATCTATAATTGGTTTTAATTTCATTAAAATATTCTAAAAAAAAGTCATCAGCCATAGTCGTAAAACTAGTTTTTTCTCTAGCTGTTTTCATGGTCTCCTAGTTGCAAGTGCAAAGCTGCTTGGGTTTCCAAGCCTAAAACCAATGCAAATTGGCGGGTTTGAAATTTCAAAATTTTAGAAATGGGTGCCTGTTATAAACGGGTACCCGTTTTAAAAATAATGGGTACCCGTTTTGCTTCGGGTGCCCAATCCTAAATGAGTACCTTTTTTTTTCAAAACAGGTACGTACCTGTTCCAAGCAGCATTTTGCATCCGCGGGAGACTTCCGTGAAATGTATACTCAACTTCTTGCTTTAACCCCCCAAAAATATTGTTTCTTTTTCAATAAGGGCTAAAATTGGCAGGGGTGATATTTTGTTTTAGTAAGTTGGCATTTGTGCACATATTGACATGAAATCTTAGACAGACCTCTAGAATGGTGAATTAAAAGCCAATGGTGAAGAAAGAGCTTCAATATCATTTGTCATTTGTGGGATATTAATATTTTCATTTTTCAAAATCTTGATAAAAATATTTGAAGTCAAATTTGAGGCACTTAGAGGCTCCGGATGGACCCAAAAATTGGCTGAAAACCAAAATGTACCCTGACGGGCCATTTCGTGGACCCACTTCTTCTTGAGAGCTTTCCAACAATATATTATGATTGAAAATCCAACAGGTAGATCTAAAGTTATGATCCCGCGAAGTTGTACTACCAAAAAAAATGAAATATATCTTCTTAGTGGGAGTTACAATTTCTAGAATATTCTGGGGTGGTTATGCATTCCTGATAAAGGAGGAGAATGAGGGTTACAGGGAGTTAGTAGTGTAGATGGTGGCTCTGGCTTGCAGATTTTTGTAATTAGAAAGCCCATGTGGTTATATCTTGAAATTTTTTTGAATATTGTAATGTCAGTACATTGAGATAATAGAAAGCATGTGTTTCTTTCTTGCATTTGTTGTTTTAATCTTTGTTATTGTTGTGTGTTTGGATTGGTAAGGGGAGTACCCTTCATCACCAATGCAGCTATTCTTCCAATTTGTCTCCTCCACATAGAATGGCATGGTCCACAACTTAACTCCACAACTTAACTGCATTTACTTATCACACTGATCTTAGAACAAGATGTGATGCCAATCTTCAACCCTTCATGAGTTGCCTCTAGATTCCTCTAGATTCAATGCTACCACAAAACTTGGCTTTATTTCATTGTGCAACCATTTCTATTTGCAGATACAAATATCTTCAAACATCATGCCTGGACTTCATACGTTGCATCTACTCTTATTCATTCCCTCTGCATAGAAATATATTCCTCTTTGCAGCACTCTGATGCGTGTCAGTAGCTTCCTCTCTAGTTTGGACGCCTCAAAAGAATGCCTATTGTGTTT
The DNA here is from genome assembly GCA_027924645.1 of Cunninghamia lanceolata. Taxonomy (NCBI): domain Eukaryota; kingdom Viridiplantae; phylum Streptophyta; class Pinopsida; order Cupressales; family Cupressaceae; genus Cunninghamia; species Cunninghamia lanceolata. The sequence goes on along the minus strand of BSBN01001197.1, from coordinate 2,304,808 downwards.
GTCTTTCATTGTGTATTCACCACCTCATATACACAAATCTGGACGCAACAATTAACCTTTGCAAGGTTTATAGTTCTTCCTTGTCACACAGTATTCAATGACTCAAACTATTTTCTCTCCTTGAACACCTCTTATTTCAAACATCTTCCTCATAGAATTTGCACACAGGCACAGAGAATTTATTTAGTCTGAAACTATTATTGCAATATTAACAAATCATAGAATAATATATTCAACTTGATTGTTATTCCATTACAATGTAGATCGCTTATAAAAACTTTTATTTTCTCGTACTAACTTCATACGGGAATAACCTATTCCCAACTAATTCATTACTAACATTTATTTATTTAAATCTAACTATAAACCAACAATTACAAATGTAAACCTTAATATTCTAACAACAACACTTCGTATAACACAAAATGCATTGGTCACACACATCAAAACACAAAAGGTGAATACCAAAACACATCAAAACAAACAAAGCAAATGCAAAAATTTAAACACGCATAAAATAAACAAAATGATTGTCGAAAGTTCAATTTCACTTCATCTAAATTATTAAAGAACTTATAAAAAATGTAAAGCTCACACTAAACCATAAGACAAATTGTTCATCCAACCCACGAATTTGTTAGACACACTTTATCCAAAACATAAGAAATTGTTTGAACACACATAAAGTCTAGAAAAGATCAAACACACTTCATCCAAACCACAATAAGAAGTTTAAAGTTCAAACAAACACAAAGTGAGAGCCAGAGTTAATTCACAACACTTCAAAGAACATAAGTTGCATGGATCACACACATCAAAACACACAATATGATGCCAAAACTCAAATTGACATCAAAACACATAAAGGTAATGACCAAATCTCAAGCATGTGCACACACACAATGAGTTAGTTCAAAGTTCAGTTGCACTTCATCCAAACCATAAGAAGTTATAACAAATGGACAAATTTCACACTAAATCATAAGAAGTTAAAACAAATAATATAGACAATTCTCACATTTTAAAAAACACAAATTAAATGCCAAATTTCATGGTTCACACACATCAAACACATAAGGTGAATGCCAAAACTCAAGTTACACACATCAAAACACACTTGAAGTAAAATCCAAAGCTTAAGAACACTCACACAATGAAGTGAAAGTTCAAATAGATTTTATCTAAGCCACAATAAGAATTTGAAACAAATACACAAAGCTCACACTAAACCATAAGAAGTCAAAACAAATAATATAGACAATGAATAAGTGAAACACAAGGTGAATGCCAAAACTCAAACATAGAAAATTTCAGAAACACACTTCATCAATGAAGGCCAAAGCTCAAACACACTTAAATAAACATAAATTGAGACAATTCTCACATTTTAAAAAACACAAATTAAATGCCAAAGTTAACTCACACAATACTTAAGAAAAACACAAATTTCATGGTTCACACACATCAAAACACATAAGGTGAATGCCAATCTGACTCAAACAAACATCAAAACATATAAAGTAAAATCTAAAGCTTAAGCACACTCATACAATGAAATTGAAGTTCAAAACAATTTGATCCAAGCCACAATAAGAAGTTGAAAGTATATGTCATAAACACATGCACCCTTAAAACCGCATAATGAATTCCATAAATAAACAAAGCACACTTTATAAAACATAAGAAATAGTTTAAGAAAACATGAAGTAAGGCTCAAGAACACACAAAGTGAAGGCCAAATCTCAAGCATACTTTGAATCCAAACTATAGTAAGAAGTTTAAAGTTCAAACAAATAACTCACTTCAAAAAACATAATTTACATGCCAAAGTTAATTCGCACAACACTTGAAAAAACACAAATTGTATGGCTCACACATGAAAACACATAAGAACACAAATTGCATGCCTCACATCAAAACACACAAGACGAATGTCAAAACTCAAACAAACATCACAAAACACAAAGTAAAGAAAAAAAATATCAAGCATGCACACATAGTGAAGGTCAAAGCTCGAACACACTTCATCCAAGCCACAATAAGATGTGAAAGTAAATGTTGAATGCACATGCATGCAAAAAGTCCCACATTAAAAAACATAAACAAAATTCTAGGTCACACTTTAAAAGCAAAACTATCAAAGTTAACTCAAACACACATCAAAACAAACAAAGCAAATGTAAAACCAAAAACACATGAATAATTTAAAACACACAATGAATGTAAAAATTATCACTTCAAAAAACACAATTAAATTCCAAAATGAATATACTAACAATTAACAAAGCAATGCCAAAACTAATGTCAAAGTTTAATTGCTGATAGCAAGGGATCTCAAACATGCACAATGACCCATGGAAGACGCAAGTGAGAAACAAGTCTCTGCCCATTTTCAAGGGCTGTCAGATAACTTCTATCCAGTAAATGACAGGAACTATATGCAACATATTTAAAACATAAATAAAATGAACTCAATCTCATTACAAATTAGCTACAGGAGGTGTGCACACAGAATACAGAAATTCAATGCATTAGAAATTGATCTTTTTATTTCATTTGGCCTACTTGGTCTCTATTGCAAAATATTACAAAACTATTCAACTCTCATCTACCCATTATCTACTTCTAATCTCCTTGGCCCCTCAGTGGCCTTGACCTCTTCTTAGGTCTATACTATTTAGCCCTTGGCCATATTCAGACTACTCCTCTTTTCTCTGGCTACCTTATCAACATTGGCTTTCTCTCCAAATTGTCTCTGTCTCTTTTCTCCCTCTGCGGCCTCTTTCCTCTAAAGTTTATAGCCTCTTCTTCCTTCTCTCGACCTCCTGTCAATGATCGATCTCCTTCTGGTAATTTCACCTCTTCTCATCATCTTTTGACTTCACCTATTCTCTTGGTTGCTTCCATGGTCTCTTCTACATATATGATTCTGTCTGATAATTCAATCGGTTGTTGTATCCACCCTAGCTTGCTTTTATTATCGGCCCTTCTCAAACTTATTAGTCGACCATCTTTTCTGTTGTTATCGGCCACTGTGTATATTTTCATGGCCTGCACTATTTCTTGGTGCCTATCGGCCTCCTCTTCTGCTATAATCGACCTTTCATCTTCTTTATTCTGGCCGCTCTCTTTTCCTCCCTGCCTCCTACCTTACTTCGGCCTGTTTTTCAGAATATTTGCGGCCTATCCTCTTCTATGTTTTTGCCTCTCCCTTTTCATTCACGTAGCCTTGTTCATATACCGCCTGCCTCAAATAATCAGCCGTTACAAATGCGGCCCTTCTATTTCCATTTACAGCCTGCACCAGATTCTTATGTGCGACCTTCTTCTTTTTCTTCAATGATGGTTTTTATTGCAATCTCATTAACTTCTAGCCACTCCATTACTATCAGCCACCCATGACTTGTCAGTGGTTTCTCTATTTTGTCCTGACGATTATCTTTCACTGCCGTCCCATGTCTCTATTCTTATCTGTGCCTTTAATCGGCATGTTCCTGGCCTGCCTTTGCTTTGTCTATTTCACCTTTCTTCCTTTCACCACCTTCCACAATATGTCACCAACCGTTACACTTCCATAGAATATAGAATATCTTTTCATGACACCATCAATATGGCTGTCCACTTCTCAAAATAGTATTGTAACTGAACCTCACGATAATCACCACCTTCACCACCTATCCAACAATTATCATTATTGTTCCTGTCGCCTTGGTGAAAGGAGCTTCCTCTCTTTGCTTTTGTCACTCGATCAAAACCAAAATCAATTGTCAAAGACAATTTTTGAAACTTACTTGGATGCCCCTGCATCAAACTCCCCAAGGACAAAAATCATGTGCTTTGGCATATGTGTTCCTCTATGATTTCAAACAACATTTTCTTCCTCCTTTTCCATAACTTCTTTGCCTCATATACATCACTCTTCCAACATTTCTATGCAACACTATGGGCTGCTCTCACATGGCTGCTTATCAAATCATAATCAAATGGGAAAATAATAACTATATCCAATGCATTATCCATACCTACCATCACTATATCATCTTCAATTTGTTCATCCATTATATTTTCAAGCCATTCCTCCTTCATGGCCAATTGCTGCAACACCGCAACATTTTCAGCTTCATTCTTTTCCATCTTACCTTCCAAATCTGCATCATCTTCATTCTTGATTTCTGCAACCAATTTTGCATCATTGCCTTCAATCTTCTCACTCCATTCTTTCTCAATGGCTGCCAACTATTGCCATAAATCTTCTTCCTTTGCTACTCCATCTTCTTCTTTACCTTCATTCTTCTTTTGTTTGTCCTCTTCTTCTGGGGCTATGGTTGTTCCATCTTTTATCTTCTTCCTCTTTGGCTACTTGCCGGTTCAAATCTACATTTTTAGCACATACCTCTGGTGCCTTCTTTTGCCATACTTTTCCTCTCTTCTGTCATACCTGCATCTTTCACTTTGCCTTTGTTTGCATTCTTGTCTTTTCAAATATTTATTTATCCTTAACTCTTTTTCATCTAATAATCTCCTCATATTCTCCTCTTTATTATACAAAGCTTTATCAACATAAAAAATAGATTTCTTCTCTCTTATCTTCCACATACTTTGCTTCCCTTGCCACTTCACCGTATGCTTCTTCTCCTTCTTTCCATTCTGTACTGGATTCATCTTCCAGTTCTCTTCTACCCGCTTCCAACTCATTATTGTCTTTCCTGCAACATCCTTGTTTGCTGCTGCTTACTTCACTACCCATACGCACTGGACTGATGTCCTCTATTTTCTCTAGGCCTCTTTATTGGCCAACTTAACCCTACATCATACTGCCACTAGGCCTCTTCCTCTGCATTTTGCTTGTTAGCATAAACATAATCAAAAGTGTTCACTTCTCTACAACATTTTTCATCAATCTTTTTCCTTTGCCAATGTGGCACTATTTACATTCTCCAATTTCTTTTCCTTATCAACTTGCCTATCCATACTCTCATCTCTACATCATGATCAAAAATAACAATTTTACCTTCATCCTCCTGTGCAACTGCTGTCCCAAATTGCATCCATCTTCAGCTTCTTGGCTTTTCAACTTCTCTTCTTCACATGCCTCTATCTCTTCATCTTCATCAACAATCTGAACTCTTCTAGCATCAATCTCCTCTTCTTTTTTAGGCACTCTATCAAGTACCTCTACTGCAAACTCTTCTTGGCATTCTGTTGCCATCAATCTTTCCTCGTCCACATCTTCTATTCTTTCCAGGAGCTATTCTTGCTCCAACTTTCATCATCTTCAAGGTCTCATTCTCGACCTTTAGCATCACTTTCTTTATTATCCCTGCATACAAATCTGTGAACATAACATTAGCAATTAAAATGAGAGACCATAATGTCTCTTTCAATGCCCTCCTCATGGACATTCTTCTTTCTTCTCTTCTCTTCTTCTCTAGTGCTATCTGCTACACTTTCTCCTCTTTCTCTTTTCTTATGTTCTCTTCAATGAAAACTCTCTTGACCTCTTCCGGTCCATGGCAATCCTCTGCTATCCCAACTTATGTGGGCACTCTTTTTATCCTTCTCTTTTTATTCATCTTTTGCCTTTTTCTTTTCTTAGCAATCTCCTGTACTGGCCATTTCACTTTCTTTTCCATTGGCCATATATCCAATAATATCCTTGGTCTTGTTCTTCATAGCATTGCTTTACCAACATCACATCTCTCTTTTGAATTCTTAATTTGTCATCCTTTTCTCTTCTTTTCTTTTGTCTCTTTCCTCGAGACTCTCTTTCTTCATCTGCTTCTTCATCTTTCAGGCACCTCACTCAAGGCTTCTTTCTTTCTCACTCTGCCTAGTCTTCCTTCTTTTCCTGGCTAAGTTGCATCCCTTCAGTGATCTACTCAGCACTCAAAACCAACCTTGTGCTTTGATACCAATCTGATAGCACTAGAGTCTCAAACATGCACAATGACCCATGCAAGACGCAAGTGAGAAACAAGTCTACCCATTTTCAAGGGTTGTCAGATAACTTTTGTCTAGTAAATGACAGGAACTATATGCAACATATTTAAAATAGAAATAACATGAACTCAGTCTCATTACAAATCAGCTACAGAATATAGAAATTCAATGCATCAGAAATTGATCTTTTTATTTCATTTGGCCTACTTCTAATCTCCTTGGCCCCTCAGCGGCCTTGACCTCTTCTCAAGTATGTACTATTTAGCCCTTGGCCATATTTAGCACTGGCTTTCTCTCCAAAGTGTCTCTATCTCTTCTCATCAACTTCACCTATTCTCTTGGCTACTTCCATGCACTATTAGCCTATAATAGGTCTCTTCTACATATAGATTCTGTCTGATCATTCAATCGGTTGTTGCATCCACCCTAGCCTACTTTTATTATCCACCCTTCTCAAACTTATTAACTTATTAGCCACTGTGTATGTTTTTCATGGCTTGAACTATTTCTTGGTGCCTATCGGCCTCCTCTTCTGCTATAATCAACCTTTCATCTTCTTTATTCTGGCCGCTCTCTTTTCCTCTAGGCCTCCTGCCTTACTTCGGCCTGCTTTTCAAAATATATGCAGCCTGTCCTCTTCTATGTTACCACCTCTCCCTTTTCATATGCACAGCCTCGTTCATATGCCGCCTGCCTCAAATAATCAGCCGTTACATATGCATCCCTTCTTTTTCTATTTATGGCCTGCACCAAATTCTTATGTGTGGCCTTCTTCTTCTTCTTCTGCAATGATGGTTTCTACTGTGACCTCATTACTATCAGCCACCCATGACTTGTCGGTGATTTCTCTATTTTAGCCTGACGGTTATCTTTCACTGTCGTCCCATGTCTATTCTTATTCGTGCCTTTAATCGGCCTGTTCCTAGCCTGCTTTGGTTTGTCTATTTTGCCTTTTTGCCTTTCCACACTTCCATATAGCTGTCCACTTCTCAATTGTAACTGAACCTCACAATAATCACCACCTTCACACCCTATCCAACTTCCTTGAATATAAACAATTATTATTGTTTGTCACTCGATCAAAACCAAAATTGATTGTCAAAGACAATTTTCAAAACTTACTACCCCTGCATCAATTGCACTCATACAAAAGCATAAGGACTTAGAGAGTTCACACTAAAAACATAAGGATTCAAAGCAAACAATACACACAAAGTTCATAGAAAAATTGTTCATCCAAACCATAAATAAATATGTGAAGGCAAAGCTCAAACTATAGGAACAAGTTTAATGTTCAAACTAAATGCCAAAGTTAACACACCACTTAAAAGAGAACAAATTGCATGGCTCACACACATCAAAATATAAAGTAAAAAGCAAAGTTCAAACACACTTCATCCGAGCTACAATATTATGCTATAAAGTAAATGCCAAAAATAAATACGCATTTAAAAGTACACAATGAACAAAAAAAAAAATTCAAAAGATCACATGTTAAAAACGTGCAAAAGTAAAACAAAAATACTACCAAAATTATCACTTCAAAACCACAAATTGAATTCCAAAGATCACACAGAGCATAAGAAATTAAAAAAGCAACACAAATAGTTTAAACACGTAAAAAACATTTCATCCAAGGCCAAAAGATTAAGAAGTTCAATGTTCGAATGAATACAAAGTGAGCCAATTCTCACACTTCAAAAAACACAAATTAAATGCCAAAGTTAGCTCAAACTACTTACAAGAATATTTTAAATAACACAAATTACATGGCTCGCACACTTCAAAACTTAAAATAGATGCCAAAGCTTAAGGTCAAATTTTGAACACGCTTCATCCAATCTACAATAAGAAGTTAGAAAGTAAATGGAAAAAACACATGCACAAAGCACACAACGAATGCACAAAAAGTCTCAAACAAAGATACATTTTAAAAGCTCTAAAAGTGAATGCCAAAATTAACTCAAACACACATAAAAAACAAACAAAGAAAATGTCAAAACTCACACACATCAAAATAAACAAAATCAATATCAAAGTCCAATTGTGCTTCATCTAAACTGTAAGAAGTTAAAACAACCCTAAATTTACTCTAAACCATAAGAAGTCAAAACAAACAATATCACACAAAGTTCAAACATAGTAAACTTGTTTGTGCAAACCAATATGTGAATCACACTTCATCCAAAGAATAAGAAATAATTTCAAGAACCCCATAAGAAAGTTCACAAAGTGGAAGCCAAAGTTCAAGCACACATAAAGTGAAAGTTCAGGCACACACCATCTAAACCACAATAAGAAGTTTAAAGTTCAAACAACTACAAAGTGAGCCTATCCTCACTCACACTTCAAAGAACACAAGTGGGGGTGGGGATAAGCAACCCACGAGGATCAAGCATAGAACAGATGGATTTAATAGTTGCCTCACACACATCAAAACACACAGAGTAAAGGCCAAATCTTGATTAAGTGCATACACATAATGAAGGCCAAGACACAAAGTTCACACTAACAAAGTAAAAAAAATTAACACACAAAGTTCGTCCAAAGGCATACAAAATAGTGCAAAGTGATTCAATTCTCACACTTCAAAAATACAAATTAAATCCATGGCCTCACATAAATTGAATGTCAAATTCATATACACCTTAAAACACAAAAAACTAAAGGTAATAGCGGCACACACACACACACACACACACACACACACACACACACACACACACACACACACACACACACACACAATTAGGTCAAAATTAACATCTAAACCACAATAAGAAAGTAAAAGTTTAAACAAAATAAAGTGTGCCAAATTAAATGCTACAAATTAAATGCTAAACTCTCACAACACTTCAAAGGGCAATGGCTCATGCATCAAACACACACAACACACAAAGTGAATATCAAAACTTAGACACATCAAAACACAACTTGTAAAGGCTTAAAGCTCAATTGCATACACATAGTGAAGGTCGGGTGTGAAGATCAAAATTCAAACATACATCATCCGAGCCACAATAATAAGTTAGTAAATGGAAAAAACACATGCGTACTTAAAATCATAACAATGAATGTAAAAAATTCTCACTTCAAAAAACACAAATTAAATTTTTAAGTGTGAACTTTTAAACATCCATCTAAACAATACAAGTTGCATGTCTCACACACATAAAAACACACAAAGTGAAACACATATAACCCACACAAAATTTCATCCAAATCATAAAAGGTTGGCTCATCTAAACAATACTTCAAACAATACAAGTTGTATGTCTCACACACATAAACACACACAAAGTGAAAACACATATAACCCACACAAAATTTCATCCAAATCATAAAAAGTTGGCTCATCTAAACCATAATTAGGAGAAATGCACTTCATCCAAAGCATAAGAATAGTTTCAAGACAAGACCAAATGCACAAAGTCCAAACCATAATAAGAAGTCTAAAGTTCAACAAACAAACGAAAAGAAGGCCAAAGATCAAGCACACATACACACTATGAAGGTTCATTATCACATGTTCAAACACAAACATCATCACACTTCATCCTCATTCTACCGCATGTATTCAACACACACATACAAATCATATAAGGTTCAAAAATAACCACATGTATTCAAAACACACATACAAATCATATACAAATCATGTAAGGTTCAACCATAAGAAAAACAAATAAAATCCATATGTATAGAACATTTAATAAATAATAAAGAAGTGAAACATACACATTGTCACACTTCACCCACAACATAATGTTAATCTAGAATTAAACTAAAAAAATAATTCTAGATTAAAAATAAATTTAAAAAATAAGTCTTTTAATCTCCTTCATACTTAGAAACATAGAAACTACACAAAATATTTTAAAAATTTTAATTGTAGGTAAAAAAAAACAAAATAAAATATTTTTAACTTCTAATATTTGGGTGCATTGAATTGAACTTTAAAAACTTTAAAAATTAAATTTAAATTATTAAACTATTCAAAATTTAAAAAAATTAAAATTAAAATTAAATTAATTTATAAAATATATTATTAGCTCAACAAATATGGATAGATTAAATAAAATTTTCATATTTAAATTTGCACCATTTTAATAAAAAATGCCATTCAAATTTTAAAAATACCATTCATTCAAACTCTAAAAGTACCATTCATTCAAACCATTACAAAGATTCTAATAAAATCTAACTTTGAAAAGGAACTAAAATCCATTCCACTAAAATTTCTAATAAAATTATCTATTTCAAACCATTACAAAAATTAGTTTATATAAAATATTTCACTTTAAAAATAATATAATAAAATAATTCACTCATTTTCTCATTAAATAATACACCAAAATACTCTTATAAAGATTGATTCAAATTAATAGTCCACTTTATATAGAGATTAATATCCACTTTGAAATGCCATAAAAATTACTTAAAATAATTTACTTTCTAGTAAAATAAGTCCAACATACATTGTCACACTTCACCCACAACATAATGTTAATCTAGAATTAAACTAAAAAAATAATTCTAGATTAAAAATAAATTTAAAAAATAAGTCTTTTAATCTCCTTCATACTTAGAAACTTAGAAACTACATAAAATATTTTAAAAATTTTAATTGTAGGTAAAAAAAACAAAATAAAATATTTTTAACTTCTAATATTTGGGTGCATTGAATTGAACTTTAAAAACTTTAAAAATTAAATTTAAATTATTAAACTATTCAAAATTAAAAAAATTAAAATTAAAATTAAAATAAAATTAATTTATAAAATATATTATTAGCTCAACAAATATGGATAGATTAAATAAAATTTTCATATTTTAAATTTGCACCATTTTAATAAAAAATGCCATTCAAACTCTAAAAATACCATCCATTCAAACTCTAAAAGTACCATTCATTCAAACCATTACAAAGATTCTAATAAAATCTAACTTTGAAAAGGAACTAAAATCCATTCCACTAAAATTATCTATTTCAAACCATTACAAAAATTAGTTTATATACAATATTTCACTTTAAAAATAATATAATAAAATAATTCGCTCATTTTCTCATTAAGTAATCCACCAAAATACTCTTATAAAGATTGATTCAAATTAATAGTCCACTTTATATAGAGATTAATATCCACTTTGAAATGCCACAAAAATTAATTAAAATAATTACTTTCTAGTAAAATAAGTCCAACATAGACCACTTTAAAAGTACAACAACTAATTAAAATAATCTACTTTCCAGTAAAATAGTCCACCAAACAAATATTGATACAAAGATTAATTCAAATTCTGAAAATATTCTAATAAAACAGCCCACTTTATACAAAGATTAATAGTCCACTTTAAAACAAATCTTCTAATGAAATAGTCCAGCAAAATATTGGTAATAAGAACAAATCTTGTAATAAAATAGTCCACCAAAAATTGGTAATAAAACAGTCCCATTAATAGTCCAAATTAAAACAAATCTTGTAATAAAATAGTCCACCAAATATCCGTAATAAAACAGTCCACAGTCCACTTTAGACTGTTTAAACCCTGAAGATTATGAGAAAAGGATTAAATAAAAATAATTTGGTAGTTTCTAAATAAACTTTACAGGGAAAAAACAGTCTCAAAATTAACAGTATAATTTGATCTAAAATGCAATTAGTCCACAGTTGCAAAGTGTAATATAAAAATAATATTCGAAATTCTAAGCAACTCTACACTACACAAAACAATATTCTCCAGAGAGGCACGAATGTTGGCAGGGAGCCCACCCTTTTCCATACACTAATTAGTGGGGATCAGGAAGAAAACACAAGAACAGCTACACAAAATTATGCAAAATAATCTTCCTATACCCTGACAGAACCTCCTAATTAAGAGAGATTTAAATACATTTGGATCATAATTTTCTAAACCTTAAGTAAAGCCTACTAATTAATTAATTAATGGAAGCAACTGAATTTAATTTTCTACACCAACTCATTAAGGTTTAAGCCTAAGGTAGAAAAATTAGCACATTCCTGCAACCTCCAGTAATCCTAGGAACTAGTAAGCAAACATTTGTGTATCGCATGATAGCATTCATTAACAGGTGCAGTGGCCCATTCTTTGCTAGCAAGATTGATTGGTTTTCATCAAATAAGGCCTTATCATGGGGTTCTTGAAATTATTTACTGAAACAACCAGGTAACTCAAGATTGTTTGTAATGAAATCCAGGTCAGCCTCCTGAATTTCTATCAATAACTCTGTTTAATATAAATGTGGGTAACTCAAGAGCTATAATTTGGAAAAGGCAACTTCTCATTTTCATCTTCTTTGGAAAATGCTTTTGAATGTGCACATAACATCACTTGATAAAAGCTCTGGTCTCTCAAAAGGATGAAATAAATAAAAATTATGCTCTATTCTCTTCTTTTTACTTTCAAGTTTACAAGATTTTTGACTCTATATTTTTGAATGTTGCCAAAGCAGAGGAGGTCTTAAGAGTGTATGAGGTCGATGCAACCAGAATGCATCAAAGGGAAAATTTAAGAGAGGAAGTTTGATAGAATTGTTTTTAATTTCCCACATATAAGCATTTTTGGGAGGGAATGCCAAGAGGCAGCGATTAAGAAGAATAGTGAGTTGGTAAGTATGTTTTTCAAAAGTTCTACTAAGTTGTTGAGCTTCATGGGAGAAATCCATGTTACACCGAGGGAGGGGTTCTCCTATAGTAAATGGAATTTAGAAGGAGAAGCAGAGAAGAATGGGCTATTTTTGAAGTAGTCTGCTAATTTCAGAAAAAAACAGATTATCCTGGTTACATGAATAAAAGGGGAAATGGTGCCAAGGCTAATACAAGTTTCCCTATCCGAGAGTGTAAGACTTACATGCTCTTGGCTCTGGAATGGCATACAGCGCCTTCATCTTTATCATGAAAAGGCCTGGAAACACTGGCGATTTCTTATCTTGGCCCTTTGTAACTGAACATTGTTTTGCCTTTTCTCCCGTTTCCACCTCTCCATTTCTGTGATTCTGTTCCACCAGAAGGAGCTAAGTTTCAACACCCAGGGCAGGGGAATGCATTTGGTCAAAAGGAGCGATAGAAGGAAGATATGGGAAGGCTTCATTCTCTCAAGGATAGCAGAATTGTGTTGTCCTTCATGCGATCTATTAGGGAACAGAAAGCCAGTGATTGCAAAAAAAAATCCATGGGGCGGAGCATGGGCACGGGAAGGCTGACCATATAATGTAATGATTATAGTTATTATCGATCTGTTCTAATATTCAATTCACTGTATCATCAACCTTTTTCATACCACCAGTGATAGCAGTCTTAGCAATGCCATTGGCAACAAGACCAGGTGTGACCACATTTCTTTGGAAACAAGAACAGGATCTTCCGGAAGGTGCTAGTTTATTCGGATTTATGATTATCTATAAACATATTTATTAAAATACAGATAAATATAGATAAGCCCTAAGGCTCAATGTAACTTTTAAGCCCATTCAAACTGAAGTAAATTTATGAATTAGAAATGGAAGAAAGATTCAAAACACTAAAAAAAGCATATCTCCAAATTGGGGGAAATTACTATTCTGCAAGGAAAAAGATTCAAAGCACTGAAAAACGCACATCTCCAAATTGGGGGAAATTTCATGACTAAATTTGTAAATGAATAATCTAAAAAAGTCATAGCATAGGTACTATTCTTCAAATTAGGGGTAAATCAAGAGTAAATTTCTAAATTAGAAATGAAAAAAGTTCCAAAGAACTACAAACCCTAATTCAGCATTCTGCAAATTGGGAAGTTTCATGCAGAAATTTATAATTAATAATCTAATCAGCCTACTGCAAATTGGGGAGAAATTTGTAACTTAATAATCTCACAAATTGAGGAGAAATTTGTGAAAAAAATTTAGGAGCAGCCAAAAAAAATTCAGAGGAGCATCAAAAAGAAAATTCAAAATTAAAACCTCAAATCATACTTACCAGATTGTGAATGCATCCTGTGCCATTAGTCTGGTTTGCTTCCACGTCTTTCATTCAAATTTCTTCACAAGCCACTAAACACAGTAAGCACACAAACATACAGAACATGGCGCGCCACATACACTCCAAGTCCAAAGAGAACATAATACAAAATGCGGAAACCAAAAGAACGAAAAAAACCTCAAATCAAAAAACAAAACACAAAATGAAAGGGTCACAAGTCACGAATTTAAAAACAAAACACGATACGAACTAAAAAGATGAATGGATTGTTACCGTTGTATCATTCTAACTGTATAGTCCGTTCTAATGGCTCAATTCTGTCATGCTGATAGGCCCGTGAGAGTGTCGGACGCCGGCCATGTTTTTTTTAACCGTTGCCCTTTTTTTCAGTTTCCGTCAGATTTATTCTCAGTATTTATTTTGTTTAAAAGTTTTTATCCACGTATGTATAGAAAATAAAGGCGTGAAGAGTTTCGTGTGGTGTAGTTGGTCGTGCATATTCTTATTGGCCTTGTTTGAGGAAAAGACGTTTGGTATTTTTATTGGCCTCGCAAGGTGGGGAATTTTATTTTTTATTTTTCTTTTTAACCGAATGTGACTTGCAAAGAATATGTGAGCCAGATATTTAAACCAGTCATTGGTTTAACATGTCAGCTTGTGAAAATACAAAATACCCTTAATCTTTTACATTTACAGTTGAAACAAAAGTAACAAATAACCTTTTAAAAACATATTTAAAATCATTCTCATTAGCATTAAAAACAATCTACATATTATATACACTTTTTACTAAAATAATTATTAAAACTTTAAAATTCTAGTTATTAATTAGAACATACTATTCATTAACATCAATTTCTAATTAATTATTATTTTCTTAAATGCTCCTACTTTTAGGATTGATTTTTTCTACTTCTACCTTAGAAATGTATGCCTTTGTGATATGACATAAATTTTTCATTCTACGGTGGACTATGCTTAATGTCCACATGGTCTTATTGTGTTGGTATATAAGTTTTTTGTTTTTTAATAAGGGTAGCTAACTTAATTTAGGAGAATTTTTTTTAATTGGATTAATTTAAAAATAAATAGAGAATAAGACTTAATATGAAACAACTCTATTTAATTTATTATAGAAAATTAAAATTATTTCAAAAGTAGTTGTTAATTAAAATTTATAAAATTATAGACTAATAATTTTAAGAGTTTTTTATAAGTTCATTTTTTAAAGTTGTAATGTGTGATTAAAAAAATTGAAACCCCACTATCATAGAGATATATCCTCAAGATTTATATTAAATTTTTTATAATTTTATCAATATAAATTATATGTCCATAGGTTGTAATGTTTCAATTAAAAAAAATTGAAACCCCACTATCATAGATATGTATCCACAAGATTAATATACAAAATTCTATAATTTTATTAATATAAATCAAACTTAATTATTACTAATTATATTTTTATAAAATATAATATTAATTATTTATCAGTTTATATATAGTTGATATATATAATATAATTAACAATTATTTAAATAAATAGTATTTGGTTTTTTTAGTGTATTCTAATTAGAAGTTAAATAAAAATAATTATTGTAAGGAAAGTGCATATGTTGTATTTTTTGTTTTTATTTTAGTTTCATTTTAATTAGAAATTAACTTGAATTTTATCTATAATTAAGTTTAGTCTCAATCTTTAACACATCTTTTTTAATCTATAATTGATTTGTACTTTATCCATTTATTATGCTAGGTCCAAGCTAATTCAGTTAGATTCAACTTCCTAACTTTCAAATTCAAAATGAATCTTGGGCTTATACCAACACCTTTCCCAGGAGTCATTTTTTTTCAATTTAAACATGAATGTGACTTGCATGTTAGGGTGTTGAATAAAAGGACAAATCCTAATCCATTTGAATCATCACCTAACCCTCACATTTCATCCTTTGATCATTGCATCATCATTTAGAGAGCATAATCCAAGCATCAAATTAGCTAGCAACTAAGCATATATTGCACAATTGTCTAGCATGTCTTAGATTTTGTTTACACTAGTAAATCGGTTCAAGGTTTTGACTAGGAAGAAGACTCCTTGCTAAAAAATTCCTCCAATATCTTTAGATCCAAGTTTTCTAATTGTATATTTAGATGGAAGAAAATAGGTTTTAGACAGTTAAATCTGCCAACACAAAAATCATTTCCACAACACAAAAGTGAACCAAGACAGAGAACAAATCATCCAACAATCTATCAACAAATACAATCACATATATAATAAAAAAATACCAAATTAAATCACTAAACATAATTCTATAACAAAATTTCACCAAATCACTCATAAAACTAAATGCTTTATCTCTTTTTATCATTCTCCCTTCCCAAAATAAATAAATAAAATGTTTACATAAGATTATTGTCTCAATTATAATATCTAAACCCCTCAATCATTATTATTACTTATTTAGTTTAATTAGAGTCCTAAATATTTATATATAAAATTTATTTCTTTTGTAAAACAATACAAGTTCCTAAATGACACATCATATTTTCATGAAAATTTCAACATATTTTCAAAACATACTTCAAATATCTGTAACAATTATTTACATAATCAGACCTTCAATGGCCTTCCCAATTAATATCTATCTTCATTTCTCCAAATCTCAACTGAATCAAATTATTTTCTCCATGCAAAGCCCTCTCTTTTATCTACAAACTCATTCTGGCAACATACCTCTTCAATATTGAAATTCTCTGTTTGTTGACTCCCTAAGATCAACTCACCTTCTCTGCAACACCATCCTTCTCTACATGCCGCTGAGTTCTCTTCACTCTATCTATTCTTCTCCTTAGTAGTGACAACTCTCTCAACTCCCCCTTCTCCCTTTAAGAGATCGATTCCTCTTTAGCAGCGACTAACTTTTCCTATGTATGGTGGTCTCTTAAAACAAAAACAATGTTGCGTTCAAATTCTCCATTGATGGTTTGTATTCCCAACTTCCCCTATCGTTGTCCCTTCTATCTTCAGGAAACCAATTTTTTTTTCTATTTTTATTTTCTAGTTTTTATCCCTTCCAAAAGCAGTACTTTCCTTCCTCTGGCCATCCCAAAGAGCAACGAATTCTTCATTTTCTTTATGTTTGTGGTGGAAGTTGAATCAATCCTAAAATATTTGATTTTTCTTTGTCTTCTTTTTAGAACTAGATTGTTATAACTCAACAAATTGATTCTTACAATGCTCAGATAATGACAGATTAGCATAAAATGATTATATTCTAACTCCAAATGCTATATCTTGTTTAATTAAATCATAATAAATTGCTACCTGATGGGTCATCCCATAAGCTCATGTAGCTGGGTGAACAAAGCTTGTGACATCAACAATATAGACTCCAATTTCAAAAAATTTATTTGGAAGTGCTATGCAACTTAATGCATCATCAATATTCTTAAAGAGAGATCAATCATGATATCTGACACCGAAAGTACCAATCAACTCCAAAAAAAACTAAAAATGCCAAAACTCAGTCAGAATGAAACACAAAACCATGACAAAAACCAAATAAAATTGAAAATTATTTTTGGTTGATGCGAGATAGCTGGTTCACCCGAGATGCTCCTGCATCAGGAACCAACGACCACCTTCCACATGATTTCTTCATCTCTTTTTTTAGTATCAGAAAAAGAACAAGTAACAATAGAAGAGCAGTGCTTTTTGCCTAAGGATTGTGATTGAGGCTGAGACAACCGCTGATGACCTCTTCTTCTCTTGTCAACTACCTCTACTAATGGCCCCGCCTCCTCATCATCATCTTCATGGATAGCACCTTTTCTTTTATGCCCTCCTCTTCTGTTTCCAAGACGCATATAACCCACCTCCTCATCATCATCTTTTTTCACTACACTTTATGGGCTTTTTATTTTCTTCTTCATTATTTTCCATTCTCAAGAGAAAGCTTAGAATTTGGCTGCAACTCCATTAGATGCATTGTTTTCTTCCTCTTGATTATTTTCTTCTTCTTTCTATGCAGAATGTAAAGTTTGATACCAATTTCTCACTTTCACAATGGAGGGATAAATCTGTGCTTTCTTTATTTGGAAAGAAAATTTGGTGTCTTAGGATAAAAATGGTAATCCATCTAATGTATAATTAATGTTTTCTAAGACTGGGTTTTATTCATAGAACTACTAATTTATATATTTTAAATAGGACTATAGTAATGGATATAGTTTTTTAATTTTTAATAGTTAATAAATTAAAACTAACATACTTAGCCTGTCTTAGATAAATCAATATGAAAGATGTTTAGAAATATCATTCTGGAGGCCTTTATAAAATTATAAATGTACATATTCTATCATTAATGAGTGAAACTAAAATGCAAATATTAAATTATAAATAAACTATATGATCATTGCATTATCAATGATTGTGAAAAAACATGTTTTACAATGCTCCCCTAGTGTTTTTAAAATTTAAATCTAATTTCTATTATTTTTTTTCAAACAACTTTTTTTTTTAAAGAGCAGCGACAGCTGGGAACTAGCTGCCACAACTGGCCAACTATAATTTCATTTATTTTTTTAAGCTGGCATCTAATTTAATGCAAGAAACACATTAAAAAGGGCACTGGAAGCCATGCCAATCAAACTTGAGACATTCTATTACAAAGTTAGTAATCACCATATGAGTAATAGCACTAAATTTGAAGACCTAACTTGCATGCTTTGTAGCCTTTGAAGTATACATCATTAGCCCTTTCCAAGAGGCTGTTAAAAATGTAGAAGACTTTGTCCATTTGTTTGAATGTATCCTCGAAATTCAATTTTTAGATGTACCAAAAACTTCAAGATGTACGTTGCAATGCAATTCTTAAATGTGGTACTAAAATTAAGAGAATAATTATATCAATGAGAATAATTCTTGTTGCTTGACCTTCGTTTGGTCTGTCTTGTGAAAATCATCATACTGTGCACACCAAAAAATTTAAAAACTAATACAATCAATGAAAGTGACATGACAAATCCATATCCATAATGCTCAACCTTAACAAAAACTCAAAATGGGATTGGTTCATCTTGCCCTCACTAATTCTAAATCAATTGCTATAGTCATGCTACGAAGCTTAATAAAGCTTTGATGTTTTAACTGATCCAAGCAATTTTAAAATCAAAGCATTCTATCAATAGTGTTTATTGTCTTCTGGTGCAAGTAGTTTTAAAAAAGAAACAAACAGTTTAAATCAAATTACGGATATATCAAACTGATATACAACATAAAAATATTTTAAAAATCTCATAATCAATACCTAGCTATAAAATTGTATGAATTGAGGCAATGCTCTGCTTTATCTTTTCCTGCTTATATGCCCGGCTTTATGTTTCTAATGAATTTTCCTTAGCTATTTGAATGTGGATTGTTGATAAATAAAAAAAAACCCCATTACTGTAACATGATCAGACTCTATTTAAAAATGGGCTCTCCCGCTCCTCTTCCCGCCCATGCATCTAGTGTATAGGCTTCATCTACTGCTGACTTCTTAGCTGGGATATCCTCTATTGTTGGTGTCAGTATGGCTATTGATGCATCATTCAGGTCTATGGGCTTAGTTACTGGAGATAAGGTTTTGGGTGTTGTTGCTACGGTGGGGGCTTGCAGGGTTTTGCTGAAGCTGTGGTCGTTGGAGCACCGCTCGTGACTGAGGCTGCTATTGTTGCTGCTATCTCATATGCAAATGTTGTGAGTGGTTCTCCACGTAGTCGTGAGGAGCCTACTAAGGCTACTGCTTCTCTGGTTTCTAGGAGATTTATTTCTCAGTTTGAATTGCCTTCCCCTGTAGTGGTCTTAGGGGATGAGGTTTTGAAAAATGTGGAATATTTTTCTAAGCCTAGGGGTTAATCTGCAGATTTGACTGTTGGTGGCCTTGGCTAGGTGATTTAAACCTCTAGATAACAGATCATTAGTGCCCTATCACGGAGGGGAAATTTGAAATTTACCCTTGTGCAAAGGGTTTTTTGTAGTTTTTTTTGAGTCAGAATGTTGTCCTTGATACTCATGCTTGGTTCTGGGGCCAACATTCCCTCTTTCTCAAGCCTTGGGTTCCATCTTTTAACCCATTGACCGAGTCATTCAATAGAATTCCTATTTGGATTTAGCTCTCGAACTTTCTGCTACATCTTTGGTGTAATTCTTGTTATGCTAGTATTGGTAATTCATTGGGTTCTTTTATTATGGTGGATCATGCTACTACGTTGTTCTCTCATACCACTTATGCTCGTGTTCTTATGGATATAGATCTCTCTAAGCCTCTCCCTGTGGAGATTGTGCTGCAGGTTGCTGATAGTTCTTGGAAGCAGGTTTTAGACTATAACGGTCTTCCCTTCTAGTGTTGTAGGTGTTTTGCTATGGGTCATCTGTCTTCTGGGTGCCCTCGTTTGAAGACAACTCATCCTTCCTCCTCGTAGAAGAATGCTTCACTTGAGCATCTCTCAGTTGATGCTGCTGAGGATGTTACTCCCTCCTCTAATGATGATGGGTCGACCCCTAATGTATTGGAGGTTCTGGATTCATCAATTCCTTCTATGGCTACTGCTAGGGCTATTGCTGGTGTTGTTGCAGAGACTACTGATGCTACTATTGCTGGATCTGTTGATGTTGTTGTTAATGGGATTGCTGCAGGGAACTCCTCTACTACTGATGTTGCTCCTATGTCTGCTGTAGGGGCCTCCCCTTCTTTGGTTGTTACTTCTAAGACTATTGAAGGGTCCTCCCCTTCTATTTTTTCTACTCCTGTGTCTGTTGCAGGGACCTCCCATGTTGTTGCTGCTACTGTTGGGTCTGTTGCAGGGTTCTCACCTACTGATGTTGTTGTATCTCAGACTACTACTTTTGGTGCACAATTAGCTGCTAGGGATGGTGTTGTTTTGCCCCAGGATCCACCCCCTTCCTTGGATTTGGTGATATTTTCACCTCCTACTTCTCCTATTTCTACGGATAGAGATAATGACAAATTTTGGACTGTTGTCCAAAGGCAAAAGCGTGGTCTTCCCAAGCATGTTTCCCTAACATGTGCCAAAGGTGATCGACCTGCTAGGTCAGGTTTTAAAATTGTTTAGGTTGTTGTTCCTCGCAGCCCTGCTGCCTTCTTGTTGCTTAGCTCTTTTGGGGCTTTGTTGTCTTTCCACTATTAGAGTTATGTTTCTGGCCTATGTGAGGCTTTGCTTTGCCCTCTGGGCTATTTTGTAAAGGGATCTGCACCCTTGTTTGTAGCTTACCATAATAAAAAACATGATCATAGTCTTCTTTAAAAGAAACTTATGTAACATTTCACCCTATCAAATGATTCCATCCTCCGCATTGATTTGAATGTGACGTATGCTAGAGGAGAATACATTTGCACATTAATTGATGGAGATAGAGATGATGTAGTGTAGACAATGGACGATAGCTCTATAGCCTACAAACATCATACCATTTTTATTTGTCGCAGCCAAAATAATCCACTATTTATTTCAATTGTTTTAAAAACTATTTTTAACAATGAGTCCTATAAATATATTCTATCACATAGAATAAATATTAGATCCTTAAACCCCATGAATGTGTTTTCGCATACAATAGTAATCCTTAAATATACTTTATTAAAAATATAATATCAAAATTAAATATTATATTAAATAAAATAACAAATATATAAAAATATTATATATAAAATATTTAACTAATTATAATATTAAATATATAATATTGTATATTAAAATGTATATAAATATTAAAAACATTAAATATATAAAAATATTGAAATTAAACTAAACATTATATATAATATAATATATAATAATGAATTTAATATTATCTCATAAATCATTGCTTTTAATGTGGTTCTAGTGTGGGACATTGAATATTTTGTTGAAATGTTGTTTTTATACATAGAAAATATTTCCTAGCTAAATATGAGAAAAGAAATTTGTATAAACGTTACAAATTATATACGAAGGCTAAAATATTAAGTGATTGGTATCCCATAGGAAGTGACCCCACTCTGAAGATCCTTGTTGAGTGAATATTTGATTCTAGAAATTAGTTTTAAATATAATCCACTTCAAGAGCAATTCAGAACTCAAAACAGGAAATAAATGTAAATGTGATGCTTCCTATTCTAAACTCATGCAAACCTCAGATAGAGGTGATGATAGAGTGCAAATAAAAAAACTTAAACAAGAACAAAGTTACCCTATGCAAACTCTATTCAATGTGTGTATTCACTCTATTAATTTTGAATGTGGATGCTCAATGATTTGTGCCAGATTTTAGAAATTCAAGCATTTGGGCTGAAGTTTGAAGAAATGAGAGGGATTTATAGATGTCTAGTTGAGGATGTGAATGGTCAAGATTTGATAGTGAACGAATGGTTGAGATTGAATGAGAAAGAGTGGAGGATCTTCTTGGCTAAGAATAGTCAAAAGGAGTGATGAGGGTTATGACATCATTTTAGTGAACTCTAAAATGGGTAAGGGAGATTAGTTATTTTTATTTTTTTAATTTTGACCAAATAGTTGTGCATGGGTTAAAAATATAGAGGAATCTTGGAAGGAGTTATGACAGAATGTGAGTAGATAATTAGATTTATTAATTGTGGAAAATGGAAAAAGATTTATTTATCCATTTTGCATTAAATAAAATTAGTATTAGCCTAATTAACTAATTAATATGAATTATTTAATTAATTAGTGGGGGTGATGACAAAGGGGAAATTAGTAAGACGATGAAGAAATGATGACATGTTATGAAACATTAGGTGCTATGTGATGGGAATTAGCTTAATTAAATAAAAGGGATTTATTCAATTAATTTGATGAGGTGGAATGTTAAAGGATAATTAACGATTAGATGGATGTGATTAGGATGCACTTAGGAAAGTGTCGAAAGTGGTGTATTGGATGTATCGTTAAATGTGTCAATTAGGATGTGTAGATTTTAAGTGTCTATAACTTCTATAGTTTTTCATCTCAGCTCCAGGCTCTAAAAGAAGAGTACCCACCACCTTTTCAAGGATTGTCTTAGTGGTGATGCTACCAATAGCAATTACCAAATTATCCCATGAATCTAACAAAGAACATATGTAATAAGGTAATATATTGATATTCATCATCTACTTGGACACCAATGGTTGTCAACTAGGTCACCACAATGTTAAAGGCATTACTTGTTTAAATATAGCTTCACCATCACCTCTTTCCAAAGAATAGAGTTTCATTTGTAGGAAAAGCTACTCACTAGAGATTTAGTTTGATATTTAAGTTTCCCAACTTCTTCCACATGGATTTCAAGTTAGATTCTCTTGAAACATTCAAGAGCATTGAATCCACGAAACAATGTCTAATGAGACTCCATGCCTTTCTCTCCAACATTGTCCAATCATCTATTGACATAGCTATGGGTTTATTTCCAAACACCGCAACCCATAGATCTTGATATATGAGTAAGTCCTCCATCTTAAGCTTCCAAGCCCAAAGTCTATGTCATTGAACCTTTCCATCTCTAGTTCAGTGACATGCTTGTCATCTTCCCTAAAATAAAGATCTCTATGCAAGGCTCCCACTCAAACCAAGATTAGACGAAAATATTTTTTCATACCACCTAATAAGTGAGTTCATCAAAATATAATACCAAATGAAAGCAAGATAAGATAGCAAAACACCAATCTAAAAGGAGATAAATGCATAGAAAATATGATCAAACTATTTAAGGAAAAGAAATTACATAGAAAACCATTCATCATAACATAATGTTTATCCTAGGAAAACCCTTTTGAGAAAAACACCCAGCATTCAAAACCAAAACCACTTATATTATTAACAACACCAATTCAATTACAATACAAATCCAAGCCCAAGCCTTCAAAGGAGATTACACCAACATACAAATATGGAGAGACCCTGACAATATAACAATACCTTGCAATAGAACTATGAAATCTCCATTTCAAGAACCTAATAAATAGAAGGAGAACAAACTAAAAACCATTTATGATTTACCAAAACCATGAGCAAATCCTATGACATAAAAATGGATGCAAACCAAGGGCTCAAATTTCAACACCCTATTCCAAAGGAGTCAACCAACTATTTTTACAAGATCCTCTTACACTATCATAAGTTGCCATAACTTTGTCATATCCCACTCCCCAAGTTGGACCCTCCATTATCTTCACTCAAAGATGCTCTATGACATGTTATAACATGTGGTATAAGTTCGTCAACAAGTTAAAACAACAATGTGACTCCCCTCTTACATGGTCTTACATGTGTCATAGAATCATCATGAGATCTTTTACACATCTTACAATGTCATCAGATGCTCGTACACATCTTTATGAAAAATTAGATGTTCTTACAACTTCTTACACATGGTATACATTACATTACACATGACATTACTGGCCAAGTCAAAATAGGACACCCCCTTTTCATGTGGACAATACTAATAAATAAACACAAACAATAATTTAAAATATGAACATTACTTGATGCAAGGTTTATAACATGTTTTCCAACAAGTTATATTTTTACTTAAATAATTACCTCTAAGAAAGGGTGAGGAGTGGTGAATATCGTTTAATTTTAAAATTACATTTGATATCAAGGAAGGAGTAGTGAATATCATTTATTATTACAAGTGAATAAAACATACCACATATAAAAATAGAGGATATATGAATTAAATAAAGCAATTTAATAAAATGATTAGCTTAGATTTTAAAGTTTGGAAATGGAAATGAGTACTTGAGTAGATATAAAAATAGAAATAAATGATAGTAATTGGAAATTTAATTATATCCTTCATTAGGCTTGGAGATTAATGGAGAAGTTAGAGGATTTTCAAGTCCTTCATATATTCAAAGAAAGCAATAAAGTTGTTGATTGCCTCGCAAATTTAGCATGTTCTATCCCTAAGGTTTCTATTCACTTTGATCAAGATTCTTGTTCCAACTTCCCAATGTTATTGGAACTTTTGAAAGATGAAGAAAAGACTAATTTTTCTCTCTTTTAGAAAAAAATTTCTAACATGTTTATTTGTTTTTTGACAGGGTTTCGTACCTTTTGTTGCAATATCCTTCTTTTTATCTCACTTGTGGTGACATGTACAATTTGGTACATGGTTGATGTCACTTTCTTGCGTGGCATTTATTTGGGATCGCTTTTGAATCTGAACATGTAGGATCTCATCTCATTTCACTTGGAGTGATACTGGGTTTCATAATTTCAAGCGTGTGGATTGATAGATTTTTTGATCTATCTGGTAGCGGATCTTGGATTTCTGTGATGACATTTACTCTCCCCTAGTTGCAAGGACTGTTTATTTGATGATGGCTCATGTGTGCTTGGTTTTTATCCTTATTATTGCTGATAGGTTTGGCATTCTTTGTTCCTCTGTTTGCTTTCTGCCTTGGGTATGGCATCACCTCCTAGAAATTCCAGATTGCTTTTACTAGTTCAGTTGTGGGAACAACCTTTTCATGGTTGTATTGATGGTGAAAGTCTTTCAAGAGCATTCAAACTTCATAATGCAGATGTTGAGGAAGCCCTAATTGAGATCTGTGGCAAAGAATTTCTTACTTATTCCAAGATGTGTTATGCCTCTCAGCTAGCTTCACATTTCTTGTTGAATGCTATGGATCTTATTCAAAATGTGGACTTGGTCAAAGAATTAGCACCCATTTTCATTCATGATTTTCTTGTTACTGCTGATAAACTTCATCTGGGTTTCACTACTTATGATTTTCATTCGGGAGCAGCATATGTTGGAGGACTTTTTAGTCGAATGGAAATTATGGAAGAGCCATCTGTTGACTATGTTTATCAGGACTTCATTCTTAGTTTGTAGAATAACAATAATGAATCAATTGAGTGTTCTATGCAAGCTCATAAAAAGCAACTTGGTGATTCCCGAAAGGAAAAGATTGATGATGTCTTAAACGCTTGGAGTTGTATACTTCATTTCCAACCCCCTGCTCCTTATGCTCTGGATGATGTAAATCTCAATGCCGGTGAAGATGACTCTGTTGGTTTTCATGGTTTCAAGGTGGTAGATTTAAATAATGAGTGATTCTAGAGAAGTTTAATTTGAAACTTTGAACTTGGTACTTGATTCTTTGGAAAAAAATGTAAAAGGATGATGTAAGTAACAAAAAATTAAACAAAAGAAACACATAAATACTAAGAAATCATAGTGAAAGCAACAATTATGCTGAAATTTGGTTAATTTGTGTCGTAATTGATACTGCTAATATTTAGTATTTATAACTTAATTATATTTATTTTTATATAATATATAGTCTCTAATATAATTGTATTTATTCTTGTATCTCTAGGAGATTGTATTGGCTATAGCATTTAGTAGTGTAAGATGGTTAATATGTAATGTTAGCAGTTAAGCAATTGGTAATATTAAAAATGAATTTTTGAGGAAAAAAACTAAATGATCCATATTATTTGCATCATTTTATACATGATGTGGTTACTAACACCAAGCATTGTGTTTCTTTTACTAATATAATCTGCATACTTTGTCACACCACCATCGAGAACTCAATACAACTTCAAATGGCTTTTATTTGCATTAAATATATGAAAAATATTTGTAACTTATGTAATCATCTACAACATCATACTAATGTTTTATCCTTCAATACACATGCATTTGATACTACCATAAATATTATAGTACAAGAGAATGCCTATGTTAGTGATGAAAATCCAAATTCTATAAACCTTGTATTGCTCCTATTCATATAAAGAACATTTACTGTAAATACTATATATTTTAAATGTAAATTAAAAATGCTTATTATACATTGCAAAAAAGAAAACATCATTGTCATTGTCTCATCTTGCAATATAAGTATGGATTTTTATTTCTATATTTTATTCCACTATTGGACGCCTTCATTCCACTAAAGTGGCTCAAATAGCTAGACAATCTAATGTTGATATATTCTTCATGCCATAGAGCTTGGAATGCACACCCTTCAACATAACAATTATTTGAATTTCTTTGTTATAGGAATTTGAGATAGTTTACCAAAAGTTTATTGAGATCACTCAATTTTGTAAAAATATTTTTATTAGTTTCTTTGAGAGGTAGATTATTATTATTATTATTATATTTGTGGAATTTAATTTTTAAACTAGTTTACAGTTAATTTATTTATTATAGTTTTTGTTATGTTTATTATTTCATGTTATCAATTTTAAAATATAATTTTTTAGTTATATCATTAGAAGGATAATACGATTTTGTTTTACAATATGTTGTTTAATAAGTTTTGCTGTTATATTAGCTATCTATTTTTGTTGTTTTGTGTTACTATATCTTATCTTCTCACTATCATGTCTTCTTAATAATTGCTTCATTTATACATTACCTCAGAAGTTCCATGCTTTCCAAGAAACGTAACAGCAAATACATTACATCATTGTATGGCTATGGCACGTTGGTATGTTTATGTCCTCCAATTTGATATATTATTTTAGGATTCAAACCCCAACCCACATGACCACATATTCAAATACTTCGATTCAATAAGATAGTGACACCTTGGACCAAGTAGATTCAAAAGTTAAAACTTTACAATGATCAACTATACATAGGGAGACAACTAGTGAGCACCAATGTCTGGTAATAGCTTAGTCAGTGGGCAGAGGCTGACCAAAAGTTGGCACATAAGGTCTCAATGCTTTGCAATATTTAAAACATGCAAGCAAGTTAAATAAATATAACGGACTCATGACTTATGTTAACAATGATCTCACATGGCATAGTTTAATAGGTTCTTTTACAATGTAAGCCCACATTCATGACCATGCATACAAATACCTCAGGGCAATAAGATAGCCATACCATGAGCCAAGTGGATTTGATATTTTGACCTTGAACTTGAACAACTAAGATAGGACAAGATCTAATGTCTAGTAGATGTCTTAGACAAAAAAAATCATAAATATTTTGGACATGGGAGCCTAAGTAAATTGGAGTTTATAAAAGTCTATGTCTATAGAGAACTTTGGAGCATTGCAAAGGGGAAGTTTGGAACTAGAGCACCAAATAAATTAGGAAACCTGAGTCATGCGAGAGCCGAGAGATAGTATGTGTACAATTGCGTATTACAGGTATGGTTCCTTAGGTTGCCATTGATGTCACCATTGTCATGGATGTGTGATGGTGTTCATGGTTGGATGTCGTGGGTCCTATCCCTGCAGAGAAGATATAATTCATGGTTGGATGTCTCATGTTGAATATAATGTGGTTACTGAAGTTCATGGTTGATGTCATGCTCTGATCAGTGTTAAGTCAAGTTGTTTTGAGCATACTCATGGTCAACTAAGATGATTCCGTGATGAAATCTTAAGATGGGAATTAGAAGTTAATGGTTGGATGTCATGTCATGTACGGTGACTATAAAGAAGATATTTTAAGGTGGGAATCAAAATAAAGAATCAAAAATAGTTTAAACACACACTAATTGAAAGACAAAGCTCCAACATAGACACAGTGATAAGAACTCAAACCATGGAAAACATTTAAATTTCAAACAAACACAAAGTGAGCAAAATCTCACTTGAAAAAACACAATTAAATGCCAAAGTTGACTTGTACAACTATTAAAATGGTGGAGAAAATACATAGAGACACCTGATCAATGCATTGTTGCAATAATATCAAATTGTAGAATAATATATTCAACTTGATTGTTATTTCATTACAATGTAGATGGCTTATAAATCCTTTTATTTTCCTGTACTAACTTCCCATGTGAACAACCAATTCCCAACTAATTTATTACTAACATTTATTTATTTATATCTAACCATAAACTAACAATTACAAATGTAAACCTTATTATTATAACACCCCCCTTTAAGGTCTACATGTAATAAAACCAACATTCCCCCCGTATTACATTAACTCGAAAAAAGGAACACTGCAAGAGTTGATCACAACAAACCTTCTGGAGACATTGATGAAGCACCTTCTCCAATCCTCCTCACTCTCCTGGGAAACACCAAACTGATGCCATCAATGGATCTCTTGACTGTAGAACCTGCAAAACTCTACACAACATGAGAGGACATAGAGTGTCCCCAACCTCCTTGAATAATGAGACAACTTTCCTCCAAAAGTCCACATCTCCTCTGAGTGTGTCAAAATGCCTCCTCTAGTGCTGTACATGAGAGAACAATACTCCTCTGAGAGTCCACATCTCCTTCGAGTGTGTCAATATCCCTCCTCTAGTGTTGTGGAAACAATCTCTCCTCTGTTGTACATAACCGCTGTGAATACACTAATTCCACATATTTCAGAGATTACACTATCCACAAACTCCACTGTGAATACACCAATCCCACCTATTTCATAGATTACACTATCCACAAACTGAGTAAATGTAGATACACTAACTCCACCAATTTTAGATGTTACACTATCCACACATACGGCCACTAACTACCAAGCCCCCCTTGCTCCATGAAGGGGCACAAATCTAGAAAACGGGTTCTCCTCATGCAATGAATCACCCATCAGAGAGAAGCTTTATCCGGATGATGAAAATCCTTCTGCCTCCATTGTATCCTGCCTCCAATAGACCTTGTTTTAACTTCTAATAAAGATATTCGTCCTCACTATCAGGTTGTGAAGATTATCCCTTATGCATCGAAAAGTCACATTTTTCTTCCTTGGCTTCAACAACAGTCAAAATTGTTAGGATGAAATATTGTCCTCCTTTTTATACTGTTTCTATATGTTTTAAAGACCTTTTCTATATGGTTATGCAAAGACTTCATATACATTATCTCCATTTTTTGTTGTTTCATATATACTTTCCTAAGACTTGGATCCTATGCTGATAAATGAATCCAGGTGGTTATATTATCAAATGGATGATTTAAATTATTAATATGCATGAAAAATAGATAGGATTTCATAAGTTTATTATAAGAGGTTGTTTTGTATAAATGTTGGAATGATTAACCCTATGCAGCCATAGAAAGAATCCAAGGACAAGTAATTGTAACAGGATGTAGAATAGAGGAATCAATAAGAATGCGGTACAAGTGCTAGACCTAGTGATCGAAGGAGATAAATGTGGTCATCATGGGAGAATAAACACAATGGAGAAAGAAGACTTATTCTAGGAATCTCACCGGAGTTTATGAATCTTATTTATGAAGCTACTATGGTTAGAATTTTTGTTTGGATAGGACTCTGTTTCCTTTCTTCCAGTTAAAAAGTTGATCTCAAAAACAATATCCTGATGTCCAGGAATGAATTTATGATCACATTTAGTTAGAAGGTTGAATAAGACTCTCCCATCTTTATATAGGAGAGGAGTTCGTTGATTAGGTGGTTGTTATGTTTTACTTTCAAAATAGCCATTACTTTTTTACAGTTATCAGTCATTTTAAGACATGTTATAATTTTGAATAAAATCTAAAGAAGATTCTATCCTTGATATGATTTGAATTCAACTGTATGTTATGGGATGTGTGAATATCTGAAGTAGATTTAATCTCTAGCAAAAGTGAGATAGTTCCTTGAGCTAGCCACTCAAGGTACTAACTCTCACTTTGCATGTTTTCTTATTTATTTTTGCATTCTTAGTTAATCTATTTCATTTTATCTTATGTGTTATACTGTGAAGCAAGTGAGAACTATTGATTGATATTTCCATTAATTGTGATTTATGAGTAGAATGCACGTATTTAATCCTCCAGAGGTTAGTGTTATCCTTTTTATCATTTTTAAGTTGTTAGATTAAAATTGTGATTTTCTATTAAATACAGTTATCTTCAGCTTCTGTTGAAGGTACCCGTAGCAACTGGAAGTTTAGATTATTTTTGTTGTTTTCCATTTTTGTTTACTGTTTTACATTCCTATGCATTCTAGTAAGTAGGACTGGGAAAAATAAGGACTGTACAAGATTAGCTTAGAGTAGAAATGAGTCTTGAAGGCATAGATATTGTAGACATCATCATAAGCTTACGCTCCTTGGTCGATAATTCAATGTAGGAATGCGATGATAGTGGACTGTTCAGTTAGGTTAAAACCTTGAATTTTATTTAAGTCTACAACACATTAGTGTTCCTCTACATTTTTGGCACCGTCGTCAGGGATGGTGCTATCTTCATAATCTCATTTGTTAGATTTCAGACACTTTTATACGTTAAATCTTGATTTTAGTATTAGATTAAATAAATTCATTTTTCAAGAAACACCAGGCATTCTACTAACATTGTGCAGGGCCACTAGAACATAAAGCTCAATCTACTGTATGCGAAGGCAAAGAGATACTCAAGGTAGATTCCTCCCATCAACTTCTAATCACAACGAGAGCACAACTAATTTCAACAACTACACAATAGGAAGTGCTGAAGGAGAGTTCCCTTTTACATCTTCATCAACACCCCCTACATCTCCATCAGCTTCCTCTACTGCCACAGAAGGAACTTTTAGAACCATTGCAGATGCAATCGAAGATCCTTTGGGATAAGGTACATTTGAATTCCCTATACCAGACCTAGCATAGGCAGCTACTCTAAAAAATATACCACCATGTGTATTACCTATTTTCTATGGTTTGGTGACTAAGGATCTTGACACTTTCCTGTTCGAGTTTGATATTCTATGTAGGAGTTATGATTGCACCACTGATCCTTACATACTCAAATTGTTCCCTAGTACCCTAAAAGATGTTGCTTTAAGATGGTTTATGGGAATAGGGAAAGATGCCATTCCAGACTGGGATACCATGAAGACAAAATTCCTAGAAAAATACAAAGACTACTGCAGAGGACATAATAGGAGGAAGGATGACATCTTTAGGATGTCATAGAAGGAGGATGAGCCATTAGAGGACTATGTGGAGAGATTTCAATTTGCCTTGAAGAAAAACCCTCAGAATAGGTTGTCTGAAGAATCATTGAAGCTGATCATTTTAAGAGGAGTCAATGATGACTGCATGGATGCCCTAAATCTCATTGGGATAGGGGACAACTCCCAACTACCCATTGAACATATTTGTACAGCTTGCAAAAACTACTCTAGGAATTTTTCTAGAAAGCCCAGAGGAGAAAGAATAGTCATTGTAGGCAAAGCAGCTAATGGAGTTTCTCGGGTGGAAATTAGTAACTTGCTGACCAGTATGAAAGAAGATATCATTAGCCATATGGCTACATAGTTGGACACTCTTCACATCAAGAAGAAACAAGAAGAGGCAGATACAATGCTCATTGAATACTACCTCAGCTATAGACAAAGAAAAGCCAATTGTAAATGTAAGAGGGTGGTCAGTATCCAGCAAGAAAGGATTGAGAGACTAGAGTTACATCAATTC
Source organism: Cunninghamia lanceolata (assembly GCA_027924645.1). Taxonomy (NCBI): domain Eukaryota; kingdom Viridiplantae; phylum Streptophyta; class Pinopsida; order Cupressales; family Cupressaceae; genus Cunninghamia; species Cunninghamia lanceolata. The sequence continues at coordinate 2,272,494 of BSBN01001197.1, read as the reverse complement.
GAAGGAGAGGACATGCAATTATTCTACATTGCTCAAAGAAGGCCATGGCAACAAAGGCAAGGTATGCCCCCTAATCCACTTAATTTTAATCCTCCCTTTCCTACTGCCAATCAGAACTTCTCTGCTTGGAATAATCAACCATAGTCTGGTAACCCAAATGCATGGCAAAACCCACAATGGCAAAATCCCCAATGGCCTACTCCACAAGCTGGTTGGAACCAACAACAACCTAACCCATGGCTATAGTAAAATTTCCAGGGACCTAACTATAATCCTCAGTGGCCTACTCAGCAAGAACAATCGCAACCTCAATGGAACAAGGGCCAACAATGACATCAAAATGCATAATTTCAGCAACCTATGATTCCATCTCAGCCACAGCAACTAGCCATCATGCCTCCACCTCAAAATCCCCCTCAAAATCCATCTCCTAGGCCTACCCAAATCCCTGCCCAACCTACACCTAACCCTAACAATAAGCATGTTTAGCAGGCTTATATTAACGAGGTGATGCAATATCCCACATGGGGTGCAAGTGAGTAATGTTCATCTAAGATCAGGGAAACAATTTGCAGGACCTCCATCTCCCTAAATTATTGAGCTTGAAGATGAAGACCCCACTGAAGACATCCTAGATAAACAACCCTTGGAACCTGACTCAAACCAAAATGCCCAACCTACCTTGTAGTAGAAGTCTCCTCCTTTCCCTAAATATTTGGCCATGCAAAAGCAACCGGCTCAAGCTGATACTGTCCTTCTTAGCCAGCTAAAGGATATCAGTATCAAGATTCCCTTAATCCAAGCCATCAAGGATATCCCAATCTATAACAAAACTAATAGGGATCTTTGCATAAAGAAGCCAAGAAGGAAGAGAATAGACCCCCAGACAGTGCATGTGTTAGTTAATCTTGCAAACATCATGTTGGGTAATATAACTGCCCCAAAATATACAGACCCAAGAAGTCCAGTGGTGGATGTCAAGATCAACGGAACTCTAATTAAGAACACTCTAATAGATTTAGTTGCTGCTATTAATGTCATGACCAAGGAAACAATGCATATACTCCAACTGAACAATCTTTGACCTACCCAGATAGTTCTTCAATTAGCTGATAGGTCAACAGTCAAACCTGAGGGAGTCATAGAAGATTTGGTCATTACATTAGACTCTTAGGACTATCCAGTTGATTTCATAGTTTTGCAGCCCAAAGTTAATCTAGCTGGATATCCTCCTATAATAGGCAAACCATGGCTTGCCACTACTGATGCATTTATAGGTTATAGGCTTGGTAACATGATCATCTCTAATGGGACAGTGACCAAGAAACTGGTGTTGTATCCTCCAGCCCAACCATTCCATGAACTTGAGAAAACTATTTGGCCTTTCCAAGAAGACGAGGACACTTACTCCTTGTGAACATTAATGACTATTGAATGCAGCCCCTTGTTAGATGTTCCAGATGAAGATGAACTAATTGCTCATGTCCTTCATAATGCCTGTGGAAGGCATACACGATAGCAAGATTGTCTATCATGCCTACAAGACCCTTTGAGCACAACAATACCAAGCAATTCATCAGAAGAGGTGTCTCAAATATTTCATGCTGTATTGCCCTAGCAATATTTACCTGTGTTACCCAGCCTTAATTTGTCTTCTGTGCAAAAACTGTCCAAACAACTAGAAGTCAGACTAGGAAAGATGTTGAATATTAATAATGCCTTGACTGATGAGCAACAACACTCCTTGCATGAAGTTTTAAATACACACTCAACAACATTTGCATGGGACTATCATGATATGGAAGGCATTGACCCTGCCTTATGCATGCATAAGATATACATTGATGGATACAGGCCCATCAGGCAGCAACGAAGGCACATGAATCCAGCCCTCAGGGAAATTGTTAAAACTGAGCTACAAAAACTTTTGGATACAGGCTTCATATACCCCATTTCAGATAGTGAATGGGTTTCACATTGGTTATAGTTCCAAATAAAGGAGGAAAGTGGAGGGTTTGTGTCAACTACAGAGAATTGAACACTGCTACTAGGAATGATCACTTTCCATTGCCCTTCATCGACCAGGTTCTTGACTTCACCACATATGGTGACACATATGATGAAGCTATACACAACTTGGAGAAGGTATTGAAAAGATGTACAGATCACAATCTCTCTTTGAGTAATGAAAAATGTTTCCTTATTATGACACAAGGAATAGTTTTGGGGCACTTTATCTCAAATGCTGGAATACAAGTGGATCCAAAGAAAATTAAAGTTATTTGCACCCTACCTATTCCACAGAAGCAGAAAGATGTTAGGAGTTTCCTAGGACATGCAGGTTACTATAGAAGGTTCATTCAAGATTTTAGCAAAATTGTTGCACCTCTATTTACTCTGTTAACCAAAGACAGTGAATTTGAATGGACACTAGATTGTTAGACTTCTTTTGAAAAGATGAAAGCCTCCTTGACACAAGCTCCTGTACTTAGAGGACCAAATTGGACCTTACCTTTTCACATCCATACTAATGCATTAGATTTTGAAATTGGTGTAGTTTTGGGCTAACAAGAATGATCCAAGGAATATGCCATTTACTATTTCAGTAAGAATTTGTAAGGAGCTGAATTGAATTATACAGTGACAGAGAAAGAAATGTTAGCAGTTGTTTATGCCATAAATAAGTTCAAGCATTGCATAACTGGTTACAAAGTCTTCATCCATACGGATCATGTAGCCATCAGATACTTGATGAATAAACCCATAGTAGGTGGCAGACTTGTAAGGTGGTTATTGTTGTTGCAAGAGTTTGATATTATAATTGTTGACAAACTAGGCAAAGCCAATATTGTTGCTGATTTTTTGTCCAGACTACCTACAAATTCTATGAGCATTTGCTGATGAGCATTTATTTGCTCTCACTACATACACTCCATGGTATATAGATATAGCCAGCCATTTGGTTATAGGGCAAATTCCAGGATATTTCTCTCCAAGGGAAAGGAGGCAGCTGGTACATAAATGTTTCTCTTACTCTTGGATTTATGGATTTCTATTTTACACTAGACCAGACAATATCATGCGAAGATGCATCAGGGAGGATGAAGTATTTGATATAATGAAGGCTTCTCATGATGAGCCTTGTGGAGGATATTTTGTAGCTAAACAGACAGCCTTCAAAATCCTTACAACAGGTTATTACTGTCCGACACTTCACAAGGATGCTATCAAGTACACTAGGAGTTGTGATTGATGCCAGCGAATGGAGAGGCCTACTAGAGGTGATGAGATGCCTTTATAGCCGCAGATCTCACTAGCTCCTTTTGACAAGTGGGGTTTAGATTTTGTGGTGCCTATATCTCCTTCATCCAACAACAAAGAATATATCCTAGTATGTATAGATTACTTAACTAAATGGGTAGAAGTGAAAGCATTACAATTTGCCAGAGATGACAATGTGGCCAAATTCTTGTATGTGACATTTTCACTAGGTATGGTGTTCCAAGAGAAATAGTAACTAACTAGGGACCACAGTTTTCATAAGATTTAATAACTAAATTGGTTGCAAAATACCAGATCAAGCATAGGAAATCCACTCCCTACCATCCACAGGCTAATTGGGTTTCTAGGTTCCCTGAAGTTGTTTGGGCATATAGAACAACTTGGAAGACAACTACAAGATTTACACCCTATGAGTTGGTCTATGGCAAGACTGTGGTCCTGCCTATTGAATTTGAACATAAAACCCTAAGAACAAGCATGGACCTAGGAATGGATCTGACCATTGCACAACAAGAAAGGCTACAACATTTGAATGCCTTGGATGAAATGAGACTGGAAGCCATTCATCATACATAGATAATACAAAAGCAAAGGGCAAAATGGCATGATAAATATATCAAAACAAAGGAATTCACTATAGGAGATTGGGCTTTACTCTATGAATCAAGGTATAAGGACTTCAAGGGCAAGATTCAGTCACATTAGTTAGGACCATATGAAATCCAACAAATTTTTCCTAATGGTGCAGTTCAACTGCAAACTATTGATGAAGTTCAGTTTTCACTATTGGTCAATGGTCATAGGCTTAAACTGTACAAGAAGCCACTCCAACAAGATGACTTTCTGGTATCTCTATCTGCTCAGTATGCTACTCCTGATAGTCCTGCTCAAGATGCTCTAACCCCAGAAGATATTGATTCAGATATTGTAACACCAGACAATGTACATTCCGATGTTGATACACCAACAATGTCCAGTGATGTGGAGGTTGAGTTGCAATACTCAACCCCTATTGCTGAAAATTAAATTTCTTTGTTTTTCTCACATGCACACATTGCATAGTTTCCATGGTTAGACCTTGATATATCCGTCGGGACCTATTTTTCACTTCTTCAGTCAAGACCTTACTTAGCTAGGACTTGTTATATTATGTTTTCATTTAAATAGTCGAGACCTATGCTGCAGGCGCCCGTAGCAATGCCTATCTACTGTTATGTTCCATTGCTTGGTGAACACTACCTCATTTTTCCCTCCCATTCCATCATCCCATATTCCTTTTAAATTTGCTGCATTCACATAATTCCAATTGTCAATTCACATTTATGAGTGGTACTTCCATCCGCCATCTTACACTATTCAATTATCACTTTGTAACCGTACATCCAACGTTCCATTTGCCGCATGCCTGTTCTATCGCACCACCAGTGTTGTTCACAATTTCCAAGGTATGTTAATTATTCAATTTCGATATATATGTACAATCCACACATTTCTATTAATACACTTAGATTTCTTTATTTATTTCATGTTTATTCATAATTTATTTCATGCATGCAATGTATATTTCCACCAATTCTTTTTCTCACTCCTTCTCCATCCATAATAACTGCTATTTGAAGTGTGGTCACTTCATCATTAAGTTAGGGGGAGGGGTTTCTTTTCGAATGATTGTCATTTAATCATTGTTGCCTTTACATCTTTTCCTTTCAAAACCTTGATTAAAACCCTTCCCTTTGAACAACTAGACAAAATACTCTACGATATGAACTAACCTCTGTCAAATAATGAATTAATACCCTAAAAGAGTTATGGAGTTATAGTGGAGAAGCAGGAAAGAGGCAAATTGAAAGACTAGTTTTTCAGGGTGGTGAGTTGAGGTAGTGGAAATTGGTTAGCTGGCATTGTGCAGAGAATTGATATTGCAGAGTCCTAATTCACAGTCTTAATGGGAGCAGATGTAATCAAATGGGAACCTTTGGCACACAAGGAAATATTGGAGGATGTGTTGGTTCTTCTGCTCTTTACTAGAGTGGGTTGGCTTGATTACTTCCTCAAATTGATAGAATATTATGATGACATGGCAAAGGAATTTGCACTTACTCTGCAATATGATAAATCAATGGTTAGAGGGTTGACAATATATGCTTCCGAGCTTCCAATTGCTCAAGTTTTAGGGTTGCCTAGAATAGGGTCTGAATATCCAGTCAGGGCTGATGCAGCTGCGACTAGGGAGGAGTTTTGTAAAAGAGGTGAACACCTAGACTCTACCACACAAGGTACCAAACGATTATCTCTTCCATATTTTTGGGGGAAATGTGCTTCCTATATTATCAAATATATCACATGTGATGGTAGATATAATATGTTGTATATTGTACATCTTAAACTACTTAACCATTTGAGGCATGAGAAACTTGTCAATGTTCCCAATTATTTGTATAGTATGCTGAGAAGAATGTCTTCAGAGTATCAGAGGCAACAAGCAGACACAACTCTTTCTCACCGTACCCACTTATTGAGTGGGAAGCCTTTAAACAATGTGTTGGCATCTCAACACTCTTGGAAGCACCAGAGCCAAAAGAAGATATTCCACATGAAGATGAACCCCCTGTTGATATTGAGCAGGAAGAAACACAACCTGGGAACCCTCCAGAGTTTAGGCCTGTATCAGTTGAAGAGCCCTCAACCTCTGCTCCTAAAACAAAAAGGACCACTTCCTTAACATCTAGGAAGAAAACAAAGAGTCAGAGGGAGAACAACAGGAAGAGGAAAAAGGTAGAAAAACATCATACAGTTACTCCTAGGTGATCAGGGAGGTTGAGGAAGCAAGTTGCTAAAGAGAGAATTGTTGAGCAAGAAGGAGATAAAAATAAAGGCCAACAGGATACTGAACTAGCTCCTCTGAATCTAGATTCAGATAGGGGAGAAAACACTCTTGAGGATGCTTCTGCTAATGCCTCTGTAAATGAAAATATGTCTGCTAGGAAAAGAAGGTACATTTCTTCTTCTGATTTTGAATCAGAAGATCTGTTTATTGCTAGAAAAATGGGAAAACATGTGCCAAATGATATTGCTAAGGAAATCTTTAATGCACCTGAAAAGGGGAATGATGAAAATCTTGAAGGTGAAAAGGAATTGATAGAAGACAGAGATATTAGGAAGGAGTTGTAGGAAGCCCTAGACAGAATAAGGCAACTTGAGAAATAGGTAAGGGGTTATGAAGAGAGCGATAGAGAAAAGGAAAAGAGGATTCAAGAGTTGGAGGAGAAGATCCAAACTTATGGCCAAGGCTCTAATTTAGATTTGTTAGCACATCTAGCTGAAACTAAAGAAAAGACTGAGGAAGAGGCGGTACTTATTGTCCAACCTCCTATAGTAAAGACCTCAACATACCATACTACATTGTCCTTGGGTTTTGAACTAATGAAACTGACTGATGAAAATAGGTAAGAGAAGGAAAAACTAGGAGAATGAAAAGCATAACCTCCATGAATCTGTTGCAGAAAAGGATTTGAAGATTAAACAGTTAGAGCAAAAGTTGATAGAGGTTATTGAAAGAGCCAAGTAGATTATGGGATGCAGACCTCCATCAAGAGTGTATGCACTATTTTTGAAGTAAAAATTTCTCATTTTTTAGTTTAACAGGTTTATTAATGATCAACCCAATTTGTATTCAAGATTCATCTTTTGTAATTACTTCCAAGAGATCAGCTTAGAAGAACAAGACTAGTTGTGTGAGTATTACCTACACAATTATGTAATGGATGAAGATACATAATGGAATCCATGTATTTATATTGGAGACTTCCAGGTCAGAGCATTAATGCTATATTTTGAAAATGAGCAACTCAGAGGGTTATTGATGGACCAATATGAAGAGCAGGAAAAGAAAGTACCACTGCAACTGAGGAAGGAAACTTTGGAGCGTAAATCATCTTAACCCAATGGATGACATTATTGTCTCTTAAAGGACCAGGTAAGGTGATCATGGATTTAAGACTTAGGGACTACAGAAGAATACAGAGGATGGTAGTGTCTATTATCCAAAATTGTCAGAGGTATGTGCAGGGTAGATGAGATAGTTTAACTCTAGAGTTACAAAGGAAGGAACCCCATTCTATCCACAATTTCATGAATATGCTTGAAATATTGTGCAGCTATATCTAGGTATCAGAATAGAAAGGAGTATCATGGTTACCTCTCACTTATCAGCCTCCTATATTTCTTTATCTAGTGCCACATTGGACAGGAGGGAAAAGTGAGCAGTGTAGGTGTGCTGAACAGATTAGGATGGAAAGAGTTGCATACTCTAATGGGTTCTACCTCAAGCAAGGAAAAGGAGTTAGAGAAGACACAGACCTCAGAAGAATTACCCTGCATTACAACCTTTTGCTTTAGGTGTCTAGTTCTTTAATTTTGCTTAGGGACAAGTAAAAGTCCAAGTTGGGGGGAATGTTGGGATGAAATATTGTCCTCCTTTTTATATTGTTTCTATATGTTTTAAAGACCTTTTCTATATGGTTCTACAAAGACTTCACATACATTATCTCCATTTTATGTTGTTTCATATATACTTTCCTAAGACTTGGATCCTATGCTAATAAATGAATCCAGGTGGTTATATTATCAAATGGATGATTTGAATTATTAATATGCATGAAAAATAGAAAGGATTTCATAAGTTTATTATAAGAGGTTGTTTTGTATATATGTTGGAATGATTAACCCTATGCAGCCAGGGAAAGAATCCAAGGATGAGTAATTGTAACAGGATGTAGAATAGAGGAATCAATGAGAATGCGGTCCAAGTGCTAGACCTAGTGATTAGAGGAGATAAATGTGGTCATCATGGGAGAATAAACGCAGAGGAGAAAGAAAACTTATTCTAGGAATCTCACCAGAGTTTTTGAATCTTATTTATGAAGCTGTTATGGTTAGAATTTCCTTTGTTCCAGTTAATAAGTTGATCTCAAAAATAATATCCTGATGTCCAGGAATGAATTAATGATCACAGTTAGTTAGAAGGTTGAATAAGACTCTCCCATCTTTATATAGGAGAGGAGTTCGTTGATAGGTGGTTGTTATGTTTTACTTTCAAAATAGTCGTTACTTTGTTACAGTTATCAGCCATTTTCAGACATGTTATAATTTTGAATAAAATATGAAGAAGATTCTATCCTTGATATGATTTGAATTCAACTATATGTTATGGGATGTGTGAAGATTTGAAGTAGATTTAATCTCCAGGAAAAGTGAGATAGTTCCCTGAGCTGGCCACTCAAGGTACTAACTCTCACTTTGCAGGTTTTCTTATTTATTTTTGCATTCTTAGTTAATCTGTTTCATTTTATCTTATGTGTTATACTGTGAAGCAAGTGAGAACTATTGATTGATATTTCCAGTAATTGTGATTCATGAGTAGAGTGCACGTATTTAATCCTTCGGAGGTTAGTGTTAGCCTTTTTATCATTTTTAAGTTGTTAGATTAAAACTATGATTTTCTGTTAAATACAGTTATCTTCAGCTTATGTTGAAGGTACTCGTAGCAACTAGAAGTTTAGATTATTTTTGTTGTTTTCCATATCCATTTACTATTTTACATTCCTATGCATTCTAGTAAGTAGGACTGGGTAAAATAAGGATTTTACAAGATTAGCTTAGAGTAGAAATGAGTCTTGAAGGCATAGATATTGTAGGTATCATCATAAGCTTATGCTCCTTGGTCGATAATTCAATGTAGGAATGCGATGATAGTGGACTGTTCAGTTAGGTTAAAACCCTAAATTTTATTTAAGTCTACAACACATTAGTTTTCCTCTACAAAAACATTGTTTGTTTTTAACTTGCCATCAATAATATCTCTAGCATGTTTAATACAATTCATTTGGACATGTGCAGTTTTCTATTAATAATAACATTTGAACCCTTTCCGTGTTGAAATGTTAAATTTCTTCTTAACAGGTAAAGCAGTTTCCTCAACAATTGAATTCAACCTTTAGTAACTCTACTTTAGATTCATCAATCAAAGAAGAAATCACAGTTTCCAAACTAGGATTAATTTTATTTAATGTAAAAGCAATATGATCAAAGATTGAAGGCATACTATTTAGTAAGATTGCTTTAGCATATCATTATCAATCATAGCTTTTACACCTACAAGTTGATTAAGAAGTGAGCGAAATGTACTCATATTTTGTACAACACTTTCACCTCTTTCATCTTAAGACCAAAAAGTTTTTGTTTTAGTGTCATCTTGGCGCTTGAAGTTTGTGTGCCAAATAAAGAATTAAGACCATCCCATATTTCTTTTGAAGTATTTGAAAGATCAATATGATGCAAATATGCATCAGACAACCCAAGACCAATCAATGTTGTGGCTTTATAGTCTTTTGATATCCATTTCACTACTTCATCAACATCTTGTGGCTTTTTGATAAATTCACTCACAATATCCCACAAATCTTTTACTTTTACAACAAGTTGCACCTTGGCTTGCCATGTATGAAATTCATGACCCTCAAATTTAGGAAGAGCATATGATTTCTCCATTTTGAAAAAACTTATACCTCCCCAAGAATATATTCAAAATTCCAAGAAAAACACTCATTTCTCCATTACATGCATTTTTATGTTAATAAAACCCCTAATTGCATCTATGGTTTTATTTTCAATGAGCTACAGTGCATTTTTTACATTCAACCACTTCTCTTTTTCAGCCTTATAACTTTAATATAATATTAAAACTTTAACCTTATCACTCTGAAAGAAATAAGTTAAATAAAATCCTAATAGCAAAGAAAATTCAAACAACTTCTCATTTCACACCCCAATTTTGATTGCATAGTTTTGATCATGTGACCACTTGCAATAAAATGAAACTCATATACCAACTCCACTATGCACATTTACATGCAAGGTTTATTGAATACTTATTTATGCATCGAGTTGAGTGAAATTTAGCTTTTACTTACAAATCTCTCCCTGTATGCAACAAGATTGATATATTCTCCAGAATAAATCAATTTAAAAATCCTTCGGCATTCTAGCGCCCACATGAACTCAGCATACACATCCGGGATACATGCCAGATCTCTCCAACTGATGCAGGAGCATCCATAGTGTAAAAGAAATCTTGCATCACCCAGGGTAAGTGCAAGAAGGTGAGTTCACTTTTTGGCCAAAAAGTGGAAGTGTTTTTCCTGTTTTTAAAAATTTGTCTGACTTGGACTGACAATTTGAAGCACTTGGACATAAAATTTTAAGATGATGTAAAAATAAGAAATGTAGGATTTTGTTTCTAGTTTCAAATATGTAATTTTTTCTAATACCCAAATGATGCAAGTTGGTTTTTTATTGAATGTACAAAAAGTGGCCTTTTAAAAGTCCCCTATTTTTTGCAAAAGCATGCATGTGTACGGCCAACATAATTTGACCTAAATTAATGTATTTTTCTAATTCCTTTTGTGGAAAGATTCCTAGGATGTTGAATTTTGGTCAGGATATTTATTTGTAATTTTTTGATAAATATATTTTTTTATTAATTTTTTATGGCCCTAATTAGTGTTTTTAAAACCCCTCGTGTACGACCAACATAATTTGTGCTAAAAAAAAATTGTTTGACCAAACTAGACATCATTCTCTACATGATGAAAAAAATAGTAACCTATGTTATTTCAAGTTTATGAGTTAGTTTGTTTGGAAAATAACTAATAAATATAAAATTATGTTCAATAGTAGAAAAATTTACATATTTGAAAACTAGACTTTTAGATCTATAATGGGTTTTAATTTCATTAAAATATTCTAAAAAAAAGTCTTTAGCCATAGTGGTAAAACTAGTTTTTTCTCTTATTTTTTTCATGGTCTCCTAGTTGCAGGTCCAAAACTAAGGCTTGGGTTTCCAAGCCTAAAAACCAATGCAAATTGGCGGGTTTGAAATTTCAAAATTTTAGAAACAGGTGCCCATTATAAATGGGTACTTGTTTTAAAAATAACAAGTACCGTTTTGCTTCGGGTGCCGATCCTAAACGAGTACCCGTTTTTTTCAAAACGGGTACCTGTTCCAAGCAGCATTTTTCATCTGTGGGAGACTGCCATGAAATGTATACTCAACTTCTTGCTTTAACCTCCCAAAAATATTGTTTCTTTTTTAATAATGGCTAAAATTGGCAGGGTTGCTATTTTTTTTTAGTAAGTTGGCATTTGTGCATATATGGACATGAAATCTTAGACAGACCTCTAGAATGGTGAATTAAAGCCAATGGTGAAGAAAGTGCTTCAATATCATTTGTCATTTGTGGCATATTAATATTTTCATTTTTCAAAATCTTTATAAAAATATTTGAAGTCAAATTTGAGGCACTTAGAGGCTCCGGATCGACCCAAAAATTGGCTAAAAACCAAAATGTACCCTAACGGGCCATTTTGCAGACACATTTATTTTGTAGAGCTTTCCAATGATATATTATGATTGAAAATCCAACGGTTGGATCTAAAGTTATGATCCCGCGAAGTTGTACTACCAAAAAAAATGAAATATATCTTCTTAGTGGGAGTTACAATTTCTAGAATATTTTGGGGTGGTTACGCATTCCTGATAAAGGAGGAGAATGAGGGTTATAGGGAGTTAGTAGTGTAGATGGTGGCTCTAGCTTGTAGATTTTTATAATTAGAAAGCCCATGTGGTTGCATCTTGAATTTTTTTTAATATTGTAATGTCAGTACATTGAGATAATAGAAAGCATGTGTTTCTTTCTTGCATTTGTTATTTTAATCTTTGTTATTGTGTGTGTTTAGATTGGTAAGGGGAGTACCCTTCATCACCAATGCAGCTATTCTTCCAATTTGTCTCCTCCACGTAGAATGGCATGGTCCACAACTTAACTACATTTACTTATCACACTGATCTTAGAACAAGATGTGATGCCAATCTTCAACCCTTCATGAGTTGCCTCTAGATTCCTCTGGATTCAATGCTACCACAAAACTTGGCTTTATTTCATTGCGCAACCGTTTCTATTTGCAGATGCAAATATCTTCAAACATCATGCCTGGACTTCATACGTTGGATCTACTCTTATTCATTCCCTTTACATAGAAATATATTCCTCTTTGGAGCACCCTAATGCGCATCAGTAGCTTCCTCTCTAGTTTGGACGCCTCAAAAGAATGCCTATTGTGTTTGTCTTTCGTTGTGTATTCACTGCCTCATATACACAAATCTAGACGTAGCAGTTAACCTTTGCAAGGTTTATAGTTTTTCCTTGTCACACAGTATTCAATGACTCAAACTATTTTCTCTCCTTGAACGCCTCTTATTTCAAACATCTTCCTTCATAGAATTTGCACACAGGCACAGAGAATTTATTCGCTCTGATACCATATTAAAATGGCAGAGCAAATATATAGAGACCTGATCAAACTATTATTGCAATATTAACAAATTATAGAATAATATGTTCAACTTGATTGTTATTCCATTACAATGTAGATCGCTTATAAAAACTTCTATTTTCTCGTACTAACTTCATACGGGAATAACCAATTCCCAACTAATTCATTACCAACATTTATTTATTTAAATCTAACTATAAACCAACAATTACAAATGTAAACCTTATTATTCTAACAGCAACACTTCGCATAACACAAAATACATTGGTCACACACATCAAAACAAACAAAGCAAATGCCAAAATTTAAACATGCATAAAATAAACAAAATGATTGTCGAAAGTTCAATTTCACTTCATCTAAATTATTTAAGAAATTATAAACTCACACTAAACCATAAGACAAATTGTTCATCCAACCCATGAATTTGTTAGACACACTTTATCCAAAACATAAGAAATTGTTTGAACACACATAAAGTCTGGAAAAGATCAAACACACTTCATCCAAACCACAATAAGAAGTTTAAAGTTCAAAAAAACACAAAGTGAGAGACGATTCTCACACCTCAAAAAAACACAAATATAATGCCAGAGTTAATTCACAACACTTCAAAGAACATAAGTTGCATGGATCACACACATCAAAACACACAATATGATGCCAAAACTCAAATTGATATCAAAACACATAAAGGTAAAGGCCAAATCTCAAGCATGTGCACACACACACAATGAGTTAGTTCAAAGTTTAGTTGCACTTCATCTAAACCATAAGAAGTTATAACAAATGCACAAATTTCACACTAAATCATAAGAAGTTAAAACAAATAACATAGACAATTCTCACATTTTAAAAAACAGAAATTAAATGCCAAATTTCATGGTTCACACACATCAAACACATAAGGTGAATGCCAAAACTCAAGTTACACACATCAAAACACACTTGAAGTAAAATCCAAAGATTAAGAACACTCACACAATGAAGTGAAAGTTCAAATAGATTTTATCTAAGCCACAATAAGAATTTGAAACAAATACACAAAGCTCACACTAAACCATAAGAAGTCAAAACAAATAATATAGACAATGAATATGTGAAACACAAGGTGAATGCCAAAACTCAAACATAGAAAATTTTAGAAACACACTTCATCAATGAAGGCCAAAGCTCAAACACACTTAAATAAACATAAATTGAGACAATTCTCACATTTTAAAAAACACAAATTAAATGCCAAAGTTAACTCACACAATACTTCAGAAAAACACAAATTTCATGGTTCACACACATCAAAACACATAAGGTGAATGCCAATTTGACTCAAACAAACATCAAAACATATAAAGTAAAATCCAAAGCTTAAGCACACTCATACAATGAAATTGAAGTTCAAAACAATTTGATCTAAGCCACAATAAGAAGTTGAAAGTATATGCCATAAACACATGCACCCTTAAAACTGCATAATGAATGCCATAAATAAACAAAGCACACTTTATAAAACATAAGAAATAGTTTAAGAAAACACGAAGTAAAGGCTAGAGCTCAAGCACACACAAAGTGAAGGCCAAATCTCAAGCATACTTTGAATCCAAACTATAGTAAGAATTTTAAAGTTCAAACAAATAACTCACTTCAAAAAACACAATTTACATGCCAAAGTTAATTCGCACAACACTTGAAAGAACACAAATTGTATGGCTCACACATCAAAACACATAAGAACACAAATTGCATGCCTCACACATCAAAACACATAAGAACACAAATTGCATGCCTCACACATCAAAACACACAAGATGAATGTCAAAACTCAAACAAACATCACAAAACACAAAGTAAAGACCAAAATATCAAGCATGCACACATAGTGAAGGTCAAAGCCCAAACACACTTCATCCAAGCCACAATAAGATGTGAAAGTAAATGCCGAATGCACATGCATGCAAAAAGTCCCACATTAAAAAACATAAACGAAATTCTAGGTCACACTTTAAAAGAAAAACTACCAAAGTTAACTCAAACACACATTAAAACAAACAAAGCAAATGTAAAACCAAAAACACATGAACAATTTAAAGCACACAATGAATGTAAAAAATTCTCACTTCAAAAAACACAATTAAATTCCAAAATGAATACATTAAAAATAAACAAAGCAATACCAAAACTAATGTCAAAGTTCAATTGTTGATAGCACAGGGTCTCAAACATGTACAATGACCCATGCAAGACACAAGTGAGAAACAAGTCTCTACCCATTTTCAAGCGTTGTCAGATAATTTTTGTCCAGTAAATGACAGGAACTATATGCAACATATTTAAAATAGAAATAACATGAACTCAATCTCATTACAAATCAGCTACAGGAGGTGTCCACACAGAATACAGAAATTCAATGCATCAGAAATTGATCCTTTTATTTCATTCGGCCTACTTGGCCTCTATTGCAAAATATTACAAAACTATTCAACTCTCATCTACCCTCTTCTCAGGTCTGTACTATTTAGCCCTTGGCCATATTTAGACTACTCTTTTCTCTGGCTGTCCTTATCAACATCAGCTTTCTCTCCAAATTGTCTCTGTCTCTTTTCTCCCTCTACAACCTCTTTCCTCTAAAGCTTACGGCCTCTTCTACCTTCTCTCGACCTCCTATCAATGATCAATCTCCTTCTGGGAATTTTACCTCTTCTCATCAACTTCTAACTTCACCTATTCTCCTGGTTGCTTCCATGCACTAGAGGCCTATCATAATAGGTCTTTTCTACATATATGATTATGTCCAATCATTCAGTCGGTTGTTGTATCAACATACTTTGCTTCCCTTGTTGCCACTTCACTGTATGCTTCTTCTCCTTCTTTCCATTCTCTACTGGATTCATCTTACTTCCAGTTCCTTGGGGTTTGTTCTCTTCTACCTGCTTCCAACTCATTGTCTTTCTTGCAACATCCTTGTTTGTTGTTGCTTCACTACCCATACTTTATCACTAGACTGATATCCTCTATTTTCTGCTTTTGAGCTTCTCTTCACTTGCTCTGTCTTCATCCTTCAATCATTTTCTCTAGGCCTCTTTGCTGGCCAACTTAACCTTGCATCATATTGCCAGTTATTCATCCGCACATTCCTCTTAGCATAAACATAATCAAAAGTGTTCACTTCTCTACAACCTTTTTCATCAATCTTTTTCCTTTGCCAATGTGGCACTACATATCCATGATCCTTAATCATATTTACATTCTCCAATTTTTTTCCCTTATCAACTTGCCTATCCATACTCTCATCTCTACATGCATGATCAAAAATAACAATTTTACCTTCATCCACCTGTGCAAGGATCTCCTATGCCAAATTGCATCCATCTTTAGCTTCTTGGCTTTTCAACTTCTCTTCTTCACAAGCATCTTGTGCTACTGTTGCTATATCTTCACATGCCTCTATGGTTTCATCTTCATCTTCATCAGCAATCTGAACTCTTCTAGCTTCAATCTGCTCTTCTTTTTCAGGTATCTCTGCTGCAAACTCTTCTTGGCATTCTGCTTCCATCAATCTTTCCTCGTTCACATCTTCTATTCTTTCTTTAGGAGCTATTCTTGTCTCAACTTTCATCATCTTCAAGGTCTCATTCTTGACCTTCAGCATCACTTTCTTTATCCTTCTTCTCTTCTCTTCTTCTCTAGTGCTATCTACTGCACTTTTTGCTCTTTCTCTTTTCTTATGTTCTCTTCAATGAGGACTCTCTTGACCTCTTCTAGTCCATGTTGCTCTAATGGCAACCCTCTGATGTCCCAACTTCTATGGGCACTCTTTTTATCCTTCTCTTCTCTTCTTAGCAATCTCCTTTACTGGCTATTTCACTTTCTTTTCCATTAAACATACCCAATAATATCCTTGGTCTTGTTCTTCATACCATTGCTTTACCAACATCACATCTCTCCTTAACGCTGCCAATTCTCTTTTGAATTCTTCATCTGTCATCCTCTTCTCTTCTTTTATTTTGTCTCTTTCCTCGAGACTCTCTTTCTTCATCTGCTTCATCATTCTATCTTCTTTCAGGCACGTCACCTAGGGCTTCCTTCTTTCTCACTCTACCCAGTCTTTTGGTGCTACACACTGTAATACTTACAGTCTTCCTTCTTGTCTTAGATAAGTTGCCTCCCTTCGGCGATCTACTCAATACTCAAGACCAACCTTGTGCTCTGATACCAATCTGATAGCACTAGAGTCTCAAACATGCACAATGACCCATGCACGACACAAGTGAGAAACAAGTCTCTGCCCATTTTCAAGGGCTGTCAGATAACTTTTGTCCAGTAAATGATAGGAACTATATGCAACGTATTTAAAATAGAAATAACATGAACTCAGTCTCATTACAAATCAACTACAGGAGGTGTCTACACAAAATATAGAAATTCAATGCATCAGAAATTGATCTTTTTATTTCATTTGGCCTACTTGGCCTCTATTGCAAAATATTACAAAACTATTCAACTCTCATCTACCCATTATCTACTTCTAATCTCCTTGGCCCCTCAACGGCCTTGACCTCTTCTCAGGTTTGTACTATTTAGCCCTTGCCCATATTTAGACTACTCCTCTTTTCTCTAGCTGTCCTTATCAGCATTAGATTTCTCTCCAAAGTGTCTTTGTCTCTTTTCTCCCTCTGCGGCCTCTTTCCTCTGAAGTTTATGGCCTCTTCTACCTTCTCTTGAGCTCCTATCAATGATTGATCTCCTTCTGGTAATTTCACCTCTTCTCATCAGCTTCTGCCTTCACCTATTCTCCTGGCTACTTCCATGCACTATCGGCCTATCATAATAGGTCTGCTATACATATATGTTTATGTCTAATCATTCAGTCGATTGTTGCATCCACCCTGACCTGCTTTTATTATCGGTCCTTCTCAAATTTATTAATCAACCATCTTTTCTACTATTATCAACCACCATGTATATTTTCATGGCTTGCACTATTCGTTGGTGCCTATCGACCTTCTCTATTCTTCTTCATCACTTCTCCTCTCTGACAGGCCTATCGGCCTCCTCTTCTGCTATAATTGACCTTTCGTCTTGTTTATTCTGGCTACTCTCTTTTCCTCATGGCCTCTCGCCTTACTTCGACCTACTTTTTTCTATGTTGCTGCCTCTCCCTTTTCATACGCGCGTTCTCGTTCATAAGTTTCCTGCCTCAAATAATCGCCCGTTACATATGCGGCCCTTCTTTTGCTATTTACGGCCTGCACCATATTCTTATGTGCGGCCTTCTTCTTCTTCTACAATCACGGTTTCTACTACGACCTCATTAACTTCTAGCCGCTTCATTACTATCAGCCACCCATGACTTGTCAGCGGTTTCTCTATTTTGGCCTGACGGTTATCTTTCACTGTCGTCCCATGTCTATTCTTATCCGTTCCCTTAATCGGCATGTTCCTGACCTGCCTTTGCTTTGCCTATTTCACTGTTCTACCTTTCGCCACCTTCCACAATCTATCACCAACCGTTACATTTCCATAGAATATAGAATATCTTTTCATGACACCATCAATATGGCTGTCCACTTCTCAAAATAGCATTTTAACTGAACCTCACGATAATCACCAGCTTCACCACCTATCCAACTTCCTTGAATATAATAAACAATTATCATTATTGTTCCTGTCACCTTGGCGACAGGAGATTCCTCTCTTCGCTTCTGTCACTTGATCAAAACCAAAATCGATTGTCAAAGACAATTTTTGAAACTTACTCGGATGCCCCTGCATCAATTGCACTCATACAAAGCATAAGGAGTTAGAGAGTTCACATAAATGCCAAAGTTAACTACGCCACTTAAAAGAGAACAAATTGCATGGCTCACACACATCAAAACATAAAGTAAAGGCCAAAGTTCAAACACACTTCATCCAAGCCACAATATTAAGCTATAAAGTAACTGCCAAAAACAAATATGCATTTAAAAGTACACAATGAACAAACAAAAATTAAATTTGAAAGATCACATGCTAAAAATGTGCAAAAAGTAAAACAAAAACACTACCAAAATTATCACTTGAAAATCACAAAGCATAAGAAATTAAAAAAGCAACACAAAGTTCATACTTGAGCAAAGTTCAAATGGAGAAAAATATTCATGGAAAAATATTCATGCAAATATATGTGAAACAAGAATAAGAAATAGTTTAAACACATAAAAAACATTTCATCCAAGGCCAAAGACTAAGAAGTTCAATGTTTGAATGAACAAGTGAGCCAATTGTCACACTTCAAAAAACACAAATTAAATGCCAAAGTTAGCTCAAACTACTTACAAGAACGCAAATTGCATGGCTCACACACATCAAAGAATACTTCAAATAACACAAATTACATGGCTCGCACGCATAAAACCTTAAAGTAGATGCCAAAGCTTAAGGTCAAAGTTGGAACATGCTTCATCCAAGCTATAATAAGATACATGTTAAAATCTCAAATTGCATGGCTCACACACATCAAAAATCAAAGTAGTTGCCGAAGCTTAAGGTCAAATTTTGAACACACTTCATCCAAGCTAAATAAGAAGTTAGAAAGTAAATGGAAAAAACACGTGCACACTTGAAAGCACACAACGAATGCACAAAAAGTTAACTCAAACACATGTCAAAACTCACAAAGATACATTTTAAAAGCTCTAAAAGTGAATGCCAAAATTAACTCAAACACACATAAAAAACAAACAAAGCAAATGTCAAAACTCACACACATCAAAATAAACAAAATCAATAGCAAAGTCCAATTGTGCTTCATCTAAACTGTAAGAAGTTAAAACCCTAAATTTACACTAAACCATAAGAAGTTAAAACAAACAACATCACACAAAGTTCAAACAGAGTAAACTTGTTTGTGCAAACCAATATGTGAATCACACTTCATCCAGAGTATAATAAATAGTTTAAACACAAAGTGTAAGCGACAAGCCACATCATGCCAAAATCCTCTTGCACTTCACTTCATCCAAAGAATAAGAAATAATTTAAATACATAAAGTGGAAGCCAAAGTCCAAGCACACATAAAGTGAAAGTTCAGGCACACATCATCTGAACCAAAATAAGAAGTTTAAAGTTCAAACAACTACAAAGTGAGCCTATCCTCACTCACACTTCAAAGGACATAAATTAAACACTTCAAAGAACAAAAGTGGGGGTGGGGATAAGCAACCCACGAGGATCAAGGATAGAACAAATGGATTTAATAGTTGCCTCAACAGAAAATTGGAAATATGAGTTCTTTCCATGTTGAGAATAGATAAACCACATGGATAGGAGGGAGGTCAAAATCAGAATGTGGATCTGATAGTGTTGCACTCAATTTCTATTTACAAAAATTAAGGGCCCTTACCAAACACATTAAAACACTCGCTACAAAGAATGTTTTGATAGTGCCTCACACATAGAGTAAAGGCCAAATCTTGATTAAGTGCATACACATAATGAAGGCCAAGACACAAAGTTCACACTAACAAAGTAAAAAAAGTTAACACACAAAGTTTGTCCAAAGGCATACAAAATAGTTCAAAGTGATTCAATTCTCACACTTCAAAAATACAAATTAAATTCATGGCCTCACATAAATTGAATGTCAAACTCATATACACCTTAAAACACAAAAAACTAAAGGTCAAAGCTCAAGCACACACACACACACACAATTAGGTCAAAATTAACATCCAAACCACAATAAGAAAGTAAAAGTTTAAACAAAATAAAGTGGGCCAAATTAAATGCTGGGCCAAATTAAATGCTAAACTCTCACAACACTTCAAAGGGCAATGGCTCATGCATCAAACATACACAACACACAAAGTGAATATCAAAACTTAGACACATCAAAACACAACTTGTAAAGGCTTAAAGCTCAATTGCATACACACAGTGAAGGTCGGGTGTGAGGATCAAAATTCAATAATAAGTTAGTAAATGGAAAAAACACATGCGTACTTAAAATCATAACAATGAATGTCAAAAATTCTCACTTCAAAAAACACAAATTAAATATTTAAGTGTGAACTTTTAAACATCCATCTAAACAATACAAGTTGCACGTCTCACACACATAAAAACAAACAAAGTGAAAACACATATAACCCACACAAAATTTTATCCAAATCATAAAAGGTTGGATCATCTAAACAATACTTCAAACAATACAAGTTGTATGTCTCACACACATAAGCACACACAAAGTGAAAACACATATAACCCACACAAAATTTCATCCAAATCATAAAAAGTTGGCTCATCTAAAGCAATTCATCCAAAGCATAAGAATAGTTTCAAGACAAGACCAAACTCACAAAGTCCAAACCATAATAAGTCTAAAGTTCAACAAACAAACGAAAAGTAAAGGTGAAAGACCAAGCACAAATACACACTATGAAGGCTTCAAGGCTTCATCCTCATTCTACCGCATGTATTCAACACACACATACAAATCATATAAGGTTAAAAAATAACCACACTTCCATAGTCCAAACACATAGAAACCATAAAGATGAACACATTTTTAATTCAAACAAAATCTATAAATTTATGAAGAACACATACCACATGTATTCAAAACACACATACAAATCATATAGAAATCATGTAAGATAAGAAAAACAAATAAAATCCATATGTATAGAACATTTAATAAATAATATAAGAAGTGAAACATACACATTGTCACACTTCACCCACAACATAATGTTAATCTAGAATTAAACTAAAAAATATATTCTAGATTAAAAATAAATTTAAAAAATAAGTCTTTTAATCTCCTTCATACTTCTATATTAATTGGGGAACTTAGAAACTACACAAAATATTTTAAAAATTTTAATTGTAGGTAAAAAAACAAAATAAAATATTTTTAACTTCTAATATTTGGGTGCATTGAATTGAACTTTAAAAACTATAAAAATTCAAAATATTTTAAAAAATTTAATTGTAGGTAAAAAAAACAAAATAAAATATTTTTAACTTCTAATATTTGGGTGCATTGAATTGAACTTTAAAAACTATAAAAATTAAATTTAAATTATTAAACTATTTAAAATTAAAAAAATAAAATTAAAAAATAAAATAAAATTAATTTATAAGATATATTATTAGCTCAACAAATATGCATAGATTAAATACAATTTTCATATTTAAATTTGCACCATTTTAATAAAAAATGTCATTCAAACTCTAAAAATACCATTCATTCAAATTCTAAAAGTACCATTCATTCAAACCATTACAAAAGATTCTAATAAAATCTAACTTTGAAGATTATGAGAAAAGGATTAAATAAAAATAATTTGGTAGTTTCTAAATAAACTCTACAGGGAAAAAACAGTCTCAAAATTAACAGTATAATTTGATCTAAAATGCAATTAGTCCACAGTTGCAAAGTGTAATATAAAAACAATATTCGAAATTCTAAGCAACTCTACACTACACAAAACAGTATTCTCCAGAGAGGCACGAATGTTGGCAGGGAGCCCACCCTTTTCCATACACTAATTAGTGGGGATCAGAAGAAAACACAAGAAGAGCTACACAAAATTATGCAAAATAATCTTACTATACCCTGACAGAACCTCCTAATTAGGAGAGATTTAAATACATTTGGATCATAATTTTCTAAACCTTAAGTAAAGCCTACTAATTAATTAATTAATGGAAGCAACTGAATTTAATTTTCTACACCAACTCATTAAGGTTTAACCCTAAGGTAGAAAAACTAGCACATTCCTGCAACCTCCAGTAATCCCAGGAACTAGTAAGCAAACATTTGTGTATCGCATGATAGCATTCATTAACAGGTGTAGTGGCCCATTCTTTGCTAGCAAGATTGATTGGTTTTCATCAAATAGGGCCTTATCATGGGGTTCTTGAAATTATTTACTGAAACAATCAGGTAACTAAAGATTGTTTGTAATGAAATCCAGGTCTGCCCTTGAATTTCTATCAATAACTCTGTTTAATATAAATGTGGGTAACTCAAGAGCTGTAATTTGGAGAAGGCAACTTCTCATTTTCATCTTCTTTGGAAAATGCTTTTGAATGTGCACATAACATCACTTCATAGAAGCTCTGGGCTCTCAAAAGGATGAAATAAATAAAAATTATGCTCTGTTCTATTTTTTTTACTTTCAAGTTTACAAGATTTTTGACTCTGTATTTTTGAATGTTGCCAAAGCAGAGTAGGTCTTAAGAGAGAGGAAAATGAGGTCGATGCAACCAGAATGCATCAAAGGGAAAATTTAAGAGAGAGGAAGTTTGATAGAATTGTTTTTAATTTCCCACATATAAGCATTTTTGGGAGGGAATGCCAAGAGGCCGCTATTAAGAAGAATAGTGTGTTGGTAAGTATGTTTTTCAAAAGTTCTACTAAGTTGTTGAGCTTCACGGGAGACATCCATGTTACACATAGGGAGGGGTTCCCCTATAGTAAATGGAATTTAGAAGGAGAAGCAGAGAAGAATGGGCTATTTTTGAAGTAGTCTGCTAATTTCAGAAAAAAATAGATTATCCTGGTTACATGAATAAAAGGGGAAATGGTGCCAAGGCTAATACAAGTTTCCCTATCCGAGAGTGTAAGACTTACATGCTCTTGGCTCTGGAATGGCATACAGCCCCTTTATCTTTATCATGAAAAGGCCTGGATTTCTTATCTTGGCCCTTTGTAACTGAACAGTGTTTTGCCTTTTCTCCCATTTCCACCTCTCCATTTCTGTGATTCTGTTCCACCAGAAGGAGCTAAGTTTCAACACCCAGGGCAGGGGAATGCATTTGGTCAAAAGGAGCGAGAGAAGGAAGATATGGGAAGGCTTCATTCTCTCAAGGATAGCAGAATTGAGTTTTCCGTCATGCGATCTGTTAGGGAACAGAAAGCCAGTGATTGCAAAAAAAAATCCATGGGGCGGACCATGGGCATGGGAAGGCTGACCATATAATGTAATGATTGTAGTTATTATCGATCTGTTCTAATATTCAATTCACTGTATCATCAACCTTTTTCATACCACCAGTGATAGCAGTCTTAGCAATGCCATGGGCAACAAGCCAGGTGTGACCACATTTCTTTGGAAACAAGAACAGGATCCTCCGGAATGTGCTAGTTTATTCGGATTTATGATTATCTATAAACATATTTATTTAAAATACAGATAAATATAGATAAGCCCTAAGGCTCAATGTAACTTTTAAGCCCATTCAAACTGAAGTAAATTTATGAATTAGAAATGGAAGAAAGATTCAAAACACTAAAAAAGCAAATCTTCAAATTGGGGGAAATTACTATTCTGCAAGGAAAAACATTGAAAGCACTAAAAAACGCTCATAGGCCCGTGAAAGTGTCGGACCCCCGTGAAAGTGTCGGACGCCGGCCATGTTTTTTTTACCGTTGCCCTTTTTTCAGTTTCCGTCAGATTTATTCTCTTAGTATTTATTTTGTTTAAAAGTTTTTATCCACCTATGTATAGTTTTGTGTGGTGTAGTTGGTCGTAAGAATATGCGCATATTCTTATTAACCTCCACTCGTTTGAGGAAAGGACGTTTGGTATTTTATTGGCTTCGCAAGGTGGGGAATTTTATTTTTTATTTTTCTTTTTAACCGAATGTGACTTGCAAAAAACATGTGAGCCGGATATTTAAACCAGTCATTGGTTTAACATGTCAGCTTGTGAAAATACAACATGTCAGCTTGTGAAAATACAAAATACCCTTAATCTTTTACATTTACAATTGAAACAAAATTAACAAATAACCTTTTAAAAACATATTTAAAATCATTCTACTTAGCATTAAAAACAATCTACATAGTATATACACTTTTTACTAAAATAATTATTAAAACTTTAAAATTCTAGTTATTAATTAGAACATACTATTCATTAACGTCAATTTCTAATTAATTATTATTTTCTTAAATGTTCCTAATTTTAGGATTGATTTTTTCTACTTGCTCCCTTAGAAATGCATGTTTTTGTGATATGACATAAATTTTTCATTCTACGGTGGACTATGCTTAATTTCCACGTGGTCTTATTGTGTTGGTATATATAAGTTTTTTGTTTTTTAATAAGGGTAGCTAACTTAATTTAGGAGAATTTTTTTTAATTGGATTAATCTAAAAATAAATAGAGAATAAGACTTAATATGAAACAATTCTATCTAATTTATTAAAGAAAATTAAAATTATTTCAAAAGTAGTTGTTAATTAAAATTTATAAAATTATAGACTAATAATTTTAAGAGTTTTTTATAAGTTCATTTTTTAAAGTTGTAATGTGTGATTAAAAAAATTGAAACCCCACTATCATAGAGATATATCCTCAAAATTTATATTAATTTTTTTATAATTTTATCAATATAAATTATATGTCCATAGGTTGTAATGTGCAATTAAAAAAAAATTGAAACCCCACTATCATAGATATATATCCACAAGATTAATATACAAAATTCTATAATTTTATTAATATAAATCAAACTTAATTATTACTAATTATATTTTTATAAAATATAATATCAATTATTTATTAGTTTATATATAGTTTATATATTTAATATAATTAACAATTATTTAAACAAATAGTATTTGGTTTTTTTAGTGTATTCGAGTTAGAAGTTAAATAAAAATAATTATTGTAAGGAAAGTGCATATGTTGTATTTTTTGTTTTTATTTTAGTTTCATTTTAATTAGAAATTAACTTGAATTTTATCTATAATTAAGTTTAGTCTCAATCTTTAACACATCTTTTTTTATCTATAATTGATTTGTAGTTTATCCATTTATTATGCTAGGTCCAAGCTAATTCAGTTAGATTCAACTTCCTAACTTTCAAATTCAAAATGAATCTTGGGCTTATACCAACACCTTTCCCAGGAGTCATTTTTTTTCAATTTAAACATGAATGTGACTTGCATGTTAGGGTGTTGTATAAAAAGACAAATTCTAATCCATTTGAATCATCACCTAACCCTCACATTTCATCCTTTGATCATTGCATCATCATTTAGAGAGCATAATCCAAGCATCAAAATATTAGCTAGCAACTAAGCATATATTGCACAGTTGTCTAGCATGTCTTAGATTTTCTTTACACTAGTAAATCGGTTCAAGGTTTTGACCAGGAAGAAGACTCCTTGCTAAAAAATTCCTCCAATATCTTTAGATCCAAGTTTTCTAATTGTATATTTAGATGGAAGAAAATAGGTTTTAGACAGTTAAATCTGCCAACACAAAAATCATTTCCACAACACAAAAGTGAACCAAGATAGAGAACAAATCATCCAACAATCTATCAACATAATACAATCACATATATAATAAAAAAAAATACCAAATTAAATCACTAAACATAATTCTATAACAAAATTTCACCAAATCACACATAAAACTAAATGCTTTATCTCTTTTTATCATTTCCCCTTCCCAAAATAAATAAATAAAATGTTTACATAAAATTATTGTCTCAATTATAATATCTAAACCCCTCAATCATTATTATTACTTATTTAGTTTAATTAGAGTCCTAAATATTTATATATAAAATTTATTTCTTTTCAAAGTAAAACAATACAAGTTCCTAAACGACACATCATATTTTCATGAAAATTTCAACATATTTTCAAAACATACTTCAAATATCTGTAACAATTATTTACATAATTAAACCTTCAATGGCCTTCCCAATTAATATCTATCTTCATTTCTCCAAATCTCAATTGAATCAAATTATTTTCTCTGTGCAAAGCCCTCTCTTTTATCTGCAAACTCATTCTGGCAACATACCTCTTCAATATTGAAATTCTCTGTTTGTTGACTCCCTGAGATCAACTCACCTTCTCTGTAACACGACTCTACATGCCACTGAGTTCTCTTCGCTCTATCTATTCTTCTCCTTAGCAGCGACGACTCTCTCAACTCCCCCTTCCCCCTTTAAGAGATCGATTCCTCTTTAACAGCGACTAACTTTTCCTATGTATGGCGGTCTCTTAAAACAAAAACAATGTTGCGATCAAATTCTCCATTGACGGTTTGTATTCCCAACTTCCCCTATCGTTGTCCCTTCTATCGTCAGGCAACCAACTTTTTTTCTATTTTTATTTTCTAGTTTTTATCCCTTCCAAAAGTAGTGCTTTCCTTCCTCTGGCCATCCCAAAGAGCAACGAATTCTTCATTTTCTTTATGTTTGTGGTGGAAGTTAAATCGATCCTAAAATGTTTGATTTTGCTTTGTCTTCTTTTTAGAACTAGATTGTTATAACTCAACAAATTGATTTTTACAATGCTCACATAATGATAGATTAGCATAAAATGATTATATTCTAACTCCAAATGCTACATCTTGTTTAATTAAATCATAATAAACTGCTACGTGATGGGTCATCCCATAAGCTCATGTACCTGGGTGAACAAAGCTTGTGACATCAACAATATAGACTCCAACTTCAAAAATTTTGTTTGGAAGTGCTATGCAGCTTAATACATCATCAATATTCCTAAAGAGAGATCAATCATGACATCTGCCACCGAAGGTACCAATCAACTCCAAAAAAACTGAAAATGCCAAAACTTGGCCAGAATGAAACACAAAACCATGACAAAAACCAAATAAAACTAAAAATTATTTTTGGTTGATGCGGGATAGCTGGTTCACCTAGAATGCTCCTGCATTAGGAACCAACGACCACCTTCCACATAATTTCTTCATCTCTTTTTTTGGTATCAGAAAAAGAACAAGTAACAATAGAAGAGCATGTTAATTTTTATGTAGCTTGGACAGGTGTTCTAGTCTCAGGTGGTGATTACGAGGCTGGAAACACAGCTGTAATAATTATCTCCATACCTAGATAATTGATTTCTCGAGAGACTTCTAGATATTAGGGTTTATAGTCTAATTAATCCTAGCCGTTGATTGAGATTAAATCATGGCCATTGGTTTCCAATGAGGGGATTATAAAAGAGGATCAATAGGCATTTGGAGAATATAGATCTGAGAAGTATTTGCAGCGATAGCAAATAAATAAATTTACAGTGATAGAAAATTGATTTGCAGTGAGAGCAAGGGCGCAGCGATAGCGTTCAAGACAGCAGTAGTGGAATTTCTATAGGAGAAATTGGGAGAAGAATTTCCAGAGGAGATCATTGCTGGAGCTCTGCCAGTAAGAGGCAAGCAGTCTATGTATCTCTTGATTTGATTTAATAAAGTTCCTCATCTGCAGTACTGGTTTTCCCTTCAGGGTTTTTCCAGGGACAATTTGTCCAAAATGTTGTGTTGATTTTATTTTTCTATCTCCGTGATTTTTCTGTGAAGTTGCAGCTGTGTTATTATTTAATATTTGCTGTAAATTAATTAATTTTTTGGCAGCCAAATAATCTTATAAGATAGGAAATTAATAATCAGTAGCTGCAATAGATTTTTCACATGGTATCAGAGCGGATCTGAGGGCAGAACAGGCACAGGGAGAAAGGAAAAAATAATAAATAAAAATCTAGGGTTTATAAAACCCAGTTTGACCTCTTCAAATTATTATTTTCTTTTGAGATGGCCTCAGCAGGTTTAAGAGATCAGGACAGATTGGATGGAGCCTCAAATTTTGGTGTCTGGAAAGCCAAAATTTCTTTATTACTGGAAGAGAATGGTATCAAGGATTATGTGACCACTGTTGTACCTGTACCTACAGACGCAACACAGCTCGTAGCATATAAGAAGGAAGATGCCAAGGCAAGGAGGTTGATTCTTGACGGTGTTAAGGATCATATTGTTCCGCATATTACAGAGTTAGATACAGCAAAGACGATGTGGGATGCCATTATGAATCTGTACCAGAATGCTACCCTTAACCGAAAGCTGATTCTCAGAGAAAAGTTAAGGAATACCTGGATGAATAAGGGAGAAGACGTCACAAGTTACCTCACCAGACTTAGACTTGTCAAGGATGAATTGGTAGCTGTTGGAGACAAACCAAAGGATGATGAGCTAGTACGAATAGCCCTGAACGGGTTTACTAAGCAGTGGGATGTCTTTGTTCAAGTTATTAATGGACGAGACACCTTACCGAGTTGGGATCGACTATGGAGTGACTTCACTCAGGAGGAGCTTAGACTAAGTCTTGTCAATGGAACCAGCAATAATAGTCAGAAAAGTGAGGTGGAACAGGAAAACGTTGCCCTAGCAGGAAAAGGGAAAGCGAAGAAGGGGTCTGGCAAAAGATCAAATCCAAAAAGTGAGAAGAAGAAGGATTTATCTAAGATCAAATGC
The DNA here is from genome assembly GCA_027924645.1 of Cunninghamia lanceolata. Taxonomy (NCBI): domain Eukaryota; kingdom Viridiplantae; phylum Streptophyta; class Pinopsida; order Cupressales; family Cupressaceae; genus Cunninghamia; species Cunninghamia lanceolata. Next base: position 2,243,535 of record BSBN01001197.1, on the reverse strand, counting down.
TATGGCTATCACGAGTTCGGCCACTATGTCAGCGATTGCCCACAAAGGAAGAAAAATGAAAAGAAGGGCAAGAAGCAGACGGCAGCTTCAGCAAGTGTAGATGAGCTTTCTAGTAGAATGGAGGATGAGTTTGCACTCATAGCTTGCCTGACTAGCTCAACCTCACAGGGTGTTTGGTATATAGACAGTGGGGCGTCATTTCATATGACAGGAGTTAGGGAGTACTTCTCCAGATACAAGGAGGAGGACCTCAAATTCCAGATTCAGATGGGGAACAAGTCCAAGTGCAATCCAGTTGGGAGAGGGACTATTCTATTTCAGAGGGAGAATGGCAAGCCTATTTCCATTCATGATGTGTTGTATGTGCCAGGCTTGGGCATGAATCTAATTTCCGTATCTGTCCTTCAGGATAAAGGCTACAATGTACTCTTTAGAGGGGCGCATGTTTTAATCAAGCATAAGGATTGGAAATCACCCATAGCTATTGGAGTTAGGAGCGGCTGACTTTATAGGTTGCAGTTTGATACTCCTAAGGCACTAGTGAGCAGCAGTAATCCTAGAGATCAAGGAGAGCTATGGCATAGAAGGATGGGCCATATACATCATGGAGCACTTAAATTGCTTCGTGAGACAGTGACAGGTGTTCCAGACGTGAGCACAGAGCATGATGATGTATGTAAGGGATGTGTATTAGGGAAGTTTGTGAAAGCAGCTTTTCCAAGGAGTGACACCAGATCCAAGGGGGTTCTTGATCTAGTACATTTAGATATATGTGGACCAATGTCAACGAAGTCTCTCAGAGGATATGAGTACTTTGTTACTTTTATTGATGATTTCTCTAGGAAGACCTGGATATACTTCTTGAAGACCAAGGATGAGGTCTTCAGTCACTTCCAGGAGTTCAAAGCTCTTGTGGAGAATTTGACAGGCAGGAAGGTAAAGGTTCTTCGGTCAGACAATGGAGGTGAGTACAAAGGGAAAGAGTTCCAAGAGTTCTGTACCAGGGAAGGAATCAAGAGAGAGTGGACCGTTCCTTACAACCCGCAGCAGAATGGGGTTGCTGAGAGGAAGAATCGTTCTATATCGGAGGCAGCAAGGGCTATGTTGTATGACCAAGATATGCCACGATACTTATGGGTAGAGGCATGCAGTACAGCAGTATACATACAGAACAGGGTTCCACATAAGGTATTGGGCAAGATGACACCAGAGGAGGCATTCTCAGGGAAGAAGCCAGATGTTAGTCACTTCAAGATATTTGGGAGTTTGGCATTTTGTCACATTCCAGGGGCTACACGTTCCAAGTTAGATCAGACTGCAGAGAGAGGGTACTTTGTGGGGTACAGTGAGACCTCAAAGGCATATCAGATATTTATTCCAGGGACCAGGAGGATTATAGTCAGGCATGATGTCAAATTCATGGAGGACAAGGCATATAGGAGGTCCAGAGATTTGCCAGCAGATGATCAGAATGAGCAGCCAACAGAAGCTCCAAGGATTGTTCAACCAGAACAGGGGCAGTGAAGCACGAGTATAGTTACTAGTACAAGCATAGGCTCAGGTGCTGAGAGTTCACGGAGTATGGAGCAATAGATACAGCAAATCCAAGAGATGCATCAAGAAGATATGGAGTTTGATATTTCATCCTCTATAGTTGACAGGAGGAACCGTGAGGTTCAACAGACACATAAGGATACTCAGGAGTTTGTGGGAGCTCCTAGGACGAGTAATAGACAGCGGAAACAACCAGCTAGGTATAATGACTATGTGGCATTGGTTAGTCAGTTGGTAGATAGTGAGCCTTCTAGCTATCAGGAGGCTACACAGCAACAGGTGTGGCAAGATGCGATGGTTGAGAAATATACCTCAATAATGCAGAATGATGTGTGGGAGGTTGTGCCTAGACCGACAGATAGAGCAGTGGTTGGATCACGCTGGATCTATAAGATTAAGCATGGTGCAGATGGTAGCATCAAAAAATACAAGGCAAGGTTCGTGGACAAGGGGTTCTCTCAAAAGGAGGGAATAGACTATGAGGAGACATTCGCTCCAGTGGCCAGGTATACTTCTATATGAGCCGTAATCTCACTTGCAGCGCATATGGGATGGTAGATCCATCAAATGGATGTCAAGACGGCATTTCTTAATGGTGAATTGTTAGAAGAGGTATACATAGAACAACCAGAGGGCTTTGTAGCACACAGCAACGAAACCCACATGTGTAGATTGAAGAAAGCTTTGTATGGACTCAAGCAGTCTCCCAGGGTGTGGTATGAGCGCATTGATAGATACTTGCAGGGAATAGGCTTTGTGAAGAGTGAGGTGGATGCTAACCTCTACTACTTGGTGGTTGGGGGTGAAATTCTCATTCTTGTTCTATATGTGGACGACTTGTTTTTAACAGGTTCACTGGGGCTTATAGAGGAGTGCAAGAGGGACCTTGCAGCAGAGTTTGAGATGAAGGATTTGGGGCTTATGCACTACTTTCTAGGCATGGAAGTGTGGCAGACAGATGGAGAGATTTTCCTTGGACAAGGGAAATACTGCATTGAAATCTTGAAGAGGTTTGAGATGCAAGATTGTAGAGCCATGTCTACACCTATGATCACGAATTGGAAGAAGGTAGACGCATCCAAGGAAAAGGATGTAGACCCCACCTTATACAGGATGTTGATTGGATCTCTCATGTATTTGGTCAACACTAGGCCAGATATATCCTTTGCAGTAAACTCTCTTAGTCAGTTCATGGTTGAGCCGAAGAGAGTGCATTGGATAGCGGCAAAGCATGTATTGCGGTATCTGCGTGGTACAATCGAGTATGGGATCAGATATGCTCGAGGTGATGGTATCAAGTTGATAGGCTATACTGATGCAGATTGGGCAGGTAGTGTGGTGGACAGGAAAAGCACTTCAGGGTGCTGCTTTAGTTTGGGATCAGGAGATGTCTCTTGGTACAATAGGAAGCAAAAGTCTGTGGCTCTGAGTTCTGCAGAAGCAGAATACATAGCAGCTAGCATGGTAACGTGTGAGGCTATATGGCTTCGAAAGTTGCTAGTAGCCTTGTTTGGTTAGAGGATTGAGACTACAGTGATACACTGTGATAATCAGAGTTGCATCAGATTATCTGAGAATCCAGTGTTTCATGATAGGTCTAAGCATATAGACATCATATATCATTTCATCAGGGATTGTGTACAGCGGAGGGTTGTTCAGCTACAGTATATACCTACAGATCAGCAGGTAGCAGACATTTTGATAAAGGCATTGGGGAAGGCAAAATTCATCTTCTTCAGAGATAAGTTGGGTGTTATGCAGAACACCTTCCTCGCTAAGAGGGAGTGTTAATTTTTATGTAACTTGGATAGGTGTTCTAGTCTCAGGTGGTGATTACGAGGCTGGAAACACAGCTGTAATAATTATCTCCATACCTAGATAATTGATTTCTCGAGAGACTTCTAGATATTAGGGTTTAGAGTCTAATTAATCCTAGCCGTTGATTGAGATTAAATCATGGCCATTGGTTTCCAATGAGGGGATTATAAAAGAGGATCAATAGGCATTTGGAGAATATAGATCCGAGAAGTATTTGCAGCGATAGCAAATAAATAAATTTGCAGTGATAGCAAATTGATTTGCAGTGAGAGCAAGGGCGCAGCGATAGCGTTCAAGACAGCAGTAGTGGAATTTCTATAGGAGAAATTGGGAGAAGAATTTCTGGAGGAGATCATTGCCAGAGCTCTGCCAGTAAGAGGCAAGCAGTCTATGTATCTCTTGATTTGATTTAATAAAGTTCCTCATCTGCAGTACTGGTTTTCCCTTCGGGGTTTTTCCAAGGACAATTTGTCCAAAATGTTGTGTTGATTTTATTTTTCTATCTTCGTGATTTTTCCGTGAAGTTGCAGCTGTGTTATTATTTAATATTTGCTGTAAATTAATTAATTTTTCGGCAGCCAAATAATCTTATAAGATAGGAAATTAATAATCAGTAGCTGCAATAGATTTTTCACAGAGCAGTGCTTTTTGCCTAAAGATTGTGATTGAGGCTGAGACAGCCACTGATGACCTCTTCTTCTCTTGTCAACTACCTCTGCTAATGGCCCCACCTTCTCATTATCATCTTCATGGATAACACCTTTTCTTTTATGCCCTCCTCTTATGTTTCCAAGACACATATAACGCACCTGCAACTGTGACAACGGCTTTTGCACTCTTGAGTTTTTAATTTTGATGGGGTCTTCGCCCACCTCATCATCTTTTTTCACTACACTTTATGGGCTTTTTATTTTCTTCTTCATTATTTTCCATTCTCAAGATAAAGCTTAGAATTTGGTTGCAACTCCATTAGACACATTGCTTTCTTCCTCTTCATTATTTTCTTCTTCTTTCTATGCAGAATGCAAAGTTTGATACCAGTTGCTCGCTTTCACAATGGAGGGATAAATCTGCACTTTCTTTATTTGGAAAGAAAATTTGGTGTCTTAGGATAAAAATGGTAATCCATCTAATGTATAATTAATGTTTTCTAAGACTGGGTTTTATTTATAGAACTAATTTATATATTTTAAATAGGAATAAAGTAATGCATATATTTTTTTAATTTTTAATAGTTAATAAATTTAAACTAACATACTTAGCCTATCTTAGATAAATCAATATGAAAGATGTTAAGAAATATCATTCTGGAGGCCTTTATAAACTTATAAATGTACATATCCTATCATTAATGAGTGAAACTAAAATGCAAATATTAAATTATAAATAAACTATATGATCATTGCATTATCAATGATTGTGAAAAAACATGTTTTACAATGCTCCCCTAGTGTTTTTTAAATTTAAATCTAATTATTATTATTTTTTTTCAAACAACTATTTTTTTTAAAGAGTAGCGACAGCTGGGAACTAGCTGCCACAACTGGCCACCTATAATTTTATTTATTTTTTTAAGCTGGTATCTAATTTAATGCAAGAAACACATTAAAAAGGGCACTAGAAGCCATGCCAATCAAACTTGAGACATCCTATTACGAAGTCAGTAATCACCATATGAGTAATAGCACTACATTTGAAGACCTAACTTGCATGTTTGTAGCCTTTGAAGTATACATCATTAGCCCTTTCCAAGAGGCTGTTAAAAATGTAGAAGACTTTGTCCATTTGTTCATGTATCCTTGAAATTCAATTTAAAAATGAAAAACCAATACAATCAATGAAAGTGACATGACAAATCCATATCCACAATGCTCAACCTTAACAAAAACTCAAAATGGGATTGGTTCATCTTGCCCTCACTAATTCTAAATCAATTGCTATAGTCATGCTGCAAAGCTTAATAAAGCTTTGGTGTTTTAACTGATCCAAGCAATTTTAAAATCAAAGTATTTTGTCAATAGTGTTTATTGTCTTCTGGTGCAAGTAGTTTTCAAAAAGAAACAAACTGTTTAAATCAAATTACAGATATATCAAATTGATATACAACATAAAAATATATAAAAAATCTCATAATCAATACCTAGCTATAAAATTGTATGAATTGAGGCAATGCTCTGCTTTATCTTTTCCTGCTTATATGGCTGGCTTTATGTTTCTAATGAATTTTCCTTAGCTATTTGAATGTGGATCGTTGACCAGAAAGAAAACAAAACCCCATTACTGTAACATGATCATAATCTATTTAAAAATGGGCTCTCCCGCTCCTCTTCCCACCCATGCACCTGGTGTATAGGCTTTGTCTGCTACTGAGTTCTTAGCTGGGATATCCTTTGTTGTTGGTGTGGGTATGGTTGTTGATGCATCGTTCAGGTCTGTGGGCTTAGCTGCTAGAGATAAGGTTGTGGGTGTGGTTGCTACGGTGGGGGTTTGCAGGGTTTTCCTGAAGCTGTGGCTGTTGGAGCGCCGCTCGTGATTGAGGCTGCTATTGTTGCTACTATCTCATATGCAAATGTTGTGAGTGGTTCTCCACGTAGTCGTGAGGAGCTTGCTAAGGCTACTGCTTCTCTGGTTTCTAGGAGATTTATTTCTCAGTCTGAATTGCCTCCCCCTGTATTGGTCTTAGGGGATGAGGTTTTGAAAAATGTGGAATATTTTTCTAAGCCTGGGGGTAATTTGCAGATTTGACCATTGTAGGCCTTGGCTGGGTGATTTAAACCTCTGGATAACGGATCATTGGTGCCCTATCACAGAGGGGAAATTTGAAATTTACCCTTGTGCAAAGGGTTTTTTGTAGTTGTTTTTGAGTCTGTTTCTGATCGAAATGCTGTCCTTGATACTCATGCTTGGTTTTGGGGCCAACATGCCCTCCTTCTCAAGCCTTGGGTTCCATCTTTTAACCCATTGACCTCCTTCAATAGAATTCTTGTTTGGATTTACCTCTCAAACTTTCTGTTGCATCTTTGGTGCAATTCTTGTTATGTTGGTATTGGTAATTCATTAGGTTCTTTTATTATGGTGGATCATGCTACTACGATGTTCTCTCATACCACTTATGCTTGTGTTCTTGTGGATATGGATCTCTCTAAGCCTCTCCCTGCGGAGATTATGCTACAGGTTGTTGATAGTTTTTGCAGGGAGGTTTTAGACTATTTAGTCTTCTTTTCTGGTGTTGTAGGTGTTTTTCTATGCGTCATCTGTCTTCTGGGTGCCCTCGTTTGAAGACAACTCATCCTTCCTCATGGTAGTAGAATACTTCACCTGAGCATCTCACAGTTGATGTTGCTGAGGATGTTTCTCCCTCCTTTAATGATGATGGGTCAGCCCCTAATGTATTGAAGGTTCTGGATTCGTTGGTTCCTGCTATGGCTACTACTAGGGTTATTGCTGGTGTTGTTGCTGAGACTACTAATGCTGCTATTGTTGGGTCTGTTGATGTTGTTGTTAATGGGATTGTTGCAAGGAACTCCTCTACTATTGATGTTGCTCCTGTGTCTGCTGCAGGGGCCTTCCCTTCTTTGGTTGTTACTTCTAAGACTACTGAAGGGTCCCCCCTTCTATTTTTTCAACTCCTGTGTCTATTGCAGGGACCTCCCATGTTGTTGCTACTACTACTGGGTCTACTGTAGGGTTCTCACCTACTGGTGTTGTTGTACCTCAGACTACTACTTTTGGTGCATAATTAGCTGCTAGGGATGCTGTTGTTGTGCCCCAGGATCCGCCCCCTTCCTTGGATTTGGCGATATTTTCACCTCCTACTTCTCCTATTTCTGCGGATGGAGATAATGATGATTTTTGGACTGTTGTCCAAAGGCGGAAGCGTGGTCTTCTCAAGCATGTTTCCCTAACACGTACCAAAGGTGTTCAACCTGCTAGGTCAGGTTTTGAAATTGTTTAGGTTGTTGTTCCTCACAGCCCTGCTACCTTCTTTTTTCTTAGCTATTTTGGGGCTTTGCTGTCTTTCCGCTATTAGAGCGTTGTTTCTAGCCTCTGTGAGGCTTTGCTTTGCCCTCTGGGCTATTTTGTAAAGGGATCTGCACCCTTGTTTGTAGCTTACCATAATCAAAAACATGATCATAGTCTTCTTTAAAACAAACTTATGTAACATTTCACCCTATCAAATGATTCCATCCTCCACATTGATTTGAATGTGACGTATGCTAGAGGAGAATACATTTGCACATTAATTGATGGCGACAGAGATGATGTAGTGTAGACAATGGACGATAGCTCTATAGCCTAGAAACATCGTACCATTTTTATTTGTCGCAGCCAAAATAATCCACTATTTATTTCAAGTGTTTTAAAAACTATTTTTAACAATTAGTCCTATAAATATATTCTATTACATAGAATAAATATTAGATCCTTAAACCCCATGAATGGTGCTTTCGCATACAGTAATAATCCTTAAATATACTTTATTAAAAATATAATATAAAAATTTAATATTATATTAAATAAAATAACAAATATATAAAAATAATATATATAAAATATTTAACTAACTATAATATTAAATATATAATATTGTATATTAAAATGCATATAAATATTAAAAACATTAAATATATAAAAATATTGAAATTAAACAAAACATTATATAGAATATAATATATAATAATGAATTTAATATTATCTCATAAATCATTGCTTTTAATGTGGTTCTAGTGTGGGACAGTGAACATTTCATTGAAATGTTGTTTTTATACATAGAAAATATTTCCTAGCTAAATATGAGAAAAGAAATTTGTATAAACATTACAAATTATATATGAAGGCTAAAATATTAAGTGATTGATATCCCATAGGAAGTGACCCCACTCTGAAGATCCTTGTTTAGTGAATATTTGATTCTAGAAATTAGTTTTAAATAGAATCCACTTCAAGAGCAATTTAGAACTCAAAACAGGAAATAAATGTAAATGTGATGCTTCCTATTCTAAACTCATGCAAACCTCAGATAGAGTGGATGATAGAGTGCAAATAAAAAAACTTAAACAAGAACAAAGTTACCCTATACAGATTCTATTCAATGTGTGCATTCGCTCTATTAATTTTGAATGTGGATGCTCAATGATTTGTGCAAGATTTTAGAAATTCAAGCATCTGGGCTGAAGTTTGAATAGATGAGAGGGATTTATAGATGTCTAGTTGAGGATGTGAATGGTCAAGATTTGATAGTGAACGAATGGTTGAGATTGAATGAGAAAGAGTGGAGGATCTTCTTGGCTAAGAATATAGTCAAAAGGAGTGATGATGGTTATGACACCATTTTAGTGGACTCTAAAATGGGTAAGGGAAATTAGTTATTTTTATTTTTTAATTTTGACCAAATAGGTGTGCATGGGTTAAAAATAGAGAGGAATCTTGGAAGGAGTTATGACAGAATGTGAGTAGATAATTAGATTTATTAATTGTGGAAAATGGAAAAAGATTTATTTATCCATTTTGGATTAAATAAAATTAGTATTAGCCTAATTAACTAATTAATATGAATTATTTAATTAATTAGTGGGGGTGATGACAAAGGGGAAATTAGTAAGACGATGAAGAAATGTCGACATGGTATGAAACGTTAGGTGCTATGTGATGGGAATTAGCTTAATTAAATAAAAGGGATTTATTCAATTAATTTGATGAGGGGGAATGTTAAAGGATAATAAGTGATTAGACAGATGTGATTACGATGCCCTTAGGAAAGTGTCGAAAGTGGTGTATTGGATGTATCGTTAAATGTGTCAATTAGGATGTGTTGATTTTAAGTGTCTACAACTTCTATAGTTTTTCATCTCAGCTCCAAGCTCTAAAAGAAGAGTACCCACCACCTTTTCAAGGATTGTCTTAGTGGTGATGGTACCAATAGCCATTACCAAATTATCCCATGAATCTAACAAAGAACATATGTAATAAGGTAATGCATTGATATTCATCATCCACTTGGACACCAATGGTTGTCAACTAGGTCACCACAATGTTAAAGGCATTAATTGTTTAAATATAGCTTCACCATCACCTCTTTCCAAAGAATAGAGTTTCTTTTGTAGGAAAAGCTACTCACTAGAGATTTATTTTGATATAAGTTTCCCAACTTCTTCCACATGGCTTTCAAGTTAGATTCTCTTAAAACATTCAAGAGCATTGAATCCATGAAACAATGTCTAATGAGACTCAATGCCTTTCTCTCCAACATTGTCCAATCATCTACTAACATAGCTATGGGTATATTTCCAAACACCACAACCCATAGATTTTGATCTATGAGTAAGTCCTCCATCTTAAGCTTCCAAGCCCAAAGTCTATGTCATTGAACCTTTCCATCTCTAGTCTAGTGACATGCTTGTCATCTTCCCTAAAATAAAGATCTCTATGCAAGGCTCCCACTCAAACCAAGATTAGACCAAAATATTTTTTCATACTACCTAATAAGTGAGTTCATCAAAATATAATACCAAATTAAAGCAAGATAAGATAGAAAAACACTAATATAAAAGGAGAGAAATGCATAGAAAATATGATCAAACTGTTTAAGGAAAAAAAATTACATAGAAAACCATTCATCATAACATAATGTTTATACTAGGAAAACCATTTTGAGAAAAACACCCAGCATCCAAAACCAAAACCAATTATGTTATTAGCAACACCAATTCAATTACAATACAAATCCAAGCCCAAGCCTTCAAAGGAGATTACACCAACATACAAATATGGAGAGACTCTGAAAATATAACAATACCTTGCAATAGAACTATGAAACCTCCATTTCAAGAACCTACTAAATAGAAGGAGAACAAATTAAAAATCATGTATAGTTTACCAAAACCATGAGCAAATCCTATGACATAAAAATGGACCCAAACCAAGGGCCCAATTTTCAATACCCTATTCCAAAGGAGTCAACCAACTATTTTTACAAGATCCTCTTATACTATCATAAGTTACCATAACTTTGTCATATCCCACTCCCTAAGTTGGACCCTCCATTATCTTCACTCAAAGATGCTCTATGACATGTTATAACATGTGGTATAAGTTCGTCAACAAGTTAAAACGACAATGTGACTCCCCTCTTACATGGTCTTACATGTGTCATAGAATCATCATGAGATCTTTTACACATCTTACAATGTCATCAGATGCTCGTACACATCTTTATTCCAAATTAGATGTTCTTACAACTTCTTACACATGGTATACATTACATTACACATGACATTATTGGCCAAGTCAAAATAGGACACCCCCTTTTCATGTGGACAATACTAATAAATAAACACAAACAATAATTTGAAATATGAACATTACTTGATGCAAGGTTTATAACATGTTTTCCAACAAGTTATATTTTTTACTTAAATAATTACCTCTAAGAAAGGGTGAGGATTGGTGAATATCGTTAATTTTAAAATTACATTTGATAGCAAGGAAGGAGTAGTGAATATCATTTTTTATTACAAGAGAATAAAACATACCACATATAAAATTAGAGGATATATGAATTAAATAAAGCAGTTTAATAAAATGATTAGCTTAGATTTTAAAGTTTGGAAATGGAAATGAGTACTTGAGTAGATATAAAAATAGAAATAAATGATAGTAATTGGAAATTTAATTATATCCTTCATCAGGCTTGGAGATTAATGGAGAAGTTAGAGGATTTTCAAGTCCTTCATATATTCAGAGAAGGCAATAAAGTTGTTTATTGCCTCACAAATTTAGCCTATTCTATCCCTAAGGGTTCTATTCACTTTGATCAAGATTCCTGTTCCAACTTCCCAATGTTGTTGGAACTTTTGAAAGATGAAGAAAACACTGATTTTTCTCTCTTTTAGAAAAACATTTCTAACATGTTGATTTGTTTTTTGACAGGGTTTCATACCTTTTGTTGCAATATCCTTCTTTTTATCTTACTTGTGGTGACTTGTACAGTTTGGTATATGGTTGATGTCGCTTTCTTGCATGGCATTTATTTGGGATCACTTTTGAATCTGAATATGTATGATCTTATCTCATTTCACTTGGAGTGATACTGGGTTTCATAATTTCAAGCGTGTGGATTGATAGATTTTTTGATCTATTTGGTAGCGAATCTTGGATTTCTGTGACGACATTTACTATCTCCTAGTTGCAAGGACTGTTTATTTGATGATGGCTCGTGTGTGCTTGGTTTTTATCCTTATTGTTGCTGATAGGTTTGGCATTCTTTGTTCCTCTATTTGCTTTCTGCCTTGGGTGATGGCGTCACCTCCTAGACATTCCAGACTGCTTTTACCAGTTCAGTTTTGGGAACAACCTTTTCATGGTTGTATTGATGTTGGAGGTCTTTTAAGAGCATTCAAACTTCATAATGCAGATGTTGAGGAAGCCCTAATTGAGATCTGTGGCAAATAATTTCTTACTCATTCCAAGATCTGTTATGCCTCTCAGCTAGCTTCACATTTCTTGTCGAATGCTATGGATCTTATTCAAAATGTCGACTTGGTCAAAGGATTAGCATCCATTTTCATTCATGATTTTCTTGTTACTGCTCATAAACTTCATCTGGGTTTCACTACTTATGATTTTCATTTGGGAGCAACAGATGTTGAAGGACTTTTCAGTCGAATGGAAATTATGGAAGAGCTATATGTTGACTATGTTTATCAAGACTTCATTCTTAGTTTGCAGAATAACAACTATGAATCAATTGAGTGTTCTATGCAAGCTCATAAAAAGCAACTTGGTGATTCCCGAAAGGAAAAGATTGATGATGTCTTTAATGCTTGGAGTTGTATACTTCATTTCTAGCCCACTGCTCCTTATGCTCTGGATGATGTAAATCTCAATGTCGGTGAAGATGACTCTATTGGTTTTCATGGTTTCAAGGTGGCAGATTTAAATAATGAGTGATTCTAGAGAAGTGTAATTTGAAACTTTGAACTTGGTACTTGATTCTTTGGAAAAAATGTAAAAGGATGATGTAAGTAACAAAACATTAAACAAAAGAAACACATAAATACTAAGAAATCATAGTGAAAGCAACAATTATGCTAAAATTTGGTTAATTTGTGTCGTAATTGATACTGCTAATATTTAGTATTTATAACTTAATTATATTTATTTTTATATAATATATTGTCTCTAATATAATTGTATTTATTCTTGTATCTCTAGGATATTGTATTGGCTATAGCATTTAGTATTGTAAGATGGTCAATATGTAATGTTAGCAGTTAAGCAATTGGTAATATTAAAAATGAATTTTTGAGGAAAAAAACTAAATGATCCGTATTATTTGCACCATTTTATGCTTGATGTGGTTACTAACACCAAGCATTGTGTTTATTTTACTAATATAATCTGCATACTTTGTCACACCACCATCGAGAACTCAATACAACTTCAAATGGCTTTTATTTGCATTAAAAATATGAAAAATATTTGTAACTTATGTAATCATCTACAACATCATACTAATGTTTTATCCTTCAATACACATGCATTTGATACTACCCTAAATACTATAATACAAGAGAATGCCTATGTTAGTGATGAAAATCCAAATTCTATAAACCTTGTATTGCTCCTATTCATATAAGGAACATTTGCTATAAATACTATATATTTTAAATGTAAATTAAAAATGCTTATTATACATTGCAAAAAAGAAAACACCATTGTCATTGTCTCATCTTGCAATATAAGTATGGATTTTTATTTCTATATTTTATTCCACAATTAATTGCTTCCATTGCTAATAGCCTATTGGCAAATCCGTTGTGCAAAAACTCCGTGCAACTGCTAGTTTAAGATGTTACTTAAAACTAAATATCTACCCCACTATTGGACGCCTTCATTCCACTAAAGTGGATCAAATAGCTAGACAATCTAATGTGTATATATTCTTCATTCCACAGAGCTTGGAATGCACACCCTTTAGCATAACAATTATTTGAATTTCTTTGTTATAGGAATTTGAGATAGTTTACCAAAAGTTTATGAGATCACTCAATTTTGTAAAAAGATTTTTATTAGTTTCTTTGAGAGGTAGATGATGATGATTATTATTATATTTGTGGAATTTAATTTTTAAACTAGTTACAGTCAATTTATTTATTATAGTTTTTGTTATGTTTATTATTTCATGTTATCAATTTTAAAATATATTTTTTTAGTTATATCGTTAGAAGGATAATAAGATTCTGTTTTACAATATGTTATTTAATAAGTTTTGTTGTTATATTAGCTATTTATTGTTGTTGTTTTGTGTTACTATATCTTATCTTCTCACTATCATGTCTTCTTAATAATTGCTTCATTTATACATTACCTCATAAGTTCCATGCTTTCCAAGAAACGTAACAACAAATACATTATATCATTGTATGGCTATGGCACGTTGGTATGTTTATGTCCTCCAATTTGATATATTGTTTTAGGATTCAAACCCCAACCCACATGACCACATATGCAAATACTTTGAGCCAATAAGATAGTGACACCTTGGACCAAGTAGATTCAAAAGTTAAAACTTTACAATGATCAACTATACATGGGGAGACAACTAGTGAGCACTAATGCCTGGTAATAGCTTAGTCAATGGGCTGAGGCTGACCGAAAGTTGGCACATAAGGTCTCAATGCTTTCCGGTATTTAAAACAGGCAAGCAAGTTAAATAAATATAACAATGATCTAACATGGCATAGTTTAATAGGTTCTTTTACAATGTAAGCCCGCATTCATGACCATGCATACAAATACCTCAGGGCAATAAGATAGCCACACAATGAGCCAAGTGGATTTGATATTTTGACCTTGAACTCGAACGACTAAGATAGGACAAGATCTAATGTCTAGTAGATGTATTAGACAAAAAAAATCATAAATATTTTGGACATGGGAGCCTAAGTAAATTGGAGTTTATAAAAGTCTATATCTATAGAGACCTTTGGAGCATTGCAAAGGGGAAGTTTGGAACTACAGCACCAAATAAATTAGGAAACCTGAGTCATGCGAGAGCTAAGAGATAGTATGTGTACAATTACGTGTTACAGGTATGGTTCCTTAGGTTGCCATTGATGTCAACACTGTCATGGATGTGTGATGGTGTTCATGGTTGGATGTCGTGTCCTATCCCTGCAGAGAAGATATAATTCATGGTTGGATGTCTCATGTTGAATATTGTGGTTACTGAAGTTCATGGTTGATGTCGTGCTCTGATCAGTGTCAAGTCAAGTTGTTTTGAGCATACTCATGGTCAATAAAGATGATTCCATGATGAAATCTTAAGATGGGAATTAGAAGTTAATGGTTGGATGTCATGTCATGTACGGTGACTATAAAAAAGATATTTTAAGGTGGGAATGAAAATAAATAATCAAAAATAGTTTAAACACACACTAATTGAAAGACAAAGCTCCAACACACACACAATGATAAGAACTCAAACCATGGTAAACATTTAAATTTCAAAGAAACAAAAAGTGAGAGCAAAATCTCACTTGAAAAAATACAATTAAATGCCAAAGTTGACTCGTACAACTATTAAAATGGTGGAGAAAATACATAGAGACACCTGATCAATGCATTGTTGCAATAATATCAAATCGTAGAATAATATATTCAAATTGATTGTTATTTCATTACAGTGTAGATGGCTTATAAAGCCTTTTATTTTGTCGTACTAACTTCCCATGTGAACAACCAATTACCAACTAATTTATTACTAACATTTATTTATTTATATCTAACCATAAACTAACAATTAAAAATGTAAACCTTATTATTATAACACCCCCCTTAATGTTTACATGTAATAAAACCAACATTCCCCCCTGTGTTACATTAACTCGAAAAAAGGATGGAACACTGCAAGAGTTGATCACAACAAACCTTCTAGAGACATTAATGAAGCACCTTCTCCAATCCTCCTCACTCACCTGGGAAACACCAAACTGACGCCATCAACGGATCTCCTAACTATAGAACCTGTAAAACTCTACACAACATGAGAGAACATAGAGTGTCCCCAACCTCCTTGAATAATGAGACAACTTTCCTCCAAAAGTCCACATCTCCTCTGAGTGTGTCAAAATGCCTCCTCTAGTGCTGCACATGAGAGAACAATACTCCTCTGAGAGTCCACATCTCCTTCGAGTGTGTCAATATCCCTCCTCCAGTGTTGTGGAAACAATCTCTCCTCTAGATCCGGATGACGAAAATCCTTCAGCCTCCATTATATCTTGCCTCCAATAGACCTTGTTTTAACTTCTAATAAAGATATTCGTCCTCACTATCAGGTTGTGAAGATTCTCCCTTATGCATCGAAAAGTCACATTTTTCTTCCTTGGCTTCAACAACAGTTAAAACTATTGGGATGAAATATTGTCCTCCTTTTTATATTGTTTCTATATGTTTTAAAGACCTTTTCTATATGGTTCTACAAAGACTTCACATACATTATCTCCATTTTATGTTGTTTCATTTATACTTTCCTAGGACTTGGATCCTATGTTGATAAATGAATCCAGGTGGTTATATTATCAAATGGATGATTTGAATTATTAATATGCATGAAAAATAGATAGGATTTCATAAGTTTATTATAAGAGGTTGTTTTGTATAAATGTTGGAATGATTAACCCTATGCAGCCAGAGAAAGAATCAAAGAATGAGTAATTGTAACAGGATGTAGAATAGAGGAATCAATGAGAATGCGGTCCAAGTGCTAGACCTAGCAATTGAAGGAGATAATTGTGGTCATCATGGGAGAATAAACGTAGAGGAGAAAGAAGACTTATTCTAGGAATCTCACCGGAGTTTATGAATCTTATTTATGAAGCTGTTATGGTTAGAATTTTTGTTTGGATAGGACTCTGTTTCCTTTGTTCCAATTAATAAGTTGATCTCAAAAGTAATATCCTGATGTCCAGGAATGAATTGCTGATCACATTTAATTAGAAGGTTGAATAAGACTCTCCCATCTTTATATAGGAGAGGAGTTCATTGATTAGATGATTGCTATGTTTTACTTTCAAAATAGTCATTACTATGTTACAATTATCAGTCATTTTAAGACATGTTATAATTTTGAATAAAATCTAAAGAAGATTCTATCCTTGATATGCTTTGAATTCAACTGTATGTTATGGGATGTGTGAATATCTGAAGAAGATTTAATCTCCAAGAAAAGTGAGATAGTTCCCTGAGCTAGCCAGTCAAGGAACTAACTCTCACTTTGCATGTTTTCTTATTTATTTTTGCATTCTTAGTTAATCTATTTCATTTTATCTTATGTGTTATACTGTGAAGCAAGTGAGAACTATTGATTGATATTTCCAGTAATTGTGATTTATGAGTGGAATGCACGTATTTAATCCTCTGGAGGTTAGTGTTAGCCTTTTTAACATTTTTAAGTTATTAGATTAAACTGTGATTTTCTGTTAAATACAGTTATCTTCAACTTCTGTTGAAGGTACCCGTAGCAACTAGAAGTTTAGATTATTTTTGTTGTTTTCCATTTCTGTTTACTGTTTTACATTCCTATGCATTCTAGTAAGTAGGACTGGGTAAAATAAGGATTGTACAAGATTAGCTTAGAGTAGAAAAGAGTCTTGAAGGCATAGATATATTGTAGGAATCATCATAAGCCTACGCTCCTTGGTCAATAATTCAATGTAGGAATGCGATGATAGTGGACTGTTCAGTCAGGTTAAAACCTTGAATTTTATTTAAGTCTACAATACATTAGTGTTCCTCTACATTTTTGGCACCATTGCCGGGGATGGTG
This sequence comes from Cunninghamia lanceolata, assembly GCA_027924645.1. Classification (NCBI taxonomy): domain Eukaryota; kingdom Viridiplantae; phylum Streptophyta; class Pinopsida; order Cupressales; family Cupressaceae; genus Cunninghamia; species Cunninghamia lanceolata. Next base: position 2,226,335 of record BSBN01001197.1, on the reverse strand, counting down.
CTATCTTCATAATCTCATTTGTTAGATTTCACAGACTTTTATAAGTTAAATCTTGATTTTAGTATTAGATTGAATAAATTCATTTTTGAAGAAACACCAGGCATTCTACTAACATTGTGCAGGGCCACTAGAACATAAAGCTCAATCTGCTGTATGCGGAGGCAAAGAGATACTCAAGGTAGATTCCTCCCATCAACTTCTGAGAACAACAAGGGCATAACTAATTTCAACAACTACACAATAGGAAGTGCTAAAGGAGAGTTCCCTTTTACATCTTCATCAACACCCCCTACATCTCCATCAGCTTCCTCTACTGCCATAGAAGGAACTTTTAGAACAATGGCAGATATAATCAAAGATCCTCTGGGACAAGGTACATTCGAATTCCCTATACCAAACCTAGCACGGGCAGCTACTCTGAAAAATATACCACCATTTGCATTACTTGTTTTCTCTGGTTTGGTGACTAAGGATCCTAACACTTTCCTATTTGAGTTTGATATTCTGTGTAGGAGTTATGATTGTACCACTGATCCTTACGTACTCAAACTGTTCCCTGCTACCCTAAAAGATGTTGCTTTAGGATGGTTTATGGGACTAGGGAAAGATGCCATTCCAGACTGGGATACCATAAAGACAAAATTCCTAGCAAAATACAAAGACTACTGCAAAGGACATGATAGGAGGAAGGATGACATTTTTAGGATGTCACAGAAGGAGGATGAGCCATTAGAGGACTATATGGAGAGATTTCAATTTGCCTTGAAGAAAAACCCTCAGAATAGGTTGTCTGAAGAATCATTGAAGCTGATCTATTTAAGAGGAGTCAATGATGACTACATGGATGCCCTAAATCTCATTGGGACAGGGGACACCTCCCAACTACCCTTTGAACATATTTGTACAGCTTGCAGAAACTACTCTAGGACTTTTTCTAGAAAGCCCAGAGGTGAAAGAATAGTTATTGCAGGCAAAGCAGCTAATGGAGTTTCTCGGGTGGAAATTAGTAACTTGCTGACCAATATGAAGAAGATATCATTAGCCATATGGCTACACAGTTGGACACTATTCACATCAAGAAGAAACAAGAAGAGGTAGGTACAATGCTCACTGAATACTGCCCCAGCTATAGACAAAGAAAAGCCAATTGCAAATGTAAGAGGGTGGTCAGTATCCAGCAAGAAAGGATTGAGAGACCAAAGTTACATCAATTCGAAGGAGAGGACAGGCAATTATTCTTCATTGCTCAAAGAAGGCCATGGAAACAAAGGCAAGGTATGCCTCCTAATCCACTTAATTTTAATCCTCCCTTTCCTAATGCCAATCAGAACTTCTTTGCTTGGAATAATCAACCATGGTCTAGTAACCCAAATGCATGGCAAAACCCACAATGGAAAAAGCCCCAATGGCCTACTCCACAAGCTGGTTGGAACCAACAACAACCTAACCCATGCCCATAGTAAAATTTACAGGGACCTAACTATAATCTTTAGTGGCCTACTCAGCAAGAACAATGGCAGCCTCAGTGGAACAAGGGCCAACAATGACATCAAAATGCACAATTTTAGCAACATATGATTCCATCTCAGCCACAACAACCAACCATCATGCCTCCACCTCAAAATCCCCCTCAAAATCCATCTCCTAGGCCTACCCAAATCCCTGCCCAACCTACACCTAAGCCTAACAATAAGCATGTTTAGCAAGCTTATACCAACGAGGTGATGCAATATCCCACATGGGGTGGAAGTGAGTAATGTTCATCTGAGATCAGGGAAACAACTTGGAGGACCTCCATCTCCCCAAATTACTGAGCTTGAAGATGAAGAGCCCATTGAAGAGATCCTGGATAAACAACCCTTGGAACCTGACTCAAACCAAAATGCCCAACCTACCTTGCAGTAGAAGTCTCCTCCTTTCCCTAAACATTTGCCCATGCAAAAGCAACTAGCTCAAGCTGATACTGTCCTTCTTAGCTAGCTAAAGGATATCAGCATCAAGATTCCCTTAATCCAAGCCATCAAGGATATCCCCATCTATACCAAAACTATTAGGGATCTTTGCATAAAGAAGCCAAGAAGGAAGAGAATAGACCCCCAGACAGTGTATGTGTTAGTTAATCTTGCAGACATCATGTTGGATAATATAACTGTTCCAAAATATACAGACCCAAGAAGTCCAGTGGTGGATGTCAAGATCAACATAACTCTGATTAAGAACACTCTAATGATTTAGTTGTTGCTATTAATGTCATGACCAAGGAAACAATGCATATACTCCAACTGAACAATCTTTGACCTAACCAAACAGTTCTTTAATTAGCTGATAGGTCAACAGTCAAACCTGAGGGAGTCATAGAAGATTTGGTCATTACATTAGACTCTTGCGAGTATCCAGCTGATTTCATAGTTTTGTAGCCCAAAGTTAATCTAGCTAGATATCCTCTTATATTAGGCAAACCATGGCTTGCCACTGCTAATGCATTTATAGGTTATAGGTCTAGTAACATGATCATCTCTAACGGGACAGTGACCAAGAAACTGGTGTTGTATCCTCTAGCCCAACCATTCCATCAACTTTAGCAAACCATTTGGCCTTTCCAAGAAGATGAGGACACTTACTCCTTGTGAACATTAATGACTATTGAATGCAACCCCTTGTTATATGTTCCAGATGAAGATGAACTAATTGCTCATGTCCTTCATAATGACTATGGAAGGCATCCACAATAGCAAGATTGTCTATCTTGCCTACAAGACCCTTTGAGCACCACAATACCAAGCTATTCATTAGAAGAGGTGTCTCAAATATTTCATGCTTTATTGCCCCAACAATGCTTACCTGTGTAACCCAACCTTGATTTGTCTTCTATGCAAGAACTATCCAAACAACTAGAAGTCAGACCAGGAAAGATGTTGAATATTAATAATGCCTTGACTGATGAGCAACAACACTCCTTGCATGAAGTTTTAAATGCACACTTAGCAGCATTTGCATGGGACTATCATGATATGAAAGGCATTGACCCTACCTTATGCATGCATAAGATATACATAGATGATGGATACAGGACCATCAGGCAGCAGCAAAGGCACATGAATCCAGTCCTAAGGGAAATTATTAAAACTGAGCTACAAAAACTTTTGGATACAGGCTTCATATACCCCATTTCAGATAGTGAATGGGTTTCACATTGGTTATAGTTCCAAAGAAAGTAGGAAAGTGGAGGGTTTGTGTCAACTACAGAGAATTGAACACTGCTACTAGGAATTATCACTTTCCATTGCCTTTCATTGACCAGGTTCTTGATTCCCTAGCAGGCAAGAAATATTTTTCTTTCCTTGATGGTTTTAGTGGGTATAATCAGATTAAAATTACTCCAGAAGACCAAGATAAGACAACATTTACCTTCCCTTGTGGGACATATGCATACTCTATCTTACCCTTTGGCATGTACAACACTCCAGCTACTTTTCAAAGAGCGGTTTTAAGCATTTTCTCTGATTTTGCACATGACAGTATGGAGATTTATATGGATGACTTCACCACATATCGTGACACATGATGAAGCTCTACACAACTTGGAGAAGATATTGAAAAGATGTACAGATCACAATCTCTCTTTGAGTAATGAAAAATGTTTCCTTTTGATGACACAAGAAATAGTTTTGGGGCACTTTATCTCAAATTCTAGAATACAAGTGGATCCAAAGAAAATTGAAGTTATTTGCACCCTACCTATTCCATAGAAGCAGAAAGATGTTAGGAGTTTCCTAGGACATGCAGGTTACTACAGAAGGTTCATTCAAGATTTTAGCAAAATTGTTGCACCTCTATTTACTCTGTTAACCAAAGACAGTGAATTTGAATGGACACCAGATTGTTAGACTTCTTTTGAAAAGATGAAAGCCTCCTTGACACAAGCTCCTGTACTTAGAGGACCAAATTGGACCTTACCTTTTCACATCCATACTGATTCATTAGATTTTGAAATTGGTGTAGTTTTGGGCTAACAAGAATGATCCAAGGAATATGCCATTTATTATGTCAATAAGAATTTGTAAGGAGCTAAATTGAATTATACAGTGATAGAGAAAGAAATGTTAGCAGTTGTTTATGCCATAAATAAGTTCAGGCACTACATAACTAGTTACAAAGTCTTCATCCATACGGATCATGTATCCATCAGATACTTGATGAATAAACCCATAGTAGGTGGCAGACTCGTAAGGTGGTTATTGTTGTTGAAAGAGTTTGATATTACAATTGTTGACAAACCAGACAAAGCCAATATTGTTGCTGATTTTCTATCCAGACTGCCTACAAATTCTTGAGATGTAGTGGCTGATGATTCTTTTCTTGATGAACATTTATTTGCTCTCACTACATACACTCCATGGTATACAGATATAGCCAACTATTTGGTTACAGGGCAAATTCTAGGATATTTCTCTCCAAGGGAAAGGAGGCAACTAGTGCATAAATGTTTCTCTTACTCTTGGATTTCTAGATTTCTATTTTACACTGGACCGGACAATATCATGTGAAGATACATCAGGGAGGATGAAGTATTTGATATAATGAAGGCTTCTCATGATGAGCCTTGTGGAGGACATTTTGCACCTAAACGGATAGCCTTCAAAATCCTTACAACAGGTTATTACTGACCAACACTTCACAAGGATGCTATCAAGTACACTAGGATTTGTGATCACTTCCAGCGAATGGGGAGGCCTACTAGAGGTGATGAGATGCCTTTATAGCCATAGATCTCACTAGCTCCTTTTGACAAGTGGGGTTTAGATTTTGTGGGGCCTATAACTCCTTCATCCAACAACAAAGAATATATCCTAGTATGTATAGATTACTTAACTAAATGGGTAGAAGTGAAAGCATTACAATTTTCCAGAGATGGAAATGTGGCCAAATTCTTGTATGAGACATTTTCACTAGGTATGGTCTTCCAATAGAAATAGTAACTAACCAGGGACCACAGTTTACATCAGATTTCATAACTAAATTAGTTGCAGAATACCAGATCAGGCATAAGAAATCCACTCCCTACCATCGAACGGCTAATGGTGAGGTAAAAGTTACTAATAGGGAAATTGAAAACATCTTGACCAAGATAGTGTAGCTTCATCGAAGAGATTGGGTTTCTAGGCTCCCTAAAGCTATTTGCGCATATAGAACAACTTGGAAGACAACTATAGGATTTACACCCTATGAGTTGGTCTATGGCAAGACTGCGGTCCTGCCTATTGAATTTGAACATAAAACCCTAAGGACAAGAATGGACCTAGGAATGGATCTGACCATTGCACAACAAGAAAGGCTACAACATTTGAATGCCTTGGATGAAATGAGACTGGAAGCCATTCATCATACATAGATAATATAGAAGAAAAGGGCAAAATGGCATGATAAATATATCAAAACAAAGGAATACATTGCAGAAGATTGGGCATTACTCTATGATTCAAGCTATAAGGACTTCAATGGCAAGCTTTAGTCACATTGGTTAGGACCATATGAAATCCAACAAGTTTTTCCTAATGGTGCAGTTCAACTGCAAACTATTGATGAAGTTTAGTTTTCACTATTGGTCAATGGTCATAGGCTTAAACTATACAAGAAGCCACTCCAACAAGATGACTTTCTAGTATCTGTATATGCCTAGTATGCTACTCCTGATAGTCCTGCTCAAGATGCTGTGACTCCAGAAGATATTGATTCAGATATTATACCACCAGACAATGTACATTTCGATGCTGATACACCAACAATGTCAAGTGATGTGGAGGTTGAGTTGCAATACTCAACCCCTATTACTGAAAATTAAATTTCTTTATTTTTCTCACATGTACACACTGCACAGTTTCCATGGTTACACCTTGATATATCCGTCGGGACATGTTTTTCACTTCTTCAGTCGAGACCTTACTCAGCTGGTACCTATTATATTATGTTTTCATTTACACAGTTAGGATCTGTGTTGCAGGTGCCCGTAGCAACGGATGTCTACTGTTCTGTTCCATTGCTTGGTGAAAACTACCTCATTTTTCCCTCCCATTCCATCATCCCATATTCCTTTCAAATTTTCTCCATTCACATAATTCCAATTGTCAATTCACATTTATGAGTGGTACTTCCATCCGCCATCTTGCACTATTCAATTATCACTCTGTAACCGTACATCCAACTTTCCATTTGCCGCATGCCTATTCTATCGCACCACCAGTGTTGTTCACAATTTCCAAGGTATGTTAATTATTCCATTTCGATATATATGTACAATCTACACATTTCTATTAATACACTTAGATTTCTTTACTTATTTTCATGTTTATTCATAATTTATTTCATGCATGCAATGTATATTTCCACCAATTCTTTTTCTCACTCCATCCATAATAACTGCTATTTAAAATGTGGTCACTTCATCATTATGTTGGGGGGAGGGGTTTCTTTTCAAATGATTGTCATTTAATCATTGTTGCCTTTACATCTTTGCCTTTCAAAACCTTGATTAAAACCCTGCCCTTTGAACAACTAGACAAAATACTCTAGGCTATGAACTCACCTCTGTCAAATAATGAATTAATACCCTAAAAGATTTATAGAGTTATAGTGGAGAAGTAGGAAAGAGGCAAATTGAAAGACTGGTTTTTTAGGGTGGTGAGTTGAGGTAGTGGAAATTGGTTAGCTAGCATTGTGTAGAGAATTGATATTGTAGAGTCCTAATTCACAGTCTTAAGGGGAGGAGACGTAATCAAAAGGGAACCTTCGACACACAAGGAAATATTTGGGGATGTGTTCTTTCTTCCGCTCTTTACTAGAGTGGGTTGGCTTGATTACATCCTGAAATTGATAGAATATGATGATGACATGGCAAAAGAATTTGCACTTACTCTGCAATATGATAAGCAATGGTTAGAGGGTTGACAATAGATGCTTCTGAGCTATCATAGATATATATCCACAAGATTAATATACAAAATTCTATAATTTTATTAATATAAATCAAACTTAATTATTATTAATTATATTTTTAAAAAATATAATATCAATTATTTATTAGTTTATATATAGTTGATATATATAATATAATTAACAATTATTTAAATAAATAGTATTTGGTTTTTTAGTGTATTCGAATTAGAAGTTAAATAAAAATAATTATTGTAAGGAAAGTGCATATGTTGTATTTTTTGTTTTTATTTTAGTTTCATTTTAATTAGAAATTAACTTGAATTTTATCTATAATTAAGTTTAGTCTCAATCTTTAACACATCTTTTTTTTATCTATAATTGATTTGTAGTTTATCCATTTATTATGCTAGGTCCAAGCTAATTCAGTTAGATTCAACTTCCTAACTTTCAAATTCAAAATGAATCTTGGGCTTACACCAACACCTTTCCTAGGAGTCATTTGTTTTCAATTTAAACATGAATGTGACTTGCATGTTAGGGTGTTGTATAAAAGGACAAATCCTAATCCATTTGAATAATCACCTAACCCTCACATTTCATCCTTTGATCATTGCATCATCATTTAGAGAGCATAATCCAAGCATCAAAATATTAGCTAGCAACTAAGCATATATTGCACAATTGTCTAGCAAGTCTTAGATTTTGTTTACACTAGTAAATCGGTTCAAGGTTTTGACCAGGAAGAAGACTCCTTGCTAAAAAATTCCTCCAATATCTTTAGATCCAAGTTTTCTAATTGTATATTTAGATGGAAGAAAATAGGTTTTAGATAGTTAAATCTGCCAACACAAAAATCATTTACACAACACAAAAGTGAACCAAGACAAAACAAATCATCCAACAATCTATCAACAAATACAATCACATATATAATAAAAAAATACCAAATTAAATCACTAAACATAATTCTATAACAAAGTTTCACCAAATCACACATAAAACTAAATGCTTTATCTATTTTTATCATTCCCCCTTCCCAAAAGTAAATAAATAAAATGTTTACATAAAATTATTGTCTCAATTATAATATCTAAACCCCTCAATCATTATTATTACTTATTTAGTTTAATTAGAGTCCTAAATATTTATATATAAAATTTATTTCTTTTCAGAAGTAAAACAATACAAGTTCCTAAATGACACATCATATTTTCATGAAAATTTCAACATATTTTCAAAACATACTTCAAATATCTGTAACAATTATTTACATAATTAGACCTTCAATGGCCTTCCCAATTAATATCTATCTTCATTTCTCCAAATCTCAACTGAATCAAATTATTTTCTCTGTGCAAAGCCCTCTCTTTTATCTACAAACTCATTCTGGCAAAATACCTCTTCAATATTAAAATTCTCTGTTTGTTGACTCCCTGAGATCAACTCACCTTCTCTACAACACCATCCTTCTCTACATGCCTCTGAGTTCTCTTCACTCTATCTATTCTTCTCCTTAGCAGTGATGACTCTCTCAACTCCCCCTTCCCCCTTTAAGAGATCAATTCCTCTTTAGCAGCGACTAACTTTTCGGTTGGCACATAAGGTCTCAATGCTTTGCGGTATTTAAAACACATAAGAAAGTTAAATAAATATAACAATGATCTCACATGGCATAGTTTAATAGGTTCTTTTACAATGTAAGCCTGCATTCATGACCATGCATACAAATACCTCAGGGCAATAAGATAACCACACCATGAGCCAAGTGGATTTGATATTTTGACCTTGAACTCGAACAACTAAGATAGGACAAGATCTAATATCTAGTAGATGTCTTAGACGAAAAAAATCATAAATATTTTGGACATGGGAGCCTAAGTAAATTGGAGTTTATAAAAGTCTACGTCTATAGAGACCTTTGGAGCATTGGAAAGTGGAAGTTTGGAACTAGAGCACCAAATAAATTAGGAAACCTGAGTCATACGAGAGCTGAGAGATAGTATGTGTACAATTGCATGTTACAGGTATGGTTCCTTAGGTTACCATTGATGTCAACACTGTCATGGATGTGTGATGGTGTTCATGGTTGGATGTCATGTCCTATCCCTATAGAGAAGATATAATTCATGGTTGGATGTCTCATGTTGAATATAATATGGTTACCGAAGTTCATGGTTGATGTCATGCTCTAATCAGTGTCAAGTCAAGTTGTTTTGAGCATACTCATGGTCAACAAAGATGATTCCATGATGAAATCTTAAGATGGGAATTAGCAGTTAATGGTTGGATGTCATGTCATGTGCTATAAAGAAGATATTTTAAGGTGGGAATCAAAATAAAGAATAAAAAATAGTTTAAACACACACTAAATGAAAGACAAAGCTCCAACACACACACAATGATAAGAACTCAAACCATGGTAAACATTTAAATTTCAAACAAACACAAAGTGAGAGAAAAATCTCACTTGAAAAAATATAATTAAATGCCAAAGTTGACTCATACAGCTATTAAAATGGTGGAGAAAATACATAAAGACACCTGATCAAAGCATTGTTGAAATAATATCAAATCGTAGAATAATATATTCAACTTGATTGTTATTTCATTACAATGTAGATGGCTTATAAAGCCTTTTATTTTCCCGTACTAACTTCCCATGTGAACAACCAATTCCCAACTAATTTATTACTAACATTTATTTATTTATATCTAACCATAAACTAACAATTACAAATGTAAACCTTATTATTATAACACCCCCCCTTAAGGTTTACATGTAATAAAACCAACATTCCACCCCGTATTACATTAACTTGAAAAAAGGATGGAACACTGCAAGAGTTGATCACAACAAACCTTCTGGAGACATTGATGAAGCACCTTCTCCAATCCTCCTCACTCCCCTGGGAAACACCAAACTGACGCCATCAGCGGTTCTCCTGACTGTAGAACCCTCAAAACTCTGCACAACATGAGAGAACATAGAGTGTCCCCAATCTCCTTGAATAAGGAGACAACTTTCATCCAAAAGTCCACATCTCCTCTGAGTGTGTCAAACTGCCTCCTCTAGTGCTGCACATGAGAGAACAATACTCCTCTGAGAGTCCACATCTCCTTCGAGTGTGTCAATATCCCTCCTCCAGTGTTGTGGAAACAATCTCTCCTCTGTTGTACATAACCATTGTGAATACACTAATCCCACATATTTCAGAGATCACACTATCCACAAACTCCACTGTGAATACACTAATGCCACCTATTTCAGAGATTACACTATCCACAAACTGAGTAAATGTAGATACACTAACTCCACCAATTTTAGAAGTTACATTATCCACACATATGGCCACAAACTGCCAAGCCCCCCTTGCTCCATGAAGGGGCACAGATCTAGAAAATGGGTTATCCTCATGCAATGAATCACCCATCAGAGAGAAACTAGATCCGGATGATGAAAGTCCTTCTGCCTCCATTGTATCATGCCTCCAATAGACCTTGTTTTAACTTCTAATAAAGATATTCGTCCTCACTATCAGGTTGTGAAGATTCTCCCTTATGCATCGAAAAGTCACATTTTTCTTCCTTGGCTTCAACAACAGTCAAAATTGTTGGGATGAAATATTGTCCTCCTTTTTATACTATTTCTATATGTCTTAAAGACTTTTTCTATATGGTCATGTAAAAGACTTCACATACATTATCTCCATTTTATGTTGTTTAATATATACTTTCCTAAGACTTCAATCCTATGCTGATAAATGAATCTAGGTGGTTATATTATCAAATGGATGATTTGAATTATTAATATGCATGAAAAATAGATAGGATTTCATAAGTTTATTTTAAGAGGTTGTTTTGTATAAATGTTGGAATGATTAACCCTATGCAGCCAGAGAAAGAATCCAAGAATGAGTAATTGTAACAGGATGTAGAATAGAGGAATCGATGAGAATGCAGTCCAAGTGCTAGACCTAGTGATCGAAGGAGATAAATGTGGTCATCATGGGAGAATAAACACAGAGGACAAAGAAGACTTATTCTAGGAATCTCACCGGAGTTATGAATCTTATTTATGAAGCTGCTATGGTTAGAATTTTTGTTTGGATAGGACTTTGTTTCCTTTGTTCCAGTTAATAAGTTGATCTCAAAAATAATATCCTGATATCCAGGAATGAATTGATGATCGCATTTAGTTAGAAGGTTGAATAAGACTCTCCCATCTTTATATAGGAGAGGAGTTCGTTGATTAGGTGGTTGTTATGTTTTACTTTCAAAATAGTCGTTACTTTGTTACATTTATCAGTCATTTTAAGACATTTTATAATTTTGAATAAAATCTAAAGAAGATTCTATCCTTGATATGATTTGAATTCAACTCTATGTTATGGGATGTGTGAATATCTAAAGTAGATTTAATCTCCAGGAAAAGTGAGATAGTTCCCTGAGCTAGCCACTCAAGGTACTAACTCTCACTTTGCATGTTTTCTTATTTTTTTTTGCATTCTTAGTTAATCTATTTCATTTTATCTTATGTGTTATACTGTGAAGCAAGTGAGAACTATTGATTGATATTTCCAGTAATTGTGATTTATGAGTGGAATGCATGTATTTAATCCTTCGGAGGTTAGTGTTAGCCTTTTTATCATTTTTAAGTTGTTAGATTAAAACTGTGATTTTCTGTTAAATACAGTTATCTTTAGCTTCTATTGAAGGTACCCGTAGCAACTGGAAGTTTAGATTATTTTTGTTGTTTTCCATTTTTGTTTACTGTTTTACATTCCTATGCATTCTAGTAAATAGGACTAGGTAAAATAAGGATTGTACAAGATTAGCTTAGAGTAGAAATGAGTCTTGAAGGCATAGATATTGTAGGCATCATCATAAGCTTACGCTCCTTGCTCAATAATTCAATGTAGGAATGTGATGATAGTGGACTGTCCAGTCAGGTTAAAACCTTGAATTTTATTTAAGTCTACAACACATTAGTGTTCCTCCACATTTTTGGCACCGTTGCCGGGGATGGTGCTATCTTCATAATCTCATTTGTTAGATTTCACAGACTTTTATAAGTTAAATCTTGATTTTAGTATTAGATTGAATAAATTCATTTTTCAAGAAACATCAGGCATTCTACTAACACTGTGCATGGCCACTAGAACATAAAGCTCAATCTACTGTATGCAGAGGCAAAGAGATACTCAAGGTAGATTCCTCCCATCAACTTCTGAGAACAACGAGGGCACAACTAATTTCAACAACTACACAATAGGAAGTGCTAAAGGAGAGTTCCCTTTTACATCTTCATCAATACCCCCTACATCTCCATCAGCTTCCTCTACTACCACAGAAGGAACTTTTAGAAGCATGGCAGATGCAATCAAAGATCCTCCAGGATAAGGTTCATTCGAATTCCCTATACCAGACCTAGCACGGGTAGCTACTCTGAAAAATATACCACCATCTGCATTACCTATTTTCTATGGTTTAGTGACTAAGGATCCTGACACTTTCCTATTCGAGTTTGATATTCTGTGTAGGAGTTATGATTGCACCATTGATCCTTACATACTCAAATTGTTCTCTGCTACCCTAAAAGATGATGCTTTAAGATGGTTTATGGGACTAGGGAAAGGTGCCATTCCAGACTGGGATACCATGAAGACAAAATTCCTAGCAAAATACAAAGACTACTGCAGAGGACATGATAGGAGTAAGGATGACATCTTTAGGATGTCACAGAAGGAGGATGAGCCATTAGAGGACTATGTGGAGAGGTTTCAATTTGCCTTGAAGAAAAACCCTCAGAATAGGTTGTCCGAAGAATCATTGAAGCTGATCTTTTTAAGAGGAGTCAATGATGACTACATGGATACCCTAAATCTCATTGGGATAGGGGACATCTCCCAACTACCCTTTGAACATATTTGTACAGCTTGCAGAAACTACTCTAGGACTTTTTCTAGAAAGCCCAAAGGAGAAAGAATAGTCATTACAGGCAAAGCAGCTAATGGAGTTTCTCGGGTGGAAATTAGTAACTTGCTAACCAATATGAAAGAAGATATCATTAGCCATATGGCTACACAATTGGACACTCTTCACATCAAGAAGAAACAAGAAGAGGTAGATGCAATGCTCACTAAATACTGCCCTAGCTACAGACAAAGAAAAGCCAATTGCAAATGTAAGAGGGTGGTCAGTATCCAGCTAGAAAGGATTGAGAGACTAGAGTTACATCAATTTGAAGGAGAGGACATGCAATTATTCTACATTACTCAAAGAAGGCCATGGCAACAAAGGAAAGGTATGCCCCCTAATCCACTTAATTTTAATCTTCCCTTTCCTACTGCCAATTAGAACTTCTCTGCTTGGAATAATCAACCATGGTCTGGTAACCCAAATGCATGGAAAAACCCACAATGGCAAAATCCCCAATGGCCTACTCCACAAGCTGGTTGGAACCAACAACAACCTAACCCATGGACATAGTAAAATTTCCAGGGACCTAACTATAATCCTCAGTGGCCTACTCAGCAAGAACAATGGCAGCCTCAATGGAACAAGGGCCAACAATGACATCAAAATGCACAATTTCAGCAACCTATGATTCCATCTCAGCCACAACAACCAGCCATCATTCCTCCACCTCAAAATCCCCCTCAAAATCCATCTCCTAGGCCTACCCTAATCCCTACTCAACCAGCACCTAACCCTAACAATAAGCATGTTTAGCAGGCTTATACTAACAAGGTGATGCAATATCCCACATGGGGTGGTAGTGAGTAATGTTCATCTGAGATCAAGAAAACAACTTGTAGGATCTCCATCTCCCCAAATTACTGAGCTTGAAGATGAAGATCCTATTGAAGAGATCCCAGATAAACAACTGTTGGAACCTGACTCAAACCAAAATGCCCAACCTACCTTGCAGCAGAAGTCTCCTCCTTTCCCTAAACATTTGGCCATGCAAAACCAACCAGCTCAAGCTGATACTGTCCTTCTTAGCCAGCTAAAGGATATCAACATCAAGATTCCCTTAATGCAAGCCATCAAGGATATCCCCATCTATACCAAAACTATTAGGGATCTTTGCATAAAGTGTTGCAAGTATGGGCCTAACCGGTGTTGTCATTGATGTCAACATACTCATGTTGCATTAATGAGAAGGATTAGATGGGCTGTGTGCTGAGGATATTGAGAAAATTAGTCTCAATCAGGAATGGGTAAGAACAATGATGACAAGAAGGTAAAAGTCCTCAATATGTTGAGGATAAGAGGATGCGGTTTAAAGGGTTTGTAGATATAAGTCTTGAGATGCTCCAGTCAAGTTTTTAGAGGTCACATTAAGATCTGAAGAAATTATGGTTTCTCGAGTAGAACCGGTTCCAGCAGGTGTTCAAAGGTGATAGATTGCCACAGATAGGTCCGGTGAGATCTGGAATTTCATTATCCCATTCTATGAATTTGAGGGAGTGTTGAGGACATCCCTGTGAAGTATCAACTGGATTGGTTCATGGTTTGAAGGTTCGGAAGAGCCTATTCATTTGTGACAGTGATGACAGACTGTGTTCTTGAAGCTCTGGATGAAAGAGAGAAGAATTCTAGTAGGATGATGAAGTGCGGATTTTCTTGGTGATTCAGGGAAGGTTATGATGATTGTTGAATCATGTCCAATTCATCTTGGTGGTCTGCATTGAAGTTAGAGTTTGCATTTGAAGAATAACCACCGGATATTGGTGTTCTTGAGACTGGCTGACCGGATGTATTACACATCTTGTGGATGTTCTTGTAGGTGTTTGCCGACTTAGATGATTGTTCCTAAGTCGATGCCTTGTATAAATAAGGGATTGTGAAGTCATTTTCAAAGGTGTCTTGCAGTGATGAGTGTGTAGTAGCGAGGAGAAGTGCGAAAAGTAGAGTAGAAGTATTGGGCTTAAATGGAACTGATTCAAGCATGGTGAAGATGCTATTCTCTAGTTCATGAAGGTGATACTTATTTCTTTGTAGACAGTGTGTCTCTTGTAGGCAGTGAGCCTCTTGTGAGTAGTGTGCTCAGGCAGTGAGCCCTAATTGGTATGTGCCATTTTGTTCTTTCTATTCTTCTAACAGAGAATACATTCTTGGGTTAATCACCCTATGGTTTTTCCCTTAACTGGGTTTTCCATGTCAAAATCTTGGTGTCTTATGTGTTGATATGTTTCTGCTTTTGATTTGAATGTATTATGGTTCATGATTAATATTCTGCTAATCACTAAAGAAGATTTAAGTGTTTAATTTGAAAAAGTTTGGCACAACTGATTCACCCCCCCTCTTAGTTGTATGCCCTAAGTCTAGCAATTGGTATCAGAGCTAAGTTCCTCTAAAAGGAGCTTAACCACTTGAGGAGATCCAGGATGTTGTCATACAAGAAGGATAGTCCAAAGTTTGATGGAACCAACTTTGCTCTTTGGAAAGGTCGCATGAAATGTCACTTACAGTGTATGGGAATGGCATACTGGTCCATGGTGACAAAAGTGTATGTACTTCCACAGGGTTTTCTGACAACCCTAAATGAAATCACAGATGATGAAAATAATCTGCAGACCAAAGAGGCTCTTCTAAGCGCATTAACTGACTCAGAGCTCTCAAATGTTATTGACCTACCAATTGCCTATAGGATTTGGATTAAATTGGAACTTTTGCATGAAGGAGACGAGTATGTTAAATGTGCAATGTTACAGAGTCTAAAAGGGAAATTTGAAAAACTGAAGATGAGAGATGATGAAAATATTACCACTTTTATGCCAAGAGTGAATGAGCTGGTTTGTGGAATTAGAAATTCTGGTGGAGTCTTGGATGAAAATGAGATTGATGGTAAAATTCTTAGATCCCTTCCTACCTCTTACAAAATCAAGGTTGCTGCCATTGATGAATTCAGAGCCCATACAACTATCACAAGAGACCAATTGGCTGCTTTTGAAATGACTGAGTTTGGAGATGATCCCCCCAAAATTGAATCTGCATTCAAAGCTAGTCCCTCTATGAAAGGTAAACAAGGATTTGATCCAGGAGAGAACTCATCAAGGAAACTGTCATGGTATGAAAAAGCAAGAAAAGACCTGGAAAAAGAAGAAGTAGAAACTACTCAACTTGAAGTCCTCATTGCAAAGAGACTGCCAAGAGGATCCAGTAAGTATGAAGGAAAATTGCCTTTTAAGTGTTTTAACTACAATAAGATTGGTCATTTTGCCTCAAGATGTCTGGAAAAATTTTCAAAGCCAAATCCTAACAGATCAAGGTTCCAAAAGAATTGTTACTATGTTCATGAAGAAGATGATAATGAAGGAGAAACAGATGATGAATCAGAGACAGGAAACAAATCTGGAAGTGAATGGGTGTTTATTTCCATCAAGGAAGAAGAACCAATATCCTCTATATCTATCAATCATAAAGTTGTAGAAAGAGCTCTGGCTACCCAAGTTGAAGAAAAGAATGATTGGGTCATTGACAGTAGTTGCTCTCACCACATGACAGGTGACAAAAATAAGTTCATAGACTTGGAAAGGTATGAAGGAGGAGTGGTGAAGTTTGGTGATAATTCTGCTAGTAGAATCAGAGGAAGAGGAACTATTTCTTTTGATGGAAGAAACAAAACTAGTAATGTATTGTATGTTGAAGGTCTGAAGCACAATTTTCTCAGTGTTGGACAATTGGTGGACAAAGGCTATGATCTCTGATTCAAGGATGGAAAATGCAAAATCTTTGAAAGATCCAGAACAGAGATTGCATCCGGTGCTCAAACTAAAGGTAATATCTTCCACTTGGTTGGTACTAGTAAAAGCTGCTTATTTGTTCAAGTTGATCAGAGTTGGTTATGGCATAGAAGGATGTGTCATGTGAATTTTGATAATATCATCAAGATAAGCAATACTCAGGCTGTAAGAGATCTTCCAAAATTGGTGAAACCTACTAATAGCTTGTGCAAGGAATGTCAGTTGGGTAAGCTGAACAAAGTCACATTCAAAAGCAACAAACTGTCTTCTACCAGATTATTAGACTTAGTTCACACTGATCTTTGTGGTCCGGCAAGAACCAGAAGTATTCAAGGTGATAGATACTTCATGCTGCTAATAGATGACTATTCTTGCATGATGTGGGTAACCTTTCTAAAGGAGAAATAAGAAGCTCTTGAGAAATTCAAAATATTCAAGGCTATGGTAGAGAATGAAACAAGAATAAAGTTGAAATGTCTGAGGTTTGATAGAGGTGGAGAATTCACATCCGATGAGTTCATAGAATTCTGTGAGAAACATGGAATTAAGAGACAGTTGTCTGCTCTGAGGACTCCACAACAGAATGGAGTAGTCGAGAGAAAGAACCGGACCATCCAGGAAGCATCTAGGACCATGATGATGGAATCAAATGTTCTTTAGATCTATTGGAGAGAAGCTGTCAGCACTTCAGTCTATACTCTTAATCGAGTTCAAATCAGAAGCAATACCGGTAAGACCCCTCATGAACTCTGGTTTGGCATCACTCCTACTGTAAGATATTTTAGAGTCTTTGGTAGGAAATGTTACATCAAAAGAGATGAAGATTTAGGTAAGTTTGATGCTAGAAGTGATGAAGGAATATTCTTGGGTTACTCTACTCAAAGCAAAGCATACCAGTGTTATAACAAGAGACTAAGAAAGATGATAGAAAGTACAAATGTAAAGGTTGATGAGGGAATAGAGAAACCCTCAAGGTTTTATGAATATGATGAAGATGATCAGAATGGTGTTCTGGTTCAAGGAGCTCAATCCTCTTCTGAAAGTTAGATTCAGACTGATCCGATAAATCAGGGAGAAGAGATAGGTCTGAATGAGCCTGATCAAGAAGTAGAAGTGCAAGAAACTCCCAAAGTTCTAAGGTATGTAAGACTGAACCACTTTGAAGATTAGATCATAGGTGACAAAAGCAAAGGTGTGCAAACTAGAAGAAAAATTGCTCAAAATTCACATGAATATTGTCTGATTTCAAAGATTGAACCTAAGACAATAAATGAAGCCTGCAATGATGAAAACTGGACCAAAGCAATGGAGGAAGAGTTTATGCAAATTGAGAAAAATCACACTTGGGATCTTGTTCCCAGACCTAGAAATAAGAATGTGATTGGAACCAAATGGGTCTTCCGGAACAAACTAAATGAAGTTGGTGAAGTAATCAGAAATAAAGCCAGATTGGTCTGCAAAGGCTACTCTCAAATAGAAGGAATTGATTTTGAAGAAACCTTTGCTCCAGTGGCAAGAATTGAAGCAGTCAGATTATTTCTTGCATTTGCTGCCTTCAAGGATTTCAAGGTGTATTAGATGGATGTCAAATCTGTCTTCCTAAATGGTGACTTAGAAGAAGAAGTGTACATTGAACAACCGAATGGATTTCAATTATCTGAGCATGGTGATATGGTTTGCAAATTAGAGAAGGCACTGTATGGACTAAAGAAAGCCCCAAGAGCATGATATGAAAGATTGGACAAACATCTTTTAAAGATTGGTTTCAACAAAGGTACTGCTAACAGTAACTTATATTTCAAAATTGACCATGAAAACATCTTGATTATTGAAGTATTTGTTGATGATATCATCTTTGGAGGAAGAGATAGTATGTGTAAAACCTTTGCAAATCAAATGAAAAGTGAGTTTGAGATGTCAATGCTCAGTGAAATGAATTTCTTCTTGGGTCTGTAAATTACTCAGACAAAGAAAGGAATCTTTATTTCTCAGACCAAATATGTGAAAGAATTGTTGAGAAAATTTGGAATGGAAGATTCAAAGCCAATGAACACTCCCATGGCAACCGGATGTAAGTTGAGCAAAGATGATGAATTCTTTTAAGGCAGATCAGACAAAGTACAGATCAATGATTGGAGGATTATTGTATCTCACTCAAACTAGACCAGATATAATGCAGGCTGTTGGTCTTGTTGCGAGATTCCAGGCTGATCCTAGAGAATCTCATGTCATGGCAATCAAAAGGATTGTTAAGTACCTAAAAGGAACAGTTGAGTATGGTCTATGGTATCCTAGAGATCATAATTTTCTCTTCATGCATATACAGATGCGGATTGGGCAGGAGATGTGGATGACAGGAAGAGTACCAGTGGTGGAGCATTCTTTTTGGGGAAAAGATTGGTTTCTTGGCTAAGCAAGAAACAAGAGGCAATATCCCTGTCTACAACTGAAGTAGAATACATTGTAGCAGTAGGTAGTTGCACTCAAGTTTTGTGGATGAAGCAGATGCTAAGAGATATTAAAGTAGAATATGAGGAGCCTATCACAATTTTCTGTGATAATTCAAGTGCAATAAATATTTCTAAGAATCTAGTGTTGCATTCTAAGACTAGCATATATCTATCAAGTTTCACTTTCTGAGAGAGCAAGTGAACAAGGATGAAGTTAGATTGGAGTATGTGCCCTCCAAGGATCAGATTGTAGATATCTTTACTAAACCTCTTCCCAAGGACTCTTTTGAGTATCTCAAGGAGAAGTTAGGGGTTATTGCCCCTCCAGTGATGAACTAGGATACACTGATGTGCATCAATCTGATGGATATCACAGTCATATCTTGTGATCCGGATTGATGATAGGGAGCTGCTACTCAGGGGGGAGTAGCTGGTATGTTATGAAGTAATGGAGTTGCAAGTATGAGCCCTTTGCCATTGATGTCAAAGGGGGAGAGAAGACATGTGAAAAACAAGTGGTTGCTGATCAAAGGGGGAACATAAAGGAAGAGAAGACATGTGAATAGTTGTTGCTATTAGGGAGAGTTGTGACAGCAAGGAGAAGTTCTTGTCTTGATGGTTTTTCACATCATATGTTGCCATCAATGACAAAGGGGGAGATTGATGCAAGTATGGGCCTAACCGGTGTTGTCATTAATGTCAACATACTCATGTTGCATTAATGAGAAGGATTAGATGAGCTGTGTGTTGAGGATATTGAGAAAATTAGTCTCAATCAGGAACAGTGACGAACAGTGATGACAAGTAGGTAAAAGTCCTCAATAGGTTGAGGATCAAAGGATGTGGTTTAAAGGGTTTGTAGGTATAAGTCTTGAGATGCTCCAATCAAGTTTTTAGAGGTCCACATGAAGATCTGAAGAAGTTATGGTTTCTCAAGTAGAACCGGTTCTGGTAGGTGTTTAGAGGTGACAGAGGGCCACAGATAGGTCCAGTGAGATTTGAAATTTCATTATCCTGTTTTGTAGATTTGAGGGAGTGTTGAGGACGTCCCTGTGAAGTATAAACTAGATTGGTTTGTGGTTTGAAGGTCCGAAATAGCCTATTCATTTGTGACAGTGATGACAGACTATGTTCTTGAAAATCTGGATGAAGGAGAGAAGAATTCCAGTAGGATGATGAAGTGTGGATGTTCTTGGTGATTCAGGGAAGGTTATGATGATCGTTGAATCATGTCAGTTCATGTTGGTGGTCAGCATTGAAGTTAGGTTTGCATTTGAAGAATAACCACTGGATATTGGTGTTCTTCTTGAGACTGGCCAACCGGATGTATTACACATCTTGCGGATGTTCTTGTAGGGGTTTTCCAACTTAGATGATTGTTCCTAAGTCAATGCCTTGTATAAATAAGGGATTGTGAAGTCATTTTCAAAGGCGTCTTGCGGTGATGAGTGTGTGGTAGCGAGGAGAAGTTTGAAAAGTAGAGCAAAAGTATTGGGATTAAATGGAACTGATTCAAGCATGGTGAAGATGGTATTCTCCAGTTCATGAAGGTGATACTTATTTCTTTGTAGATAGTGTGTCTCTTGTAGGCAGTGAACCTCTTGTGAGCAGTGTGCTCAAGCATTGAGCCCTAATTGGCATGTGCCATTTTGTTCTTTCTATTCTTCTAACAGAGAATACATTCTTGGGTTAATCACCCCGTGCTTTTTCCCTTAACCGGGTTTTCCACGTCAAAATCTTGGTGTCTTATGTGTTGATATGTTTTTGCTTTTGATTTGAATGGATTATGGTTCATGATTAATATTCTGCTAATCACTAAAGAAGATTTAAGTGTTTAATTTGAAAAAGTTTCGCACAACTAATTCACCACCCCTCTTAGTTGTGTCCCCTAACTCTAACATAAAGAAGCCAAGAAGGAAGAGAATAGACCCCCAGACAGTGCATGTGTTAGTTAATCTTGTAGACATCATGTTGGGTAATATAACTGTTCCAAAATATACAGACCCAAGAAGTCCAGTGGTGGATGTCAAGATCAATGGAACTCTGATTAAGAACACTCTAATAGATTTAGTTGCTGCTATTAATGTCATCACCAAGGAAACAATGCATATACTCCAACTGAACAATCTTAGACCTACCCAGACAATTCTTCAATTAGCTGATAGGTCAATAATCAAACCTAAGGGAGTCATAGAAGATTTGGTCATTAAATTAGACTCTTAGGAGTATCCAGCTGATTTCATAGTTTTGCAGCCCAAAATTAATCTAGCTAGATATCCTCTTATATTAAGAAAACCATGGCTTGCCACTGCTGATGCATTTATAGGTTATAGGTCTGGTAACATGATCATCTCTAATGGGACAGTGACCAAGAAACTGGTGTTGTATCCTCCAGCCCAACCATTCCATGAGTTTGAGCAAACTATTTGGCCTTTCTAGGAAGACGAGGACACTTACTCCTTGTGAACATTAATGACTATTGAATGAAGCCCCTTGTTAGATGTTCCAGATGAAAATGAACTAAATTCTCATGTCCTTCATAATGACTATGGAAAGCATCCACAATAGCAAGATTGTCTATCTTGCCTACAAGACCCTTTGAGCACCACAATACCAAGCTATTCATCAGAAGAGGTGTCTCAAATATTTCATGCTTTATTGCCCTAGCAATGCTTACCTGTGTTACCCAGCCTTGATTTGTCTTCTATGCAAGAACTGTCCAAACAACTAGAAGTCAAACCAGGAAAGATGTTGAATATTAATAATGCCTTGACTGATGAGCAACAACACTCCTTGCATGAAATTTTAAATACACACTCAGTAGCATTTGCATGGGACTATCATGATATGAAAGGCATTGACCCTCCCTTATGCATGCATAAGATATACATAGATGATGGATACAGGCCCATTAGGAAGCAACAAAGGCACATGAATCCAACCCTCAGGGAAATTATTAAAACTGAGCTACAAAAACTTTTGGATACAGGCTTCATATACCCCATTTCAGATAGTGAATGGGTTTCACATTGGTTATAGTTCCAAAGAAAGGAGGAAAGTGGAGGGTTTGTGTCAACTACAGAAAATTGAACACTGCTACTAGGAATGATCACCTTCCATTGCCCTTCATCGACCAGGTTCTTGATTCCCTAGCAGGCAATAAATATTTTTCTTTCCTTGATGGTTTTAGTGGGTATAATCAGATTAAAATTGCTCCAGAAGACCAAGATAAGACAACATTTACCTGCCCTTGGGGGACATATGCATACGCTATCTTACCCTTTGGCATGTGCAACACTCTAGCTACTTTTCAAAGAGTGGTTTTAAGCATTTTCTCTGATTTTGCACATGACGGTATGGAGATTTATATGGATGAATTCACCACATATGGTGACACAAATGATGAAGCTCTACACAACTTGGAGAAGGTATTGAAAAGATGTACAGATCACAATCTCTCTTTGAGTAATGAAAAATGTTTCCTTATGATGACACAAGGAATAGTTTTGTGGCACTTTATCTCAAATGTTGGAATACAAGTGGATCCAAAGAAAATTGAAGTTATTTGCACCCTACCTATTCCACAAAAGCAGAAAGATGTTAGGAGTTTCCTAGGACATGCAGGTTACTACAAAAGGCTCATTCAAGATTTTAGCAAAATTGTTGCACCTCTATTTACTTTGTTAACCAAAGACAGTGAATTTGAATGGACACCAGATTGTCAGAATTCTTTTGAAAAGATGAAAGCCTCCTTGACACAAGCTCCTGTACTTAGAGGACCAAATTGGACCTTACCTTTTCACATCCATATTGATGCATTAGATTTTGAAATTGGTGTAGTTTTGGGCTAACAAGAACGATCCAAGGAATTTGCCATTTATTATGTCAGTAAGAATTTGTAAGGAGCTGAATTGAATTATACAGTGACAGAGAAAGAAATGTTAGCAGTTGTTTATGCCATAAATAAGTTCAGGCACTACATAACTGGTTACAAAGTCTTCATCCATATGGATCATGTAGCCATCAAATACTTGATGAATAAACCCATAGTAGGTGGCAGACTTGTAAGGTGGTTATTTTTGTTGCAAGAGTTTGATATTACAATTGTTGACAAACTAGGCAAAGCCAATATTGTTGCTAATTTTCTATCCAGACTGCCTACAAATTCTTCAGATGGAGTGGTTGATGATTCTTTTCCTGATTAACATTTATTGGCTCTCACTACATACACTCCATGGTATATAGATATAGCCAACTATTTGGTTACAGGGCAAATTCTAGGATATTTCTCTCCAAGGGAAAGGAGACATCTGGAAAATAAATGTTTCTCTTACTCTTGGATTTCTGGATTTCTATTTTACACTGGACTAGACAATATCATGCAAAGATGCATCAGGGATGATGAAGTATTTGATATAATGAAGGCTTCTCATGATGAGCCTTGTGGAGGACATTTTGCAGCTAAACAGACAGCCTTCAAAATCCTTACAACAAGTTATTATTGAACAACACTTCACAAGGATGCTATCAAGTACACTAAGAATTGTGATCGATGCCAGCAAATGGAGAGGCCTACTAGAGGTGATGAGATGTCTTTAAACTGCAGATCTCACTAGCTCCTTTTGACAAGTGGGGTTTAGATCTTGTGGGGCCTATATCTCCTTCATCCAGCAACAAAGAATATATCCTGGTATGTACAGATTACTTAACTAAATGGGTAGAACTGAAAGCATTACAATTTGCCAGAGATGGCAATGTGGACAAATTATTGTATAAGACATTTTCACTAGGTATGGTGTTCCAAGAGAAATAGTAACTAACCAGGGACCACAGTTTACGTAAGATTTAATAAATAAATTGGTTGTAGAATACCAGATCAGGCATAAGAAATCCACTCCCTACCATCCACAGGCTAATGGTGAGGTAAAAGTTACTAATAGGGAAATTGAAAACATCCTGACCAAGATAGTGCAGCTTCATTGAAGAGAATGTGTTTCTAGGCTCCCTAAAGCTGTTTGGGCATATAGAACAACTTGGAAGACAACTACAGGATTTACACCCTATGAGTTGGTCTATGGCAAGACTGCGGTCATGCCTATTGAATTTGAACATAAAACCCTAAGGACAAGAATGGACCTATGAATGGATCTGACCATTGCACAACAAGAAAGGCTACAACATTTGAATGCCTTGGATGAAATGAGACTGGAAGCCATTCATCATACATAGATAATATAGAAGCAAAGGGCAAAATGGCATGATAAATATATCAAAACAAAGGAATTCACTACAGGAGATTGGGCACTACTCTATGATTCAAGGTATAAGGACTTCAAGGGAAAGCTTCAGTCACGTTGGTTAGGACCATATGAAATCCAACAAGTTTTTCCTAATAGTGCAGTTCAACTGCAAACTATTGATGAAGTTCAATTTTCACTATTGGTCAATGGTCATAGGCTTAAACTGTACAAGAAGCCACTCCAACAAGATAATTTTCTGGTATCTCTATCTGCCCAGTATGCTACTCCTGATAGTCCTGCTCAAGATGCTGTGACCCTAGAAGATATTGATTCAGATATTGTAACACCAGACAATGTACATTCTAATGCTGATACACCAACAATGTCCAGTGATGTGGAGGTTGAGTTGCAATACTCAACCCCTATTGCTGAAAATTAAATTTCTTTGTTTTTCTCACATGCATAGTTTTCATGGTTACACCTTGATATATCCGTCGGGACCTATTTTTCACTTCTTCAGTCAAGACCTTACTCAGCTAGGATCTGTTATATTATGTTTTCATTTACACAGTTGGGACCTATGCTGCAGGTGCCTGTAGCAATGCCTGCCTACTGTTCTGTTCCATTGCTTGGTGAACACTACCTCACTTTTCCCTCCCATTCCATCATCCCATATTCCTTTCAAATTTTCTCCATTCACATAATTCTAATTGTCAATTCACATTTATGAGTGTTACTTCCATCCGCCATCTTGCACTATTCAATTATCACTCTATAAGTGTACATCCAACTTTCCATTTGCTGCAAGCCTATTCTATCGCACCACAAATGTTGTTCACAATTTCCAAGGTATGTTAATTATTCCATTTCGATATATATGTACAATCCAGACATTTCTATTAATACACTTAGATTTCTTTATTTATTTTCATGTTTATTCATAATTTATTTCATGCATGCGATGTATATTTCCACCAATTCTTTTTCTCACTCCTTCTCCATCCATAATAACTGCTATTTGAAGTGTGTTCACTTCATCATTAAGTTGGGGGAGGGGTTTCTTTTCAAATGATTGTCATTTAATCATTGTTGCCTTTACATCTTTGCCTTTCAAAACCTTGATTAAAACCCTGCCCTTTGAACAACTAGACAAAATACTCTACACTATGAACTCACCTCTGTCAAATAATGAATTAATACCCTAAAATAGTTATGGAGTTATAGTGGAGAAGCATGAAAGTGGCAAATTGAAAGACTGGTTTTTCAGGGTGGTGAGTTGAGGTAGTGAAAATTGGTTAGCTGGCATTGTGCAGAGCATTGATATTACAGAGTCCTAATTCACAATCTTAATGGGAGGAGACGTAATCAGAAGGGAACCTTCAACACAAAGGAAATATTGGAGGATGTGTTGGTTCTTCCGCTCTTTACTAGAGTGGTTTGGCTTGATTACTTCCTCAAATTGATAGAATATTATGATGACATGGCAAAGGAATTTGCACTTACTCTGCAATATGATAAATCAATGGTTAGAGGGTTGACAATAGATGCTTCTGAGCTTCCAATTGCTCAAGTTTTAGGGTTGCCTAGAATAGGGTCTGAATATCTAGTCAGGGTTGATGTAGCTGCAACTAGGGAGGAGTTTTGTAAAAGAGGTGAACACCTATACTCTACCACACAAGGTACCAAACGATTATCTCTTCCATATTTTTGGGGGAAATGTGCTTCCTATAGTATCAAATATATCACTTGTGATGGTAGATATAATATGTTGTATACTGCACATCTTAAATTGCTTAACCATTTGAGACATGAGAAACTTGTCAATGTTCCCAATTATTCGTATAATATGCTGAGAAGAATGTCTTCAGAGTATCAGAGGCAACAAGCAGACACAACTCTTTTTCACCGTACCCACTTATTGATTGGGAAGCCTTTAAACAATGTGTTGGCATCTCAACACTCTTGGAAGCACCAGAGCCAGAAGAAGATATTCCACATGAAGCTGAACCCCCTATTGATACTGAGCAAGAAGAAACACAACCTGCGAATCCTCTAGAGTTTAGGCCTGTATTAGGTGAAGAGCCCTCAACCTCTTCTCCTAAAATAAAAAGGACCACTCCCTCAACATCTAGGAAGAAAACAAAGAGTCAGAGGGAGAACAACAAGAAGAGGAAAAAGGTAGAAAAACATCAGACAATTACTCCTAGGTGGTCAGGGAGGTTGAGGAAGCAAGTTGCTAAAGAGAGAATTGTTGAGCAAGAAGGAGATAAAAATAAAGGCCAACATGATACTGAACTAGCTCCTCTGAATCTAGATTCAGATAGGGGAGAAAACCCTCTTGAGGATGCTTCTGCTGATGCTTGTGTAAATGAAAATATGTCTACTAGGAAAAGAAGGTACATTTCTTCTTTTGATTTTGAATCAGAAGATCCGTTTATTGCTAGAAAAATGGGAAAAACTGTGCCAAATGACATTGCTAAGGAAATCTTTAATGTGCCTGAAAAGGGGAATGATGAAAGTCTTGAAGGTGAAAAGGAATTGAGAGAAGATAGAGATATTAGGAAGGAGTTGTAGGAAGCCCTAGACAGAATAAGGCAACTTGAGGAACAGGGAAGGGGTTATGAAGAGAGAGATAGAGAAAAGGAAAAGAGGATTCAGGAGTTGGAGGAGAAGATCCAAACTTATGGCCAAGGCTCTAATTTGGATTTGTTAGCACAGTTGGCTGAAACTAAAGAAAAGACTGAGGAAGAGGCGGTACTTACTCTCCAACCTCCTATGGTAAAGACCTCAACATACCATACTACATTGTCCTTGGGTTTTGAACTAATGAAACTGACTGATGAAAATAGGCAAGAGAAGGAAAAACTGGGAGAAAGAAAAGCATAACCTCCATGAATTTGTTGCAGAAAAGGATTTGAAGATTACACAGTTAGAGCAAAAGTTGACACAGGTTATTGAAAGAGCCAAGCAAATTATGGTATGCAGACCTCCATCAAGAGTGTATGCACTATTTTTGAAGTAAAAATTTCTTAGTTTTCAGTTTAACAGGTTTATTAATGATCAACCCAATTTGTATTCAAGATTCATCTTTTGTAATTACTTCCAAGAGATCAGCTTAGAAGAACAAGACCAGTTGTGTGAGTATTACCTACACAATTATATAATGGATGAAGATACATAATGGAATCCCTGTATTTATGTTGGAGACCTCCAGGTCAGAGCATTAATTCCATATTTTAAACTAATATGAAGAGCAAGAAAAGAAAGTACCACTACAATTGAGGAAGGAAACTTTGGAGCCTAAATCATCTTAACCCAATGGATGACATTATTGTCTCATAAAGGACTAGGTAAGGTGATCATGGATTTAAGACTTAGGGACTATAGAAGAATATAGAGGATGGCAGTGTCTATTGTCCAAAATTGTCAAAGGTATGTGCAGGGCAGATGGGATAGTTTAACTCTAGAGTTACAAAGGAAGGAACCCCATTCTATCCACAATTTTATGAATATGCTTGAAATATTGAGCAGCTATATCCAGGTATCAGAATAGAAAGGAGTATCATGGTTACCTCTCACTTATCAACCTCCTATATTTCTTTATCTAGTGCCACATTGGATAGGAGGGAAATGTCAGCAGTGTAGGTGTGCTGAACAGATTAGGATGGAAAGAGTTGCATACTCTAATGGGTTCTACCTCAAGCAAGGAAAAGGAGTTAGAGAAGACACAGACCTTAGAAGAATTACCCTACATTATAACCTTTTCCTTTAGGTGTCTAGTTCTTTAATTTTGCTTAGGGACAAGCAAAAGTCCAAGTCAGGGAGAATGTTGGGATGAAATATTGTCCTCCTTTTTATACTGTTTCTATATGTTTTAAAGACCTTTTCTATATGGTTCTACAAAGACTTCACATACATTATCTCCATTTTATGTTGTTTCATATATACTTTCCTAAGACTTGGATCCTATGCTAATAAATGAATCCAGGTGGTTATATTATCAAATGGATGATTTGAATTATTAATATGCATGAAAAATAAATAGGATTTCATAAGTTTATTATAAGAGGTTGTTTTGTATATATGTTGGAATGATTAACCCTATCCAGCTAGAGAAAGAATCCAATGATGAGTAATTGTAATAGGATGTAGAATAGAGGAATCAATGAGAATGCATCCAAGTGCTAGACCTAGTGATTGGAGGAGATAAATGTGGTCATCATGGGAGAATAAATGCAGAGGAGAAAGAAGAATTATTCTAGGAATCTCACCGGAGTTTATGAATCTTATTTATGAAGCTGTTATGGTTAGAATTTATGTTTGGATAGGACTCTGTTTCCTTTGTTCCAGTTAATAAGTTGATCTCCAAAACAATATCCTGATGTCCAGGAATGAATTAATGATCACAGTTAGTTAGAAGGTTGAATAAGACTCTCCCATCTTTATATAGGAGAGGAGTTCGTCGATAGGTGGTTGTTATGTTTTACTTTCAAAATAGTTGTTACTTTGTTACAGTTATTAGCCATTTTCAGACATGTTATAATTTTTAATAAAATATGAAGAAGATTCTATCCTTGATATGATTTGAATTCAACTGTATGTTATGGGATGTGTAAAGATCTGAAGTAGATTTAATCTCCAGGAAAAGTGAGATAGTTCCCTGAGCTAGCCACTCAAGGTACTAACTCTCACTTTGCATGTTTTCTTATTTATTTCTGCATTCTTGGTTAATCTGTTTCATTTTATCTTATGTGTTATACTGTGAAGCAAGTGAGAACTATTGATTGATATTTCCAGTAATTATGATTCATGAGTAGAGTGTACGTATTTAATCCTCTGGAGGTTAGTCTTAGCCTTTCTATCATTTTTAAGTTGTTAGATTAAAACTGTGATTTTCTGTTAAATACAGTTATCTTCAGCTTATGTTGAAGGTACTCGTAGCAACTAGAAGTTTAGATTGTTTTTGTTGTTTTCCATTTCCATTTACTGTTTTACATTCCTATGCATTCTAGTAAGTAGGACTGGGTAAAATAAAGATTGTACAAGATTAGCTTAGAGTAGAAATGAGTCTTGAAGGCATAGATATTACAGGCATCATCATAATCTTACGCTCCTTGGTCGATAATTCAATGTAGGAATGAGATGATAGTGGACTGTTTAGTTAGGATAAATCCCTGAATTTTATTTAAGTCTACAACACATTAGTTTTTCTCTACAAAAACATTGTTTGTTTTTAACTTGCCATCAATAATATCTCTAGCACGCTTAATACAATTCATTTGGACATGTCCAGTTTTCTAATAATAATAACGTTTGAACCCTTTCCCTGTTGAAATGTTAAATTTGTTCTTAACAGGTAAAGCAATTTCCTCAACAATTGAATTCAACCTTTAGTAACTCTACTCTAGATTCATCAATCAAAGAAGAAATCACAGTTTCCAAACTAGGATTAATTTTATTTAATGTAAAAGCAATATGATCAAAGATTGAAGGCATACTATTTAGAAAGATTGCTTTAGCATCATCATTATCAATCATAGCTTTTACACCTGCAAGTTGATTAAGAAGTGAGCAAAATGTACTAATATTTTGTACAACACTTTCACCCTCTTTCATCTTAAGACCAAAAAGTTTTTGTTTGAGCATCATCTTGGCACTTGAATTTTGTGTGCCAGATAAAGAATTAAAACCATCCCATATTTATTTTGAAGTATTTGAAAGATCAATATGATGCAAATATGTATCAGACAACCCAAGACCAATCAATGTTGTGGCTTTACAGTCTTTTGATATCCATTTCACTACTTCATCAACATCTTGTGGCTTTTTGATAAATTCACTCACAATATCCCACAAATCTTTTACTTTTACAACAAGTTGCACCTTGGCTTGCCATGTATGAGATTCATGACCCTCAAATTTAGGAAGAGCATATGATTTCTCCATTTTGAAAAAACTTATACCTCCCTAAGAATATATTCAAAATTCTAATAAAAACAATCATTTCTCCTTTACATGCATTTTTATGTTAATAAAACCCCTAATTGCATCTATGGTTTTATTTTCAATGAGCTACAGTGCATTTGTTACATTCAACCACTTCTCTTTTTCAGCCTTATAACTTTAATATAATATTAAAACTTTAACCTTATCACTCCAAAAGAAATAAGTTAAATAAAATCCTAATAGCAAAGAAAATTCAAACAACTTCTCATTTCACACCCCAATTTTGATTGCATAGTTTTGATCCTGTGACCGCTTGCAATAAAATGAAACTCATATACCAACTCCACTACACACATTTACATGCAAGGTTTATTGAATGCTTATTTATGCATCGAGTTGAGTGAAATTTAGGTTTTACTTACAAATCTCTCCTTGTACGCAACAAGATTGATATATTCTCCAGTATAAATCAATTAAAAATCCTTTGGCATTCTAGCGCCCACATGAACTCAGCATACACATCTGGGATACATGCCGAATCTCTCCAACTGATGTAGGAGCATCCAGGGTGTAAAACAAATCTTGCATCACCCAGGGTAAGTGCAAGAAGGTGAGTTCACTTTTTGGCCAAAAAGTGGAAGTGTTTTTCCTATTTTTCAAAATTTGTCGTACTTGGACTGACAATTTGAAGCACTTGGACATAAAATATTAAGATGATGTAAAAATAAGAAATGTAGGATTTTGTTTCTAGTTTTCAAATATGTAATTTTTTCTAATACCCAGATGATGCAAGTCAGTTTTTATTGAATGTACAAAAAGTGGCCTTTTAAAAGTTCCCTATTTTTTGCAAAAGTATGCATGTGTACGGCCAACATAATTTGACCTAAATTAATGTATTTTTCTAATTCCTTTTGTGGAAAGATTCTCAGGATGTTGAATTTTGGTCAGGATATTTTTTTGTAAATTTTTGATAAATATATATTTTTTATTAATTTCTTAATGGCCCTAATTAGTGTTTTTAAAACCCCTCGTGTACAGCCAACATAATTTGCGCTAAAAAAAATTGTCTGACCAAACTAGACATCATTCTCTACATGATGAAAAAAATAGCAACCTATGTTATTTCAAGTTTATGAGTTAGTTTGTTTGGAAAATAAATAATAAATATAAAATTATGTTCAATAGTAAAAAAAATTACATATTTGAAAACTAGACTTTCAAATCTATAATGGGTTTTGATTTCATTAAAATATTCTGAAAAAAAAAGTCATTAACCATAGTGGTAAAACTAGTTTTTTCTCTTGTTGTTTTCATGGTCTCCTAGTTACAAGTCCAAAACTAAGGCTTGGGTTTCCATGCCTAAAAACTAATGCAAATTTGGAGGTTTGAAATTTCAAAATTTTAGAAACGCGTGCCCGTTCATAAAATAACAGGTACCCGTTTTGTTTTGGGTGCCCGATCCTAAACGAGTACCCATTTTTTTCAAAATAGGGACCTTTTCATAAATGAGTAAGTTGGCATTTGTGCACATATGGACATGAAATCTTAGACAGACCTCTAGAATGGTGAATTAAAGCCAATGGTGAAGAAAGTGCTTTAATATCATTTGTCATTGGTGGGATATTAATATTTT
This sequence comes from Cunninghamia lanceolata, assembly GCA_027924645.1. NCBI lineage: Eukaryota > Viridiplantae > Streptophyta > Pinopsida > Cupressales > Cupressaceae > Cunninghamia > Cunninghamia lanceolata. The sequence goes on along the minus strand of BSBN01001197.1, from coordinate 2,194,381 downwards.
CATTTTTCAAAATCTTGATAAAAATATTTGAAGTCAAATTTGAGGCACTTAGAGGCTTCGGATGGACCCAAAAATTGGCTAAAAACCAAAATGTACCTTGATAGGCCATTTTGCGGACACACATCTTTTCAAGAGCTTTCCAACGATATATTATGATTGAAAATCCAACGATTAGGTCTAAAATTATGATCCCGCGAAGTTGTACCTCAAAAAAAAAATGAAATATATCTTCTTAGTGGGAGTTACAATTTCTAGAATATTCTGGGGTGGTTACGCATTCCTGATAAAGGAGGAGAATGAGGGTTACAGGGAGTTAGTAGTGTAGATGGTGGCTCTGGCTTGTAGATTTTTGTAATTAGAAAGCCCATGTGGTTGTATCTTGAAATTTTTTTGAATATTGTAATGTCAGTACATTGAGATAATAGAAAGCATGTGTTTCTTTCTTGCATTTGTTGTTTTAATCTCTGTTATTGTTGTGTGTTTGGATTGGTAAGGGGAGTACCCTTCATCACCAATGCAACTATTCTTCCAATTTGTCTCCTCCACGTAGAATGGCATGGTCCACAACTTAACTGCATTTACTTATCACACTGATCTTAGAACAAGATGTGATGCCAATCTTCAACCCTTCACGAGTTGCCTATAGATTCCTCTGGATTCAACGCTACCACAAAACTTGGCTTTATTTCATTATGCAACCGTTTCTATTTGCAGATGTAAATATCTTCAAACATCATGCCTAGACTTCATACGTTGGATCTACTCTTATTCATTCCCTTTGCATAGAAATATATTCCTCTTTGGAGTGCTCTAATGCACATCAGTAGCTTCCTCTCTAGTTTGGATGCCTCAAAAGAATGCCTATTGTGTTTGTCTTTCATTGTGTATTCACCACCTCATATACACAAATTTGGATGCAATAGTTAACCTTTGCAAGGTTTATAGTTTTTTCTTGTCACACAGTATTCAATGACTCAAACTATTTTCTCTCCTTGAACGCCTCTTATTTCAAACATCTTCCTTCATAGAATCTGCACACAGGCACAGAGAATTTATTCGCTCTGATACCATATTAAAATGGCGGAGCAAATATATAGAGACCTGATCAAACTATTATTGCAATATTAACAAATCATAGAATAATATATTCAACTTGATTGTTATTCCATTACAATGTAGATCGCTTATAAAAACTTTTATTTTCTCGTACTAACTTCATACGGGAATAACCAATTCCCAACTAATTCATTACCAACATTTATTTATTTAAATCTAACTATAAACCAACAATTACAAATGTAAACCTTATTATTCTAACAGCAACACTTCGTATAACACAAAATGCACTGCTCACACACATCAAAACACAAAAGGTGAATACCAAAACACATCAAAACAAACAAAGCAAATGCCAAAATTTAAACACACATAAAATAAACAAAATGATTGTCGAAAGTTTAATTTCACTTCATCTAAATTATTTAAGAAGTTATAAAAAATGTAAAGCTCACACTAAACCATAAGACAAATTGTTCATCCAACCCACAAATTTGTTAGACACACTTAATCCAAAACATAAGAAATTGTTTGAACACACATAAAGTCTGGAAAAGATCAAACACACTTCATCCAAACCATAATAAGAAGTTTAAAATTCAAACAAACACAAAGTGAGAGCCAATTCTCACACCTCAAAAAAACACAAATATAACGCTAGAGTTAATTCACAACACTTCAAAGAACATAAGTTGCATGGATCACACACATCAAAACACACAATATGATGCCAAAACTCATATTGACATCAAAACACATAAAGGTAAAGGCCAAATCTCAAGCATGTGCACACACACAATGAGTTAGTTCAAAGTTCAATTGCGCTTCATCCAAACCATAAGAAGTTATAACAAATGCACAAATTTCACACTAAATCATAAGTAGTTAAAACAAATAATATAGACAATTCTCACATTTAAAAAAACACAAATTAAATGCCAAATTTCATAGTTCACACATATCAAACTGTTGTAAGTATGAGGTTAACCAGTGTTGTCATTGATGTCAACATACTCATATTGCATTGGTAAGAAGGATTGGATGAGCTATGTACTGAGGATATTGAGAAAATTAGTCTCAATCAGGAACAGTGAAGAACAGTGATGAGAAGAAGGCAAATATACTCAATAGGTTGAGGATCAGAGGATACGGATTAAAGGGTTTGTAGATATGAGTCTTGAGATGATCCAATTAAGATTTTAGAGGTCCGCATGAAGATATGAAAAAGTTGTGATTGGTCAAGTAGAACCGGATCCGCGAGATGCTCCAGAGTGACAGAGTGTTACAAAAAGGTCCGGTGAGATCCGGAGGTGCATTGTCAGACTCTGCGGATTGGAAGGAGTGTTTGGGATGTCCTTGTGATGTGTCATCTTAGTTTGTACAAGGTTTGGAGGTCCGGAAGAACCTGTTTCAGTTTGACAGTTGCGACAGACTGTGTTCTTAAAGTTCCAGATGAAGAGGAGAAGAGATTCCAGTAAGTAGAGGGAGTGCGGATGTACCTGGTCATTTAGGAAAGCTTGTGAAGGTTCTTGGATCATGTTGAGGTTGTGTTGTCAGTCCGCATTAGTGTTAGAGCACGAAATTGAAGATATTCTTCTGGATGAAGATATTCTTGTTCAGACTGGCCGACCGGATGAGTTATTCATCTTGCGAATGTTCTTGTGAATGATTGCTTGCCGACTTGCGAATGCTCTTGTGGATGATTGCCGACTTAGATGATTGTTCCTAAGTCGATGTCTTGTATAAATAAAGGTTTGTGAGTTCATTTCAAAGTGTGAGTGGAGCGGATGAGTGTGGCATAGCGAAAGAGCAAAGAGTAGAGAAGAAGTATCTCGGGCTTAAATGGAACTGATCCAGACATGGTAAAGATGTCAATCTCTAGTTCAAGTTTGTGATTCTTATCACTTTGTAGATAGTGTGTCTCTTGTAGGCAGTGTGCCTCTTTGTGAGCAGTGTGCTCGGGCAGTGAGCCCTAATTGGCATGTGCCATTCATTTTTCTTATTCTTCTAACAGAGAATAATCCTTGGGTTAATCACCCCGTGGTTTTTCCCTTAACCGGGTTTTCCACGTCAAAATCTTGGTGTCCAATGTGTTGATGTTTATCTGCTCCTGTGTTTATGCATTATGCTTTCATGAATGGTTAACTGATATGCTATTAACTAACAAAGAAGAATCAAGTGTTTGAAGTAGAAGCAAGTTTTTGTACAACTGATTCACCCCCCGCTCTCAGTTGTGTGCCCTAGATCTAACACAAACACATAAGGTGAATACTAAAACTCAAGTTACACACATCAAAACACACTTGAAGTAAAATCCAAAGCTGAAGAACACTCACACAATGAAGTGAAAGTTCAAATAGATTTTATCTAAGCCACAATAAGAATTTGAAACAAATTCACAAAGCTCACACTAAACCATAAGAAGTCAAAACAAATAATATAGACAATGAATATGTGAAACACAAGGTGAATGCCAAAACTCAAACATAGAAAATTTCAGAAACACACTTCATCAATGAAGGCCAAATCTCAAACACACTTAAATAAACATAATTTGAGACAATTCTCACATTTTAAAAAACACAAATTAAATGCCAAAAGTTAACTCACACAATACTTAAGAAAACACAAATTTCATGGTTCACACACATCAAAACACATAAGGTGAACGCCAATCTGACTCAAACAAACATCAAAACATATAAAGTAAAATCCAAAGCTTAAGCACACTCATACAATGAAATTGAAGTTCAAAACAATTTGATCTAAGCCACAATAAGAAGTTGAAAGTATATGCCATAAACACATGCACCCTTAAAACCGCATAATGAATGCCATAAATAAACAAAGCACACTTTATAAAACATAAGAAATAGTTTAAGAAAACGTGAAGTAAAGGCTAGAGCTCAAGCACACACAAAGTGAAGGCCAAATCTCAAGCATACTTTGAATCCAAACTATAGTAAGAAGTTTAAAGTTCAAACAAATAACTCACTTCAAAAAACACAATTTACATGCCAAAGTTAATTCACACAACACTTGAAAGAAGACAAATTGTATGGCTCACACATCAAAACACATAAGAACACAAATTGCATGCCTCACACATCAAAACACACAAGACGAATGTCAAAACTCAAACAAACATCACAAAACACAAAGTAAAGACCAAAATATCAAGCATGCACACATAGTGAAGGTCAAAGCCCGAACACACTTCATCCAAGCCACAATAAGATGTGAAAGTAAATGCCGAATGCACATGCATGCAAAAACTCCGACATTAAAAAACATAAACAAAATTCTAGGTCACACTTTAAAAGCAAAACTACCAAAGTTAACTCAAACACACATTAAAACAAACAAAGCAAATGTAAAACCAAAAACACATGAACAATTTAAAGCACACAATGAATGTAACAAATTCTCACTTCAAAAAACACAATTAAATTCCAAAATGAATACATTAAAAATAAACAAAGCAATACCAAAACTAATGTCAAAGTTCAATTGTTGATAGCACGAGTTCTCAAACATGCACAATGACCCATGCAAGACGCAAGTGAGAAACAAGTCTCTGCCCATTTTCAGGGGTTGTCAGATAACTTTTGTCCAGTAAATGACAAGAACTATATGAAACATATTTAAAATAGAAACAACATGAACTCAGTCTGATTACAAATCAGCTACAGGAGGTGTCCACACAGAATACAGAAATTCAATGCATCAAAAATTGATCTTTTTATTTCATTTGGCCTACTTGGCCTCTATTGCAAAATATTACAAAACTATTCAACTCTCATCTACCCATTGTCTACTTGTAATCTCCTTGGCCCCTCATCGGCCTTGACCTCTTCTCAGGTCTGTACTATTTAGCCCTTGGCCATATTCAGACTACTCTTTTCTCTGGCTATCCTTATCAGCATCAACTTTCTCTCCAAACTGTCTCTATCTCTTTTCTCCCTTTGTGGCCTCTTTCCTCTGAAGTTTATGGCCTCTTCTACCTTCTCTCGACCTCCTGTCAATGATCAATTTCCTTCTAGGAATTTTACCTCTTCTCATCAGCTTCTGACTTCACCTATTCTCTTGGCTACTTCCATGCACTAGCGGCCTATCATAATAGGTCTTTTTTGCATATATGATTCTATCCAATCATTCAATCGGTTGTTGTATCCACATACTTTGCTTCCCTTGCTGCCACTTCACTGTATGCTTCTTCTCCTTCTTTCCATTCTCTACTGGATTCATCTTACTTCAAGTTCCTTGGCATTTGTTCTCTTCTACCTGCTTCCAACTCATTGTCTTTCTTGCAACATCCTTGTTTGTTGCTGCTTGCTTCACTAGCCATACTTTATCACTAGATTGATGTCCTCTATTTGCTGCTTTTGAGCTTCTCTTCACTTGCTCTGTCTTCATCCTCCAATCATTTTCTCTAGGCCTCTTTGCTGGCCAACTTAACCTTGCATCATACTGCCAGTTATTCATCTGCACATTCCTCTTCCTCTCTATTTGCTTGTTAGCATAAACATAATTAAAAGTATTCACTTCTCTACAACCTTTTTCATCAATCTTTTTCCTTTGCCAATGTGGCACTACATATCCATGATCCTTAATCATATTTATATTCTCCAATTTCTTTTCCTTATCAACTTGCCTATCCATACTCCCATCTCTACATGCATGATCAAAAATAACAATTTTACCTTCATCCACCTGTGCAAGGATCTCCTATACCAAATTGCAGCCATCTTCAGCTTCTTGGCTTTTCAACTTTTCTTCTTCACAAGCATCTTGTTCTACTGTTGCTATATCTTCACATGCCTCTATAGTTTCATCTTCATCTTCATCAGCAAGCTGAACTCTTCTAGCTTCAATCTCCTCTTCTTTTTTAGGTACCTCTGCTGCAAACTCTTCTTGGCATTTTGCTTCCATCAATCTTTCCTCGTTCACATCTTCTATTCTTTCTTCAGGAGCTATTCTTGCCCCAACTTTCATCATCTTCAAGGTCTCATTCTTGACCTTCAGCATCACTTTCTTTATCCCTACATACAAATCTGTGAACATAACATTAGCAATTAAAATGAGAGACCACAATGCCTCTTTCAATGCTCCCCTCATGGACATTCTTCCTTCTTCTCTTCTCTTCTTCTTGAGTGCTATCTACTGCACTTTCGCCTCTTTCTCTTTTCTTATGTTCTCTTCAATGAGAACTCTCTTGACCTCTTCTAGTCCATGTTGCTCTAATGACAACCCTCTGTTGTCCCAACTTCTATGGGCACTCTTTTTATCCTTCTCTTCTCTTCTCAGCAATCTCCTTTACTAGCCATTTTACTTTCTTTTCCATTGGCCATACCCAATAATATCTTTGGTCTTGTTTTTCATACCATTTCTTTACCAACATCACGTCTCTCCTTAACGCTGCCAATTCTCTTTTGAATTCTTCATCTGTCACCCTCTTCTCTTCTTTTATTTTGTCTCTTTCCTCGAGATTCTCTTTCTTCATCTACTTCTTCATCATTCTATCTTCTTTCAGGCACCTCACCTAGGGCTTCCTTCTTTCTCACTCTGCCCAGTCTTTTGGTGCTACACACTGTAATACTTACAGTCTTCCTTCTTGTCCTGGATAAGTTGCCTCCCTTCGGCAATCTACTCAGCACTCAAGACCAACCTTGTACTCTTATACCAATCTGATAGCATTGGAGTCTCAAACATGCACAATGACCCATGCAAGACACAAGTGAGAAATAACATGAACTCAGTCTCATTACAAATTAGCTGCAGGAGGTGTCTACACAAAATATAGAAATTCAATGCATCAGAAATTGATCTTTTTATTTCATTTGGCCTACTTGGCCTCTATTACAAAATATTACAAAACTATTCAACTCTCATCTACCCATTATCTACTTCTAATCTCCTTGGCCCCTCAACGACCTTGACCTCTTCTCAGGTTTGTACTATTTAGCCCTTGCCCATATTCAGACTACTCCTCTTTTCTCTGGCTGTCCTTATCAGCATCAGCTTTCTCTCCAAAGTGTCTTTGTCTCTTTTCTCCCTTTGCGACCTCTTTCCTCTAAAGTTTATCTCAACCTCCTGTCAATGATTGATCTCCTTCTGGTAATTTCACCTCTTCTCATCAGCTTCTGCCTTCACCTATTCTCCTGGCTACTTCCATGCACTATTGGCCTATCATAATAGGTCTTCTCTACATATATGTTTATGTATGATCATTCAGTTGTTGCATCCACCCTAACCTATTTTTATTATCGGCCCTTCTCAAATTTATTAATCGGCCATCTTTTCTACTGTTATCGACCACCGTGTATATTTTCACGGTCTGCACTATTTGTTGGTGCCTATAGACCTTCTCTATTCTTCTTCACTGCTTCTCCTCTCCAATAGGCCTATTGGCCTCCTCTTCTACTATAATCGACCTTTCGTCTTGTTTATTCTGGCTGCTCTCTTTTCCTCCTGGCCTCTCGCCTTACTTTGACCTACTTTTTTCTATGTTGCCACCTCTCCCTTTTTGATACACGCGACCTCATTCATATGTTGCCTACCTCAAATAATCAGCCATTACATATGCTGCCCTTTGTTTGCTATTTATGGCCTGCACCATATTCTTATGTGCGGCCTTCTTCTTCTTCTGCAATGATAGTTTCTACTGTGACCTCATTAACTTCTAGCCACTTCATTACTATCAGCTACCCATGACTTGTTAGCGATTTCTCTATTTTGACCTGACAATTATCTTTCACTGCCATCCCATGTCTATTCTTATTAGTGCCTTTAATCGGCATGTTCTTGACCTACCTTTGCTTTGTCTATTTCACCTTTCTACCTTTCGCCACCTTCCACAATCTATCACCAACTGTTACATTTCCATAGAATATAGAATATCTTTTCATGACACCATCAATATGGCTGTCCACTTCTCAAACTAGCATTTTAACTGAACCTCATGATAATACCAGCTTCACCACCTATCCAACTTCCTTGAATATAATAAACAATTATCATTATTGTTCCTATCAGCTTCCTCTATTTGCTTCTGTCACTTGATCAAAACCAAAATCCATTGTCAAAGATAATTTTCAAAACTTACTCGGATGCCCCTGCATCAATTGCACTCATACAAAGCATAAGGAGTTAGAGAGTTCACATAAATACCAAAGTTAACTACGCCACTTAAAAGAGAACAAATTGCATGGCTCACACACATCAAAACATAAAGTAAAGGCCAAAGTTCAAACACACTTCATCCAAGCCACAATATTAAGCTATAATGTAAATGCCAAAAACAAATACCCATTTAAAAGTACACAATGAACAAACAAAAATTAAATTCAAAAGATCACATGTTAAAAACGTGCAAAAAGTAAAACAAAAACACTACTAAAATTATCTCTTGAAAATCACAAAGCATAAGAAATTAAAAAAACAACACAAAGTTCATATTTGAGCAAAGTTCAAATGGAGAAAAATATTCATGGAAAAATATTCATGCAAATATATGTGAAACAAGAATAAGAAATAGTTTAAACACAAAAAACATTTACTAAGAAGTTCAATGTTCGAATGAACAAGTGAGCCAATTCTCACACTTCAGAAAACACAAATCAAATGCCAAAGTTAGCTCAAACTACTTACAAGAACGCAAATTGCATGGCTTACACACATCAAAGAATACTTCAAATAACACAAATTACATGGCTTGCACACATAAAACCTTAAAGTAGATGCCAAAGCTTAAGGTCAAAGTTCCAACACGCTTCATCCAAGCTATAATAAGATACATGTTAAAATCTCAAATTGCATGGCTCACACACATCAAAAATCAATGTAGTTGCCAAAGCTTAAGGTCAAATTTTGAACACATTTCATCCAAGCTACAATAAGAAGTTAGAAAGTAAATGGAAAAAACACATGCACACTTGAAAGCACACAACAAATGCACAAAAAGTTAACTCAAACACATGTCAAAACTCACAAAGATACATTTTAAAAGCTCTAAAAGTGAATGCCAAAATTAACTCAAACACACATAAAAAACAAAAAAGAAAATGCCAAAACTCACACATCAAAATAAACAAAATCAATATCAAAGTCCAATTGTGCTTCATCTAAACTATAAGAAGTTAAAACCCTAAATTTACACTAAACCATAAGAAGTCAAAACAAACAATATCACACAAAGTTCAAACACAGTAAACTTGTTTGTGCAAACCAATATGTGAATCACACTTCATCCAGAGTATAATAAATAGTTTAAACACAAAGTGTAAGCGACAAGCCACATCATGCCAAAATCCTCTTGCCCTTCACTTCATCCAAAGAATAAGAAATAATTTAAATACACAAAGTGGAAGCCAAAGTTCAAGCACACATAAAGTGAAAGTTTAGGCACACGTCATCTAAACCACAATAAGAAGTTTAAAGTTCAAACAACTACAAAGTGAGCCTATCCTCACTCACACTTCAAAGGACATAAATTAAACACTTCAAAGAACACAAGTGGGGGTGGGGATAAGCAACCCACAAGGATCAAGGATAGAACAGATGGATTTAATAGTTGCCTCAATAGAAAATAAGAAATATGAGTTCTTTCCATGTTGAGAATAGATAAACCACATGGATAGGAGGGAGGTCAAAATCAGAATGTGGATCTGATAGTGTTGCACTCATATTCTATTTGCAAAAATTGAGGGCCCTTCCCAGACACATCAAAGAATGTTTTGATAGTGCCTCACACACATCAAAACACACAGAGTAAATGCCAAATCTTGATTAAGTGCATACACATAATGAAGGCCAAGACACAAAGTTCACACTAACAAAGTAAAAAAAATTAACACACAAAGTTCATCCAAAGGCATACAAAATAGTTCAAAGTGATTCAATTCTCACACTTCAAAAATACAAATTAAATGCATGGCCTCACATAAATTGAATGTCAAACTCATATACACCTTAAAACACAAAATACTAAAGATCAAATCTCAAGCACGCACACACACACACAATTAGGTCAAAATTAATATCCAAACCACAATAAGAAAGTAAAAGTTTAAACAAAATAAAGTGGGCCAAATTAAATGCTGAACTCTCACAACACTTCAAAGGGCAATGGCTCATGCATCAAACACACACAACACACAAAGTGAATATCAAAACTTAGACACATCAAAACACAACTTGTAAAGGCTTAAAGCTCAATTGCATACACACAGTGAAGGTCAGGTGTGAAGATCAAAATTCAATAATAAGTTAGTAAATGGAAAAAACACACGCGTACTTAAAATCATAACAATGAATGTCAAAAATTCTCACTTCAAAAAACACAAATTAAATTTTTAAGTGTGAACTTTTAAACATCCATCTAAACAATACAAGTTGCATGTCTCACACACATAAAAACAAACAAAGTGAAAACACATATAACCCACACAAAATTTCATCAAATCATAAAAGGTTGGCTCATCTAAACAATACTTCAAACAATACAAGTTGTATGTCTCACACACATAAACACACACAAAGTGAAAACACATATAACCCACACAAAATTTTATCCAAATCATAAAAAGTTGGCTCATCTAAAGCACTTCATCCAAAGCATAAGAAAGGTTTCAAGACAAGACCAAACCCACAAAGTCCAAACCATAATAAGAAGTCTAAAGTTCAACAAACAAACGAAAAGTAAAGGCCAAAGATCAAGCACACATACACACTATGAAGGTTCATCATCACATGTTCACACACAAACATCATCACACTTCATCCTCATTCTACCACATGTATTCAACACACACATACAAATCATATAAGGTTCAAAAATAACCACACTTCCATAGTCCAAACACATAGAAACCATAAAGATGAACACATTTTTAATTCAAACAAAATCTATAAATTTATGAAGAACACATACCACATGTATTCAAAACACACATACAAATCATATACAAATCATGTAAGATAAGAAAAACAAATAAAATCCATATGTATAAAACGTTTAATAAATAATGTAAGAAATGAAACATACACATTGTCACACTTCACCCACAACATAATGTTAATCTAGAATTAAACTAAAAAAATAATTCTAGATTAAAAATAAATTTAAAAAATAAGTCTTTTAATCTCCTTCATACTTAGAAACTTAGAAACTACACAAAATATTTTAAAAATTTTAATTGTAGGTAAAAAAAACAAAATAAAATATTTTTAACTTCTAATATTTGGGTGCATTGAATTGAACTTTAAATGCCAAAAACACATCACACTTAGAAGCACAAAATGAATGCCACAATTTTCACTTCAAAAAACACAAATGCAATTCCAATGATCACACTTTAAAAGCACAAAAAAGTGAACACCAAAGTTAAATCAAACATATCAAAACAAATAAAGAAAATGTCAAAACTCAACCACACATCAAAACAAACAAAATAAATTTCAAAGTACAATACAATTCACACACAAATCCATCATAAGTCGAAACAAACAATACACACAAATTTCAAACATAAAAAAAATTGTTCGTAAAAGCCATAAATAAACAAAACACACTTTCTAAAACATAAGAAATAGTTTAAGAAAATATGAAGTAAAGGCTAGAGCTCAATCACACACAAAGTGAAGGCCAAATCTAAAGCATACTTTGAATCCAAACTATAGTAAGAAGTTTAAAGTTTAAACAAATAACCCACTTCAAAAAACATAATTTACATGCCAAAGTTAATTCGCACAACACTTGAAAGAACACAAATTATATGGCTCACACATCAAAACACATAAGAACACAAATTGCATGCCTCACACATCAAAACACACAAGACGAATGTCAAAACTCAAACAAACATCACAAAACATGCACATGTAAAGACCAAAATATCAAGCATGCACATGAAGGTCAAAGTTCGAACACACTTCATCCAAGACACAATAAGATGTGAAAGTAAATGTTGAATGCACATGCATGCAAAAAGTCCCACATTAAAAAACATAAACGAAATTCTAGGTCACACTTTAAAAGCAAAACTGCCAAAGTTAACTCAAACACACATCAAAACAAACAAAGCAAATGTAAAACCAAAAACACATGAATAATTTAAAGCACACAATGAATGTAAAAATTATCACTTCAAAAAACACAATTAAATTCCAAAATGAATACACTAACAATTAACAAAGCAATGCCAAAACTAATGTCAAAGTTTAATTGCTTATAGCAAGGGGTCTCAAACATGCACAATGACCCATGCAAGACGCAAGTGAGAAACAAGTCTCTACCCATTTTCAAGGGCTGTCAGACAACTTCTATCCAGTAAATGACAGGAACTATATGCAACATATTTAAAACATAAATAACATGAACTCAATCTCATTACAAATCAGCTATAGGAGGTGTCCACACAGAATACAGAAATTCAATGCATCAAAAATTGATCTTTTTATTTCATTTGGCCTACTTGGCCTCTATTGCAAAATATTACAAAACTATTCAACTCTCATCTACCCATTATCTACTTCTAATCTCCTTGGCCCCTCATTGGCCTTGACCTCTTCTCAAGTCTGTACTATTTAGCCCTTGGCCATATTCAGACTACTCCTCTTTTCTCTGGCTATCCTTATGAACATCGGCTTTCTCTCCAAACTGTCTCTGTCTCTTTTCTCCCTCTGCGATCTCTTTCCTCTGAAGTTTACAGCCTCTTCTACCTTCTCTCAACCTCTTATCAGTGATCGATCTCCTTTTAGTAATTTCACCTCTTCTCATCAGCTTCTGACTTCACCTATTCTCCTGGTTTCTTCCATGCACTATCTGGCTATCATAATAGGTCTCTTTTGCATATATGATTCTGTCTGATCATTCAATCATTTGTTGCATCCACCCTAGCCTACTTTTATTATCGGCCCTTCTCAAACTTATTAATCGACCATCTTTTCTGTTGTTATCGGCCACCATGTATATTTTCACAGCCTGCATTATTTCTTGGTGCCTATCGACCTTCTCTATTCCTCTTTGCCACTTCTCCTCTCCAACCTTCGCCTATCGGCCTCCTCTTCTGCTATAATCGACCTTTCGTCTTCTTTATTCTGGCCGCTCTCTTTTCCTCCCGGCCTCCCGCCTTACTTCGGCCTACTTTTCAGAATATTTGTGGCCTATCCTCTTCTATGTTGTCACTCTCCCTTTTCATTCGCACAACCTCATTCATATGCCGCCTGCCTCAAATAATCGGCCATTACAAATGCGGCCCTTCTATTTCCATTTAAGGCCTACACCAGATTCTTATGTGCGGCCTTTTTCTTCTTTTGAATGACAGTTTCTATTGCGATCTCATTAACTTGTAGCCGCTCCATTACTATCAGCCACCCATGACTTGTCAGCAGTTTCTCTATTTTGGCCTGACAGTTATCTTTCACTGCCGTCCCATGTCTCTATTCTTATCCGTGCCTTTAATCGGCATGTTCCTGACCTACCTTTGCTTTGTCTATTCCGCCTTTCTTCCTTTTGCCACCTTCCACAATCTGTCACCAATCGTTACACTTCCATAGAATATAGAATATCTTTTCATGACACCATCAATATGGCTGTCCACTTCTCAAAATAGTATTGTAACTGAACCTCACGATAATCACCACCTTCACCACCTATCCAACTTCTTTGAATATAATAAATAATTATCATTATTGTTCCTGTCGTCTTGGCGAAAGGAGCTTCCTCTCTTTGCTTCTATCACTCGATCAAAACCAAAATCGATTGTCAAAGACAATTTTTGAAACTTACTCGGATGCCCCTGTATTCCCCAGGGACAAAAATCATGTGCTCTGGCACATGTGTTCCTCTATGATTTCAAACAACATTTTCTTCCTCCTTTTCTATAACTTCTCTGCCTCATATACATCACTCTTCCAACATTTCTATGCAACACCATAGGCTACTCTCACATGGCTGCTTACATCACTTACAATCTATTCCACACTCCAATCTTTCAAATCATAATCAAATGGGAAAATAATAACTATATCCAATGCATTATCCATACCTACTATCACTATATCATCTTCAATTTGTTCATCCATTATATTTTCAAGCCATTCCTCCTTCATGGGGAGGACTATGGACTTAGAAAACCTATCTTGACACAACACTTCAAGACCTATGTCATACCCCAAGTCTCCCTACCAATTCAAGTTCTCTTAGACATTTTCTACCCCAAAATGTCTAATTCAACCTAAGTAATCTATTATAGAGGTGAAAGGCCTATTTGTCTGTTATTCCCAATACAGACCTTACTTTCTTGGCACGAGGCATTCTTCTTTGTCCTCACTGCTTCCAAGATTCCCAATTTCCAAGGCTTATAGCCTTCTTGAGCCTGTTATCAACCCTCCTCTCTAGGTCCAGGGTTTTGATTGCTTGGTGCTCAATTCCTCCTACTCTATTTTTCACCCCTGCCTTTTTAGACTGCAACTTGCATACCTAGCCGGGCTATAGCAGAGCTCACCTAGGACAAGTTCTTATTGTCTCTCATTGACAATCCAACCACTAACACCAACAGGAAAATAAGAAAGAAGATGACTGTATAGGGAAATTGCAGGGACATCAAGACAAAGACATTTTGTACAAACAAAAACAAAAGAACAGAAACAAACTGACTACTCTACTTTAAATCGAGTTATGCAAGAATTCTATAGACAATGCACAAATAGATTCAAACTATCAATGTTCTTATTCTGAGAGTTCTTTCTGTTTACATTCGATGTCTGTTCTCCAACTTTTTTTTTTCTTCCAACCAATTTTCAAAAGCAAAAACCAGTTTTTATCTTATTCGTCCTTTTTCTGTTATCAGACAGTTAGGGTTTTCTGTCTGTTCAGTTAGGTTTTCTATGCATCCTTGAACCCATCGATTCACATACATTATCAGCAAAACATGCTCTTTGCTCACCGATCATACGTCCCCTGTCGGCATGCTTTCTATCGCGATACATTCCCCTTTGCATGTACATACATCCTTGAACCCATCAGTTCACATACATTATCAGCAAAACATGCTCTTCGCTCACCGATCATACTTCCCCTGTTGGCATGCTTTCTATCGCGATACATTCCCCTTTGCATGTACATACAATGCCTTCATGCAATATGTGGACCCGCGACCTTCATTTTCCCAATGTATGTTCCTTCGCATATACATTCGTTTGTATCATACATTATCGAAATATGCATTCACTTTGTCATCGACAAGATAATCTATTGTCTTATCGACATATACATTTGCTTTATTCATCACCCAAACTTACTACACACTCCTCCCGATATGCATTGTATTGTCTTCACTTTCGGCAAGACTCCTTCCATCGCTCAGACTTTGACCCTATCTTCTGATCTTCATCTCACACCGATATGCCTCATATCCACTTCGCTATCGGCTAGATCTCCTATCATCGGCCACACTTTCATATCTTCTCCCAATGTCCATTCTTACTCCGATGGATCCACATTGCATATACAAACAACACTTGCATGCATCTGGTGGGGTCCACAACTTACACTTCCCTATGTATCTTATGGTCAACGTATCTCCATTCATACATTCGCTGCATACATTACTAATATGCAAGAGGTGGGACCCGCGGTCCTCAATCTTCCCTTGTATCTCACGACCTTGTATCTCACGAACTGTATGTTTGTTCATTCACTTGCAACATACAAAGCCCCTGATATACAAAGGTAGAAAACATACAAGTTGTACCGCCATACAACTGACGTATACACATGAAATGTCTTTGACATGCAGACGACGTATATACATAGAATGCATGTTCATGTTATTGAACCCAAATGAACCCACTCCTTCATCGGTCCCATGCCTTCCTATTTGAAAATCAAAAACATCACACCAAAAATGTGAAAGTATACATGGGCTCCAAGCCCTTGGTGCGAGCCTGCACCATTCTTGACCTTCAGCATCACTTTCTTTATCCCTGCATACAAATCTGTGAACATAACATTAGTAATTAAAATGAGAGACCATAAAGTCTCTTTCAATGCCCTCCTCATGGACATTCTTCTTTCTTCTCTTCTCTTCTTCTTTCTCTTTTCTTATGTTCTCTTCAATGAGAACTCTCTTGACCTCTTTCGGTCCATGTTATCTAATGGCAATCCTCTGCTATCCCAACTTATGTGGGCACTCTTTTTATCCTTCTCTTCTCTTCTCAAGGTGATCTTTTGCCTTTTTCTTTTCTTAGCAATCTCCTTTACTGCGCATTTCACTTTCTTTTCCATTGGCCATATCCAATTTCCTTGGTCTTGTTTTTCATAGCATTGCTTTACCAACATCACATCTCTCTTTTGAATTCTTAATTTGTCATCCTCTTCTCTTCTTTTCTTTTGTCTCTTTCCTCGAGACTCTCTTTCTTCATCTGCTTCTTCATCTTTTAGGCACCTCACCCAGGGCTTCTTTCTTTCTCACTCTGCCTAGTCTTCCTTCTTTCCCTGGCTAAGTTGCCTCCCTTCGGCGATCTACTCAGAACTCAAAACCAACCTTGTGCTTTGATACCAATCTGATAGCACTGGAGTCTCAAACATGCACAATGACCCATGCAAGACGTAAGTGAGAAATAAGTCTCTACCCATTTTCAAGGGTTGTCAGATAACTTTTGTCTAGTAAATGACAGGAACTATATGCAACATATTTAAAATAGAAATAACATGAACTCAATCAACTATAGGAGGTGTCCATAGAATACAGAAATTCAATGCATCAGAAATTGATCTTTTTATTTCATTTGGCCTACTTGGCCTCTATTACAAAATATTACAAAACTATTCAACTCTCATCTACCCATTATCTACTTCTAATCTCCTTGGCCCCTCAGCGGCCTTGACCTCTTCTTAGGTCTGTACTATTTAGCCCTTGGCCATATTCAGACTACTATTTTCTCCGGCTGTCCTTATTAGCACCAGCTTTTTCTCCAAAGTGTCTCTGTCTCTTCTCATCAGCTTCTACCTTCACCTATTCTCCTGGCTGCTTCCATGCACTATCGGCCTATCATAATAGGTCTCTTCTACATATATGATTCTGTCTGATCATTTAATCAGTTGTTGCATCCACCCTAGCCTGCTTTTATTATCCACCCTTCTCAAACTTATTAACTGGCCATCTTTTCTGTTGTTATTAGCCACTGTGTATATTTTCATGGCCTGCACTATTTCTTGGTGCCTGTCGGCCTTCTCTATTCCTCTTCGCAGCTTCTCCTATTGGCCTCTATAACACCCGCCTTGAACACCTTAAAGAAATACACATTTATGCTACATGAAACAGGAACATTTTTTTTTAAAATGTTTAAGATAACAAGTAATATTAACATAACTAATTACGACATATTCTGTAAGGATACAAGGCTGCATTACTTTACAAACCAACTAACATAATTTAACATTCATCAGTAACTGATCTAAATCCAATGCATAATTGAATAACTGATTCATATTTATTACATATCGTTAGATAATACAATTACATGATCAAAAACATAACTGAAATGCTTTTATTACACATAAGTACATCATGACATCATTACATTGCCATTTTCAGACTACATCAGGATGACTTACATTATGAATGATCTATTACACAAGTCTGGTACAAAATAATACACATACATCTTCATCAACTGGGACAAGTACAACTGGAACAAATCTTTTCTGCATATGAACTTCGACAAGGAATAACCAATGGATGATAAAGCTCTTCCACCCGACCATGTGGAACCCTAAGGTCCACCCCCCGAGCTAGGAGTTAACATGAGGTCCCAAACAATAACAGTCAGGTAGACAAGACTAACATGAACAAAGGACGACCAAACGCCAATACAACACATGGCAATAACATAAACAACACAACACAACTTATCTTCCAGAGGCAACACATAACGAATGGGGAGAGTACAACTAGGGAGTGCTAGGCTGCAGTAGGGAGGAGTGTCATCACATGGCTTGTCATGGGTTGTCCTGGTAAGCCTTCCTAGGCCCCGGCCCCCATCTTGGGTTGTCCTGGCAGCCTCTCCTGACTCCCGGCCCCCATACAACGCTCATGCGGAATCAACATACCTTTCATGAGGACAAGGTAGTTGATCTTGCCATTCCAGGCCTTCTCATCTCATCTCAAGCCTAAACAAGCACTTGAGCCATGAGTGAGGCATCCACTTATCTTGTTTAGTGTACTTAACTACCCAACCCCCTAATTTATTATTTAGGTTATCACTGAATTATCAAACTCCCACATGGGTTGTCCCGGACGCCACTTTTGGGCTCCGACCCCCATTGAGAGCCACTCCCCTACCTGCATCTAGTAGACCCTACTCAACAACATAGCAAACATCATCATGACAATGATGATACATGAACCATGCAAGGCATTAACCATCTTGCATAACCATTATTCTGATATGAACATATATATGTAATGATGCAAGGCATTCACCTTCTTGCATATCATCTCAATTACAAGGACATACTCTTAATACATTTTCCATGGCTTCCAATGAAGTAACTCATAAGAAAAATACTTTTTCATGAATATCGACGTCCCCCCATTGTCTAATCCAACACAACATCCCAAACAAATAAATAAATAAATCACAACATTCATGAAGAGCCTTTCTACACATCAAGATGCATTCAGAATATTTACATTCTTCCACTACACCATAACCAAATTCCTTATACATGACAAAAGGCGACATGACTTCAATAACTCAGGACACTTATCAACACATTACATGAAGTCGAACACAACAACCTTGTCCTCTGGAAATGAACCCTTGACAACTTACACTTTGACCATTTCATACAATTTCAATTCACACTAACTAATTATCTAATACCTTTAATCAAATTTCCAATACAATAATCATATACCTAATCCTTAATCCATTATCTTAACAAAATGAAGAAACCATATTAAAACCGATGTCAATCTAAATTAAATTTCATTAACCATAATATATATAATCACAACGATTTTCTTTTAATCAAATAAATAATGGCAACATTATTCTAAATTCCCAATTTTATTTGGCTTATAAACAATCAACCATACTTTTGAAATAATAATAATAATAATTATAATTATAATTATAATAATGATACTAATAATAACATTGATATTAATAGTACTACTATTAATACACACATGCATTCAAACACATTTGTAAAGGAAATAAACATTCCTTAGGGTTAATCTAAGCCAATCAGACGAAATGCATACAAGAAAGCACAACTAACCTAGATTAACAATGACGGGTTTCTGTAGACTAGAATTGAAACGATAAATCTTAATGCATGGAAAGTAAATAAGAAAACTCTGTTTCTACCTCCAAAAAGTGACTTCTTCTCAGTGAAGTGCATCAGATTCTGCGCAGAGTCTGTGAGCTGTCTAGGGTTGCGTCTGCAACTACAGATTTGTCCTCTGTTGCTAGATTTGTCCCTACGCAAAGACTGCTCCTAATCTTATTACTAATAGTTTGTGGTGCTTTTAGTGAATGTAATTGAGTGAGACATTTGTAGTGCATTAAGCTACTGATATGAATGAAATGCATACCATGTATAATAGTGACAAAATAATATTTCTCATGACACGGAGGAAGGATAATCTTGTTGACCGATGAATAATATTAAGTGGGAATATTAAGACTGCTATGGAGGCCTGCCAAACAAAAGCATGGTAAATCATTTGGCCTTGTTATATAGATAAATTAGTAAGGGAAAGGGGAGGGTAATTGTAGTTACTAGCAGGCGGAAGCCAAGGATAGTATCTACATCAACTGGCGAAAACCCTTTCGCTCTTAAAGCCAGATGGGCAACCATGGTGCCCACTACGATAGTCATGAAAGTGGTGCAGAACAAGAATACATCTTGATACTTGAGCTCTCTATTACGTGCAAATTCCAAGATAAAAAACATGGTTTATTTGTTGGCATCTCCACATGCAGATATTGCAACCATACAGGAATATATGCAAATTTAATAAAGTCAACAAGCTGCCAAAAATAAATGAACATTCCATTTGTTAGACCAAGAAAAAGAAGCATAATTTACAACGTTTGTGAGTTAGCTTCAGTGTAGAAATTTAAGAATTGATTCTCTTGGACATAAGTTTGGACTCATTTTTAAAGAGTTCAATCAATCTTTTCTAAGGTTTCATTTCTATGTTCTTCTCCGCCATATGGCTGCTGAGTTGCCCCAAGGCTTTGTGGAGCGCACCCAGGGAAGAGGACTTTTGGTGACGGAGTGGGCCCTCAGTTGCACATTCTCAGTCATTCTTCTGTGGGAGCGTTTCTCACTCAGTGTGGGTGGAATTCAGTGATGGAAGGATTGCGGTTTGGGGTCCCTCTTGTGACTCTTCCATTGCAGTATGAACAGGGCTTGAATGCTAAGCTCGTAGCCCAGGAACTCAAGCTGGGAGTGGAGATCAGGAGGAATGAGATGGATGATTCATTTTCTAAGGAAGATGTTAGTAGGGCTGTTCGGATTTTAATGGTGGAAGAGGAAAGCAGATGCATCAGATCTAATGTTCAGGAGATTAGTAGAGTATTAAGTAGTAACGATTGCCAAATCTATCGATCGAACATCGACAACCTTGTTTCTTTGCTCAAACAGAAAGTGTCCTGCAAACAAGCTATTTGATATGTTCCATAAGCTTATCCAGGCGATATCTAGCATAGAGAATGCTTAGCTCTGTAAAGATGCCCATATGTGCACACTCCAATCTCAAGCCACTTTCAATGAGAGATATGAGTTCATCAAAGTGACCTTTGTTTCGATAATAATTCACGTTCTCGGAAACCCACCATTTGCAGATTGGAACGCCGAACCCAATTAAAACCCCAATAACCAAAATAACTTAGAAAACACCCATTACCATCTGTGGCTTCCCATTTCCCGCGTGTGGGATGTGATGGACCTCTTCATTCTCAATGTAGTGCAAAAGCATCAGTACACATGTATGCGAAAGTAGAAGCATGCACAAAGCACATGAATTGTTTTATAGACTCTGATTGTTTTCAGGGTCACCATACAAGGCTTGGAGTCGATGGAAATTAGCCAAAATTGATATAATAGCTTTAAAAGAGATGATGGTTATTTTCCAAGACGTTCAGGTTTGAAAAATAGTTTCAGGGTCGATTTTGGTTAAGAAATGGTGCAGGGTCAGAATCCCTCTAACGCCATTACACAGAAAGCTCATTACATTACTAGAGCGCATAGAGAACTGTAGATTTTGTCTTAGGATCAATTTGAACGGGAAGAATAAATCGGTTTAGACAATTTAATATAGGGTCGACTAGAAGGAAACTCTGGAAGCTCAAGATTTGCCTAGTAATTACTAATCTCTTTGCCCCTGCTTGTTCTCCACATACAATTAAGCTGTTCAACCTGACGCCATTTACATAACGATGTGAAGAATCCATATGGGTATCATCCCTTTCTCTTCCTGACCAATACCCATTTCGCTCTTTCTCGCAGTAGAATCATCCTCTGGTATAGGCATGTCACTGTGATGTGAGATTCGAACCTGGACGTCGCCCTCGAAACTTTCAAGACAATGTGATTGGTAGCTGTATAACCTATTCATCCTGTGTTGAGGGTGCGGATGTGTTTTCTTGGTGTCTACAGATCACACATGATGTAGTCTTAAAGTATCTATAGTGATATGGTTTTTTTTCAATTTGGATCCCTAAATGATAAAATATGGCTCATTTTCTCTTCTCAAACGTTTATGCAGAAATGGCAGATGAATAATTAAATCATAATAGAAAATCATTTGAAATGTAATGGTTACAGAATAAGTATAAAACGGATTATCAAAGAGGTTCTAAAACTTTCAAGCAATGCGAATTGGAGGAGTAAAACCAGATTTCCGTCATCCATTCTAAAGAAAACAAGGATAGAAAGAAGACATTAGAACCTGTATCCGTAGCTTAGATTTGATGCAGAATTCAATTCTTCAGTTGCAGAAAACTCGATCCTTCTTCCTCCTGCCCAATTCCCCCCTCCTTGCCTCTACAAACTTTTCTTTTATAACACAGTCCCTTCCATGTTCCAAAGAACTCGGCACGCGATCCCGTGCATCTCCCTTCTCAAGATATACTTTTATTTAATTTAATGATCCCAAGAGGTTACTCTTTTTAAATATTAACACACAATTCCGACAACATTTAATTACTTTATAGCCGACCAAGCATATTTATTTAATAAAGTTAAGTTGTAAATCACAAATTACAACATAACTTACAATTATTTTATTTATTTAAATATTTATTGCAAATAATATTATATTAAATAATACAAAATTTCTCACAATCTTTATTTAACAACTATACTTCTAATAAAATAATAATTTATTTACAACAATAATTAACAACTATCGACCTAATAATCAATATTATCTTTTATAAATATATTTAATTATCAAAATTATAATTTCCGTAATATGATTCTAATTAAAGCACAATGACACCTTACACATTCAGACACTTTCTAACCTAGTTAGACTCCAAAGTGCAATATTACTTGTCCGCAAATCATGATCAAATGACAGACAACGACCAACAGGATAAACTGACAACCAGACAACACTGACATGGGACCTCACGTTAACTCCAACCAACTAATCCATTGGCGAAGGCACGCTCAGACCTGGTAATCAGGTGGAGTCAGTGCCTAGTACCTGCATTCCTACAACAACGCACGGTTAAACATTCAAGATATATATCCACATACAGTCCTATAGTGAATGGAAATCACAGTGGGGTAGGGTACTCGAGAGCGAGTAATACAACATTGTTCCATTCACGTTTATGAATAAACGATTAACTATGTTGAACAAGATATCTGATATTAATCAACAACATAAAACATTCAATCCCCTCTTACATTCTAATATCGCAATTAACATCAAAACATCTGTAACATCTAGTTTATTTATCAAATTGTAAAGCATAAGATAATAGAATCCAACATCAACAATCATTACTATACTGATTAGGTCCATAATGAAGTAACAAGATAACAAGAGATCCATCATCTACTGTCTAAGACACTATCATAAAGTCTAAGCAAACATCAATCTGATGGACGACGAGATGAGGGGCACTACAGCCTCCTCTTCTGCAATAATCAACCTTTCATCTTCTTTATTCTGGCCGCTCTCTTTTCCTCCCAGCCTCCCGCCTTACTTCAGCCTGCTTTTCAGAATATATGTGGCATGTCCTCTTCTATGTTACCGCCTCTCCCTTTTCATATGCACAGCCTCGTTCATATGCCGCCTGCCTCAAATAATCAGCCGTTACATATGCAGCCCTTCTTTTTCTATTTACGGCCTGCACCAAATTCTTATGTGCGGCCTTCTTCTTCTTCTGCAATGACAGTTTCTACTGCGACCTCATTAACTTCTAGTCGCTCCATTACTATCAGCCACCCATGACTTGTCGGTGATTTCTCTATTTTAGCCTGCTCCATTACTATCAGCCACCCATGACTTGTCGGTGATTTCTCTATTTTAGCCTGATGGTTATCTTTCACTATCGTCCCATGTCTATTCTTATTCATGCCTTTAATCAGCCTATTCCTGGCGGCTTTGTCTATTTCACCTTTCTGCCTTTCCACACTTCCATATAGTTGTACACTTCTCAATTGTAACTAAACCTCACGATAATCACCACATTCACACCCTATCCAACTTCCTTGAATATAAACAATTATCATTATTGTTCCTGTCACCTTGGCGATAGGAGCTTCCTCTCTTTACTTCTGTCACTCGATCAAAACCAAAATCGATTGTCAAAGATAATTTTCAAAACTTACTCGGATGCCCTTGCATCAATTGCACTCATACAAAGCATAAGGAGTTAGAGAGTTCACACTAAAAATATAAGGATTCAAAGCAAACAATACACACAAAGTTCATAGAAAAATTGTTCATCCAAACCATAAATAAATATGTGAAGGCCAAGCTCAAACTATAATAGGAAGAAGTTTAACTCACGCCACTTAAAAGAGAACAAATTGCATGGCTCAAAACATAAAGTAAAAGCAAAGTTCAAACACACTTCATCCAAGCCACAATATTATGCTATAAATTAAATGCCAAAAACAAATACGCATTTAAAAGTACACAATGAACAAACAAAAATTAAATTCAAAAGATCACATGTTAAAAACGTGCAAAAAGTAAACACAAATTGCATTCCAAAGATACACACAGAGCATAAGAAATTAAAAAAGCAACACAAAGTTCATACTAGAGCTATAAGAAGTCAAAACAAACAATGGAAAAAAAAATTCATGCAAACCATAAATATGTGAAACAAGAATAAGAAATAGTTTAAACACATAAAAAACATTTCATCCAAGGCCAAAAGATTAAGAAGTTCAATGTTCGAATGAATACAAAGTGAGCCAATTCCACACTTCAAAAAACACAAATTAAATGCCAAAGTTAGCTCAAACTACTTACAAGAATACTTTAAATAACACACAATGTTCGAATGAATACAAAGTGAGCCAATTCTCACACTTCAAAAAACACAAATTAAATGCCAAAGTTAGCTCAAACTACTTACAAGAATACTTTAAATAACACAAATTGCATGGTTCACACACATCAAAGAATACTTTAAATAACACAAATTACATAGCTCGCACACATCAAAACTTAAAATAGATGCCAAAGCTTAAGGTCAAATTTTGAACACGCTTCATCCAATCTACAATAAGAAGTTAGAAAGTAAATGGAAAAAACACATGCACACTTGAAAGCACACAACGAATGCACAAAAAGTTAACTCAAACACATGTCAAAACAAAGATACATTTTAAAAGCTCTAAAAGTGAATGCCAAAATTAACTCAAACACACATAAAAAACAAACAAAGCAAATGTCAAAACTCACACACATCAAAATAAACAAAATCAATATCAAAGTCCAATTGTGCTTCATCTAAACTGTAAGAAGTTAAAACAACCCTAAATTTACACTAAACCATAAGAAGTCAAAACAAACAATATCACACAAAGTTCAAACACAATAAACTTGTTTGTGTAAACCAATATGTGAATATAATAAATAGTTTAAACACAAAGTGTAAGTGACAAGCCACATCATGCCAAAATCCTCTTGCACTTCACTTCATCCAAAGAATGAGAAATAATTTCAAGAACCCCATAAGAAAGTTCACAAAGTGGAAGCCAAAATCAATATCAAAGTCCAATTGTGCTTCATCTAAACTGTAAGAAGTTAAAACAACCCTAAATTTACACTAAACCATAAGAAGTCAAAACAAACAATATCACACAAAGTTCAAACACAATAAACTTGTTTGTGCAAACCAATATGTGAATATAATAAATAGTTTAAACACAAAGTGTAAGTGACAAGCCACATCATGCCAAAATCCTCTTGCACTTCACTTCATCCAAAGAATGAGAAATAATTTCAAGAACCCCATAAGAAAGTTCACAAAGTGGAAGCCAAAGTTCAAGCACACATAAAGTGAAAGTTCAGGCACACATCATCTAAACCACAATAAGAAGTTTAAAGTTCAAACAACTACAAAGTGAGCCTATCCTCACTCACACTTCAAAGGACATAAATTAAACACTTCAAAGAACACAAGTGGGGGTGGGGTTAAGCAACCCACGAGGATCAAGCATAGAACGGATGGATTTAATAGTTGCCTCACAAAGTTCGTCCAAAGGCATACAAAATAGTTCAAAGTGATTCAATTCTCACACTTCAAAAATACAAAATTAAATGTATGGCCTCACATAAATTGAATGTCAAATTCATATACACCTAAACACAAAAAACTAAAGGTCAAAGCTCAAGCATGCACGCACACACACACACAATTAGGTCAAAATTAACATCCAAACCACAATAAGAAAGTAAAAGTTTAAACAAAATAAAGTGGACCAAATTAAATGCTAAACTCTCACAACACTTCAAAGGGCAATGGCTCATGCATCAAACACACACAACACACAAAGTGAATATCAAAAATTAAACACATCAAAACACAACTTGTAAAGGCTTAAAGCTCAATTCAAAGGTGTGAAGATCAAAATTCAAACATACATCATCCGAGCCACAATAATAAGTTAGTAAATGGAAAAACCACATGCGTACTTAAAATCATAACAATGAATGTCAAAAATTCTCACTTCAAAAAACACAAATTAAATTTTTAAGTGTGAACTTTTAAACATCCTTCTAAACAATACAAGTTGCATGTCTCACACACATAAAAACACACAAAGTGAAACACATATAACCCACACAAAATTTCATCCAAATCATAAAAGGTTGGCTCATCTAAACAATACTTCAAACAATACAAGTTGTATGTCTCACACACATAAACACACACAAAGCGAAAACACATTTAACCCACACAATTTCATCCAAATCATAAAAAGTTGGCTCATCTAAACCATAATTAGGAGAAATGCACTTCATCCAAAGCATAAGAATACTTTCAAGACAAGACCAAACGCACAAAGTCCAAACCATAATAAGAAGTCTAAATTTCAACAAACAGAAAAGTAAAGGCCAAAGATCAAGCACACATACACACTATGAAGGTTCATCATCACATGTTCAAACACAAACATCATCACACTTCATACAAACATCATCACACTTCATACAAACATCATCACACTTCATACAAACATCATCACACTTCATCCTCATTCTACCGCATGTATTCAACACACACATACAAATCATATAAGGTTCAAAAATAACCACATGTATTCAAAACACACATACAAATCATATACAAATCATGTAAGGTTCAAACACATAGAAACCATAAGAAAAACAAATAAAATCCATATGTATAGAATATTTAATAAATAATATAAGAAGTGAAACATACACATTGTCACACTTCATCCACAACATAATGTTAATCTAGAATTAAACTAAAAAAATAATTCTAGATTAAAAATAAATTTAAAAAATAAGTCTTTTAATCTCCTTCATACTTAGAAATTTAGAAACTACACAAAATATTTTAAAAATTTTAATTGTAGGTAAAAAAACAAAATAAAATATTTTTAACTTCTAATATTTGGGTGCATTGAATTGAACTTTAAAAACTATCAAAATTAAATTTAAATTATTAAACTATTCAGAATTAAAAAAATAAAATTAAAAATTAAAATAAAATTAATTTATAAAATATATTATTAGCTCAACAAATATGCATAGATTAAATAAAATTTTCATATTTAAATTTGCACCATTTTAATAAAAAATGCCATTCAAACTCTAAAAATACCATCCATTCAAACTCTAAAAGTACCATGCATTCAAACCATTACAAAGATTCTAATAAAATCTAACTTTGAAAAGGAAATAAAATCCATTCCACTAAAATTTCCTAATAAAATTGTCTATTTCAAATCATTACAAAAATTAGTTTATATAGAATATTTCACTTTAAAAATAATATAATAAAATAATTCACTCATTTTCTCATTAAGTAATCCACCAAAATACTCTTATAAAGATTGATTCAAATTAATAGTCCACTTTATATAGAGATTAATATCCACTTTGAAATGCCACCAAAAATTAATTAAAATAATTTACTTTCTAGTAAAATAAGTCCAACATAGGCCACTTTAAAAGTACGACAACTAATTAAAATAATCTACTTTCCAATAAAATAGTCCACCAAACAAATATTGATACAAAGATTAATTCAAATTCTGAAAATATTCTAATAAAACAGCCCACTTTATACAAAGATTAATAGTCCACTTTAAAACAAATCTTCTAATGAAATAGTCCAGCAAAATATTGGTAATAAGAACAAATCTTGTAATAAAATAGTCCACCAAAAATTGGTAATAAAACAGTCCCATTAATAGTCCAAATTAAAACAAATCTTGTAATAAAATAGTCCACCAAATATCCGTAATAAAACAGTCCACAAGTCCACTTTATACAAAGATTAACCAATAACGTGAATTGGTTATATATTAAAAAATAGATTCAAATTAACAATGGTTGACACAGTTGCAACCACTTCTCTCCTTAGACTGTTTAAACCCTGAAGATTATGAGAAAAGGATTAAATAAAAATAATTTGATAGTTTCTAAATAAACTCTACAGGGAAAAAAGTCTCAAAATTAACAGTATAATTTGATCTAAAATGTAATTAGTCCACAATTGCAAAGTGTAATATAAAAATAATATTCGAAATTCTAAGCAACTATACACTATACAAAACAGTATTCTCCAGAGAGGCGGCACGAATGCTGGTAGGGAGCCCACCCTTTTCCATACAAGAAGAGCTACACAAAATTATGCAAAATAATCTGCCTATACACCCTGACAGAACCTGCTAATTAGGAGAGATTTAAATACATTTGGATCATAATTTTCTAAACCTTAAGTAAAGCCTACTAATTAATTAATTAATGGAAGCAACTGAATTTAATTTTCTACACCAACTCATTAAGGTTTAACCCTAAGGTAGAAAAACTAGTACATTCCTGCAACCTCTAGTAATCCCAGGAACTAGTAAGCAAACATTTGTGTATCGCATGATAGCATTCATTAACAGGTGCAGTGGCCCATTCTTTGCTAGCAAGATTGATTGGTTTTCATCAAATAAGGCCTTATCATGGGGTTCTTGAAATTATTTACCGAAACAACCAGGTAACTCAAGATTGTTTGTAATGAAATCCAGGTCAGCCTCCTGAATTTCTATCAATAACTCTGTTTAATATAAATGTGGGTAACTCAAGAGCTATAATTTGGAGAAGGCAACTTCTCATTTTCATCTTCTTTGGAAAATGCTTTTGATTGTGCACATAACATCACTTGATAAAAGCTCTGGTCTCTCAAAAGGATGAAATAAATAAAAATTATGCTCTGTTCTCTTCTTTTTACTTTCAAGTTTACAAGATTTTTGACTCTGTATTTTTGAATGTTGCCAAAGCAGAGGAGGTCTTAAGAGTGTATGAGGTCGATGCAACCAAAATGCATCAAAGGGAAAATTTAAGAGAGAGGAAGTTTGATAGAATTGTTTTTAATTTCCCACATATAAGCATTTTTGGGAGGGAATGCCAAGAGGCAGCGATTAAGAAGAATAGTGAGTTGGTAAGTATGTTTTTCAAAAGTTCTACTAAGTTGTTGAGCTTCACGGGAGAAATCCATGTTACACACAGGGAGGGGTTCCCCTATAGTAAATGGAATTTAGAAGGAGAAGCAGAGAAGAATGGGCTATTTTTGAAGTAGTCTGCTAATTTCAGAAAAAAATAGATTATCCTGGTTACATGAATAAAAGGGGAAATGGTGCCAAGGCTAATACAAGTTTCCCTATCCGAGAGTGTAAGACTTACATGCTCTTGGCTCTGGAATGGCATACAGCCCCTTCATCTTTATCATGAAAAGGCCTGGAAACACTGGCGATTTCTTATCTTGGCCCTTTGTAACTGAACATTGTTTTGCCTTTTCTCCCGTTTCCACCTCTCCATTTCTGTGATTAAGTTTCAACACCCAGGGCAGGGGAATGCATTTGGTCAAAAGGAGCGATAGAAGGAAGATATGGGAAGGCTTCATTCTCTCAAGGATAGCAGAATTGTGTTGTCCTTCATGCGATCTGTTAGGGAACAGAAAGCCAGTGATTGCAAAAAAAAATCCATGGTGCGGAGCATGGGCACGGAAAGGCTGACCATATAATGTAATGATTATAGTTATTATCGATCTGTTCTAATATTCAATTCACTGTATCATCAACCTTTTTCATACCACCAGTGATAGCAGTCTTAGCAATGCCATGGGCAACAAGACCAGGTGTGACCACATTTCTTTGGAAACAAGAACAGGATCTTCCGGAAGGTGCTAGTTTATTCGGATTTATGATTATCTATAAACATATTTATTTAAAATACAGATAAATATAGATAAGCCCTAAGGCTCAATGTAACTTTTAAGCCCATTCAAACTGAAGTAAATTTATGAATTAGAAATGGAAGAAAGATTCAAAACACTAAGAAAGCATATCTCCAAATTGGGGGAAATTACTATTCTGCAAGGAAAAAGATTCAAAGCACTGAAAAACGCACATCTCCAAATTGGGGGAAATTTCATGAATAAATTTGTAAATGAATAATCTAAAAAAGTCGATAGCATAGGTACTGTTCTGCAAATTAGGGGTAAGTCAAGAGTAAATTTCTAAATTAGAAATGAAAAAAGTTCCAAAGAACTACAAACCCTAATTCAGCATTCTGCAAATTGGGAAGTTTAATGCAGAAATTTATAATTAATAATCTAATCAGCCTACTGCAAATTGGGGAGAAATTTGTGGAAAAAATTTAGGAGCATCCAAAAGAAAATTCAGAGGAGCATCAAAAAGAAAATTCAAAATTAAAACCTCAAATCATACTTACTAGATTGTGAATGCATCCTGCGCCATTAGTCTGGTTTGCTTCCACGTCTTTCATTCAAATTTCTTCACAAGCCACTAAACACAGTAAGCACACAAACATACAGAACACCGCCGCGCCACATACACTCCAAGCCCAAAGAGAACATAATACAAAATGCGGAAACCAAAAGAAAGAAAAAAACCTCAAATCAAAAAACAAAACACAAAATGAAAGGGTCACAAGTCACGAATTTAAAAACAAAACACGATACGAACTAAAAAGATGAATGGATTATTTATAGAGCATAATCATAACTCCAAGTGTTGGTTCATTCTAACTGTATAGTCCGTTCTAACGGCTCAATTCTGTCATGCTGATAGGCCCGTGAAAGTGTCAGACGCCGGCCATGTTTTTTTTACCGTTGCCCTTTTTTTCAGTTTCCGTCAGATTTATTCTCTCAGTATTTATTTTGTTTAAAAGTTTTTAGGTGTAGTTGGTCGCAAGAATATGCCTCCACTCGTTTGAGGAAAAGACGTTTGGTATTTTATTGGCCTCGCAAGGAGGGGAATTTTATTTTTTATTTTTCTTTTTAACCGGATAATTAAACCAGTCATTGGTTTAACATGTCAGCTTGTGAAAACACAAAATACTCTTAATATTTTACATTTACAGTTGAAACAAAATTAACAAATAACCTTTTAAAAATATATTTAAAATCATTCTTATTAGCATTAAAAACAGTCTACATATTATATACACTTTTTACTAAAATAATTATTAAAACTTTAAAATTCTAGTTATTAATTAGAGCATACTATTCATTAACGTCAATTTCTAATTAATTATTATTTTCTTAAATGCTCCTACTTTTAGGATTGATTTGTTCTACTTGCTACCTTAAAAATGCATGTCTTTGTGATATGACATATAAATTTTTCATTGTACGGTGGACTATGCTTAATGTCCACGTGATCTTGTGTTGGTATATAATTTTTTTGTTTTTTAATAAGGGTAGCTAACTTAATTTAGGAGATTTTTTTTTAATTGGATTAATCTAAAAATAAATAGAGAATAAGACTTAATATGAAACAATTCTATCTAATTTATTATAGAAAATTAAAATTATTTCAAAAGTAGTTGTTAATTAAAATTTATAAAATTATAGACTAATAATTTTAAGAGTTTTTTATAAGTTCATTTTTTAAAGTTGTAATGTGTGATTAAAAAAATTGAAACCCCACTATCATAGATATATATCCACAAGATTAATATACAAAATTCTATAATTTTATTAATATAAATCAAACTTAATTATTACTAATTATATTTTTATAAAATATAATATCTATTATTTATTAGTTTATATATAGTTGATATATATAATATAATTAACAATTATTTAAATAAATAGTATTTGGTTTTTTATTGTATTCGAATTAGAAGTTAAATAAAAATAATTATTGTAAGGAAAGTGCATATGTTGTATTTTTTGTTTTTATTTTAGTTTCATTTTAATTAGAAATTAACTTGAATTTTATCTATAATTAAGTTTAGTCTCAATCTTTAACACATCATTTTTTTTTTTTTATCTATAATTGATTTGTAGTTTATCCATTTAGTATGCTAGGTCCAAGCTAATTCAGTTAGATTCAACTTACTAACTTTCAAATTCAAAATGAATCTTGGGCTTATACCAACACCTTTCCCAGGGGTCATTTTTTTTCAATTTAAACATGAATGTGACTTGCATGTTAGGGTGTTGTATAAAAGGACAAATCCTAATCCATTTGAATAATCACCTAGCCCTCACATTTCATCCTTTGATCATTGCATCATCATTTAGAGAGCATAATCCAAGCATCAAAATATTAGCTAGCAACTAAGCATATATTGCACAATTGTCTAGCAAGTCTTAGATTTTGTTTACACTAGTAAATCGGTTCAAGGTTTTAACCAAGAAGAAGACTCCTTGCTAAAAAATTCCTCCAATATCTTTAGATCCAAGTTTTCTAATTGTATACTTAGATGGAAGAAAATAGGTTTTAGACAGTTAAATCTGCCAACACAAAAATCATTTACACAACACAAAAGTGAACCAAGATAGAACAAATCATCCAACAATCTATCAACAAATACAATCACATATATAATTAAAAAATACCAAATTAAATCACTAAACATAATTCTATAACAAAATTTCACCAAATCACACATAAAACTAAATGCTTTATCTCTTTTTATCATTCCCCCTTCCCAAAATAAATAAATAAAATGTTTACATAAAATTATTGTCTCAATTATAATATCTAAACCCCTCAATCATTATTATTACTTATTTAGTTTAATTAGAGTCCTAAATATTTTTATATAAAATTTATTTCTTTTCAGAAATAAAACAATACAAGTTCCTAAACGACACATCATATTTTCATGAAAATTTCAACATATTTTCAAAACATACTTCAAATATCTGTAATAATTATTTACATAATCAGACCTTCAATGGCCTTCCCAATTAATATCTATCTTCATTTCTCCAAATCTCAACTGAATCAAATTATTTTCTCTATGCAAAGCCCTCTCTTTTATCTGCAAACTCATTCTGGCAACATACCTCTTCAATATTGAAATTCTCTGTTTGTTGACTCCTTGAGATCAACTCGCCTTCTCTGCAACACCATCCTTCTCTACATGTCGTTGAGTTCTCTTCGCTCTATCTATTCTTCTCCTTAGCAGCGACAACTCTCTCAATTCCCCCTTCCCCCTTTAAGAGATTGATTCCTCTTTAGCAACAACTAACTTTTCCTATGTATGGCGGTTTGTTAAAACAAAAACAATGTTGCATTCATATTCTCCATTGACGGTTTGTATTCCCAACTTCCCCTATCATTGTCCCTTCTATCTTTAGGCAACCAACTTTTTTTCTATTTTTATTTTCTAGTTTTTATCCCTTCCAAAAGCAGTGCTTTCATTCCTCTGGCCATCCCAAAGAGCAACGAATTCTTCATTTTCTTTATGTTTGTGGTGGAAGTTGAATTGATCCTAAAATATTTGATTTTGCTTTGTCTTCTTTTTAGAACTAGATTGTTATAACTCAACAAATTGATTCTTACAATGCTCAGATAATGATAGATTAGCATAAAATGATTATATTCTAACTCCAAATGCTACATCTTGTTTAATTAAATCATAGTAAACTGCTACCTGATGGGTCATCCCATAAGCTCATGTAGCTGGGTGAACAAAGCTTGTGACATCAACAATATAGACTCCAACTTCAAAAAATTTGTTTGGAAGTGCAATGCAGCTTAATGCATCATCAATATTCTTAAAGAGAGATCAATCATGGCATCTACCACCAAAAGTACCAATCAACTCCAAAAAAACTAAAAATGCCAAAACTCAGCCAGAATGAAACACAAAACCATGACAAAAACCAAATAAAACTGAAAATTATTTTTGGTTGATGCGGGATAGCTGGTTCACCCGAGATGCTCCTGCATCTGGAACCAATGACCACCTTCCACATGATTTCTTCATCTCTTTTTTTGGTATCAAAAAAAGAACAAGTAACAATAGAAGAGCGGTGCTTTTTGCCTAAAGATTGTGATTGAGGCTGAGACAGCCGCTGATGACCTCTTCTTCTCATGTCAACTACCTCTGCTAACGGCCCCGCCTCCTCATCATCATCTTCATGGATACCACCTTTTCTTTTATGCCCTCCTCTTATGTTTCCAGGACACATATAACCCACCTGCAACTATGACAACAGCTATTGCACTCTTGAGTTTTTAATTTCAATGGGGTCTATGCCCACCTCATCATCTTTTTTCTCTACACTTTATGGGCTTTTATTTTCTTCTTCATTATTTTCCATTCTCAAGAGAAAGCTTAGAATTTGGCTGCAACTCCATTAGATGCATTGTTTTCTTCCTCTTCATTATTTTCTTCTTCTTTCTATGCAGAATGCAAAGTTTGATACCAGTTGCTCACTTTCACAATGGAGGGATAAATCTGCGCTTTCTTTATTTGGAAAGAAAATTTGTTGTCTTAGGATAAAAATGGTAATCCATCTAATGTATAATTAATGTTTTCTAAGACTGGGTTTTATTTATAGAACTACTAATTTATATATTTTAAATAGGAATATAGTAATGGATATATTTTTTTAATTTTTAATAGTTAATAAATTTAAACTAACATACTTAGCCTATCTTAGATAAATCAATATGAAAGATGTTTAGAAATACCATTCTGGAGGCCTTTATAAAATTATAAATGTACATATCCTATCGTTAATGAGTGAAACTAAAATGCAAATATTAAATTATAAATAAACTATATGATCATTGCATTATCAATGATTGTGAAAAAACATGTTTTACAATGCTCCCTAGTGTTTTTAAAATTTAAATCTAATTTCTATTATTTTTTTTCAAACTATTTTTTTTAAAGAGCAGCGACAGCTGGGAACTAGTTGCCACAACTAGCCACCTATAATTTTATTTATTTTTTTAAGCTAGTATCCAATTTAATGCAAGAAACACATTAAAAAGGGCACTAGAAGCCATGCCAATCAAACTTGAGACATCCTATTACAAAGTCAGTAATCACCATATGAGTAATAACACTAAATTTGAAGACCTAACTTGCATGCTTTGTAGCCTTTGAAGTATACATCATTTGCCCTTTCCAAGAGGCTATTAAAAATGTAGAAGACTTTGTCCATTTGTTCATGTATCCTCGAAATTCAATTTTTAGATGTACCAAAAACTTCAAGATGTACGCTGCAATGCAATTCTTAAATGTGGTACTAAAATTAAGAGAATAATTATATCTATGAGAATAATTCTTGTTGCTTGACCTTCATTTTATCTGTCTTGTGAAAATCATCATACTGTGCACACCAAAAAAATTAAAAACCAATACAATCAATGAAACTAACATGACAAATCCATATCCACAATGCTCAACCTTAACAAAAACTTGAAATGGGATTGGTTCATCTTGCCCTCACTAATTCTAAATCAATTGCTATAGTCATGCTGCGAAGCTTAATAAAGCTTTGGTGTTTTAACTGATCCAAGCAATTTTAAATTCAAAGCATTCTGTCAATAGTGTTTATTGTCTTCTGGTGCAAGTAGTTTTCAAAAAGAAACAAACAGTTTAAATCAAATTATGGATATATCAAACTGATAGACAACATAAAAATATTTTAAAAATCTCATAATCAATACCTAGCTATAAAATTGTATGAATTGAGGCAATGCTCTGCTTTATCTTTTCCTGCTTATATGCCTGGCTTTATGTTTCTAATGAATTTTCCTTAGCTATTTGAATGTGGATCGTTGACTAGAAAAAAAACAAAACTCCATTACTGTAACATGATCATACTCTATTTAAAAATGGGCTCTCCCGCTCCTCTTCCCACCCATGCACCTAGTGTATAGGCTTCATCTGCTACTAAGTTCTTAGCTGGGATATCATCTGTTGTTGGTGTGGGTATGGTTGTTGATGCATTGTTCAGGTCTGTGGGCTTAGCTACTAGAGATAAGGCTGTGGGTGTGGTTGCTACGGTGGGGGCTTGCAGGGTTTTCCTGAAGCTGTGGCTGTTGGAGCGCCGCCCGTGACTAAGGCTGCTGCTATTGCTGCTATCTCATATGCAAATGTTGTGAGTGGTTCTCCATGTAGTCATGAGGAGCCTACTAAGGCTACTGCTTCTCTAGTTTCTAGGAGATTTATTTCTCAGTCTGAATTGCCTCGCCCTGTAGTGGTCTTAGGGGATGAGGTTTTGAAAAATGTGGAATATTTTTCTAAGCCTAGGGGTTAATCTATTGATTTGACCGTTGGTGGCCTTGGCTGGGTGATTTAAACCTCTGGATAACGGATCATTGGTTCCCTATCATGGAGGGGAAATTTGAAATTTACCCTTGTGCAAAGGGTTTTTTGTAGTTGTTTTTGAGTCTGTTTCTGATCAGAATGTTGTCCTTGATACTCATGCTTGGTTCTGGGGCCAACATGCCCTCCTTCTCAAGCCTTGGGTTCCATTTTTTAATCCATTGACTGAGTCCTTCAACAGAATTCCTATTTGGATTCACCTCTCAAACTTTATGCTGCATCTTTGGTGCAATTCTTGTTATGCTGGTATTGATAATTCATTGGGTTCTTTTATTATGGTGGATCATGCTACTACAATGTTCTCTCATACCACTTATGCTCGTGTTCTTATGGATATGGATCTCTCTAAGCCTCTCCCTGCAAAGATTGTGCTGCAGGTTGATGATAGTTCTTGGAGGTAGGTTTTAGACTATGGTGGTCTTCCCTTCCGGTGTCGTAGGTGTTTTGCTATGGGTCATCCATCTTCTGGGTGCCCTCGTTTGAAGACCACTCATCCTTCCTCCTAGTAGAAGAATGCTTCACCTAAGCATCTCACAGTTGATGTTATTGAGGATGCTGCTCCCTCCTCTAATGATGATGGGTTGGCCCCTTCTGGATTCGTCGGTTCTGGATTCGTCAGTTCCTGCTACCGCTACTGCTGGGGCTATTGCTGGTGTTGTTGCTGAGACTACTGATGCTGCTATTGTTGGGTCTGTTGATGTTGTTGTTAATGGGATTGCTGCAGGGAACTCCTCTACTACTGATGTTGCTCCCGTGTCTGCTGTACGGGCCTTCCCTTCTTTGGTTGTTACTTCTAAGACTACTGAAGGGTCCTCCCCTTCTATTTTTGCTACTCCTGTGTCTATTGCAGGGACCTCCCATGTTGTTTCTGCTACTGCTGGGTCTACTGTAGGGTTCTCACCTACTGATGTTGTTATACCTCAGACTGCTGCTTTTGGTGCATAATTGGCTACTAGGGATGGTGTTGTGCCCCAGGATCCGCCCCCTTCCTTAGATTCGGTGATATTTTCACCTCCTACTTCTCCTTTTTCTGCAGATGGAGATAATGATGATTTTTTGACTGTTTTCCAAAGGTGGAAGCGTGGTCTTCCCAAGCATGTTTCCCTAACACATGCTAAAGGTGTTCAACCTGCTAGGTCAGGTTTTAAAATTGTTTAGGTTGTTGTTCCTCATAGCCCTGCTGCCTTCTTGTTACTTAGCTATTTTGGGGCTTTGCTATCCTTCCACTATTAGAGCACTATTTCTGGCCCGTGTGAGGCTTTGCTTTCCCCTCTGGGCTATTTTGTAAAGGGATCTGCACCCTTGTTTGTAGCTTACCATAATCAAAAACATGATCATAGTCTTCTTTAAAACAAACTTATGTAACATTTCACCCTATCAAATGATTCCATACTCTGCATTGATTTGAATGTGATGTATGCTAGAGGAGAATACATTTGCACATTAATTGATGGCAACAGAGATGATGTAGTGTAGACAAGGACGATAGCTCTATAGCCTGCAAACATCATACCATTTTTATTTGTCGCAACCAAAATAATCCATTATTTATTTCAAGTGTTTTAAAAACTATTATTAGCAATTAGTCCTATAAATATATTCTATCACATAGAATAAATATTAGATCCTTAAACCCCATGAATGGTGCTTTCGCATACAATAGTAATCCTTAAATATACTTTATTAAAAATATAATATAAAAATTAAATATTATATTAAATAAAATATAAAATATATAAAAATATTATATATAAAATATTTAACTAACCATAATAGTAAATATATAATATTGTTTATTAAAATGTATATAAATATTAAAAACATTAAATATATAAAAATATTGAAATTAAACTAAACATTATATAGAATATAATATATAATAATGAATTTAATATTATCTCATAAATCATTGCTTTTAATGTGGTTCTAGTGTGGGACAGTGAATATTTCATTGAAATGTTGTTTTTACACATATAAAATATTTCCTAGCTAAATATGAGAAAAGAAATTTGTATAAACATTACAAATTATATATGAAGGCTAAAATATTAAGTGATTGATATCCCATAGGAAGTGACCCCACTCTGAAGATCCTTGTTTAGTGAATATTTGATTCTAGAAATTAGTTTTAAATATAATCCACTTCAAGAGCAATTCAGAACTCAAAATAGGAAATAAATGTAAATGTGATGCTTCCTATTCTAAACTCATGCAACCCTCAGACAGAGTGGATGATAGAGTGCAAATAAAAAAACTTAAACAAGAACAAAGTTACCCTATGCAGACTCTATTCAATGTGTGTATTCGCTCTATTAATTTTGAATGTGGATGCTCAATGATTTGTGCAAGATTTTAGAAATTCAAAGCATCTGTGCTGAAGTTTGAACAAATGAGAGGGATTTATAGATGTCTAGTTGAGGATGTGAATGGTCAAGATTTGATAGTGAATGAATGGTTGAGATTGAATGAGAAAGAGTAGAGGATCTTCTTGGCTAAGAATAGTCAAAAGGAGTGATGAGGGTTATGACGCCATTTTAGTGGACTCTAAAATGGGTAAGGGAAATTAGTTATTTTTATTTTTTAATTTTGACCAAATAGGTGTGCATGGGTTAAAAATAGAGAGGAATCTTGGAAGGAGTTATGACAGAATGTGAGTAGATAATTAGATTTATTAATTGTGGAAAATGGAAAAAGATTTATTTATCCATTTTGGATTAAATAAAATTAGTATTAGCCTAATTAACTAATTAATATGAATTATTTAATTAATTAGTGGGCGTGATGACAAAGGGTAAATTAGTAAGACGATGAAGAAATGCCGACATGGTATGAAACGTTAGGTGCTATGTGATGGGAATTAGCTTAATTAAATAAAAGGGATTTATTCAATTAATTTGATGAGGGGGAATGTTAAAGGATAATTAGCGATTAGATGGATGTGATTAGGATGCGCTTAGGAAAGTGGTGTATTGGATGTATCGTTAAATGTGTCAATTTTAAGTGTCTACAACTTCTATAGTTTTTCATCTCAGCTCCAGGCTCTAAAAGAAGAGTACCCACCACCTTTTCAAGGATTTTCTTAGTGGTGATGCTACCAATAGCCATTACCAAATTATCCCATGAATCTAACAAAGAACATATGTAATAAGGTAATGCATTGATATTCATCATCCACTTGGACACCAATGGTTGTCAACTAGGTCACCATAATGTTAAAGGCATTCATTGTTTAAATATAGCTTCACCATCACCTCTTTCCAAAGAATAGAGTTTCTTTTGTAGGAAAAGCTGCTCACTAGAGATTTAGTTTGATATAAGTTTCCCAACTTCTTCCACATGGCTTTCAAGTTGGATTCTCTTGAAACATTCAAGAGCATTGAATCCACAAAACAATGTCTAATGAGACTCCATGCCTTTCTCTCCAACATTGTCCAATCATCTACTGACATAGCTATGGGTTTATTTCCAAACACCACAACCCATAGATCTTGATCTATGAGTAAGTCCTCCATCTTAAGCTTCCAAGCCCAAAGTCTATGTCATTGAACCTTTCCACCTCTAGTTCAGTGACATGCTTGTCATCTTCCCTAAAATAAAGATCTCTATGCAAGGCTCCCACTCAAACCAAGATTAGACCAAAATATTTTTTCATACCACCTAATAAGTGAGTTCATCAAGATATAATACCAAATGAAAGCAAGATAAGATAGCAAAACACCAATCTAAAAGGAGAGAAATTCATAGAAAATATGATCAAATTGTTTAAGGAAAAAAAATTACATAGAAAACCATTCATCATAACATAATGTTTATCCTAGGAAAACCCTTTTGAGAAAAACACTCAGCATCCAAAACCAAAACCAATTATATTATTAGCAACACCAATTCAATTACAATACAAATCCAAGCCCAAGCCTTCAAAGGAGATTACACCAACATACAAATATGGAGAGACTCTGACAATATAACAATACCTTGCAATAGAACTATGAAACCTCCTTTTCAAGAACCTAATAAACAGAAGGAGAACAAACTAAAAACCATGAACAAATCCTATGACATAAAAATGGACCCAAACCAAGGGCCCAAATTTCAATACCCTATTCCAAAGGAGTCAACCAACTATTTTTACAAGATCCTCTTACACTATCATAAGTTGCCATAACTTTGTCATATCCCACTCCCCAAGTTGGACCCTCCATTATCTTCACTCAAAAATGCTCTATGACATGTTATAACATGTGGTATAAGTTCGTCAACAAGTTAAAACAACAATGTGACTCCCCTCTTACATGGTCTTACATGTGTCATAGAATCATCATGAGATCTTTATGACATCTTACAATGTCATAAGATGCTCGTATACATCTTTATGACAAATTAGATGTTCTTACAACTTCTTACACATGGTATACATTACATTACACATGATATTATTGGCCAATTCAAAATAGGACACCCCCTTTTCATGTGGACAATACTAATAAATAAACACAAACAATAATTTAAAATATGAACATTACTTGATGCAAGGTTTATAACATGTTTTCCGACAAGTTATATTTTTTACTTAAATAATTACCTCTAAGAAAAGGTGAGGAGTGGTGAATATCGTTTAATTTTAAAATTACATTTGATAGCAAGGAAGGAGTAGTGAATATCATTTTTTATTACAAGGGAATAAAACATACCACATATAAAAATAGAGGATATATGAATTAAATAAAGCAATTTAATAAAATGATTAGCTTAGATTTTAAAGTTTAGAAATGGAAATGAGTACTTGAGTAGATATAAAAATAGAAATAAATGATAGTAATTGGAAATTTAATTATATCCTTCATCAAGGTTGGAGATTAATGGAGAAGTTAGAGCATTTTCAAGTCCTTCATATATTCAGAGAAGGCAATAAAGTTGCTGATTGCCTCGCAAATTTAGCCTGCTCTATCCCTAAGGGTTCTATTCACTTTGATCGAGATTCTTGTTCCAACTTCCCAATGTTGTTGGAACTTTTGAAAGATGAAGAAAAGACTGGTTTTTCTCTCTTTTAGAGAAAAAATTCTAACATGTTTATTTGTTTTTTGATAGGACTTCATACCTTTTGTTGCAATATCCTTCTTTTTATCTCACTTGTGGTGATTTGTACAGTTTGGTACATGGTTGATGTCACTTTATTGCATGGCATTTATTTGGGATCGCTTTTGAATCTGAATATGTAGGATCTCATCTCATTTCACTTGGAGTGATACTGGGTTTCATAATTTCAAGCATGTGGATTGAGAGATTTTTTGATCTATCTGGCAGTAGATCTTGGATTTTTGTGATGACATTTACTCTCCCCTAGTTGCAAGGACTCATGTCCCATGAGTTGAGTCTCTGTCTTGCACCATACACCCCACCTAGAAAAGAACTCATGTCCCATGAGTTGAGTCTCTGTCTTACACCACCTGTATCCATTGTGACATCATGCCTTCCCCATGATCTCTTGACTACAACTTGCTTCCATGGAATCAAAAACCCAT
Source organism: Cunninghamia lanceolata (assembly GCA_027924645.1). Classification (NCBI taxonomy): domain Eukaryota; kingdom Viridiplantae; phylum Streptophyta; class Pinopsida; order Cupressales; family Cupressaceae; genus Cunninghamia; species Cunninghamia lanceolata. The sequence goes on along the minus strand of BSBN01001197.1, from coordinate 2,152,449 downwards.
GCCTAGCATTGTAGGCTCCACTCACACCTTGCCATGAGTGAGTGCTTGCAACCAAACTCATACTTTGCTCGCCATTCTTCCTTACTGTCATCTCTACCTGAACACCTTCATTAAAACCTTGTGTGATGCTTCTTGTACTACTAATATGGTAGAATATGTTTGCCTTCCAACTCTTGTTGGCTCTAGAGGACAAACAATGGTTCCTACTATGATAGCATCTCTTTCTCTCCAATCAACTTGTGACTGCTTGCAGATCTGCTCTTTGATCTTCGTCTGATCCATCTCAAACATTACCATCTGATCTCCATCATTCAAAACTGAAATCACCTTCAAACTGTGATCTTTGGTAACCTCACTCCTTGAGGTATCCTCAACTTTCCTTGTCTCTTCTTCATGCATCTTCACAAACTCTTTCTTACCCATCAAAATGACCTTGGTTGTCTTCTTTGCTTTAGCATCCTCCTGCAATGGTGTCATCAAAAAAGTCTTTCCATCCTTCTTGATGGTGTATGTGTTAGCATATCCACCATACAAAGCTTGCCTATCAAATTGCCATGGCCTACCTAGAAGTAGGTGACAACACTCCATGGGTAAAATGTCACATAAATTCTCTCCTTATATTCTCCAATCTAAAAATCAACATATGCTTGTCCATCTACCAAAAGTGAATGACTATCACTTACCCAAGATGTCTTGTAAGGGGTTTGATGAGGAATTCTTTCTAGGTTCAATTTATCCACCATTTCCCTAGACACCATATTATCTGTTGAACCAGAATCTATGACTACCTTGCATATTTTACCCTTGCTTTTGCAATTGATCTTGAAAAGAGCTCTCCTTTGTGATGGTTCAGTCTTCACTGGTGCTTTGAGCAACATCCTCTTGATCATCAGACTTTCTCCCACTTTTGATGCCAAATTTACTTCAGGAGATGTCACACTCCCTGCATCCTCTTGAGTCAATGTGGTTCTTCTCTCATTACCATGAGAAGTTGAGGCCTTCTCTGGACACTTATAAGCCGGATGCCCTATCTAATTATACTTATAGCATCTCATGTTGGAGAACTTGGATTCTCTACCTGATCCATTTGTCCCACCTCTTTCATTTGGCCTTCTTCCTCGGTAGCCTCCTCTGCTACTTGAGTCTCCAACTTGCTCTTCTTGGCTAGAATCACCACTAGGCCTCTGGTTAGGACTTCTTCCTCCAAAACTGCCTCTAAAATTTCTGTCGCCTCTTCCTCTACTCTACTGCTCACCTTTCCTCTTCAGCTTTTCTTCAGCTCTTAATGCTACTTGAAAGCATTTTTCCACGATTTCAGGGGTAAACAAACTTATCTCATCTTGAATATTAATCCTCAGACCATTTAAATACCTTGCTACCTTGGTTTTTTCATCCTCCATATACCCACAATGAAGAGTGTATTTGTGAAACTCCTCGGTGTAAGTACCCCAATCCATATCTTTTTGTTTAAGATTCTGCATTTTCTTGTAAATCTGTACCTCGTAGTCAAATGGAAGGAACTGGGACTTGATCTTCTCCATCATTTTGCTCCACGAAGATATCATACTTTTCCCATTCTTTACCCTTTCTCCTTGGGTGTAATTCCACCATGTAAGGGCAACACCTTTGAGTTTAGTTTTTGCAAACTTAACTTTCTTACTATCATGAACTTCCTTGTATTTGAAGTAGTTGTTCAGAGCCTCAATCCACTCCATAACTTCATCAGCATTCATCTTTCCACTAAACATGGGAATATCTATCCGAGCCTCCGGAGAGTCCTTGCCAATTGCCTTGATGGCTTCTAGCAATTATTTTTGTTCAGCCAATATCTTTGCCCCTTCTTGTTCTTCTGCTTCTCCCTCTTTCTCCTCTTCTTCATCTGAATCTTCCTCTATCCTTTTGCCTATCTCCATTGCCTTCCATTCTACTTGGTGTGCTTCCCTGACTCCAGTTTTGATCATTTCTTCCATCTCTTGAAATTTCTTGACCACTTCGGTGGTCATCCCCTTTGGAGGCATATTGCTAGCCTCTCCTTCACTCTCTCTGTCTGACATAAACATTCACAGACAACACCCAAATGCCAACACTCCTACAAATCCTCAATTTAACTACAACACAATGCTCAATCAGCTGTCCATCCTACACGCTGCTTCACAGACCCATTCCCCTCGTCCAACAGCAGATCCTAGAGATGCACTACCATTCTCTCTCGCAGTGGCCTCACTCTGCACCCTCTTCCAGCCAAACCTCTATAGGTGAATGGTCACGACAGACCTCATCATCACTTGCCCACACACTATAGGAATAGGATTCATCTACCTTCAGAAAATCAAATACATAACTACCTAGACCTTTCACTAGCTCTGGTACCAATATGATGGGGAGCGCACAGTGGAAATGCACAACTGATCAAACTTATGATCGGTGAGACTCTTCTCATCACTGAATGCTTCCAACTCTTCTGCCGAGGTCGCACCTCTGCCCGATGGAATCTACCTACGGCGTATCCTTCCCTATTGGTCAGAATTTCTCCAGAACCACTGATAATTCAATCACTCAAATCCGATCCTCAAGCCGTGACTTCTGTTCAGCAGCTCGATCCTCCCTTCGGCCAGACTATCCGCGTTAGTTTGAGCGAGAAATTCTTCATCGATGGCCTCTGTCTCACTAAAACAACTCCAACTCCTCCAATCCAAACCCTAGCACATGGAGATGCTAGGCGATCTACTATGCACAACCAAATTTGGTCCTTTGCGTCGCTAAACAGGGAAACAAAATAGGAAATGAAAGTAGATAACTGTACAATGAAGCCATTCCACCAATTTTGATAGAAATCTTATCAGTGGAATGCTTCATATCGACATATTGCAACAATGGGAAAACACAGACAAGAAAAGAAATCTATAGCTATGCAAAGTATTTACAGAGAACAGAAAACAATTGACGACACAAAATAATTTGATTTCTCCTTAACACAATGCACGATTACATTCAATCGATCTGATTACAATAATCATCATGATCCTTGAGGTGGTTCATTTCCCTAGTTTTATAGATTCACCCAGAGGAACACCAACCCTAGTCCAAGTGGCTGGGAGAAACTAACTATCTCCAAGCGGACGGGAGAAAACCAACCATCTTATCATTTACAATTTGACAACCGTGACCTAAGTCCCTTGGGACCGACAAAATGAACCTAGATACAAACAGAAATTACATGCATTGGTTAAATAGACCTTATTACAATAGAAACAGGACTTGCGAAGTAAAACACGAATTTAAATGCCTCACGGAGGCCACCTTGTGTTAGGTGCTCCTGCACTAATTTATTTGATGATGGCTGAAGTGTGCTTGGTTTTTATCCTTATTGTTGCTGATAGGTTTGGCATTCTTTGTTCATCTATTTGCTTTTTGCCTTGGCTGATGGTGTCACCTCCTAGAAATCCCAGACTACTTTTACCGGTTCAATTGTGGGAACAACCTTTTCATGGTTGTATTGATGTTGGAGGTCTTTCAAGAGTATTCAAACTTCATAATGCAGATGTTGAGGAAGCCCTAATGGAGATCTGTGGCAAAGAATTTCTTACTCATTCCAAGGTTTGTTATGCCTCTCAGCTAGCTTCACATTTCTTGTCGAATCCTATGGATCTTATTCAAAATGTCGACTTGGTCAAAGGATTAGCACCCATTTTCATTCATGATTTTCTTATTACTGCTGATAAACTTCATCTGGGTTTCACTACTTATGATTTTCATTCGGGAGCAGCAGATGTTGGAGGACTTTTTAGTTGAATGGAAATTATGGAAGAGCCATATGTTGACTATGTTTATCAGGACTTCATTCTTAGTTTGCAGAATAACAACTATGAATCACTTGAGTGTTCTATGCAAGCTCATAAAAAGCAACTTGGTGATTCTTGAAAAGAAAAGATTGATGATGTCTTTAGTGCTTGGAGTTGTATACTTCATTTCCAGCTCCTTGCTCCTTATGCTCTAGATGATGTAAATCTCAATGCCGGTGAAGATGACTCTATTGGTTTTCATGGTTTCAAGGCGGCAGATTTAAATAATGAGTGATTGAGTGAATAATGAGTGATTCTAGAGAAGTGTAATTTGAAACTTTGAACTTGGTACTTGATTCTTTGTAAAAAATGTAAAAGGATGATGTAAGTAACAAAAAATTAAACAAAAGAAACACATAAATACTAAGAAACCATAGTGAAACCAACAATTATGCTAAAATTTGGTTAATTTGTGTTGTAATTGATACTACTAATATTTAGTATTTATAACTTAATTATATTTATTTTTATTTAATATATTGTCTCTAATATAATTGTATTTATTCTTGTATCTCTAGGAGATTGTATTGGCTATAGCATTTAGTATTGTAAGATGGTCAATATGTAATGTTAGCAATTAAGCAATTGGTAATATTAAAAATGAATTTTTGAGGAAAAAAACTAAATGATCCATATTATTTGCATCATTTTATGCTTGATGTGGTTACTAACACCAAGCATTGTGTTTCTTTTACTAATATAATCTGATACTTTGTCACACCACCATTGAGAACTCAATACAACTTCAAATGGCTTTTATTTGCATTAAAAATATGAAAAATATTTGTAACTTATGTAATCATCTACAACATCATGCTAATGTTTTATCCTTCAATACACATGCATTTGATACTACCCTAAATAATATAGTACAAGAGAATGCCTATGTTAGTAATGAAAATCCAAATTCTATAAGCCTTATATTTCTCCTATTCATAGAAGGAACGTTTACTGTAAATACTATATATTTTAAATGTAAATTAAAAATGCTTATTATACATTGCAAAAAAGAAAACACCATTGTCATTGTCTCATCTTGCAATATAAGTATGGATTTTTATTTCTATATTTTATTCCACATTTAATTGCTTCCATTGCTAATAGCCAATTGGCAAATCTATTGTGTGAAAACTTCATGCAACTACTAGTTTAAGATGTTACTTAAAACTAAATATCTACCCCACTATTGGACGCCTTTGTTCCACTAAAGTGGCTCAAATAGCTAGACAATCTAATGTGTATATATTCTTCATTCCACAGAGCTTGGAATGCACACCCTTCAACATAAAAGTTATTTGAATTTCTTTGTTACAGGAATTTGAGATAGTTTACCATAAGTTTATGAGATCATTCAATTTTGTAAAAAGATTTTTATTAGTTTATTTGAGAGGTAGATGATGATTATTATTATTATATTTGTGGAATTTAATTTTTAAATTAGTTTATAGTCAATTTATTTATTATAGTTTTTGTTATGTTTATTATTTCATGTTATCAATTTTAAAACATATTTTTTTAGTTATATCGTTAGAAGGATAATAAGATTTTGTTTTACAATATGTTGATTAATAAGTTTTGTTGTTATATTAGCTATCTATTTTTTTTGTTTTGTGTTACTACATTTTATCTTCTCACTATCATGTCTTCTTAATAATTGCTTCATTTATACATTACCTTAGAAGTTCCATGCTTTCTAAGAAATGTAACAGCAAATACATTATATCATTGTATGGCTATGGCACATTGGTATGTTTATGTCCTCCAATATGATATATTATTTTAGGATGCAAACCCCAACCCACATGACCACATATACAAATACTTCGATCCAATAAGATAGTGACACCTTAGACCAAGTAGATTCAAAAGTTAAAACTTTACAATGATCAACTATACATAGGGAGACAACTAGTGAGCACCAATGCCTAGTAATAGCTTAGTCAATGGGCTGAGGCTGACCAAAAGTTGGCATATAAGGTCTCAATGCTTTGCAGTATTTAAAACATGCAAGCAAGTTAAATAAATATAACGGACTCATGACTTATGTCAACAATGATCTCACATGGCATAGTTTAATAGGTTCTTTTACAATGTAAGCCCGCATTCATGACCACGCATACAAATACCTCAAGGAAATAAGATAGCCACACCATGAGCCAAGTGGATTTGATATTTTGACCTTGAACTCGAATGACTAAAATAGGACAAGATCTAATGTCTAGTAGATGTCTTAGACAAAAAAAATCATAAATATTTTGGACATGGGAGCCTAAGTAAATTGGAGTTTATAAAAGTCTACCTCTATAGAGAGCTTTGGAGCATTGCAAAGGGGAAGTTTAGAACTAGAGCACCAAATAAATTAGGAAACCTGAGTCATGAGAGAGCCGAGAGATAGTATGTGTACAATTGTGTGTTACACGTATGGTTCCTTAGGTTGCCATTGATGTCAACACTCTCATGGATGTGTGATGTTGTTCATGGTTGGATGTCATGTCCTATCCCTACAAAGAAGATATAATTCATAGTTGGATGTCTCATGTTGAATATAATGTGGTTACTAAAGTTCATGGTTGATGTCATGCTTTGATCAGTGTCAAGTCAAGTTGTTTTGAGCATACTCATGGTCAACAAAGATGATTCCATGATGAAATCTTAAGATGGGAATTAGAAGTTAATGGTTGGATGTCATCATGTACGATGACTATAAAGAAGATATTTTAAGGTGGGAATCAAAATAAAGAATCAAAAATAGTTTAAACACACACTAATTGAAGGACAAAGCTCCAACACACACACAGTGATAAGAACTCAAACCATGGTAAACATTTAAATTTCAAACAAACACAAAGTGAGTAAAATCTCACTTAAAAAAATAGAATTAAATGCCAAAGTTCACTCACACAGCTATTAAAATGGTGGAGAAAATACATAGAGACACCTGATCAAAGCATTATTGCAATAATATCAAATCATAGAATAATATATTCAACTTGATTGTTATTTCATTACAATGTAGATGGCTTATAAATCCTTTTATTTTCCCATACTAACTTCCCATGGGAACAACCAATTCCCAACTAATTTATTACTAACATTTATTTATTTATATCTAACCATAAACTAACAATTACAAATGTAAACCTTATTATTATAACACCCCCCCTTAAGGTTTACATGTAATAAAACCAACATTCCCCACGTATTACATTAACTCGAAAAAAGGATGGAACACTACAAGAGTTGATCACAACAAACCTTCTGGAGACATTTATGAAGCACCTTCACCAATCCTCCTCACTCACCTGGGAAACACCAAACTGATGCCATCAGTGGATCTCCTGACTATAGAACCCACAAAACTCTGCAAAACATGAGAGAACATAAAGTGTCCCCAACCTCCTTGAACAATGAGACAACTTTCCTTCAAAAGTTGACATCTCCTCCGAGTGTGTTAAAATGCCTCCTCTAGTGCTGCACATGAGAGAACAACTCCCCTTTGAGAGTCCACATCTCCTTTGAGTGTGTCAATATCCCTCCTCCAGTACTATGGAAATAATATCTCCTTTGTTGTAGATAACTGCTGTGAATACACTAATCCCACATATTTCAGAGATTATACTATCCACAAACTCCACTGTGAATACACTAATCCCACCTATTTCAAAGATTACACTATCCACAAACTGAGTAAATGCATATACACTAATTCCACCAATTTTAGAAGTTACACTATCCACACATACAGCCACAAACTGCCAAGCCCCCCTTGCTCCATGAAGGGGCACAGATCTAGAAAACGGGTTCTCCTCATGCAATGAATCACCCATCAGTGAGAAACTAGCTCCGGATGATGAAAATCCTTCTGCCTCCATTGCATCCTGCCTCCAATAGACCTTGTTTTAACTTCTAATAAAGATATTCCTCTTCACTATCAGGTTGTGAAGATTCTCCCTTATGCATCGAAAAGTCACATTTTTCTTCCTTGGCTTCAATAACAGTCAAAACTGTTGGGATGAAATATTGTCCTCCTTTTTATACTATTTCTATATGTTTTAAAGATCTTTTCTATATGGGTCTGCAAAGACTTCACATACATTATCTCATTTTTATGTTGTTTTATATATACTTTCCTAAGACTTTGATCCTATGCTGATAAATAAATTTAGGTGGTTATATTATCAAATGGATAATTTGAATTATTAATATGTATGAAAAATACATAGGATTTCATAATTTTATTATAAGAGGTTGTTTTGTACATATGTTGGAATGATTAACCTTGTGCAGCCAGAGAAAGAATCCAAGGATGAGTAATTGCAACAGGATGTAGAACAGAGGAATCAATGAGAATGTGTTCCAAGTGGCAGACCTAGTGATCAGAGGAGATAAACGTGGTCATCATGGGAGAATAAACACAGAGGAGAAAGAATACTTATTCTAGGAATCTCACCAGAGTTTATGAATCTTATTTATGAAGCTGCTATGGTTAGAATTTATGTTTGGATAGGACTCTATTTCCTTTGTTCTAGTTAATAAGTTGATCTCAAAAATAATATCCTGATGTCCAGGAATGAATTGATGATCGCAGTTAGTTAGAATGTTGAATAAGACTCTCCCATATTTATATAGGAGAGGAGTTCTTTGATTAGGTGGTTGTTATGTTTTACTTTCAAAATAGCTATTATTTTGTTACAGTTATCGATCATTTTCAGACATGTTATAATTTTGAATAAAATCTAAAGAAGATTCTATCCTTGATATGATTTGAATTCAACTGTATGTTATGGGATGTGTGAAGAACTGAAGTAGATTTACTCTCCAGGAAAAGTGAGATAGTTCCTTGAGCTAGCCACTCAAGGTACTAACTCTCACTTAGCATGTTTTCTTATTTATTTTTGCATTCTTACTTAATCTGTTTCATTTTATCTTATGTGTTATACTATGAAGCAAGTGAGAACTATTGATTGATATTTCTAGTAATTGTGATTCATGAGGAGAGTGCACGTATTTAATCCTCCAGAGGTTAGTGTTACCATTTTTATCATTTTTGAGTTGTTAGATTAAAACTGTGATTTTCTGTTAAATACGGTTATCTTTAGCTTCTGCTGAAGGAACCCGTAGCAACTAGAAGTTTAGATTGTTTTTGTTGTTTTCCATTTCTGTTTATTGTTTTACATTCCTATGCATTCTAGTAAGTAGGATTGGTTAAAATAAGGATTGTACAAGATTAGCTTAGAGTAGAAATGAGTCTTAAAGGCATAGATATTGTAGGCATCATCATAAGCTTATGCTCCTTGGTTGATAATTTAATGTAAGAATGTGATGATAGTGGACTGTTTAGTCAGGTTAAAACCCTGAATTTTATTTAAGTCTACAACACATTAGTTTTCCTCTACATTTTTGGCACTGTTGTCGTGGATGGTGCTATCTTCATAATCTCATTTGTTAGATTTCACATGCTTTTATAAGTTAAATATTGAGTTTAGTATTAGATTGCATAAATTCATTTTTTAAGAAACACCAGGCATTCTACTAGCATTGTACAGGGCCACTGGAACATAAAGATCAATCTACTATATGCGGAGGCAAAAAGATACTCTAGGTAGATTCCTCCCATCAACTTCTGAGAACAATGAGGGCATAGCTAATTTCAACAACTACACAATAGGAAGTGCTGAAGGAGAGTTCCCTTTTACATCTTCATCAACACCCCCTACATCTCCATCAGCTTCCTCTACTACCACAAAAGGAACTTTTAGAACCATGGTAGATGCAATCAAAGATCCTCCAGGACAAGCTACATTCAAATTTCCTATACCAGACCTAGCATAGGTAGCTACTCTAAAAACTATACCACCATCTGCATTACCTGTTTTCTACAGTTTCGTGACTGAGGATCTTGACACTTTCTTGTTCGAGTTTGATGTTCTGTGTAGGAGTTATGATTACACCACTGGTCCTTACATACTCAAGTTGTTCCTTGTTACCCTAAAAGATGTTGCTTTAAGATGGTTTATGGGACTAGGGAAACATGCCATTCAAGACTGGGATACCATGAAGACACAATTCCTGGAAAAATACAAAGACTACTGTAGAGGACATGATAAGAGGAAGGATGACATCTTTAGGATGTCACAGAAGGAGGATGAACCATTAGAGGACTATGTGGAGATATTCCAATTTGCCTTAAAGAAAAACCCTCATAATAGGTCGTCCGAAGAATCATTGAAGCTGGTCTTTTTAAGAGGAGTCAATGATGACTACATGCATGCTCGAAAATCTCATTGGGATAGGGGACATCTCCCAACTACCCTTTGAAGATATTTGTACAGCTTGCAGAAAGTACTCTAGGACTTTTTCCAGAAAGCCCAGAGGAGAAAGAATAGCCATTACAGGAAAAGCAGCTAATGGAGTTTCCTAGGTGGAAATTAGTAACTTGTTGACCAATATAAAAGAAGATATCATTAGCCATATGGCTACATAGTTGGACACTCTTCACATCAATAAGAAATAAGAAGAGGCAGATGAAATGCTCACTGAATACTACCCTAGATGCAGATAAAGAAAAGCCAATTGCAAATGTAAGAGGGTGGTTAGTATCCAGTAAGAAAGGATTGAGAGACTAGAGTTACAACAATTCAAAGGAGAGGACAGACAATTATTCTTCATTGCTCAAAAAAGGCCATGGCAACAAAAGCAAGGTATGCCCCCTGATCCACTTAATTTTAATCCTCCCTTTCCTATTGCCAATCAGAACTTCTCTGCTTGGAATACTCAACCATGGTTTGGTAACCCAAATGCATGGCAAAACCCACAATGGAAAAATCTTCAATGGCCTACTCCACAAGCTGGTTGGAACCAACAACAACCTAACCCATGGCCACAACAAACTTTCCAAGGACCTAACTATAATCCTCAGTGGCCTACTCAACAACAATAATGGCAGCCTTAGTGGAACAAGGGCCAACAATGGCAGCAAAATGCACAATTTCAGCAACCTATGATTCCATCTCAGCCACATCAACCAGCCATCATGCCTCCACCTCAAACTCCCCCTCAAAATCCATCTCCTAGGCCTACCCAAATCCCTGCCCAACTTGCACCTAACCCTAACGATAAGCATGTTTACCAGGCTTATACTAACGAGGTGATGCAATATCCCACATGGGGTGGAAGTGAGTAATGTTCATCTGAGATCAAGGAAACAACTTGCAGGATGTCCATCTCCCCAAATTACTAAGCTTGAAGATGAAGAGCCCACTGAAGAGATCCTAGATAAACAACCCTTGGAACCTGAGTCAAACCAAAATGCCCAACCTACCTTGCAGCAAAAGTCTCCTCCTTTCCCTGAACATTTGGCCATGCAAAAGCAACCAGCTCAAGTTGAGTTGATATTGCCTCTCTTAGCTAGCTAAAGGATATCAGCATCAAGATTCCCTTTATCCAAGGTATCAAGGATATCCCCATCTATACCAAAACTATTAGGGATCTTTACTTAAAGAATCTAGGAAGGAAGAGAATAGACCCCCAAATAGTGCATGTGTTAGGTAATCTTACAGACATCATGTTGGGTAATATAACTATTCTAAAATATACAAACCCAAGAAGTCTAGTGGTGGATGTCAAGATCAACGAAACTCTGATTAAGAACACTCTAATAGATTTAGTTGCTGCTATTAATGCCATGACCAAGGAAACAATGCATTTACTACAACGAAACAATTGTAGACCTACCCAGACAGTTCTTCAATTAGCTGATAGGTCAACACTCAAACCTGAGGGAGTCGTAGAAGATTTGGTCTTTACATTAGACTCTTGGGAGTATCCAACTAATTTCATAGTTTTGTAGCCCAAAGTTAATCTAGCTGGATATCCTCTTATATTAGGCAAACCAAGTCTTGCCATTGCTGATGCATTTATAGGTTATAGGTCTGGTAACATGATCATCTCTAACAGGATAGTGACCAAGAAACCAATGTTGTATCCTCTAGCCGAACCATTCCATGAACTTGAGCAAACCATTTGGCCTTTCCAAGAAGACGAGGACACTTACTCCTTGAAAACATTAATGACTATTGAACGCAATCCCTTATTAGATGTTCCAAATGAAGATGAACTAATTGCTCATGTCCTTCATAATGACTATGGAAGGCATCCGCAATAACAAGATTGTCTATCTTGCCTACAAGACCCTTCGAGCACCACAATACCAAGCAATTCATCAGAAGAGGTGTCTCAAATATTTCATTCTTTATTTCCCTAGTAATGCTTACCTGTGCTACCTAGCCTTGATTTGTCTTATGTCCAAGAATTGCCCAAACAACTAGAAGTCAGACCAGGAAAGATGTTGAATATTAATAATGCCTTGACTGATGAGCAACAACACTCCTTGCAAAAAGTTTTAACTACACACTCAACAACATTTGCATGGGACTATCATGATATGAAAGGTATTGACCCTGCCTTATGCATGCAAAAGATATACATAGATTATGGATACAGGCCCATCACGCAGTAGTAAAGGCACATGAATCCAGCCCTCACTGAAATTGTTAAAACTGAGCTACAAAAACTTTTGGATGTAGGCTTCATATACCCCATTTCAGATAGTGAATGGGTTTCACCATTGGTTATAGTTCCAAAGAAAGAAGGAAAGTGGAGGGTTTGTGTTGACTACAGAGAATTGAACACTGCTACTAGGAAAGATCATTTCCATTGCCCTTCATTGAACAGGTTCTTGATTCCCTAGCAGGCAAGAAATATTTTTCTTTCCTTGATGGTTTTAGTGGGTATAATTAGATTAAAATTTTTCTAGAAGACCAAGATAAGATAACTGTTACCTGCCCTTGGGGGACATATGCATACTCTGTCTTTCCCTTTGGCATGTGTAACACTCTAGCTACTTTTCAAAGAGCGGTTTTAAGCATTTTCTCTAATTTTGCACATGACAGTATGGAGATTTATATGGATGACTTCACCACATATGGTGACACATATGATGAAGCTCTACACAACTTGGAGAAGGTATTGAAAAGATGTACATATCACAATCTCTTTTTGAGTAATGAAAAATGTTTCCTTATGATGACCCAAGGAATAGTTTTGGGGCACTTTATCTCAAATGCTTGAATACAAGTGGATCCAAAGAAAATTGGTTGCAGAATACTAGATCAAGCATAAGAAATCCACATCCTACCATCCACAGGCTAATGGTCAGGTAGAAGTTACTAATAGGGAAATTGAAAACATCCTGACCAAGACAGTGCAACTTCATTGAAGAGATTGGGTTTCTAGGCTCCCTAAAGCTGTTTGGGCATATAGAACAACTTGGAAGACAACTACATGATTTACACCCTATGAGCTGGTCTACGGCAAGACTGTGGTCTTGCCTATTGAATTTGAACATAAAACCCTAAGGACAACAATGGACCTAGGAATGGATCTGACCACTGCACAATAAGAAAGGCTACAACATTTGAATGCCTTGGATGAAATGAGACTGGAAGCCATTCATCATACAGAGATAATACAAAAGAAAAGGGAAAAATGGCATGATAAATATATCAAAACAAAGGAATTCACTACAGGAGATTGGGCACTACTCTATGATTCAAGGTATAAGGACTTCAAGGGCAAGCTTCAGTCACATTGGTTAGGACCATATGAAATCCAACAAGGTTTTCCTAATGGTTCAGTTCAACTGCAAACTATTGATGAAGTTCAATTTTCAATATTTTTCAATGGTCATAGGCGTAAAATATACAAGAAGCCACTCCAACAAGATGACTTTTTGGTATCTCTATCTACCTAGTATGCTACTCCTGATAGTCCTGCTGAAGATGTTGTGACCCCAGAAGATATTGATTCAAATACTGTAACACCAGACAATGCACATTCTGATGTTGATACACCAACAATGTCCAGTGATGTGGAGGTTAAGTTGCAATACTCAACCCCTGTTGCTGAAAATTAAATTTCTTTGTTTTTCTCACATGTACACAATGCATGGTTTCCATGGTTACACCTTGATATCTCCGCCGGGACCTGTTTTTCACTTCTTCAATCAGGACCTGACTCAGCTAGGACCTGTTATATTGTGTTTTCATTTACACAGTCAAGCCTTGTGTTGCAGGTGCTCGTAGCAATGCCTTTCTACTGTTCTATTCCATTGCTTGGTGAGCACTACCTCATTTTTCCCTCCCATTCCATCATCCCATATTCCTTTCAAATTTGCTCCATTCACATAATTCCAATTATCAATTCACATTTATGGGTGGTTTTTCCATCCGCCATCTTGCACTATTCAATTATCACTCTATAACCGTACATCCAACTTTCCATTTGCTGCATGCCTATTATATCACACCACTAGTGTTGTTCACAATTTCCAAGGTATGTTAATTATTCCATTTCGATATATATGTACAATCCACACATTTCTATTAATACACTTAGATTTCTTTATTTATTTTCATGGTTATTCATAATTTATTTCATGCATGCGATGTATATTTCCACCAATTCTTTTTCTCACTCCTTCTTCATCCATAATAACTGCTATTTGAAGTGTGTTCACTTCATCATTAAGTTGGGGGGAGGGGTTTCTTTTCAAATGATTGTCATTTAATCATTGTTGCCTTTACATCTTTGCCTTTCAAAACCTTGTTTAAAACCCTACCCTTTGAACAACTAGACAAAATACTCTGTGCTATGAACTCACCTCTGTCAAATAATGAATTAATACCCTAAAAGAGTTATGGACTTATAGTGGAGAAGCAGGAAATAGGCAAATTGAAAGACTAGTTTTTCAGGGTGGTGAGTTGAGGCAGTGGAAATTGGTTAGCTGGCATTGTGTAGAGAATTGATATTGTAGAGTCCTAATTCATAGTCTTAATGCGAGGAGATGTGATCAGAAGGGAACCTTCGGCACACAAGGAAATATTGGAGGATGTGTTGGTTCTTTCTCTCTTTACTAGAGTGGGTTGGCTTGATTAATTCCTCAAATTGATGGAATATGATGATGACATGGCAAAGGAATTTGTACTTACTCTGCAGTATGATGAAGTAATGGTTAGAGGGTTGACAATAGACACTTATGAGCTTGCAATTGCTCAAGTTTCAAGGTTGCCTAGAATAGGGTCTGAGTATCCAGTCAAGGATGATGCAGCTACGACTAGGGAGGAGTTTTGTGAAAGAGGTGAACACCTAGACTCTACCACACAAGGTACGAAACGATTATCTCTTCCATATTTTTGGGGGAAATGTGCTTCCTATATTATCAAATATATCACTTGTGATGGTAGATATAATATGCTGTATACTGTACATCTTAAACTGCTTAACCATTTGAGGCATGAGAAACTTGTCAATGTTCCCAATTATTTGTATAGTATGCTGAGAAGAATGTCTTTAGAGTATCAGAGGCAACAAGTAGACACAACTCTTTCTCACCATTGTTTAATAGCTTTGTTATTAAAAATAAGTTTAAGGATTCAATACCCACAGATTGAGTGGGAAGCCTTTAAACGATGTGTTGGCATCTCAACACTCTTGGAAGCACCAGAGCTAGAAGAAGATATTCCACATGAAGCTGAACCCCCTGTTGATACTGAGCAGGAAGAAACACAACCTGGGAACCCTCCAGAGTTTAGGCCTGTATCAGCTGAAGAGCCCTCAACCTCTGCTCCTAAAAGAAAAAGGACCACTTCCTCAACATCTAGGAAGAGAACAAAGAGTCAGAGGGAGAACATCAAGAAGAGGAAAAATGTAGAAAAACATGAGACAATTATCCTAGGTGATTAGGGAGGTTGAGGAAGCAAGGTGCTAAAGAGAGAATTGTTGAGCAAGAAGGAGATAAAAATAAAGGTAGCAGGATACTAAACTAGCTCCTCTGAATCTAGATTCAGATAGGGGAGAAAACCCTCTTGAGGATGCTTCTGCTGATGCCTGTGTAAATGATATTATGTCTTCTAGGAAAAGAAGTTACATTTCTTCTTCTAATTTTGAATCAGAAGATCCGTTTATTGCTAGAAAAATGGAAAAACCTGTGCCAAATGACATTGCTAAGGAAATATTTAATGCCCCTGAAAAGGGGAATGATGAAAATCTTGAAGGTGAAAAGGAATTAATAGAAGACAAAGATATTAGGAAGGAGTTGCAGGAAGCCCTAGACAGAATAAGGCAACTTGAGGAATAGGTAAGGGGTTATGAAGAGAGAGATAGAGAAAAGGAAAATAGAATTCAGGAGTTGGAGGAGAAGATCCAAACTTATGGCCAAGGCTCTAATTTGGATTTGTTAGCACAGCTGGTTGAAACTAAAGAAAAGACTAAGGAAGAGGCAGTACTTACTCTCCAACCTCCTGTGGTAAAGACCCCAACATACCATACTACATTGTCCTTGGGTTTTGAACTAATGAAACTGACTGATGAAAATAGGCAAGAGAAGGAAAAGTAGGAGAAAGAAAAGCATAACCTCCATGAATCTGTTGTAGAAAAGGATTTGAAGATTAAACAGTTAGAGCAAAAGTTGACAGAGGTTATTGAAAGGGCCAAGCAGATTATGGGATGCAGACCTCCATCAAGAGTGTATGCACTATTTTTGAAGGAAAAATTTCCCAGTTTTCAGTTTAACAGGTTTATTAATGATCAACTTGATTTGTATTCAAGATTCATCTTTTGTAATTACTTCCAAGAGATCATCTTAGAAGAACAAGTCTAGTTGTGTGAGTATTACCTACACAATTATATAATGGATGAAGATACACAATGGAATTCCTATATTTATATTGGAGACCTCTAGGTCAGAGCATTAATGTCATATTTTAAAAATGAGCAACTCAGAGGGTTATTGATGGACCAATATAAAGAGCGGGAAAAGAAAGTACCACTGCAACTGAGGAAGGAAACCTTTGTGCCTGAAATCATCTTAACCCAATGGATGACATTATTGTCTCATAAAGGACCAGGTAAGAATACAGAGGATAGCAGTGTCTATTATCCAAAATAGGGACAGCATTATTGTCAGAGGTATGTGCAAGGTAGATGGGACAGTTTAACTCTAGAGTTACAAAGGAAGGAACCCCATTCTATCCATAATTTCATGAATATGCTTGCAATATTACGCAGATATATCTAGTTATCAGAATAGAAAGGAGTATCATGGTTAACTATCACTTATCAGTCTCCTATATTTCTTTATCTAGTACCACATTGGACAGGAGGAAAAAGTGAGCAGTCTAGGCATGCTGAACAGATCAGGATGGAAAGACTTGCATACTCTAATGAGTTCTACCTCAAGCACAGAAAAGGAGTTAGAGAAGACACAGACCTCAGAAGAATTACCCTACATTATAACCTTTTGCTTTAGGTCTCTAGTTCTTTAATTTTGCTTAGGGACAAGCAAAAGTCCAAGTTGGGGGGAATGTTGGGATGAAATATTGTCCTCCTTTTTATACTATTTCTATATGTTTTAAAGACCTTTTCTATATGGTTCTACAAAGACTTCACATACATTATCTCCATTTTATGTTGTTTCATATATACTTTCCTAAGACTTGGATCCTATGCTGATAAATGAATTCAGGTGGTCATATTATCAAATGGATGATTTGAATTATTAATATGCATGAAAAATAGATAGGATTTCATAAGTTTATTATAAGAGGTTGTTTTGTATATATGTTGGAATGATTAACCTTGTGCAACCAGAGAAAGAATCCAAGTATGAGTAATTGCAACAGGATGTAGAATAGAGAAATCAATGAGAATGCGGTCCAAGTGCCAGACCTAGTGATCGGAAGAGATAAACGTGGTCACCATGGGAGAAAAAATGTAGAGGAGAAAGAAGACTTATTCTAGGAATCTCACCAGAGTTTATGAATCTTATTTATGAAGCTATTATGGTTAAAATTTATGTTTGGATAGGACTTTGTTTCCTTTGTTCTAGTTAATAAGTTGATCTCAAAAATAATAGCCTGATGTCCAGGAATGAATTGATGATCGCAGTTAGTTAGAAGGTTGAATAAGACTCTCCCATCTTTATATAGGAGAGGAGTTCGTTGATTAGGTGGTTGTTATGTTTTACTTTCAAAATAGTCATTACTTTGTTACAGTTATCAATCATTTTCAGACATGTTATAATTTTGAATAAAATTTGAAGAAGATTCTATCCTTGATATGATTTGAACTCAACTGTATGTTATGGGATGTGTGAAGATCTGAAGTAGATTTAACCTCCAAGAAAAGTGAGATAGTTCCCCGAGCTGGCCACTCAAGGTACTAACTCTCACTTTGCATGTTTTCTTATTTATTTCTGCATTCTTAGTTAATCTATTTCATTTTATCTTGTGTTATACTGTGAAGCAAAAGAGAACTATTGATTCATATTTCTAGTAATTGTGATTCATGAGTAGAGTTGACGTATTTAATCCTCCGGAGGTTACTGTTAGCCTTCTTATCATTTTTAAGTTGTTAGATTAAAACTGTGATTTTTTGTTAAATATAGTTATCTTCAGCTTATGCTGAAGGTACTCGTAGCAACTAGAAGTTTAGATTGTTTTTATTGTTTTCCATTTCCATTTACTGTTTTACATTCCTATGCATTCTAGTAAGTAGGACTGCGTAAAATAAGGATTGTACAAGATTAGCTCAGAGTAGAAATGAGTCTTGAAGGCATAGATATTGTAGGCATCTTCATAAGCTTATGCTCCTTGGTCGATAATTCAATGTAGGAATGCGATGATAGTGGACTGTTCAGTCAGGTTAAAACCCTGAATTTTATTTAAGTCTACAACACATTAGTTTTCCTCTACAAAAACATTGTTTGTTTTTAACTTGCCATCAATAAGATCTCTAGCACACTTAATACAATTCATTTGGACTTGTCCAATTTTCTAATAATAATAGCATTTAAACCCTTTCCCTGTTGAAATGTTAAATTTCTTCGTAACAAGTAAAGCGGTTTCCTCAACAATTGAATTCAACCTTTAGTAACTCTACTTTAGATTCATCAATCAAAGAAGAAATCATAGTTTCCAAACTAGGATTAATTTTATTTAATGTAAAAGCAATATGATCAAAGATTGAAGGCATACTATTTAGTAAGATTGATTTAGCATCATCATTATCAATTATAGCTTTTACACCTACAAGTTGATTAAGAAGTGAGAGAAATGTGGGTGTGTGCAAGAAGTTGTGTCCACTTTTTGGCCAAAAAGTGGAAGTGTTTTCCCTGATTTTCAGAATTTGTCACATTTGACCTAAAAATTTGAAGCACTTAACGGTGGAATCTTGGAAAAAGTCACTAAATATGAAATGTAGTACTCGGAGTCTAGTTTCCAAATATATAATTTTTTTCAATACCCAGATGATAGAAATTGATTTTGAATAGGCGTTTCTAAAAACCACTGTTTAAAAGTCACTTTTTTTTTACTATACCATGTGCGTGTACGTCATCCATATTTTGACCTAAATAATCATATTTTTCAAAATCCTTTTGGGAAAAGCTTTGTAACTCACTGAAGCACGTTTTCCATATTTATTTGTAATTTTTTATTGAATAATTTTTTTGTTATTAATTTCTTATTGGTCATTTTTTGTCTTTTAAAAAATCATCGTGTACGTCACGCATAAGATGACCTAAACTTAACATTTTTTGAATTTTTTTTTTAAATTGAAAAGAATTGTCTAAAGTACGTTTTCATACAATTTTTTTAACAAAAAAATAATTCAATAAAAAGTTATTAAAATATTAAAAAATCCTGATAATTCAAGGTTATGAACATATTTCATCAGAAATTGATTAAAAAATAGAAAAATTAATTTAATTGTAAAAAAAATTACATATTTAGAATCTACATTGTCTCCTCTATAATGGGTTTTAATTTCGTCAAAATATTTTGTAAAATAGACCTTTAAATATATGCCCAAAGTCACTATTTTGTTGTGACATTGACAGGGCCTTCAAGTTGCAGGTCAAACTAGGTCCAGAGATCAAGGTCGGGTCCCCAAAGCATTTTCCGAAGTGGGTTACAAAGCAAAACCCGAGCCTGAAATTCAAATTTTGAATAACGAGATCCCGTTTATAAAACGCGATCCCGTTTATAAAACGGGATCCCGTTTCTTTATCCATTGGCACTAAATAAAACGGGATCCCATTTTATATTAGGACTACCATTCAATAATGATTGATACAATGGGCAATATATATTTCAAAATTTCAATGTGCATTTAAATAAGGAAACTTCTCTAGACAATCATCATGTATTTCTTAAATGTGAATATGCATCCCAAATTTTAGAAGTTATTTTAAAGAAATATGGTGCATTTAGGAACTTGGTGATTGTTGGGGTAAACAGGAATATATGATCATGCTAGAAGAGGCACTGATTAGGCTCATAATTGGCCAAGGTTGCTTTGAATAAGGTTAAAACAAGGAGATACCCATGTTGATATTCACACCCTTTGGTCCACACCTACATTGGGATGGATTAAGCTTGAAATTTTGATGGGTAGCCAAGGGTAATCCTAGTAGGAGGAGTATGTTTATTAAGAGATGATAAGGGAAAACCTCTACCTATCTTAAAGCTTATGATTTTGGTGTCAAGAACAATAATATGGTAGATTCTAGGGCCATGATATCCAGGTCCTCAAGATGACTTGGAAACTAAACAAGATATCCCTTAGTGTGGAAGGAGATTCCAAGATCAACATTGATCATATGAAAAAGCATAGATGAAGCTTGTGGTTATTGGAAACTATTATATATTGGAAGCTAGAAACTTGGTGAATACTTGTTTAAATCTATCTCCTTCAAACATATCAATGGGGCCACCCTAGGATAAGGCTTGTGTAATTTGTCCCACCACCCTAGGATAAAGTTTTTTAGTTTATTAGTAATTCTAACACTACTTTGAAACTATTACTCTAGGGTTAGGGCCACTATAATTTTCCCTACCACTAATATATCTTAAGACACCTATTGGTTTATATGTTTGATGTCATTGTAGTATATTAATTTCCCCTACCACTATTGATTGAACAAAACTATACCATATATATTAAGTACTCTAGCTCAATGATCTTAAGATTAATGAAATCAGGACTAACTATATCATCATTATGCTTAGATACACCCAACATGCTAATCAAGAACTTAATTACCTTCACAACCCTATTAGCATTGTATCACTCCTATTAGGGAGTGGACTTGAATGGGGCCAAAAGATTCTTTACCTCTTACGATTGTGACTTTGGGTTTGGCATGGTCAACTTGGAGAGGTTGTGTCACGGCATATCCCTATAAGAGGATGAAGGGTGATAGGAGGTTGTAGGATGGCTAAAAGCATTCACATGACGATAATGTTCAAGTTTAAATTTCAACATATGCATCATGGAGACCTATAAGGTTCTCTTGTTCAAAAGGTTCATCATATTCTAGACAAGGAACTCACAATCATTGGTACCAAATTCAAGACCTCCTATTACAAGTCTCCATATATAGCTTTAAACATAACACCTATAAACACAAAATTTATAGGGCTTGAATACAAGCCCGCCTCCCAGTTAGGAGACTTCCAAATAATTGGTGAACTCACATGCAATAAGGGAATAACACATGCATACAAAATATGTAGAAGAAATCCCTGTAGCATGACTCGTGATTAATTAAAGTTAGGGTTAGGGTTTCAATTAGGATCAGGCTTAGGGTTAGAATTGAGGTTAGGGTTAGAATTAGAATTCAAGGGTTGCTAAATTAGGGTAAGTATTAGAGGATATTTCTAAGATTTAATGAAGATAAACCTTCATGTCTTGATGCTAAATTGGATGATTCTATCCACTATGAGAATTAAGATGAGGAGGAGGTGACATAAATCCCTCCTATCAAATTCAAACAATGTTAAAAATGTCAAGGAAGTGGTAGAGGCTTTGTAAGGCTTGTGTAATTTGTCCCACCAACCTAGGATAAAGTTTTTTAGTTTATTAGTAATTCTAACACTACTTCAACTTATTACTCTAGGGTTAGGGCCACTATAATTTTCCCTACCACTAATATATCTTAAGACACCTATTGGTTTATGTTTGATGTCATTGTAGTATATTAATTTTCCCTACCACTATTGATTGAACAAAACTATACCATATATATTAAGTACTCTAGCTCAATGATCTTAAGATTAATGAAATCAGGACTAACTATATCATCGTTATGCTTAGATACACCCAACATGCTAATCAAGAACTTAATTACCTTCACAACCCTATTAGCATTGTATCACTCCTATTAGGGAGTGGACTTGAATGGGGCCAAAAGATTCTTTACCTCTTACGATTGTGACTTTGGGTTTGGCATGGTCAACTTGGAGAGGTTGTGTGGCATATCCCTATAAGAGGATGAAGGGTGATAGGAGGTTGTAGGATGGCTAAAAGCATTGACATGACAATAATGTTCAAGTTTAAATTTCAACATATGCATCATGGAGACCTACAAGGTTCTCTTGTTCAAAAGGTTCATCATATTCTAGACAAGGAACTCACAATCATTGGTACCAAATTCAAGACATCCTATTACAAGTCTCCATATATAGCTTTAAACATAACACCTATAAACACAAAATTTATAGGGCTTGAATACAAGCCCGCCTCCTAGTTAGGAGACTTCCAAATAATTGGTGAACTCACATGCAATAAGGGAATAACACATGCATACAAAATATGTAGAAGAAATCCCTTAGCATGACTCATGATTAATTAAAGTTAGGGTTAGGGTTTCAATTAGGATCAGGCTTAGGGTTAGAATTGAGGTTAGGGTTAGAATTAAAATTCAAGGGTTGCTAAATTAGGGTAAGTATTAGAGCTACAATTATGGTTTGGGTTACGGCTAGAGTTAGGCTTACAATTACAATTACAAGTAGCTCGTTAGGGTTGGGGTTAGGGCTAGAGTTAGAGTTACAATTACAATTACAATTACAAGTAGAGTTAGGGTTAGGGTTATGATTAGGGTTATAATAAGGGTTAGGGTTTGAATTGCATATAGAATTAGGGTTAGGATTAGGGTTAGAATTAGTGTTAGGGTTAGAGTTGGAATTGCATATAGAATTAGGGTTCAATCTAGCTAGAAATAGATAAATTAGTCAAGATGGTTCTAGCTCAATTTTGTTTCCTATTTCCTAGAAAATGCAAAACTAGTTATTGTTTTCTATTTATTTGTTCTAAGTCCCAACTCTTTGCTTTTAAGAAGTATATCAAATCTAATGTAGTAGTAGATACTTCTACATATACAAGTTTCTGTTAGGAGAAAATATATTTTGCCAAATATATTTAGAGTTGTCTATAGTGTGTTCCAGGGTAATCAAATGATGTAAGTCACAATTTAGAGGGTTGAGGGATAAGTTTGTGTTGAGTCTATAGGACATGTTTTCTTACATAGACCGAGCTCCATAATCTAGGTGTCTCCATGTCTAACTCAAATGTTTCAACTTGGTCCATATTATATCCAGATTAATGATAAAATTATATATATATGGCTATGCACAAGATCCATGACCATATCAATGTTTGGTAGAGAAAAGTTATCTAAGTTGGGGTAGATCCTTTTTTGATGTCTCAAAAGTTAGTGCAAACATGAATTCCCTTAGTTTTCTTGTTAACTAAGACCACATTAGATCTACCCATTTAGGATAAGTAATAGTCTGAATGAACCCTGGACATCCAAGAGTTTATACAATTCTTCTATGACCACGAGGGCTACTTGGGGGTGCATTTTGTGTAGCTTTTATTGAATAGGTTTGGCATTGAGGTGAACCACAAGATGATGCATGACTTTAAAGATGGAGTCTCAAGGCATAGATCACCATAAGACCACATGAAGAAATCAATGTAATATTTAACATGGTGACATGGTTATATATGCCTTCTTTGATGTCAAGGTCCAGTGGAGCTACTATCTTAGAGAGTTTAGGGTCCAAGCTTCTATTCACAGGTTGATGTTTATAGCATGTCCTCAACAAGGAGAGGGGAGTCATGTCTTGTATCTAAGTGGTATATAATGAAAGGTGAAGTTTGTCAAATTGAGGAGCTCTTGGGAAGTGTCCATTTTTATTGTATCATTTTAATCGATCACAAGTTTCTTCTTATATAGATTGTTGCTATTCTGCCTAGACTAGGGTGCCTCAGGACTAAAGGGTTCTTTCTTTCTCTCCAAAATAAGTATATATGTAGGTGTTAAGTATGGTGGAAAAGTCTTTCATATGATTACAATGGGGATGTGGTCTTGACACTTCATAAGTTTCATGATGGCTTCATCATTTTGGATGTGATAAATTGGTTTTATTATGGTTTGTTGTAATTTTTTTACATGATAGTTAGCTATTCAATAATGCCTTTAAAATACAATGACATACATTGTTATAAGTAAATTTTATAAAAACCAAATATATATATCATCCCAATGCTATATAATTTTTGACAGTTTGTTCAAAATCTCTCCTTTCATATGATACAATTGTTTCAAAATTTCAATTGCATTTTCCAGCTAAAATGTTTAAATACAGCTATTCAACACTCAAATTGAACTCAAATTTTGACAGTTTGTTCAAAATCTCTCCTTTCATATGATACAGTATTTTCAAATTTTCAATTGTATTTTACAACTAAAATGTTTAAATACAGCTATTCAACACTCAAAATGAATTCAAATTTTGACAGTTTGTTCAAAATCTCTCATTTCATATGATACAGTATTTTCAAAATTTCAATTGTATTTTACAGCTAAAATGTCTAAATATATCTATTCAATTCTCAATTTTAAACATAATTTTGACAGTTTGTTCAAATTCTAACCTTTTATTTGATATAGTCTTTCAAAATTTCAATTGTATTTTACATCTAAACTATCAAAAATCAACTACTGATTTCATAAACCCTAAACCCTAAATAACAATTCAAAATTTAAATTTTGATTGTATTTTACATCAAAACAAACAAAGGAAACTTAAAACAATTCATGGGTAATTTGTAGAAGTGGAAAAATCCACTTACTTGGTGGCTGGATGGTCTCTGAACTCGGGATCCTATTTTCCCCTGTCGCCTGTCGCTGTTGAAAATGGGGTCTCTGCCATTTTTTTAAAAATTTAATACTTTTTAAAAACGGGATCCCGTTTTATAAAACGGGATCCGGTTATATATAACGCGATCCCGTTTATAACGGGATCCCCTGTTTTGAAACGGGATCCCGTGTTTTGAAACAGGATCCCGTTTCTTGCTTCTAGGTTCGGGATCCTGGGAAAAAATGGGATCGCGTTTTTGGTTCTAGGCTCGGGATCCCGAGGCAAAACGGGATCCCGTTTTTGGTTCCCTGATTTCGGATTTTTTTCTAACTCTGAAACTTCCACCTTAAGTGGACACAACTTCTTGCATTTACCCATGTACTAATATGTTGTAC
This sequence comes from Cunninghamia lanceolata, assembly GCA_027924645.1. Taxonomy (NCBI): domain Eukaryota; kingdom Viridiplantae; phylum Streptophyta; class Pinopsida; order Cupressales; family Cupressaceae; genus Cunninghamia; species Cunninghamia lanceolata. The sequence goes on along the minus strand of BSBN01001197.1, from coordinate 2,127,168 downwards.
AACACTTTCACCCTCTTTCATCTTAAGACCAAAAAGTCTTTTTTTGAGTGTCATCTTAGCACTTGAAGTTTGTGAGCCAAATAAAGAATTAAGATCATCCCATATTTCTTTTGAAGTATTTGAAAGATCAATATGATGCAAATATGCATCAGACAACCCAAGACCAATCAATGTTGTGGCTTTATAGTCTTTTGATATCCATTTCACTGCTTCATCAACATCTTGTGGCTTTTTGATAAATTGACTCACAATATCCCACAAATCTTTTTCTTTTAAAACAAGTTGCACCTTGGCTTGCCATGTATGAAATTCATGACCCTCAAATTTAGGAAGAGCATATGATTTCTCCATTTTGAAAAAAAATTATACCTCCCTAAGAATATATTCAAAATTCCAAGAAAAACACTTATCTCTCCCTGTACGCAGCAAGATTGATATATTCTCTAGAATAAATCAATTTGAAAATCCTTCGACATTCTAACACCCACATGAACTCAGCATACACGTCCGAGATACATGCCAGATCTCTCCAACTGATGCAGGAGCATCCAGAGTGTAAAATAAATCTTGCATCACCCAAGGTAAGTGCAAGAAGATGAGTTCACTTTTTGGCCAAAAAGTGGAAGTGTTTTTCCTATTTTTCAAAATTTGTCGTACTTTGAGTAACAATTTGAAGCACTTGGACATAAAATATTAAGATGATGTAAAAATAAGAAATGTAGGATTTTGTTTCTAGTTTTCAAATATGTAATTTTTTCTAATACCCAGATGATGCAAGTTGGTTTTTTATTAAATGTACAAAAAGCGGCCTTTCCCCTATTTTTTGCAAAAGCATGCATGTGTACAGCCAACATAATTTGACCTAAATTAATGTATTTTTCTAATTCCTTTTGTGGAAAGATTATCAAGATGTTGAGTTTTGGTCAGGTTATATTTTTTTTATTTTTTGATAAATATTTTTTTTTATTAATTTTTTCATGGCCCTAATTAGTGTTTTCAAAACTTCTCATGTACGACCAACATAATTTGAGCTAAACTAATCAATTCACCATATAGTTTTTTCATCATGTAGAGAATGATGTCTAGTTTGGTCAGACATAGTTTTTTTTTCAATAAACTTTCAAAATCAAAAGTTATTAAAAAAATAGTAACCTATGTTATTTCAAGTTTATGAGTTAGTTTGTTTGGAAAATAAATAATAAATAGAAAATTATGTTCAATAGTAGAAAAAATTGCATATTTGAAAACTAGACTTTCAGATCTATAATGTGTTTTAATTTCGTTAAAATATTTTGAAAAAAAAGTCATCAACCATAGTGGTAAAACTAGTCTTTGCTCTTGATGTTTTCATGGTCTCCTAGTTGTAGGTCCAAAGCTAAGGCTTGGGTTCCCAAGCCTAAAACCAATGCAAGTTGGCGGGTTTGAAATTTCAAAATTTTAGAAATGGGTACCCGTTATAAACAGGTACTCGTTTTAAAAATAACGAGTACCTGTTTTGCTTCGGATGGTCTATCCTAAATGGGTACCCATTTTTTTTCAAAACAGGCACCCATTCCAAGTGGCATTTTTCATCTACGAGAGACTTCCGCGAAATGTATACTCAACTTCTTGCTTTAAGCCCCCAAAAATATTGTTTCTTTTTCAATAAAGGCTAAAATTGGCAGGGTTGCTATTTTTTTAGTAAGTTGGCATTTGTGCACGTATGGACATGAAATTTTACACAACCTCTAGAATGGTGAATTAAAGCCAATGGTGAAGAAAGTGCTTCAATATTATTTTTCATTTGTGGGATATTAATATTTTCATTTTTCAAAATCTTGATAAAGATATTTGAAGTCAAATTTGAGGCACTTAGAGGCTTCGGATGGACCCGAAAATTGGCTGAAAATCAAAATGTACCCTGACGGGCCATTTTGTAGACACACGTCTTTTTGAGAGATTTCCAACGATATATTATGATTGAAAATCCAACGGTCGGATCTAAAGTTATGATCCCACGAAGTTGTACTACCAAAAAAATGAAATATATCTTCTTAGTGGGAGTTACAATTTCTAGAATATTCTAGGGTGGTTACACATTCTTGATAAAGGAGGAGAATGAGGGTTATAGGGAGTTAGTAGTGTAGATGGTGGCTTTGGCTTACAGATTTTTGTAATTAGAAAGCCCATGTGGTTGTATCTTGAAATTGTTTTAAATATTGTAATGTCATTACATTGAGATAATAGAAAGCATGTGTTTCTTTCTTGCATTTATTGTTTTAATCTCTATTATTGTTGTGTGTTTGGGTTGGTAAGGGGAGTACCCTTCATCACCAATGTAGCTATTCTTCTAATTTGTCTCCTCCACGTAGAATGGTATGATCCACAACTTAACTGCATTTACTTATCACACTGATCTTAGAACAAGATGTGATGCCAATCTTCAACCCTTCACGATTTGCCTCTAGATTCCTTTGGATTCAAGGCTGCCACAAAACTTGGCTTTATTTCATTGTGCAACCGTTTCTATATGCAGATGCAAATATCTTCAAACATCATGCCTGGACTTCATACGTTGGATCTGCTCTTATTCATTCCCTTTGCATAGAAATATATTCCTCTTTGGAGTGCTCTGATGCGCGTCAGTAGCTTCCTCTCTTGTTTGGATGCCTCAAATGAATGCCTATTGTGTTTGTCTTTTGTTGTGTATTAACCGCCTCATATACACAAATCTGGACGCAGCAGTTAACCTTTGCAAGGTTTATAGAGTTTTTCCTTGTCACACAGTATTCAATGACTCAAACTATTTTCTCTACTTCAACGCCTCTTATTTCAAACATCTTCCTTCATAGAATTTGCACACAAGCATAGAGAATTTATTCGCTCTGATACCATATTAAAATGGCGGAGCAAATACATAGAGACACCTGATCAAACTATTATTGTAATATTATCAAATCATAGAATAATATATTCAACTTGATTGTTATTCCATTACAATGTAGATTGCTTATAAAAGACTTTTATTTTCCCGTACTAAATTCATACGGGAATAACCAATTCCCAACTAATTCATTACCAACATTTATTTATTTATATCTAACTATAAACCAACAATTACAAATGTAAACCTTATTATTCTAACAGCAACACTTCATATAACACAAAATGCATTGGTCACACACATCAAAACACAAAAGCTAAATACCAAAACACATCAAAACAAACAAAGCAAATGACAAAATTTAAACACGCATAAAATAAACAAAATGATTGTCAAAAGTTCAAGTTCACTTCATCTAAATTATTTAAGAAGTTATAAAAAATGTAAAGCTCACACTAAACCATAAGACAAATTGTTCATCCAACCCATGAATTTGTTAGACACACTTTATCCAAAACATAAGAAATTGTTTGAACACACATAAAGTCTGGAAAAGATCAAACACACTTCATCCAAACCACAATAAGAAGTTTAAAGTTCAAACAAACACAAAGTGAGAGCCGATTCTCACACCTCAAAAAAACACAAATATAATGGTAGAGTTAATTCACAACACTTCAAAGAACATAAGTTACATGGATCACACACATCAAAACACACAATATGATGCCAAAACTCAAATTGACATCAAAACACACAATATTATGCCAAAACTCAAATTGAGATGAAAACACATAAATGTAAAGGTCAAATCTCAAGCACATGCACACACACAATGAGTTAGTTCAAAGTTCAATTGCGCTTCATGCAAACCATAAGAAGTTATAACAAATGCACAAAGTTCACACTAAATCATAAGAAGTTAAAACAAATAATATAGACAATTCTCACATTTTAAAAAACACAAATTAAATGCCAAATTTCATGGTTCACACACATCAAACACATAAGGTGAATGCCAAAACTCAAGTTACACACATCAAAACAGACTTGAAGTAAAATCCAAAGCTTAAGAACACTCACACAATGAAGTGAAAGTTCAAACAGATTTTATCTAAGCCACAATAAGAATTTGAAACAAATACACAAAGCTCACACTAAACAATAAGAAGTCAAAACAAATAATATAGATAATGAATATGTGAAACACAAGGTGAATGCCGAAACTCAAATAGAGAAAATGTCAGAAACACACTTCATCAATGAAGGCCAAAGCTCAAGCACACTTAAATAAACATAAATTGAGACAATTCTCACATTTTAAAAAACACAAATTAAATGCCAAAGTTAACTCACACAATACTTAAGAAAAACACAAATTTCATGGTTCACACACATCAAAACACATAAGGTGAATGCCAATCTGACTCAAACAAACATCAAAACATATAAAGTAAAATCCAAAGCTTAAGCACACTCATACAATGAAATTGAAGTTCAAAACAATTTGATCTAAGCCACAATAAGAAGTTGAAAGTATATGCCATAAACACATGCACCCTTAAAACCGCATAATGAATGCCATAATTTTCACTTCAAAAAACATAAATTTTCACTTCAAAGATCAAACTTTTAAAGCACAAGTATGCATAAAAACAAACAATACACAATGTTCAAACATAGAAAAAATATTCATCCAAACCATAACTAAATGAAACACACTTCAAAAAGGAAGAAATAGTTTAAACACATACAAAGTGAAGACTAGCTCAAGCTCACTTGATCCAAACCATAGTAAGATTAAGTTTAAAGTTCAAACAAACACAAAGTGAGCCAATTCTCAAAAAATGAGGTGAATGTCACAACTCAAACACACAAAGTAAAATCCAAAGCTTATGTGCGCACACGCAATTAAGGTCAAAATATAAACACACTTCATGTAAGCCACAATAAGAAGTTGAAAGTAAATGCCAAAAACACATCACACTTAGAAGCACAAAATGAATGCCACAATTTTCACTTCAAAAAACACAAATTAAATTCCAATGATCACACTTTAAAAGCACAAAAAAGTGAACACCAACGTTAAATCAAACATATCAAACCAAATAAAGAAAATGTCAAAACTCAACCACACATCAAAACAAACAAAAGAAATTTCAAAGTACAATACAATTCACACACTAATCCATAATAAGTCGAAACAAACAATACACACAAATTTCAAACATAAAATAAAATTGTTCATAAAAGCCATAAATAAACAAAACACATTTTCTAAAACATAAGAAATAGTTTAAGAAAACATGAAGGAAAGGCTAGAGCTCAAGCACACACAAAGTGAAGGCCAAATCTCAAGCATACATTGAATCCAAACTATAGTAAGAAGTTTATAGTTCAAACAAATAACTCACTTCAAAACACACAATTTACATGCCAAAGTTAATTCGCATGGTTCACACATCAAAACACATAAGAACACAAATTGCATGCCTCACACATCAAAACACACAAGACAAATGTTAAAACTCAAACAAACATCACAAAACACAAAGTAAAGACGAAAATATCAATCATGCACACATAGTGAAGGTCAAAGCCCGAACACACTTCATCCAAGCCACAATAAGTTGTGAAAGTAAATGTTGAATGCACATGCATGCAAAAAGTCCCACATTAAAAAACATAAATAAAATTCTAGGTCACACTTTAAAAGCAAAACTGCCAAAGTTAACTCAAACACACATCAAAACAAACAAAGCAAACGTAAAACCAAAAACACATGAACAATTTAAAGCACACAATGAATGTAAAAATTCTCACTTCAAAAAACACAATTAAATTTCAAAATGAATACATTAAAAATAAACAAAGCAATGCCAAAACTAATGTCAAAGTTCAATTGCTGATAGCACAGGCTCTCAAACATGCCCAATGACCCATGGAAGACGCAAGTGAGAAACAAGTCTCTGCCCATTTTCAAGGGCTGTCAGATAACTTATGTCCAGTAAATGATAGTAATTATATGCAACATATTTAAAATAGAAATAACATGAACTCAGTCTCATTACAAATTAGCTATAGGAGGTGTCCACATAGAATATAGAAATTCAATGCATCAAAAATTGATTTTTTTTATTTCATTTGGCCTACTTGGCCTTTATTGCAAAATATTACAAAACTATTCAACTCTCATCTACCCATTATCTACTTCTAATCTCCTTGGCCCCTCAGCAGCCTTGACCTCTTTTACGGTCTGTAATATTTAGCCCTTGGCCATATTCAGACTACTCCTCTTTTCTCCGACTGTCCTTATCAGCATCAACTTTCTCTCCAAAGTATCTCTGTCTCTTTTCTCCCTCTACGGCTTCTTTGCTTTGAAGTTTACAGCATCTTCTACCTTCTCTCGACCTCCTATCAATTATCGATCTCCTTCTGGTAATTTCACCTCTTCTCATCAGCTTCTGACTTCACCTATTCTCCTGGCTGCTTCCATGCACTATCAGCCTATCATAATAGGTCTCTTCTACCTATATTATTCTGTCTAATCATTCAGTCAATTGTTACATCCACACTGGCCTGCTTTTATTATCAGCCCTTCTCAAACTTATTAATCGGCCATCTTTTTTGCTGTTATCGGCCACCGTGTATATTTTCAAGGCCTGCACTATTTCTTGGTGCCTATCGGCCTTCTCTATTTCTCCTCACCACTTCTCCTCTCCAGCCTTTGCCTATTGGCCTCCTCTTCTTCTTTAATCGACCTTTCATCTTCTTTATTTTGGCCACTCTCTTTTCCTCCCAACCACCTGCCTTACTTCGGCCTGCTTTTCAGAATATATGCGGTCTGTCCTCTTCTATGTTGTCGCCTCTCCCTTTTCATACACGTAGCCTCATTCATATGTCTCCTGCCTAAAATAATCGGCCATTACATATGTAGCCCTTCTATTTCTATTTACAGCCTACACCAGATTCTTGTGTGCAGCCTTTTTCTTCTTCTGCAATGACGGTTTCTACTACGACCTCATTAACTTCCAGCCACTCCATTACTATCAGCCAAACATGACTTGTCGGTAGTTTCTCTATTTTGGCCTGATAGTTATCTTTTACTACTGTCCCATGTCTATTCTTATCCGTGCATTTAATTGGCCTATTCCTGGCCTGCCTATGCTTTATCTATTTTGCCTTTCTTCCTTTCACCACCTTCCACAATCTATCACCAACCGTTACACTTTCATAGAATATATAATATCTTTTCATGACACCATCAATATGGCTGTCCACTTCTCAAAATAGTATTGTAACTGAACCTCACAATAATCACCACTTTCACCACCTATCCAACTTCCTTGAATATAATAAACAGTTATCATTATTGTTCCTATCACCTTGGCGACAGGAACTTCCTCTCTTTGCTTCTGTCACTTGATCAAAACTAAAATCGATTGTCAAAGACAATTTTCAAAACTTACTCAGATGCCCCTGCATCAAACTCCCTAGGGACAAAAATCATGTGCTCGGGCACATGGGTTCCTCTATGATTTCAAACAACATTTTCTTCATCCTTTTCCATAACTTCTCTGCCTCATATACATCAGTCTTCCAACATTTTTGTGCAGCACAATAGGCTGCTCTCACATGGCTACTTACATCACTAACCAATCCATTCCACACTCCAATTCTTCAAATCATAATCAAATGGAAAAATAATAGCCATATCCAATGCATTATCCATATCTACCATCACTATATCATCTTCAATTTGTTCATCCATTATATTTTCAAGTCATTCCTCCTTCATGGCCACCTGCTGCAACACCGCATCATTTTTAGCTTCATTCTTTTCTATCTTACCTTCCAAATCTACATCATCTTCATTCTTGATTTTTGCAACCAATTTTGCATCATTGCCTTTAATCTTCTCACTCCATTCTTTCTCAATGGCTGCCAACAGCTGCCATAAATCTTCTTCCATGCTTTCCTTTGCTACTCCATCTTCTTCTTTACCTTCATTCTTCTTTTGTTTGTCCTCTTCTTCTAGGACTATGGCTGTTCCATCTTTATCTTCCTCCTCTTTGGCTGCTTGCCGGTTCAAATCTGCATTTTCAGCACATACCTTTGGTGCCTTCTTTTGCCATACTCTTCTATTCCACTTTTCATCTCTTCTGTCATACCTGCATCTTTCACTTTGCCTTTGTCTACGTTCTTGTCTTTTCAAATATTTATTTCTCCTTAACTCTTTTTCATCTAATAATCTCCTCATATTCTCCTCTTCATTATACAAAGCTTTATCAAAAAAAAAAATTAGATTTCTTCTCTCTTACCTTCCACATACTTTGCTTCCCTTGCTGCCACTTCACTGTATACTTCTTCTCCTTCTTTCAATTCTCTACTGGATTCATCTTACTTGCAGTTCCTTGGGGTTTGTTCTCTTCTACCCGCTTCCAACTTATTGTCTTTCCTACAACATTCTTCTTTGTTGTTGCTTGCTTCACTACCCATACTTTATCACTGGACTGATGTCCTCTATTTGCTTCTTTTGAGCTTCTCTTCATGTGCTCTGTCTTCATCCTCCAATCATTTTTTCTAGGCCTCTTTGTTGGCCAACTTAACCTTGCATCATACTACCACTTGTTCATCTGCACATTCCTCTTCCTCTACATTTGCTTGTTAGCATAAACATAATCAAAAGTGTTCACTTCTCTACAACCTTTTTCATCAATCTTTTTCCTTTGCCAATGTGGAACTACATATCCATGATCCTTAATCATATTTACATTCTCCAATTTCTTTTCCTTATCAACTTGCTTATCCATACTCTCATCTCTACATGCATGATCAAAAATAACAATTTTACCTCCATCCTCCTGTGCAAGGATCTGTTGTCCCAAATTGCATCCATCTTCAGCTTCTTGGATTTTTAACTTCTCTTCTTCACAACCATCTTGTGCTACTGCTGCTATATCTTCACATGCCTCTATTGTTTGCTCTTCATCTTCATCAGCAATCTGAACTCTTCTAGCATCAATCTCCTCTTCTTTTTTAGGCACTCTATCAGGTTCCTCTGCTGCAAACTCTTCTTGGCATTTTGCTCCCATCAATCTTTCCTCATTCACATCTTCTATTCTTTCTTCAGGATCTATTCTTGCCCCAACTTTCATCATCTTCAAGGTCTCATTCTCAACCTTCAGTATCACTTTCTTTATCCCCGCATACAAATTTATGAACATAACATTAGCAATTAAAATGATAGACCATAATGTCTCTTTCAATGCCCTCCTCATGGACATTCTTCCTTCTTCTCTTCTCTTCTTCTCTAGTGCTATCTGCTGCACTTTCTCCTCTTTCTCTTTTCTTATGTTTTCTTCAATGAGAACTCTATTAACCTCTTCCGGTCCATGTTGCTCTAATGACAACCATCTACTGTCCCAACTTCTGTGGGCACTCTTTTTATCCTTCTCTTCCCTTCTCAAGGCATTCATCTTTTGCCTTTTTCTTTTCTTAGTAATCTCCTTTACTGACCATTTCACTTTATTTTCCATTGGCCATACCCAATAATATCCTTGGTCTTGTTCTTCATACCATTACTTTACCAACATCACATCTCTCCTTAATGTTGCCAATTCTCTTTTGAATTCTTCATCCGTCATCCTCTTCTCTTCTTTTATTTTATATCTTTCCTCGAGACTCTCTTTCTTCATCTGGTTCTTCATCATTCTATCTTCTTTCATCTTTCAGGCACCTCACCCAGGTCTTCTTTATTTCTTACTCTGCCCAGTCTTTTGGTTCTACACACTGTAATACTTACAGTCTTCCTTCTTGTCCTAGCTAAGTTTCCTCCCATTGGGGATCTACTCAGCACTCAAGACCAACCTTGTGCTATAATACCTATCTGATAGCACTATAGACTCAAACATGCACAATGACCCATCCAAGATGCAAGTGAGAAACAAGTCTCTACCCATTTTCAAGGGTTGTCAGATAACTTTTGTCCAGTAAATGACATGAACTATATGCAACATATTTAAAATAGAAATAGCATGAACTTAGTCTCATTACAAATCAGCTAAAGGAGGTGTCCACACTGAATACAGAAATTCAAAGCAACAGAAATTGATCTTTTTATTTCATTCGGCCTACTTGGCCTCTATTGCAAAATATTATAAAACTATTCAACTCTCATCTACTCATTATCTACTTCTAATCTCCTTGGCTCCTCAGCAGCCTTGACCTCTTCTCAGGTCTATACTATTTAGCCCTTGGCCATATTCGGACTACTCCTCTTTTCTCCAGCTGTCCTTATTAGCATCAACTTTCTCTCCAAAGTGTCTCTGTCTCTTTTCTCCCTCTGTGGCCTCTTTCTTCTGAAGTTTATGGCCTCTTCTACCCTCACTCGACGTCCTGTCAATGATTGATCTCCTTCTAGTAATTTCACCTCTTCTCATCAACTTCCATCTTCACCTATTCTCTTGGCTACTTCCATGCACTATCAACATATCATAATAGGTCTCTTTTGCATATATGATTCTGTCCAATCATTCAGTTGGTTATTGCATCCACCATGGCGTACTTTTATTATCGACCCTTCTCAAACTTATTAATTGGCCATCTTTTCTACTGTTATCGACCACCATGTATATTTTCATGACCTGCACTATTTCTTGTTGCATATTGACCTTCTCTATTCCTCTTTGTTGCTTCTCTCCAACCTTCGCCTATCGGCCTTCTCTTCTGCTATAATCAACCTTTCATCTTCTTTATTCTTGCTACTCTCTTTTCCTCCTGGCCTCCTGCCTTACTTCGGCCTATTTTTCAGAATATATGTATGTTGTCACCTCTCCCTTTTCATATGTGCGGCCTCATTCATATGCCGCATACCTCAAATAATTGGTCATTACATATGTGGCCCTTCTTTTTCTATTTATGGCCTGCACCATATTCTTATGTGTGGCCTTCTTCTTCTTTTGCAATGATGGTTTCTACTACGACCTCATTAACTTTCAGCCACTCCATTACTATCAGCCACCCATGACTTGTCGGCAGTTTCTCTATTTTGGCCTGACGATTATCTTTCATTGTCGTCCCATGTCTATTCCTATTCATGCCTTTAATCAGCTTGTTCCTGGCTTGCCTTTGCTTTGTCTATTTCACCTTTTTGCCTTTCACCACCTTCCACAATCTGTCACCAACTGTTACACTTCCATAGAATATAGAATATCTTTTCATGACACCATCAATATGGTTGTCATTTTCTCAAAATAGCATTGTAATTGAACCTCACGATAATCACCACCTTCACCACCTATCCAACTTCCTTGAATATAATAAATAATTATCATTATTGTTCCTGTTGCCAAGCTTCCTCTCTTTGCTTCTGTCACTCGATCAAAACCAAGATTGATTGTCAAAGACAATTTTTGAAACTTTCTCAGATGCCCCTACATCAAATGCACTCATACAAAGCATAAGGATTTAGAGAGTTCACACTAAAACCATAAGTATTCAAAGCAAACAATACACCCAAAGTTCAAACATAGAAAAATTGTTCATCCAAACCATAAATAAATATGTGAAGGCCAAGTTCAAACTATAGGAAGAAGTTTAACATTCAAACAAACACAAACTAAATGCCAAAGTTAACTCATCCCACTTATAAGAGAACAAATTGCATGGCTCACACACATCAAAACATAAAGTAAAGGCCAACGTTCAAACACACTTCATCCAAGCCACAATATTAAGCTATAAAGTAAATGCCAAAAACAAATATGTATTTAAAAGTACACAATGAACAAACAAAAATTAAACTCGAAAGATCACATGTTAAAACGTGCAAAAAGTAAAACAAAAACACTACCAAAATTATCACTTGAAAATCACAAATTGCATTCCAAAGATCACACAGAGCATAAGAAATTAAAAAAACAACACAAAGTTCATACTAGAGCTATAAGAAGTCAAAACAAACAATACACACAAAGTTCAAATGGAGAAAAATATTCATACAAACCATAAATATGTGAAACAAGAATAAGAAATAGTTTAAACACATAAAAAACATTTCATCCAAGGCCAAAGATTAAGAAGTTCAATGTTCAAATGAACACAAAGTGAGCCAATTCTCACACTTCAAAAAATGCAAATTAAATGCCAAAGTTAGCTCAAACTACTTACAAGAACGCAAATTGCATGGCTCACACAGATCAAAGAATACTTCAAATAACACAAATTACATGGCTCGCACACATGAAAACTTAAAGTAGATGCCAAAGCTTAAGGTCAAAGTTCGAACACGCTTCATCCAAGCTATAATAAGATACATGTTAAAATCTCAAATTACATGGCTCACACACATCAAAACTCAAAGTAGATGTCAAAGCTTAAGGTCAAATTTTGAACACACTTCATCCAAGCTACAATAAGAAGTTAGAAAGTAAATGGAAAAAACACATGCACACTTGAAAGCACACAACGAATGCAAAAAAAGTTAACTCAAACACATGTCAAAACAAAGATACATTTCAAAAGCTCCAAAAGTGAATGCCAAAGTTAACTCAAACACACATAAAAAACAAACAAAGAAAATGTCAAAACTCACACACATCAAAATAAACAAAATGAATATCAAAGTCCAATTGTGCTTCATTTAAACTACAAGAAGTTAAAACACTAAATTTACACTAAACCATAAGAAGTCAAAACAAACAATATCACACAAAGTTCAAACACAGTAAACTTGTTTGTCCAAACACATATGTGAATCACACTTCATCCAAAGTATAATAAATAGTTTAAACACAAAGTGTAAGCAACAAGCCACATCATGCCAAAATCCTCTTGTACTTCACTTCATCCAAAGAATAAGAAATAATTTAAACACACAAAGTGGAAGCCAAAGTTCAAGCACACATAAAGTGAAAGTTTAGGCACACATCATCTAAACCACAATAAGAAGTTTAAAGTTCAAACAACTACAAAGTGAGCCTATCCTCACTCACACTTCAAAGGACACAAATTAAACACTTCAAAGAACACAAGTGGGGGTGGGGATAAGCAACCCATGAGGATCAAGAATAGAATGGATGGATTTAATAGTTGCCTTAACAGAAAATATGAAATATGAGTTCTTTCCATGTTCCATAACTTCTCTGCCTCATATACATCACTCTTCCAACATTTATGTGCAGCACCATAGGCTGCTCTCACGTGGCTTCTTACATCACTTACAATCCATTCCACATTCCAATTCTTCAAATCATAATCAAATGGAAAAATAATAACCATATCCAATGCATTATCCATACCTACCATCACTATATCATCTTGAATTTGTTCATCCACTATATTTTCAAGACATTCTTCCTTCTGCTCCAACACCGCAACATTTTCAGCTTCATTCTTTTTCATCTTACCTTCCAAATCTGCATCATCTTCATTCTTGATTTCTGCAACCAATTTTGCATCATTACCTTCAATCTTCTCACTTCATTCTTTCTCAATGGCTGCCAACTGCTGCCATAAATCTTCTTCCATGCTTTCCTTTGCTACTCCATCTTCTTCTTTACCTTCATTCTTCTTTTGTCTATCCTCTTCTTTTGGGACTATGGCTGTTCCATCTTTATCTTCTTCCTCTTTGGCTACTTGCTGGTTCAAATCTGCATTTTTAGCACATACCTCTGGTGCCTTCTTTTTCCATACTCTTCTATTCCACTTTTCCTGTCTTCTGTCATACCTGCATCTTTCCCTTTACATTTGTCTGCATTCTTGTCTTTTCAAATATTTATTTCTCCTTAACTCTTTTTCATCTAATAATCTCCTCATATTCTCCTCTTCATTATACAAAGCTCTATCAACATAAAAATTAGATTTTTTTCTCTTACCTTCCACATACTTTGCTTACCTTGCTTCCACTTCACTGTATACTTCTTCTCCTTCTATCCATTCTCTACTGGATTCATCTTACTTCTAATTCCTTGGGGTTTGTTCTCTTGTACCCACTTCCAACTCATTGTCTTTCCTGCAACATCCTTGTTTGTTGCTACTTGCTTCACTACCCATACTTTATCATTGGACTGATGTCCTTTATTTACTACTTTTGAGCTTCTCTTCACTTGCTCTATCTTCATTGTCCAATCATTTTCTCTAGGCATCTTTGCTGGCCAACTTAACCTTGCATCATATTGCCACTTATTCATTTGCACATTCCTCTTCCTCTGCATTTGCTTGTTAGCATAAACATAATCAAAAGTGTTTACTTCTCTACAACCTTTTCAATCAATCTTTTTGCTTTGCCAATGTGGCACTACATATCCATGATCCTTAATCATATTTACATTCTCCAATTTCTTTTCCTTGTCAACTTGCCTATCCATACTCTCATCTCTACATGCATGATCAAAAATAAACAATTTTACCTTCATCCTCCTGTGCAAGAATCTATTGTCCCAAATTACATCCATCTTCAGCTTCTTGGCTTTTCAACTTCTCTTCTTCACAAGCATCTTGTGCTACTACTACTATATCTTCACATGCCTCTACAGTTTCCTCTTCATCTTCATCAGCAATCTAAACTCTTCTAGCATCAATCTCCTTTTCTTTTTTAGGCACTATATCAGGTACCTCTGCTGCAAACTCTTCTTAGGATTCTGCTGCCATCAATCTTTACTCTTTCACATCTTCTATTCTTTCTTCAGGAGCTATTCTTGCCCCAACTTTCATCATCTTCAAGGTCTCATTCTCAACCTTCAGCATCACTTTCTTTATCCCTGCATACAAATCTATGAACATAACATTAGCAATTAAAATGAGAGACCACAATGTCTCCTTCAATACCCTCCTCATGGACATTCTTCCTTCTTCTCTTCTCTTCTTCTCTAGTGCTATCTACTGCACTTTCTCCTCTTTCTCTTTTCTTATGTTCTCTTCAGTGAGAAGTCTCTTGACCTCTTCCGGTCCATGTTGCTCTAATGGCAACCCTTTGCTTTCCCAACTTCTGTGGGCACTTTTTTTATCCTTCTCTTCTCTTCTCAAGGCATTCATCTTTTGCCTTTTTCTTTTCTTAACAATCTCCTTTACTGGCCATTTCACTTTCTTTTCCATTGGCCATACCCAATAATATCCTTGGTCTTGTTCTTCATACCATTGCTTTACCAACATCACATCTCTCCTTAACGCTACCAATTCTCTTTTGAATTCTTCATCTGTCATCCTCTTCTCTTCTTTTCTTTTGTCTCTTTCCTCGAGACTCTCTTTCTTCATCTACTTCTTCATCATTTTATCTTCTTTCATCTTTTAGGCACCTCACCCAGGGCTTCTTTCTTTCTCACTCTGCCTAGTCTGTTGGTGCTACACACTGTAATACTTATAGTCTTCCTTCTTGTCTTGGCTAAGTTGCCTCCCTTCGGTGATCTACTCAGCACTCAAGACCAACCTTGTGCTCTGATACCAATCTGATAGCACTGGAGTCTCAAACATGTACAATGACCCATGCAAGACGCAAGTGAGAGACAAGTCTCTGCCCATTTTCAAGGGTTGTCAGATAACTTTTGTCCAGTAAATGACAGGAACTATATGCAACATATTTAAAACAAAAATAACATGAACTCAGTCTCATTACAAATTAGCTACAGTAGGTGTCCACACAAAATACAAAAATTCAATGCATCAGAAATTGATCTTTTTATTTCATTTGGCCTACTTGGCCTCTATTGCAAAATATTACAAAACTATTCAATTCTCATCTACCCATTATCTACTTCTAATCTCTTGACCTCTTCTCAGGTCTATACTATTTAGCCCTTGGCCATATTCAAATTACTCTTTTCTCTGGTTGTCCTTATCAGCATCAGCTTTCTCTCCAAAGTGTCTATCTCTTTTCTCCCTCTGCGGCCTCTTTCCTCTAAAGTTTACGGCCTCTTCTACCGTCTCTCGACCTCCTGTCAATGACCTATCTCCTTATGGTAATTTCACCTCTTCTCATCAGCTTCTCCCTTCACCTATTCTCCTGGCTGCTTCCAATCACTATCGGCCTATCATAATAGGTCTCTTTTGTATATATGATTCTGTCAAATCATTCAGTCAGTTGTTGCATCACCCTGGCCTGCTTTTATTATCGGCCCTTCTCAAACTTATTAATTGGCCATCTTTTCTGTTGTTATCAGCCACCGTGTATATTTTCACGGCCTGCACTATTTGTTGGTGCCTATCGGCCTTCTCTATTCCTCTTCGTTGCTTCTCTTTTCCAACCTTTGCCTATCGGCCTCCTCTTCTGCTATAATCAACCTTTCGTCTTCTTTATTCTGGCAGCTCTCTTTTCCTCTCGGCCACCTGCCTTACTTCGACCTGCTTTTTAGAATTTATGTGGCCTGTCCTCCTCTATGTTGCTGCCTCTCCCTTTTGATATGTGTGGCCTCATTCATATGCCGCCTGCCTCAAATAACCAACCGTTACATATGCGACCTTTCTTTTTCTATTCATGACCTGCACCATATTCTTATGTGCGACCTTCTTCTTCTTCTTCTGCAATGACGGTTTCTACTACGACCTCATTAACTTCCAGCCGCTCCATTACTATTAGCAACCCATGACTTGTCAGCGATTTCTCTATTTTGGCCTACTGGTTATCTTTCACTATCATCCCATGTCTATTCTTATCTGTGCCT
This sequence comes from Cunninghamia lanceolata, assembly GCA_027924645.1. NCBI lineage: Eukaryota > Viridiplantae > Streptophyta > Pinopsida > Cupressales > Cupressaceae > Cunninghamia > Cunninghamia lanceolata. The sequence continues at coordinate 2,110,647 of BSBN01001197.1, read as the reverse complement.
TTAATTGGTTTGTTCCTGGCCTGCCTTTGCTTTGTCTATTTCACCTCTCTTTGCTTCTGTCACTCAATCAAAACCAAAATTGATTGTCAAAGACAATTTTGAAACTTACTCAGATGTCCCTAAATTTAAAACATAAGAAGTTAAAACACTAAATTTACACTAAACCATAAGAAGTCAAAACAAACAATATCACACAAAATTCAAACACAGTAAACTTGTTCGTCCAAACACATATGTGAATCACCTTCATCTAAAGTATAATAAATAGTTTAAACAGAAAGGGTAAGCGATAAGCCACATCATGCCAAAATCCTCTTGCACTTCACTTCATCCAAAGAATAAGAAATGATTTAAAAACACAAAGTGGAATCCAAAGTTCAAGCACACATAAAGTGAAAGTTCAGGCACACATCATCTAAACCACAATAAGAAGTTTAAAGTTCAAACAACTAAAAAGTGAGCCTATCCTCACTCACACTTAAAAGGACACAAATTAAACACCTCAAAGAAGACAAGTGGGGGTGGGGATAAGCAACCCACGAGGATAAAGGATAGAACGGATGGATTTAATAGTTGCCTCAATAGAAAATAGGAAATATGAGTTCTTTCCATGTTCCATAACTTCGCTGCCTCATATTTATCACTCTTCCAACATTTCTGTGTAGCACCATAGGCTACTCTCACATGGCTTCTTACATCACTTACAATCCATTCCACACTCCAATTCTTCAAATCATAATCAAATGGAAAAATAATAACCATATCCAATGCATTATCCATACCTACCATCACTATATCATCTTCAATTTGTTCATCCATTATATTTTCAATCCATTCCTCCTTCATGGCCAACTACTGCAACACCACAACATTTTCAGCTTCATTCTTTTCCATCTTACCTTCCAAATTCGCATCATCTTCATTCTTGATTTCTGCAACCAATTTTGCATCATTGCTTTCAATCTTCTCACTCCATTCTTTATCAATGGTTGTCAACTGCTGCCATAAATCTTCTTCCATGCTTTCCTTTGCTACTCCATCTTCTTCTTTACCTTCATTCTTCTTTTGTTTATCCTATTCTTCTAGGACTATGGTTGTGCCATCTTTATCTTCTTCCTCTTTGGCTACTTGCCAGTTCAAATCTGCATTTTCAGCACATACCTCTAGTGCCTTCTTTTTCCATACTCTTCTATTCCACTTTGCCTCTCTTCTGTCATACCTGCATCTTTCACTTTGCCTTTGTCTACATTCTTGTCTTTTCAAATATTTATTTCTCCTTAACTCTTTTTCATCTAATAATCTCCTCATATTCTCCTCTTCATTATACAAAGCTTTATCAACATAAAAATTAGATTTTTTCTCTCTTACCTTCCACATACTTTGCTTCCCTTTCTGCCACTTCATTGTATGCTTCTTCTCCTTCTTTCCATTCTCTACTGGATTCATCTTACTTCCAATTCCTTGGGGTTTGTTCTCATCTACCCACTTCCAACTCATTGTCTTTCCTATAATACCCTTGTTTGATGCTGCTTGCTTCACTGCCCATACTTTATCACTGGACTGATGTCCTCTATTTGTTGCTTTCAAGCTTCTCTTCACTTTCTCTATCTTTATCCTCCAATCATTTTCTCTAGGCCTCTTTGCTGGCAAACTTAACCTTGCATCATACTGCCACTTATTCATCTGCACATTCCTCTTCCTTTGCATTTGCTTGTTAGCATAAACATAATCAAAAGTGTTCACTTCTCTACAACCTTTTTCATCAATCTTTTTCCTTTGCCAATATGGCAATACATATCCATGATCCTTAATCATATTTACATTCTCCAATTTCTTTTCATTATCAACTTGCCTATCCATACTCTTATCTCTACATGCATGATCAAAAATAACAATTTTACCTTCATCCTCCTATGCAAGGATCTGCTGTCCCAAATTGCATCCATCATCAACTTCTTGGCTTTTCAACTTATCTTCTTCACAAGCATCTTGTGCTATGGCTGCTATATCTTCACATGCCTCTATGGTTTCCTCTTCATTTTCATTAGGAATCTATACTCTTCTAGCATCAATCTCCTCTTCTTTTTTAGGCACTCTATTAGGTACTTCTGCTACAAACTCTTCTTGACATTCTACTGCCATCAATCTTTTCTCGTTCACATCTTCTATTCTTTCTTCAGGAGCTATTCTTGCCCCAACTTTCATCATCTTCAAGGTCTCAATCTCAACCTTTAGCATCACTTTCTTTATCCCTGCATACAAATCTGTGAACTTATATTAGCATTTAAAATGAGAGACCATAATGTCTCTTTCTGGTGCAGGAGCACCAAGGGCTTGGAGCCCATGTATATACTTTCACATTTTTGGTGTGATGTTTTTGATTTTCAAATAGGAAGGCGCGGGACCGATGAAGGAGTGGAATCATTTGGGTTCAATAACATGAACATGCATTCTGTGTATATACATCATCTACATGTCGAAGACATTTCATGTGTATATGTCAGTTGTATGGCGGTACAACTTGTATGTTTTCTGCCTTTGTATATCTGGGGGTTTTTATGTTACAAGTGAATGAACGAACATACAGTCCGTGAGATACAAGGGAAGATTGAGGAGCGCGGGTCCCACCTCTTGCATATTAGTAATGTATGCAACGGATGTATGAACGGAGATACATTGACCGTAAGATACATAGGGAAGTGTAAGTTGTGGACCCCACCAGATGCACGCAAGTGTTGTTTGTATATGCAATGAGGATCCATCAGAGTAAGAATGGACATCGGGAGAAGATATGGAAGTGTGGCTAACCATAGGAGATCTTGCCAATAGCGAAGTGGATATGAGGCATATCGGTGTGAGATGAAGATCAGAAGACAGGGTGAAAGTCTAAGCGATGGGAGGAGTCTTGCCGAAAGTGAAGACAATACAATGCATATCGGGAGGAGTGTGTAGTAAGTTTGGGCGATGAATAAAGCAAATGCATATGTCGATAAGACAATAGATTATCTTGCCAATGATAAATTGAATGCATATTTCGATATTGTATGATACAAATGAATGTATATGCGAAGGAACATACATTGGGAAAATGAAGGTTGTGGGTCCACATATTGCACGAAGGCATTGTAAGTACATGCAAAGGGGAATGTATCGCGATAGAAAGCATACTGACAAGGGAAGTATGATTGAAGAGCATGTTTTACTGATAATGTATGTGAACCAATGGGTTCAAGGATGCATAGAAAACCTAACTGAATAGACAGAAAACCCTAACTGTCTAATAATAGAAAAAGGACGAATAAGATAAAAAACTAGTTTTTGCTTTTGAAAATCGGTTGGGAGAAAAAAAAAGTTTGAGAACAGACATTGAATGTAAATAGAAAGAACTCTTAGAATAAGAACATTGACAGTTTGAATCTATTTGTGCATTGTCTGTAGAGTTCTTGCATAACTTGATTTAAAGTAGAGTAGTCAGTTTGTTTCTGTTCTTTTGTTTCTATTTGTGCAAAATGTCTTTGTCTTGATGTCCCTGCAATTTACCTGTACAGTCATGGAGGGCCATCAAGCAGAGATCTTCTTTCTTGTTTTCCTATTGGTGTTAGTGGTTGGATTGTCAATGAGAGACAATAAGAACTTGTCCTAGGCGAGCTCTGCTATAGCCCGGCTAGGTATGCAAGTTGCAGTCTAAAAAGGTAGGGGTGAAAAATAGAGTAGGAGGAATTGAGCACCAAGCAATTAGAACCCTGGACCTAGAGAGGAGGGTTGATAACAGGCTCAAGAAGGCTATAAGCCTTGGAAATTGGGAGTCTTGGAAGCAGTGAGGACAAAGAAGAATGCCTCATACCAAGAAAGTAAGGTCTTTATTGGGAATAACAGACAAATAGGCCTTTCACCTCTGTAATAGATTGCTTAGGTTGAATTAGACATTTTGGGGTAGAAAATGTCTAGGAGAACTTGAATTGGTAGGGAGACTTGGGGTATGACATAGGTCTTAAAGTGTTGTGTCAAGATAAGTTTTCTAAGTCCATAGTCCTCCCCATCAAATTGGTATCAGAGCAAGTTAAAGATTTGGGCTATTCTGAGATTAGAATAGAAGAAGTTGTATGTCATCACCGAGTTCGAGTGAGTCTGTAGGTTCATCCAAGAAGATGGTGACTAACACAGAATTGGCAAAGAAGGTTGATGAACAAGAAGAGGAGAATAGAATCCTATAGGAAAGATTGGCAGAAATGGAAAGTAAACTGGATGTAATGATGGAAAAGACTGAAGAAGTCAGTCAGAAGATTAAAAATTCTGAAGGTAAGGAAAAAGGTGTGTCTATAGAAGATGAAGAGCCCACACTTGATCCTAAGATGGAAGAAAAACCTTTCTTGAAGGCCTTAAAAGCCATGAGTGGTAAGGCATTGGAAGGAGTTCCTCTTTTTAGTGGAAAGATGGAACCTGATTTGGTTATGGAATGGATAGAAGGTATAGATAATCACTTTGAATGTGATGGAGTATTCAAGAGGAAATCATCTTATTCAACCCTACAACAGTGCATCAATGTTACCAGCTAGCACTCAAGGTAGAGGAGAAGGGTAAGAAGAAACAAGAGTCAAGCAACAGATTAAGAGGAAGAGGTAGAGACAACAGAGGAAGAGGAAATTATGTTGGTAGGAACACTGATCAAAGGCCCCAAGGAGAATCCAAACTCATAGTGTAGAGTGGAGAGACTAGTAGTAGTAGAGGAAACTACTGAGGAAGGGGATCTAACAGAGGAAGATCAGGAGGATCAGGTAGAGGATCCTAGTTTGCCACTATGAAATGCTACAATTGTGGTCAATTAGGCCATCCAGCATATAGGTGTCCTGATAAGGGCACATCTTCTTCTCAAGGAGTTGATAAAAGAAATCATTATGTACAAGATGATGCTTCAAGCAGCAAATCACCTGAAGTCAGTCTAGCCTCAGAAGTGGGAGAGAACATCATGGTAAGGAGAACTTTGATCAAAGAACCGGTGAAAGCTAAACCAAGCCAAAGGAGAGCTTTATTCAAAATCAGATGCAAGATTATGAATAAGGTATGTCAACTAATCATAGACTTAGGGTCTACTGATAACATAGTGTCAGATGAAGCAGTTAGAAAATTAAATTTGCAAAGAATACCTCATTCAAATCCATATAGAGTCAAAGACAAGGTACTCTGTGATATCCTACCCATGGATGCATGTCATCTCTTATTGGGCAGACCATGGCAGTATGACCAGAAGGCCATACATGATAGTGAGAAGAATGCATATTCTTTTCAAAAAGATGGTGCCACCTATAAAATTCAATCATTGGAAGATGAAGAAGCAAATAAGACAAAAAGTCCTAACATCTTAATTGTGAGTGGTAAAGAGTTTTTGAACACTCTTAAGGAGGATGGTATTGGCTATGCTATCATACTAAAGCCTAAGGAGGAGAAAAAAGACAAAAAGGTAGTGGTCCCAAAAGAGGTACAAACTATACTGGAACAGTATAAGGACATCATTAATGATGGAACACCAGAAACACTACCTCCACAAAGAACTATTAGCCATCAGATAGATCTGATTCCAGGAGCATTGCTGCCTAACAAAGCTCCTTACAAGATGACTCCAGAACAACATAAGGAGATAGCCAGACAGGTACAAGAGTTGATTGACCAAGGATTGATTAGAAAAAGCATAAGTCCTTGTGCAATGCCTACAGTGTTGGCACCAAAGAAAGGAGGAACATGGAGACTATGCACAAACTCCAAAGCTATCAATAAGATCACCATAAGGTACATATTTCCAATTCCCAGAATTGAAGATCTTATGGACTATTTAGGAGGGGATAAATACTTTACCAAGATAGATCTAAAAAGTGGTTATCACCAGATCAGAATCAAGGAAGGTGATGAGTGGAAAACAACCTTCAAGACCACAGATTGTATGAATGGCTTGTTATGCCATTTGGTTTATCAAATGCTCCCAGCACATTCATGAGGCTCATGAATGAAGTCCTCAAGGACTATACAGGTAAATTTGTAGTTGTTTATCTAGACGACATCTTGATTTTTAGTCAAACTAAAGAAGAGCATCTTGAACATGTAAATACTATTTTGAAAAAGTTACATGATGAACAACTAACCATAAATTTGGAGAAGTGTGAATTCATGAAGCAAGAATTGGTATACCTTGGTTTTGTGTTGTCCAAAGGAGAATTGAAAATGGACAAGTCAAAGGTAGAAGCCATATTGAATTGGCCCACTCCTAGAGTAGCAACTGAGGTGAGAAGTTTTCATGGCTTAGCTCAGTTTTATAGAAAATTCATAAATAATTTTAGTGCTATTTGTGCACCCACGCTTGATACAATAAAAGGTGGAGTGAAAATAAAGTTTCAATGGACACAAGCAGCTGATAAGAGTTTTGAGTTGTTGAAGAAAGAAGTAGCCACACAGCCAGTGTTAGTGCTACCAAATTTTGATAAGTTATTCACTTTAGAATGTGATGCTAGTCATGTCATAGTAGGTGTAGTACTCAACCAAGAGAATAGACCAGTAGCCTTTTTCAATGAGAGGCTAAATGAAGCAAAGAGAAGATACTCTTCATATGACTTGGAGCTCTATGCTCTAGTCCAAGCACTTAGAAAATGGAGGCATTATCTCCTACCTAAGGAGTTTGTTGTATATACAGACAATCAAGCTTTGAGTTTTCTGAACTCACAAGATAAGTTGAGCCATAGGCATATCAAGTGGATGGAGTACTTACAGTCCTACACATTCACAATTAAGCATAAGAAGGGACAGCTCAACAAGGTAGTAGATGCTTTAAGTAGGATGTTGCTTACAGTACAAGAGATGCATTTAAGAAGCATAGGGATGGAAGAGTTCATAGTCCTCTACAAAGAGGATGAAGATTTTGCTGAAGCATACAAGGTCTGTCAAGATTTTGAAAACCAATTTCATAGTGAATTTGCAGATTACACATTGCAGCAGGGATTGGTGTTCAAAGGTGGACAGTTCTGTGTACCAAAAGGATCCATGGGAGAAAATCTCATATAGGAGAAGCATAATGGTAGCTTGAGTGGACATTTTGGTTTGAACAAAACATTGGAGTTAGTCTAGAGGTTCTACTATTGGCCGAAGATGCACAAAGATATAAGAAAGTAAGTGGAGCAGTGTATCATCTGTCAGAAGGCCAAGGGAACTTCCTCAAATGCTAGACTATATCAACCACTACCCATACCTTCCAGACCATGGGACTGTGTAAGTATGGATTTTGTAGTTGGTCTACCAAAGACTAAGACTGGTTTTGATAGTATTTTTGTAGTTGTTGATATATTTAGCAAGATGAGTCATTTCATTCCCTATAAGGTGACTCATGATGCCAGTCATATAGCTCATTTGTTTTTCAAAGAGGTCATAAGGATTCATGGACTTCCAGCAAGCATTGTGTCTGATAGAGATGCTAAGTTTATGGGACACTTCTGGAAAACTTTATGGCAGATGTTAGGAACAAACCTGTCTTTTGGATCAACATATCATCCATAGACAGATGGCCAAACAGAAGTGGTGAATAGGATGTTGGGAAACCTGTTAAGGTGTTTGACGAAAGAATATGGACAGAGTTGCGATCAGGTCATTTATTAGGCAGAATTTGCCTATAATGATAGTGTGAATAGGACTACTGGCAAAAGTCCATTTGAGATAGTGTATGGAATGCATCCTCGAGGTGTATATGAACGCTGACATCTTGGAGATAGGGAATATAGAAGTGGTCATGCAGAGGATTTTGCACAGTCTATGAAGGAGATTCATGACCAAGTCAACAAGACATTGATGGAAAATACCCAGAAAATCAAAGATAGGGTAGATGCACACAGGAAGGATGTTCAGTTTGAAGTTGGTGATTTAGTCATGGTTCATTTGAACAAAGCTAGATTGTAGAAAGGGATGCCAACTAAACTACAGATGAGATGGATTAGTCCTTGCAGAATTCTGAACAAGGATGGCAACAATGCCTATAGGATTGATTTGCTAGCAGACTTGGCAATTTCACCAGTGTTCAATGTTCAGGACCTGGTACATTATAGAGGTCCTCATCCAGTAATAGATGGATCTAGTTTAGAGGCTGCACAGATAGTGAGTGATGTAACCTTGCCCCCTACACTCAAACCACAGGCTAAGAAAATTCTAGATTCTCAAGTGCAGAAACAGACCAGACATGGCGTGTACATGGAGCATCTGATCAAATGGAAACATTTGCCTGAAGTAGAGGCTACTTGGGTTGCAAAGTCTGAGTTCAAGAAGCGGGGCATTGATTTTGCCTTGTTGTCACTGGAGGTGACTTGACTTTTTCCGCACAGGGGTAGTATGGTGTAGGAGCACCAAGGGCTTGGAGCCCATGTATATACTTTCACATTTTTGGTGTGATGTTTTTGATTTTCAAATAGGAAGGCGTGGGACCGATGAAGGAGTGGGTTCATTTGGGTTTAATAACATGAACATGCATTCTGTGTATATACATCATATGCATGTCAAAGACATTTCATGTGTATACGTCAGTTGTATGGCGGTACAACTTGTATGTTTTCTACCTTTGTATATCAGGGGGTTTGTAGTTGCAAGTGAATGAATGAACATATAGTTCGTGAGATACAAGATCGTGAGATACAAGGGAAGATTGAGGAGCGTGGGTCCCACCTCTTGCATATTAGTAATGTATGCGGCGAATGTATGAATGGAGATACATTGACCATAAGATACATAGGGAAGTGTAAGTTGTGGACCCCACCAGATGCATGCAAGTGTTGTTTGTATATGCAATGTGGATCTATTGGAGTAAGAATGGACATCAGGAGAAGATATGGAAGTGTGGCTGATGATAGGAGATCTGGCCGATAGCGAAGTGGATATGAGGCATATCGGTGTGAGATGATCGGAAGACAGGGTGAAAGTCTGAGCGACGGAAGGGGTCTTGCCGAAAGCGAAGACAATACAATGCATATCGGGAGGAGTGTGTAGTAAGTTTGGGCGATGAATAAAGCAAATGTATATGTCGATAAGACAATAGATTATCTTGCCGATGATAAAGTGAATGCATATTTTGATATTGTATGATACAAACGAATATATATGCAAAGGAACATACATTGGGAAAATGAAGGTCGCGGGTCCACATATTGCACAAAGGCATTGTATGTACATGCAAAGGGGAATGTATCGTGATAGAAAGCATGCCGACAGGGGAAGTATGATCGGTGAGCAAAGAGCATGTTTTTCTGATAATGTATGTGAACTGATGGGTTCAAGGATTCATAGAAAACCTAACTGAACAGATAGAACACCCTAACTGTCTGATAACAGAAAAAGGATGAATAAGATAAAAACTAGTTTTTGCTTTTGAAAATTGGTTGGAAGAAAAAAAGTTAGAGAACAGACATCAAATGTAAATAGAAAGAACTCTCAGAATAAGAACATTGACAATTTGAATCTATTTGTGCATTGTCTGTAGAATTCTTTCATAACTTGATTTAAAGTAGAGTAGTCAGTTTGTTTCTGTTTGTACAAAATGTCTCCGTCTTGATGTCCCTGTAATTTCCCTATACAGTCATGGAGGGCCATCAAGTAGAGATCTTATTTCTTGTTTTCCTGTTGGTGTTAGTGGTTGGATTGTCAATGAGAGACAATAAGAACTTGTCCTAGGTGAGCTCTGCTATAGCCCAGCTAGGTATGCAAGTTGCAGTCTAAAAAGGTAGGGGTGAAAAATAGAGTAGGAGGAATTGAGCACCAAGCAATCAGAACCCTGGACCCAGAGAGGAGGGTTGATAACGGGCTCAAGAAGGCTATAAGCCTTGGAAATTGGGAATCTTGGAAGTAGTGAGGACAAAGAAGAATGCCTCATGCCAAGAAAGTAAGGTCTATATTGGGAGTAATAGACAAATAGGCCTTTCACCTCTGTAATAGATTACTTGGGATGAATTAGACATTTTGGGGTAGAAAATGTCTAGGAGAACTTGAATTGGTAGGGAGCCTTGGTGTATGACATAGGTCTTGAAGTGTTGTGTCAAGATAGGTTTTCTAAGTCCATAGTCCTCCCCATCACTTTCAATGCCCTCCTCATGGACATTCTTCCTTCTTGTCTTCTTTTCTTCTCTAGTGTTATCTGTTGCACTTTCTCCTCTTTCTCTTTTCTTATGTTCTCTTCAATGAGAACTCTCTTGACCTCTTCTGCTCCATGTTGCTCTAATGGCAACCCTCTGTTGTCCCAACTTCTATGGGCACTCTTTTTATCCTTCTCTTCTCTTCTCAAGGCATTCATCTTTTGCCTTTTTCTTTTCTTAGCAATCTCCTTTACTAGCCATTTCACTTTCTTTTCCATTGGTCATACCCAATAATATCTTTGGTCTCGTTCTTCATACCATTGCTTTACCAACATCACATCTCTCCTTAACACTGCTAATTCTCTTTTGAATTCTTCATCCGTCATCCTCTTCTCTTCTTTTCTTTTGTCTCTTTCCTCAAGACTCTCTTTCTTCATTTGCTTCTTCATCATTTTATCTTCTTTCATCTTTTAGGCACCTTACCCGGGGCTTCTTTCTTTCTCACTCTGCCCAGTCTTTTGGTGCTACACACTGTAATACTTACAGTCATCCTTCTTGTCCTAGCTAAGTTACCTCCCTTTGGTGATCTACTCAGCACTCAAGACCAACCTTGTGCTCTGATACCAATCTGATAGCTCTGGAGTGTCAAACATGCATAATGACCCATGCAAGATGCAAGTGAGAAACAAGTCTCTGCCCATTTTCAAGGGTTGTCGGATAACTTTTTTCCAATAAATGACAAGAACTATATGCAACATATTTAAAATAGAAATAACATGAATTCACTCTCATTACAAATCAGCTACAGAAGGTGTCCACACATAATACAGAAATTCAATGCATCAGAAATTGATCTTTTTATTTCATTTGGCCTACTTGGCCTTTATTGCAAAATATTACAAAACTATTCAACTCTTATCTAACCATTATCTACTTCTAATCTCCTTGGTCCCTCAGCAGCCTTGACCTCTTCTCAGGTTTGTACTATTTAGCCCTTGGCCATATTCAGACTACTCTTTTCCCTGGCTATCCTTATCAGCATTAGCTTTCTCTCCAAAGTGTCTCTGTCTCTTTTCTCCCTCTGCGGCCTCTTTCCTCTGAAGTTTACGGCCTCTTCTACCTTCTCTTGATCTCCTTCTAGTAATTTCACCTCTTCTCATTAGATTCTGCCTTCACCTTTCCTCCTGGATGCTTCCATGCACTATCGGCCTATCATAATAGGTCTCTTATGCATATATGATTCTATCTGATCATTTAGTCGGTTGTTGCATCCACCCTGGCCTGCTTTTATTATCGACCCTTCTCAAACTTATTAATTGGCCATCTTTTCTACTTTTATCAGCCCTCGTGTATATTTTCACGGCCTACACTATTTCTTGGTGCCTATCGGCCTTCTTTATTCCTCTTCACTTCTGTTCTCCAACCTTCACCTATCGGCCTCCTCTTCTGCTATAATCGACCTTTCGTCTTCTTTATTCTAGCCGCTCTCTTTTTCTCCCAGCCTCATGCCTTACTTCGATCTGCTTTTCAGAATATATATCATCTGTCCTCTTCTATGTTGTTGCCTCTCCCTTTTGATATGTGCGGCCTTGTTCATATGCCGCCTGCCTCAAATAATCGACCATTACATATGCATCCCTTCTTTTTCTATTTACAGCCTGCACCATATTCTTATGTGCGGCCTTCTTCTTCTTTTGAATGACGGTTTCTGCTGCAACCTCATTAACTTCCAGTCGCTCCATTACTATCAGCCACCCATGACTTGTCAGCGGTTTCTCTATTTTGGCCTGATGGTTATCTTTCACTGTCGTCCCATGTCTATTCTTATCTGTGCCTTTAATCAGCCTATTCCTAGCCTACCTTTGCTTTATCTATTTCACCTCTCTTTGCTTCTGTCACTTGATCAAAACCAAAATCGATTGTCAAAGACAATTTTTGAAACTTACTCGGATGCCCCTGCATCAATTGCACTCATACAAAGCATAAGGAGTTAGACAGTTCACACTAAAACCATAAGGATTCAAAGCAAACAATACACACAAAGTTCAAACATAGAAAAATTGTTCATCCAAACCATAAATAAATATGTGAAGGCCAAGCTCAAACTATAGGAAGAAGTTTAACGTTCAAACAAACACAAACTAAATGCCAAAGTTAACTCATGCCACTTAAAAGAGAACAAATTGCATGGCTCACACACATCAAAACATAAAGTAAAGGCCAAAGTTCAAACACATTTCATCCAAGCCACAATATTAAGCTATAAAGTAAATGCCAAAAATAAATATGCATTTAAAAGTAGACAATGAACAAACAAAAATTAAATTCGAAAGATCACATGTTAAAAATGTGCAAAAAGTAAAACAAAAATACTACCAAAATTATCACTTGAAAATCACAAATTGCATTCCGAAGATCACACAGAGCATAAGAAATTAAAAAAGCAACACAAAGTTCATACTAGAGCTATAAGAAGTCAAAACAAACAATACAAACAAAGTTCCAATGGAGTAAAATATTCATGCAAAACATTAATATCTAAAACAAGAATAAGAAATAGTTTAAACACAAAAAAAACATTTCATCCAAGGCCAAAGATTAAGAAGTTCAATGTTTGAATGAACACAAAGTGAGCCAATTCTCACACTTCAAAAAACACAAATTAAATGCCAAAGTTAGCTCAGACTACTTACAAGAACGCAAATTGCATGGCTCACACACATCAAAGAATACTTCAAATAACACAAATTACATGGATTGCACACATCAAAACCTAAAGTAGATGCCAAAGATTAAGGTCAAAGTTCAAACACACTTCATCCAAGATATAATAAGATACATGTTAAAATATCAAATTGCATGGCTCATACACATCAAAACTCAAAGTAGGTGCCAAAGCTTAAGGTAAAATTTTGAACACACTTCATCCAAGCTACAATAAGAAGTTAGAAAGTAAATGGAAAAAAACACATGCACACTTGAAAGCACACAATGAATACACAAAAGGTTAACTCAAACACATGTCAAAACAAAGATACATTTTAAAAGTTCCAAAAGTGAAGCCAAAGTTAACTCAAACACACATAAAAAACAAACAAAGCAAATGTCAAAACTCACACACATCAAAATAAACAAAAATGAATATCAAAGTCCAATTGTGCTTCATCTAAACTGTAAGAAGTTAAAACACTAAATTTACACTAAACCATAAGAAGTCAAAACAAACAATATCACACAAAGTTGAAACATAGTAAACTTGTTCTTCCAAACCAATATGTGAATCACACTTCATCCAAAGTATAATAAATAGTTTAAACAAAAAGTGTAAGCGACAAGCCACATCATGTCAAAATCCTCTTACACTTCACTTCATCCAAAGAATAAGAAATAATTTAAACACACAAAGTGGAAGCCAAAGTTCAAGCACACATAAAGTGAAAGTTCAGGCACATATCATCTAAACCACAATAAGAAGTTTAAAGTTCAAACAACTACAAAGTGAGCCTATCCTCACTCACACTTCAAAGGACACAAAATAAACACTTCAAAGAACACAAGTGGGGGTGGGGATAAGCAACCCACGAGGATCAAGGATAGAACTGATGGATTTAAGAGTTGCCTCAACAGAAAATAAGAAATATGAGTTCTTTCCATGTTAAGAATAGATAAACAACATGGATAGGAGGGAGGTCAAAATCGGAATATGGATCTGATAGTGTTGCACTCAATTTCTATTTGCAAAAATTGAGGACCCTTCCTAGACACATCAAAACACTTGCTACAAAGAATGTTTCGATAGTGCATCACACACATCAAAACACATAGAGTAAAGGCCAAATCTTGATTAAGTGCATACACATAATGAAGGCCAAGACACAAATTTCACACTAACAAAGTAAAAAAAAATTAACACACAAAGTTCGTCCAAAGGCATACAAAATAGTTCAAAGTGATTCAATTCTCACAGTTCAAAAATACAAATTAAATGCATGGCCTCACATAAAATGAATGTCAAACTCATATACACCTTAAAACACAAAAAAATAAAGGTCAAAGCTCAAGCATGCACACACACACACAATTAGGTCAAAATTAACATCCAAACCACAATAAGAAAGTAATAGTTTAAACAAAATAAAGTGGGCCAAATTAAATGCTGAACTCTCACAACACTTCAAAGGGCAATGGCTCATGCATCAAACACACACAACACACAAAGTGAATATCAAAACTTGGACACATCAAAACACAACTTGTAATGGCTTAAATCTCAATTGCACACACACAGTGAAGGTCAGGTGTGAAGATCAAAATTCAAACATACATCATCCAAGCCACAATAATAAGTTAGAGTAAATGGAAAAAACACATGCGTACTTAAAATCATAACAATGAATACCAAAAATTCTCACTTTTAAAAACACAAATTAAATTTTTAAGTGTGAACTTTTAAACATCCATCTAAACAATACAAGTTGCATGTCTCACACATATAAAAACACTCAAAGTGAAAACACATATAACCCACACAAAATTTCATCCAAATCATAAAAGGTTGGCTCATCTAAACAATACAAGTTGTATGTCTCACACACATAAAAATAGACAAAGTGAAAACACATATAACCCACACAAAATTTCATCCAAATCATAAAAAGTTGGCTCATCTAAACCATAATTATGAGAAATGCACTTCATCCAAAGCATAGGAATAGTTTCAAGGCAAGACCAAACCCACAAAGTCCAAACCATAATAAGTAGTCTAAAGTTCAACAAACAAACGAAAAGTAAAGGCCAAAGATCAAGCACACATACACACTATGAAGGTTCATCATCACATGCTCAGACACAAACATCATCACACTTCATCCTCATTCAAACCACAAGAAGTCTACTGCATGTATTCAACACACACATACAAATCATATAAGGTTAAAAAGTAACCACACTTCCATAGTCCAAACACATAGAAACCATAAAGATGAACACATTTCTAATTAAAACAAAATCTATAAATTTATGAAGAACACATACCACATGTATTCAAAACACACATACAAATCATGTAAGGTTCAAACACATAGAAACCATAAGAAAAACAAATAAAATCCATATGTATAGAACATTTAATAAATAATATAAGAAGTGAAACATACACATTGTCACACTTCACCCACAACATAATGTTAATTTAGAATTAAACTAAAAAAATAATTCTAGATTAAAAATAAATTTAAAAAATTAGTCTTTTAATCTCCTTCATACTTCTATATTAATTGGCGAACTTAGAAACTATGCAAAATATTTTTAAAAATTTAATTGTAGGTAAAAAAATAAAATAAAATATTTTTAACTTCTAATATTTGGGTGGATTAAATTGAACTTTAAAAACTATAAAAATTAAATTATTCAAATTAAAAAATAAAATAAAATTAATTTATAAAATATATTATTAGCTCAACAAATATGCATATATTAAATAAAATTTTCATTTTTAAATTTGCACCATTTTAATAAAAAATGTCATTCAAACTCTAAAAATACCATCCATTCACACTCTAAAAGTACCATTCATTCAAACCATTACAAAGATTCTAATAAAATCTAACTTTGAAAAGGAACTAAAATCCATTCCACTAAAATTTTCTAATAAAATTATCTATTTCAAACCATTACAAAAAATTAGTTTATATAGAATATTTCACTTTAAAAATAATATAATAAAATAATTCACTCATTTTCTCATTAATAATCCATCAAAATACTCTTATAAAGATTGATTCAAATTAATAGTCCACTTTATATAGAGATTAATATCCACTTTAAAAATGCCACAAAAATTAATTAAAATAATCTACTTTCTAGTAAAATAAGTCCAACATAGGCCACTTTAAAAGTACAAGAATTAATTAAAATAATCTACTTTCCAGTAAAATAGTTCACCAAACAATATTGATACAAAGATTAATTCAAAATTCATAAAATATTTTAATAAAACAGCCCACTTTATACAAAAATTAGTAGTCCACTTTAAAACAAATCTTCTAATAAAATAGTCCAGCAAAATATTGGTAATAAGAACAAATCTTGTAATAAAATAGTCCACCAAAAATTGGTAATAAAATAGTCCACCGAATATCCCTAATAAAACAGTACACAGTCCACTTTATATAAAGATTAACCAATAACGTGAATTGGTTATATATTAAAAAATAGATTGAAATTAACAATGGTTGACACAGTTGCAACCACTTCTCTCCTTAGACTGTTTAAACCCTGAAGATTATGAGAAAAGGATTAAATAAAAATAATTTGGTAGTTTCTAATTTGGTAGTCTCAAAATTAATAGTATAATTTGATCTAAAATGTAATTATGCTTAAGCAAAGTGTTATATAAAAATAATATTCAAAATCCTAAGCAACTCTACACTACACAAAACAGTATTCTCCAGAGAGGCACGAATGTTGGCAGGGAGCCCACCCTTTTCCATACACTAATTAGTGGCGATCAGGAAGAAAACACAAGAAGAGCTACACAAAATTATGCAAAATAATCTTCCTATACCCTGACAGAACATCCTAATTAGGAGAGATTTAAATACATTTGGATCATAATTTTCTAAACCTTAAGTAAAGCCTACTGATTAATTAATTAATGGAAGTAACTGAGAAAAAAATAGCGGAGCCTTAATTAACAGTGTTGTTCATCTAATTTAATTTTCTACACCAACTCATTAAGGTTTAACCCTAAGGTAGAAAAACTAGCACATTCCTACAACCTTCAAATAATCCTAGGAACTAGTAAGCAAACATTTGTGGCACATTCCTACAACCTCTAGATAATCCCAGGAACTAGTAAGCAAACATTTGTGTATCACATGATAGCATTCATTAACAGGTGCAATGGCCCATTCTTTGCTAGCAAGATTGATTGGTTTTCATCAAATATGGCCTTATCATGGGGTTCCTGAAATTATTTACTGAAACAACCAGGTAACTCAAGATTGTTTGTAATGAAATCCAGGTCTGCCTTCTGAATTTCTATCAATACTCTATTTAGTATAAATGTGGGTAACTCAAGAGCTATTATTTGGAGAAGGCAACTTCTCATTTTCATCTTCTTTGGCAAATGCTTCTAATTGTGCACATAACATCACTTGATAGCAGCTCTAGTCTCTCAAAAGGATGAAATAAATAAAAATTATGCTCTATTCTCTTCTTTTTACTTTCAAGTTTACAAGATTTTTGACTCTGTATTTTTGAATGTTGCCAAAGCAGAGGAGGTCTTAAGAGTGTATGAGGTTGATGCAACCAGAATGCATCAAAGGGAAAATTTAAGAGAGAGGAAGTGTGATAGAATTGTTTTTAATTTCCCACATATAAGCATTTTTGGGAGGGAATGCCAAGAGGCAACTATTAAGAAGAATAGTGAGTTGGTAAGTATGTTTTTCAAAAGTTCTACTAAGTTGTTGAGCTTCATAGGAGAAATCCATGTTGCACACAGGGAGGGGTTCCCCTATAGTAAATGGAATTTAGAAGGAGAAGCAGAGAAGAATGGGCTATTTTTGAAGGAGTCTGCTAATTTTATAAAAAACATAGATTATCCTAGTTACATGAATAAAAGGGGAAATGGTGCCAAGGCTAATACAAGTTTCCCTATCCGAGAGTGTAAGACTTACATGCTCTTGGCTCTGGAATGGCCATACAGCCACTTCATCTTTATCATGAAAAGGCCTGGAAACACTGCCGATTTATTATCTTGGCCCTTTGTAACTAAACATTGTTTTGCCTTTTCTCCCATTTCCACCTCTCCATTTCTGTGATTCTGTTCCACCAGAAGGAGCTAAGTTTCAACACTCAGGGTAGGGGAATATGGGAAGGCTTCATTCTCTCAAGGATAGAAGAATTGAGTTTTTTGTCATGCGATCTATTAGGGAACACAAAGCCAGTGATTGCAAAAAAAAATCCATGGGGCGGAGCATGGGCATGGGAAGGTTGACCATATAATGTAATGATTATAGTTATTATCGATATGTTCTACTATTTAATTCACTGTATCATCAACTTTTTTCATACCACCAGTGATAGCAGTCTTACCAATGCCATGGGCAACAAGACCAGGTGTGACCACATTTCTTTGAAAATCAGAACAGGATCTTACAAAATGTGCTAGATTATTCAGATTTATGATTATCTATAAACATATTTATTTAAAATACAGATAAATATAGATAAGCCCTAAGGCTCAATGTAACTTTTAAGCCCATTCAAACGGAAGTAAATTTCTGAATTAGAAATGGAAGAAAGATTCAAAACACTAAAAAAGCATATCTCCAAATTGGGGGAAATTACTATTTTGCAAGGAAAAAGATTCAAAGTACTGAAAAACGCACATCTCCAAATTGGGGGAAATTTCATGAATAAATTTGTAAATGAATAATCTAAAAAAGTCGATAGCATAGGTACTATTCTACAAATTAGGGGTAAATCAAGAGTAAATTTCTAAATTAGAAATGAAAAAAGTTCCAAAGAACTACAAACCCTAATTCAGCATTCTGCAAATTGGGAAGTTTCATGCAGAAATTTCTAATTAATAATCTAATCAACCTACTGTAAATTGGGGAGAAATTTGTAACTTAATAATCTAACAAATTGGGGAGAAATTTATCGAAAAAATTTAGGACCATCCAAAAGAAAATTCATAGGAGCATCAAAAAGAAAATTCAAAATTAAAACCTCAAATCATACTTACTAGCTTGTGAATGCATCCTGCGCCATTAGTCTAGTTTGCTTCCACGTCTTTCATTCAAATTTCTTCACAAGGCACTAAACACAACAAGCACACAAACATACAGAACATGGCCATGCTACATACACTCCAAGCCCAAAGAGAACATAATACAAAATGTGGAAACCAAAAAAAACAAAAAAACCTCAAATCAAAAAACAAAACACAAAATGAAAGGGTCACAAGTCACGAATTTAAGAACTCGAATAATTGAAGAGACAAATCACTTTAGTAGGATGCCAATTTTTTGCTTTGCATGTCGAGGCTAGGGCATTCATGCCCTAGCCTGATCCTCTAGTTTTTTCTTGGTCGTACGAAGTGTGGGGAGTGCATGCATTTTGGGGAGGTCTGGGGTTGTGTTTTTTATCAGTGCAAAGTTTTTTTCATTTACATCAGTGTCTCTTTCTCTTTGAGTGTGCGGGGGTTTTGTACCTGGTTGGAAGCTGCGGGTGGGGTTTTTGTGTCTGGTTGGTTTGGGTCTGTAGTTTGAAGGTAGTGCTGGGTGGTGGGTTGGTTAAACCCTAGTGGTGGTTCTTTTTTCTCGGGGGCCTGCATGCCCGCCTTAGGTCTTGTTTAGTTTCAATGTCGATCGGGGAGTCTTCAGGGGCTAGTCCCAAGATGGATTTTCACTCAGCAGCGGGTGGTGTGAATTCTCCTTTGCATGCTTTGAAGGTTTTTAATAATAACTTGTTCTCATCAGATCCGGGATTGGTTGGTTCGAGTCTGTCTAGTGGTACACGGATTACGAAGATCAATGGATGTCTTGAACATTGTGAGGAGAGGAAAAAATTGGTTATCCCGCTAGAGATGATTGCGGAAGATATTGACTATTATTCGAAGCATGCATTGTTGTGCATGTTTATGGGGATGTGGGTTTCATTACAATTTCTTGAATCGTGGGCCCAACGAACTTGGATGCTAGAGGGAGAAATGGAGGTTATGCTTTTAGCAAATAACTATTTCATGGTTTCATTCAATTGCCTGGCGGATCACAACAAGGCCTTTGAAGGAGGCCCCTATTTTCATAATTAGATTGGGTTATTTTATTCAACCTTGGCATGCAGGCTTCAATCTTGCTGAAGAGCTTCCGAACCAGGTTCTGGTGTGGGTTTGGCTTCCAAGGTTTCCTGTGGAATGTTGGCGGGATGATGTTTTGCACTTACTGGCTTCGATGCTAGGAAAACTAGTTGGTCCTTCACAACAGACTCAAGTTAAAAAGGTGATGACTTTTGCTCGTATCTGTGTTGAGATTGATTTAAGTAAACCTTTTCCAGATTCAGTGGATATGCGTGCAGGTCCTTACTCTTGGGTGTAGCAGTTGGACTATGAGACTCTTCCTTTTTGGTGTCGTCTCTGTCATGAATATGGCCATTTAAGAAGGAGATGCCCAAAGGCTAGGCCTACGGATTCCCAACCTTCTCAGCCTCCCTGCAATCCCCCTAGGGTTGAAAAGGGGAAGGAACCCATTCCTGGTGATGTGGATGGGGCTGATGGTTTCATTCCTGTTAGGGCTCGAAACAAGAATCAGGGTCAAAAGAGGACTTTGAAGGAAAGGCAAGATGAAGATTCTTTCAACAGATTTGAAGTTTTAGATGATCTCAGCCAGCAGGAAGTGAATCCAAGCTTGGTGAATCTAGATCAGGGTGCTTTGGGTACAAGACAGGAGGGCCTTCTTTCTGAAGCTACTTAGGTTTTGCAGGATAATAGGGCTTTACAAATGGACACAGATGTTCAAATGAAAGTCCAAGTGGAATCGGTTCCTATTATAGTAGGGAAGAAGGGTGGTGAGGATGAATCTCCTCTTGTTTTGAATGCACGTACTGAGGGGGTGAAGAATAATAAGTCTTCTTCTTCTCATTTGGGTCTTCATCAAAAAGATCCAAAAAAGGGGGCTGGGGAGAAGTCTTCCAAGCTTGGTAGAAAAAAGGATTTAGAAAAGATTAAATTAATAGGGGAAACTTTGGTAGAGTCAGGGTCTATTAAGACTCTGGATTCTCATTTTTTGAGCCCCTTGAAATGGTTGTTCTATCCTAGAATGTAAGGGGCTTGAATAGTAGCCCTCGATAAAAAGATGTTCGTGATTTGGTTAGAAGTCAATCTCCTGATGTTCTTTTCTTGCAGGAGACTAAGTTATCAGTGGAATGTATGTTTGGTTAGTGCCTAAGTTGTGGGGGAGTGGAGAGTGCCAGTGTATTGGTGCTCAAGGGTATGTTGGGGGAGTGGCTTGTTTATGGAATCCTCATAAGATCTACCCTCTTTGGTGGTTGTCCTTTCAGTCTTCTATCTCTATGATTGCATCTTGTTTTGAGACGGGGGAGTCTGTTCTCTTCTCCAATATCTATGCACCTACTAAACTTTAGGGTAAGCATCTTTTGTGGTCCCATATCTGGTTTGTCTGAAGCATGGTCCCTTTCCATTTGTGGATTATGGTTGGAGACTTCAATGCTATTTCTGAGTTAGCTAAGAAGCGGTGTGGTATTACGAAGCTTGACCCTTCTACATTGCTACTTCAGGATAACATCTTAGCTTTAAATCTTGTTGATATCAAGCCCATTAATGGCCAGTTTACTTGGAACAATCAGAGGATCGAGAATAATTGCATGGCAGAATGACTTGACCGCTTTCTGGTTTCTTGCTATTGGGTTGGTGGGTTGTGGTCTTCTAGCTCTAAAATTTTGGATTGGAGGGGCTTAGATCATTGGCCTATCAAGATGGCTATTTCTCCAGCTCGTGTGCCTCGGCCTCCTTCTTTCAAGTTCCAACTTATGTGGTTGCATGACTTCTCTCTCCATGACTATGTTGCTGAGTGGTGGAGGTATGGTAGACTTGCTTATGGTACAACAATGTATACTTTTGGTAAGTTACTTCAATTTGTCAAGCATTAACTTAAACGTTGGAATTGACAATGCTTTGGAAACATTTTCCATGCTAAGACTATTGCACAGGCTGAGTTGGATGGTATTACGAGGTTGATCAGGGAGGATGGAGTGACTGAGGACCCACTACGGGAAGAGACTAGGGCTTTGAAAGCACTGGAAGAGTGTGAGCTACGAGAGGAAGTTTTTTGGAAACAAAAGGCTTGGATTGAGTGGCTTCAGGAAGGGGATAAAAATACTACTTTTTTCTTCAACTTGGTGAAAGCCAAGAGACATGGCAATTCTATTTCTGCTCTGGTGAATGACAAGGGTGAAACTCTTTCTTCTTTTCATGAAATCACGCGTGAAGCTATGCAATATTTTTCTTATTTATTTCAGGGAGGACTCATGGGGGGGCTCTGATGAGGAAGCTCAGGTCCTTTCTTGTATCCCTTCTTTGGTATCTAGGGAGATGAATGAGCATCTTATGAGTGATATCTTGATTAAGGAGCTAGAGGGGATTGTGTTTCAAATGAAGAGGGGGAAAGCTCCTAGCCTTGATGGTTTCCCGATTGAGTTCTTTCAAGAATTCTGGGAGATTATCAAGTTGGACTTGTTGGCAGTTGTTCAGGAGTCTCAAAAGAATAAACAGATGTTACGGGCTTTGAATTCTACCTTCCTTGCTCTCATCCCAAAGTGTGATGGGTTAGATAGGTTAAGTCAATTTTGTCCTATCTCTCTTTGCAATGTGATTTATAAAACTATCTCTAAATTGATTGTTGATAGATTAAAAAAGTGGCTTAAAGTGTTGATCTCTAAGGAACAAAGTGGTTTGTGGTGAGATGGCAGATTCTGGATGGGGTTGTTATCACAACTGAAACCATTCACTCTATGGCTAGTTCCAAAGATAAGGCGATATTCATCAAGCTTGATATGGCTAAGGCTTATGCTAGAGTTCGCTGGCCCTTCCCTCGGAAGGTTCTTGGTGCTTTTGGTTTTGGGGATGAGTGGATTTATTGGGTTATGGGTTTTGTTACTTTAGTCTCCTTCTCTGTGTTAATAAATGGTGAGCACTCTGAGCTTTTTGGTGCCTCTCGGGGTTTGCAGCAGGGTGACCCCCTCTCTCCTTACTTGTTTCTTCTTCTTGTTGAAGGTCTGGGACATTTGATAAGAAGGAATGTGGAGTTAGGTTTCGTTCAGGGGTGGGGGAGGGGAGGTGGTTTACGTCCACAGTCTCACTTACAGTTTGTAGATGACACTGCTTTGATGGGTATGGCTACAATTAGGGAAGCTTTGAATTTGCGCAAGGTGTTGGATGTCTATCTAGTAGCTTCAGGTTAATTGATTAATGAAGATAAGTCTTCCATCTTTTTCTTCAATACTCCAAGTTCCATTCAGAGGCGAATTGCTCATATCTTGAGATTTCAGACTGGGGTTCTCCCTTTGACCTATCTTGGTATTCCCATCTTTGTTGGAAGACTACCCAGGGATTCTTGGTAGAATAATCTAGATAAATTTTGTGTGAAAGTTAATCATTGGACCCATCGATGGTTGTTCTTTGTGGGTCATGTTCAGTTGCTCAAGTCTGTGGTGCAGGCCCTCCCCATTTATAGATGTATGATTCAGGTGGCCCCTTTGGGTTTTGTTAGGGAATTGGATTCCTTAGCAAGGTAGTTTTTATGAGCTAGTAGTTTATCATCCTCTAAATGGAGCCTTGTCAGATGGGACATCATTTGTAGCCCGAAGTAGTTTGGCGGCCTTGGGTTAAGGCAGTCATCGTTGTCAAGGATGGTGTTGGCTGCTAAATTGTATTGGTGGTGGTGTGTGGAGTAGGATGGGATCTGGGCCAAGATATTAACATAGAAATACTTCCCAGGGATCCCTCAGATTGATATTCCTCATTATTCCCTGGTGGGAAAAGGCTCAGTGATTTGGAATATGCTCAAGAAAGGGGCTGCTCTAGTCAAGGATGGCTTATATTGGATTTGTAAAAGAGGGACGAAAGCTCATTTTTGATCTAATTCTTGGGATGGTTTTCCTCCCATTGTTTCTCAGTTTCCTAATTTGATGACTCTATGCCAGAGGTTCTGTGAGGCAGGATGGTCAAGGGTGAGTGACTTCAAGTCCTTAGCTTCTCATGGGCAGTTGGTGGTGGCGAGATGGAAGAATCTTGATGAGTGGCCTATTGTTGGTATGGAGGAGGAGTGTGCTGAGCTTCATAGTATCCTTTCTCGTAGACACTGGAGCTCCCTCAAGGAAGGGGATGTTCTTTCTTGGTCTCCTAATCCTAAGGGTGTTTATACTGTTGCTTTTGGTTATCAAGTGTTGTTATCTCACCAGTTGGACGGGGTGGAGGTTCACTGGTGGAAGAAAGTGTGGAATAAGTTTTCTTGGCCGAAGTGTAACTGCTTTATTTGGACTTTGGCGTGGAATAGGTACTTGACATGGGATAATATTTAGAAGTAGGGTTCTCAGGGTCCTTCTATGTGTGTTTTGTGTGGATGTGGAGAGGACCCCTCTCACTTGTTTTTTCGTTGTCCCTTGACTTTGCAGCTTTGGCATTTTTGGTAGGAAGTTTGGAAAAGCCCCTGTGTTCATGCTTCCTCCCTGGTGGATTTTTGGAGTAGTCTGGGTAGACCTCCTTCTATGGCTTCTTTCTTGCAAGATGTGTGGTATGTTGGGCCTTCCTTCATACTATGGCAGATTTGGTTGGAATGGAATCAAAGAATATTTTGAGGTGAGAAGCTATTGATTCAACAAGTTTGGTACAAAATTATGGGTATGATTCGGAAGACAGTGGAAGCTAAGTGTGATGTGGTGTTCCCTTTTGAGAAAGGGGATGCTGAGCTAGTGGATAGATTGGGTATTCAGGGGCTGTCTCCAGCTTCTGCTTATGTCAGGAGAGGAAGACGGGTGAAAAAGAAAGTTCAAAGGGTGGGGAGTTGTCTTCCCCCTCTAGCTAGCATTTTGAAGCTCAATACTGATGGTTCTTCAAGGGGCAATCCTGGGCCTACTGGGATTGGTGGGGCTGGCAGGGATTTTTTGGGATCGGTTGTTTTTTTCTTTTCTATTCATGAAGGATTGCAGACTATCAACCTTATGGAAGGTTTGGCGATTCTCTACACTTTGGAGAGGGCTTATGCTTTGGAATGGCACAAGGTTATCTGTGAGTCTGATTCATAGGTTTTGATTAATTTGTTGAATAAACAGAAGGTATCTAATGTTAGTTGGCAGTTGGCTATGATGGTGCAACAGATTCTGCAGATAAGTTCTTTGATGGAGATGGTGTCTTTCATCCATATTCCAAGGGAGTGGAATAGGGAAGCAGATTGTTTGGCTAAGTGGGCTTCTGAGCATTTAGATGCCTGGAAGATTGATGAGTGGGAGCAGGTTCCTCATGAGCTCTGACATGACTTGGAGAGGATTCTTGCTGAGGATGGGAATGGTATTGGTGAAGGATGATGTTGTTTCATGCTTTGTATGGCTGTTTCTTATGGATTCCTAGGGCCTTGGCCCTTTGATGTTTTGTAATGCTCTTTTCTGAATTTCAATAAAGTTTTTACCCCTTTTTATTAAAAAAAAAAGTCACGAATTTAAAAACAAAACACGATACGAACTAAAAAGATGAATGGATTGTTACTGTTGTATCAGGTATTTATAGAGCATAATCATAACTCCAAGTGTTGGTTCATTCTAGCTGTATGTTTATTATTTCATGTTATCAATTTTAAAATATAATTTTTTAGTTATATCCTTAGAAGGATAATAAGATTATATTTTACAATATGTTGTTTAATAAGTTTTGTTGTTATATTAGCTATCTATTTTTGTTGTTTTGTATTACTACATCTTATCTTCTCACTATCATGTCTTCTCAATAATTACTTCATTTATACATTACCTTAGAAGTTACATGCTTTCCAAGAAATGTAACATCAAATACATTATATCATTGTATGGCTATGGCACGTTGGTATGTTTATGTCCTCCAATTTGATATATTATTTTAGGATGCAAACCCCAACCCACATGACCACATATGCAAATACTTTGAGCCAATAAG
The DNA here is from genome assembly GCA_027924645.1 of Cunninghamia lanceolata. Lineage (NCBI taxonomy): Eukaryota > Viridiplantae > Streptophyta > Pinopsida > Cupressales > Cupressaceae > Cunninghamia > Cunninghamia lanceolata. The sequence continues at coordinate 2,084,853 of BSBN01001197.1, read as the reverse complement.
ATAGTGACGCCTTGGACCAAGTAGATTCAAAAGTTAAAACTTTACAATGATCAACTATACATAGGGAGACAACTAGTGAGCATCAATGCTGGTAATAGCTCAGTTAATGGGTTGGGGCTGACCAAAAGTTTGCACATAAGGTCTCAATGCTTTGTGGTATTTAAAACACGCAAGCAAGTTAAATAAATATAACAGACTCATGACTTATGTCAACAATGATCTCACATGGCATAGTTAATATGTTCTTTTACAATGTAAGCCTGCATTCATGACCACGCATACAAATACCTTAGGGCAATAAGATAGCCACACCATGAGCCAAGTGGATTTGATAGTTTGACCTTGAACTCGAACGACTAAAATAGGACAAGATCTAATGTCTAGTAGATGTCTTAGACAAAAAAAATCATAAATATTTTGGACATGGGAGCCTAAGTAAATTAGAGTTTATAAAAGTCTACGTCTATAGAGAGCTTTGGAGCATTGCAAAGGGGAAGTTTGGAACTAGAGCACCAAATAAATTAGTAAACCTGAGTCATGCGAGAGTCAAGAGATAGTATGTGTACAATTGTGTGTTACACATATGGTTCCTTAGGTTGCCATTGATGTCAACACTATCATGGATGTGTGATGGTGTTCATGGTTGGATGTCATGTCCTATCCCTGCAGAGAAGATATAATTCATGGTTGGATGTCTCATGTTGAATATAATGTGGTTACTGAAGTTCGTGGTTAATGTCATGCTCTCATCAGTGTCAAGTCAAGTTGTTTTGAGCATACTCATGGTCAACAAAGATGATTCCATGATGAAATCTTAAGATGGGAATTAGAAGTTAATGGTTGGATGTCATGTCATGTACAGTGACTATAAAGAAGATATTTTAAGGTGGGAATTAGAATAAAGAATCAAAAATAGTTTAAACACACACTAGGGTACGTGCAGGATCATCATGGGCCAAACAGTGGCAACAGGAAAAAAATTGCATTTTTACTTAGCCAAATTTGTGACTTGGCAAAGTTTGACTTTGAAACAGATGTCTGTTTTGGTTTGGATACCAAACCAAACCGGATATCCATTTTCAAAAAAAATTTTGGAAAAAGGCTTTTTACTGGTAGTCATCAATTTTCCACAGTCCATGATGTTGAGTTTGAAATACTTCTAGATTTGACTGTGTATTATTATTTTCCTCAACATTTCAAATCACACACAGTGATCCATCATTAGGAGAAAGATAGCAAGCAAGAGAAGAGAGAACATGAATGACAGTATGCAGACTTAAGACCACTTAAAAGGAGTGAGAGAGATGTGAGGCAGAAACCAAGATCAATTAAGGGATAAGGATAGCTGCCTATCAAACCTAGTGAAGTGAGGGACAAAGAGGAGTGGGGGACATCTAGGCACACTAAGACAAAACAAACAAAGAAAGACTAACTAGGATGAGAGGAAGACCTAAGTAAATAAAATTAAAAAAGCAAACAAAGGAGCAAGGCCACAAATTAGAAGGAAGCAAAAAGAGGAATAACTGTAATACAATCAACCATAAAGAACAAACCGAGGATGAAAGAGATAAGATAATTAAATAGTTAAATAAATAATAAAAAAGGGGGAGACAACCGAAGAGGTTAAAATGTGAGGGATAGATTGGGAAAAGCTACATATAAAGAACAAGAGAGGGCTCCAAGTTAAAAGAGAGAGAGGGGTGAACTACGAAGGCAAAGGAGGGGGGGGCTAACAAAAAAGAAAGGTAATCCAATAACTATCCAAAGGAGGAAAGAAACTAACTAGGAGAAAGCATAAGAGAGAAGAGTAAATCATAAAAGGGAAGACAAGCTACAACGACCAAATAATATATATAAACATATATTCACAACAAACTCCAAGCCACAAACGGAGCACCAGGGGGCAACAAGAAATGAAGGATACGGTTAAAAACCTAGAAATTAAAGAGGAGGGAGAAGGGGGCAATGAGATCCAGAGGTTGGAGACGGGAGGTTAAGCTAGGGGACAAGAGTATGAGAAATAAAAAGGTGAGAACGGGCCAAGGAGGGTAAAGAGGAGGGAGGACAAGAAGCAAAGGGAAAGGGGGGAGAGGAGCCTAGGGGGGAGAGGAAAAGGGGATAAGATGAGGGCAAAAGAGGAGGGGCAAAGACTCAATCCCACAAAAGGGGACAAGGAGGGGACAGAGGGGGGGCGGGGGCAAGAACCGATAAAGAGGGGAAAAAAGGACAAAGATAGGAGAAGGGAGAGGGGAGCTAACAAGATCAAGTCAGGAAAGAGAGGGGAGGGGTAAGAGGGGAGGATGGGGAAGAGAAATCAACTAAGAGTGAAGGAAATCATGATGGGGTAAGAGGGGAGGATTTTTACTCTTTTTGAAAATACACCTCTTAAATCTTGGATCTCCCATCAATATATGAACCTCCTTAAAGACCGTTTCTAGTGAAGGAGGAGGGCAAATTAACATTGGTAGCTTCTTTACACATTGATCCATAAGGATTTGTTAAACACTAAGAATCATCACTAATGAATTACTCAAATAATCAATAATAAAAAATTTAATTTTGTTCATCAGGTGAAATAATCACTTTTCTAGACTATGTTCCAATATTTCGGCGATAGGAATGGTGGGGTAGTAGGGGTTGTGTTTTGGGGTGTTTTGGATTTCATGCCCTAAATTGCTTTACGCAATCCTTCATATGATTTGATTCATGATACATGGTTTGAGAAGGATACACATGATAAACCCTTACCCTCTAGTGATAAAATTATGAATGATACTTTATGTGGTGAAGCTACACCTTTGTTAATCCTTCATGACATTGTTATTCCTTATGATGATGATGTCCTTCATGTGATATGTTAGGACATAATGCAAAGTTAACATGGCATGAACTCTCTTGGAAGGGTAAGCATGGACTATAAGAACATTGAACTAGTTGGATCTGTTAAGCTCGCCATTTATGAAGAACCTTTTAAAAGGTTAACCTTAATTAGGTAAGGTTATGTTTCAGTGTGGTTGTTTGTGCAACAATGTGTAAATTAATGTTACTGAAGGATAAATCTAACTATAATATACTAACATTTTAATAACCATGAGAGCTGGGACTAACAATTAGACTAAAAACTTGACAAACAATACAACTTGGACACATGTAGGACTTGGAAAATGGAAAAGAATATAATTAAATGTGGAAAACAATGAAAAAGAGGTATTAGTTGCACCTATATAGAGAAGTGGTTTAGAGGTTGGTTAGGGGAATTATTTAGGGTTTAGAGGTTTAGGGTTGCTCAGGTTTAGGAGTTTAGGGTTTACAGTTTAAAGAGAGATAGAGAGAGGGGACTGATAGAGTTTGGGAGAGATAGAGGAGACAAAGGGGAGAGATAGGAGATAGAGAGTGAGAGACATGTCCAAAGAGAGAGAGAGAGAGAGAGGTTTAGGGGCATTATTTAGGGTTTAGGGTTTATGGTTTTGGGGTTAGGGGTTAAGGTTTAGAGGTTTAGGGTTTAGAGAGAGATAAAGGACTAATAGGGAGATATAGAGGAGTCTGAGGGGAGAGATAGAGATATAAAGAGTGAGGGACATGGAAAGAGACATAGGGAGAGAGATTGAGAGGTAGAGGGACAAAGGTGATAGGGAGATAGGGGAGAGATAGGGAGATAGTGGTTTATGGTTACTTGGGTTTAGGGTTTAGGGGTTTGGGGTTTAGGGTTTCTCAGGTTTAGGGGTTAGGGGTTAGGGTTTAGGGGCATTATAATTTAGGGTTTAGGATTTATTGTTTAGGGGTTAGGGGTTAGGTTTAGAGGTTTAGGGTTTTGGATTTAGGGTTTATAGAGAGAGAGGAATGATAGGGAGATATAGAGGAGTCTGAGGGGAGGGATAGGGAGATAGAGAGTGAGGGACATGGCTAGAGACATAGGGAGAGAGATTGAGAGGTAGAGGGACACAGGTGGTAGGGAGATAGGGGAGAGATAGGGAGATAGTGGTTTAGGGTAACTTGGGTTTAGGGTTTAAGGGTTTGGGGTTTAGGGTTTCTCAGGTTTAGGGGTCAGGGGTTAGGGTTTAGGGGCATTATTTAGGGGTTAGGGGTTATGTTTAGAGGTTTAGGGTTTTGGATTTAGGGTTTATAGAGAGAGGAATTATAGGGAGATAAAGAGAGGAGATGGAGGAGAGAGATAAGGAGATAGAGAGTGAGGCACATGGCCAGGGACATAGGGAGAGAGATCAAGAGAGGTAGAGGGATGATAGAGATAGGGAGATAAGGGAGAGATAAGGAGATATAGGTTTAGAGTTGATTGGATTTAGGGTGTACCTAGGTTTAGGGTTTCTCAGTTTTGGAGATAGCTAGATAGAAAGAGAGAGGAGACAGATAGGGCGAGATAGAGGTGACAAAGGGGAGAGATAGGGAGATAAAGAGTGAGCGATATGTCTAGAGAAATAGGGAGAAGGATTGAGAGGTAGAAGGACGATAGAGATAGGGAGATAAGGGAGAGATAGGAGATAGAGTTTAGGGTTGCTCACGTTTAGGGTTTAGGGGTTAAGGTTTAGAGGTTTAGGGTTTAGTGTTTAGAGAGAGAGGACCAATGGGGAGATATAGAGTGAGGGACATGGCTAAAGCATAGGGAGAGAGATTGAGAGGTAGAGGAATGATAGTGATGGGGAGATAGTGAGATAGGGAGATAGAGCTCGATAGAGGTTTAGGGTTTCTTGGGTTTAGTGTTTAGGGTTTAGGGGGTTAGGAAATAGAGGTTAGGGTTTAGGTTTAATCATGCATCCTAGTCATTCCCCTATCATTCCTATATATCCTATCTCTCCCCTCTATCTTTCCCTCTCCCTTATCGATGAAGCAAATGGAAACAAGAAAACTAGGACTCCCTTTCTCAGGTTTAGGGTTTAGGGCTTAGGGGAATTATTTAGGGTTTATGGTTTAGGGGTTGGGGTTTAGTATTTGGAAGAATTATTTAGGGTCACTTGGGTTTAGGGTTTAGGGGCATTATTTAGGGTTTATGGTTGCATGTCAAAAGTGGTCTCTCTCTCTCTAAATCCGTAAACCCTAAATAATGGCCCTAATCCCTAACCCTTAACCCGCATCTACCTCTCTCCTGTATCTACCTCTCTCCTATATCTATTCAAAAGTGCCTTTAAAATACTATGAGATACCTTAGTATAAGTAAATCATATAAAAATCAAATATATATATATATATCATCATAATCCTATATAAATTTTGATAGTATTTTATAGCTAAAATGCCTAAATATCATCATAATCCTTTATAAATTTGCTTGTATTTTATAGCTAAAATGCCTAAATATCATCATAATCCTTTATAAATTTGCTTGTATTTTATAGCTAAAATGCTTAAATATCATCATAATCCTTTATAAATTTGCTTGTATTTTATAGCTAAAATGCCTAAATACTTAAAATGCTAAAAATCCTAAAATAATAAAATAAAAAACAATGAATACAATAGGGAAAAAGAAAATGGATATCCGTTTTGGAAACGGATATCCGTTTTGGAAACGGATATCCGTTTTGGAGATCATAAAAAGCAAAAAAAGACTATGTTTTTGCAAACCTGCGGCTTGCAAAATGCAGTCTCATCTTCAAAAAATAGATATCAAAGCTAAGGAATGGATATCCGATCCAAAGAGGTAAGATTTCGTGCATTTTTTTTGTTTGTTTTGTATTTTCAAGCAATTTTTTTGGTTTTTATGCTAAGTGGGTATGTTTTATAATTTAATTAGGTAAAATGGATGCACAAAATGAAAACCCAAACCCTCCACCACCAAACCCTCCCCCTCCAACAATAGAAGAGAATATTCAAAGAAATATTGATCATATAAGTAGGATCATAGAAATGTATCGCCACCACCCTCGATTGTCTATAATGACATCGAATTTAGAGGGAATCATTAATCATATTCAAACCTTGTCAACTCAACATGAATCATTTAGGCAATGGCGAGAAGCCAAGAAGGCCGAATATGCTAACGGTTTGTCATATGAGGAAGTCAAAGATTTAGAGATTACAAAAACTATGTTAGCCCAACAATTTGTCAATCCTAAAACTGGATTGCATGTTGATGTCTATAAGCCCAAATTTTCAATCAAATGGTGTATTCATGAGGGCATTAGTCAAAACTTTTGGGATCATTGGTGGATGGTTTTTGATAAACCACCCAACAACAATTTAGATGTGCCTTTGTATTTCCTCTGTAAACTCTATGCAGAGTTCGTCATGGGTCAACATGTTAATTATTTTGATTTTAGAGAGTTTGAAGGAGTGGGCAGAGGAATGCCTCAAGATAGACCTGGGGCAATTAGACAAGTACAAGGTCCCTATATTCCCCCTCCTGCTATCCCTTCTCCACCCCCAATGCAGCACCCAGACGTTGTTGCAAATGCAACACAACAGGGCCTTAGTGCCATACACTCTTTGACCGAGCATTTGATTATATAGACATCTCAGTTTGCACAAGCACATGATGAAGGTGATGATATTGGATCACCTGGTACTACTAGACCATCGTCGTCTAGACATGTATGTGTGCCCCATCATTGCATTTCTTGCAATCATTTATGCTTGGGTCCTATTATGGAGATTAGTGAGCCACCGTTGAACACATCAGAGTATGATCTCCATTCACAAGATGAGGCAATGGGCTCCAGAACTCAAGCTGAGGGGTCAGGGACAAGAGTAGAAGCTACCAGATCAGTAAACATTAGAGAAGGAGAAATGCATGAGCAATCTTTTATGTAGGTAAAATTTAAAGTTAAATTTTATGGTCTATTCCATTTGAATATATAAACAACTTTATTAGTACTAATGTATCTAAGTGGGATAACAGTTGATGATAGAGGAGGAGTTGACAGAAGTTCGTCATAGAACTTTGTCTGCCATCCAATTTGGCTTGGACTTGCCGGTATAATTTGTTGTACACATTAACTTTTTTTTTATGCATTTATTTCTTTGTGAGTAATTATATATTAATTTATATCTTGATGTTAATTTTATTTTATAGTCAATCAAAAATGTGAATGATGTGGCATCTTTTCCAATAGTCTTTTCTCGAACTCCTAATCGACCCAAGGGACTATCATTTGTAGAACGGCTTTCTCAAAGCCAACAAAGGGTGGAGGTAATTTGATTGAATTGTATTTTAATTGATAATTTAGAAAACTTAAATATTTGATTATAGTCATTTAGAGTCTTACATTCTTGTCCTTCTTAATTGATGCAGGAGGCCTCGATGGTGGTATGTGCTTGTTTTCTAGTAGACAAGTTTTTGTGTAGTGCATTTCCTATTTTGTTTAATAATTATATATTAATTTATTTCAATGTTACTTTGCTTTTATGTAGTCTGTCGAGAATGTGAGTGATGTGCCACCTTTTCCATCATGCTTCACTAGGACACCTGATCGTCTTAAGAGAAAATCATTTGCAGAACGATTGTCCGAACAACAACATAGAGTCGAGGTAATTGAATTGAATTTTTCTAAATAATTGATAGTTTATCTAGCGGTCTTATAGTTGATTGTAGTGATTTAGATGTATGTTAATAAATGAAAGTTCTTAATTGTAGTAGATAAGAATCTATTTACTAACTTTAACTTATTTTTATTTACCATTGAAGAGATTAATCAAATTTGTGTTTTGACTTGTTAATGCAGGAAACTTCATCTCCATCAATTACTAGACATTTTGGTACAAAGAGGACACTTTTTCAGGATCCATCACAGATTGAGGGTCAAGTGGACTTGTAGTATTTGATGTAGCTATTTGGCATGTAGATTGTATATAGATTTTGAGACATGGCATATGCCACATTCTATAAAAAAATATTTTGCGTTGGCATATTTGCCAAATTTTTGTATATGTCTACCATTATGGACTAGATTTTAATGTATATACACCTTGATATACAATATAATTTAAATTCCTTATGTGCAAGTCATGATACTTCCCATGATGCCATACATTATGATGATAGTTCTTTAGTCCATTGATGATATGTTTGGCATTGAGAATGGTTTTAGATCAAGAGAATGGTTTTAGATCAATAGAATCAATATGAAAAAATTCCTTATATATGCCCTAATCAAATAAGGTCATGATAGACCATTTCATCATGTATTTAGTCTTCATCTTGTCAAATTTTGTAAATATGTCAAAGTTGTCATATGAAAAATGTAAAAAAAATGCAAAAGTATGGAAGATGAATAGTCAAGTACTCAAGAGTCAGTTGGAGACTATTGGTTTCCCTCAAATCATGTATAAATATGCATAAACCTTTGTGGAAAAGGCATTGGAGATGTATTGAAAACATTTTGAAGATGAATTGAAGACATGTTTGAATGAAATTAATGTCAAGAAACTCTATGTCAAGGACACTGGGGGCACATTATAAACATAAAAAACTTACATCTTGGGGGGAGGTGCCAATAAGGCCAATAAGGATACTATTTCAGTTGGGTGTGTGTGTGTATGCAAATCCCATTTATGGCCGAGAAGCTCTCGATTTACTATTATTCAACTCTCGTTGATAGGAGGTTGGCTCTACAACTATTGCAATTTGTGTATGAAACCTAGATGCCTACGAGATCATATATATATGTATGTATGTAAATCCTACAAGACAGTCATTCATGAAATTACTATGCAAAGAGGGTTTATAAGTTGCATTAGGGTTTATGACTATCCTAAAACAACATCATGTATATGCTCATAAAAGCCATCAAACTCTGAGAATAAACTCGTCATTAGATAAGGAGTGGAAGGCTAAAGTCACATTCCCAAAAACCTCTTAAAATCACATGTCTCCTCTTATGAAAACTAGGGTCTTTGCCGATACATTGTTCCGTAAGAGCAAAGTCACTTAAGATCCTAAGAGCAAAAACCTTGCCAGGTGCCATTGTTCTGCTCATCATGGGGTCAAACGGACTACGCCAATGCATCGGGGTGGGTGGGTAAATGCTATTGGAGGTCTCATTTTGTGCGCCAAGTATCCCAGTCAGTCCGGGCAAGAGGCTACCGACAAAGTCCCTTAAGATCCCTGAGACCAAAAAATTGCAAAACTTTGACGGGGCAGTTCTTGGAATTCGTGACATTTGGGATTGTTCTGTTTGGACCTACAGGTGTACGTGACATCCTTCCACAATAACCTCTCTCATTTTTGGTCAACTCCATTCTGTTTGACCGTGCCGAAATTAAACGCATTGTTGCAAAATGCTTCAATTTGATGCAGTGGAAAGGTGCTAGGTGCAACATTTTTCATTCCATAGCTCGTGGGTTCAAACAGACTGCACCAATGCGTCGGGGTGGGTGGGTAAATGCTAGTGGAGGTCTCATTTTGTGCGCCAAGTGTCCCAGTCATTCCAGGCAAGAGGCTACCAGCAAAGTCCCTTAAGATCCCTGAGACCAAAAAACTGCCAAACTTTGATGGGGCAGTTCTCAGAATTCGTGGCAGTTGGGAATGTTTTATTTGCACCTACAGGTGCATGTGGCATCCTTCCATAATAACCTCTCTCATTTTTGGTCAACTCCACTCTGTTTGACCGTGCCGAAATCAAACGCATTGTTGCAAAATGCTTCAATTTGATGTAGTGGAAAGGTGCTAGGTGCGACATTTTTCATTCCATAGCTCGTGGGGTTGAATGGACTGTGCCAACGCATCAGGGTGGGTAGGTAAATGCTAGTGGAGGTCTCATTTCCTGCGCCAAGCGTCCCAGTCGTTCCGAGCTGTAAGCTACCGACAAAGTCAAAAGTTGCTAGGATTGAAATTTTGCATTCCACAGGTCCTGGGGCCGAACGGTTTGTGCCAACACATCGGGGTGGGCGAGTAAATGTTAGTGGAGGTCTTGTTTCATGCGCCAAGCATCCCAGTCCTTCCAAGCTGTAAGCAACCGGCAAAATGACTTTGCCGGTAGCTTACAGCTCGGAATGACTAGGACGCTTGGCGCATGAAACGAGACCTCCACTAGCATTTACCCGCCCACCCCGATGCATTGGCGTAGTCTGTTCGACCCCATGAGCTATGGAATGAAAAATGTCGCACCTAGCACCTTTCCACTGCATCAAATTGAAGCATTTTGCAACAATGTGTTTGATTTCGGCACGGTCAAACAGAATGGAGTTGACCAAAAATGAGAGAGATTATTGTGGAAGGATGCCACATGCACCTGTAGGTCCAAATAGAACATTCCCAACTATCATGAATTTTGAGAACTGCCCCGTCAAAGTTTGGCAATTTTTTGGTCTCAGGGATCTTAAGGGACTTTGCCGGTAGCCTCTTGCCCGGAATGACTGGGACGCTTGGCGCACAAAATGAGACCTCCACTAGAATTTACCCACCCACCCTGACGTGTTGGTGTAGTCTGTTTGACTGCACAAGCTATGGAATGAAAAATGTCGCACCTAGCACCTTTCCACTACATCAAATTGAAGCATTTTGCAACAATGCATTTGATTTCGGCACGGTCAAACGGAATGGAGTTGACCAAAAATGAGAGAATTTATTGTGGAAGGATGCCAAGTGCACCTGTAGGTCCAAACAGAACATTCCCAACTGTCACAAATTCTGAGAACTGCCCTGTCAAAGTTTGGTAGTTTTTTGGTCTCAGGGATCTTAAGGGACTTTGCTGGTAGCCTCTTGCCCGGAATGACTGGGATGCTTGGCGCACAAAACGAGACCTCCACTAGCATTTACCCACCCACCTCGATGCATTGGCATAGTCCGTTTGACCCCACAAGCTATGGAATGAAAAATGTCGCACCTAGCACCTTTCCACTACATCAAATTGAAGCATTTTGCAACAATGCGTTTGATTTCGGCACGGTCAAACGGAATGGAGTTGACAAAAAATGAGAGAGGTTATTGTGGAAGGATGCCATGTGCACCTGTAGGTCCAAATAGAACATTCCCAACTATCATGAATTCTGAGAACTACCCCATCAAAGTTTGGTAGTTTTTTGGTCTCAGGGATCTTAAGGGACTTTGCCGGTAGCCTCTTTCCCGGAATGACTGGGATGCTTGGCGTACAAAATGAGACCTCCACTAGCATTTACCTACCCACCCTAACACGTTGGCATAGTCTGTTCGACCCCACGAGCTATGGAATGAAAAATGTCGCACCTAGCACCTTTCCACTACATCAAATTGAAGCATTTTGCAACAATGCGTTTGATTTCGGCACGGTCAAACAAAATGGAGTTGACCAAAAATGAGAGAGGTTATTATGGAAGGATGTCACATGCACCTGTAGGTCCAAATAGAACAATCCCAACTATCATGAATTCTGAGAACTGCCCTGTCAAAGTTTGATAGTTTTTTGGTCTCAGGGATCTTAAGGGACTTTGCCAGTAGCCTCTTGCCCGGAATGACTGAGATGCTTGGTGCACAAAATGAGACCTCCACTAGCATTTACCTGCCCACCCCGATGCATTGGCGTAGTCCGTTCGACCACACGATGAGCAGAACAAAAAATATTGTTCCAGTTGACACATTCTCAATCATTGACATGGATGATATCTTAGTACCATTCCTTTAGGCACAATATGAGCTTCCAATGGAAGGCGCAATTGTGAGGTTAGAGATGATGAAAAGTGTGCCTCATTCATAGTCATATTTTACTTGTCTTCAATGATGATTCCTTGATTCAACTTAATCCTTTGATAATACATTTTAACCTCCTTGTGAAAGCGCACTTTCAAGGTTGCTTGAGCAAGAGCTAGTGCCTCCACATTGAGGCGCACTTTTGGTGTTCTAGAAGCATGAACTAGTATCTCAAATAGTAAGGCACTCATTCTAGGTTGTTTATTCAATAATCGGCACTAGTCACATATGGTGTAGAGAGGTAGATGTGTGCCCAAGTCATCATTTGATGCCTTCAATAACTATAAACTCCTTTGATGATGCATTTTATCCTTCCAATTCACTATCTAGCCTTAGGCACACATTGTAGGTTGATCAATCATAATCTAGTGCCCTAAGTACCAAGGCACACTTTTAGGTTAGTTTGATAAAGGATTAGCACCTTCATTTCTAGGCAGAAGTTTGGAGTTGAAATACATCAAAATAACAAGTTTCTTCATCACTTCAAACATATTTAACACTTTGAAGATCTCCAATGCATGATTGAATATCAAGAAACCAATGTATCATTTCATGAAGGTCTTAAGTGTTGTAAATATGCATCTTCTTATTTAATCATGTGTTGTAAATGAAGGAATGCAATGATTGCAATATGTGCACAAAACGAAATTTTTGATAAGGATTGAAAGGAAATGTTAAGAAAATGCAATTGGTGGGTGTAAATCCAAAGTGTGGAAGCATAGACAAGGCATGTGAACAGTTTGGCATGACACCTCAAAGAGATGCTATCTCATGGAATGCAATGATTGCAAGATATGCACAAATTGGATTTTTTGAAAAGGCTTTAGAAACTTTGAAGCAAATACAATTGGAACGTTTAAAACCAAATTCCATAACCTGTGCAAGCATTCTCCCTACTTGTGCCAAATTAGGATCTTATATATACATATATGCACATAATGTCATGAAAATAATGTATAGTGTATATATCAAGCCATATAGGCATGTACAAATAAAACCATATGGGTATATACAATGATATACATCGATAACATACAAAAGTATGTTTACAAAGCCAAATACACATATGTAACAAAATGTCCCAAAATCAAATCTCCTATGGATTCCTATCAAATAATCTATGGCTCTTGCTAGGCCATGAAGATGGTGAACCAGTCAATGACTCATCTTCTATCGCTCATCGACTAGACCTCCTCGATAGAGATTTTTGAATTTCCACCTATTAATACAATCAAACAACGTACACATTAATATAGAATTTAATATTCAAAATATATAACATGACATAAGTAATCAATCACTAACCACCAATTAGTGATCCCTTTTGATCATTTGTTGTCTCTCTTCTTCTATAGAGCTGGATGGGTAGGGGAGGTGACGTCTTGTGAGAAGCATGAACAGCAGATTTAAAAGTAAACATGAATATCATAAATATGTACATTAAATGCTGCGCTTATTATAGGATTGTTCTAGTACTATTTTAGGACTGTTGTAGGACTGTTGTAGTTAAAACTATCCTAGTAGACATGTATAGGACTGTTATAGGACTGTCATCTCATGGAATACAATGATGGCAAGATTACTATCAAGATTAGTATGAAGATTAATTATGATTGTTATAGGACTTTTATAAGAATGCAAAGTAAGGAAGCATAGGCAAGGCACATGAACTGTTTGGTGGAATACCTCAAAGAAATGAGAATTTTGTCAGATGTTGTAGTTGCAATTTCCATGTGACACATGTATGTAATATGTGAAAGCATAGACAAGGCACATGAACTATTTGGCAAAAGACATCAAATACATGTCATCTCATGGAATGCCTTATGTAGAAAAAGGTACAAATATGCAATATTAAGAAATACAAATGAGAACTAAAAATCATACCTCAAGTATAGTCAAAATAACCTACGATGCCATACAAAATAATTTACGATGCCATGCAAAATAACCTACGATGCCATGTAAAATAACTTTATTTGCAGTCCTATATAGTCAAAAGCATGCATTATAGTTAAAGTAACAAGATTTTTAATAAAACAATTCTAAAAAATAGAAAAAATAAGAACAAGTTAAGATAAAAAATGTCATACCTGTCCATCTGGAAGTTTAAATGCTAGTTAAGCATACTTGAGGGGTCATCTCTTACCTTCAAAGTATCCAATATTGCTTCATGATCAGCATTACTAATTGTCCATAGTTCTTTTGATTTTGGTTTTCCACGATGCTTTAGTAACTTGACATTTGTTGCTACAACTAGGTGAGAATACATCAATATGGTTTTATGCTTCTCAAAGTCTTCAAAGGCTGGGATGCCATTCTTTTTAACCATATATGTTTATAACCAAGTCCCAGCAATAACAACTGATCCTGTAGGATATGTGAACCCATCGTCATCTGTCATAGGTTGTGTTAGCTTTTGTTTTCCCTATACACATTGTGCCAACCAATAGTCTGACCTCTCTTCATTTCCATGCGGTGCAACAACTGCATAAACATGACCTGGCTGTACAAGGTCTGAAAGATGTTCATAGTCAAATGAGCTCTCCATGTCATTGATGGAAGATGATTGACCTTCATATAAAGGGATTAAATATTGTGGAATCCATGCATCTACCCACTCACTTGACTCACAATTATTCCAATCACATTTAATACAACTCTGACAAAAACAAGCTAATTCTTGTGTCCAAATAGTCCATGTACTTGCATTTGAGCTTTGAAATGAATGCATCTTTGATGATACACTGATTCTCTGACATTCCAATTTCTCTATCGCTATCCCATCATCAACCAACCAAAAGAACCTGCGCACTTCAGAATCAAGAGCCACTCCTCGTGACAATGCATAGTTACACCACTTAACAATGGAATCTGTATCACTGAATGTAGCACCACCTCTAATATTTAGTTTTTCTTTAAAAAGAGCTCTCTTCACGCATGCACCTACTCCATCATGTTCACCTTTTCCGTGCCCAGCTTCAAAAAAATTCCAAATATGAGGTATACCCTTCTCTACATGCATTTTACTCAACCAATAGAAATTACGAGCATTCTTGAATTGACCAATGCAATTATCTGACCAAATGAGATGTTGATCTATTCTAATATCTTTTTCTTGCAAGAACCCATAAAATTGTTAAAAACAATATTGCACAAATTCTGCTGAATGAGATTGATCATCACTCATGTAAAAATGGTATTCTTTGACAATCTTCCTATTCTCTTCTGTACTCTCGAGGGCATGTTTGTATGTGATGTGAACAAAAATAGCAATCTGAATAGAATTGTAGTACTGGGATTGAACTTCATTTTGGGGTTGCAATGTATAGTTTTCTACAAAATCAACTACAGAGACAATAGTTCCAATCGGGAAAGAGTCTTTACACATCCTGAACTGTTGATCTAACCATCGAGACCTGTGGCTATGTCTGACATACTTGTAGAAAAGATTTTTCTTAAAATCAGCAATACTTACCTCTCTTACAATCAACTCACATCTAGAACCTTCACCTCCACTTTTCAAATTGTATTTCACTGTCTCATATCTCTTTTTCTCAACCATTCTCTTTCCAAAATCATGCTCGTTGCCCTCATGAAAACATGATACAAACTTTGATAACCCACCACATTGTAAACACTTTTCATTTAAACAATCATTCTTGTAGAACATGCAACCATCATCTCTAATACATAGAAATAAATCCAATAAGTCCCTAGATGACTTTGGTAGTTGAATTGCACCACACTCCTATAACATTTTGTTAGTGTGCAAAGTAGAACGAATATTGCATAATAATTCATGGTACATAGAAAATTCTACATGGTATTTGCAACATGTATTACGAACTTTAAGAGGAACATAATAAAATGGCTTAAGAGATTCAAATGCTCTTTGTGAGATTGTCATGTACCTAGGTGAGTTTCACAATATTGTTTGTACAATGTTGTTTGGCTACATTCCAAGTAATGTTTAGGATGTGGTGTGCGGTCTTTATCACCAATTCTTAACTTTACAACATATTTTGCATTCGGTGATACCCTAGAGTTAGTGTGCCAAAATCATTCAATTTCTTCCTTTGTGCTATCAATTAGCTTCTTGTCAACTCGTGGAAGCCTACCACTAAAAGCCCAAGTATCATTGGCAACAAGACTATCTAGCCTTGATCTTAATGCTAGTGCTTTTGACAATGTTTTATGATTCAATCTTAAGTCAACACAAGTTTGCCTCATTAATTGAGCATTTCTTAATTGTTTGCTTACTATTGAGGTTGTTATTACTCTACGGGCAGCTCTTTTATCTTTCTCCTTGCTAGTCTTTCCAATAGAATTGAGTGCATTAAAAAGGCTTCTTACAATAATTTTATTCCAATCGGACACTTTGTTTAACCGAATCTTTAATTTCTTTAGTAAAGGTCTCATTTTGTACATCTTTAATAATTGCACAAAAAATTGGCATTGTTCGGTTAATGTTTTCTTCTCAAAGTATTCATTGAAGAGTTTTGTAGCCCACAACTGTACTGTTCGTGATGACCTCTTGGCTTCAAGTTTTTCCATTATGTTCTCATCAATTTCAAGTAAGCATTTTGGGGTTTTTGGGTGTTTTCCAATTTCATCACGGTTATTCTCTTCTTGACAAATGTCCTCTCTTCTTATGAAATTTGGAGATACATTGATTGTTCTTGTTTCATCCATGTTATCAACCTCATCAATTTTATCAACAAATGGATTATGAAGTACAATTTCAACATCATGATGTTCATATCCACTTTCTTCAAGTGCACGTCTTCATTTTTCTTCTTCTTCTTTGTCCATGGTATTGCTATTATGAATAGGTGTTTCATAACATTTTTCAATATTTTCATTTGCAATATCATGGTGAATTTCATTCTTATCTAACATTTCATTATAATCAAAATTAACATCTTCAATTTGCATGTCATTAGATGGTAAAGAAGAAGATTCACCTTGATGAGCATCCACCAAACCCACCCTTCCAATCCTCTTCCTTTCCCTATCTTTTTTCCTAATTGCTTCAATTTCCTCCAATGTAACTTTCCTCCTCCTTTTTGCTTTACGACGACTGTTGCTCCCCATTAGGGGAACAAAAATATCACCCTTATGATTGTAACAAGAAAATTGTGTCTCCAAAAGTGCATAAAAATATTCCTTTCACTATCATAGCCAGAAATCACGAGTATTTCGACAACAGAGGGTCTCTGGTTGTGGAAGTCAGGTCCAACAATATTCCTTTTGTCTTTTTTCTGCTTTTACAAAATGGATATCCGTTTTGAAAACGGATATCTGTTTTGGAAACTGATATTCATTTTCAAAATGGATATCTGTTTTGGAAAAGCCCAATTCTTTGCAATGGACACTTGCAACGTCCATATGGCTACTACAAAATAGATATCCGTTTTATTATGTACATTTGGATTCTAGACTAGGGATTCATTGTATTATTCAATAAACTTGTGAATTACCATCTAATTTCAATGTTTACACACTAATCCACCTAGGTATCAACTTAATAAAGCTCTGGATATAAGCCATTATTTGATTTTAGGTTATCATCAAATGAGGAGCTTCTAAAGGCAAAAATGTTGTCCCAAAAGAAGGCTCAATGTTATTCGTAAAGACATTAGATTGTTAAAATACAAATTCAATGTTAGATATTCCTTGGGCTATTTTAGTATAGAGAAGAAAAATTGCAATATATGACTATCCTAGGAATTAGAATGGTTGATCATAGGATATTCATGGCATTTTGATATTAATGGATGGATTGATGGATGTTTCGTGAGTTTAAGTTTAAATGTAATGTATGAGAATTCTTATTTATGAAGGATTTAATATGTCTTATGTCTTATTTGTAGGCCATTCAAGAAAGAAATGAAAAGATACCAAGGACTATCATAACACCTATTATAATTAGGTGCATCAAAGGATTGTCATCCAGGACCTTACCAATATGGGAAGTTATCAAAACCATGTCATGTTTAAAATTAAAGGCTTTATCACCTCTTTGTCCCTATAGGCCTATTAGAACAATAGGTCACATTTTATTCATATACCGGGGTTGAGAATAAACACTAAGCATTTGTAGTTATGGCAAGTGTAAATGGAAATAGATCACAACTTTAGACAATCTATCCTCTCCTAGATTGCATTGACTGAGTGGAAATTAAAAATTCCCTATTAATGTCCTTTATATACTGAAGGTATGGGTGAGAAAGGTAAACTTTGTATGTTGTAGACAAGTGATGTAGAGCAACACAGTAAAAACTTACAAACAGGGTGTAAAATACCCATTAACCCACCAATTGCTCAAATAGATTTTAAAATATCCTTCCCAAGGTCCAAACGAGACTGAAATACACTCTTTCTTTACTATCGGCAAGACATTTCTAATGTCTCATCGAACTATGCTTCACATGTTCTTCCTTTCTCTATTGTCGGCCAGACTTATCATTATCAGTAACCTTCAAATTTGTTAGCCCGATGTGGGACCTCTCGCCGATGTGTAGAATCCATCGCTTAGGCTTATGCTGTTGGTGCAACTCCTCCATTATTCTCTGATATGTATAAGAGGACGGATCAAAGTAATTAGCATGCTCCCTTCAAAGTAAAGACATGAGAATAGAGCACTTGTGAGATGGCTATTGTAAAGGGACAAATCAAGTAGAGACATGCATTTTCCTAGAGAATTTGGAACGCTTCCGCTCAGGCCATTGTAGGACAAACAAAGATGTTCTAACTTCCCCAGACCACCAAATTCTGCAAGTATGCTCCCCTTCAAGTTGTTGTGTGAAATTCTTTTCCAGTGAAGTTGTGAGTAATTGGCAAGAGATTTGGGAATAGAACCCTCTAGTCCATTTCTTCTTAAGTCAAGTATCTTCAACGCTTTCAACTGGTCAAACCAAGGTGGAATCCTTCCCTTGAAAGAACTAAAAGAGAGATTTAAAGTGCATAACAAGGAGAAACCTCCTTCAGATGGAAAAAGGGTACCTTTTAATTCCAATTGAGGGAGAATTATGGCCACCACTCTATTGGTATGTTTCTTGTACCAAACACTGGTCCAGAAGCAAACATTTTCTGAATTGGTAGAAGTCTAGTTGGAGAAATGTGGTCTCCTCAACTACTATTATTGTAGGATATGCATAAATGGGTTTTTTGAAAAGGCTTTAGAAAATTTCAAGCAAATGCAATTGGCAAGTGTAAAGCTAGATTCTGCAACCTTTGTCAGCATCCTCTCTACCTCTACCAAAATGGGAGCTTTGGAATAGGGTATGGGCATTCATCAAAGCATAATGGAAGTGGGATTTTTGTAGATATTCTAGTTGGAAATGCTCTGGTAGACATGTATGGAAAGTGTGGAAGCATAGACAAGACACATGAACTATTTGAAAAAATGCCTCAAAGAAATGTGGTCTCATGGAATAAGATGATTGCAGGATATATACACACTTACTCTGATGTGAGATTCACCACCCTTGTCTATCGGTAAGACCAATACCCTCGGTGAGACTTTTTACTTGCATTCTGACGTTATAACTCTCCCTGATGTGTTTACCGTCCATTAGTCATCGGTAAGACTTCTACATCGGTCAGACATTCTCTTCGATTTCTGATATCGTATCTCACACCGAAACAATAAACACCGAACTACACCATCGGCCAGACCACCTCTATTGGTGACACTTTTCTTCTCGCCTCCGAGAGTCCATCTCTTTCCGATGTTCCTTCTGTCGGTGTGACTCCCTCTCATCGGTGTAGTTCTCAACCGTTCTTCCGATGTGCCGATAAATAACCCATCGATGACACTTAATGATTGTCACCTCGATATGACTCGGTGAGATCAATGTTGTTGGCTCAATGGAACTTTGTCTCTCTGATAACTATTGTCAGTCTGATGTCTTTGATTTAGCCTATACATAACATGACTTGTTATAACCAGTCGACTAACGTATCTTTTCCCAATTTTCCTAATATGGCTGGTCAACCTTTGTATCCTTTGACATGTACACTCACCATTTACAACCACAATAAACGATAGCAGGATATACACGAAATGTCCATGCATACATAAACAATATACCCATGGATTGTATCTTCGGTGAAACAATACCAATGGTATAAAATATGTTGCTTCTCTTCATCCAAAACCAATGGTACAAAATTTTTCATAGATCAACAAAACGGATATCCGTTTTCAGAATGGATATCTGTTTTCAGAATGGATATCCATTTTCAGAATGGATATCCGTTTTGAGTTGCTTTTACCGAAGCAAAACTGATATCCGTCTTGCTTTGGTACAAAGCAAGATGGATATCCATTTTGATTGTTGACTTTTTATGGATTGTAACGTGTTTTAATGTTTCAGTCTCTTCTTCGAACTTCACCCTTCGTGCTGACAACTTTTTTTAATGCAAAATTGATAAAATGAAAAGGGTTTATAGAAAAAATTGTTAGCTTTCTAAAAATATAAGATTTATTTGGTTATCATTTTATTAAATAATTATTAATAATTTTCAATATATCGTGTCTCTGAAATCCTGATGGACACACTGATTGAAAAACATCCATAACTTTCAAACCATTTCACCTTTTTGAGATCCGAAACCTGCGTCACACTCTATGCTTTTCTGGCTATAGGTTAAAAAAATTTAAATTTTGATTTTTTTTTATCGAGTTAGGTTGGCTGGAAAATTACTTTTTATTTTTTAAAAAAAGTCACATTAAAAAATCAATAACTAATTATTTTATTAGAAAAAAATTTCAAATAAATATGCATCACATCCGGACATGAGTCCTCGACTTATTTTGAAAGTTTCAAATATATATATATATTTACTCATAGTTAGGTTGGCTGGACAGACAACCACTTTTTATTTTTTTCTGAAAAATTTAATAGTTGTTCATTGAAATATTCAATTTTCACTAAGTAAATTTAGTTTTAAAAAAAAAAAAAAATTAGTAGCCTATAAACTAGATTCAATTCTCTACAAATTTCATTCTTACATCTTTTTCAAATTGTATAGATAATCCATTCAAAATTTCACATGAACTTGATAAAGTTTGATTTTTTGTATTTTCATTGCCACTTAGAGGTATAGTTTGGCCCATCATGATCCTGCACATACCCACTAATTGAAGGACAAAGGTCCAACACACACACAGTGATAAGAACTCAAACCATGGTAAACATTTAAATTTCAAACAAACACAAAGTGAGAGCAAAATCTCACTTGAAAAGACACAATTAAATGCTAAAGTTGACTCGTACAGCTATTAAAATGGTGGAGAAAATACATAGAGACATCTGATCAAAGCATTGTTGCAATAATATTAAATCATAGAATAATATATTCAACTTGATTGTTATTTCATTACAATGTAGATGGCTTATAAAGCCTTTTATTTTCTCGCACTAACTTCCCATGGGAACAACCAATTCCCAACTAATTTATTACTAACATTTATTTATTTATATCTAACCATAAACTAACAATTACAAATGTAAACCTTATTATTATAACACCCCCCCCTTAAGGTTTACATGTAATAAAACCAACATTCCCCCCTGTATTACATTAATTCAAAAAAAGGACGAAACACTGCAAGAGTTGATCACAACAAACCTTCTAGAGATATTGATGAAGCACCTTCACCAATCCTCCTCACTCACTTGGGAAACACCAAAATGACACCATCAATGGATCTCCTGTCTATAGAACCCACAAAACTTTGCACAACATGAGAGAACATAAAGTGTCCCCAACCTCCTTGAACAATGAGACAACTTTCCTCCAAAAGTCCACATCTCCTCTGAGTGTGTCAAAATGTCTCCTCGAGTGTTGCACATGATAGAACAACTCTCCTCTAAGAGTCCACATATCCTTCGAGTTTGTCAATATCCCTCCTCCAGTGCTATGGGAACAATCTCTCCTCTATTGTACGTAACTGCTGTGAATACACTAATCCCACATATTTTAGAGATTACATTATCCACAAACTCCACTTTGAATACACTAATCCCACCTATTTTAGAGATTACACTATCCACAAACTGAGTAAATGTAGATACACTAACTCCACCAATTTCAAAAGTTACACTATCCACACATACTGCCACAAACTACCAAGCCCCCCTTGCTCCATGAAGGGGCACAGATCTATAAAACGGGTTCTCCTCATGCAATGAATCACCCATCAGTGAGAAGCTAGCTCCGGATGACAAAAATCCTTCTACCTCCATTGCATCTTGCCTCCAATAGACCTTGTTTTAACTTCTAATAAAGATATTTGTCCTCACTATCAGGTTGTGAAGATTCTCCCTTATGCATCGAAAAGTCACATTTTTCTTCCTTGGCTTCAACAACAGTCAAAATTGTTGGGATGAAATATTGTCCTCCTTTTTATATTGTTTCTATATGTTTTAAAGACCTTTTCTATATGGTTCTGTAAAGACGTCACATACATTATCTCCATTTTATGTTGTTTCATATGTATTTTCCTAAGACTTTGATCCTATGCTGATAAATGAATTCAGGTGGTTATATTATCAAATGGATGATTTGAATTATTAATAGGCATTAAAAATAGATAGGATTTCATAAGTTTATTATAAGAGGTTGTTTTGTATATATGTTGGAATGATTAACCCTGTGCAGCCAGAGAAAGAATCCAAGGATGAGTAATTGCAATAGGATGTAGAAAAGAGGAATCAATGAGAATGCGGTCCAAGTGCCAGACCTAGCGATTGGAGGAGATAAACGTGGTCATCATGCGAGAATAAATGTAGAGGAGAAAGATGATTTACTCTAGGAATCTCACCGGAGTTTATGAATCTTATTTATGAAGCTACTATGGTTAGAATTTATGTTTGGACAGGACTCTATTTCCTTTGTTCCAGTTAATAATTTGATCTCAAAAATAATATCTTGATGTCCAGGAATGAATTGATGATCATAGTTAGTTAGAAGGTTGAATAAGACTTTCCCATCTTTATATAGGAGAGGATTTCGTTGATTAGGTGGTTGTTATGTTTTACTTTCAAAGTAGCCGTTACTTTGTTACAGTTATCAGTCATTTTCAGACATGTTATAATTTTGAATAAAATCTAAAGAAGATTCTATCCTTGATATGATTTGAATTCAACTGCATGTTATGGGATGTGTGAAGATCTAAAGTAGATTTAATCTCCAGGAAAAGTGAGATAGTTCCCTGAGCTAGCCACTCAAGGTACTAACTCTCACTTTGCATGTTTTTGTATTTATTTCTACATTCTTAATTAATCTATTTCATTTTATCTTATGTGTTATAATGTGAAGCAAGTGATAACTATTGATTGATATTTCTAGTAATTGTGATTCATGAATAGAGTGCACGTATTTAATCCTCCAGAGGTTAGTGTTAGCCTTTTTATCATTTTTAAGTTGTTAGATTAAAACTGTGATTTTCTTTTAAATACAATTATCTTCTGCTTCTGCTAAAGGTACCCATAGCAACTGGAAGTTTAGATTGTTTTTGTTGTTTTCCATTTCTGTTTACTATTTTACATTCCTATGCATTCTATTAAGTAGGACTGGGTAAAATAAGGATTGTACAAGATTAGATTAGATTAGAAATGAGTTTTGAAGGCATAGATATTGCAGGCATCATCATAAGCTTACGCTCCTTGGTCAATAATTCAATGTAGGCATGCGATGATAGTGGACTATTCAGTTAGGTTAAAACCCTAAATTTTATTTAAGTCTACAACACATTAGTTTTCCTCTACATTTTTGGCACCATTGCCGGGGATGGTGTTATCTTCATAATCTCATTTGTTAGATTTCAAACGCTTTTATAAGTTAAATCTTGATTTTAGTATTAGATTGCATAAATTCATTTTTCAAGAAACACTAGGCATTCTTGCAGGGCCACTGGAACATAAAGCTCAATCTACTATATGCGGAGGCAAAGAGATACTCGAGGTAGATTCCTCCCATCAACTTCTAAGAATAATGAGGGTATAGCTGATTTCAACAACTACACAATAGGAAGTGCTGAAGGAGAGTTCCCTTTTACATCTTCATCAACAACCCCTACATCTCCATCAGCTTCCTCTACTACAAAAGGAAATTTTAAAAATATGGCAGATGCAATCAAAGATCCTCTAGGACAAGCTACATTTGAATTCCCTATACCAGACCTAGCATAGGTAGCTACTCTAAAAATTATACCACCATCTGCATTACCTATTTTCTATGGTTTGGTGACTAAGGATCCTGACACTTTCCTGTTCAAGTTTGATTTTCTATGTAGGAGTTATGATTACACCACTAATCCTTACACACTCAAGCTGTTCCCTGCTACCCTAAAAGATGTTTCTTTAAGATGGTTTATGGGACTAGGGAAAGATGCCACTCCAGACTAGGATACCATGAAGACAAAATTCCTAGAAAAATACAAAGACTATTGCAGAGGACATGATAGGAGGAAGGATGACATCTTTAGGATGTCACAGAAGGAGGATGAGCCATTAGAGGACTATGTGGAGAGATTCCAATTTGCCTTGAAGAAAAACCCTTAGAATAGGTTGTCTGAAGAATCATTGAAGCTGGTCTTTTTAAGAGGAATCAATGATGACTACATGGATGCCCTAAATCTCATTGGGATAGGGGACATCTCCCAACTACCCTTTGAAGATACTTGTACATCTTGCAAAAACTACTCTAGGACTTTTTCTAGAAAGCCTAGAGGAGAAAGAATAGCCATTGCAAGCAAAGCAGCTAATGGAGTTTCTCAGGTGGAAATTAGTAACTTGCTGACCAATATGAAAGAAGATATCATTAGCCATATGGTTACATAGTTGGACACTCTTCACATCAAGAAGAAAAAAGAAGAGGCAAATGCAATGCTCACTGAATACTACCCCAGCTGTAGACAAAGAAAAGCCAATTGCAAATGTAAGAGGGTGGTCAGTATCCAGCAAGAAAGGATTGAGAGACCAGATTTACAACAATTCGAAGGAGAGGACGGGCAATTATTCTTCATTGCTCAAAGAAGGCCATGGCAACAAAGGCAAGGTATGCCCCCTAAGCCACTTAATTTTAATCCTCCCTTTCCTACTGCCAATCAGAACTTCTCTGCTTGGAATACTCAACCATGGTCTAGTAACCCAAATGCATGGCAAAACCCATAATGGCAAAATCCCCAATGGCCTACTCCACAAGTTGGTTGGAACCAACAACAATCTAACCCATGGCCACGGCAAAAATTCTAGGGACCTAACTATAATGCTCAGTGGCCTACTCAGCAGAAACAATGGCAGCCTCTGTGGAACAAGGGCCAACAATGGCAGCAAAATTCACAATTTCAACAACCTATGATTCCATCTTAGCCACAAAACCAGCCATCATGCCTCCACCTCAAAATCCATCTCCTAGGCATACCCAAATCCCTACCCAACCTGCACCTAACCCTAACAATAAGCATGTTCAATAGGCTTATACTAACGAGGTGATGCAATATCCCACATGGGGTGGAAGTGAGTAATGTTCATCTAAGATCAGGGAAACAACTTGCAGGACCTCCATCTCCCCAAATTACTAAGCTTGAAGATGAAGAGCCCACTGAAGAGATCCTAGATAAACAACCCTTGGAACCTGACTTAAACCAAAATGCCAAACGTACCTTGTAGCAGAAGTCTCCTCCTTTCCCTGAATGTTTGGCCATGCAAAAGCAACCAACTCAAGTTGATACTGCCCTTCTTAGCCAACTAAAGGATATCCCCATCTATACCAAAACTATTAGGGATCTTTGCATAAAGAAGTTAGGAAGGAAGAGAATAGACCCCCAGACAGTGCATGTGTTAGGTAATCTTGCATACATCATGTTGGGTAATATAACTGTTCCAAATATAGAGACCCAAGAAGTCCAGTGGTGGATGTCAAGATCAACAGAACTCTGATTAAGAACACTCTAATAGATTTAGTTGTTGCTATTAATGTCATGATCAAGGAAACAATGCATATACTCCAACTAAACAATCTTAGACCTACCCAGATAGTTCTTCAATTAGCTGATAGGTCAACAGTCAAACCTGAGGGAGTCAGAGAAGATTTGGTCATTACATTAGACTCTTGGGAGTATCCATCTAATTTCATAGTTTTACAACCCAAAGTTAATCTAGATGGATATCCTCTCATATTAGGCAAACCATGGCTTGCCACTGCTAATGCATTTATAGGTTATAGGTCTGGTAACATGATCATCTCTAACGGGACAGTGACCAAGAAACTGGTGTTGTATCCTCCAGCGCAACCATTCCATGAACTTGAGCAAACCATTTGGCCTTTCTAGGAAGACAAGGACACTTACTCCTTGCAAACATTAATGACTATTGAATGCAGCCCCTTGTTAGATGTTCCAGATGAAGATGAACTAATTGCTCATGTCCATAATGACCGTGGAAGGCATTTGTAGCAGCAAGATTGTCTATCTTGCCTACAAGACCCTTTGAGCACCAGAATACCAAGCAATTCATCAGAAGAGGTGTCTCAAATATTTCATGCTTTATTGCCCCAACAATGCTTACCTATGTTACCCAGCCTTGATTTGTCTTCTGTGCAAGAACTGTCCAAACAACTAGAAGTCAGACCAGGAAAGATGATGAATATTAATAATGCCTTGACTGATGAGCAACAACACTCCTTGCATGAATTTTTAAATACACACTCAGTAGCATTTGCATGGGACTATCATGATATGAAAGGCATTGACCCTACCTTATGCATGCATAAGATATACATAGATGATGGATACAGACCCATCAGGTAGCAGCAAAGGCAGATGAATCCAGCCCTTAGGGAAATTGTTAAAACTAAGCTACAAAAACTTTTGGATGCAGGCTTCATATACCCCATTTTAGATAGTGAATGGGTTTTACCATTGGTTATAGTTCCAAAGAAAGGAGGAAAGTGGAGGATTTGTGTCAACTATAGAGAATTAAACACTGCTACTAGGAAAGATCACTTTCCATTGCCCTTCATTGACCAGGTTCTTGATTCCCTAGCAGGCAAGAAATATTTTTCTTTCCTTGATGGTTTTAGTGGGAATAATTAGATTAAAATTGCTCCAGAAGACCAAGATAAGACAACATTTACCTACCCTTGGGGGACATATGCATACTTTGTCTTGCCCTTTGGCATGTGCAACATTCCAGCTACTTTTCAAAGAGTAGTTTTAAGAATTTTCTCTGATTTTCCACATGATAGTATGGAGATTTATATGGATGACTTCACCACATATGGTGACACATATGATGAAGCACTACACAACTTGGAGAAGGTATTGAAAAGATATACAGATCACAACCTCTCTTTGAGTAATGAAAAATGTTTCTTTATGATGACACAAGGAATAGTTTTGGGGCACTTTATCTCAAATGTTGGAATACAAGTGGATCCAAAGAAAATTGAAGTTATTTCCACCCTACCTATTCCACAAAAGTAGAAACATGTCAGGAGTTTCCTAGGACATGCAGGTTACTACAGAAGGTTCATTCAAGATTTTAGCAAAATTGTTGCACCTCTATTTATTTTGTTAACCAAAGACAGTGAATTTGAATGGACACTAGATTGTCAGACTTCTTTTGAAAAGATGAAAGCCTCCTTGACATAAGCTCCTATACTTAGAGGACCAAATTGGACCTTACCTTTTCACATCCATACTAATGCATCCAATTTTGCAATTGGTGTAGTTTTGGGCCAACAAGAATGATCCAAGGAATATGCCATTTATTATGTCAGTAAGAATTTGCAAGGAGTTGAATTGAATTATATAGTGACAGAGAAAGAAATGTTAGCAGTTGTTTATGCCATAAATACGTTCAGGCACTACATAACTAGTTACAAAGTCTTCATCCGTACGAATAATGTAGCGATCAGATACTTGATGAATAAACCCATAGTAGGTGGCATACTTGTAAGGTGGTTATTGTTGTTGCAAGAGTTTGATATTACAATTGTTGACAAACTAGGAAAAACCAATATTATTGCTAATTTTCTATCCAGACTGCGTACAAATTCTTCAAATGGAGTGGTTGATGATTCTTTTCCTAATGAGCATTTATTTACTCTCACTACATACACTCCATGGTATGCAGATATTGCCAACTCTTTGTTTACAGGGCAAATTCCAGGATATTTCTCTCCAAGGGAAAGGAGGCAGCTGGTACATAAATATTTCTCTTACTCTTGGATTTCTGGATTTCAATTTTACACTAGACTAGACAATATCATGCAAAGATGCATCAAGGAGGATGAAGTATTTGATATAATTAAGGCTTCTCATGATGAGCCTTGTGGAGGACATTTTGCAGCTAAATGGAGAGCCTTCAAAATCCTTACAATAGGTTATTACTAGCCAACACTTCACAAGGATGTTGTCAAGAACACTAGGAGTTGTGATTGATGCCATAGAATGGGGAGGCCTACTAGAGGTGATGAGGTGCCTTTATAGCCGCAGATCTCACTAGCTCCTTTTGACAAGTGGGGTTTAGATTTTGTGGGGCCTATAGCTCCTTCATCCAACAACAAAGAATATATCCTGGTATGTACAGATTACATAACTAAATGGGTAGAAGTGAAAGCATTACAATTTGCCAGAGATGGCAATGTGGCCAAATTCTTGTATGAAGACATTTTCACTAGGTATGGTGTTCCAAGAGAAATAGTAACTAACCAGGGACCACAATTTACATTAGATTTAATAACTAAATTGGTTACAGAATACCAAATCAGGTAAAAGAAATCCACTCCCTACCATCCACATGCTAATGATCAGGTAGAAGTTACTAATAGGGAAATTGAAAACATCATAACCAAGATAGTTTAGCTTGATCAAAGAGATTGAGTTTATAGGCTCCCTGAAGCTGTTTGGGCATATAGAACAACTTGGAAGACAACTACATGATTTACACCCTATGAGATGGTCTATGGCAAGACTGCGGTCCTGCCTATTGAATTTGAACATAAAACCCTAAGGATAGCAATGGACCTAGGAATGGATCTGACCACTGCACAACAAGAAAGGCTACAACATTTGAATGCCTTGGATGAAATGAGACTGGAAGCCATTCATCATACATAGATAATATATAAGTAAAGGGCAAAATGGCATGATAACTATATCAAAACAAAGGAATTCACTGTAGGAGATTGGGCACTACTCTATGATTCAAGGTATAAGGACTTCAAGGGCAATCTTTAGTCACGTTGGTTAGGACCATATGAAATCCAACAAGTTTTTCCTAATGGTACAGTTCAACTGCAAACTATTGATGAAGTTCAGTTTTCACTATTGGTCAATGGTCATAGGCTTAAACTGTACAAGAAGCCACTCCAACAAGATGACTTTCTGGTATCTCTATCTACCCAGTATGCTACTCCTGATAGTCCTGCTCAAGATGTTGTGACCCCAGAAGATATTGATTCAGATATTGTAACACCAAACAATGCACATTCCGACGCTAATACAACAATAATGTCCAGTGATGTGGAGGTTGAGTTGCAATACTCAACCCCTGTTGCTGAAAATTAAATTTCTTTGTTTTTCTCACATGCACACATTGCATGGTTTCCATTGTTACACCTTGTTATCTCTCCTGGAACCTATTTTTCACTTCTTCAATCAGGACCTGACTTAGCTAGGACCTTCTATATTATGTTTTCATTTGCATAGTCGAGACCTGTGCTGCAGGTGCCCGTAGCAACACCTATCTACTGTTCTATTCCATTGCTTGGTGAACACTACCTCATTTTCCCCTCCCATTCCATCATCCCATATTCCTTTCAAATTTGCTCCATTTATATAATTCCAATTGTCAATTCACATTTATGAGTTGTACTTCCATCTCCCATCTTGCACTATTCAATTATCACTCTGTAACTGTACATCCAACTTTCCATTTGCCATATGCCTATTCTATCGCACCACTAGTGTTGTTCACAATTTCCAAGGTATGTTAATTATTCCATTTCGATATATATGTACAATCCACACATTTCTATTAATACACTTAGATTTCTTTATTTATTTTCATGTTTATTCATAATTTATTCCATGCATGCGATGTATATTTCCACCAATTCTTTTTCTCACTCCTTCTCCATCTATAATAACTACTATTTGAAGTGTGGTCACTTCATGATTAAGTTGGGGGGAGGGGTTTCTTTTCGAATGATTGTCATTTAATCATTATTGCCTTTACATCTTTGCCTTTCAAAACCTTGATTAAAACCCTGCCCTTTAAACAACTAGACAAAATACTCTGTGCTATGAACTCACCTCTATCAAATAATGAATTAATACCCTAAAAGAGTTATGGAGTTATAGTGGAGAAGCATGAAAGAGGCAAATTGAAAGACTAGTTTCTTAGGGTGGTGAGTTGAGGCAGTGGAAATTGGTTAGATGGCATTGTGCAGAGAATTGATATTGCAAAGTCCTAATTCACAGTCTTAATGGGAGGAGACGTAATCAGAAGGGAACCTTTGGCACATAAGGAAATATTGGAGGATGTGTTAGTTCTTCCACTTTTTACTAGAGTGGGATGTCTTGATTATTTCCTCAAATTGACAGAATATGATGATGACATGGCAAAGGAATTTGCACTTACTATCCAATATGATGAAGCAATGGTTAGAGGGTTGACAATAGATGCTTCTGAGCTTGCAATTGCTCAAGTTTCAAGGTTGCCTAGAATAGGGTCTGAGTATCCAATCAGGGATGATGTAGCTGTGGCCAGGGAGGAGTTTTGTGAAAGAGGTGAACACCTAGACTCTACCACACAAGGTACCAAATGATTATCTCTTCCATATTTTTGGGGGAAATGTGCTTCCTATATTATCAAATATATCACTTGTGATGGTAGATATAATATGTTGTATACTGCACATCTTAAACTGCTTAACCATTTAAGGCATGAGAAACTTGTCAATGTTCCCAATTATTTGTATAGTATGTTGAGAAGAATGTCTTCAGAGTATTAGAGGCAACAAGCAGACACAACTCTTTCTCACCATTGCTTAATAGATTTTTTAGTAAAAAGAAGTTTAAGGATTCAGTACCAATAGATTGAGTGGGAAGCCTTTAAACAATGTGTTGACATCTCAACACTCTTGGAAGCAGCAAAGCCAGAAGAAGATATTCCACATGAAGCTGATCCCCTTATTGATACTGAGCAGGAAGAAACACAACCTGGGAACCCTCCATAGTTTAGGCCTGTATCAGTTGAAGAGCCCTCAACCTCTACTCCTAAAACAAAAAGGACCACTTCCTCGCCATCTAGGAAGAAAACAAAGAGTCAAAGGTAGAACAACAAGAAGAGGAAAAAGGTAGAAAAACACGAGACAGTTACTCCTAGGCGATCAGGGAGGTTGAGGAAGCAAGGTGCTAAAGAGAGAATTGTTGAGCAAGAAGGAGATAAAAATAAAGGCTAGCAGGATACTGAACCAACTCCTCTAAATCTAGATTCAGATAGGGGAGAAAACCCTCTTGAGAATGCTTCTGATGATGCTTGTGTAAACGATAATATGTCTGCTAGGAAAAGAAGGTACATTTCTTCTTCTAATTTTGAATCAGAAGATCTATTTATTGCTAGAAAAATGGGAAAACCTATACCGGATGACATTGCTAAGGAAATCTTTAATGCCCCTGAAAAGAGGAATGATGAAAATCTTGAAGGTGAAAAGGAATTAATAGAAGACAGAGATATTAGGAAGGAGTTGCAGGAAGCCCTAGATAGAATAAGGCAACTTGAGGAACATGTAAGGGGTTATGAAGAGAGATAGACAAAAGGAAAAAAGGATTCAGGAGTTGGAGGAGAAGATCCAAACTTATGGCCAAGGCTCTAATTTGGATTTGTTAGCACAGCTGGCTAAAACTAAAGAAAAGACTAAGGAAGAGGCAGTACTTACTCTCCAACCTCTTGTGGTAAAGACCCCAACATACCATACTACATTGTCCTTGGGTTTTGAACTAATGAAACTGATTGATGAAAATATGCAAGAGAAGGAAAACTGGGAGAAAGAAAAGCATAACCTCCATGAATCTTTTGCAGAAAAGGATTTGAAGATTAAACGGTCAGAGCAAAAGTTGATAGAGGTTATTGGAAGGACCAAGTAGATTATGGGATGCATACCTCCATCAAGAGTGTATGCACTATATTTGAAAGAAAAATTTCTCAATTTTTAGTTTAACAAGTTTATTAATGATCAACCCAATTTCTATTCAAGATTCATCTTTTGTAATTACTTCCAAGAGATGAGCTTAGAAGAACAAGACCAGTTGTGTGAGTATTACCTACACAATTATATAATGGATGAAGATACACAATGGAATCCATGTATTTATGTTGGAGACTTCTAGGTCAGAGCATTAATGTCATATTTTAAAAATGAGCAACTCAGAGGGTTATTGATGGACCAATATAAAGAGCAGGAAAATAAAGTACCACTGCAACTGAGGAAGGAAACCTTGGAGCCTAAAATCATCTTAACCTAATGGATGACATTATTGTCTCATAAAGGACCAAGTAAGGTGATCATGGATTTAAGACTTAGGGACTACAGAAGAATACAGAGGATGGCAGTGTCTATTATCCAAAATTGTTAGAGGTATGTGCAGGGCAAATGGGATAGTTTAACTCCAAAGTTACAAAGGAAGGAACCCCATTCTATCCACAATTTCATGAATATGCTTGAAATATTGCGCAGATATATCTAGGTATCAGAACAGAAAGGAGTATCATGGTTACCTCTCACTTATTAGCCTCCTATATTTATTTATCTAGTGCCACATTGGAGAGGAGGGAAAAGTGAGTAGTGTAGGCATGCTAAATAGATCAGGATGGAAAGACTTGCATACTCTAATGGGTTCTATGTCAAGCAAGGAAAAGGAGTTAGAGAAGACACAAACCTCAGAAGAATTACCCTGCATTATAACCTTTTGTTTTAGGTGTCTAGTTCTTTAATTTTTCTTAGGGACAAGCAAAAGTCCAAGTTGGGGGGAATGTTGGGATGAAATATTGTCCTCCTTTTTATACTATTTCTATATGTTTTAAAGACCTTTTCTATATGGTTTTGCAAAGATTTCACATAGATTATCTCCATTTTATGTTATTTCATATATACTTTCCTAAGACTTGGATCCTATGCTGATAAATGAATTCAGGTGGTTATATTATCATATGGATGATTTGAATTATTAATATGCATGAAAAATAGATAGGATTTCATAAGTTTATTATAAGAGGTTGTTTTATATATATGTTGGAATGATTAACCCTGTGCAGCCAGAGAAAGAATCCAAGTATGAGTAATTGCAACAGGATGTAGAACAGAGGAATCAATGAGAATGTGGTCCAAGTGCTAGACCTAGCAATCAGAGGAGATAAATGTGGTCATCATGGGAGAATAAACGTAGAGGAGAAAGAAAACTTATACTAGGAATCTCACCAAAGTTTATGAATCTTATTTATGAAGTTGTTATGATTAGAATTTATGTTTGGATAGGACTCTGTTTCCTTTATTCCAGTTAATAAGTTGATCTCAAAAACAATATCCTAATGTCTAGGAATGAATTGATGATCGCAGTTAGTTAGAAGGTTGAATAAGAATTTCCCATCTTTATATAGGAGAGGAGTTCGTTGATTAGCTGGTTGTTATGTTTTACTTTCAAAATAGCCGTTACTTTGTTATAGTTATCAGTCATTTTCAGACATGTTATAATTTTGAATAAAATCTAAAGAAGATTCTATCCTTGATATGATTTGAATTCAACTCTATGTTATGGGATGTGTGAAGATCTGAAGTAGATTTAATCTCCATGAAAAGTGAGATAGTTCCCTCAGCTGGCCACTCAAGGTACTAACTCTCACTTTGCATGTTTTCTTATTTATTTCTGCATACTTAGTTAATATGTTTCATTTGATCTTATGTGTTATACTGTGAAGCAAGTGAGAACTATTGATTGATATTTCTAGTAATTGTGATTCATGAGTAGAGTGCACGTATTTAATCCTCTGGAGGTTAGTGTTAGCCTTTTTATCATTTTTAAGTTGTTAGATTAAAACTGTGATTTTCTGTTAAATACAGTCATCTTCAGCTTATGCTAAAGGTACCCGTAGCAACTAGAAGTTTAGATTGTTTTTGTTGTCTTCCATTTCCATTTATTGTTTTACATTCCTATGCATTCTAGTAAGTAGGACTGGGTAAAATAAGGAATGTACAAGATTAGCTTAGAGTAGAAATGAGTCTTGAAGGCATAGATATTGCAGGCATCATCATAAGCTTACGCTCCTTGGTCAATAATTCAATGTAGGAATGTGATGATAGTGGACTATTCAGTTAGGTTAAAACCCTAAATTTTATTTAAGTCTACAACACCTTATTTTTCCTCTACAAAAACATTGTTTGTTTTTAACTTGCCATCAATAAGATCTCTAGCACGCTTAATACAATTCATTTGGACATGTCTAGTTTTCTAATAATAATAGCATTTGAACCCTTTCCTTGTTGAAATGTTAAATTTCTTCTTAACAGGTAAAGCAGTTTCTTCAACAATTGAATTCAACCTTTAGTAACTCTACTTTAGATTCATCAATCAAAGATGAAATCACAGTTTCCAAACTAGGATTAATTTTATTTAATGTAAAAGCAATATGATCAAAGATTGAAGGCATACTATTTAGTAAGATTGCTTTAGCATCATCATTATCAATTGTAGCTTTTACACCTGCAAGTTGATTAAGAAGTGAGTGAAATGTACTAATATGTTGTACAACACTTTCACCCTCTTTCATCTTAAGACCAAATTTTTTTTGTTTGAGTGTCATCTTGGTGCTTGAAGTTTGTGAGCCAAATAAAGAATTAAGACCATCCCATATTTCTTTTGAAGTATTTGAAAGATCAATATGATGCAAATATGCATCAGATAACCCAAGACCAATCAATGTTGTGGCTTTACGGTCTTTTGATATCCAATTCACTACTTCATCAACATCTTGTGGCTTTTTTATAAATTCACTCACAATATCCCACAAATCGTTTTCTTTTAAAACAAGTTGCACCTTGGCTTGCCATGTATGAAATTCATGACCCTCAAATTTAGGAAGAGCATATGATTTCTCCATTTTGAAAAAACTTATACCTCCCTAAGAATATATTCAAAATTCCAAGAAAAACACCCATTTCTCCAATACATGCATTTTTCTAATAATAAAACCCCTAATTGCATCTATGGTTTTATTTTCAATGAGCTACAGTGCATTTGTTACATTCAACCACTTCTCTTTTTCAGCCTTATAACTTCAATATAATATTAAAACTTTAACCTTATCACTCCAAAAGAAATAAGTTAAATAAAATCCTAATAGAAAAGAAAATTCAAACAACTTCTCATTTCACACCCCAATTTTGATTGCATAGTTTTGATCCTGTGACAACTTGCAATAAAATGAAACTCATATACCAACTCCACTATGCACATTTACATGCAAGGTTTATTGAATACTTATTTATGCATCAACTTGAGTGAAATTTAGGTTTTACTTACAAATCTCTCCCTGTACGCAACAAGATTGATATATTCTCTAGAATAAATCAATTTGAAAATCCTTCAGCATTCTAGCACCCACATCAACTCAGCATACACGTCTGAGATACATGTCAGATCTCTCCAACCGATGCAGGAGCATCCAGGGTGTAAAAGAAATCTTGCATCACCCAAAAATATTGTTTCTTTTTCAATAAGGGCTAAAATTGGTAGGGTTGCTATTTTGTTTAGTAAGTTGGCATTTGTGCACGTATGGACATGAAATCTTACACAGACCTCTAGAATGGTGAATTAAAGCCAATGGTGAAGAAAGTGCTTCAATATCATTTGTCATTTGTGGGATATTAATATTTTC
Source organism: Cunninghamia lanceolata (assembly GCA_027924645.1). Classification (NCBI taxonomy): domain Eukaryota; kingdom Viridiplantae; phylum Streptophyta; class Pinopsida; order Cupressales; family Cupressaceae; genus Cunninghamia; species Cunninghamia lanceolata. The sequence goes on along the minus strand of BSBN01001197.1, from coordinate 2,049,282 downwards.
ATTTTTCAAAATCTTGATAAAAATATTTGAAGTCAAATTTGAGGCACTTAGAGGCTCCGGATGGACCCAAAAATTGGCTAAAAATCAAAATGCACCCTGACAGGCCATTTTGCATGCACACATCTTTTCGAGAGCTTTCCAATGATATATTATGATTGAAAATCCAACAGTCGGATCTAAAGTTATGATCCCGCAAAGTTGTATTACCAAAAAAATGAAATATATCTTCTTAGTGGGAGTTACAATTTCTAGAATATTTTGGGGCGGTTATGCATTCTTGATAAAGGAGGGCTTGCAGATTTTTGTAATTAGAAAGCCCATGTGGGTATCTTGAAATTTTTCTGAATATTGTAATGTCAGTACATAGAGATAATAGAAAGCATGTGTTTCTTTCTTGCATTTGTTGTTTTAATCTTTGTTATTGTTGTGTGTTTGGGTTGGTAAGGGGAGTACCCTTCATCACCAATGTAGCTATTCTTCTGATTTATCTCCTCCATGTAGAATGGCACGGTCCACAACTTAACTGCATTTACTTATCACACTGATCTTAGAACAAGATGTGATGCCAAAATTCAACCCTTCACAAGTTGTCTCTAAATTCCTCTAGATTCAATGTTGCCACAAAACTAGCTTTATTTCATTGTGCAATCGTTTCTATTTGCGTATGAAAATATCTTCAAACATCATGCTTGGACTTCATACGTTGGATTTGCTCTTATTCATTCCCTTTGCATAGCAATATATTCCTGTTTGGAGCGCTCTGATGCGTGTCAGTAGCTTCTTCTCTAGTTTTGATGCCTCAAAAGAACACCTATTGTGTTTATCTTCCGCTGTGTATTGACTGCCTCATATACACAAATCTGGATGCAACAGTTAACCTTTGCAAGGTTTATAGAGTATTTCCTTGTCACACAGTATTCAATGACTCAAACTATTTGCTCTCCTTCAACGCCTCTTATTTCAAACATCTTCCTTCATAGAATTTGCACACAGGCACAAAGAATTTATTCACTCTGATACCATATTGAAATGGTAGAACAAATACATAGAGACACCTGATCAAACTATTATTGCAATATTATCAAATCATAGAATAATATATTCAACTTGATTGTTATTCCATTACAATGTAGATGGCTTATAAAGCCTTTTATTTTCCCATACTAACTTCCTACAAGAATAACCAATTCCCAACTAATTCAATGTTACCAACATTTATTTATTTATATCTAACTATAAACCAACAATTACAAATGTAAACCTTGTTATTCTAATAGCAACACTTCGTATAACAAAAAATGCATTGGTCACACACATCAAAACACAAAAACACGTCAAAACAAACAAAGCAAATGCCAAAATTTAAACACGCATAAAATAAACAAAATTATTGTTGAAAGTTTAATTTCACTTCATTTAAATTATTTAAGAAGTTATAAAAAATGTAAAGCTCACACTAAACCATAAGACAAATTGTTCATCCAACCCACGAATTTGTTAGACACACTTTATCCAAAACATAAGAAATTGTTTGAACACACATAAAGTCTGGAAAAGATCAAACACACTTAATCCAAACCACAATAAGAAGTTTAAAGTTTAAACAAACACAAAGTGAGAGCCGATTCTCACACCTCAAAAAAATGCAAATATAATGCCAGAGTTAATTCACAACACTTCAAAGAACATAAGTTGGATGGATCACACACATCAAAACACACAATATGATGCCAAAACACAAACTGACATCAAAACACATAAAGGTAAAGGCCAAATCTCAAGCACATGCACACACACAATGAGTTAGTTCAAAGTTCAATTGCACTTCATCCAAACCATAAGAAGTTATAACAAGCACAAAGTTCACACTAAATCATAAGAAGTTAAAACAAATAATATAGACAATTCTCACATTTTAAAAAACACAAATTAAATGCCAAATTTCATGGTTCACACACATCAAACACATAAGGTGAATGCCAAAACTCAAGTTACACACATCAAAACACACTTGAAGCAAAATCCAAAGCTTAAGAATACTCACACAATGAAGTAAAAGTTCAAACATATTTTATCTAAACCACAATAAGAATTTGAAACAAATACACAAAGCTCACACTAAACCATAAGAAGTCAAAACAAATAATATAGACAATGAATATGTGAAACACAAGGTCAATGCCAAAACTCAAATGGAGAAAATATCAGAAACACACTTCATCAATGAAGGCCAAAGCTCAAGCACACTCAAATAAACATAAATTGAGACAATTCTCACATTTTAAAAAACACAAATTAAATGCCAAAGTTAACTCACACAATACTTAAGAAAAACACAAATTTCATTCACACACATCAAAACACATAAGGTGAATGTCAATCTGACTCAAACTTACATCAAAACATATAAAGTAAAATCCAAAGCTTAAGCACATTCATACAATGAAATTGAAGTTCAAAACAATTTGATCTAAGCCACAATAAGAAGTTGAAAGTATATGTCATAAACACATGCACCCTTAAAACTGCATAATGAATGCAGAAATTTTCACTTTAAAAAACATAAATTTTCACTTCAAAGATCAAACTTTTAAAGCACAAGTATGCATCAAAACAAACAATACACAATGTTCAAACATAGAAAAAATATTCATCCAAACCATAAATAAATGAAACACACTTCAAAAAGGAAGAAATAGTTTAAACACATACAAAGTGAAGACTAGCTCAAGCTCTCACTTGATCCAAACCATAGTAAGAATAAGTTTAAAGTTCAAACAAACACAAAGTGAGCCAATTCTCAAAAAATGAGGTGAATGTCACAACTCAAACACACAAAGTAAAATCCAAAGCTTATGTGCGCACACGCAATTAAGGTCAAAATATAAACACACTTCATCTAAGCCACAATAAGAAGTTGAAAGTAAATGCCAAAAACACATCACATTTTGAAGCACAAAATGAATGCCACAATTTTCACTTCAAAAAACACAAATTAAATTCCAATGATCACACTTTAAAAGCACAAAAAAGTGAACACCAAAGTTAAATCAAACATATCAAAACAAATAAAGAAAATGTCAAAACTCAACCACACATCAAAACAAACAAAAGAAATTTCAAAGTACAATACAATTCACACACTAATCCATAATAAGTCGAAACAAACAATACACACAAATTTCAAACATAAAAAAAAATTGTTCATAAAAGCCATAAATAAACAAAACATACTTTCTAAAACATAATAAATAGTGTAAGAAAACATGAAGTAAACGCTAGAGCTCAAGCACACACAAAGTGAAGGCCAAATCTCAAGCATACTTTGAATCCAAACTATAGTAAGAAGTTTAAAGTTCAAACAAATAACTCACTTCAAAAAACACAATTTACATGCCAAAGTTAATTCACACAACACTTGAAAGAACACAAATTGTATGGCTCACACATCAAAACACATAAGAACACAAATTGCATGCCTCACACATCAAAACACAGAAGATAAATGTCAAAACTCAAACAAACATCACAAAACACAAAGTAAAGACCAAAATATCAAGCATGCACACATAGTGAAGGTCAAAGCTTGAACACACTTCATTGAAGCCACAATAAGATGTGAAAGTAAATTTTGAATGCACATGCATGCAAAAAGTCCCACATTAAAAAACATAAACGAAATTCTAGGTCACACTTAAAAGCAAAACTGCCAAAGTTAACTCAAACACACATCAAAATAAACAAAGCAAATGTAAAACCAAAAACACATGAACAATTTAAAGCACACAATGAATGTATAAATTCTCACTTCAAAAAACACAATTAAATTCCTAAATGAATACATTAAAAATAAACAAAGCAATGCCAAAACTAATGTCAAAGTTTAATTGTTGATAGCACGAGGTCTCAAACATGCACAATGACCCATGCAAGATGCAAGTGAGAAACAAGTCTCTGTCCATTTTTAAGGGCTGTCAGATAACTTTTGTCTAGTAAATGACAAGAACTATATGCAACATATTTAAAACAAAAATAACATGAAATCAGTCTCATTACAAATCAGCTACAGGAGGTGTCCACACAGAATACAGAAATTCAATGCATCAGAAATTGATCTTTTTATTTCATTTGTCCTACTTGGCCTCTATTGGAAAATATTACAAAACTATTTAACTCTCATCTACCCATTATCTACTTCTAATCTCCTTGGCCCCTCAGTGGCCTTGACCTCTTCTCAGGTCTGTACTATTTAGCCCTTGGCCATATTCAGGCTACTCCTCTTTTCTCCAGCTGTCCTTATCAGCATCAGCTTTCTCTCCAAAGTGTCTATCTCTTTTCTCCCTCTGCGGCCTCTTTCCTCTAAAGTTTATGGCCTCTTCTACCTTCTCTTGACCTCCTGTCAATGATCGATCTCCTTTTGGTAATTTCACCTCTTCTCATCAGCTTCTAACTTCACCTATTCTCCTGGTTGCTTCCATTGACTATCGGCCTATCATAATAGGTCTCTTCTACATATATGATTATGTCCGATCATTCAGTTGGTTGTTGCATCCACCGTGGTCTGCTTTTATTATCGGCCATCTTTTCTGATGTTATCGGCCACCGTGTATATTTTCAAGGCCTGCACTATTTCTTGGTGCCTAGCGGCCTTCTCTATTCCTCTTCAATCTTTGCCTATCGGCCTCCTCTTCTACTATAATTGACCTTTTGTCTTTTTTATTCTAGCCGCTCTCTTTTCCTCCTGGTCTCCCACCTTACTTCGGCTTGCTTTTCAAAATATATGCGGCTTGTCCTCTTCTATGTTGCCGCCTCTCCCTTTCCATATGCGCGGCCTCATTCATATGCCTCCTACCTCAAATAATCTACCGTTACATATGTGGCCCTTCTATTTCTATTTACGGCCTGCAGTAGATTCTTATGTGCGGCCTTCTTCTTCTTCTGCAATGATAGTTTCTACTATGACCTCATTAACTTCCAGTCGCTCCATTACTATCAGCCACCCATGACTTGTCAACAGTTTCTCTATTTTGTCTTGATAGTTATCTTTCACTGCCGTCCCATATCTATTCTTATCTGTACCTTTAATCGGCCTATTCCTGGCCTACCTTTGCTTTGTCTATTTCGCCTTTCTACCTTTCACCACCTTCCACAATCTGTCACCAACCGTTACACTTCCATAGAATATAGAATATCTTTTCATGACACCATCAATATGGCTGTCCACTTCTCAAAATAGCATTGTAATTGAACCTCACGATAATCACCACCTTCACCACCTATCTAATTTCCTTGAATATAATAAACAATTATCATTGTTGTTCCTGTCACCTTCGTGACAAGAGCTTCCTCTCTTTGCTTCTGTCACTCAATCAAAACCAAAATTGATTGTTAAAGACAATTTTTGAAACTTACTCAGATGCCCCTGCATCAAACTCCACAGGGACAAAAATCATGTTCTCTGGCACATTTTCATCACTCTTCCAACATTTCTATGATTTCAAACAACATTTTCTTCCTCCTTTTCCATAACTTCTCTGTCTCATATACATCACTCTTCCAACATTTCTGTGTAGCACCATATGCTGCTCTCACATGGCTGCTTACATCACTTACAATCCATTCCACACTCCAATTCTTCAAATCATAATCAAATGGAAAAATAATAACCATATCCAATACATTATCCATACCTACCATCACTATATCATCTTCAATTTGTTCATCCATTATATTTTCAAGCCATTCCTCCTTCATGGCCAACTGCTGCAACACCGCAACATTTTCAGCTTCATTCTTTTCCATCTTACCTTCCAAATCTACATCATCTTCATTCTTGATTTCTGCAACCAATTTTGCATCATTTCCTTCAATCTTCTCACTCCATTCTTTCACAATGGCTGCCAACTGTTGCCATAAATCTTCTTCCATGCTTTCCTTTGCTACTCCATCTTCTTCTTTACCTTCATTCTTCTTTTGTTTGTCCTCTTCTTCTGAGACTATGGTTGTTCCATCTTTATCTTCTTCCTCTTTGGTTGCTTGCCAGTTCAAATCTACATTTTCAGCACATACCTCTAGTGCCTTCTTTTGCCATACTCTTCTATTCCACTTTTCCTCTCTTCTGTCATACCTGTATCTTTCACTTTGCCTTTGTCTGCATTCTTGTCTTTTTAAATATTTATTTCTCCTTAACTCTTTTTCATCTAATAATCTCCTCATATTCTCCTCTTCATTATACAAAGGTTTATCAACATAAAAATTAGATTTCTTCTCTCTTACCCTCCACATACTTTGCTTCCCTTGCTGCCACTTCACTATATGCTTCTTCTCCTTCTTTCCATTCTCTACTGGATTCATCTTACTTCCAATTCCTTGGGTTTTGTTCTCTTCTACCCGCTTCCAACTCATTGTCTTTCTTGCAACATCCTTGTTTGCTGCTGCTTGCTTCACTACCCATACTTTATCACTGGACTGATGTCCTCTATTTGTTGCTTTCGAGATTCTCTTCACTTGCTCTGTCTTCATCCTCAAATCATTTTCTATAGGCCTCTTTGTTGGCCAACTTAACCTTGCATCATACTGCGACTTATTCATCTGCACATTCCTCTTCCTCTGCATTTGCTTGTTAGCATAAACATAATCAAAAGTGTTCACTTCTCCACAACCTTTTTCATCAATCTTTTTCCTTTGCCAATGTGGCACTACATATCCATCATCCTTTATCATATTTACATTCTCCAATTTCTCTTCCTTATCAACTTGTCTATCCATACTCTCATCTCTACATGCATGATCAAAAATAACAATTTTACCTTCATCCTCTTGTGCAAGGATCTGTTGTCCCAAATTGCATCCATCTTCAGCTTCTTGGCTTTTCAACTTCTCTTCTTCACAGGCATCTTGTGTACTGCTGCTATATATTCACATGCCTCTATGGTTTCCTCTTCATCTTCATCAGCAATCTAAACTCTTCTATCACCAGTCTTCTCTTCTTTTTCAGGCACTCTATCAGGTACCTCTGCTGCAAACTCTTCTTGGCATTCTGCTGCCATCAATCTTTCCTCATTCACATCTTCTATTCTTTCTTCAGGAGCTATTCTTGCCCCAACTTTCATCATCTTCAAGGTCTCATTCTCCACCTTTAGCATCACTTTCTTTATCCCTACATACAAATCTGTTAACATAACATTATCAATTAAAATGAGAGACCACAATGTCTCTTTCAATGCCCTCATGGACATTCTTCCTTCTTCTCTTCTCTTCTTCTCTAGTGCTATCTACTGCACTTTCTCCTCTTTCTCTTTTCTTATGTTCTCTTCAATGAGAACTCTCTTGACCTCTTCTGGTCCATGTTTCTCTAATGGTAACCCTCTACTGTCCCAACTTCTGTGGACGCTCTTTTTGTCCTTCTCTTCTCTTCTCAAGGCATTCATATTTTTCCTTTTTCTTTCTTAGTAATCTCCTTTACTGGCCATTTCACTTTCTTTTCCATTGGCCATACCCAATAATATCCTTGGTCTTGTTCTTCATACCATTATGTTACCAACATCACATCTCTCCTTAACGCTACCAATTCTCTTTTGAATTCTTCATCCATCATCCTCTTCTCTTCTTTTCTTTTGTCTCTTTCCTCGATACTCTCTTTCTTCATCTGCTTCTTCATCATTCTATCTTCTTTCATCTTTCAAGCACCTCACCTAGGGCTTCTTTCTTTCTCACTCTACCCAGTCTTTTAGTGCTACACACTGTAATACTTACAGTCTTCTAGTCCTAGCTAAGTTGCCTCCCTTCGGTGATCTACTCAGCACTCAAGACCAACCTTGTGCTCTAATACCAATCTGATAGCACTGAAGTCTCAAACATGCACAATGACCCATGCAACACGCAAATGAGAAACAAGTCTCTGACCATTTTCAAGGGTTGTCAGATAACTTTTGTCTTGTAAATGATAGGAACTATATGCAACATATTTAAAATAGAAATAACATGAACTCAGTCTCATTACAAATCAGCTACATGAGGTGTCCACACAGAATACAGGAATTCAATGCATAAAAAATTGATCTTTTTATTTCATTTGGCCTACTTGGCCTCTATTGCAAAATATTACAAAACTATTCAACTCTTATCTACCCATTATCTACTTCTAATCGCCTTGGCCCCTCAATGGCCTTGACCTCTTCTTAGGTCTGTACTATTTAGCCCTTGGCCATATTCAGACTACTCCTCTTTTCTCCAGCTATCCTTATCAGCATCAGCTCTCTCTCCAAAGTGTCTCTGTCTCTTTTCTACCTCTGCGGCCTCTTTCCTTTGAATTTTACGGCCTCTTCTACCTTCTCTCAACATCCTGTAAATGATCGATCTCCTTCTAGTAATTTCACCTCTTCTCATCAGCTTCTACCTTCACCTATTCTCCTGACTGCTTCCATGCACTATCGGCCTATCATAATAGGTCTCTTATGCATATATGATTCTATCCAATCATTCAGTCAATTGTTGCATCCACCCTGGCCTACTTTTATTATCAACCCTTCTCAAACTTATTAATTAGCCATCTTTTCTATTGTTATTGGCCACCGTGTATATTTTTACGACATGCACTATTTCTTGGTGCCTATCGGCCATCTCTGTTCCTCTTCGCCGTTTCTCCTCTGCAACCTTCGCCTATCGGCCTCCTCTTCTGCTATAATTAACCTTTCATCTTCTTTATTCGGTCCGCTCTCTTTTCCTCCAAACCTCCCACCTTACTTCAGCCTGCTTTTCAAAATATATGCGACCTATCCTCTTCTATGTTTCTGACTCTCCCTTTTCATACGTGCGGCCTCGTTCATATGCTGCCTGCCTCAAATAATCATTCGTTACATATGCGGCCCTTCTATTTCTATTTATGGCCTGCACCAAATTCTTATGTGCGGCCTTCTTCTTCTGTAATGACAATTTCTACTGCGACCTCATTAACTTCCAATTGCTCCATTACTATTAGCCACCCATGACTTGTCGGCAGTTTCTCTATTTTGGCCTAATGGTTATATTTCACTATCGTCCCATGTCTATTCTTATCTGTGCCTTTAATCAGCCTGTTCCTGGTCTGCCTTTGCTTTGTCTATTTCACCTTTCTACCTTTCGCCACCTTCCACAATCTGTCACCAACCATTACACTTCCATAGAATATAGAATATCTTTTCATGACACCATCAATATGGTTGTCCACTTCTCAAAATAGCATTGTAATTGAACTTCACGATAATCACCACCTTCACCACCTATCCAACTTCCTTGAATATAATAAACAATTATCATTATTGTTCCTATCGCCTTGGCGACAGGAGCTTCCTCTCTTTGCTTCTATCACCCGATCAAAACCAAAATTGATTGTCAAATATAATTTTTGAAACTTACTCAAATGCCCCTGCATCAATTGCACTCATACAAAGCATAAGGAGTTAGAGAGTTCACACTAAAACCATAAGGATTCAAAGCAAACAATACACACAAAGTTCAAACATAGAAAAATTGTTCATCCAAACCATAAATAAATATGTGAAGGCCAAGCTCAAACTATAGGAAGAAGTTTAAAGTTCAAGAAAGGATAAACTAAATGCCAAAGTTAACTCACACAACTTAAAAGAGAACAAATTGCATGGCTCACACACATCAAAACATAAAGTAAAGGCCAAAGTTCAAACACACTTCATCCAAGCCACAATATTAAGCTATAAAGTAAATGCCAAAAACAAATACGCATTTAAAAGTACACAATGAACAAACAAAAATTAAATTTGAAAGATCACATGTTAAAAATGTGTAAAAAGTAAAACAAAAACACTACCAAAATTATCACTTCAAAATCACAAATTGCATTCCAAAGATCACACCGAGCATAAGAAATTAAAAAAGCAACACAAAGTTCATACTAGAGCTATAAGAAGTCAAAACAAATAATACACACAAAGTTCAAATGGAGAAAAATATTCATGCAAACCATAAATATGTGAAACAAGAATGAGTTGTTTAAAAACATAAAAAACATTTCATCCAAGGCCAAAGATTAGGAAGTTTAATGTTCAAATGAACACAAAGTGAGCCAAATCTCACACTTCAAAAAACACAAATGAAATGCCAAAGTTAGCTCAAACTACTCACAAGAACGCAAATTGCATGGCTCACACACATCAAAGAATACTTCAAATAACACAAATTACATGGCTCGCACACATCAAAACTTCAAGTTGATGCCAAAGCTTAAGGTCAAAGTTCGAACACGCTTCATCCAAGCTATAATAAGATACATGTTAAAATCTCAAATTGCATGGCTCACACACATCGAAACTCAAAGTAGATGCCAAATCTTAAGGTCAAATTTTGAACACACTTCATCCAAGCTACAATAAGAAGTTAGAAATTAAATGGAAAAAATGCATGCACCCTTGAAAGCACACAATGAATGCACAAAAAGTCAACTCGAACACATGTCAAAACAAAGATACATTTTAAAAGCTCCAAAAGTCAATGCCAAAGTTAACTCAAACACACATAAAAAACAAACAAAGCAAATGTCAAAACTCACACACATCAAAATAAACAAAATGAATATCAAAGTCCAATTGTGCTTCATCTAAACTGTAAGAAGTTAATACACTAAATTTACACTAAACCATAAGAAGTCAAAACAAACAATATCACACAAAGTTCAAACACAGAAAACTTGTTCGTCCAAACCAATATGTGAATCACACTTCATCCAAAGTATAATAAATAGTTTAAACACAAAGTGTAAGAGACAAGCCACATCATGCCAAAATCCTCTTGCACTTCACTTCATCCAAAGAATAAGAAATAATTTAAACACACAAAGTGGAAGCCAAAGTTCAAGCACGCATAAAGTGAAAGTTCAGGCACACATCATCTAAACCACAATAAGAAGTTTAAAGTTCAAACAACTACAAATTGATCCTATCCTCACTCATGCTTCAGAGGACACAAATTAAACACTACAAAGAACACAAGTTGGGGTGGGGATAAGCAACCCATGAGGATCAAGAATAGAACGGATGGATTTAATAGTTGCCTCAACAGAAAATAGGAAATATGAGTTCTTTCCATGTTGAGAATAGATAAACAACATGGATAGGAGGGAGGTCAAAATCAGAATGTGGATCTAATAGTGTTGCACTCAATTTCTATTTGCAAAAATTGAGGGCCCTTCCCAGACACATCAAAACACTCGCTACAAAGAATGTTTTGATAGTTCAACACACACATCAAAACACACAGAGTAAAGGCCAAATCTTGATTAAGTGCATACACATAATGAAGGCCAAAACAAAAAGTTCACACTAACAAAGTAAAAAAAATTAACACACAAAGTTCATCCAAAGGCATACAAAATAGTTCAAAGTGATTCAATTCTCACACCTAAAAAATACAAATTAAATGCATGGCCTCACATAAATTGAATGTCAAACTCATATACACCTTAAAACACAAAAGACTAAAGGTCAAAGCTCAAGTACACACACACACACACACAATTAGGTCAAAATTAACATCCAAACCACAATAAGAAAGCAAAAGTTTAAACAAAATAAAGTGGGCCAAATTAAATGCTAAACTCTCACAACACTTCAAAGGGCAATGGCTCATGCATCAAACACACACAACACACAAAGTGAATATCAAAAATTAGACACATCAAAACACAACTTGTAAAGGCTTAAAGCTCAATTGCATACACACAGTAAAGGTCGGGTGTGAAGATCAAAATTCAAACATACATCATCTGAGCCACAATAATAAGTTAGAGTAAATGGAAAAAACACATGCGTACTTAAAATCATAACAATGAATGCCAAAAATTCTCACTTCAAAAAACACAAATTAAATTTTTAAGTGTGAACTTTTAAACATCCATCTAAACAATACAAGTTGCATGTCTTACACACATAAAAACACACAAAGTAAAAACACATATAACCCACACAAAATCTCATCCAAATCATAAAAGGTTGGCTCATCTAAACAATATTTCAAACAATACAAGTTGTATTCTTACACACATAAAAACACACAAAGTGAAAACACATATATCCCACACAAAATTTCATCCAAGTCATAAAAAGTTGGCTCATTTAAACCATAATTATGAGAAATGCACTTCATCCAAAGCATAAGAATAGTTTCAAGACAAGACTAAACCCACAAAGTCCAAACCATAATAAGAAGTCTAAAGTTCAACAAACAAACGAAAAGTAAAGGCCAAAGATCAAGCACACATACACACTCTGAAGGTTCATCATCACATGCTCAGACACAAACATCATCACACTTCATCCTCATTCAAATCGCAAGAAGTCTTTGACCTTTACTATGTAAGTTCTTTTGAGTTTGGCCTTCACTTTGTGTGTTGAAACTATTCTTATACATCTTTAGATGAAGTGTGTTTCTCATATGGTGTGTTGAAAACATGGTAGAATTTTTATGGTGTGTATTTTGTATGGTTTGAATGAAGATGAAGTGTGTTGATGAAGTATATGTGCTTTGCCCTTCATTTTGTATGTTTTTTGTGTTTGAACCCTAAGCATCCTATCATTTAGAAGTGTGTATTTGGACTTGAGTTTGGCTTCATTATGTGTTGGATGTTGTCTAACTTTGACTTCTTATTGTGGTTTGGAATTTGACCTTTATTATGCATGTGCTTTTGAGTTTGGCCTTCACTTTGTGTGTTGAAACTATTCTTATGCTTTAGATGAAGTGTGTTTCTCATATGTGTGTTGAATACATGATAGACTTTTTATGGTGTGTATTTTTTATGGTTTGAATGAATATGCAGAGTGTTGATGAAGTATATGTACTGTGCCCTTCATTTTGTATGTTTTTTGTGTTTGAACCTTGAGCATCCGATCATTTGGGTGTTTGAACCTTGACCTTTATAGTGTGTATGTGGACTTGAGTTTGGCTTCATTGTGTGTTGGATATTGTCTAACTTTGACTTCTTACTGTGGTTTGGACTTTGACCTTTATTATGTGTGAGATTTTGAGTTCGGCCTTTACTTTGTGTGTTGAAACTATTCTTATGCTTTAGATGAAGTATGTTTCTCATAATTGTGGTTTGGATGAACAAATTTTTATGGGTTGTTGGATTTTTTTTAAAACTTTAGATTTTATTTCTTATGTTTGAACATCAAGTATTTTTATATGTTTTCACTGTGTGTTTTGATGTGTGTGACATTCAATTTAGCTTTTTGGGACTTTGTGGTTTGGACCTTTATTATGTATGTGCTTTTGAGTTTGGCCTTCACTTTGTGTGTTGAAACTATTCTTATGCTTTAGATGTGGTGGCACCCTCAAATTTTGCAAATTTGATGTGCTAATATTCTTTCGACGTGTCGACAAAGGCTTGGTCGACAGGTTGCTCAATCTACCACGGAGGCCACCTTCGTCAATTAAAAATTTTCAACTCAGAAATTATCTCGTAAATCCTTTTGGCAGGATGTTTTTTGGCATATATGGTTACATCTCTGCTTAATTTCATGCTTCCAGGACAAGTTCTGATTGGCCTTTTAATTGTTTTCTGACTGCGACTGGGTTAAAATTGGCTTTCTAAAAAGTTTCAAATCTTGCAATTTTGAGGGTGACCCAATTGCTAATTTAGTTTCAAACGTCTCCAATTCCAATTTCATCAAAATCAGAGACCATTTGATGCATTATTTTAATGCATTCCAGTTGTTGGTTTTTCTTCTGAATCAGCATCAGGGTTTGCTAGTTCCTATGCACATGCAGATTCAGCCAACTAATACAGTAGGTTACGTGAGCTCCTCCCCTTCACTTCTAGTTCTGCCGCACCAAGGGGGGTGTCCCTATAACTCAAGATATAACCTTGACTAGCTCAATGACAGAAGGATTTAACTTGACATCAACAGGCAGAATACTCTCATGTATGGACCAAGATTTGTGTAACAAATCACAAGGTTGGCAACATTCTTGGACATGATGTCTGGTTGGGTATGAGAGCATGCAAGGATCCTAATCCTAATCCTACAACTAACAGATGGAAGGATGAGATGGTTTGAAATGGTGTTTGGAGTTATGGGACTTTCCTAGACCCATTGAACAGACAGATTCCCAAACCAGTGCCTTATCTGGGCAGCAGAGTCATATCTAAGACTATAAATGTCTCCCCATGACAACATAAATTCATATCCAAAGGACCTAAGAATAATGCTACTGCCTAACAGCAACATGTCCAAGAAAGAGTATCATTAATGATCATACTTAACAGATCCTATGATGCAATCTATTTCCCTTTGTATCTGATCAAAAGCCTATTTAACCACTCCTTAAGCAGATGCAATAAATCAGACACACAGTATGCACATACTAAAAAACTTGGAAGCCCTTGACAACCTTGTTTGAAAGGAAAACAAATGACATACAGGAGACAATCAGAAACAATACACACACAGGTGTTTTTCATTTAAAATCAATCTGCATAGAAGGCCATCACAGAGAAAATCATCATTTACAAGCCAAGATAGATTAGTACACCAGACTAAGGACTGAGTCTGTAGCAAAAAATGCCTTTCAAAATGTGAACACCTTATGTTCAGAGTCAGAGCAGAAAGCCCAAAAACATCCCACCTCAAAAGTAACAAAGCCAAAACCCTTTATACAGAACCGTGTACATTCAGCAATTAATTACATGGCCAGAAGTCAAAAATTTGCCAGATACATTCCTTCCATTTGAAAATGGCCTCCACAGATTAAATGCGACAGACAGGGGGGATCTTGAGCTTTGCACCGCCATCTGAAAGTCTTCATCCACGATCAGGCAGCTTCACCGCTTGTACCGTCACCCATACCCCTGCACTATCGCCATTGATGGCCTCAACCACCCGCGGTCGCTTGAAAACCGTCGCTGCAGTCAAAAAGAAGTTTCCCGCCAAAACACCTCCTTCGCAGGTTCAAAAATAATGCAAGGGGAATAATCCCACATGCACGGCATAGAGACAACTTCGGAGCTTTAAAAACATAGTCGCATATATACCAAGTGTCGAGTGTTTTGCCGCGCTCGACACACGACCCTTCACCCACAGCCCATCACCATGACATACAATATCGGCCTGCCCCACAAATCTCCTACTGATCACAGCGGTCTCGCCGATGCCTATTTCACATTCCTTGTCTGTCGGTGAGACCAGAACCATCGGCGAGCAACAAAATACCTACGCCGATGTCAAAGGTTATGCTGATGGCCATCCAAAACATTGCCAAGTCATCCCTCGGTGAGACATTACCCATCGGAGCAACGAGAAACTCCCTGGCCGACCACACTGCTCACCCCGATACACTCATCCTCTGTCGGCGAGACCCTCAACCGTCAGCCAAGCAGAAACATCCTCTGCCGATGATACCATTCACATCGATGACCACTCCATGCTCCCCTGTCGGTGTGACCTACGCCGATGACACCCTCGTCGGCCAAACACTTTCCATCGGCGGACCCTCCAACGGCTAGCCCGACAGCTAAAGTCTTCCCGATGCTCACCTTCGCATCCCTCCATCAACGAGACCTACGCCAATGACATCACATCGGCCAAGCCTCCCACCGTCGGCACAATTCAAAATACCTAGGCCGACAATACAACTCTCGCCGATGAACCATAGCTTCATCCCTCCGTCGGCCAAACACACGTCGATGATTCTTCATCGGCCAAGCTCCTCACATCGGCAGATCGAAACAATGCTAGCCTGATACACCAAATCTTGCCGATGAACACTTGACTTACCCCCATCAGCATGACCAACACCGTCGGTGGAAACACAATCTTCGCAGCCGATAGGCAAAAGTCTTGGCGATATACAAAGAACACACCATGCTATTGATACGATCGCCAAGACACAAGTAAACTTATGCCGATGGGCAAAACATGATGACCCCTTCCTCAAGAAAGATGATGTGGATGCTGCAAAACACTGAAGGGGTGCCAACACTTAAAATTTTTTGGATTTTAGGGAAGGTGCCTGCATGAAAAATTGCTAAATCAACTGACAGTCAATTCAGGCACCAACAGTGGCTCTGTCTGAGGATGCATGCCTCTTGCAGGCATGGCAAGAACCACAGAACTCTGGGATGCAGACCAGTCCCCTATCCATTGGGCACAGAGTCATGAAGTTACAATGATCTGCATCACCAAACACTCTTGATGGCCTAAGGCCACCAAGAAAGGGAAAACCAATACTTCCTCTTGTCAAACACCTTGTTCTCATCTGCATACACTGGGTTAAGCCTGAGAGTGCTACCATGATCTGACCATAAACAAAACTGGTTATCTGCATATTCAACCTTCTGATTTAGCTTGTCACTGTCATCCCTGTGCAGATAACCCTTAGCATCCGGCAACAAGTGGATGCAGAATGTATCAGGCAATGCATACTCACATGGCATAGAACACAGGTTATCATTTGTATCAGCATTATGCATTGCAAAATGATCTCCTAGCTGGACTGAAAACTAAAAATATTCAAAGTCCACCATGCAACTAGGAAAATCAGAGCTCATTTCATATGCTGGCCTCTCAAAAGAAAAGCTTTCAAATTCACAATTGTGTACATCATGTACACAACCAACAGTAGCACCAACCTGGAAAAGATCAGGCTCTGGCATCTCTTTCAAATTAGGCACATTTTCATAGTCACTTACCTGATGTATGTTGTTTCCTCTTCCATCAGGATGAGAAACAGAATCCAAACCAAAAATAGTGTCTAGATCTTCACCATATTCAAATAGATCCTCATCACCATATGTGTCAAAGATGGGTGATCCAGGTACATAAGCTTGATCATAATATGCCATTTGTTCATGGGCAGCAGAGCACACATCTTCATCACCAATGGATTCACTCTGTGGAGGAGTATCAGCTTGTGTGTCATAAGCAAAACAGCCATCAAATGAAAAACAATCATGCTCTGAACTAGCACTTGTTTCAATCCCTGACTGCTCTTCATGATCTCCATGTGTTTGAAAGGAAGGCAATGGGTCACACATAGGACTGTTTCTCTGTTTGCTTATATCTTCTCTGTCTTGAGTACAATACTCACAATTGTCTCCACAGGTCCATTCCAAAAATTGCTCATTGCTGTCCACAACCTCGTTATTGTTTTCATGGTCATATGCCTCATCATTGCAATGGGAATCCTCACTAGTCCTTTCACTGGCATCCTCAACTGGTGAACAATCCAGTTGAGCAGTATTGTTAGCATTATGTTCAAATACAGCAGTCTCAACCTCTATGTTTTCATTTTCATTTTTATTAGCACATGATGCCTTAATTATTTGGTCATTTGCAGCTTCACAACTATTTTTCACACCAAGGCCAGGGGACAGGGATTTCAGCAGGTGCACATTTCTAATTTTTTCTATTTTTTCTACGAACTTGTATGCCATCTGCATACTTGTCACCTTGAAATCCCTCAGTATTGCACTAGAGCCCTCCTCAAAAGCTTCAAAGAATATGCCAACACAGGCTAAAATATCAGGTCTGAAGACTTCTGGGATTTGTGAAAGGGCTACTGCAAACCTATGACTGAAATCAACACATGGCTCTTCATCTTGTTTTCTGATGTTCATCAATTCTGCAACAAGATCAGCAGGTTCTCTTGCAAATTCTTCTTTGAAACAGTCAGCAAGCTCATCCCAACAGGCAAAAAATCTCTTTGGAAGGCTCAAATACTAGTCTTTTGCTTTTGCATCAAAGGACCTAACAAAAAACCTCATCCACATATCCTCATCTCTAAATGAATGTTTTCCCATGAAACTATGAAAATTTTGGATATGTGCATTCCCATCACATACACTGTGACCACTAAATCTAGGCATCTGACGATATATCCTAGCAGGCATAGTTTCTACTTTATAATCAACCCATGACAAATCCAGTTGGTCATACAAAGGATCAAAAGGGCTGATAGGAGGTTTAGCTTTCTGATTGGCAGACACAACAAGGTTATTGTTTTTTAACTGGGCCTGCTCAGCCTCTAAGAATATCAACCTATTTCTTATCTCTTCTATTCTTTTGTCCAACATTTCACCGCTGAGTATGGGATAATTCATACTTGGATTCATGAAATTTCTATTTTCAGACATCCTTTGCATTCCTAAGACCTATAGCCTCCCCTGGCATCTAACTTATGCAGTAGAACAATAAATATAAGTGGGAGGAAACAGGGTACCTTTTCTCATACAAATGCTGAAGTCTGAAAAGCACATTTTCTATCACAACACACATCAACTTTCATGTGCATTCAGGTCTTTTGCAGAGTCGCCACCTCTCCAGAGAGGACAAAATTTTACAGCAGCTGAAAGCTCGACACATATTTTTCTGAGTTCATACCACCAGCAGAGCAAAACTTCACCAGAGACTGTAGGATATAACTTTACATCAACATCCCCAGCGGAGTCGCCATTTTTGTTGGTGACTCGGATGCGTCACAGATATATTACTGGAGATGATTAGATAGTACTTTTACTTCTCAATCCCCAGCGGAGTCTCCAATTTTTGTTGGTGACTCAGATGGGTCACAAATATATTACTGGAGATGATTAGATAGTACTTTTACTTCTCAATCCCCAGTAGAGTCGCCATTTTGTTGGTTTTTCTTCTGAATCAGCATCAGGGTTTGCCAGTTCCTATGCACATGCAGATTCAGCCAACTAATACAGTAGGTTACGTGAGCTCCTCCCCTTCACTTCTGGTTCTGCTGCACCAAGGGGGGTGTCCCTATAACTCAAGATATAACCTTGACTAGCTCAATGACAGAAGGATTTAACTTGACATCAACAGGCAGAATACTCTCATGTATGGACCAAGATTTGTGTAACAAATCACAAGGTTGGCAACATTCTTGGACATGATGTCTGGTTGGGTATGAGAGCATGCAAGGATCCTAATCCTAATCCTACAACTAACAGATGGAAGGATGAGATGGTTTGAAATGGTGTTTGGAGTTATGGGACTTTCCTAGACCCATTGAACAGATAGATTCCCAAACCAGTGCCTTATCTAGGCAGCAGAGTCATATCTAAGACTGTAAATGTCTTCCCATGACAACATAAATTCATATCCAGAGGACCTAAGAATAATGCTACTGCCTAACAGCAACATGTCCAAGAAAGAGTATCATTAATGATCATACTTAACAGATCCTATGATGCAATCTATTTCCCTTTGTATCTGATCAAAAGCCTATTTAACCACTCCTTGAGCAGACGCAATAAATCAGACACACAGTATGCACATACTGAAAAACTTGGAAGCCCTTGACAACCTTGTTTGAAAGGAAAACAAATGACATACAGGAGACAATCAGAAACAATACACACACAGGTGTTTTTCATTTAAAATCAATCTGCATAGAAGGCCATCACAGAGAAAATCATCATTTACAAGCCAAGATAGATTAGTACACCAGACTAAGGACCGAGTCTGTAACAAAAAATGCCTTTCAAAATGTGAACACCTTATGTTCAGAGTCAGAGCAGAAAGCCCAAAAACATCCCACCTCAAAAGTAACACAGTCAAAACCCTTTATACAGAACCGTGTACATTCAGCAATTAATTACATGGCCAGAAGTCAAAAATTTGCCAGATACATTCCTTCCATTTGAAAATGGCCTCCACAGATTAAATGCGACAGACAGGGGGATCTTGAGCTTTGCGCCGCCATCTGAAAGTCTTCATCCATGATCAGGCAGCTTCACCACTTGTACCATCACCCATACCCCTGCACTATCGCCATTGATGGCCCCAACCACCCGCGGTCGCTTGAAAACCGTCGCTGCAGTCAAAAAGAAGTTTCCCGCCAAAACACCTCCTTCGCAGGTTCAAAAATAATGCAAGAGGAATAATCCCACATGCACGGCATAGAGACAACTTCAGAACTTTAAAAACATAGTCGCATATATACCAAGTGTCGAGCATTTTGCTGTGCTTGACACACGACCCTTCGCCCACAGCCCATCGCCATGACATACAATATCAGCCTACCCCACAAATCTCCTGCCGATCACAGCGGTCTCGCCGATGCCTATTTCACATTCCTTGTCTGTCGGTGAGACCAGAACCATCGGCGAGCAACAAAATACCTACGCCGATGTCAAAGGTTACGCCGATGGCCATCCAAAACATTGCCAAGTCATCCCTCGGCGAGACATTACCCATCGGAGCAATGAGAAACTCCCTGGCCGACCACACTGCTCACCCCGATACACTCATCCTCTGTCGGTGAGAACCTCAACCGTCGGCCAAGCAGAAACATCCTCTACCGATGATACCATTCACACCGATGACCACTCCATGCTCCCCTGTCGGTGTGACCTACGCTGATGACACCCTCGTCGGCCAAACACTTTCCATCGGTGGACCCTCCAACGGCTAGCCCGACAGCCAAAGTCTTCCCGATGCTCACCTTCGCATCCCTCCATCGGCGAGACCTACACCGATGACATCGCATCGGCCAAGCCTCCCACCGTCGGCACAATTCAAAATACCTAGGCCGACAATACAACTCTCGCCGATGAACCATAGCTTCATCCCTCTGTCGGCCAAACACACGCCGATGATTCTTCATCGGCCAAGCTCCTCACATCGGCAGATCGAAACAATGCTAGCCCGATACACCAAATCTTGCCGATGAACACTTGACTTACCCCCATCGGCATGACCAACACCGTCGGTGGAAACACAATCTTCGCAGCCGATAGGCAAAAGTCTTGGCAATATACAAAGAACACACCATACTATTGATACGATCGCCAAGACACAAGTAAACTTATGCCGATGGGCAAAACATGATGACCCCTTCCTCAAGAAAGATGATGTGGATGCTGCAAAACACTGAAGGGGTGCCAACACTTAAAATTTTTTGGATTTTAGGGAAGGTGCCTGCATGAAAAATTGCTAAATCAACTGACAGTCAATTCAGGCACCAACACCAGTTACGGCGAACTCGTCCGACAAGTTAGTTTACAAAGTAGGTGCCTGAATTTTGCTGGTGAAGCGAATTATGAGGAAATGGCTTTGCTTGAAATAATTGATAATGCACCTGTGCAAATTTCACAGTCGTCGGATGCCCGGTTTGCCTGCAGTGGAAATGCGCCAAACGCCCGGAGGAAGAAATTAAAAATTGAGTAAGTTTCAAAGTTTAATAATGCAATATAAAAATTAAATATTAGAGGGGGGTATTTAAAAAAAAAAGTTTCAACTTGATAAGAAAAGTCAAATATCATAGGGAAAGGCATGTAAAAGTTTATGAAGTGAAATGAGAGTTGCGTTGGTGCTTATCGCACCATCGTAGCTCTCCCTCTTGCCTCTCCTCAGCCCCCTAAGATGGTTTGAAATGCCCATCGCAGGGCATTTTGTAACCTCCTCTCCCTTCTGTAGGTGAAAGCAAGCTGCTTCCTTCATTTTTGTGGTGATTTTGATAAGTTTTTGGCTGCTCCAGGTGGGTTTTATTGCTGGAAATCACGTTTTTTGGTCTTAGGCACTTTTTTGAAGGCATTTTTTGGCCCAAAATTATTGTTCGAGGCTGAAAAATCTTCCCACGACCATTCCTCATGCATTGGTGAATGTTTTTTTGGCTGTTTGCAATGATTTCAGAGTGCTAGAATGACCAAAAACACCGGGCTCCTCTATCAAAAATGACCTAGAGATGTTTGGTTTGGGCAAAGATCAGAATTGGATGTTGTTGTGATGGTCTTTCTGTGGAAAAATGCTATGAAGAAGCTGAAGAATGAGATCCAGGGTTCAAATTGGGGGATGAGTAAAAAATGTAAAAAAATTAAAAGAGGGGAATTAAAGCATATTTTATTTATTTTTCTTCTCATCTTGTAATGTATTAATTTTTTATTCCCAATGCATTTTGGAGGGAAAATTGTAATGAAAAAAGTCTCACCTACCTCCAGAATGTAGTAAATTTTAGGGCAACATGTTTGAGCCTATAAGAAAACTACTGGGCTTTCATTTTGTGTTGTTGAAGATTGGATATTTTGAGCTTTGGAATGAAATACATGCTTTGACAAGCTGCCCTATCTTTGTGCTATAAGTTTCAGTTTTCATGTTGAATGTCATTTTCATCAGCTGTCTATCAGTTTCAAGTTGCAATATATGAGTAATGCTATATGCATGTGTTTTTGTTAACTGTCTCCATTGTTATTTGCATTTTTCTTTTGAACTGGGTAGCCAAGGGTTGTCTAAGTTCTTGAATGCACACTTGTTGTATTGTATATTTGATCTCTTACTTCTGTTTGAGGAATATATTAAATGTTTTAGGTCAAATATGGAGAAAAATGTTTTATGACAGGGATATCTATAAGTAGAGTTAGCATGAATACCTATTCTTGGGTGTTTCTGTAAGGTAGAAACTAGTGAACCCTCTAAAGATGTATGTCTATATTGTTGTTTGAAATACTTTGCATGTTAAAATTTGACTCTGCATCCTAAGATAAGCACCGGTCACAAGTTAGAAAGATTATGTGGTTCAAATCCTAGTCTTGTAACCAAAACATATAAAGTAGAATCATTTCAAAATCTCAATAATTTAGGTTTTAGGAGTAGGGTTGTAGCTGCATGCTCTTAGAATTAACTAGTGTGATAGTCCAAGAACATTGCCAGTTTAGGGTTTATCCAACAAATCTTGGTGCATACCTAAGAGCATTCTGCCTGAAGTAGTCAAAGATAAATCTTTTGGTTTTAAATAAGGGAATACCCTCCCAGGTGCAACAGAACTTAAAGTGCAGGAGAGACAAGTGCAAACAATCTCCCATCTTTGTTGGCCAAATCTTCCATTAAACTTGATCAGAAGAAGTGGCAAATCTTTAGAGTTTGATGTTTGCTGATTTGGGAACCAACAAGATGAAGTGTGTTTCTCATAATTGTGATTTGGTTGAACAACTTTTTATGAGTTGATGGAATTTTTTTAAAACTTTGAATTTTATTTCTTATGTTTGAAAATTAGGTGTTTTAACGAGTGTGAGACATTCAATTCGAATTGTATGGACTTTGTGGCTTGGATTGATCTTTATTATGTGTGTGATTTTGAATTTGGCCTTCACTTTGGGTTTTGAAACTATTCTTATGCTTTTAGATGAATTGTGTTTCTAATAATTGTGGTTGGATGAACAACTTTTGATGGATTCATGAATTTTTTTTAAAACTGAATTTTTTTTCTTATGTTTGAACATTGGGTGATTTTATATGTGTTTTCACTTTGTGTGTTTTGATGTGTGTGAGACATTCAATTCTAATTGTTTGAAGTGTTGTGTGAGTTAACTATGGCATTTATTTATTGTGCTTTTATAGTGGGACCATTAGAATTTAATTTATATTTTTTCGAAGTGAGAATCTTGGCATTCATTATGTGGTTTTATGTTTGGCATTTACTATCTACATCCTTATTGAGGCTTAGATGAAGTGTGTTTGTTAACTTTGAAATTCGCTATGTTTGAGTGTTTAGAGGTGTAGAGTAGGGCAATTTATAATCTTTGAAGTGTTGTGTGATTTTTTTTAAAGATAATGCACCTAGTAAACTTTTTAAAGTGACCGATGACACTGGCGCGACACGCCCTTCGGCTCCACGAGAACGCTTTTGCCTAGAACTATGAATCGGTGAGGCCACAACATGGGGGACCTCATCCCCTAGCATGAACACTTGCATTAACACTACAAGTTCAAACCTAGAAGCTTGTTGGCCTAGTTAAGGCGTAAAGCCTACGAGCTCATTGGCCCAGCTGGGGTTTGAACCCTAGTGGTTGCCACTACAACCAAGCGACTTTACCACCAAATCACACCCTTAATGATAAAAGTGTTATGTGAGTTGAATTTCACATTTAATTTATGTTTTTTTTAGAGTGTGAGGATTATTGGCTTGCTTTGTGAACTTTAAACTTTGAGCTCTTTGTGTGTGTGTAAATTATTTTGTATGCTTTAAACAAAGTATTTAGTGCAAACTTTGTAGCCTTTTAGAACTTCTTATGGTTTAGATGAAATGTAACTAAAATTTTGACATTCATTTTATTTGATTTGATTGTTTTTGAGTTAAGTTTTTTTTATTTTAATTTAATCTTTGATCTTTGGAATTTAATTTGTGTTTTTTGAAGTGAGAATTTGGCTTTGAGTAAGTGTGTATGTTTTTTTGGCATTTATTTTCAACTTATTGTTCTGGATTAGATGATTTTTAAAAAAAACTTTGAATTTTATTTCTTAGATTTGAACATTGGGTGTTTTTATATGTTTTCACTTTGTGTGTTTTGATGTGTGTGAGACATTCAATTCAACTATTTTGGAATTTGTTGTTTGGACTAACCTTTATGAGGTGTGCTCTTCTAAGTTTGGCCTTCACTTTGTGTGTTGAAACTATTCTTATGCTTTATATGAAGTGTGTTTCTCATAATTGTGATTTGGTCAAATAGTTTTTTATGAGTTGACAATTTTTTTTTGAACTTTGAATTTTATTTCTTATGTTTGAACATTATGTGTTTTGACTTGTGTCATTCGATTTGTTTGGACTTTGTGGCTTGGACTGACCTTTATTATGTGTGTGCTTTTGAGTTTGGCCTTCACATTGTGTTTTGAAACTATTCTTATGCTTTCAGATGAATTGTGTTTCTCATAATTGTGGTTTTGATGAGCAAACTTTTTATGGATTCACGGAATTTTTTTAAAACTTTGAATTTTATGCTTTGGTTAGTGGAATGATTGGAATTTAATTTGTATTGTTTGAAGTGAGAATTTTGGCATATATTATGTGATTTTAAGTTTGGCATTTACTTTCTACATCCTTATTGAGGCTTGGATGAAGTGTGTTTGCTGAACTTTAAAATTCATTATGTTTGTGTGTTTAGAGGCGTAGAGTACAATGCAATTAATATTCTTTGAAGTGTTGTGTGAGTTAATTTCACATTTAATTTATGTTTTTTAGAGTGTGAACTTGGTATTTAGTGCAAACTTGGTAGTTTTTTAGAAATTCTTATGGTTTGGATGAAGCTTAACTAAAATTTTGACATTCATTTTATTTGATTTGATTGTTTCTATTAAGTTTTTGTGATTTCAATTTAATCTTTGATCTTTGGAATTTAATTTGTGTTTTTGAAGGGAGAATTTTGGCTTTCAATAAGTGTGCATATTTTTTTGACATTTATTTTCAACTTATTGTGGCTTGGGTGAATTTTTTTAAAATGGTGAATTTTATTTCTTATGACATTGGGTATTTTTATATGTTTTCACTTTGTGTGTTTTGATGTGTGTGAGACATTCAATTCAACTTTTTTGGACTTTGTGGTTTGGATTGACCTTTATTATGTGTGCACTTTTGAGTTTGGCCTTCACTTTGTGTGTTGAAACTATTCTTATGATTTAGATGAAGTGTGTTTCTCATAATTGTGATTTGGCTGAACTTTTTATGAGTTGATGGAATTTTATTAAAACTTAGAATTTTATTTCTTATGTTTGAACATTAGGTGTTTCGATGTGTGTGAGACATTCAATTCAAATTGTTTGGACTAACCTTTATTATGTGTGTGCTTGCGTTTGGCCTTCACTTTATGTTTTGAAACCATTCTTATGGTTTTAGATGAATTGTGTTTCTCATAATTGTGGTTTGGATGAACAACATTTTATGGATTCATTTAAAATTTTATTTCTTATGTTTGAACATTGGATGTTTTTATGTGTTTTCACTTTATATGTTTTGATGTGTGTGAGACATTCAATTAGAATTGTTTGAAGTGTTGTGTGAGTTAACTATGGCATTTATTTTTTGTGCTTTTATAGTGGGATCATTGGAATTTAATTTGTTTTTTTTTTTTCGAAGTGAGAATTTTGGCATTCATTATGTGTTTTTAAGTTTGGCATTTACTTTTTACATCCTTATTGAGGCTTGGATGAAGTGTGTTTGTTGAACTTTGAAATTCATTGTGTTTGTGTGTTTAGAGGCCTAGAGTAGTGCAATTTATATTCATTGAAGTGTTGTGTGAGTTAACTTTCACATTTAATTTATATATTTTTAGAGTGTAAGGATTATTGTCTTGCTTTGTGAACTTTAAACTTTGAGCTCTTTGTGTCTATAAACTATTTCTTATGCTTTAGACAAAGTATTTAGTGCAAACTTTGTAGTTTTTTAGAACTTCTTATGGCTTGGATGAAGTGTAACTAAAATCTTGACACTCTGTGATTTTCATTTAATCTTTGATCTTTGGAATTGAAGTGAAAATTTTGGCTTTCAGTAAGTGTACATTTTTTTGGCATTTATTTTCAACTTATTATTGTGGCTTGAAAGAAGTATGTTTAAATTTTGACCTTCATTGTGTGTGTGCAATTGAGCAATTGAGTAAGTCTCTACTTTGTGTTTTCATGTCTCTAAGTTTTGACATTCACTTCATTCTTCATTCTTAGAGAATTCCTCTCCACATACCACCACAGGGGAGGTATGGGAGCAAGGAACAGACTGAGAATGGGACTTATCATTCATAGTAGGATGACCCTTTGCTCCCACCACACCAAAAAAAGAGAGACCCCAAGCATCTGTTGGGGACACTCAATCCAAATGGGCAACAACCACCTCAAGGAAGAGCGTGGTAGGGGAAACACTATAGCCACTAGAAAATCCATCAATAGAACCACCCACAAGCCCTACAGAAGAAGAAAGGGGATGAACCTATTAGAATACAATGGATCACTAAGAAGGGGGTGAATCAGAGATTTAATAAAAATAACTTTACTAATTCTTTGAATGCTTGAAAACATTATTAAGTTAGAACATTAAAGCACTTGGAAAACCAAAGAATCACACCAAATACAACATAACACAAGGATGTACGTGGAAAACCCTAAAAAGGGAAAAACCACTATGTGAAGAGTTGATTAGATTTGTTTGACTAATTCAACCTCACAAAAGATCACCATTAGGTCTCACTAACCAAAATCTCACTAATTACACTTTTACATCTAGATTTAGGAGCACCAACCTCAAACACTCAGGAGCACCAACTCCATTCAAATCAAGAGCACCAACTCCAAACAAATTAGGACTAAAAATATAGAGTACAACCTTGTTTACATTGATATCATAGGTTATAGATGAATTCTATAACTCTCTTACTCAATCACCTCTATGTGAAGATATTCAAAAATAGTACCATACTCTTCCTTTACTCATTATTCAAAGAATGACTCTTCAACAATCCAACATCCACTCAAGACAAAAAATGCACTACTCTATCATCACTAATATCTAGGAATCAGATACACCTTCTACATACAAATTCTCTCACCATACATCTATCTCATTCCCCGTCTTTTACTATCTTATACAAAAGAAAGATTATTTACTATGTTAACATCTTATGCAAATGATACCTAGTCTGTATAAGCTCATTTACTATCCTTTCAAGTTCAAACCCTTCAATCTATGTACATATCAACATCCCTTTCTTCTTTTACTCTCACATTCCATGAATGATTCTGCAAGAAGTTCATCAGCCATATACAAGAAAAATGTCCCTAATGTTAAGAAGCATAAATACAAAGAGTTACTTTTCCTATGATGACACCAATAATTCAAATACCACTTCTGGAATCACCATTATACTTTGATTACTCTGTTCTCTATAGTTCTTATACACCAACATCACTCTTATTCTTTGCCTTCAACGAATAGTTCTTTATTATTTCATCAACAACCTATTCACTGCCCAAAAATCTAATATAAATAAAGAATTTCCATCTCTTGAAATCATCAGGATCCTATTCCTCTTCTTCCAGTAAACAAATTGAATCCATCGCTCTTCTAAAATAGTTATCACAAATGCAAAAACTGTTATAAAACTTCTTATATGGGTAGATGCCCATCAAATATCAATGAAGTAAAGTGTCTGTTATGAGTTCAAAAACCCATTGTAGATGGAGATCTTTGTACCACCCAAAGATTAAATGTTTTCCATTGATCTAAGGTTTACCATCCATCGGCAAAGTGACATCGGGAGACACTGACTGGTTCCAACTAGGTCAAGGGGCCGGTCAACCAAGGAATATAATGGATTTAAGATGTCACTTAAGTGACTTGCCACTGGTGATTACAAGTCACCATTCAATTATAAGAAAACTGCAACTCGTCTAGTCAAGGGACATGCTTTGAATGACTTAGACTAGTTTTAGGGTTTAAACCTTCAGCTTAATATTAAACCCTAATCTACCACTGAAGATGACCTTGTTGTAGAGGATAAACAAAGAGACAATCTCTTTGAAGTTGAAACCAACAAAAACTTTCCTTTAGAGAGAATGAGATATTAGGGTTTTAGGATTTAACAGTTTTGAAACTTTAGAAGTTTGATCTTCAAGTTTTGACTATCTAAATGTTGATAACTGAGAGGGTGGTGAATCAGTTATCTTAATTATTTCAGCCTTCTAAACTTTCTTAATAATTAATGTAGCATTAATTCAAATAAGCAAACATAACCATGAAATGGAAATACACATGACACAATATTTTTGATGTGGAAACCCTGTTAAGGGAGAAAACCATGGGGTGATTAACCCAAGATTGTATTCTCTATTAGAAGAATGGAAATATAAAATGGCACTTGCCAATTAGGGCTTATTGCCTGAGCACACTGCTCACAAGAGACTCATTGTCTACAAGTTGTAAGAAGAATAATAAGATACTTGAACTGATGTGAGGCATCCACACATGCTGGAGTTCAGTTCTAGTTAGGCTCAGTAAACTGATCTGCTACACTTCATCCTTCCTCTTCTTTTGTTCTATTGTCCTTTCACATACCGGACCTTCCTTACTGATTTCTTTCAGCTCTACTGCTTTTCTTCACACTTCACACAACACTAACACACAACACTTCATCGAAGTCCATCTGGTATATATATATCCGCACAAAGGATTTCATCCTCTTTCTAGTCAGCATCCAGAATAGTCAATATTTCCCAAACTCTAGTCTGTCGGCTGAATCCTTGCTTACCAAGTGATGCGGATCTAAAAGAAACTTATAGAAGTCATCTAACAAGTCAGCCAATCATGAATGATACCTTAAGAATCTTTATCACCATCAACATCTCATCCGAAATAACTTCTGATGCTCTACCTGTCAGTTCTTCCTTTGTCTATTCTACCAAACTGGACCCCAATACTTGAATGTATATATCTCTTTACTCTTGCATCACTAAAGGCTTAATTCCTAGAATCTATCAGTCAAGGTACTCCTCTTAACTTCCCCAAGTTCGTACTTTCAAAAGATACTTCATCTGAGAGATCCGGACCTGACTGTTTGACCTTGTCACATACTCTGTTCTTGCTTACCGGACCACAACACTCTTTAATCTGACTTCTGGTATAGGCACATCATGTCCTGTGGATGTGTGGGATGAACTTTGTTGCCATCGATGACAACAATCATGAAGCTACAATGTGTCTCTTGCCAACAATCTCCCCCTTTGGCATTGATGGCAACACTTAGTGAAAAATGACTAAGTGTTATACTATACTCCCCCTTGGTTGATGCTCTCTTCTAATGTACATTTTACCGGAGCTCCCCCTTAGCTAGATTCCATATTTTTCACTGTTCCTCACTCCCCCTTTGGCATCAATGGCAAAGGGTAGGGACTGCACACCAAAATTGCTCAAAAATTCAATTATACTTAGCTGCATAAGTATATAAACAGGTTTTACTTACATAAATTGTAATATGTTTGCAAAAGTTGTTTTCAACTGTACAACTTCTGTCACCCAACTCTGTTTTATCCTGTCTAAAATTGAGATGTGACCACTCAACAGGAATGCAAAAGCTTCTGCCCTCTTGAGATCTGTCGAATCACTGATCTGGGCTATGGTCTGGGCATCTGTTAGGACCTCATGCATGGCCTCTAATTTGGGGATAATCATCCCTCTAAGCTCACCCATCCAACTTATTATGTTCTTCCTCTCCTTTTCAAGTTTCTTGATCTCATTCATGACTACAATAGTTTGACATTCTTGGTTTACTATGGATATAGTGAGAGGATAAAAATTCTGAGAGAGGCTTGATAGTTTATCCTCGTGTTCCTTTACTTTCTTCTCAATATCCTCGGTCACTTTAGACTAGGATACACAAAATTTATAGATATCTCCACCATCATTAAGAGCATTTTATAAGCTCTTTATCCCAATATCCATATTTCTCCTATCATTGGTTATAAGTCCTTGTAACCTGAGAATCTCTTAGCCAAAAACTCTTTCCGGACTTTCTCTTTTGCTGCTTTCTCTAAAGAATCAAAATGTGTACTAACAGAATTTACAAGAGTCTTTAGATTACCGGATGTGGATGTTGTACAATCCTTTTGGAAGGATGGCATGATTTTTTCTAGTACACCGGATGCAATTTCTATGAGTTCACAGTCTTGCATGTGAGACTTCAGCATTTTTTATTTTGCCTTTGCTTGAGTGAAGGAAGCTAGCTTCATGGTTTACACTGGAGAGAGGGAATCAAAATTGAATGGACCTTGAAGTAACTTTGGTTCATCAAATTCCATCATCTCTTTGGTCAAGAAATCCTTAACTGCTTTTGCTGTGTCTCTTGCCGGAGACAGAATTTTCTCCCCTTTTGCAGCCTTACCACTGTCATCTGTAGCTTTTTCTATCCTTGACTCTTCTTTTCTTTCCTTTCCTTGTTCTTCTTGACTGGATTTTTCTTTTATACTTTCTTCTCCTTTAGATCCGGAGACTGTCGGAGAGTCCGTATTTACTTCTCCTTGGACTTCCTCTGCAACAGAGGAATCTAAGTCCTTTCCTTTTTCTTCACCTGTCTCCTTTACCTCTTCTACTACAGTCTCAGTAGTTTCTTCCTTGTCATCCATGGCAAAGAGTTCATCACTCATGTCCTCTATGATAGGAATGTTGAACCTTTTGTAGGCATTCCAAAGGATTTCTTCAGTTTCTTTAGCTATTTTATCAGTTTCTCCAAGCATAAGCTGATTCATTCTAGCTTTGCTCCAGAACTCATCCTTGCAATCTTTGAAAATCATATTCATTTGTTTCTACGTGATTGAGGGATAGAGCTGAATAGCTATTTGTTCCCTGATCTCAAGGTCCTTGTCATTGGCATTGTTCTTTCTGATTTCTAGTTCTTTCTCTAGGCTCTTTGGAATTAGAGATATAATCTCAATGAATGCTTTATTATAAATGTTAAGGTACCTGACTGTGGCTTCTTGCAGGATCTTTTGATCAGCCTCACTGTAGTAGTCATAAAATTTAGTCATTGGTTTCAAATTCCCATCCACAGTGACTGATTTGACTACATTATCAATGGACAAAGTGGGCCTTTCAACAAACTATTCTGCCATCTTTTCCTTGTCTTCACCGGTAGAGGGTTCACTAGATACTTTCTTCTTTTTCCTTATTTTCCTTACCTCCTCATCTAATTCTATCTCTTCTTCATCCTTCTAACTGATATAAGACCTTGTGGCCTTCGTCTTAGTTCTTTTCTCTTCTTTACCGGATGATTTTGCTTCCTATTTTGATGCCTTTGAGGTCTTAGCAGTTGTAAGTGCAGACCTCTTAGAGGATCTAGTCCGAGAGGGGGTTTCTACCGGATCACTTTCCTTTTCTGCTTCTTCCTTCTCTTTCTTTGCACTTTCCATCTTTTCTCTATGAGCATCAAGTGCCTCTTTTGAGATTCCATGCCTCTTGGCAAATTCTTCTACCTCTTTTCTCACTTTTCTCTTCATCTCCGATTGTCTGAGCTCCACATGGATTTTTATACTTAATTCTTCAAAGGTTCCAAACCTTTCTGCCTTAGGATCCTTGGGATGACCTAGCATGTGTTGAACATGCAGCTCTACAATTTTCTCATCAACTTCATACCCCATTGGCATGATCCACACTGTTCTTGGTTCCACATCCTCCATTAGGCACTGATCAGTTTCTACCATAAAGCACACTGTATCTTTGTACTTCTCAACCAAAGATTGGGGGATTCTTTCTCTAGCTTGCATCATACTTTGAAAGTTCTTGAAATATCCCCACAAAGCTATATTTCTTGCCTTGGCATCCCCAAGCCCATGTAGGTATTTTCTGATTTGGATTGCAACAGGGCTGTCATTCTGCCAAACCCAACCACTAGATCTGGGAAGCTCATTCATGAAGTAGAAGAATAAACATAATATCAGTCCACCATACTTAAATGAGTTTTTCTTGTCCTTTTTGATCTTTTGTAGGTTCTCCAATAGTTGGCTTAGAAGAAGTTCATAAAGATCATAGTCAGCATTTTCTCTTAGCATCTGATAAGCTGTATAAACTGCAGTTCCCGGTACTGAATTTTCCCTACTGGAGTGATAAATCTTGTAACCAATTATCATGGATGCAAATTTGATATCCGGATCAGTGATATCTTCAATTGTCATAGCTCTCTTGTCAAATTTTGATCCGGTTGCTTCACTTACTGTCTGATTCTTGATAGATTTAAGAACAAGTATCCCACTGGATGAGTGCAGACCAGTTACTTCCCTAATTGCATCCTTGGTGATCTTAAATGGTCTATTCAACCATAGGAAGTTGTCATGCACTCTGCTCAACACATACCGAACCCATTCATCTTCTTCAAACAGGGGAAATGAATGCACTGTGCAAAATGTTTATCCCGGATGCGCTTGAACTGAGGTTTGAGCTCAAAGGAATCATCTATTAACTGATTGTGATAGATATCAACCAGCTTAGATTCCCCAAATTCTTCAATATTCACATGAATATAAGCCCTAACATCTTCTACATGCAGAATTCCATGCGGAATGCTTGAAAAGGTGCCTAGGGGATCGACTTCTAGAGATTTATATGGATGCTTCTTAAATTTAGGGCGTGGCCTATCAGAAATCTTCACCACATTCAGAGTAGCCATTTTCAAAAGATTTACAGAGAGATATTCAGCAATGGAAAATACCTTTTATGTTTCTAAGGTTTTTTGAATGAACCGGATTAATTTGCTGGATGAATCGACTTCACTGGTTGATCTTTGAGAGTTTGAGACAATTTGTTGCAGAGCACCTTTTCTTTTCTTCTTGAGTGCAAATGTGTAAGTGATGAATGAATGAACTCTTTTATTTCTAGGAAAGCCCTAATTTTATACTGCAATAAATGCGCGACCTAATTCATTCCAGTTGCCTTGTTCATCTTACTCTGAGACAGATCTTTTCCCGGATCACTGAGATACACTTAGAGTCATCTTTAGAGAATAGTGATAATCTATCTTCCTTTCCTTAATCACTTGATCTTATCTACAGATCAAGATTCCATAGTTTGAATTATGTCAGATTTAACTATGAACAACCTACTTCTCACCAAATGATTGATGAACCAGATTAGTCTTCAACTTGTTCAAAACTTCTTGCGGATCTTTCATCTTTTAACCAAAGCTTATTTAGATGTCCCTTTGTGAACCCTTTAATCCGCAACTCTCCTTGTGCTAGTTCCAGCACCAATTTACTAGCTGGGGGAAAATGTTTTTCTTTGTATCTCCCCCTGAGCCAGAGCTCACCTTTTTAATTTCTGGAAGACATATCAGCACCAGATTCTGGTGTAGATCCATCCCCTACATTTTTTGTACTTCTCTTCACCCAAATCTTGTTCATCTCACTTTTAACTTCATCTGCATTCACTTTTCCTTTTCCCTTGTCTTGATTCTGATTATGATGTACCAGACCTCTTTTGTCCTGATTCATGCTTCTACAGAATTTTGCAATATGACCAGATCTATTGCAATTGTGGCAAACAACATTTCTTTGCATATTTGATTGATGTCCTCTTGATCTACATTGATTAGCCATATGACCCATTCTATTGCATACAAAGCATCTACCATTGGATGAATTGATCATTTGCATATTTCTGTATTCATGAGATTTGTGACCGTACCTTTTGCAATTAAAACACTATCCGGAGAAGGAAGTGTTAGTCTAATTCATTCTTCTTCTGCACTAATTAGCTTTGTGACCAAAGTTATTGCAGTTGTGGCAGTATCCATTGAAGGATGGATATCTTTGAGCATTAGGTTGCCTCACCAGAGGTCTTGTAGGCCTATTTCTTGGATTTTCTTATTCAAACTTCTTCTAACCAGATCTGGAGCTCTCACCTTTCTCATATCCCAAACCACACTTGTCATCTACCCTCTTTTGGCTTTCAAGAAGAACTTCAAGTTGAGCAGAGCTTATCTTGAATTTCTCTTTGTATTCATTTGCTGTTTGAAGATCCCTTTTAAGAGAGACAATTTGATCTTCTAGTTTTTCTTCATTATCTGTAGCATCTTCAAGATCAGATTCAAGATGTCTGATTATTCTATCCATCTTGTGGTAGTCTCCTGATTTCTCCTTGAGAGATTGTTTTAGATCATCTTCAGTTTTTCTTTTCTCTTCAATTTCTTGGGTAAATTTCATGTCTTACCATGATGATCTCTTTTAATAATTTTTCACATAACTTGGTTTTCTCCTTAAGATCTCCATTTGTATCATTTGCTTCACCTTGACTTGCCAATTGCTAAAGTAGTTCCTTTCTCTTTTTCATAGAGAGACTTAGTTTCCCTTTTAGTTCATTTATGAAATCATCAGCCTGTTTGAGTCTTTCCTTCAATTCATTGACTTCAGAA
Organism: Cunninghamia lanceolata; assembly: GCA_027924645.1. Taxonomy (NCBI): domain Eukaryota; kingdom Viridiplantae; phylum Streptophyta; class Pinopsida; order Cupressales; family Cupressaceae; genus Cunninghamia; species Cunninghamia lanceolata. The sequence goes on along the minus strand of BSBN01001197.1, from coordinate 2,014,619 downwards.
TTAGATTGCTCAAGATCATCTAAGGTGGACTGAAGTTGATCCCTCATACCATACATATCCATCTTAATTCTCAAATCTTCCTCAAGCTGTTAGGCTCTGTTTGGAGGAACTTGGCTCTGATACCACTTGTTGATAACTGAGAGGGGGGTGAATCAGTTATCTTAATTATTTCAGCCTTTTGAACTTTCTTAATAATTAATGCAGCATTAATTCAAATAAGCAAACATAACCATGAAATGGAAATACACATGACACAATATTTTTGACGTGGAAACCCTGTTAAGGGAGAAAACCATGGAGTGATTAACCCAAGATTGTATTCTCTGTTAGAAGAATGGAAATACAAAATGGCACTTGCCAATTAGGGCTTACTGCCCGAGCACACTGCTCACAAGAGACTCATTGTCTACAAGTTGTAAGAAGAATAATAAGATACTTGAACTGATGTGAGGCATCCACACATGCTAGAGTTTAGTTCCGGTTAGGCTCAGTAAACTGATCTACTGCACTCCATCCTTCCTCTTCTTTTGTTCTGTTGTCCTTTCACATACTGGACCTTCCTTACTGCTTTCTTTTAGCTCTACTACTTTTCTTCGCACTTCACACAACACTAACACACAACACTTCATTGAAGTCCATCTGGTATATATATATCCACACAAGGGATTTCATCCTCTTTCTAGTCGGCATCCGGAATAGTCAATATTTCCTAAACTCTAGTCTATCGGCTGAATCCTTACTTACCAAGTGATGTGGATCTAAAAGAAACTTATAGAAGTCATCTAACAAGTCGGCCAATCATGAATGATACCTTAAGAATCTTTATCACCATCAACATCTCATCCGAAATAACTTATGATGCTTTGCCTGTCAATTCTTCCTTTGTCTGTTCTACCAAACCAGACCCAATACTTGAATGTATATATCTCTTTACTCTTGCATCACCGGAGGCTCAATTCCTGGAATCTATCAGTCAAGGTACTCCTCTTGACTTCCCCAAGTCCACACTTTCAAAATATACTTCCTCTAAGAGATCCGGACCTAACTGTCTAACCTTGTCACATACTCTGTTCTTGCTTACCAGACGACAACACCCTTTAATCTGACTTCCAGTATATGCACATCATGTCCTGCGGATGTGTGGGATGAACTTTGTTGCCATCAATGACAACAATCATGAAGCTACAATGTGTCTCTTGCCAACACTAAACATATCATCAAATGCCAATACCTTGAAATTTTTAGTTGTAGAGAATAAAGATATAGAAGCAACACTGATAATAAGTCCATTTTCAAACTTGCTTACAAAAGTTTTAGGGCTAGGACTTCAACAAACACCATATAACTGATAAACCCTAATCCATGAAATGACCATCTGCTCTCAACACTTCAAAATACAACTATTCAAGCCTTCAACAAGACAAAGTGAAGCATAGGTAACATATTTGACATCAATGACAAAATAATGCCAACAAACTCCCCCTTTGGCATTGATGTCAACATAAACAATCTTTGCAGTTACCTTTGCAAAAATTACACTTTGCAATCTCCCCTATCTGATATTGTCATATGTGGTGATTGAACTTGAAACACTGTAGTATCTGACTCCATACTAATCCACTAAAACATATTGAAACATATCATCCTGATGATGATCCTGATGAAGTGATGATACCATTGCTCTGATGACCTCATAATGCCACTAAGATAAGATGATCTAGCTATATTGATCTTGATCATGTTATACTAACCAAGATCATAATGCTATTGTTCCATTGATCATAATGCCACCACTTTGAGAACTCTGAGATCATGTACTCTAAGATCATAATGGAGATCATAATGACTACTGATCATAATGCCAGGTTATGCATAATACCATAGGATCTTACTCCCCCTTTGACATCAATAACAAAGGGTTGAGACCTCCTAACATGGTATACAACAATGCATTACTCAAGATATTGTGACTCCCCCTAATTGACCCTGTTATGTTGACTGAGAAAGATGGACAGGAAAACAATCATACCTGATGCCATATTTGACTATCCTATTATCCACATTGCCTTGCTACTATTGCCATACAATACACTGATGGAAGCACTAATCCAAACACTAAACCAAACACTGATTATTGACCATGTACACTGATAACAATATTGATATGCACCCCTATCACTGTCATATTCAAACATTGAATAGAAGACTGACCTAGTAGACCAAGAGTGGCATATCAAGATGAACTCAGTTATAAGTCAACATGGCAACACTGACATTGAATTAGGATGGTGAATATAGAGTGGGCAGAGATCAAACCTTACATAAGATACTGATACAAACATAAATCCTGTCATCCACAAGATTATGAAAATACTGCCTATGACTGCCATACTTACAAAGAATGTGTTCCTTTCCTGAATAGTAATGAACAACAATGTTAATGGGCAAATGACATCTTCACCACTCCCCCTTGGACATATCCTACAGTGTCATGCACATTTCTTGCATTTGCATCAACCTGAAACACTGCATTTTATACATAATAGACTGAACATGGCAATCATGAACCAACAATCCTACAAACCAACTGATGTGACATGGTACATGCATTACTGTACCTGCAATGACCTAGTTTTAGAGATATAGAATTGAAAGTATAAGCTCCACTTAAAATTAAACGGGATCTCTTGATTTAGGGGATAGAGAAGAGTGATAAAATACCCAATCTCTACCTCAAATGCATTTGGTTTCCAACATATACAATGACTTATTCTTTGTAACCCGCTTTTCTACAATGACTTATTCTTTGTAACCAGTGTTGCTAGTAAATAGGAAACATGGTTGATTTTTTGTCACCTTTATGAAGAGTTTTTAATCTTTTAGAAGTCTATTTTCTTTATTTTGGCTGGGTTGTTTCCTATGTGTTCTCTTATGTGTCAACTTGCTTTGATTTCCTTTTGCCACCTCTAAATTTGTTTCGATGAAGGGGGAGTTGTGGCAATTTTACAAGCTAGTTTGTAGCCTAAGTTCTCTTGGTTTTCTTGTATAAAAAGGGGAGCTCTCTCATTCTATTCCACACAATTTTTCTAGCCAAGAGATTTCTTATTTTGTTGTTGCATTTCTGAGTTGAATGGTTTGAGATTTCTGTTATTTTATTGTGGATTGTGAGAGGAAGCATAGAGGATTAGAAAGAGAGTTGATTTGCTTGAAAGGGAGATTTAGTTTGTTGGAAGGATCTTAAGCATGAAATTTTGTTGATTCATTAGAGCTAATATCATAGGCATGTGGAATTCTTATCCATTATGGTTTTCTGTTTAAAGGCTATATGTGTTTGTTTGTTATTGAGGAATGAATGGTTTGTTTATCAATTTGAGTGTTTACTTGTTTGTATAAAAGTAGATATATCTCCAGTATGAGAAATATATTATGTGTTGAGTGTGCTATTAATCTCCATAGTCTAAATATTGTGTCAATAGTGGATTTTATGAGTAATTATTAGATTGCGTATGAATAGTTATTTGTACAAAGTGAAAGAATAGGAAACCTGTATTACTTATCCTTCCATTGGTTCAATCCATTTGTCTCCCTCACACTATCATCCTTATCCTCTCCCTTCGTTTGGGTAGACGACACTTTGCTTCAACCAGGTGACTATCGTGGAATGAAACCAGACTAATGGAGCAGGATGCATCTCACAAGCTGGTAAGTATGATTTTAAATTTTATTGTTTGAATTTTATTTTCTATGCTCTCAAATTTTTTAGATTATTAGTTTACAAATTTCTGCATAAAATTTCCCCCAATATGCTGATTAGAGTTTTTTGAAGTGTTTTAAAGCTTTTTCATTTTTTATTTAGAAATTTATCCATGCAAAAGTTTCCCCCAATGTGGAGATATGCATTTTCCAGTGTTTTGAATATTTTTCAATTTCTTCCATTTCAAAAAGAAGACTAAAGTTATATTAATTTTTCTAACTTAGGGTTAAATCTACCATTTCAAAAAGAACACTAAAGTTATATTAGTTTTTCTAGCTTAGGGTTAAATCCTGCCATTTTAGAAAGAAAACTAAGGTTATATTAAATTTTTTGGGCTAGGGTTAAATCTGTCATTTCAGAAAGATGACTTCTTTGAGTTTAATAATGTTTGTTTAGGGTTAAATCTATCTTGACAACATATCAGCCAGCTTGTTAGTCACCAAAACTTTTCCAAAAAGAGAGCATCCCTATCTGTTATGATGCTCTTTAGAAGTCCAAAATGAATTGGCACATGGTTGGAGAACAAATTAGCCACATCCCTTCCCTTCAAGTTCTTCTTGTATGCAACTAACACACATCTTACAAATAGGTAGTCATGCCCATGCTTGGACATTGGAAGACCACCCATAAAATCCATGGAGATGTTCTTGCATGGTCTAGTAGCCACAAGTAGTGGCTGCCAGGTCAGTATTCCAAGTTTCGGTTGCTTGGCTTACTTATGCTACATAACTTGCAGCCCCTAATAAAGTTTGACAAATCTTCTTTGCACATAGGGACAATAAACATAAGGGTGAAGGTTTGAAACTATTTTAGATACTCCAAAATGTCCTGCAACTCTCAAGGTATGAACCTAACAACCTTCTCCTTAGGTATGTACAACTTTCCCACTTTGTAGAGGAGCCCATCTTGAAGAAATAATCAAGATTTAGCTCAAAATTAGCCACTTTCCCTATCAGTCTGCTGATATATCTCACTAAATCCTTATCATGCTCATAGTCATCAATAGAAACTTCCTTAGCAAATAGCTCCAACAAAGTAAGGGTACCAACCACTGAAAGAAGTGCTAGTCTTGGTCTTGACAACTGATCATCCACCATGTTAGTCACACCCCACTTGTATTTGATCACCAAATGAAACAGTTGTAGGAATCCCATCCACTTGATGAGATTCTTGGATTTTGTTTGTGCTTGCAAATATTGAAGGTCTTCTCTGTCTCAAATATTGTCATGCCACAATACCAGTCTTTCTGTTTATGGTGCTGCAATTATATTCTAGGGCTGACTCTGTCCAATGACCCTTTATGGCACATGATTGTTTAGGCTACAGGACTGTTGTTCTTTTCTACAGGAGCTGTAGTTTTTAGTCTTGTTCTTTGCTGGGTTGTACTCTGTGGAGTTCTTTGGCTGTCTTGTAGTTGCTCTACTGAGCACTGTCTTCTTCTTGTAATTTTTCTTTCTTCAATATAAAAAAGAAGTATTGGAGTGGTTACAATAATTATATACTTTCTTCAATCATAAAAAAATAAGTATTGTAATTGTGCTATTGTTTCCTTGCCCATGAGATAGTGTTTCCACTTCTTCACTGCAGAGACCAAAGCATACAACTTCTTGTCATATGTACTATAGTTTAGGATAGTGCCTTTGAACAACCCTGAATGATAGCAAACCAGTCTTCTTATTGCAACAAAACAACTCCTATAGCATTATCACTAGCATCAGTGTCAACCACAAAAGGTTGCTGAAGATTGGGAAAAACAAGTACGGGTGCATGATTGACTTTATACTTGAGTTCTTCAAATGCACACTGTTGCTCTGTAGTGCAGGGTTGCTTAAAGTTTATATATATATATATATATATATATATATATATATATATATATATATATATATATATATATATATATATATATATATATATATATATATATATATATATAATTTTTTGTGCTTACAGTTTGTTCAGGTATAATTACATTTAGATAAAATTACATTGTTAAATTTGAGACTATTTTTTCCCCTTGTAAAGTATATCTAGAATTATTTTTACTGAATATATATATATATATATATATATATATATATATATATATATAATTTTTTGTGCTTACAGTTTGTTCAGGTATAATTACATTTAGATAAAATTATAGTTTGTTTAGGTATAATTACATTTAGATAAAATTACATTGTTAAATTTGAGACTATTTTTTCCCCTTGTAAAGTATATCTAGAATTATTTTTACTGAATCTTTTTTCATAATAGGCTAGGGTTTAAAGATAATGTCTTTTTGAGTGGGTTGGTGCAGTTAAACCTTCTTGGTGCCCTAACAGTTTTGATGAGATCATGAAAACAACTCAGAAATTGACTAGAAATATCTAATCTCTATCAAATAAAAAGTTTTATATAGACAGTTTAATTGAAATGTTGAACTAACTATTGTATTTATAAAGTTAGTGAACTATTAATCTTTGTATAAAGTGGACTATTATAATATTTTCCTATTGTATAAAGTGGACTTTTAATGTGGATTATTAATCATTGTATAAAGTGGATCAAATCTTTATTTAGAGAATTATTTTATTATATTATTTTTGTAATGGTTATAAGTAGATAGTTTTATACATTAATCTTTGTATAAAGTGGATGGATCATTATTTTTTATGGATGGATTATTTTATTAAAAAAAATTAGTAAAATATTTTATTATATTATTGAGGTAAAAGGGAAAGAACATTGGGTATGCAAGTTAGAAATACCTCCTTATGGTTTAAAATAGTCCCCTAGAATGTGCTACCAGAAATTTGATTCATTTGTTTTCAAATTAGGCTTTGTTAGAAGTGAAGATCACTGTGTATACATTAGATGTATTGATGATCATATTCTGATTATTGCCTTGTATGTGGATGATATGTTATTTTTCAGTAACATTGAGTGTATGATCAGTGAGCTGAAATCTCATGTTTTAGGTGGATTCTGTTAGAAATGTAGGTAAAAAACTATCAATGGAAAACTTATTACAATTGTAATATAGATATTTAATTGTGTGGAACCAAAATGGAGATGGTATGAAATCAACACAAAGAAACAATGGAAAAGATCAAACACATAACATAGTATTTACGTGGAGAAACCCTTTCAAGAAAAAACTCCACACAAGAAGAGATGCACCAATCTATATTAACTTCAATAGAGTTTACAATACAATACTAATAATCCCCTCTTTGGTCTTCAATCTTGCAGCGCCTATAATACTCTTCATAGTCAGAATACGATATTCTCTTAAAAGAGTGTTTCCTTTTAGGACAAAAACCCCTAACGTAAGCTCCATCATTAGATTTGTGACCTAATGATAAGCGATCCAGATTGACTATGAAATTACAATATTTTATAAGGAAATTTTGTAAAAATTTCTCTTTGGAGGCGGTGATGGTAGTGGGGTGAAAAGCACTCGCACACCCCCTATCAAGTACAAGGATCCAAAATGCAGTTGAAACAAGATTGCTACTTGGTGAATACTTCATCCCTTATGAATGATTTACAAAAAATTTTAGGAGTAATTAAATACATATGATTTACAAGGTTGATGGCACCTTAATCCTAACATTCTCCCACTTGACATCATACATTGTAAATACATCCATAGGAAAATATAAAACAACTAAACACTAGGAACAAGGCTCATGGCCTTCCTGCACCTTGTAAACTATTCTACGCTCATAGGTTTTGTAAGTGAATCTGCAACATTCTCTTGAGTGTCAACCATCTTCAACTCAATCTATCCATTAGCAATCATTTAATGACCAAAATGGTATTGAAGATCCACATGCTTAGTCTGTGGATGATACATGGAGTTCTTGGCCAAACATATTTCGCTCTGGCTATCACAACCAGTCTCAATAATCCCGCAATTAAAACCAATACTTGTAGACGATCTCCTTAACAAAATTGTCTCCTTAGAGACATGAGTAGAAGTCATATACTCTACTTCAGTGGTGGATAAAGCAACAATGGGCTTCCTTTTACTCATCCAACTCACAACTCCTCCAAAAAAAGTAAACACATCGACAATAGTGGACATTCGACTATCCAAGTCACCGGCCCAATCTACATCAACAAAACCCTGTATGTCGAATGTCTTATCCACACTATTAGTACCAAAATAAACCAAACAATAATCATAAGTACCACACAAATATCTTAACACCCTCTTTGTATAATTCTAATGTTGTGTTCCAAGGTTAGACATAAAACTGCTCAAAACTCCCATTACTTGGGCAATATCTAGTGTAGTGAAAACCATTGCATACATCAAACTTTCTACAACACTTGCATATGACACATCAGACATATCCTCTAAATCATCTTCATTCTTAAGGCATATCTAATGAAATCTTAGTACCAACTAGTAAGGGAATTCTAACTAGATTGCAATCCTGCATGCATCTGTACAAAATAGTATCAACATACTTACTCTGCGATAACCAAAGCTTTTTGTTTACTCAATGCCTTTTGATCTCCATTCCCAAAATATACATGACTGACCCTAGGTACTTCATGTCAAATGCACCTAAAAGTTTAGTTTTTGGCTCACTGATCGTATCCTTAGTGTTACTAAAAATAACATATCATCCACATACAAGGCAACAACCAGAATATGATAATTAATACATCTAATGTATAGACAATGATCTTTTTCACTTCTAACAAAGTCCAATTTTTTAAAAAAAAAAGAATCAAACTTCCAATACCACATTTTGGGGGACTAGTTTAAACCATAAAGAGACCTTTTAAACTTGTATACCCAATGTTCTTCCCCTTTTACGTCAAAACTTGTAGGTTATTGCACATAAATTTCTTCTTCCAGATATCCATGCAAAAATGCACTCTTAACATCCATTTGCACAATTTCAAAATCATAAGTTGTAGTAATGGATAAAAGAAATCTAATAGAAGATAATTTAGCAACAATAGAGAAAATATCATTCAAATTGACTCCCTCTCTTGTACTTCTGTAGTGAACCATCTACTCCAAGATATTTCTTTAAGACCCGCTTATGTTTGATGGCCTTTCTTCATTTGGGAAATGTACAAGATCCCAGGTGTCACATGAGTCTAAACCCATCATCTCCTCCTGCATGTCTAGCTACCAAGACTCACTATTATCTACATGAATAGCTTCCCTATATGATCTAGGTTCAATGTCAGTACTCAATAATGCAAAAACATAATAGAAATCTGGTGGGCTATACCTCTCAACTAGATTCTATTGTCTTGTGGATCTTTCCAAGGGTGGAGTAAGAGATTCTTCCTCATGTTCTTCTATATGCTCATTTCTTCTATAGTTGTACACATTAAAATATATATGAAACAAAAAGATTTAAACATAATGCAAACCCTTAAATCTCCTCTAAATACGACCTCCGATTAAGCAAGGAAATCACCATAAATGCATGAAACAAACACATGCCCTTGATCTCTTGTTGTACCAAAATGGCGGATTTTCTCATGGCAATATGATTGTGGTTGCTCGACTCGTCAGCATGTCATTGCATGGTAGATCGATAATTCATGGAAATGAACTCTGAATAGGTCAATTTATAGACCTTTGAAGAAGCAAATCAACAGTTAGGATTCACTACATGATGGAGGGTTAAGATTGAGTTGGTTGCACGAACAAAGGTGGAGAATAAAAATGATTTTTAATTGATTTTTGATATATTTGTGAGATGGTTAAGAGTTAGTTAAGGTGAAAATAAAAGAATTTTAATATTTCTTTTATTTGATTTATGAGAGAAAAAAGGTAGATTTAATTAATAAAAATTAATTAAATCATGTGGGAAAGGGGATTTAAGTTATTTAGGCTAGGAAATGGGTTAGGACACGGGGAAAATGATTAGGATTAGGGATAAATAGGGCCAGTGAGGGATAATTATGATCACAGGTCCTGATAATTGGGCCAATCAAGAAAATATGATAAATCGGGATAATCAAGGAATAATTGATCAAAAGTAGGGGATTTAGAATGGTTTAGGGAAATCAGGGAACAACTGATCAAATTTAGAGGATAAATGGTCAATTTAGGGATAAAATGATCAAGTTTGCGAACCAGGATTTGTATTGGGACAAAGTGGTTAATTTTAGGTGTGTACATTTTGCCCCTCTTTGAGATGATGTTGTGAAGTAATGTTTCAAAGAAGAATAAAATATAGATGGTGGAAAAAGAATGGGGATTATAAAAAGGAGGATGGATGACAAAAGGTGAATGATAACTAGGTAACATGGATATGATGGGTTAGGATGATAGGTAAAGTATATTCTAGTATGGGATAGATGAGACAACCCACCCCCAAGTACAATTTTCATCAACAATCGACTTATAGATGACACCCACGAACGGGTTTCCATCATGGTACTTATCGAAGTTGCCATAGAAATGATTTTCACCATTGGACAAATGATTTGACTTTTGATTTTTTTATTTTTTAGTTTTTTGCTATGCTGATTGGAAAACATTGATAATCGATACTCAAAAGGTCATGTGTCCTTGTTTGCTTGAGATGGTTGATGTAGACACATTTGTAATAGCATGCTAGTAATGTCCTGCTTGAAGTAACTGCTTTGTTATAATGAAAGAGCTCGTGTACAATCTTTTGATGTTTGTGTGATCTCTATTGATAACTAAGTTTACCTTGTCGAAATGATTACATTCCAATAGGGAACCATTAGATCCCTTATAATAAAGTGTTGCTGCCACAACACAACAAATTTGGGAATTGGATTTCTTGGGTTTTAGATGTGATTTTGGATGTGTATGGGGGATATTGGATGTGAGATTAGGTGATTGCGAAATAGTTGATTTGGATGAATAAGTTGGTGATGTAGATGAATTTGACATATTTTTGGCTTGTCAAACTTGTACTGGTGGATTATGAAATTTGGATTTAGCATTATGATGTGTAAATGTGGAACTAGGATGGAGATTACGACCAATGCTCTTGTATAAATTATAGGGTAGTGGACACCTGTTGTATGCTATTTTGATTTTGATAACTCTAATAGCTCATGGTATTTGGAAGATTTACTTTATTTGACGTGCTTGGTCCATTTTGTTTTGAGACCCATATTGGTTTTATATGCTTGCCTTGATTTTTGACTTCATATGCTTTTTATTTTTTATTTGAAGCTTTTGCTTTGTATGTTCTATGATTTTGTTGGTCCTGATTGAGGGTTGGAAGATGTGGAAGACAAGTGATGCTGGAAGTGGAAATGGAAGGATTGTCAATATTGTTGACAACAATTTTAGTGCAAGGGCTACTAATGGTCCCTATCTCGATGCTATCATTGGATAAGGTTTCCTTAGTGATCTTGGAAGTATCAATAACACCAATAGAATCCTTAGATAATTCTATATCGATACTTCAACTATATCGGATGTGGATTGGGAGAAGTTTTAGGATTCCTTGGTCAAAAAGGCCCAATCCTTTTCCATGATATTCCATGCTTTGACATATCTTGTTCGCAATAGGATAGTTGTCATTTTTGCAACATGATGCAAGCCCTTTGGTATTTTGTTGAGAGTAGCCAAAATTTTCTATTGTCTCATCTGTGAGTAAATTTGTCTTGATAAAGATAGTAGATCCTATTTGATGGGATTCTTGTACTGGCTCATCATGTAGACTCTTTGTACTATGATCGTTTTGTATAGTTGTAGTGTCATGATCATTATTTGCTATTGTCATTCCTTGGTCATTTGAATGCTCAAGATGATCTATTATAACTAGTGTTTCTTCATGCTTGATATAAGTAGGATCTTGACTACAATTATGTTCATTAGGATCCATTGTGATATGATCCAAGTGATTTGTGTGATTGTCTTTGTTGTCTTGGGCACCAAGTGTCTCTTCATAGGACATAGATGTTGTAGTAGGATATTGGATAGGATTAACTAAATTATGGATACCATGCATTCAGATTTCTTTCTTAGGGATAAGCTCTTGATCATAGAGAGAATTATCGTGGATATTTTGATATTGGGTATGAATGGGAGAAATTGGGATTCTTTGATCTTGATCTGGTACAGTGCATGTTTGATCCTACTTTATATTGAATTCTTGACATAGCTCTTGGATTTGGATGAACGTAGAAGCTTCTTGAATAGGCTTGATAGACTTAGAGTTATCAGTAACATGGTTGGATAATGGATTTGGTCTTGACATTGGGATGACAGACTCTTTGGACTTGACATTGGGATGACAGACTCTTTGGACTTGACATTGGGATGACAGACTCTTGAGTAGACTTGATAGGCTTTGGATGTTCACCAATAGGGGTGTATGATGGAATTTCACTTAGGGTAATAGACTCTTTGATAGGATCAATGGGCATTGGATTGCATGATGGTGTTTGCATGGAACTAGAGGGCTCTATGATAGATTCAAGGATAGGATTTTGAGCTTGATTGCATGATGGTGTTGGATCACTTCCTAATAGCTCTTGGATAACATCCTTCATAGCTATGTTGGTGTCATTGGGGTGATTGATTTGACGGGGTGAATCAAATGTATGAGATGTATCAAATCCATGCTTAGGTGTTGAAGGTTTGGGTGATGGAGGAATTGGACAAGAAAATGAGGTTTCCAATGGTTTGGTCGAGGCATGGTGTTGGGAAAGTACATCTTGACTTAGATGTTGATGTGGGTTTAAAGATCCTTCTTGTGCTGGAATGACTTCCTTATGATAAGAAGTAACACAAGGATTATTTAGATTAGGAGCTTCATAGGTTAATGGAGTAGGATCTATATGATTGAATGGCATAAAGTATATAAGAGTAGATGGATTAGGATCGAGGTTGGATGGAGTGGGAGGCATATGGACTAATGGATTAGGATTAGGTAGGTTAAAGGGATATTGTAATGAAGGGATTGAAGTGAAAGGCTTTGACAAGTTAGGACTTGATGGATAAGGGGCATTATGGATAAGAGGATTAGGATTGGGGTTAGCTATGAATGGCTTTTGAATTTCAAGTTGATAATTTGGCTGAAGCCTAGCTCCTATATCGATAAGATACTTAACCAAGGCCTCTTTGCTATAAAATCTAGTCTCAATAAGGTAATTGATCATGGCATTCATGTTTTGGATGGATGGTTGGTTGGATTGGAAGTAAGCACTAGAGTGTAAAGATGAGGATGAGGGATCTTCATAGGATGCTGAAGCTATGTAGTGTGCGCATGAGGTTGGGTTTTGAAACATGGATTGGATATAAGGACCTTGCTCTAAACTAGTACTTCCTTTGTTGAAGATATCATAAGGAGGGTCACTAGACAAATGTTTAGGATTGGCATGATAACTAGACTTAGGACAATTACTAGATAAAGGTTTAGAATTAGCATGGTGTTACCTCATTTTCAAATATTTGCTAAAGCATTCATATGTTAAATCTTTCCCATTCATTATTCTTCATCATAGTCTCTTCCTTAGTCACGCCTCTAATCAATCATTTTTACTCCCGATTGATAATGCTTTGTGTTTTTGAACCTTTGTCAGCAAGTTCAAAAGTTCATGAACCTCCCAAATCCCCGACTAGTGACATCATAATGTTTATCTCGCTGGTCTTGTGTCATCTTGTTAAAGAAAAGTCTTCATCATCCGAGGGTCAGAAGTTCTTTGAAATTGAACGTGCTCATCAAGAGGGATCCTTTTTGCATTTTAAATTCACAGGACCTCTGGGTTTTGAATTCTAAGGGATTTAACTATTAGAGTGTAGAATTTGGTGTTCAATTGCAGTCGGAAAAGGTTATTTGGAAAATTTGAGTATCAGTTTAGTGGGATATGATAGAGTGCTATGATGAGTTGAATTGTTTAGGTGATTTGGGATTTCTACCATGTGTCAATGAAATAGAAAGGAGAGGGGTAAAAGACGAAATTATGGCTAAGGACTATGTTAGTGAGGATGAGGTTGATGTTGATGAGCTTGAGAAATGGATGTGGAAGGACCGGATTCAGCTTAGGCGCATCAGGGAGTGTCAGAAAATAAGTAATGTGATTGACAATGCAAATTAAACGCAATCCCAGTAGCAAGCAAAGAGGAAAAAGATGTCGAGGGCCCCGGATGGTATATTGAAATACATTCTTAAGATGGAGGAGGTTTGAAAGGCTCAGGGGTTTATGTATTGTAAATTTTAGAGAAAGGAAAGCAAGTGACTGGTGCTTCTGATAATCTTAGGGCCTAGTGCAAGGAGCGGGTGAGGTTTGATAGGAATGCTCCTGCTGCAATAGGAAAATATCAACAAGAAAATGCACTGCTAGGGATGGATGAAAGTGATTTAATTGTGGTGTCATTCTCTTCAGGAACTCCAGGATACTACTCCGGGTTCTTTGCTGTCTGCTTTGATGCAGCATTGTGATCCTCCTTAGTGGAAGTACCCTTTCGATAAGAGTGTTTCTCCTCCTTGGTGGCCAATTGGGAATGACGATTAGTGGTCATAGATAGGTTTTCCTAAAGGTCAAGGACCACCAGCTTACAAAAAAACCCCATGATCTGAAGAAGTCCAGGAAGGTGGGGGTTCTTGCTGCTGTCATAAGGCACATGTCCCCAGATATTGCTAAAATTTGTAGACTTGTAAGACAGTCAAAACGTTTGCAGGATAAGATGATAACAAAAGAGAGTGTAACTTGGATTGCTATTGTCAATCAAGAGGAAGCATTATGTTAGGAGCGAAACCCTGATGCTCGTTTTCCAACTGGTATTGCTGGATGTGGAAATTTTGGAATTCTAACTTCTAGCAGTAGTAGTGAGTTTGATATTGAAGGTTTTGATGACATCCCTGATTCAATAAATCTGAATAATCATGTTCAGGAAGATGGGGCACAAGACCTAGGTATCTTTAACATGGGTTTTGCAGAGAACAGTTGTTGGTCTATTCCAAATGGACATAACTCAAAGATAACCGGAAAGAGTAAAATGCATGAAGAGGCTGCAACACAAGGGCAGAAGCTCTATACATGCTCACAAACACTATCCATACAACAAACAGAAGCATGCATTTTTGGACCAAAACTTGAGGATTGTCCATCGATCTAATTGTCCTTACAAATAACATGTGCAAGGATGTGGTTTTCAGAGATTGGAACATGAAATTATCAATTCCACATTGTATCAATCTATATGGAAACCCATTGAAACTCATTCACAAGAGAAGGATCTTTCTCAACCAAGAAGTAGACAGCTAGCATCCCAATAAGACATGGATCTTCTTCCTCTCAATACAAGTAGTTTTATCATGCCAGATAATACTCGGGATAAAATCAATGAGCTACTTGCTTTGTATGATAATGGCCTGGAATAGAATAAGCAATGCGCCAATTTAAGTGCGCAATTGTACAATGCTAATGGACAACTTGATATGAGTATAGGACATGCCTTTCAGAAAGAAGGCTTCTTCAAAATTACACCTGAAGGCATCTTTTTCAGTCACAGTATGGAAGGAAAGGATGTCAGTGACTGCAGTGCAAGTGTGCCTTAGTGTAGTGTGAGTATGCTGAAATCAATAGAGAGAGTATATTCAGTTATGAAAGTAAGGTATTTGATAACTCCTTCGTGCCTCAATCTCTGGAAAATCACTAGGAACCTACAGTTTCAAGCTCCTTACATTGACTGTCGGGAATCCATAGGCCTCAAGTTAAGTAATCAGTCTCCATATGAAGATAAAATCTGGTATTTGGCGCATGAACTAAAAATTTTGGGTAATTAAAGAAGTCATAATTTTGAAATTACTTTATAAATTAAATAAACAATTAGCTGACTCAGAAGATGATTTGGTTGGAGTAAAGTCCCACACCTACTACGTGCAAGACATACTTGCCGGCTTCCTATAGTATGAGGCCATTAACATGCAAGTATTCTAGAAACCCACCTAAAAGGTGATTTATTTAACACTATTATTCACTGATATGAACTTTTCTGATCTTATATAGGGTTCCATTTCCAAATTACTTATATATATATTTTTTTTCCCAAAATTTATATTGATAAAATGAGGATAATGAAAGTATTATCATACAACAAGGGATCTTTGGTTTTCACAAGTGGCCTTTCTTGATTAAGTTGGAAAAAGACAGGATGATTTCTTGAAAAACAAAGACAGTTTTAAAATTTCAAGGATGACCTGTTCACATTTCATAGAACTACCCAAACAGATGAAACCTTGTTTCCCCTTTGGCTTATGAAACTTGTCAAACATTTTAAACACATTTTAAATTTACTCTCTGATAGGTAGATAAAAACATTAAAGTCTTTTGGGGATCCATATTACTAGAAACATTGATAGTTATGCTGCATGCTAACTTCATAAACATTGTGCAATGCATGTTAGAATTGGTAAATGTAATCTTCCTATTGTTTGTGTAAGTGCTACCCAACTTGATATGTAGGTATGCCATTAATAGATTTCCTTGCTCATGCTAAAATTGGAAGATTCCCCTAGTTTTTTTTAGGGGCATTCAAAGGGATAGATAAAACAAACACAATGATGAATTAGACACTCTCATTACTAGTAATAGCCCTTGATATCTTAGTCATTTCAGGTTCAGGCTTTGATAGTGACTGTGCATAAGAGTTTCTGATATATTACACCTTTCTTCATTTTCCAAAGAGTGGGAAATAGGTAATAACTTTGTTTCGTTGGTAATTGATTGAACCACAGTCCAGTTGTCACAAATTCATAATTATTTGTTGGCATTTTCACCTACAAAGTTGATTCTCCTCGTTTCTATTTTTCCTTTACTATGACAGTTGACATTATTATGGATAATGATTGATGTTATCTTTGCCATCTACTTGCTATCTAACAACATTCTCTTTGGATGACTGTTTTTTAATTTGAGCTTTCATCTCTTGATGATGATGTGTTTGTTGAATTGCGGTGCATATGAAGCTTTATTTGTTGTAATTTGTGACTACTTATGGTTATATTCTCCAATTATCCATTGTTCTAACATTCAATGTTAGAAATCAACATTTCTCTCCCTTGAAAACCATATATATATATATATATGATAAGGAATTGAGAGTTTCTTCAAACTTAATTGCTGTAACATTCCTATATGGCATATTTCCTCAAGGATCATGTATTATCATAAATGGTAGGGAAAACTTGGGATGTCTCATAAGATAGATTATATGCCAAAGCTAGAGTGAGTATTCAATTTGATGAGTATTCAAAAAGATATGAACCCTTTCTTGAAGGTTATTTGATGTATAATCTATGGGTCAATTTATTGATACAAGTTGGAATGTAAAATATAAGTGTATTTTACAGCTCATTGCCAGCTATAAGCTTGCAACCTTCAGAAACTTTGAAGATACATTTCAAAATTTTAAGGTATGATTCGATTCTTAAAATTTCAATTCATTTCTATGGTCGTACAGTTTTGGCGTGTTGTAAATGCATTTTTTATGTTGGTAAGTACTAAATCAATTTCAAAGATAAATGAATGTTATATTAGACTGCTCTTGTCAAGTACCAAGTTCTGGAAAAATTGATAGGAGCATAATATTGGCCTTCGGATGTTTTTTTCCTGTATCCATTGTAGGGTCTCCATTATTTAGTAATACAATGTTTGGAAGACCAGTTTATACTGGAAATCTTCTGAACTGTCTATTCCTACACCATCTTTACTTACAGACATAAGTCTTATTCCTTATCCATAATCATGTTATGCCTAAACAAGATCAGCACTAGCATGATACGCTAACCTTGAGAACTATGTTATTAACATGTACAATATGCTCATTAGTAAGACTTTAACATGAGAACATTCGTCGATATTTTAGAACGACAAAAATTTCCAATATCTTTCAGAAACAGAGAGTGAGAAACAACTCATTGTAGCCGCTATCTATTTCGTAAATTTCTCATATTTACTACAAAGCCGAAGATACATTGGTTTCTTCCAACTACATGGGATAGGGCCTGATAGGTGAATAAGCCTGAATAGGTACTAAGTAATTATTATATTTCACTTGAGCTAAATTCCTGCTTTGGATTGTATAACATACTTTACTTGATATATTTTATATGTGGGAATATTTTTGAACAAAATTTTGTATATGTTCTCATTGCTAATATTAAGATTATATCATATTTAATAAATAAGCATTTGTTTGGCTGTGTTCATTGCTTCTAAGTTCGCTGTAAAAAGATTTTACAAATTCTACTTTTGTATGGATGGCTTGAGCTTATTTTCTGAAGTTTGTGCATATAAGATTTTCTGTTGATATCCATGACTACAAAAGGTGTAGTTTACACTTTATGTTTACAAGATTTTCTATCGTCACCGATAATGTTACTTGCCTTTCTGTTTTTAGGGATACGCTCTTCTCTGTGTTGGTTTTCCAGCTTCAGATCTTGAAGTCGAAACTCAAGATGAAGATGAGGTATGTACTCTAACCTTATATTCTGATTCTTTTATATCTCATTGGCTCTGGAGTGTTAGCGTCAATTTTCCTCTTTAACAATAAGCTAACTGTTAGCGTAATTAACTCTCTGTTAGTGCTGTTACAAACATGCAACTGCAGCTTGCTCACTGTTACGCATGTTGCTTCCAACTGCACCTCAAACAGTTAACTACTTGCAGAGTGTAAGCTAACTAAAGGAAACTCTCTATTGTTTCCTGATTTTCCTCTTAAGATTCTTCTCCTACTGTGGTTATAAATCTGTAAATCTATACATTTGATTAATGAACAATGAACTCAGTTAATACAAATTGATATTTATGTGCTTGATTTTCATCTCTGTCGATCTCAGGAATTTCACATGGTATCAGAGCGGGAGGAGATGAAATCAAGTCTGTAAGTCTGTTTTTGCATTAAAATCACTTGTGTTTCTATTTGTCCTATCAGTGTCTTTTTTCTTCGTACACTCCATTTGTTTTGTGGCTCCAGAAGGTGTAGTTTGCAGCAAATGGAGGCGAATCAGTGAAGACAAAGGGAAATTTGAAAGGCCGCCTCTGTTTGAGAGAAGCGCATGCCTAAAAGGCATGGACTGGGCAAACTTTGGCGCAGCAGAAGTTTTTTATGCTCACGTTTTTTGCTGAGGCTGTTAAAAGTTGGAGCTTGCATTCTCTGTATCCTGGTCCAAGAGGAAGGCGTATGAGTCTAGGAGAATGGTACTGAAGATCTGCAGGATTCTTAAATTCAACTGCTTTGACAGCACGTGCCTTTGCTAATCGTTCACTGACCTCTGGTAATCAGCATCTGCCTTTGTGTGAAGGGGTGACTTGCTTGCAGAGTGGAGCGACTGGTTTGCATATTGGACTCACGCCCACTCCTCAAGGACCCTTCACTTATCAGAGAAATGCCATTCCAACGCTGAGTTGGATCTTTGAAATGCCCAACCGCCCCTGAAAACCTCTATAAGCTTTCATCTGGCCGCCATTTCCTCTCATCTCCCCTATTTGTTATTTTCTCTAAACAGCTTTTTTTTTTTTTTTTTTTCATTCTGCCCTAAATCTGCCCATGCCCTAATTAGGGCTTTGTATTTTGGGCCTCCGTATTTTTTTTTTTTGTATTTCTTTATTTTTGCCAAGGCTTTTTCAAAGATAGGTAAAAATAAAACTACAAAAAGGGGTAATTAAATCTGGGGTGGGACAAAATTGTTTGGAAGAAATTTAAGGTTCTTTTACAATATTAGTGTTATAATAGACCTTTTAATTGTCTACAAAGCACTAAAAAGGGCCATAGATTGGGGAGAATCATGCAAAGGGGTAGACAAGCACTCAACTTATAAAGTGTCATTTCATAGGTTAATCATGTCTTTTAAATAGAATTTCTTGTCTTGGAAACAAGGGATAAAGAATCACTGCCTTGAGTAGGATCTACTACCCTATCTCCTTGGACTGGTCCCTGAGCCAAGTGACTCTGATGAAAAGAATGCATGGTTTAATAATAATGACATGGTCTATGGACTAATATGTCTTACTATTTCTGAGGATACTCTACATCACATAGAGCACACTGAGTGCCCTTCTACTGCTTGGAATCATCATCCAACAATTGTATGGAGATATTGAATCTTCATCTGAAAGTGATGTTTTCTTGGAAAACCAGACTATTGATTATATCGACTTATGTTGCCTCATCTAATGTGGACACATCTTGTATGGATGATCAGTTTGCAGATTTAGATTTCAGAGATGCTTCTTCGAGAGCCTCCAGTGATTCTTTGTAGCAAGATCATTTATGTCTTTTGGATTCAATACATTGGGACCTCATTCTACCAGACATTTCTTTTTTGTTTGTAGAGTCCCTCATTTTGGATCTAGATGAAACTATTGAGGACATATGTCTTCTCTTTGAGGACCACTCTTTTGTCCTTGCATCTGTTGCTACTTTTAAGCTCTGTGTTGCTTCCTCGAAAGCTTCCAATGGCTTCTTGAAAGCTTCCAATGGCTTCTTGCAGCAGGGCATCCATAGTCTTCCTGATTTAACTTTCTGGGATGACCTCTTGATAGGAGTTTCAAACTTGTTTATGGAGACTCACATTTCAGATTTAGAGGACACATTTGAGGAGTTATCTCTCCTCTTTGTTGACAGCCACATCAACGTTGTTGGCCCACCATCTTCATCACCTTTGCAGCTTACTCTATGTGAAGACCTTAGATCTCCATCATCACTTTCCAACATGTGGACACAATTTTTAGATGCACACATCATCTGGATTTGGATTCCAATATCACCCATCTTTTTGGATTGGCTTCTCCAATCACCAGTGGATCATTTTCTTCCTAAGGGGAGAAATGTTGTTTGTAGGCAGTGGATCATATTCTGTCTTCAAGCGATCATCATTGGCATGGGAGCTCTTTCATTATGGGGGGATCCATATCTTCTTCTCTTATATTCTCTCTATATTTGTGGGGGAATTTTATATGTACATGGGTACCTAAAATGGCCTTGATGCCAGGACCCATCTTTGTTGACTATATTGGCTTTTGTCTCCATAGTCAGATTTAAGGGGGGGTTTTGTTCCCATGGGGTTTTCCCTCTTTCCTCTTTCTTCTCTTTAGGACTTTGTCTCCTTAGTTAGCCTTAAGGGGGGGTGTTAGCGTAATTAACTCTCTGTTAGTGCTATTACAAACATGCAACTCCAGCTTGCTCACTGTTACGCATGTTGCTTCCAACTGTACCTCAAACAGTTAACTACTTGTAGAGTGTAAGCTAACTTAAGGAAACTCTCTATTGTTTCTTGATTTTCCTCCTAGGATTCTTCTCCTACGGTGGTTATAAATCTATAAATCTATGCATTTGATTAATGAACAATGAACTCAGTTAATGCAAATTGATTTTTATGTGCTTGATTTTCATCTTTGTTGATTTCAGGAATTTCACACTAACTAATGCAAACTCAGTAAACAATAGTTAGTTTCAATGAATTTTATTTCATGCAATGAGTTAACTAAAGCGATTCATGCAACATCAGTTACTCTCTATTCCACCACCTTCCTTTCCTTTCATGCAAATAAGCTAACAGATGATACAACAATTCTATTCTCTATTTCACCACCTCTTCACCGCAATGTCAGCTATTACGATGGTTAATCATTGTATTATTTAATGCATTCTATGATAGTTAATCATAGAGAATGAATTTATTTTTTTGCAGCTCTGTTTTCCTCTACTTTTTTTCCTTTTTGCAAGTTTTGCTTCTTTTTCTTTTAGCTAGATCATTATGCAGGTTCAGCTGCAAATTCCACATGGTATCAAAGCACATGGGAGCTTGAAAGAAGTAGCATAAACAATTTTTTTTTACAGGAAGGTTGAAGATAGAGCTGAGTAGTGACCTCTTCGTACCTGTGTTTGAAGGATTGGATGGGATACCTCCTTGGAGGTTCTATGAGGGAGTGCTTTCTTTGAAGCTGCAAACCTGTTCTTTGTGGCTCATTGCCTTCTTCATTGACTGCTCAGACATCAAGGAGAGGTGGCCTGCTATGGAGGATGTGCCCTCCAAATAGAGGCTCACGCCTTACCCTCCAACGCAAGCCCTTTCCTCCACTCTAATGCCTGAACACACTTGTTATCCTCGGTGTGGATCCATGACTGCAACGTCAGTTCCAAGATGAACATCTCTCAAGCTTTGGCAAATAGCATGGTGCCTCCGTTGATATCATGCACACATTGTCATCCACCCTCATTATCTTCTTTATGTGCGCTAGTGGAAGTTGGTGGTTCTTGAAATCACTCGCCTACTTGATTTCTTGTATCTGAAATGCTCATTTGGAAGTTGAACAGGAAAGCAGATCTTGTGTTTCTTTTCCCATTGAATGGCGATTGAAGGCTATAGAGGCTGCTAAGCGTGGCAAAAGAGGGTGATCTTCGTTTGTTTAGTGTGATCAAGAGGTGAGGACCTGATCCAGTGTGGAAAAGGACGTTCATGTCACTGCATGTGAAGGAGAAGTTTCTTTTCATGCTTTTTGCATTCATTCTTGGGGGATTATACATGTACTTTGTAATCATGAATTGAGATAAAGTTCCATTTACGGGGGGTTAATCATGTCTCTTAAACACCATTTTCATCATTCTGTTGTTAGGCTAGCTTCAGAGAATTTTTTCTCTTGGAAACAAGGGATAAAGAATCACTACCTTGAGCAGGATCTACCCTATCTCCTTGGACTTGTTCCCGAGCCAAGTGACTATGATGAAAAGAATGCATGGTTTAATAATAATGATATAGTCTATGGACTAATATTTCTTACTATTTCTGGGGATACTCTACATCACATAGAGCATACTGAGTTCCCTTTTACTACTTGGATCATCATCCAATAGTTGTATGGAGACATGAATCTCCATCTGAAAGTGATGTTTTCTTAGAAAACTAGGCTATTAATGATATTGAGACTTATGTTGCTTCATCTAATGTGGAGACATCTAGTATGGATGATCGATTCATTGATACCCCATCAACAACACCTGTTGCAGATTTAGATTCTAGAGATGCTTCTTCGAGAGCCTCCAATAATTCTTTGTAGCAGGATCATTTATGTCTTTTAGATTCAGTACATTGGGACCTCATTGTACCAGACATTTCTTTTTTGTTTGTCTAGAGTCCCTCATTTCGGATCTAGATGACATTATTGAGGACATATGTCTTCTCTTTGAGGACTACTCTTTTGTCCTTGCTTCTGTTGCTACTTTTAAGCTCTATGTTGCTTCTTCGAAAGCTTCCAATGGCTTCTTGCAGCAGGGCATCCATAGTCTTCCTAATTTAACTTTTGGAGATGATCTCTTGATAGGAGTTTCAAACTTGTTTATGGAGACTCACATTTTAGATTTGGAGGACACATTTGAGGAGTTATCTCTCCTCTTTGTTGACAACCACATCAACGTTGTTGGGCCACCATCTTCATGGCCTTTGTAGCTTGCTCTATATCAATCTTCACAAGATCTTGGATCGCCATCATCATTTTTTGACATGTGGACATGTGAGTAGTTTTTAGAGGCACACATCATCTGGATTTGGATTCCAGTATCACCCATCTTTTTGGATTGGCTTCTCCAATCACCAATTGATCCTTTTCTTCTTAAGGGGAGAAATGTTGCTTGTAGGCAGTGGATCATAATCTGTCTTTAGGCATTCATTATTGGCACAAGAGCTCTTTCATTATGGGGGGATTCGTATCTTCTTCTCATATATTCTCTCTATATTTGTGGGGGAATTTTATATGTACATGGCTACCTAAAATGGCTTTGATGCCAAGACCCATCTTTGTTGGCTATATTGGCTTTTGTCTCCTTAGTTAGACTTAAGGAGGGGTGTTAGTGTCAATTTTTTAATTTAACAATAAGTTAACTAATACAAACTCAGCAAACATCAATTAGTTTCGGTGAATTTCCTTTCATACAATGAGTTAATTGAAGAGGTTCATGCAACATCAGTTACACTATTTCACTGCCTTCCTTTCCTTTCATGCAAATAAGCTAACAAATGATACAAAAGTTCTACTCTCTATTTCCCCACCTCTTCACCATAATTTCAGCTATTACGATGGTTAATCATTGTATTATTTAATGCATTCTATGATAGTTAATCATAGAGAGTGAATTTTGTTTCTTTGCAGCTCTATTTTCCTCTGCTTTTTTTCCTTTCTGCAAGTTTTGCTTCTTTTTCTTCTAGCTAGATCATTGTGTAGGTTTAGCTGCAAATTCCACATGTAGATGTTGAAATGAAGGGGATATAATTTTTGACTAAGGAAATATATTTTTCTCATAGTAAAGCTTTCTCTTTTTTGAGATAAATTGCTTTTCTCATATCTGAATTATATTTATTCATTTTTCTACTACTTTATTTTCATTTTAAATTTGTTATCTTGTAAAATGCACATTGTATCAATAAGGGGTCATATTTGTTGGTTAATTACCACTTCTTATCAAAGGACAAGCGTAACATTAATGATAATTATAGATAGAACTATGAGTACAAGTACATAGAGGGGTGTAGTATCAAATTGTTGAACCAATATTACAAACTTCTTTGATCACAATACCCTTATAGAATGTAAGTAGTCAATGGGACCAACTGGGATCTTGGTGGAAACTCCCTTATTTCCCTCAACATTGTAAAATGGATGTTGAAGCTTGACCCTACAATGCCTTTTCTTATTATAGTTATTATAAATCAAAGAGCGAGTTAGACATGCATGAAGAAAAAATAGCAAAAGAGATAGTGTCTCTCTTTTGATATTTCCTTTGACCCAATACCCATTTAAACCATTCCAATATGATTAGGGTAGGCGTAACTAATAAAGTGTATAACTACTCAACACATATGACATGACACTTAAGATGTTTTGTTAATATCAATAATGTTTAATTAAATGCTAACAAATACTAATGTTTGGGTACACTATTTGCTAACTCCAACACCCCATCCTAGCTAAAAGCTCAAACAAATTTTCAAATCTCTCAGAACATAAATACCTTCACTTTTCATTAGCAAGTGAGACAATCTTTTCACATTTTTCATTGAGGATTATTGGAAACCAATTATTGTTTGTAAGCACTATACATAATTTCTTCTCATGTACATTTCTCTTCTAACACATCAATAAACTTGTCGAAAGCAATAGTGATTGTCAGAGACCAATTCTCTATGTTTGCAATCATCTGAGACAACTCTTGTACACTTCCCATTAGTGACCATCAGAGGCCATTCCTCCTCCATCATGATTTTGAGGGACCAATTATTCAACTGTGACTTTGATGAAGATGCTTATGAGTTATCTGAATAGTTTCTACTTGTGCTAAAGTCTCAAGAGGTTTATTTTGTGTTTTAAATTTATATTGTGCCAAAGCATTCTTAACATGGGTATCAAGGCCAAGGGGTTGAGCTTAATTAGTTAAACATTGAGTTCTCATTGTGGAGACCCAAGTTCGAATCCCAAAGGGACATCTTATAAGTGGATTTCTATGTAATGACTCTTGGTCTTCCATTGTTGGCTTCTAGTGTGGAGGTGGTTTTTAAATAAGTGGATTTCTAAGTTATGACTCTTGATCTTCCATAAGTGATTGCTCGAAAAGAGCTTGTACTGGACTCATGGTTGTGCTTGCAAGAGATTGTATTAGTCTCATGTTGATGCTAAGTTGAGAAAAATATTTGTAAACAATTAGCAATATAAAAAAACAAAAAAAACATGGGTATCAATACCTCGACACCACAAACAGTATGCCAATAATTCAAAGTTCAGAGTTTTTTGGTCACTCACTTAGATGTTGTGCAGATGCTTTTAGTTCTTGAGTACTTTTATTGCTAGACATTGGGCATTTGAAATTTGTCTCAAATGCTCATATAGTAATTTGGTCATACTTGTATTTCATGAATGATATACTAATTCTGACTTGCAAGAAAAGGGTAAGTTGCATTCTTTTTCTTTTCATTAATAAATTTGAAAATTTCCCTTGTGGGGTGCCTTTCAGCCTAGATGCTATGATTGGGGCATCTCTTCCATCAAATTCTCCTAGGACTTGCACTTTTGCTTATCTGTTGGGGTATGTCACACTAAGAATTGGAGCATGGTTGTAACATCTAGATTCTAAAGACAAAAAAAATCAAAAAAATTACCATGAAGTAATTTTAACAAGGTAAAACAAAATGAGATAGAGAAATTTTTCCTTTTATTCAACATATAATCAAGTAACTACAATTACAAGATTTCTCAATACAAATACAATAAACTATATTGTTCATCACAAGTACAATTATTTTAAAAAGTAAATCAATTACAATATAAAAACTTTGTAATATTTACTACCTCTGAATATCTGACATCTTTATCACAAGTCCTGGCATGTTTCCTTCTTGGAGAGAGAGCATCTTTCTAGTGATTTACCTCCATCTACAAACTGGCAGTCTGCCACACATCTTCCACATACGAAGTGGCCCTACCCTTCACAAGGAATATAGACCATAGGTGACCAATGGTTATTTGCCTTTTCCAAGTACAAAGTATTGTATTCTACTCAACTCTATCAATCATACAACCCTAAATACCCTCTAGCTAATTATGATTTCCGATATGTTGAGTAATTCGAATACAGTGAACCGACAATGCATGCAGAAAACAAATACATTACTTTGGCCAAAGTTTTTAACTATAAATAATGGTCATA
This sequence comes from Cunninghamia lanceolata, assembly GCA_027924645.1. NCBI lineage: Eukaryota > Viridiplantae > Streptophyta > Pinopsida > Cupressales > Cupressaceae > Cunninghamia > Cunninghamia lanceolata. The sequence continues at coordinate 1,988,208 of BSBN01001197.1, read as the reverse complement.
TGAACGTAGTCATTGTGTTCACCCACCCCTACTCGACTTGGATAATGTCATATTCATGCAGTTATTCACTCTGACTATCTATACATAATTGGTTTAATCATCATGACCTGATAATAGTCTACTTAGACTTAGTTAAGTCTAAATGACATTAACCCTCATTTGGTCCAAATCGATTCTAGGGATTTAAACAACCATTGAGTACTATAATATTTCTACTTTATCATTCCTCATAAAAGATTAGAAAAGACCTTTGGTTTAACCCAACCATAACTAGGTTTACAATAAATCTTGCTAAGGTATTATCCTCTACTCAACAAGAATATGAATACCTATTCAATTCAACCATATGTGATGTCAATGCTCATCACTACATATTTATACCCTTATATGCTTTATACAAGTTTACTTCTATATAGATTTGGTCTGTTTCTGCAAATTGGTTTACTATTGACCGAATTCATCATGGTTCTAGTTTAGATAGGAGAAGAACTTTGACTCATTATCCTATTCAACTAACTATCAGTAGTTATTCTATCCTTTCAAAGGATACCTCATAGTCACCATTGTTCTCCATGAATCTAAGTTTATTGGATAAGATACCATTTAGACAAAGCACAGAAAACAAGATTGGTTTCAATACCATTAGCTTCACTAAATACTCTATTTCGTATTACTCTTGATAGGAGAGTTTACTAATGAAAACCCTTTACACTATTCTCATAAGAATTCAATATATATTTCACCTATGATAAGAATAGTCGACTTATTCCTGAAGATTACTCTTCTCACTGTGTGACTAGTTTTCTAATCGATAGAAGACTATAACTATTTCTAAGAAAATTTGTTTATAATAAATTGAACAATAGAAGAGTCTACCTATCAGTTAAAGATAGATGTATTATCGACTCACTGTGATTATTCATAACTGAATATATTGCCAGAACTAGCATTGGTCCATAATAGGCTAAACAACGCTTCTTAGATATACTAAAACTCACCTTTACCATCAACTCAGATAAATAAGTCACAATGATAGTATTAAAGTCGACACAAATAGATTATTACATAGAATAGCTTACATTTAACACTGACAAGATCTAACCAAACTTAGTTAACGATTGCTCATAACAACTATACAATATGTTTATCTCTATCTGATAAAACAACATACAGGAATATCTACCTAACAACGTCGGCTTACTGAGTATATGGACCAGTGATAAGCTACTATGTTCGTCCCCAATGACCACACTCTTACTAAACTTTACTAGCTTTCTCATTGCCCACCATGAACTCTCTTCTACCTCATAACTAGACCTCCCTCTATACAAAACTTAAGCACTTACCAGATATATGTCATCGACAATCTAAGCCGTGGCTTTTAAGAGCTCAAAACAGACTCATAAAGAGTCATCCTATCTGTTCACTCCCACTCCAAAACAGTTCTCAAAACTCATAAAAATCAAACGGTAATGACCAATGGTTTGACTTAAACTTAGCTAAAAATGTGTAGACATTGACAAATGTTAATGATGGATACATCATTTGAGGAGATCAACAATGGTGGTGGAGTCATCCGCCACTCCTCCTATACGAGGCCACCAACTTCTAAAAACTAACCTAAGCAATTAGTTACTCTTAATGAATAAGTTCGATCCATCATGCTTTTATCATTTAAAGCATTCCTCAAAAGATGCCTTTGGCTACTCAACTTAAAACCATACTATTATATCATGAGGTATTTCCTCATTCGACTCATTCATTTATATATTTATTTTGATCAAATCAAATATTATTTATATAGCATTATCTCTATTTGATTTCATGATTTAATCAATAAGAGAATAATACTAAAATGAAAGTTATGGATAACATGATTGAGTTGAGCTAGTCTCCTCATCACGATCCGTATACAAAGCAAGTCATCTTAACTCGACGATAAAGTCTTAACGTTAAGAATGGGTTAAATCACTTCAAAAGACTTAGTAATAATATGACAACCTTTATATGACAATAACATCGTAATATTTATGTTAAATGTAAATAGTCGTAAATCAAACTTAACGATGTCATTAATGACTAAGACGACTTAATATGACTAAGAACAATTGTAAAACAATATTGACTACCTATCAATTAGGTTCAAAAGTGAACTGACAAAACTAAGCTTACCTCTTACGACACATTAGTTCACATTTTCGTTAAACACTTTTAACTCGGTTTCGCAAATAAACCATTCGTATCCCAAGGTCTATACGTCTCTCCTAGAAAGATACTCTCTCTCTTCTCCGAGAGTCATCTGATAGCCTGTAATCCTGTTTTGCTTGTCATCAAACAATACATGTGATCAGTGCATCATTATTCAATTAATTCAACTAATAAATCAAATCTCATAAAACAATTATTAAATTGATATTAACATAATCATTCCTATAATTTCAATAAATGACATTCAATATAATCCATATTTTTCCTTGTCATTAATCTAAATTTCATAATGAATTTACTTATGTCCAAGTAAAAAGTAAAAGTAAAGCAAAGCTAAAATTGGGGATGTAACATATCCTTCCCCTAAAGATTCATCGTCCTCGATGATATAAGGTATTTAAAGTATCTAAAAAGCAAGTTCATTGTTTTCAACTAGTAACATTATTAAATAAATGAGGAAATTTTTGATAAAATTCATGGTAATCCTCCCATTTAGCATTTTCCTCAGCATACTAGTCCCATTGGACCTTGCATTGCAAGACTTCTCTGTTACGCAAGTGGAGCTTGCGTATTTCTAACACTTTGAGTGGCTCGATCGTGAACACCCCTGGGTCTTGCATCTGTAAAGAATTCCAAGTCAAAAAATGATTATTACCTGCAATATATTTCTTCAAATAAGACACATGAAAAACATTGTGCATTCTAGATAAGACTGGTGGTAGAGCAATTTTGTAGGCAACCGGATTGACTACTTCCAGCACTTCAAAGGGTCCCACATATCAAGGGGCCAGCTTAGAAGATTTCCCAAACTCAATAGAACTTTTATGAGGTTTAACCCTCAAAAGAACTTTATCTCCTATGGAGAATTGCCTTGGAACACATTTTGTATCCGCATAGCTCTTTTGCCTATCATTGGCTTCTACCAATCTTTTTCTAATCAGCTTAACTTTCTCTTCCATTTTAGCTAGCATTTCTGGCCCGATGCTAATCCTATCCTCTAGCTTATCCCAACTTATAGGAGTTTGACATCTTCTTCCATACAATGCTTCGAATGGTGCCATTTTCATAGCGGAATGATAGGAATTGTTGTAAGCAAATTCCACAAGTGGTAAGTATTCTTCCCACTTATATTGTTGATCCATACAATACATATGCAACAAATCTTCCAAAACTTGGTTAACTCTCTCAGTTTGCCCATCGGTTTAAGGATGGTAAGTTGTACTCACATTGAGTTTAGTCCCTAGAGCAGAAAATAAAGTTTACCAAAACCTTGATGTTACACGCGCATCTCTATCTGAGATAATCTTTTTCAGGGAAACCATGCAATCTAAATACCTCTTATACAAATTTACAAGCTAATACAGGTGCTCCATCAGTCAAATTCCCCAGTATAAAATGTGCTACCTTTGTGAGTTTATCAACTACCATCAAAATGGCATCATGTCAATTCCTTGACATAGGAAGTCCTTGAACAAAATCTATGCTAATAACTTGCCATTTCCACTCTGGTACATCATACGGATATAACAATCCTACGAGGTGATGATGCTCTGCTTTTACCCTTTGACATTCTAAACAACTTGCTACAAATCTTGCAGCATTATTCTTCATTCCTTTCTAGAAATAAAGAGGTTTAACATCCGCTAGAAGTTTAGTTACTCCTGGATGCCCTGAATATGGGGCTGTATGAACTTCTTTCCATACCAAGTCCCTTAATCCAGTTGAATCAGGCACATAAATTCTATCTTTATACCTCATTAATCCATTTGACTCAAACAGAAAACCATCATATCTTTGATCTTTACGATTATCTTTCAAAGCCTGCATAACCTGTTTATAAAACTCATCACCTGACAAATTTTACAATACCAAATCCTTAAAATTTCCACGAATAGAAATAATAGAAGCTATATGTCTTCTACGACTCAAAGCATCAGCTACTCTATTCTCTTTTCCTTTGATGTAGTTTATCTCAAAGTCATTGTCAAATATCAATTCTAACCATCTCCTTTGTCATGCATTTAAATGTGGTTGAGAGAAAATATACTTAAGACTTTGATGGTCTGATTTTAGTACAAAAGTCTTTCCCAACAAATAATGTCTCCACATTTGCAAGGCATGAGTTACTGCTGCCAATTCTAGATCATGCAGTGCATAATTTTTCTCATAAGATTTCAATTTCCTTGACTCATATGCTATGACTCTTCCTTCTTGCATAAGCACTCCTCCTAATCCTTCTCCTGAGGTATCTGTGATTACCCCAAATTGTCCTTTAGGCTCAGGAACTTTTGAAATTGGAGCTGAAGTTAACTTTTCTTTTAAGAGATCTAATTCTTCCTCACATTTGTCTGTCCATTCGAATCTCTTTCTATTCCTCTGCAAGGAAGTGATTGGACTAGCAATACTAGAGAAATTTAGAACAAAATTTCTATAATAGCTTGCCAGGCCCATGAAACTACGCACCTCATGTGCGTTTGTTGATACAGGCTAATCTAGAATAGCTGTGATTTTTTAGGATCAACAGATATTCCATTAGCTGATATGATATGCCCTAGATATTAAATTTCCTTCTGGAAGAATGTGCATTTAGATAGCTTCCCAAATAACTTATGTTCTCTTAACCTTTGTAGAACTATTTGCAAGTGTCGATGATGTTCTTCCTCATTCCTAGAATAAATGAGTATATCATCTAGAAAGACTAGAACAAACTTATCTAAACAATCCCTGAATATACTATTCATGAGATTCATAAATGCAGTAGGAGCATTTGTTAAACCAAATGGCAACACTATGAACTCATAATGTCCATATCTGGTTCTAAAAGCTATCTTATGAATATCTTCATCCTTCAGTCTTAACTGATGATATCCTGATCATAAATCAATCTTTGAAAACACGGCAGCTTCCCTCATTTGATTAAAAAGATCATTAATACGTGGCAAAGGGTATTTATCTTCACCGTTGCTTTGTTAAGCATATGATAATCTATACACAAACGAAGGGTTCCATCCTTCTTCTTAACAAAAATAACCAGGGCACCCCAAGGTGAAACACTGGGTCTGAATAAACCTTTAGCCAACAATTCTTGTAATTGTGCTTTCAATTCCATTAACTCAATTGTCGTCATACAATAGGATGCTTTTGATATAGGCTCAGATCTTGGTTTAATATCAATAGAAAAATCAAACACCCTCTTGGGAGGCAATCCTCAAAGTTCTTTTGGAAACACATCCTGAAATTCCTAAAGAAAAGGATACTTTTCCCCAAAAGATAAACTAGGCTTTCCTACCCCTTCTTCCACCTATTCCATCTTAACTACAAATAGCTGACAACTTTTCCTTCTAACCCTTTTTAATTGCTTAGCAGAGATAGTCTTGATTTTAACTTCTCTCCCTTGGAATTGTTGATAACTGAGAGGGGGGGTGAATCAGTTATCTTAATTATTCAACTTTATTTTCTTCTTAGACAATTAGTGCAGTATCAAAACTTATAAGCATAAATAAACATGAAAGTAGAATGAAATCAATAATATAACACAAGGATTTTTACATGGAAAACCCTGTTAAGGGAAAAACCACAGGGTGACTAACCCAAGATTGTATTCTCTGTTAAAAGAATAAGATAGTACAAAATGGCACTTGCCAATTAGGGCTCACTGCCTGAGCACATTGCTCACAAGAGGCTCACTGCCTACAATAGTTTATAGAAGGAAACTAGATACTTGAACTAATGAGAAGCATCCGCATGTGCTTAGGTTTAGTTCTGGTTAAGCTCAATATACTGATCTACTGCACTTGATTCTTCCTCTGCCTTAGTGTTGTTGTTCTGTCACATATCAGACCTCTATCTTTGTTCCCACACTATTCTCTGCTTTTCTTCGCACTACACAACACACCACACAAACCTTCATACTGAAATCAATCTAGTATATATATCCACATCAATGAATTCAATCATCTTTCTAGTCAGCATCCAAAAAACTTAAGATATTTCCAAACTCTAGTTTGTCGGCTGAATCCATGCTTACTAAGTGATGCGTATCAAAAAGATAGTTATATATGTCATCAATCATGTCGGCCAATCATGAATGATACCTTAAGAACCTTGATCACCATCAGTATCTCATCCAAATTAAGGTTTGATGCTCTGTCGGCCAGTTCTTCCTCTGTCTACTCTGCCAAACAGGAACCCAATACTTAGGTGTTCATATCTCTCCACTCTTCCATCACCGGAGGCTCAAACTCTAGAATCTATCAGTCAAGGTACTCCTCTTGACTTCCCTAAGTCCACACTTTATAGAGATACTTCCTCTGAGAGATCCGGACTTGACTGTCCGATCTTACTGCATGCTCTATTCTTGGTCACCAGACCAAAATACTCTTCAATCTGATTTCTAGTATAGACACACCATGTCCTGCGGATGTGTGGGATGGAATTTGTTGCCATCAATGACATCACCCATGAAGCCACACAGTGTCTCTTGCCAACAATCTGCCCCTTTGGCATTGATGGCAACACTTAGTGAAAAATGACTAAGTGTCACACTATACTCCCCCTTGGCTGATGCTCTGTTCTAATGTACACTTTTTCGAAGCTCCCCCTTAGCTAGATTCCACATTTTTCAATGCTACTCAGTCCCCCTTTGACATCAATGGCAAAGGGTAGGGTCTGCACACCAAAATTTCCCAAAAACAATCTATACTTGGCCACATAAACATATATACATGTTTTACTTACATATACTGAATTATATCTGCAAAAGTTGTCTTCAACTGGGCAAATTTTGTCACCCAACTCTACTTCATCCTGTCCAAAATTAAGATGTGACCACTCAACAGGAATGCAAAATCTTCTACCCTTTTTAGATCTGTCAGATCACTGGTCCGGGCTATGGTCTAAGCATCAGATAGGGCCTCATGCATGGCCTCTAATTTAGGGATAATTATCGATCCCTTCTTATTCTATTTTTCTTCTCCTTCTCAAGCTTCTTTATTTCATTTATGACTGCAATAGTCTGACACTCCTGATTTATTATGGAAGAGGTGAGAGGATCAAAATTCTGAGATATACTTGAAAGTTTTCCCTCTTGTTCTTTCACTTTGTTCTCAATATCCATTGTCACTTTAGGCTAGGATAGACAAATTTTATATATATCTCCGCCATCTTTAAGAGCATTTTCTAAGCTCTTTATTCCAATATTCAGATTTCTCCTATCATTTGCTATGTACCCCTGTACTTTAGAGAATCTTTTACCCAAAAATTATTTCTGGACCTTGTCTTCTGTTGCTTTCTCTAAAGAGTCAAAATGTGTATTAACAGAGTTAACAAGAGACTTTAGATTACCGGATGTGGAGACTGAAGAATCTTTTTGGAAGGTTGGCATGATTTTCTCTAGCACACCGGATGCAATCTCTTTTAGTTCACAATCTTCCATGTGAGACTTCTGAAGTTTTTCTTTTGCCTTTGCTTGAGCAAAGGATGCTATCTTCATAGTTTGAACCAGGGAAAGAGAATCAAAATTGAATGGCCCTTGAAGTAGCTCTGGTTCATCAATCTCCATCATTTCTTTAGTCAAGAAATCTTTGACAGTTTTTGCAGTGTCTCTTGCCGGAGACAGAGTCTTCTTTCCTTCTGCAGCTTTAGCACTGTCACTTGTGGTCTTCTCAGTTTGACCTTCTTCTCTTCCCTTCACTTCTTCTTTTTTCTCTAATATTTCTTCTCCTTTAGATCCGGAGACTACTGGGGAATCCGAATGAGAGATATTTACTTCTTCTTGGACTTCCTCTTCCAGAACAGAGGAATCCTGGTCCTTGGACTTCTCCTCACCTATCTGCTTTGGTTTTTCTACAATCTTTTATTTAGGATCTTCCTTTGATACACTTGGTCCTTCAACATCAGAAGGTTCATCACTTATGTCCTCTATGATAGGAATGTTGAATCTTTTGTATGAATTCCAAAGGATCTCTTCTATTTCTTTTGCTACTTTGTCAGTTTCTCCAAGCATAAGTTGATTCATTCTAGCTTTGCTCTGGAACTCATCCTTGCAATCTTTGAAGATCATATTCATTTGTTTCAGAGTGATTGAAGGATAGAGCTGAATAGCTATTTGTTCCTTGATCTCAAGGTCCTTGGCCTTAGCATTGTTCTTCCTTATCTCTAGTTCCTTCTCTAGGCTTTTGGGAATTAGAGATATGATTTCAATAAAAGCCTTATTATAGATATTCAAATACCTGACTGTAGCTTCTTGCAAGATCTTCTGGTCAACTTCATTATACTCATCATAGAACTCAGTCATTGGTTTTAGGTTCTCATCCATAGTGACTAATTTGATGATATCATCAATGCGGAGAGTAGGCTTTTCAACAAATTCCTCTACCTTCTCTTCTTTGCCTTGACCGGTAGAGGGTTCACCAGATGTTTTCTTCTTCTTCTTAATTTTCTTTACTTCCTCATCTGTCTCTGTTTCTTCATCATATTTGAGGCTTGTGTATGGTCTTGTAGCCTTTGTCTTTGTTCTCTTTTCTCTTTTACCAGATGATTTTGCTTCTGGTTTTGATGCCTTTGAGCTCTTAGCAATGGTAGGTGCAAAGCTCTTAGAGGATCTGGTCCAGGAGGGGGCTTCTATCAGAGCACTTTCTTTTTCTGCTTCTTCCTTCTCTTTCTCTACCCTTTCCATCTTCTCTCTATTGGCATCAAGTGCCTCCTTTGATATTCCATATCTCTTGGTGACTTCTTCCACTTCCCTTCTTACTTTTCTCTTGATCTTAGGCTATCTTAGTTCAACATGAATCTTTACACTCAGTTCTTGAAAGGTTCCAAACCTTTTTGCCTTAGGGTCCTTGGGTTGACTTAGCATGTGTTGAACATGTAGCTCTACAATTTTCTCATCTACTTCATACCCCATTGGCATGATCCAGACAGTCCTTGGCTCTACTACCTCCATTAGGCATTGATCAGTTTCTACCATAAAGCATATTGTATCCTTATACTTTTCAACTAGAGATTGGTGGATTCTCTCTCTGGTTTGCATCATATTCTGAAAGTTCTTGAAGTAACCCCACAGAGCTATATTTCATGCCTTAGCATCCCCAAGCCCATGCAAGTAATCTCTGATTTGTATGGCTATTGGTCTGTCATTTTGCCATATCCAACCACTGGCTCCGGGTAACTCATTCATAAAGTAAAAGAATAGACATAATATTAGACCACCATATTTGAATAAGTTTTTCTTGTCCTTGATCCTTTGTAAGTTTTCTAAGAGTTGGCTCATAAGAAGTTCGTAGAGATCATAGTCAGCATTTTTTCTTAGCATTTCATAAGTAGTATACACAGCAGTTCCAGACACTGAATTCTCCCTACTGGAGTGATATATCTTATAGCCAATTATCATAGATACAAACTTGATATCCGGATCAGTGATATCTTCTATAGTCATTGCTCTCTTGACAAATTTTGATCTGGTTGCCTCACTCACTGTCCGATTCTTGGCAGATTTGAGAGCAGGTAACCCACTAGATGAGTGCAATCCGGTAACTGCTCTAATGGCATCCTTGGTTATCTTGAATGGTCTCATCAACCACATAAAGTTGTCATGCATTCTATTTAGAACATACCGGACCCATTCATCTTCTGCAAAACAGGGGAAATAGATGCAATGTCCAAAATGCTTGTCCCGGATAGCTTTGTACTATGGTTTGAGTTCAAAAGCATCATCTATTAACTGATTGTGATAGATATCCATTAGCTTGGATTCCCCAAATTCCTCAATGTTTGCATGAATATATGCCCTAACATCTTCTACATGCAAAACCCCATGCGGAATGCTTGAAAAGGCGCCTAGAGAATCAACTTCTAGGGATTTGTAGGGATGTTTCTTGAATTTAGGATGCAGCCTATCAGTGATCTTCACAACATTTGGAGTAGCCATCTTTTAAAAGATTCAGAGAGAGATTTCAAGAGCAAAAAATACCTCTTACGCTTCTAGGGTTCACAAAATGAGCCGGATCGAGTTGCTTGGATGAATCAACTTCTGCGGTTGATCTTTGAGAGGTTTGAGATAACTTGTTGTAGAGATCCTTCTCTCTTCTTTTTGAATGCAAATGTGCAAATGATGAACCAAAGAACCCTTTTATTTCTGCGCAAACCCTAATTTCATTTTGCAATAAATGCACAACCTAAGTTATTCTGGTTGCCTTGTTTTCCTTGTTCTGAGAGAGATCTTTCCGGATCACTGAGATGCACTTAGAGTTATTCTTGGTGAATATTAGCAACCTATCTACCTTTCTCCAATCATTCCATTTATCTGCAGATCAAGATACCTCAATTTGAATCATACCAGATCTAACTGTGAAGATCCTGTTCTTACCGGATGATTGTTAAACCGGATCAATCTTGGTAGATTAACCTCTTCTAAATTTCTTGTGGATCTTCCATATCTTTACCAAGGCTTATTTAGATGTTTCTTTGAGAACCCTTTAATCTGCAACTTTCTTTGTGCCAATTTCAGGCACCAATTAGCTGGTTGGGGGAAAATGTTCTTCCTTGTGTCTCCCCCTGAGCCAGAGCTCACTATTTAATTTCTGGAAGGAATATCAGTACCAGATTCTGGTGCAGATCCATCCTCAACATTTTCTATACTCCTCTTAACCCAAATCTTGTTCATCTCCCTTTGAACTTCATCGGCATTCACTTTTCCTTTTCCTTTGTCTTGATTATAATTATGATGCATTGGACCCCTTTTATCCTGATTCTTGGATCTACAGAATTTGGTAATATGACCGGATCTATTGCAATTGTGGCAAACAACATTTCTTTGCATTTTTGACTGATATCATCTTGATCTACATTGATTAGCCATATGTCTCATTCTATTCCATGCAAAGCATCTACCATTGAATGAATTGTTCATTTGCATATTTCTACATTCATGGGATTTGTGACCATACCTTTTGCAGTTGAAACACTGTCTGGAGAAGGATGAATTAGTCTGATTCATTCTCTTTCTACACAGATTTGCTTTATGACTAAAGTTATTACAGTTGTGGCAGTATCCATTGAAGGATGGATATCTTTGAGCATTAGGTTGCCTTACCAGAGGTCTTCTAGGCCTGATCCTTTGATTTCCTGATCCAAAATTCTTCTGACCGGATCTAGAGCTTTCACCTTTCTCAAATCTCAAACCATGCTTGTCGTCTACCCTCTTTTGACTTTCAAGAAGAACTTCAAGTTGAGTAGAGCTTATCTTGAATTTCTCTTTGTATTCATTTGCTGTTTGGAGATCCCTTTTAAGAGTATCTATCTGATTCTCAAGTTGTTCTTCATGATCTCTAGCATCTTCTGACTTCTCCTTGAGAGATTGATTTAGATTATCTTCAATTTTTCTTTTCTCTTCAATTTCTTGGGTAAATTTCATAACCTCTGATTCCATTTCATGTCTCACCATAATGACTTCTTTTGATAGCTTCTCACATAACTTGTTTTTCTCATTCAATTCTTCATTATTATCATTGGCTTCACATTGATTTGCTAATTGTTGAAGTAGTTCCTTTCTCCTTTTCATAGAGATACTCAATTTTTCTCTAAGTTCATTTATGAAGTCATCAGCTTGTTTGACTCTTTCCTTTAGGGTATTGACTTCAGAATGAGATTGCTCAAGATCATCTAGGGCAAACTGAAGTTGTTCCCTCATACCATACATATCCATTAAGATTCCCAGATCTTCCTCAAGTTGTTAGGCTCTATTTGGAGGAACTTAGCTTTGATACCAATTGTTGATAACTGAGAGGGGGGGGTGAATCAGTTATCTTAATTATTCAACTTTCTTTTCTTCTTAGACAATTAGTGCAGTATCAAAACTTATAAGCATAAATGAACATGAAAGTAGAAATGAAATCAACACACATAACACAAGGATTTTTACGTGGAAAACCCTGTTAAGGGAAAAACCACGGGGTGACTAACCCAAGATTGTATTCTCTATTAAAAGAATAAGATAGTACAAAATGGCACTTGCCAATTAGGGTTCACTGCCTGAGCACACTGCTCACAAGAGGCTCATTGCCTACAATAGTTTATAGAAGGAAACTAGATACTTGAACTGATGAGAAGCATCCACATGTGCTTAGGTTCAGTTCTGGTTAAGCTCAATATACTGATCTACTGTGCACTTCTTTCTTCCTCTGCCTTAGTGCTGCTGTTCTGTCACATACAGGACCTCTAACTTTGTTCCCACACTGTTCTCTGCTTTTCTTCACACTACACAACACACCACACACACCTTCATACTGAAATCAATCTGGTATATATATCTGCATCAATGAATTCAATCATCTTTCTAGTCATCCTCTAAAAAACTTAAGATATTTCCAAACTCTGGTCTGTCGGCTGAATCCATGCTTACTAAGTGATGCGTATCAAAAAGATAGTTATATATGTCATCAATCATGTTGGCCAATCATGAATGATACCTTAAGAACCTTGATCACCATCAGTATCTCATCCAGATTTAGGTCTGATGCTCTACCGGTCAATTCTTCCTCTATCTACTCTGCCAAATAGGAACCCAATACTTAGGTGCTCGTATCTCTCCACTCTTCCATCACCGGAGGCTCAAACTCTGGAATCTATCAGTCAAGGTACTCCTCTTGACTTCCCCAAGTCCACACTTTATAGAGATACTTCCTCTAAGAGATCCGGACTTGACTGTCTGATCTTACTGCATGCTCTGTTCTTGGTCACCGGACCAAAATACTTGTCAATCTGACTTCCGATATAGACACACCATGTCTTGTGGATGTGTGGGATGGACTTTGTGTTGATAACTGAGAGGGGGGTGAATCAGTTATCCTTAATTCGCTTTCAGTTCAAACACTTAAATCCACTTTGTTAATCAATAGCATAGCAATTAATCATTCATGAAAGCATAAGACATAAACACCAGAGTAGATACACATCAACACATGAAACACCAAGATTTTGATGTGAAAAACTCGATTAAGAGAAAAACCATGGGGTGATTAACCCAAGGATAATTCTCTGTTAGAAGAATAAGAAAAATAGATGGCACATGCCAATTAGGGCTCACTGCCCGAGCACATTGCTCACAAGGAGGCACACTGCCTACAAGATACACACTGTCTACAAGATAACAAGTATTACAAATTTGAACTGGAGATTGACATCTTTACCATGCCTGGATCAGTTACATTTAAGCCCAAAACTCCTGCTCTGCCTTTCGCACTTCTCTTCACTATACCACACTCATCACTGCAAGACACACTACAAAATGAATTCACAAACCCTTATTTATACAAGGCATCGACTTAGGAACAATCATCTAAGTCGGCAAACACCTACAAGATCATTCGCAAGACGTGTAATACATCTGGTCGGCGAGTCTTAAGAACACCAAAATCTATGGTTATTCTTCAAATACAAACTCTAACTTCAATACGGACCACCAAAATGAACTGGACACGATCTATAGATCACCACAAGCTTTCCTGAATCACCAAGAACATTCGCACTTCATCTGCTTACTGGAATCCTTCTCTCCTTCATCCAGAACTTCAAGAACACAGTGTATCATCACTGTCATAATGCAAAAGGTTCTTTCAGACCTCCAAACAATGCACAAATCAAATTGTCACTTCACACTGACTTCTTCAACACTCCCTCCAATCTACAAAATGAGAGAATGTAATTCCAGAACTCACCAAACCAATCTGTGACAGTCTGTCACCACTGAATGCCTGCCAGAACCGGTTCTACTTGAGCAAACATAACTTCTTCAGATCTTCATGCGGACCTCTGAAATCTTAACTGGAACATATCAAGACTCATATCTACAAACCCTTTAATCCGCATCCTCTGATTCTCAACCCATTGAGTAGTTTTGCCTTCTTCTTATCACTGTTCTTCACTGTTCCTGATTGAGACTAATTTTCTCAATATCTTCAGCACACAGCTCATCCAATCCTTCTTATCAATGCAATATGAGTATGTTGACATCAATGACAACACTGGCTAACCTCATACTTACAGCCCTTTGTCATTGATGGCAACATGTGATGTGAAAAACCATCAAGACAAGAACTTCTCCTTTCTGTCACAGCTTCCCCTATCAGCAACAACTCTTCACATGTCTTCTCTTCCTTTACTGCTCCCCCTTTGATCATCAACCACTTGTTTTTCACATGTCTTCTCTCCCCCTTTGACATCAATGGCAAAGGGCTCATACTTGTAATTCTAACAAATCAGAATCATACCAGCTGCTCCCCCTTACTAGTAGCTCCTCATCATCAATCCAGATCACAAGATATGACTATGATATCCACCGGACTGATGCACATCAATGCATCCTAGTTCATCATCGGAGGGGCCATGACCCCTAACTTCTCCCTGAGATACTCAAAAGAGTCCTTGGGAAGAGGTTTAGTAAAGATATCTGTAAGCTAATCCTTGGAGGACACATACTCCAATCTGACTTCACCCATGTTCACTTGTTCTCTCAAAAAGTGAAATTTGATAGATATATGCTTGGTCTTAGAATGCAATACCGGATTCTTAGAAATATTTATTGCACTTGAATTATCACAGAAAATTGTGAAAGGCTCCTCATATTCTACTTGAATATCTCTTAGCATTTGCTTCATCCACAAAAGTTGAGTGCAACTAACTGCTACTGCAATGTATTCTACTTCTATTGTAGATAGGGATATTGCTTCTTGTTTCTTGCTTAGCCAAGAAACCAACCTTTTTCCCAAAAAGAATGCTCCTCCACTTGTACTCTTCCTATCATCCACATCTCCTACCCAATTTGCATCTGTATATGCATGAAGAGAAAAGTCATGATCTCTGGGATACCATAGTCCATACTCAACTATTCCTTTCATGTACCTAAAAATTCTTTTGATTGCCATGACATGAGATTCCTTGGGATCAGCCTAGAATCTCACCACAAGACCAATAGCCTGCATTATATCTGGTCTAGTCTGAGTGAGATACAGTAATCCACCAATCATTGATCTGTACTTTGTCTGATCTGTCTTAGGAGAGTCATTATCTTTGCTCAACTTACATCCGATATCCATGGGAGTGTTCATTGGCTTTGAATCTTCTATTCCAAATTTCTTCAATAGTTCTTTCACATATTTGGTCTGAGAGATAAAGATTCCTTTCTCTGTCTGAGTAATTTGCAGACCCAAGAAGAAATTCATTTCACCGAGCATTGACATTTCAAACTCACTTTTCATTTGGTTTGCAAAGGTCTTACACATACTGTCTCTTCCTCCAAAGATGATATCATCAATAAATACTTCAACAATCAAGATGTTTTCATGATCAATTTGGAAATATAGGTTACTATCAGTAGTACCTTTGTTGAAACCAATCTTCAAAAGATGCTTGTCTAGCCTCTCATACCATGCTCTTGGGGCTTGCTTTAGACCATACAGTGCCTTCTTTAATTTACAGACCATATCACCATGCTCAGATAACTGAAATCCATCCGGTTGTTCAATGTACACCTTTTCTTCTAGGTCACCATTCAGAAAAGCAAATTTGACATCCATCTGATACACTTTGAAATTTTTGAAGGCAGCAAATGCAAGAAATAGTCTAACTGCTTCAATTCTTGCCACCGGAGCAAAGGTTTCCTCAAAATCAATCCCTTCTATTTGAGAGTAGCCTTTGCAGACTAATCTGGCCTTATTTCTAATTACTTCACCAACTTCATTTAGTTTGTTCCGAAAGACCCATTTGTTTCCAATCACATTTTTGTTTCTAGGTCTAGAAACAAGATCCCAAGTGTGATTTTTCTCAATTTGCATTAATTCTTCTTCCATTGCTTTTGTCCAATTTTCATCATTGCATGCCTCATTTATTGTCTTAGGTTCAATCTTTGAAATCAGACAACATTCATCTAAATTTTGAGCAACATTCCTTCTAGTTTGCACACCTTTTCTTTTGTCACCTATGATCTGATCCTCAGAGTGGTTCAGTCTTACTTACCTTGGAATTTTAGGGGTTTCTTGCACTTATGCTTCATGATCATGCTCATTCAGACCTGTCTCTTCTTCCTGATTAACCGGATCAATCTGAATCTGACTTTCAGGAGAGGATGGAGCACCTTGAACGAGAACATCATTCTGATAATCTTCATCATACTCATAAAATCTTGAGGGCTTCTCAATACCTTCATCAACCTTCACATTTGTACTTTCTATCATCTTTCTCAGTCTCTTATTGTAACACCGGTATGCTTTTCTTTGAGTGGAGTAACCCAAGAAAATTCCTTCATCACTTCTAGCATCAAACTTTCCTAGATCTTCATCTCTTTTAATGTAACACTTGCTACCAAATACCCTAAAATATCTCACAGTAGGAGTGATGCCAAACCAAAGTTCATAAGGATTCTTACTGATATTGTTTATGATTTGAACTCAATTGAGAGTGTAGACTGCAGTGCTGACAGCTTCTTTCCAAAACATCTGGGGAACATTTGCTTCCATCATCATTGTCCTGGATGCTTCCTGGATGGTCCGGTTCTTTCTCTCAACTACTCCATTCTGTTGTGGAGTCCTAGGAGCAGACAACTATCTCTTTATACCATGCTTCTCACAAAAGTCTATGAATTCACCGGATGTGAATTCACCACCTCTATCAGACCTTAGACATTTCAGTTTCAATCCGGTTTGATTCTCTACCATTGCCTTGAAGATTTTGAACTTCTCAAAAGCTTATGATTTCTCTTTCAGAAAGGTAACCCACATCATCCGGGAATGGTCATCAATCAGTAACTTGAAATATCTATCACCTTGCATACTCTTGATTCTTGTTGGACCACATAGATCAGTATGAACTAACTCCAATAATCTAGTAGAGGACTGATCCTTGCTTTTGAATGAGACTCTGCTCTATTTACCTAGCTGACATTCTTTGCACAACCTATTTGTAGGTTTTACCAACTTTGGAAGATCTCTTACAGCCTGAGTATTGCTTATCTTGATGATGTTATCAAAATTTACATGACACATCCTTCTATGCCATAACCAACTTTGATCAACTTGAACAAACAGAAAACTTTTATTAGTACCAACTAGATGGAAGATACTACCTTTTGTTTGAGTACCGGATGCAATCTCAGTTCCAGAGCTTTCAAAGATCCTGCATCTTCCATTCTTGAACCGGAGATCATAGCCTTTGTCCACCAACTGACCAACACTGAGAAGATTGTGCTTCAATCCTTCAACATACAGTACATTACTAGTTTTGTTCTTTCCATCAAAAGAGATAGTTCCCCTACCTCTGATTCTACCAGCAGAATTGTCACCAAACTTTACCATTCCTCCTTCATACCTTTCCAAATCTAAGAACTTGTTCTTGTCACCTATCATATGGTGAGAGCATCCACTGTCAATAACCCAATCATCTTTTTCTTCAACTTGGGCAGCCAAAGCTCTTTCTATAACCTTATGATTGATAGATTTAGGGGATATTGGATCTTCTTCCTTGATGGCAATGAACACCCATTCATTTCTGGATTTGTCTCCTATCTCTGATTCATCATCTATTACTCCTTCATTATTAGCTTCTTCATGAACATAATAACAATTCTTTTGGAACCTTTGTCTGTTAGAATTTGATCTTGTGGATCTTTCCAGACATCTTGAAGCAAAGTGACCAATCTTATTGTAGTTGAAGCATTTAAAGGGTAATTTTCCTTCATACTTACCAGATCCCCTTGGCAATCTTTTTGCAATGAGGGCTTCAAGTTGAGTTGTTTCTGCTTCTTCCTCTTCCATGTCTTTTCTTGCTTGATCATACCATGACAACTTCCTTGAAGAGTTTTCTCCCGGATCAAATCTTTGTTTGCCTTTCACATAGGCACTGGCTTTGAATGCAGATTCAGTCTTGGGGGGATCATCTCCAAACTCGGTCATTTCAAATGCAGCCAGTTTGCCAGCCAATTGGTCTCTTGTAACAGTTGTATGGGCTCTGAATTCATCAATGGCAGCAACCTTGATTTTGTAGGCAGCAGGAAGGGATCTGAGAATTTTACAAACAATCTCATTTTCATCCAAAACTCCACTAGCATTCCTAATTCCACACACCAGCTCATTTACTCTTGGCATAAAGGTAGTGATATTTTCATCATCTCTCATCTTCAATCTTTCAAATTTCCCTTTGAGACTCTGCAACCTTTCACTCTTAACAAACTCATCTCTTTCATGCAGAAGTTCCAGTTTAATCCAGATCTCATAGGCAGTTGGTAGGTCAATAACATTTGAGAGCTCTAAGTCAGTTAATGCACTTAGAAGAGCCTCTTTAGTTTGCAGATTATTTTCAGCATCTATGATTTCATTTAGAGTTGTTGGACCACCCTGTGGAGGTGTATATGCTTTTGTGACCATGGACAAGTACGCCTTTCCCATACATTCCAAGTGACATTTCATGCGGCCTTTCCAAAGAGTGAAGTTGGTTCCATCAAACTTCAAACTGTCCTTCTTGTATGATGACATCCTAGATCTCCTCAAGCGGTTAAGCTCCTTTTAGAGGAACTTGGCTCTGATACCAATTGTTGATAACTAAGAGGGGGGGTGAATCAATTATCCTTAATTCACTTTTAGTTCAAACACTTAAATCCACTTTGTTAATCAATAGCATAGCAATTAATTATTCATGAAAGCATAAGACATAAACACCAGAGCAAATACACATCAACACATGAAACACCAAGATTTTGACGTGGAAAACTTGATTAAGGAAAAAACCACGGGGTGATTAACCCAAGGATTATTCTCTGTTAGGAGAATAAGAAAAATAGATGGCACATGCCAATTAGGGCTCACTGCCCGAGCACACTGCTCACAAGGAGGCACACTACCTACAAGAGACACATTGTCTACAAGATAACAAGTATTACAAACTTGAACTGGAGATTGACATCTTTACCATGCTTGGATCAGTTCCATTTAAGCCCAAAACTCCTGCTCTGCCTTTCACACTTCTCTTCACTATATCACACTCATCACTGCAAGACACACTACAAAATGAATTCACAAACCCTTATTTATACAAGGCATCGACTTACGAACAATCATCTAAGTCAGCAAACACCTACAAGATCATTCGCAAGACGTGTAATACATCTGGTCGGCCAGTCTTAAGAAGAACACCAAAATCTGTGGTTATTCTTCAAATACAAACTCTAACTTCAATGCGGACCACCAAAATAAACTGGACATGATCCACAGATCACCACAAGCTTTCCTGAATCACCAAGAACATCCGCACTTCATCTGCTTACTGGAATCCTTCTCTCCTTCATCCAGAACTTCAAGAACACAGTCTGTCATCACTGTCATAATGCAAAAGGTTCTTCCAGACCTCCAAACAATGTACAAATCAAGTTGTTACTTCACACTGACTTTTTCAACACTCCCTCCAATCCGCAGAATGAGAGAATGTAATTCCGGAACTCACCGAACCAATCTGTGACACTCTGTCACCACTGAACACCTGCCGAAACAGGTTCTACTTGAGCAAACATAACTTCTTCAGATCTTCATGCGGACCTCTAAAATCTTAACTAGAACATCTCAAGACTCATATCTACAAACCCTTTAATCCGCATCCTCTGATTCTCAACCCATTGAGTAGTTTTGCCTTCTTCTTATCAATGTTCTTCATTGTTCCTGATTGAGACTAATTTTCTCAATATCCTCAGCACACAGCTCATCCAATCCTTCTTATCAATGCAATATGAGTATGTTGACATCAATGACAACATTAGTTAACCTCATACTTGCAACACTTTGTTGCCATCAATGACAACACCCATGAAGCCACACAATATCTCTTGCCAACAGGAATTGGGTCAGATTTCCCAAGTCATCTAAGCATTCAACTTTTTTTGAAACACAGTCAACCTTAGCTCTATGTTTCCATAACCAATTCATTCCAAGGATCACATCATAAGAACCTAAGGGAGATACATACAAATTTACTTCAGTTGAGAAACTAGGAAGGTCAACCTTAGCTTCAAATAAACATTGCTCTACTTGAGCCTTAGATTGGTTAGCATATTCCACTGACCAAGGTTTAGAGATGTAACTAGCTTTTATAGAAAATTTATTCAAAATTCTAGGAGAAACAAAGTTTTCAATGGCTCCTATATCAATCAAAATAAATATAGGAACTTCAAACAATGTACCTGTCATCTCAATGAGTGTGATTCGATACTCGGCTTGACGATTGTCAACAGATGCATGAATCCTTTACTAGAATGCTTCTTGCTAAGTAGGTAGTGCAGTACCTCTTTGTTGACCATTTTGATTCTTGTTAGGGCAATGATTTGCATAGTGGTCGCCCCCACAAGTAAAGCATCCTCCAATGGGTCCTTTCTTATCTGAAGTCTTCCCATTATTATCCTCATTTCTTTTATAATTGCCATATTTCTTCTCATTGCCTGATCCACCTTTGTTCTTGCGAGGTCCTTTACCTTTTCTCTTGTTATCATGATTCTTTTCATATCTTTTCTTGTAAGGTTGATTATTAGGAGTTCCATTAAACCTCTTACGACTTCTTTCACGATAAGCCGAGATAGATTTCAGCTTTTGCTCTTGATTAATTGGCTTCTCATACACTTGATCCATTGTGGTAGGACCATGAACATCCACTTCACCACCTATTTGAGCATTTAATCCCATGATGAATTTCCTGATCCGGAATCTCTCATCCCTTTGATATTGTGGAACATATTTCAGGAGTTGAGTGAATTTTTCCCCATATTCTACCACTGTCATATCTCCTTGTCAAAAATTCTAAAAATCAGTAAGTTTCTAATCAAAGTAAAGTTACGGTAACCACCTCTTGCAAAAGAGCTCCACGAACTCATCCCAAGTTACCCTTAGAGAGATTAAATTCAATTCCATCTTTTTATTCATTCACCAAGTTGATGCTTCTCCAGGCAGTTGGAATGCTCCCCATACTGCCTTTGTCACCTCCGAGTAATTTCTTATCTCGAAGTATTTTTCAATCTCTGTCAACCAAGCTTCTGCAACATCTTTGGTTTCTGTCCCATCAAATTTTGGTGGAACATACTTCTTCATATCCTTTGAAAGCTCCAAGGCCAATATATCCCTTGCCTCTTTATGAGTTTCAGTACTTTTACTCTGATCTTCATGATTTTCTCCACTTTAACCATGAGAGTTTTCACCTCCTCCCTCGGTATTCCCTTTATCATCCACCTAATCTTTTCTTGGTTTCCTCAAGCATGGTTATGATTTGGTCCAGCTTATTATCCGGCGGGTGGTTTCCCTCTTCACTTTCTCCTTGGTTAGTTCTTGTCTACACCATGTTTTTCAATTTCTCACTTGAGAATATTGAGTTGTCCATTAGTTCAAGATTATAATGTAGCCCATTAAATCTAAACATAAAACTCAATTTAAACAATAGTTTGGCACAAAAACAACTCTTTTATTTATAATTTCTTTTTCAAAATTAAAGAGTTTCCTTCTCTCTATTTTTGTTTACAAGAAATGACTTCAAAAGTCATGATCCAGAGGAGTATATCCCTTAGACTCATTTTTAGATACATAATCTCGAGGTATATAACCTTCTGACTCACTATCAGACCTAACTTCTATGATCTCAATAGTTGACGGAATGCGGGGATCTCGCCTAACCATAGTTGTTTCCTCATCTGACATATACTCTATGATTTTGGCAGTGATCTTAACTCTTTCTTTATTTTCCCTTCTCACTCACTTAATTCAACTTAAGGTAGTTGCCAAAGTTTTGGTATCACTCAGCCAAATGTCCCTCTCATCATTAGTTCTCTCAAAGGTTTTAATAATGGCCTCACATTCTCTTTTATCTTTAAGGAAACATTGTCTTGAATTGACAGACTTCCTTCTTGTCTTCTTAAAGTGTACCATCCTGGCACAAAAATTTTCCAAACATTAGCTAACTACTTAATGTTGACTACAGGTAAGCATAGTGGTCTCATAAGCCCTAGTGCTGAACCTGGTAGGTCTGATACCATATGTAACATCCAGATTCTAAAGACATAAAAAAAGTCAAAAAATTTACCATGAAGTAATTTTAACAGGGTAAAACAAAATGAGATAGAGAAATTTTTTCTTTTATTCAACATATAATCAAGCAACTACAATAACAATATTTCTCAATACAAATACAATAAACTATATTGTTCATCACAAGTACAATTGTTTACAAAAGTAAATCAATTACAATATAAAAACTTTAGAATAATTATTGCCTCTAAATATCTGACATCTTTATCACAAGTCCTGGCATGTTTCTTGCTTGGAGAGAGAGCATCTTTCTAGTGATTTACCCCATCCACAGACTGGTGGTCTCCCACACATCTTCCACATAGGAAGTGGCCCTACCCTTCACGAGGAATATAGACCATAGGTGACTAGTGGTTATTTTCCTTTTTCGAGTATATAGTGTTGTATTCTACTCAACTCTATAAATCATACAACCCTAGATACCCTCTAGCTAAGTATGATTTCTGATATGTTGAGTAATCCGAATACAGTGAACCGAAAATGCATGCAAAAAACAAGTGCATTACTTTGGCAAAAGTTTTTAACTATAACTAACATTCATATGAATGTAGTCATTGTGTTCACCCACCCCTACTCGACTTGGATAATGTCATACTCATACAGTTATTCATCTGACTATCTATACATAATTGGTTTAATCATCATGACCTGATAATAGTCTACTTAGACTTAGTTAAGCCTAAATGACATTAACCCTCATTTGGTCCAAATGAACTCTAGGGTTTTAAACAACCATTGAGAACTATAATATTTCTACTTTATCATTCCTCATAAAAGATTAGAAAAGACCTTTGGTTTAACCCAACCATAACTAGGTTTAAAATAAATCTTGCTTAGGTATTATCCTCTACTGAACAAGAATATGAATATCTATTCAATTCAACCATACGTGATGACAATTCTCATCACTACATATTTATACCCTTATATGCTTTATACAAGTTTATTTCTATATAGACTTGGTCTATTTATACAAATTGTTTTACTATTGACTGAACTCATCATGGTTCTAGTTTAGAAAGGAGAATAACTTTGACTCATTATCCTGTTCAACTAACTATTAGTAGTTATTCTATCATTTCAAAGGATACCTCATATTCACCATTGTTCTCCATGAATCTAAGTTTCTTGGATAAGTTACCATTTAGACAAAGCACAGAAAAGAAAACAAGATTGGTTTCAATACCATTGGCTTCACTAAATACTCTATTCTGTATTACTCTTGATAGGAGAGTTTACTAATGAAAACCCTTTACACTATTCTCATAAGAATTCAATACATATTTTACCTATGATAAGAATGGTTGACCTATTCCTGAAGATTACTCTTCTAATTGTGTGACTGGTTTTCTAATCGACAGAAGACTATAACTGTTTCTAAGAAAATTTGTTTATAATAAATTGAACAATAGAAGAGTCTACCCGTCGGTTAAAGATAGATGTATTATCGACTCACTGTGATTATTCATAACTAAATACATTGCCAGAACTAGCATTGACCCATAATAGGCTAAACATCACTTCTCAGATATACTAAAACTCACCTTTACCATCGACTCAGACAAATAAGTCACAATGATAGTATTAAAGTCGACACAAATGGCTTATTACATATCATAGCTTACATTTAACACTGACTTGATAACCAAATTTAGTTAACGATTGCTCATAACAACTATACAATATGTTTATCTCTGTCTGATAAAACAAAATACATGAATATCTACCTCACAACGTCGACTTACTGAGTATATGGACCAGTGATAAGCTACTATATTCATCCCCAACGACTACACTCTTAATAAACTTTACCAGCTTCCTCACTGCCTGCCGCGAACTCTCTTCTACCTCATAACTAGACCTCCCTCTATACAAAACTTAAGCACTTACCAGATATATGCCATCAACCATCCAAGCCGTGGCTTTTAAGAGCTCAAAACAGACTCATAAAGAGTCATCCTATTTGTTCACTCCCACTCCAAAAAAGTTCTCAAAACTCATAAAAATCAAACGGTAATGACCGACGCTTTGACTTCAACTTAGCTAAAAATGTGTAGACATTGACAAATGTTAATGATGGATACATCATTTGAGGAGATCAGCGATGGTGGTGGAACCATCCACAACTCCTCCTATATGAGGTTGCCAACTTCTAAAAACTAACCTAACCAATCAATTACTCTTAATGAGTAAGTTTGATCCATCATGTTTTTATCATTTAAAGCATTCCTCAAAAGATGCCTTTGGCTGCTCAACTTAAAACCATACTATATCATGAGGTATTTCCTCATTCGACTCATTCATTTATATATATTTTTTGATCAAATCAAATATTATTTATATAACATTATCTCTATTTGATTTCATGATGTAATCAATAAGAGAATAATACTAAAATGAAAGTTACGGACAACATGATTGAATTGAGCTAGTCTCCTCATCACGATCCGTCGACAAAGCAAGTCATCTTAACTCGATGATAAAGTCTTAACATTAAGAATGGGTTAAAACACTTCAAAAGACTTAGTAATAATATGACAACCTTTTTACGACAATAACGTCATAATATTTACGTTAAATGTAAATAGTCGTAAATCAAACTTAACAACATTGTTAACATATTTAAAGACTAAGATGACTTAATATGACTAAGAATGATTGTAAAACAATATCGACTACCTATCGATTAGGTTCAAAAGTGAACTAACAAAACTAAGCTTACCTCTTATGACACATTGGTTCACATTTTCGTTAAACACTTTTAACTTGGTTTGGCAAATAAACCATTTGTATCCCAAGGTCTATATCTCTCTCTTGGAAAGATACTCTCTCTCTTCTCTAAGAGTCATCTGATAGCCTGTTATCCTATTTCGCTTGTCATCAAACAATATATGTGATCAGTGCATCATTATTCAATTAATTCAACTAATAAATCAAATCTCATAAAAATAAATATTAAATTGATATTAACATAATCACTCCTATAATTTCAATAAATGACATTCAATATAATCCATATTTTTCCTTTTCATTAATCTAAATATCATAATGAATTTACTTATGTCCAAGTAAAAAGTAAAAATAAAGCAAAGCCAAAATTGGAGATGTAACATATCCTTCCCCTAAAGATTCATCATCCTCGATGATATAAGGTACTAAAAGTATCTAAAAAGCAAGGTCATTGTTTTCCTAGTAACATTATTAAATAAATGAGGAAATTTTTGATAAAATTCATGGTAATCCTCCCATGTAGCATTTTCCTCAGCATAATGGTCCCATTGGACCTTGCATTGCAAGACTTCTCTGTTATGCAAGCAGAGCTTGCGCATTTCTAACACTTTGAGTGGCTCGATCATGACCACCCCTAGGTCTTGCATCTGTAAAGAATTCCAAGTCAAAATATGATTATTACATGCAATATATTTCTTCAAATAAGACACATGAAAAACATTGTGCATTCTAGATAAGACTGGTAGTAGAGCAATTTTGTAGGCAACCAGATTGATTACTTCAAGCACTTCAAAGGGTCCCACGTATCAAGGGGCCAACTTAGAAGATTTCCCAAACTCAATAGAACTTTTATGAGGTTTAACCCTCAAAAGAACTTTTTCTCCTACCGAGAATTGCCTTGGAACACATTTTGCATCCGCATAGCTCTTTTTCCTATCATTGGCTTCTACCAATCTTTTTTTGATCAGCTTAACTTTCTCTTCCATTTCAGCTAGCATTTCTAGCCCAATGCTAATCCTATCCTCTAGCTTATCCCATCTTATAGGAGTTTGACATCTTCTTCCATACAATGCTTCAAATGGTGCCATTTTAATAGCGGATTGATAGGAATTGTTGTAACCAAATTCCACAAGTGCTAAGTATTCTTCCCACTTATATTGCTAATCCATACAATACATACACAACAAATCTTCCAAGACTTGGTTAACTCTCTCAGTTTGACCATTGGTTTTAGGATGGTAAGCTGTACTCACATTGAGTTTAATCCCTAGCGCAGAACACAAAGTTTACCAAAACCTTGAGCTTACACGCACATCTCTATCTAAGATAATCTTTTTTAGGGAAACCATGCAATCTAAATACCTCTTGCACAAATTTACAATCTAATATAGGTGCTCCATCAGTCAAATTCCCTGGTATGAAATATGCTACCTCTGTGAGTTTATCAACTACCACCAAAATGGCATCATGTCAATTCCTTGACATAGGAAGTCCTTAAACAAAATCCATGCTAATAACTTGCCATTTCTACTCTGGTACATCATGCGGATATAACAATCCTGCGGGGTGATGATGCTCTGCTTTTACACTTTGACATTCTAAACAACTTGCTACAAATCTTGCAACATCATTCTTCATTCCTTTCTAGAAATAAAGAGGTTTAACATCCACTAGGAGTTTAGTTACTCCTGGATGCCCTAAATATGGGGTTGTATAAACTTCTTTCCATACCAAGTCCCTTAATCTAGTTGAATCAGGCACATAAAGTCTATCTTTATACCTCATTAATCCATTTGACTCAACAATAAAACCATCATATCTTTGATCTTTAGGATTATCTTTCAAAGCCTGCATAACCTATTTATGAAACTCATCACCTAAAAAATTTTGCAATACCAAATCCTTAAAATTTCCATGAATAGAAATAATAGAAGCTATATGTCTTCGACAACTCAAAGGATCAGCTACTCTATTCTTTTTTCCTTTGATGTAGTTTATCTCAAAGTCATAGTCAGATATCAATTCTAACCATCTCCTTTGTTGTGAATTTAAATGTGGTTGAGAGAAAATATACTTAAGACTTTGATCATCTGATTTTAGTACAAAAGTCTTTCCCAACAAATAATGTCTCCACATTTGCAAGGCATGAGTTACTGCTACCAATTCCAGATCATGCCGTGCATAATTTTTCTCATAAGATTTCAATTTCCTTGACTCATATGCTATGACTCTTCCTTCTTGCATAAGCACTCCTCCTAATCCTTCTCCAGAGGCATCTGTGATTACCTCAAATTGTCCTTCGGGGTCAGGAACTTTTAAAATTGGAGCTGAAGTTAACTTTTCTTTTAAGAGATCAAATGCTTCCTAACATTTGTCTGTCCATTCGAATCTCTTTCCTCTCTTCTGTAGGGAAGTGATTAGACTAGCAATACTGTAGAAATTTAGAACAAACTTTCTATAATAGCCTACAAGGCCCATGAAACTATGCACCTCATGTATGTTTGTTCATACAGGCTAATCTAGAATAGCTGTGATTTTTGCAGGATCAACAGATATTCCATTAGCTGATATGATATGCCCTAGATATTGAATCTCCTTCTAGAAGAATGTGCATTTAGATAGCTTCCCAAATAACTTATGTTCTCTTAACCTTTGTAGAACTATTTGCAAGTGCCAATGATGTTCTTCCTCATTCCTAGAATAAATGAGTATATTATCTAGAAAGACTAGAACAAACTTATGTAAACAATCCCTGAATATACTATTCATGAGATTCATAAATGCGGCAGGAGCATTTGTTAAACCAAATGGCAACACTGTGAACTCATAGTGTCCATATCTGGTTCTAATAGTTGTCTTATGAATATCTTCATCCTTCAGTCTTAACTAATGATATCCTAATCACAAATTAATCTTTGAAAACATGACAGCTTCCCTCATCTGATTAAAAAGATCATCAATACATGGCAAAGGGTATTTATTCTTTACCGTTGCTTTGTTAAGCATATGATAATCTATATGCAAATGAAGGGTTCCATCCTTCTTCTTAACAAAAATAACTGGGGCACCCCAAGGTGAAACACTGGGTTTGATTAAACCTTTAGCCAACAATTCTTGTAATTGTGCTTCAATTCCATTAACTCAATTGTCGTCATATGATAGGGTGTTTTTGATATAGGCTCAGATCCTAGTTTAATATCAATAGAAAAATAAAAAACTCTCTTGGGAGGCAATCTCGAAAGTTCTTCTAGAAACACATCCTGAAATTCCTGAAGAAAAGGATACTTTTCCCCAAAAGATAAACTAGGGTTTCCTACCCCTTCTTTCACTTGTTCCATCTTAACTGCAAACAGCTAACAACCTTTCCTTTTAGCCCTTTTTAATTGCTTAGTAGAGATAGTCCTGATTTTAACTTCTCTTTGAATCCCTTAGAATTGGGTCAGATTTCCCAAGTCATCTAAGCATTCAACTATTTTTGAAACATAGTCAACCTTAGCTCTATGTTTCCATAACCAAATCATTCCAAGGATCACATCATAAGAACCTAAGGGAGCTACATACAGATGTACTTCAGTTGAGAAACTAGGAAGGTCAACCTTGGCTTCAAACAAACATTGCTCTACCTGAGCCTTAGATTGGTTAACATAATCTACTAACCAAGGTTTAGTCATGTAACCAACTTTTCCAGAAAATTTATTCAAAATTCTAGGAGAAACAAAGTTTTTAGTGGCTCCTGTATCAATCAAAATAGATATAGGGACTTCAAACAAAGTACCTGTCATCTCAATGCCTATGATTTGATACTCAGGTTGACGATTGTCGACAGATGCATGAATCCTTTGCTGGAATGCTTCTTGCTAAATAGTAGTGCAGTACCTCTTTGTTGACCATTTTGATTCTTGTTAGGGCAACAATTTGCATAGTGGTCACCCCCACAAGTAAAGCATCCTGCAATGGGTCCTTTCTTATTTGAAGTCTTCCCATTGTTAGCCACATTTCTTTTATAATTGCCATATTTCTTCTCATTGTCTGATCCACATTTGTTCTTCTGAGGTCCTTTATCTTTTCTCTTGTTATCATGATTCTTTTCATATCTTTTCTTGTAGGGTTGATTATTAGGAGTTCCATTAAACCTCTTACGACTTATTTCATGATAAGCAGAGATGGATTTCAGCTTTTTCTCTTGCTTAATTGTCTTCTCATACACTTGATCCATTGTAGTAGGACCATGAACATGTTAGATTTAGGGCACACAACTAAGAGGGGGGGTGAATCAGTTGTACAAAATTTGTTTCTAATTCAAAACACTCAACTCCTCTTTTTTATTTAATAGCATATCAATTAATCACTTATGAAAGCATAAAGCATAAACACCAAAGCAAATATACATCAACACGAGACACCAAGATTTTGACGTGGAAAATTTGGTTAAGGGAAAAACCACGGGATGATTAACCCAAGGATTATTCTCTGTTGGAAGAATAAGAAAAATAGATGGCACGTGCTAATTAGGGCTCACTGCCTGATCACACTACTCACAAGAGGCACACTGCCTACAAGAGACACACTGTCTACAAAGTAACAAGTATTACAAACTTGAACTAGAGATTGACATCTTTACCATGCCTGGATCAGTTCCATTTAAGCCCAAAACCTCCTACTCTACCTTTCACACTTCTCTTCGCTAGGCCACACTTATCCACACCAAGACACACTTCAAAATGAATTCACAATCCTTTATTTATACAAGGCATTGACTTAGGAATAATCATCTAAGTCGGCAAACACCTACAAGATCATTCGCAAGATGTGTAATACATCTAGTCGGCCAATCTCAAGAAGAACACCAATATCTGTGGTTATTCTTCAAATGCAAACTCTAACTTCAATGCGGACCGCCAATAAGAATTGTACATGATCCAAAGATCACCAAAACCTTTCCTGAGTCATCAAGAACATCTGCACTTTATCAGCTTACTGGAATTCTTCAGTTCTTCATCTGAAACTTCAAGAACACAGTTTGTCATCACTATCATAATGAAAAAGGTGCTTTCAGACCTCCAAACCATGAACAAATCTAGTTGTCACTCCACACAAACTTCTTCAACACTCTATCCAATCTGCAGAATGAGATAATGCAATTCTGGAGCTCACCGGACCAATCTGTGACACTCTCTCACCACTGAACACCTGCCAAAACTAGTTCTACTTGAGCCATCATAACTTCTTCAAATCTTCATGCGGACCTCTGAAATCTTGACTAGAACATCTCAAGACTCAAATCTACAAACCCTTTAAACCATCTCCTCTGATCCTCAACCTATTGAGGACTTTTGCCTTCTTGTCATCACTATTCTTCACTATTCCTGATTGAGACTAATTTCCTCAATAACCTCAGCACACAGCTCATCCAATCCTTCTCATTAATGCAATATGAGTATGTTGACATCAATGACAACACTGGTTATCCTCATACTTGCAACAATCTCCCCCTTTGTCATTGATGGCAACATATGATTTGAAAAACCATCAAGACAAGAACTTCTCTCTATCATAGCTCCCCCTATCAGCAACAACTCTTCACATGTCTTCTCTTCCTTTACTGCTCCCCCTTTGATCATTAACCACTTGTTTTTCACATGTCTTCTCTCCCCCTTTGACATCAATGGAAAAGGGCTCATACTTGCAATTCTAACACATTAGAATCATACCAGCTGCTCCCCCTGAGTAGCAGCTCCCCATCATCAATCTGGATCACAAGATATGACTGTGATATCCACCGGACTGTTGCACATCAGTACATCCTAGTTCATCACCGAAGGGGCAATGACCCCTAACTTCTCCCTGAGATACTCAAAAGAGTCCTTGGGAAGAGGTTTAGTAAAAATATCTGCAAGCTAATCCTTGGAGGGCACATACTCCAATCTGACTTCACCCTTGTTCACTTGCTCTCTCAGAAAGTGAAATTTGATAGATATATGCTTGGTTTTAGAATGCAACACTAGATTCTTAGAAATATTTATTGCACTTGAATTATCACAGAAAATTGTGATAGGCTCCTCATATTCTACTTGAATATCTCTTAGCATCTGCTTCATCCACAAAAGTTGAGTGCAACTACCTGCTACTGCAATGTAATCTGCTTCAGTTGTAGACAGGGATATTGCCTCTTGTTTCTTGCTTAGCCAAGAAACCAACCTTTTTCCCAAGAAGAATGCTCCTCCACTTGTACTCTTCCTATCATCCACATCTCCTGCCCAATCTACATCTGTATATGCATGAAGAGAAAAATTATGATCTCTAGGATACCATAGACCATACTCAACTGTTCCTTTTAGGTACCTAAAAATTCTTTTGATTGCCATGACATGAGATTCTCTGGGATCAGCCTGGAATCTCGCCACAAGACCAATAGCCTGCATTATATCTGGTCTAGTCTGAGTGAGATACAATAATCCTCCAATCATTGATCTGTACTTGGTCTGATCTATCTTAGGAGAATCATCATCTTTTCTCAACTTACATCCGGTTTCCATGGGAGTGTTCATTGGCTTTGAATCTTCCATTCCAAATTTCCTCAACAATTCTTTCACATATTTGGTCTGAGAGATAAAGATTCATTTCTTTGTTTGAGTAATTTGCAGACCCAAGAAGAAATTCATTTCACCAAGCATTGACATTTCAAACTCACTTTTCATTTGATTTGCAAAGGTTTTACACATACTGTCTCTTCGTCCAAAGATGATATCATCAACAAATACTTCAACAATCAAGATGTTTTCATGATCAATTTAGAAATATAGGTTACTATCAGCAGTACCTTTGTTGAAGCCAATCTTCAAAAGATGTTTGTCCAGCCTTTCATACCATGCACTTGGAGCTTGCTTTAGACCATATAGTGCCTTCTTTAATTTGTAGACCATATCACCATGCTCAGATAACTGAAAACCATCCAGTTGTTCAATGTACACCTCTTCTTCTAAGTCACCATTCAGGAAAGTAGATTTGACATCCATCTGATACACTTTGAAATCTTTGAAGGCAGCAAATGCAAGAAATAGTCTGACTGCTTCAATTCTTGCCACCGGAGCAAAGGTTTCCTCAAAATCAATCCCTTCTATTTGAGAGTTGCCTTTGCAGACTAATCTGGCTTTATTTCTAATTACTTCACCAACTTCATTTAGTTTGTTCTGGAAGACCCATTTGGTTCCAATCACATTCTTGTTACTAGGTCTAGAGACAAGATCCCAAGTGTGATTTTTCTCAATTTGTATCAACTCTTCCTCCATTGCTTTGGTCCAATTTTCATCATTACAGGCTTCATTTATTCTCTTAGGTTCAATCTTTGAAATCAGACAACATTCATCTGAATTTTGAGTAATTTTCCTTCTAGTTTGCACACCTTTGCTTTTGTCACCTATGATTTGATCTTCAGAGTGGTTCAATCTTACACACCTTGGAACTTTGGGAGTTTCTTGCACTTCTACTTCTTGATCAGGCTCATTCAGACCTATCTCTTCTTCCTAATTTACCGGATCAGTCTAAATCTGACTTCTAGGAGAGGATTGAGCTCCTTGAACCAGAACACCATCTTGATCATCTTCATCATACTCATAAAACCTTGAGGCCTTCTCAATTCCTTCATCAACTTTCACATTTGTACTTTCTATCATCTTTCTCAGTCTCTTATTGTAACACCGGTATGCTTTGCTTTGAGTGGAGTAACCCAAGAAAATTCTTTCATCACTTCTAGCATCAAACTTTCCTAGATCGTCATCTCTTTTAATGTAACATTTACTACCAAATACTCTAAAATATCTCACAGTAGGAGTGATGCCAAACCAAAGTTCATAAGGAGTCTTACCGGTATTGCTTCTGATTTGAACTCAATTGAGAGTGTAGACTGCAGTGCTGATAGCTTCTCTCCCAAACATCTGGGGAACATTTGCTTCCATCATCATTGTCCTGGATGCTTCCTGGATGGTCTGGTTCTTTCTCTCAACTACTCCATTCTGCTGTGGAGTCCTAGGAGTAGATAACTATCTCTTTATACCATGCTTCTCACAAAACTCTATGAATTCACTGGATGTGAATTCACCACCTCTATCAGACCTCAAACATTTCAGTTTTAATCTGGTTTGATTCTCTACCATAGCCTTGAAAATTTTGAACTTCTCAAAATCTTCTGATTTCTCTTTCAGAAAGGTAACCCACATCTTCCGGGAATGGTCATCAATCAGTAACATAAAATATCTATCACCTTGCATACTCTTGATTCTTGTTGGACCACATAGATCAGTATGAACTAATTCCAATAATCCGGTAGAGGACTAATCCTTGCTTTTGAATGAGACTCTGCTCTGTTTACCCAGCTGACATTCTTTGCACAAATTGTTTGAAGTTTTTACCAATTTTGGAAGATCTCTTACAGCTTGAGTATTGCTTATCTTGATAATGTTATCAAAATTTACATGACACATCCTTCTATGCCATAACCAACTCTGATCAACTTGAACAAATAGACAACTTTCATCAGCACCAACCAAGTGGAAGATATTACCTTTAGTTTGAGTACCGGATGCAATCTCTGTTCTGGATCTTTCAAAGATTTTGCATTTTCCATCCTTGAATCAGAGATCATAGCCTTTGTCCACCAATTGTCCAACACTGAGAAGATTGTGTTTCAAACCTTCAACATACAGCACATTACCAGTTATGTTTCTTCCATTAAAAGAAATAGTTCCTCTTCCTCTGATTCTACCAGCAGAATTATCACCAAACTTCACCACTCCTCCTTCATACCTTTCCAAATCTAAGAACTTGTTCTTGTCACCTGTCATGTGGTGAGAGCATCCACTGTCAATAACCCAATCATCCTTATCTTCAACTTGGATAGCCAAAGCTCTTTCTACAACCTTATGATTGATAGATTCAGAGGATATTGGATCTTATTCCTTGATGGCAATAAACACCCATTCATTTCCGAATTTATTTCCTATCTCTAATTCATCATCTGTTACTCCTTCATTATCATCTTCTTCATGAACATAATAACAATTCTTTTGGAACCTTTGTTTGTTAGAATTTGACCTTGTAGATCTTTTCGGACATCTTGAGGCAAAATGACCAATCTTATTGCAGTTGAAGCACTTAAAGGGTAATTTTTCTTCATACTTACCAGATCCTCTTGGCAGTCTCTTTGCAATGAGGGCTTCAAATTGAGTTGTTTCTGCTTCTTCCACTTCCATGTCTCTTCTTGTTTGATCATACCATGACAGCTTCCTTGAAGAGGTTTCTCCCGGATCAAATCTTTGTTTACCTTTCACAGAGACACTAGCTTTGAATGTAGATTCAGTCTTGGGGGGATCATCTCCAAACTCGGTCATTTTAAATGCAGCCAGTTTGCCAGCTAATTGGTCTCTTGAGATAGTTGTATGGGCTCTGAATTCATCAATGGCAGCAACCTTGATTTTGTAGGTAGCAGGAAGGGATCTGAGAATTTTGCCAACAATCTCATTTTCATCCAAAACTCCACCAACATTCCTAATTCCACACACCAGCTCATTTACTCTTGGCATAAAGGTAGTAATATTTTCATCATCTCTCATCTTCAGTCTTTCAAATTTCCCTTTGAGACTCTGCAACCTTGCACTCTTAACATACTCATCTCCTTCATGCAGAAGTTCCAATTTAATCTAGATCTCATAGGTAGTTGGTAGGTCAATAACATTTGATAGCTCTGAGTCAGTTAATGCGCTTAGAAGACCTCTTTGGTCTGCAGATTATTTTCAGCATCTGTGATTTCATTTAGAGTTGTCGGACCACCCAGAGGAGGTACATATGCTTTTGTGACCATGGACAAGTACGCCTTTCCCATACACTCCAAGTGACATTTCATGCGACCTTTCCAAAGAGAGAAGTTGGTTCCATCAAACTTTGGCCTATCCTTCTTGTATGATGACATTTCGGATCTCCTCAAGCGATTAATCTCCTTTTAGAGGAACTTGGCTTTGATACCAATTGTTAGATTTAGGGCACACAACTGAGAGGGGGGGTGAATCAGTTGTACAAAACTTGTTGCTAATTCAAAACACTCAACTCCTCTTTGTTATTTAATAGCATATCAATTAATCACTTATGAAAGCATAAAGCATAAACACCAGAGCAGATATACATCAACACTTGAGACACTAAGATTTTGACGTGGAAAACCTGGTTAAGGGAAAAACCACGGGGTGACTAACCCAAAGATTATTCTCTATTAGAAGAATAAGAAAAATAGATGGCACATGCCAATTAGGGCTCACTGCCCGAGCACACTGCTCACAAGAGGCACACTGCCTACAAGAGACACGTTGTCTACAAAGTAACAAGTATTACAAACTTGAACTGGAGATTGACATCTTTACCATGCCTGGATCAGTTCCATTTAAGCCCAAAAACTCTTGCTCTGCCTTTCACGCTTCTCTTCGATAGGCCACACTTATCCACACCAAGACACACTTCAAAATGAATTCACAATCCTTTATTTATACAAGGCATCGACTTAGGAACAATCATCTAAGTCGGCAAACACCTACAAGATCATTCGCAAGACGTGTAATATATCCTGTCGGCCAGTCTCAAGAAGAACACCAATATCCGTGGTTATTCTTCAAATGCAAACTCTAACTTCAATGTGGACTGCTAATAAGAATTGTACATGATCCAAAGATCACCAAAACCTTTCCTGAGTCATCAAGAACATCCGCACTTTATCAGCTTACTGGAATTCTTTAGTTCTTCATCTGAAACATCAAGAACACAGTCTGTCATCACTGTCATAATGAAAAAGGTGCTTTTGGACCTCCAAACCATGAACAAATCTAGTTGTCACTTCACATGAACTTCTTCAACACTCTCTCCAATTCGCAGAATGAGATAATGCAATTCCAGAGTGCACCGGACCAATCTATGACACTCTGTCACCACAGAACACCTGTCGGAACCAGTTCTACTTGAGCGATCATAAATTCTTCAGATCTTCATGCGGACCTCTGAAATCTTGACTGGAACATCTCAAAACTCATATCTACAAACCCTTTAAACCGTATCCTCTGATCCTCAACCTATTGAGGACTTTTGCCTTCTTGTCATCACTGTTCTTCACTGTTCCTGATTGAGACTAATTTCCACAATAACCTCAGCACACAGCTCATCCAATCCTTCTCATTAATGCAATATGAGTATGTTGACATCAATGACAACACTGGTTATCCTCATACTTGCAACAATCTCCCCCTTTGTCATTGATGGCAACATATGATTTAAAAAACCATCAAGATAAGAACTTCTCCTCTCTGTCACAGCTCCCCCTATTAGCAACAACTCTTCACATGTCTTATCTTCATTTACTGCTCCCCCTTTGATCATTAACCACTTGTTTTTCAAATTTCTTCTCTCTCCCTTTGACATCAATGGCAAAGGGCTCATACTTGCAATTCTAACACATTAGAATCATACCAGCTGCTCCCCCTGAGTAGTAGCTCCCCATCATCAATCCAGATCACAAGATATGATTGTGATATCCACCAGACTGATGCACATCAGTGCGTCCTAGTTCATCACCGGAGGGGCAATGACCCCTAACTTCTCCCTGAGATACTCAAAAGAGTCCTTGGGAAGAGGTTTAGTAAAAATATCTGCAAGCTGATCCTTGGAGGGCACATACTCCAATCTGAATTCACCCTTGTTCACTTGCTCTCTCAGAAAGTGAAATTTGATAGATATATGCTTGGTTTTAGAATGCAACACCAGATTCTTAGAAATATTTATTGCACTTGAATTATCACAGAATATTGTGATAGGCTCCTCATATTCTACTTGAATATCTCTTAGCATCTGCTTCATCCACAAAAGTTGAGTGCAACTACCTGCTGCTGCAATGTATTCTGCTTTAGTTGTAGACAGGGATATTGCATCTGTTTCTTGCTTAGCCAAGAAACCAACCTTTTTCTCAAGAAGAATGCTCCTCCACTTGTACTCTTCCTATCATCCACATCTCCTGCCCAATCTGCATCTATATATGCATGAAAAGAAAAATTATGATCTCTAGGATACCATAGACCATACTCAACTATTCCTTTTAGGTACCTAAATTTTTTTTTGATTGCCATGACATGAGATTCTCTGGGATCAGCCTGGAATCTTGCCACAAGACCAACAGCCTGCATTATATCTGGTCTAGTCTGAGTGAGATACAATAATCCTCCAATCATTGATCTATACTTGGTCTGATCTGTTTTAGGAGAGTCATCATCTTTGCTCAACTTACATCTGGTTGCCATGGGAGTGTTCATTGGCTTTGAATCTTCCATTCCAAATTTCCTCAACAATTCTTTCACATATTTGGTCTGAGAGATAAAGATTCATTTCTTTGTCTGAGTAATTTGCAGACCCAAGAAGAAATTGATTTCACCGAGCATTGACATTTCAAACTCACTTTTCATTTGATTTGCAAAGGTTTTACACATACTGTCTCTTCCTCCAAAGATGATATCATCAACAAATACTTCAACAATCAAGATATTTTCATGATTAATTTAGAAATATAGGTTACTATCAGCAGTACCTTTGTTGAAGCCAATCTTCAAAAGATGTTTGTCCAGCCTTTCATACCATGCACTTGGAGCTTGCTTTAGACCATATAGTGCCTTCTTTAATTTGTAGACCATATCACCATGCTCAGATAACTGAAAACCATCCGGTTGTTCAATGTACACCTCTTCTTCTAAGTCACCATTCAGGAAAGAAAATTTGACATCCATCTGATACACTTTGAAATCTTTGAAGGCAGCAAATGCAAGAAATAGTCTGACTACTTCAATTCTTGCCACCGGAGCAAAGGCTTCCTCAAAATCAATCCCTTCTATTTGAGAGTAGCCTTTGCAGACTAATCTGGCTTTATTTCTGATTACTTCACCAACTTCATTTAGTTTGTTCTGGAAGACCCATTTGGTTCCAATCACATTCTTGTTACTAGGTCTAAAGACAAGATCCCAAGTGTGATTTTTCTCAATTTGCATCAACTCTTCCTCCATTGCTTTGGTCCAATTTTTATCATTGCAGGCTTCATTTATTCTCTTAGGTTCAATCTTTGAAATCAGACAACATTCATCTAAATTTTGAGCAATTTTCCTTCTTGTTTGCACACCTTTGCTTTTGTCACCTATGATCTGATCTTCAGAGTGGTTCAGTCTTACATACCTTGGAACTTTGGGAGTTTCTTGCACTTCTGCTTCTTGATTAGGCTCATTCAGACCTATCCCTTCTTCCTGATTTACCGGATCAGTTTAAATCTGACTTCCTGGAAAGGATTGAGCTCCTTGAACCAGAACACCATCTTGATCATCTTCATCATACTCATAAAACCTTGAGGGCTTCTCACTTCCTTCACCAACCTTCCAATTTGTACTTTCTATCATCTTTCTTAGTCTCTTATTGTAACACCGGTATGCTTTGCTTTGAGTGGAGTAACCCAAGAAAATTCCTTCATCACTTCTAGCATCAAACTTTCCTAGATCTTCATCTCTTTTAATGTAACATTTGCTACCAAATACTCTAAAATATCTCACAGTAGGAGTGATGCCAAACCAAAGTTCATGAGGAATCTTACCGGTATTGCTTCTGATTTGAACTCGATTGAGAGTGTAGACTGCAGTGCTGACAACTTCTCTCCAAAACATCTGGGGAACATTTGCTTCCATCATCATTGTCCTGGATGCTTCCTGGATGGTCTGGTTCTTTCTCTCAACTACTCCATTTTGCTATGGAGTCCTAGGAGCAGATAACTGTATCTTTAAACCATGCTTCTCACAAAAATGTATGAATTCACTGGATGTGAATTCACCACCTCTATTAGACCTCAGACATTTCAGTTTTAATCTAGTTTGATTCTCTACCATAGCTTGGAAGATTTTGAACTTCTCAAAAGCTTCTGATTTCTCTTTCAGAAAGGTAACCCACATCATCTGGGAATGGTCATCAATCAATAACATAAAATATCTATCACCTTGCATACTCTTGATTCTTGTCGGACCACATAGATCAGTATGAACTAATTCCAATAATCCGGTAGAGGACTGATCCTTGCTTTTGAATGAGACTTTGCTTTGTTTACCCAGCTAACATTCTTTGCACAAACTGTTTGAAAGTTTTACCAATTTGGAAGATCTCTTATAGCCTGAGTATTGCTTATCTTGATGATGTTATCAAAATTTACATGACACATCCTTCTATGCCATAACCAACTCTGATCAACTTGAACAAATAGACAACTTTTATCAGCACCAACCAAGTGGAAGATATTACCTTTAGTTTGAGTACCGGATGCAATCTCTATTCCGGATCTTTCAAAGATTTTGCATTTTCCATCCTTGAATCAGAGATCATAGCCTTTGTCCACCAACTATCTAACACTGAGAAGATTGTGTTTCAAACCTTCAACATACAGCACATTACCAGTTATGTTTCTTCCATTAAAAGAAATAGTTCCTTTTCCTCTGATTCTACCAGCAGAATTATCACCAAACTTCACCACTCCTTTATACCTTTCCAAATCTAAGAACTTGTTCTTGTCACCTGTCATGTGGTGAGAGCATCCACTGTCAATAACCCAATCATCCTTATCTTCAACTTGGGCAGCCAAAGCTCTTTCTACAACCTTATGATTGACAGATTCAGAAGATATTGGATCTTCTTCCTTGATGGCAATAAACACCCATTCATTTCTGGATTTGTTTCCTATCTCTGATTCATCATCTATTACTCCTTCATTATCATCTTCTTCATGAACATAATAACAATTCTTTTAGAACCTTTATCTGTTAGAATTTGACCTTGTAGATCTTTTCGGACATCTTGAGGCAAAATGACCAATCTTATTGCAGTTGAAGCACTTAAAGGGTAATTTTCCTTTATACTTACCAGATCCTCTTGCCAATCTCTTTGCAATGAGGGCTTCAAGTTGATCTGTTTCTGTTTCTTCCACTTCCATGTCTCTTCTTGTTTGATCATACCATGACAGCTTCCTTGAAGATTTTTCTCCCAGATCAAATCTTTGTTTACCTTTCATAGAGACACTGGCTTTGAATGCAGATTCAGTCTTGGGGGGATCATCTCCAAACTTGGTCATTTCAAATGCAGCCAGTTTGCCAGCCAATTGGTCTCTTGTGACAGTTGTATGGGCTCTGAATTCATCAATGGCAGCAACCTTGATTTTTTAGGCAGCAGGAAGGGATCTGAGAATTTTACCAACAATCTCATTTTCATCCAAAACTCCACCAGCATTCCTAATTCCACACACTAGCTCATTTACTCTTGGCATAAATGTAGTAATATTTTCATCATCTCTCATCTTCAGTCTTTCAAATTTCCCTTTGAGACTCTACAACCTTGAACTCTTAACATACTCATCTCCTTCATGCAGAAGTTCTAGTTTAATCCAGATCTCATAGGCAGTTGGTAGGTCAATAACATTTGAGAGCTCTAAGTCAGTTAATGCGCTTAGAAGAGCCTCTTTGGTCTGCAGATTATTTTCAGCAGAGTTGTCGGACCACCCTGTGGAGGTACATATGCTTTTGTGACCATGGACATGTACACCTTTCCCATACACTCCAAGTGACATTTCATGCGACCTTTCCAAAGAGAGAAGTTGGTTCCATCAAACTTCAGACTATCCTTCTTGTATGACGACATCCTGAATCTCCTCAAGCGGTTAAGCTCCTTTTAGAGGAACTTGGCTCTGATACCAATTGTTAGATTTAGGGCACACAACTGAGAGGGGGGGTGAATCAGTTGTACAAAACTTGTTTCTAATTCAAAACACTCATCTCCTCTTTGTTATTTACTAGCATATCAATTAATCACTTATGAAAGCATAAAGCATAAACACCAGAGCAGATATACATCAACACATGAGAAACCAATATTTTGACATGGAAAACCTGGTTAAGGGAAAAACCATGTGGTGATTAACCCAAGGATTATTCTCTGTTAGAAGAATAAGAAAAATAGATGGCACATGCCAATTAGGGCTCACTGCTCGAGCACACTACTCACAAGAGGCACACTGCCTACAAGAGACACACTATCTACAAAGTAACAAGTATTACAAACTTGAACTGGAGATTAACATCTTTACCATGCCTGGATCAATTCCATTTAAGCCCAAAAACTCCTACTCTGCCTTTCACACTTCTCTTCGCTAGGCCACACTTATCCACACCAAGACACACTTCAAAATGAATTCACAATCCTTTATTTATACAAGGCATCGACTTAGGAACAATCATCTAAGTCGGCAAACACCTACAAGATCATTCGCAAGACGTGTAATACATCAGGTCAGCCAGTCTCAAGAAGAACACCAATATCCATGGTTATTCTTCAAATGCAAACTCTAACTTCAATGCGGACTGCCAATAAGAATTGTACATGATCCAAAGATCACCAAAACCTTTCCTGAGTCATCAAGAACATCCGCACTTTATCATCTTACTGGAATTCTTCAGTTCTTCATCCGAAACTTCAAGAACATAGTCTGTCATCATTGTCATAATGAAAAAGGTGCTTCCGGACCTCCAAACCATGAACAAATCTAGTTGTCACTTCACATGAACTTCTTCAACACTCTCTCCAATCCACAGAATGAGATAATGCAATTCTAGAGCTCACCGGACCAATCTGTGACACTCTATCACCACTGAACATCTGCCGGAACCGGTTCTACTTGAGCAATCATAACTTTTTCAGATCTTCATGCGAACCTCTAAAATCTTGACTGGAACATCTTAAGACTCATATCTACAAACCCTTTAAACCGCATCCTTTGATCCTCAACCTATTGAGGACTTTTGCCTTCTTGTCATCACTGTTCTTCACTGTTCCTGATTGAGACTAATTTCCTTAATAACCTCAGCACACAGCTCATCCAATCCTTCTCATTAATGCAATATGAGTATGTTGACATCAATGACAACACTGGTTATCCTCATACTTGCAACAGAACATCCACTTCACCACCTATTTGAGCAGTTAAGCCCATGATGAATTTCCTGATCTAGAATCTCCCATCCCTTTGATAGTGTGGAACATATTTCAGGAGTCGAGTGAATTTTTCCCCATATTCTACCACTGTCATATCTCCTTGTCGAAGATTCTAAAAATAAATAAGTTTCTAATCAAAGTAAAGTTGCGGTAACCACCTCTTGTGAAAGAGTTCCACTAACTCATCCCAAGTTACCCTTAGAGAGCTTAAATTCAATTCCATCTTTTTATTCATCCATCAAGTGGATGCTTCTCCAGCCAATTGGAATGCTCCCCATACTTCCTTGGTCACCTCTGAGTAATTTCTTATCTCGAAGTATTTTTCCATCTCTGTCAACCAAGCTTTTGCAGCATCTCTATTTTCTGTCCCATCAAATTTTGGTGGAACAACCTTCTTCATATCCTTTGAAAGCTCCAAAGTCAATCTATCCCTTGCCTCTTTATGAGTTTCAATACTTTTACTCTGATCTTCATGATTTTCTCCACTTTCACCATGAGAGTTTTTAGCTCCTCCCTCGGTATTCCCTTTATCATCCACCTTTTTCCAAATCACCCAATCTTTTCTTGGTTTCCTCAAGCATGGTTATGATTTGGTCCAGCTTATTATCTGATGGGTGGTTTCCCTCTTCACTTTCTCCTTGGTTAGTTCTTGTCTGCACCATGTTTATCGATTTCTCACACCTGAGAATATTGATTTGTCCATTAGTTCAAGATTATAATGTAGCCCATTAAATCTAAACATAAAACTCAATTTAAACAATAGTTTGACACAAAAACAACTCTTTTATTTATAATTTCTTTTTCAAAAGTAAAGATTTTCTATCTTTGTCTTTTTTTTACAAGAAATGACTTCAAAAGTCATGATCCAGAGGAGTATATCCCTCAAACTCATTTTTAGATACATAATCTTGAGGTATATAACCTTCTGACTCACTATCAGACCTAACTTCTATGATCTCAACAGTTGACAGAATGCGGGGATCTCGTCTAACCATAGTTGTTTCCTCATCTGACCTAACTCTTTCTTTATCTTCCCTTCTCACTCACTTAATTTGAGTTAAGGTAGTTGCTAGATTTTTAGTATCACTCAGCCAAATGTCCCTCTCATCATTGGTTCCCTCAAAGGTTTTAATAATGGCCTCACGTTCTCTTTTACCTTTAAGAAAACATTGGCTTGAATTGACAGATTTTCTTGTTGTCTTCTTAAAGTGTACCATCCTGGCACAAAAATTTTCCAAACATTGGCTAACTACTTATTGTTGACTACAGGAAAGCATAGTGGTCTCATAAGCCCTAGTGCTGAACCTGGTAACTCTGATACCATATGTAACATCCAGATTCTAAAGACATAGAAAAAATCAAAAAATTTACCATGAAGTAATTTTAACAAGGTAAAACAAAATGAGATAGAGAAATTTTTTCTTTTATTCAACATATAATCAAGTAACTACAATTACAAGATTTCTCAATACAAATACAATAAACTATATTGTTCATCACAAGTACAATTGTTTACAAAAGTAAATCAATTACAATATAAAAACTTTGGAATATTTACTGCCTCTGAATATCCGACATCTTTATCACAAGTCCTGGCATGTTTTCTGCTTGGAGAGAGAGCATCTTTCCATTGATTTACCTCCATCTACAGACCGACGGTCTCCCACACATCTTCCACATAGGAAGTGGCCCTACCCT
Organism: Cunninghamia lanceolata; assembly: GCA_027924645.1. Lineage (NCBI taxonomy): Eukaryota > Viridiplantae > Streptophyta > Pinopsida > Cupressales > Cupressaceae > Cunninghamia > Cunninghamia lanceolata. Next base: position 1,944,388 of record BSBN01001197.1, on the reverse strand, counting down.
TCATGATGAATATAGACCATAGGTGACCAAAGGTTATTTGCCTTTTCCAAGTACATAGTGTTGTATTCTACTCAACTCTATCAATCATACAACCCTAGATACCCTCTAGTTAAGTATGATTTCTGATATGTTGAGTAATCCAAAAATAGTGAACTAAAATGCATGCAAAAAACAAATGCATTACTTTGGCCAAAGTTTTTAACTATACATAATGTTCAAATGAACGTAGTCCTTGTGTTCACCCACCCCTACTCGACTTGGATAATGTCATATTCATGCATTTATTCAGTCTGACTATCTATACATAATTGGTTTAATCATCATGACCTGATAATAGTCTACTTAGACTTAGTTAAGTCTAAATGACATTAACCCTCATTTGGTCCAAATTGACTCTAGGGTTTTAAACAACCATTGAGTACTATAATATTTCTACTTTATCATTCCTCATAAAAGATTAGAAAAGACCTTTGGTTTAACCCAGCCATAACTAGGTTTACAATAAATCTTGCTAAGGTATTATCCTCTACTCAACAAGAATATGAATACCTTCTCAATTCAACCATACGTGATGCCAATGCTCATCACTACATATTTATACCCTTATATGCTTTATACAAGTTTATTTCTATATAGACTTGGTTTATTTATGCAAATTGGTTTACTATTGACCGAACTCATCATGGTTCTAGTTTAGATAGGAGAACTTTGACTCATTATCTTGTTCAACTAACTATCAGTATTTATTCTATCATTTCAAAGGATACCTCATAGTCACCATTGTTTTCCATGAATCTAAGTTTCTTGGATAAGATACCATTTAGACAAAGCACAGAAAAGAAAACAAGATTGGTTTCAATACCATTGGCTTCACTAAATACTCTATTCTGTATTACTCTTGATAGGAGAGTTTACTAATGAAAACCCTTTACACTATTCTCATAAGAATTCAATACATATTTTACCTATGATAAGAATAGTCGACTTATTCCTGAAGATTACTCTTCTCACTGTGTGACTGGTTTTCTAATCGATAGAAGACTATAACTGTTTCTAGGAAAATTTGTTTATAATAAACTGAACAATAGAAGAGTCTACCTATCAGTTAAAGATAGAGGTATTATCGACTCACTATGATTATTCATAACTGAATACATTGCCAGAACTAGCATCGGCCCATAACAGGCTAAACGACGCTTCTCGGATATACTAAAACTCACCTTTACCATTGACTAAGACAAATAAGTCACAACAATAGTATTAAAGTCGACACAAATGGCTTATTACATATCATAACTTACATTTAACACTGACTTGATAACCAAACTTAGTTAATGATTGCTCATAACAACTATACAATATGTTTATCACTGTCTGATAAAACAACATACAGGAATATTGACCTGACAATGTCAACTTACTGAGTATATGGACTGGTGATAAGCTACTGTGTTCGTCCTCGAGGACCACACTCTTACTAAACTTTACCAGCTTCCTCACTGCCCATCGTGAACTCTCTTCTACCTCATAACCAGACATCCCTCTATAAAAAAATTAAGAACTTACCAGATATATGCCATCGACCATCCAAGTCGTGGCTTTTAAGAGCTCAAAATAGACTCATAAAGAGTCATCCTATATGTTCACTCCCACTCCAAAACAATTCTCAAAACTCATAAAAATCAAACGGTAATGACCAACGGTTTGACTTCAACTTAGCTAAAAATGTGTAGACATTGACAAATGATGGATGCATCATTTGAGGAGATCAATGATGGTGGTGGAGTCATCCACCACTCCTCCTATAGGAGGCCGCCAACTTCTAAAAACTAAGATAAGCAATCAATTACTCTTAATGAGTAAGTTTGATCCATCATGCTTTTATCATTTAAAGCATTGCTCAAAAGATGCCTTTGGCTACTCAACTTAAAACCATACTATTATATCATGAGGTATTTCTTCATTTGGCTCATTCATTTATATATATATATATATATATATATTTTTTGATCAAATCAAATATTATTTATATAACATTATCTCTATTTGATTTCATGATTTAATCAATAAGAGAATAATACTAAAATGAAAGTTACGGATAACGTGATTGAGTTGAGCTAGTCTCCTCATCACAATCCGTTGACAAAGCAAGTCATCTTAACTTGACGATAATGTCTTAATGTTAAGAATGGGTTAAAACACTTCAAAAGACTTTGTAATAATATGACAACCTTTTTATGACAATAACGTCGTAATATTTACGTTAGACGTAAATAGTTGTAAATCAAACTTAACGACTTCGTTAACATATTTAACGATTAAGATGGCTTAATATGACTAAGAATGATTGTAAAACAATATCGACTACTTGTCGATTAGGTTCAAAAGTGAACTAACAAAACTAAGCTTACCTCTTACGACACATTGGTTCACATTTTTGTTAAACACTTTTAACTCAGTTTGGCAAATAAACCATTTGTATCCCAAGGTCTATATCTCTTTCCTGGAAAGATACTCTCTTTCTTCTCCGAGAGTCATCTGATAGCCTGTAATCCTGTTTCGCTTGTCATCAAACAATACATGTGATCAGTGCATCATTATTCAATTAATTCAACTAATAAATCAAATCTCATAAAACAATTATTAAATTGATATTAACATAATCATTCCTATAATTTCAATAAATGGCATTCAATATAATCCATATTTTTCCTCGTCATTAATCTAAATATCATAATGAATTTACTTATGTCTAAGTAAAAATTAAAAGTAAAGCAAAGCCAAAATTGGGGATGTAACAGTGGTAGTTATACCCAATTAAACGATTAACATTTTGTACATGTAAGCATGTAACATGTCTCTTGGGGATTTAAACATTTGTGTCTGCAATGAAAGTTTTATTGATTTATAACTTGAGGTCATCTGATTTGACAAGTATATGTTGCATTGTTATCATGAATTTAATAAAAAGACTAGTTATCAACTCATTTATTCTTCTTTTGAAATCAATTTAAAGGGTTTTTATCCTCATGTTAATAGTTATATTAATAATTCCAGCAAAGGTATTCTTGTCATGAATTTACATATGTTAGATTTGCAAATTTTGGTTTGAGAGAAAAAAATTGATTTTATTGGAATTAGATAGTTAGATGTGCAAAATTGTTATCAAGTTGAGAGCTATACCCATATTTTATGCTATTGATTATCAATAGGACTTATTCATTTCTTAAAATCAATGCATCTAAGCTTCAATAATCTGCTAAAATATGTTATTATTTTTAGTGGCAACCAAGACAACTTGTTATAATAATATTTTGCTTAAGGAGAAATATAGGGTTAAGGTTTTTTATCAATGTAAAAAGTGGCCAGTGTTTTTAACTTGCTAATTTTCCTTAGTGAAAAATGGAGACATTCACTTTCTTTTGTTGTCAATATGTTCACAACATTTTTTTTCATTGCAAGTTCTTGTTTTATGTCCACTGTGCTGACTACAAGTACTATGAGTATTGGGTCACCAAAGAAGAGAGAGCCCTCGTAGTTCTCATACACCTCCAAGAGGTTATTGAGCAGTCAAAGACAATTGCACAAATGTCCTATTATCTTGCACATGGTTGTTGAGGTAGTTTGGGTGACCTGGAGAATAGTTTGAAGGAATATAGCAGCAATTGGAGCATTTATAAAGGTAGTTTGAACAAAAAGATGACATGTGTAAGCATCTAGGAGTAGATAACAGTTGAAAAGATCAACTTGTCTTTTTCCAATGCCACCAAGAAGTTTCCAAGCATTCAAAGCATGAGACAAAGGCAATTTCTAGCACCCAAGGTTCAAGGAGGCAGTCATCAATAGTCATAAAGGAAACATTTAATGAATTTTAAACCTATCCTACTTTTCCTCTAGCGTATGATAGTCAAAAGCAGGGTTTACTTTCATTTTTCCTTAGTTCTTTTCACTTTTGGAAAAGCATTCTAAGCTGAAACAAGCTTCTTTATGTCTTTTGGTGTATTGTAACTCAGAAAATTAGTTTCTTGCTCAATCTTTAAGCTATGTATTGTAACCATGAAGGTTTTTTTAGCAAAGAGAAAGCATTGTAACTTATTTTCATATCTGTATGCGATTTATATAAGTATTTTTTTAGCAATAAAAAAAGTTGTTTTTACCTTCTCAAAGTTGTTTCATTGTGTAAGCTTCAAAATGGTTGATGTGATCTTGTAGTGATGCTTCTTCCCCTTGATTTATGTTCTATTTTTTCATTGCCTTTATGCAGAAATATGACTAAATATATGACCAGTTGATGGCAAAATAATGATTAAAATGACTAAATATACTACCAATGGATGAAAATCAGTTAATACAAATGATTAAATATACTACCAATGAACAGAAATCAGTGAATAAAAATGACTAAATATACTACCAATTGATGACAAGTAATGATTACAATGACTAAATAAATGACTACCATGACTAAATAAATAACCAGTTAACAACAATCAATGACTAAATATACTACCAAATTGATCAATTAAAACAACCAATAAATGACTAAAAGTGGTTTAGTTATAGATTTGGTCACATTATAAATGACTGGCAATAAACTACTAATGGTCACGTGACCAAGCTTAGTCATTTATATGCAATTTTTAGTAGTTTTTTAGTCATTTATTGTTGTTTTTCTACTAGTGTATGGTGGACACTAATTTTGATACTATGGCTAAACTCTTGCAAGAGATGTGCAAACCAAAAAGGGGAAGAAGAATGTCAAGGATGGTGGCAGATCCTTCTATAGGACACTACATTTTGAAAATTGTTGATCCAACGAGTAATAAAAATGAAGATGAAGTCACAAAAGCCGACTTTAATTCAAGTCGAGTTGATATGGGGCCTTCGACTGTGGAAGGAGAAATTTACCATGCCAAGTTCTCAGTTAGTATCTTGTCAAAAAGAATTAAGAAGGAATAACAAGAAAATGCCAAATTAAAGGCACAGGAAATTCTTTAACTTTGTTTATTTAGTCCATTTTAAAGATTAATGCTCAACCAGTGGAAGGGTTGCCAAGTGTAAGTGCAGACGACCCAAATCCCAACTTGCTGCAACAGATTAAATGGTCCCAAGCCCTAAGCAATTATGTAGAGCAATAGATTGAAAAGGTAACTTTGGATGGTCTGATTTACATTAAAGAATCTACCAGGTTATTTAATTCTATTTCTAGCAAGAGGGAAACACTAGTCATTGAGTTGTAGAATCTCAGAAAAGATAATGGTAGCCTTTTCCTAGTCTCCAAAGAAGTACAAGAAATGGTCAACATGGATATCAATATTATGGTGGCCGAGAAGATTTTAAATGACCCCAAAGAGATGGAATCTATTGCGTGGATAGACATGCTGGAATGGATAATGTCTGTATTAGGAGTGGTTGAAGATGAAATAAGAAGAACCCTAGCTCGTTATTACACGGACCAAAGGGACCTCAAGAGAAATTTTGCAGTTCTAGTTCGGTGAGGATAAAGACAAGCTGCTTGAGATTAAAGAGATAATTTTTTTTTCAAGAAAATGCTTGATGAAGAATTGATAGTTGTTGATGTGATCACCAGTGAGTCACTTGGAAAACTTGCAAGATTAGCAATTTATGTTAGAACTTTCAAAATTGAGATGGATGCAATTCATAAAAGAATAACAAGTGCCGATCGGATGATAATAAAAAAGAAACTTTGAGTATGTATGACTAGCAGGCTAAGTGGCGTAGCATTATCACCAATCATTGGTAGGTTGCAAACATATAAGGCAAAGTTGAGAGCACCAGAAAATCAAGGGACTCAAGTGGATTCAGGTATCGAAGATGGAAAAGCTAAGGAGAAGGAAGCAACATAAAGGAAGATTGTCATGGATGATGACGTGACGATCATTAACTGAATGATTTTCTGATGCTTTAGTATTTTCATTTGTTGAAAAAAAACTATTGGCTCTGGATCTAGCTATTTCTTTAAGTTATGCTTATTTTAAAAGACTTCTTTAAATCCATTGTCGCCAAGAAGCCATTATTATTTTTAAAATAGGTCTTTGGTCAAGTTAATTTTCTAAGAGGGTTTGCCCTAGATTTCATTGAATTAACAAGACATATCGCAGAGATCATGAAGAACCATCTTGTTTTTAAATGGAATGAAGAGGGTAAGCAAGCCTTTGAAGATATGAAAAGGGCCATTGCTAATGCTCCCACCTTAGTGCATCCTAATTTTGAAAAGGATTTCATTATCTACTATTATGCATCCAAGCACACTCTTTAAGCTATCTTATTATAGAAGAATGAACAAGGGATTGAATTTCCCATTGCTTTTATGAGTGTACCTCTAAAGAAGAATGAGTTAAAGTACTCTCCCCTAGAGAAACATGCGTATGCAATGGTGAAAGCATTAAAGAATTTTAGGTTTATATTCTGCATTCCCATGCTATTGTATATGTCCCTGACTCTGCTATCAAGAGTATCCTCACCCAATAGGAGATTAGTTGTAACAAAAGGGGAGCATGGGTGCCAAGGGTATAGGAATATGACATCGACCTCAAACCTACCAATCTGGTTAGAGGTAAAGGGATATGTAAAGTGATTGCTGAGAGTACACCAACTGATGAATGGTTTTTAAACATTTATTATTTGCTAACATATGGTGAATGTCTGTCCCATTTGTCCATTAAGGAGAAAAGGAACCTAAAGCCCAAGGCTAGCAAGTATGTCCTCTAGGAGGGAAATCTATATAAGAAAAGAGTAGATGGGATCTTTTTGAGATGTGTTGATAAAGAACAATAGAAGAAGCTACTGAAGACTTTTCACGATGAAGCCTGTGATGGACACTTTTCAACTTCTATGACTGCTTTTGAAATGTTGTGATAGTGCCTCTATTGGTTAGGTATGTTCAAAGACACCTATGAATGGGTGTCAAAATGTGAGAAGTGCCTAAAGTTTACTAGCATACCTCACTTAGTTGCATTGCCTCTAAGTCCAGTAATGATTGATGAATCGTTTCAACAATGGGGGTTGGATTTTATTGGGCCAATTAATCCTAATTCAAGTGTAGGACATACACACATCTTGACTAAAACTAACTATTTTACTAAGTGGGTAGAAGCAATTCCTGTGAAACATACCACTTTTGAAGTAGACTATAATTCATAGATACAGAGAAAGACGGCCTTATGTAGAGCAGAACAAGGATAGTAATTTATTCTACATAAGGAAAAATGACAGGAGTCATAATTCTTATCCTAGTGAAGAATATAGAAGAGATGAAAGAGGATTTGATAGAAGACCATTTAGAAGAACCTGTTTTCAAGTTTGGAGGAGAAAAGAATCAAGCAATGAATGCCAACAAGAACCTGTTACCGAAGAGGCTAATGATGGGTAAACAATAGCTGATGTAGAGGAAGTTTATGTAGAAGAAGAACCTATTGACTCACTAAGTTTGACAAAGAAACCAAAAGAAGGTGAAGCATTGATCTTAAGAAGAATTTTGTAGACTAATCATCTGAGAAATAGTGCAAGAGAAAGATTGTGTAAAATCATCTGAGAAACAGTGTAAGGGATAGTTTGTGTGAACAAGTGTGAAGCATGGCAGAGAAAGGAAATTCATATTGCAGAGAAAATAAAGACAAGATATTCTACCCGAGGAGAAAGTTTGTGTACCGAAGTAAAGGAATTAAGAGTAAGCAAGCAGAGATAAGTGTATAAGTATATGCAGAACAAAAAATAGAAGGTTTTGGTGTGTATGAAAGGAATTATATCTAGAACTTGAGATCAGAAAGTGTTGCAGAGAAAATTTAGGAATGTATTGACTGTATCAAAGGGAGTAACATGAGTGTTTCATAGGATGCATGTATGTATTGATTGACTCTTAATTGATTGAAGCAGACATTGAACTTGAGGTAGCTTGCGGAGAAGACTTGCTCAGACTGTCGATCAATGAGGTAGTGTAAGGCTTGTAAGTAGAACTCTAAACTTAGAAGAACTTGAGGCAGTTACAAGTGCCTATGAATAGATTGCTGAACCTATTCAAAGAAACAACATTGATTTTTGCATAATACAGACCAAAGTGAAGAGGCTCACTTTTCAATTAATACTAAGAGTCTGATGTAGGAGCATCCAGAAGCATTTAAATTAGTTGCGACAGTTAATAGTTAAGTTGTAGAGTACCGAGAGAGAAACCTTGGAGATTACCGCATTTACATATTAGAGGCTATGGAGCTGGACTTAGTATCTAGACATAATCATTTACATCATATCCAAAATTTAGATCATTTGGTTTTGATTCCAGAAAGATATCATTATCAAAAGATTACCTATTTTCACTTGTTTTCACAGAGCAGAGGCGATAGTGTTCAGTAGAGTCTAATTGGCTTGTAGAGCAATTTTTTTGACTTGTAGAGCTTAAAGGAACATCATTGAAGGAATTTTAGGACCTAGTCAACCTTCATGGAAATCCGCACAAAGTTCTATGCACCAGTGGAGCAATACCTTATGTTTAGGTCTGACCTATCTGTGTCTACATGTTTCATACTAGCCATTACAATTAGGCCAACTTGATAATGTTATGAAGGTTTGCAAAGGATATAAATGAAGGTAAAGGATTGTCTCAAGGTATTGAATGAATAATGATCAATTATACAAAGATATGAAGCAAGAGGATGAGAGTTTTGATCCGAAGAAGAAGCAGAATTGAATCAAAGAGTTGAGTAGGGAGCAGAGGAAGTGCAAAACAGAAAATTGAGAAGTAAATCATGGAAGACTTGTTGGTTCTCAAATCTACAGTTTACCAAACCCTAAAAGGATGCCAAACTTTATGATCAGGTCTGATAACTGATTTGGCCAATTGATGGAATCAATCAAACTGATTGGACTTCCCTACACTTCAGGCTCTACTTTGCCTAGGTGGGTTACCTTTCTATCATTGAATATGAACTCTCCAATGTTGACTGGTGATGATTAAGCAGATTATGTGCAATTTTCCAAATTACATTATCCTCTTCAACCAAATTCAAATTGGCATGGAATCTATAAATGGATTAATTTAACTACTCTATCCACTACTTCTACTTCTACAAACAAAAAACCAAAATTATGTACAATGATTTTATTTTGATTAGGAGCACAACATATGATCAGTGCTTTATTTGTTGGGATATGGAGTCATAATGGAATTTTGATCATCCAATGGCTATAAACTCTAATTGTTAAGCACTTTTCCTATTTATGGCTTGCATAAATGTGCAAGTAATTCAACCATGAAAACCATACTTACGTAATCCAAACTACATCCTTCAAATTATAGTAACATGTTCAAAAGAATTTAATCCCTACTTGAGAGAACCCATTAAACATATTAGACAGAAGCATTTAATATGCAATGACAAATCATTAGAACTTGACAAATTGATTCATATGATCAAAGAAAACAATATTGGAGAGAGTCTCATAGTTTATTTTCATTAAATTCAATGAACAACTAAAACCATTTTCAGATCAAATACAATTTTTGCACAATCTTGTCCCAAGTGTTCACAAGTGCACCAATCTGTTTTGCCCCCTTCTCTCTTTCTCCCGTGTCTCTCCTTCCTTTTTTTTGATTTTATCATACATATTTTGCCTTTTGACTCTTCACATACCCTTTTGATGCAGCCTTTCACATTCTTTTACCATAAAAATAATTGTCTTTCACCTTTCATTTATATTCCCATGGACAATTATTTTGCCCACATATTCTACCACACACTACTCATATCATTAGTTTTTATTTATGAAAAATAAACTTTGATATTGCAATTCCCGCACCACCACACACTTTTCATTTTCCCCTTGCAGGAGTGCGGGAAAAAATCATAAGTTCACTACAAGCCCACATGATTGTAGATTAGTCTTTGTGGGAATATGAGGAACAATAAATCCACTGCAAGACTACACATAAGTTTTATGGTTCCTTGCAAGAATGCGAGGAGAGCCCGCCATACCGCACACCTTCTACTCACTGATTGTAGGAACACGACCTTCTTCCTGATCAAAGTAACCATTCAAATAGCTTGAACCAAATCCTCCAATTACAAATGGCTACTCTAACATTGTCCCACCAAGAAGTATTGATTAATGATGCCTCTGATTTAATATGTATTATCTTCCATTACAGTGTGCTAGCACTTTCGAAGTTCCATAGCTTGAAGAGTTTGCTTGTATGTCTCCTGCAAAATCCGATACCATGTATATTGTCCACCTCTTTCTTTACCACCATAATATAACTTTTGGGGGACCATCTCTTTGTCTTCACAACAATCTGGAATAATGAGGCGATAGCACACTAGCTCTGCATCCAAAATGACATCAGATACAACCCTTTGAGATGTTCATATAGAGCCATCTTTTCACACAGGATTAAAAATAAGCTCAATGTGACTACCAACATCTTCACATGTCAAGTCCAGAACCTCCTCATTATTTACCGTGTCTAAGCCTCCATTACTATTCTGTCAAACCCACTAAACATGAAAATATATATAGGTTGTGAGAATCTAACTTTAAAGCCATCAATCTACTAGTTCTGGTTTCATCATCTCAGCTTCTGCTTTAACCCTTCGAACAAAACTAATGATTGATATCGTTCACCAAAGCTTGCCTTGATTCTCTGGCAAGCTTGCAAATCTGAGAACTGCTTCTATATTGGCTCCTGAGGACATTCTAACCAGGAGTCCTTCCTTCACTGCAAGTTCCCTTGCCATTATTATAGCCTCTTCATTGGATACCTCTAGAACTCCATCGAGCATGTCAAAGTCTAGAATCTTAGGCTTGAACCCAACTCCAAAACTAGTGATATGATGAGGATCGAGTTTTCCATAATTTAATATATTGCTTTCTACTGGATCAACTCCATAAACCTTGACATTAGGGTTCTTGGTCTTGAGGTATGCACCCACTCGAGACACAATACCACCACTTCTAATTCCCACTAAAAAGGATATGGAGTCCGAACCCATGGGGCCAATTACCATGCTTTTGAAGCATATGTCAATGGTTCATCATGAAGACATGCTTTCTACGAGCCTCTGAAACAATATTTGAAATAGGTATATTTGGATCACACCCTTTGTAATTGGTAGCTCCAGCCTCTGTAGAAAAAAAGCATACGTCGATGTGATCACAAGCCCCAGGGGAACTGCATAGACTTAAAATATTTGGTGGCAAAAAATGGAAATCTTGTGTAGCTACAAAGCAAAAAGGACAACCAATAATATCTAGGGAATGCTAATTTCCATACAGGTACTGGGTTGAGGAAAATCATAGCTAAATAATTTTAAACCTACTGCTACCACTGTTGGTGCAATGACTACTAGGTTTATTAGCCTACTCATTTTTGAGTTGTCCTTGGCTTGTTCATGGTGTGGAATCCTTCTTAGAGCCTTTCCCCATGCTTGCATAATTAAGGCCCTCAAATGTTAGTCTTTACCTTCATTATAATGGGCTGAAGTATTCCTTGGCTATGTGAAAAGCTTTTCTTTTTTCATCATTTTAATAATTTTTGTTGTGAAAATTTTCATCTCATTCTTAAATGGTTCATTGTCAGTTCTTATCAAATGCAAAATTGTTGTCTTCCATGCATGCCTTTTGATCCTTTAGAACCTACCAATGTCAATGCACATTTCTTCATGGGGTTGATTACTTCACCTCATCAGTAGATTCATGTCTTCATGGTGATCAAACAAAATATATGATGGGAAGATACCACATAATGTTTAGTTTCTGCACCAGATTTGTGTCATTCTCAACTTTGACTTCAACTTTTGAGATGGGCAACAAATCAACAATAATTGTGTGACACAAGTTGGGTTCCCCTGTGGGCCCAACTAAAAAAAAAATCATTTTGAAACAAGTTTTTATCTTGAATTCTCTTGAGACTACCTAACATGCTTCTGAGGTGAAATTTTGAAAAGGGTAATCATCAGAATCCATTTTCTAGCATCTTGCACAGTGACCCAAAACAAGTCAAGTGGCCTCCAAAATCACCCTATAAAACTGGTCAAACAATCTCCTGAAGCCATGAAAATGCATAGACATGCAGACATTTGATCCAAGAATTCATGAGAGAAAATAGCTTTGCAAAACTCATCTTGATGTGCAAGATATTAACATTCAAAGAGGCTCACTTAGCCTTTTCTGAAATTGCATCTGTCAAAAAATAATTAAGGCTCACCAAGTCACCAGCCTGAAAAAATACCAAATCTCCTCCTAGGAAGCTGTCACTTGGGGAAATGGTTCATTTAGGTCCATTAAGCATGTGTGCACAAGGATTTTTCACCAATTCATTTTCTTCACAAAATATTAACAGTCAAAGTTGACCTTGAAACATTCTAGAAATGCAACTATTAAAATATGACAAACTACATTTGCTTTTTGCCTTGAAAAATACCAAACTTGACCCTGAGGCTCTGAAACTGGATTAGGGAGCATATGTAGGTTAGCGAAATGTAGAACACTAATCCATTTGTCATGACGATCACCCAACTATGAAATATCAAATTCAACAAGAGGCTACTTCGTAGCCCTGAGAATATGCAAACAACAAAACAATCACAGAACCCTCCAACTTGGTGATTCAAAACCCTGTCAAAACTGATCACAAGAAGATGAAATCAAACATACATGCTCACATATGACAAATGAATACACTCACCAAGTGATTTGGCATGAAAACTGATGCATGAGCATCCAAAGGTGTAAGGGCAACCTTGCATCACCCAAAAATAATGTTGATTCAAAATTGATGTCTTTATTTCCATTTCTTTTCAAAAAAATTGTTTTTGGACACCCATTTGCTTGAATAATGATTCAGAGCCTTTAGAGTTTCCGTCAAGGCTAAGGATACTAGAATTACTATTTTTAGTAAGTCTTTATCAGAGAAGTAGTTGAGCCTAAAAATTTCTCCAAATCTTTGGAATAGATAAATAAGCATCTTGGTGAATTTCAACTCAAGATCGTGTCTAGATTTCAAGATATTAAAGTTTGAATTTTGTGAGGTCCCCTAAAAATTTCTAAAATAAAATATGAGGCACTAAAATGTCCCATAATGCCATGAAAAGTTGACATAAATTTATTTACAAATTTTTGGTGTGATATTTCACTTCACAAGCTTTCCGATGCTTCAAACGATTTTTCAATCAGACAACCAAATCAAAATTTATGCTTCCTGAAAGTTGACCTATTTTTGGAGGGAGTTGCAAATTTCAAAATTTTGGTTGGAGGCTGCCAAAACGTCTATTTATGACTATTTTTGGGAGCCCTAGGCAGTAGTAGAGATACAGGGGAAAGTGTAGAGTCAAGAAAAGGTGGGAAAATGAAAACCCTAGCAGATTTGGGGTTACAAAAGGAAGAAGGTTCCGGAGTCTTGAGATAGGAAGTTGTATTGTGTTGCAACCTATGGAAGATTCATCCTCTGGTTGTATTTGAGCTTTTGTAATATAATGAGTTATTCAAATCAATAAAAGAACATTCTATTTTCTATGTGCAATTTTTGGTGTTGTCTATTTTATGATTTACCCCCTTCATCAAGTGGTATCAAAGCAAGGGTTCCTGAGTGTGTAGACAAATCGTTGATCGTGAGGTAGTTTGCACTAGGACCTGAGGTTGTGGATTTGCTGCAGAGATCAAAATGTCTCAATGAAGAAACCGTGTTGGGAGAAATGCTTTGACAAAAGAGAGTTTTAGAGCCCTACAAAGGCAGATCAATGCATTGCAAGAGAAGTTGCGAAGAGGATTTGTGAAAAGAACAAGAGAAGAAAGCGAGGATGAAACTAAAGAAGATCTATCTGAGGAAAAACAAGAAGTTGTAGGAGATCCTGCAGAAGTTGGGTTGTTGAGGGCCATTTCAAAGATCAGAAAGAGGACCAAGATTGAAGTTTCTACCTATTCTAGAGATTTGAATCCAGAACAACTTATTGATTGGATCAATGATATAGAAGAATGTTTCAAGTATGAAGATGTGGAGGATCTAGAATGGTCAAGTTTGCAAAAATAAAGTTGAAGGGCCATGCTAGTATTTGGTGGAAGGAGATCTAGTTAGAGAGGAATAGAAGAGGAAAAGGAAAGATTACTAGATGGGATCCGATGGTGGAAAAACTAAAGAAGCTGCAAGGATTGAAGCAAGGTAACAAGTCTGTCAAGGAGTTTATAGAAGAGTTCTATAAGATTACTATCAGAACAAGCCATGCAGAGGCCAATAAGGAGAAGGTAGCCCGTTACATTAATGGGTTGAGGCCAAGTATTCAAGAGGAGATGAGCCTGGTCAAAATGACCACCATAGAAGATGCGCACCAGTTTTCTCTGAAGGTGGAAGAGAAGCTGAATAAAAGATTCGATAGCAAGCAAAGGGGAAGAGATTAAGGTAAAAGGACTGGTGGAAGATCCCATGGAGGCTGAAATGAAGATCCAAAGAAAAGTGAAGAAGTTGGCACTAGTCAAAATCAGAGAGGTGATAATACCTACCACCCTCATGACCAGAATAATGGTGAGAAAAGAGGAAGAGGAAGAGGCAGACCTGGGCAAGGACCTGGAAGAGGAGGCTTCAGAGGAACCTATTTTCAATGTGGAGAAGAAGGGCATCAAGCATACAAGTGTCCACAACATCAAGGAAGGACAAGAAGAAGACCTAAAGGTAATGCACAAGTTGTACATGTAGATGAAGATGCACAATCTAGGCATTCTGAAGTTGCTTAAAGGGGAGAAACCCTAGTTGCCAGAGGAACCTTGTTGAATGAGGAGAAAGAAACAGATTAAAGGAAGAGTTTACTCCACACAAGATGCAAGTGTGAAGGTAAGTGTTGTGATATTATTATTGACAATGGAAGCACTGACAATCTTGTTTCAGAGGAGATGGTTAACAAGTTGAAGTTGACAAGAAAAAATCATCCACATCCATATCGGATCGCATGGTTGCAAAAGGACCATAGAGCTTTGGTCAATGAACAATGTTTAGTCAAGTTCAAGATTGGTGACTACCATGATGAGGTGATGTGTGACATCATACTGATGGATGCATATCATATGTTATTGGGGTGGTTGTGGTAGTATGATAGGTGTGATGTCCATGATGGCCATGCAAACACATATTCCCTAACAAAGGATGGAGTTCATCATAAGTTGAAGCCCTTGAAGGAAGTAGAAGAAAAGGTATGTAGTACTGCTAGAATTTGTTTGGTAGATGGTAGGAAATTTTTGGAGGGTATGAAGCATGAGCGTCATTGCTTTGCATTGATTCCTAAAATTAGTCAATATAAATGTGAAGATATACCAGCAGAAGTCTCAGATATGTTGGAATAATTTCAGGATATTATCTCTGATAATGTACCAGAAGGTTTACCACCAGTGAGGAAGATAAGTCATCAAATAGATTTGATACTAGGAGCCAGTTTGTCGAATAAGGCAACCACAAAATGACTCCAGCAGAGAATGAAGAGTTGAACATACAAGTTCACGAGTTGTTAAGGAAGGGACTTGTTGGCGTTTCAATTCGCACCTCTGGTATGCGATTTGGAAACAGACAGCTATGCATAGATAAACTGCTCTCCTATTGGAAGGGGGAGTTCCCTTTCTTGCTGATGTTCACTGAAAAGATAACTTGAATGAAACTTCGCCTATCTTCTTTTTGATTCTCAGCTGCAGAGCACAAGGTTATAAAACTCTAAATGCTGCAGAAGAGGTTTTTCCTTTTTAATAAAACTTCTACTACAACTAGCATAGACTAATGACGCTTTCAACCTCATGAGTAAATTCAGAGCAAAGGAAGTTGAAAGTGAACGGGGAATGATTGTTAACACAAAAACTCAAGTAGTTTTCCTCCAGATTTACACCACAAGACTAAGAGTACTTTAAGGGTGAAAGCTGAAAACGAAAGCCACAGAAGCTACACATCTGACGACAAAAACTTGATGAATCGATATAGAATATCAGAGCAAAGTAGGCATGAGATTTCTATTCAATATCAGAAAGTT
This sequence comes from Cunninghamia lanceolata, assembly GCA_027924645.1. Classification (NCBI taxonomy): domain Eukaryota; kingdom Viridiplantae; phylum Streptophyta; class Pinopsida; order Cupressales; family Cupressaceae; genus Cunninghamia; species Cunninghamia lanceolata. The sequence continues at coordinate 1,928,378 of BSBN01001197.1, read as the reverse complement.
TAATACAACTCCAAGACAGCCAGACTGCAGCAAAAGGTAGGCATACAATAAGTGATCAAACACCGGAGAACACTGAACACAAATGAACAGACACTTAGAATAACAATGTTTGCAAGCTAGAATAGGCACAACAAATTTGCTATCACAACTACCATTACCAACAATGGGCAAGGATGCCCTTATTTATACTAAAATCAAAGGAGTAGGGAACCCTAAAATCTCCTTGATTAACCCTAACTTGCCAACTCGCAAGCTTTATTACTATTCTAAGACAAAGATACAATAAACAAATGCTTTAAAGCAATCTGCTTTAAAGCAAAAAGATTCCAACTATCACAAGGTGCTTTCTTTCTAAATATAGAATGGATGAGCTTGGGATGAAAGCACATGCTTTAAAACAAAAAGCATATGTTTTAAAGCTACTTTATTTTGGAATGCATCCTCATCAACATTCTAGCCTTTTTGGTGATGTCATCCGTCGATATTCTGGGAAACAATATCTTCTAAAAAGCGAGTGACCGCATCTCTGCCAGGAACACTGATACTCTCTAGAACAATATTCTGATTCTCTAACATCTCTTCACCATTGGCAACCATCTGAAGAAATTCGTGAACTTCACCCGCAGCCTTGTCAAATTTCACTGACATTGTGGCAAGACGACTCATCTTGCCGGCATTGATATCATCATTAAAGTTGTTGCGGACAAGAGTCTGAAACTCTACTTGCACTTCCCTGAGGTCATACAAGGTACCATCTTCTTTCCATTCTGTCAACTCTGAAATCATATTGTCATAAGTTTTTACTGTGAAAAGATATTGCGCTTTCCAAGTAGAAACTGTCTTCTTATCTTCAGCTAAATCAACAGTATCAAGTGCAATCTTCAAGTCGGAGATAATGATCTCAAACACCAGTCTATTTTCTGCCATGATCTACTGTGACCCCTGTATGCCTTGGTGTAAATCATGAGTGTTGTACTTCAACTGATAAAGCTCTGTAAGTACAACTCTCCCTTTGGTCACAAATTCTTCTACCCAACTATCCATGTGCCTCCCATAGAGGACCAACTTACTGAAATGCCGCTGATCGGCTGGTGATCCAAGACTCAGTGGAAGAAGAAAATCAACCTATGAAGTGCCATGGAAAAGGTTGGAAATATATTGCTGCAACTGTCGAACTTCAGCTTTGAGAGCTGCCTTGTCTTCTCCATCTCTCAACACCCTTTCCTTCAAGCTATCCGCTGCAACCTCAAAGAGATTGACATCTACATGGTGAGTACTTCTGCCGAGGTTAGCTTTGACAACTGTGAAGTCATCAACCTTGACATCATTAGCACTTCTATTTTCTGGAGGTGTTGCAGTCTCAAGAATGATTTCTCCAACTGCATTCTTCTCAATGCGAATCTGCTTCTTCAACTGCTTGTGTGGTGTGTCTTGATAGATGCCTTTTAGCTCTGTTAAGTCCAGCTGATATGAGGGCTTTCTTCTCTTCCTTCCCAGAATGTTTTCAAGCTAGGATGAGCCATCCTCTCTTGGAAACTCGGTTCTTGCCTCATCAGCTCCTGATGAATCAATGCTTGCATCAAAGTTGCGAACCGGTGAATCTAGCTCTGAATCTATGTGAATAGGAGAAAGGATCAATGAAGGTGGAGACACCTGATCTGAAGGTAACACTACATCAAGCAGCGTTGTTTCAACATGAGCTTCTGGTTCAACTGGTGGATGTTCCTGTTGGACATGAGCTGGAGACTCATCTTTCTTCCTCTCTAACTTTGCCATTTTTGTTCCCTCTGGGAGAACACTCATAGCCTTTACTCTTTATTTTGGCTTGGAAGTGGAAGGTTCTGATGGTTGCACAACTGGCGGCTCTGCTACTGGAATATCATCCTTCTGCTTAGTCTTCGAGAATATCAAACTATTTTTAACCACTCGACTTGTTCTCTCCTCAATGGAAGTACTCTCTTTTACTGACCAATTAACTAGCGGTAACGGTTGTTGCTCAATTTGATCCCTGGAATACGTGGGAAGTAGAACTTCACCACTCTCTGTCAAACCCTCTATGTCCTCTGATAGGATATCAGACATTTGCTGAAGAGTGAACCTGCTGTAACTGCGTCTTTGCACTTCATACTCATCAGCACAATTAGCCCAGAAGTCTTCAACTGCAAACTTGTGTGTACAATTCTGACCAAGATGTGATGCATAGACACCACGGGGATCATATGAAGATCTCCTGTCGAAAGACTTAAGACCATATCTGGATGATTCATTACCGATTGCCTTGGCATCTACTCCAGATCTACATCTGTAAATACTCATCCCAAGTGGAAAATTGAAGGCAGTCTTGTGTCTGCTACGCAAAAATGTATGCACTTGATAAGCTTGCCTCAAAAATTCCATAAATGCTATTTCATCTGTAGGATATCGCGGCAACATGGCTGGCTCTCCTGAGAAGCCATATACTCTGATGTAGGAAAAAGTAGGAAATTGGATAAACCAATCAGCCCATTCTGCCATTGCTATTCTAGCCTCTACAGAAAACCGTATATGCAACTCCTTGTCCATGTCTCGCACTGCATGCATCAAGAATGCATCATTCACCCGCCTGTAATGTTGTTCAGCTTGAGAGATCTCTAACTGCAGGAAATGATGATACACATGCTGAGTACCCAGAGTTCCAACAACATTCAAACCTCTGAATTGACCTTGAAAAGGCATCAAATACACAAGGTATGATATCATATGGAACTCATGAGCCCTTTGAAAATCAATTATTTGTTGGTGGAGACAATCACTAATTAGTGCCGACCAATCATAGAATTTGGTTCTGTCAACAATCTGGGACATGATGTAAAACATCCAAGGCTGAAATTTGTTTGCATCTGCTTGACCTGTGATACGACTTAGCAGAGTAATCATTATTGCATGCTCCTCCTTGAATTCTCCACGTTCAACGTTCTTTGGCATAATATTTTGTTTTTCTTTCAACCACCTCTGACCAATCTTTTTTCTATATTTTTCCTTATCATTATTCCAAACCCTCTTGCATTCTTCAAGTGAAACAGTTAAGTTCTCTCTCCAAATAGGTATTGTAAAACACTTTTCAATGTCGTTTGGCCTCAAGCTGCAGAGCACATGTCCATCACCCGACTGAATTTCTCTTGTGACCGAGTTGTAATGTGTCACACAAGCAATCACAAAGTCGATACTTTGCATGGTGATAGGAAAGGATGCCGCTGCAAGCAAACCGGAGTGTCCAAGATTCCTGATGGCATTATTTCCTGCATCCTCCAAGGAGTGTAAATTGATTACTGGAAGCACTTTATGCAAGTCTGTTTCACAAGTTTTCAGGTAATCATGAACCAATGCTGTTTTGTGTCTGAATTGTGTTGGAGAGTACTGCATATTGGAAGATTTGAAAATCAACTGTGAACACGCTTATGTTGGAAAAAGTATTGAATAGATGGTTGAAAATTGTTTGCTGATTTTTAGAAAAAGCAGAGTGTGAGCTAAAAAAGCTGGCACATGGGTTTTGTAGATAATTCCATTTCTAAGCAACCCAGATTGTCAGATTTTGAAAAAGCGGAGATTTTCTCGAAAAAGCAGGAAAAAAGCAGTTTCCTGAACAAAAGCACAACTCCTAAATGATAATCTAGATGGACCCATCTCGACGAAAACTGAAAAAGCCCTGGTCGGATTTCTGAAAAATGATCTTGAAACAAGGACCCTGAAAAAGCCAGCCTCTCTTCTTCCTCAACCCGAATCTATGAAGAAAACTGAAAAAGCACCTGGTTTGGGTCTTCGAATCTCCGTTGAAAGAAAAATAAAATCTTTCCTCTGGATGCAACTTGCAAAAAAATAATGAGATAAAGAAGCCCAAAGCTTGTCTTTATAAATCTTTTGGTCGAAAAAGCAGCTTTACTTGTGTGAGAAGAAAACTTCATCCTCATCCATGAAGAAAACAACTTTTAAAACAAAAATCTTCGAATAGGAAGAATCCCTATTTTGTAGGAGCCTATGGCTTCATGTGCAAGATGACAAAAAATATCTTCTTTGATGATGTCATCGAATGCGCGAGTTGGAAGAAGTGTTAACAAAATTTTCTTCATTTTCGACACTTCAACACTTGTTTTGACTCAAATATGGCCTGTCTCTGACTTTGACAAGGTGGAAAAATGTCATCATGAATTGAAAAAGGTAACTGATCCTGACATTTTGAAGATTGATCAACTGAGATTCCATCCCCTGCCTCCGTTCGACGATCTGACATTGTTTGACCAAGTTTGACCTCCCTGAAACTTCCAACGGGCGAAGATTGATAACAAGGCATGTCAAAAAACACTGAAAACACAAAAATATTCTAACACTGCTCAAGATGGGTGCCCCAAGCCTCCTGGGGCGCCCAGTTTCCCAACACTTTGCCATTTTTTCAGTTTTTTCAACTTTTTCAATTCTTGGTTTGCGTGCGCATTCCGGAGGCACAGGACCCCTGTTTGGCTGTCAATTTCTATCAACTGGGATGGAAATGAGTCTAATGATCTGGCAAATATGCAAGCCTGATGAAAACTAAGCTGATTGTACCTTTTGTTTACCTTGAAAAATGTGCCACACTGATCAACACTGAATCGGAGCGGGCAAACGGAAGGAGATTTGCGTTTTTCAAGAAAAACATGAAAAATAAACTAACACTGGTAAGGATGGGCACCCTTAGCCTTCTAGGGTGCCCATTTTGTCAACACTTAGCCATTTTTTGCAAAAATTTTCAATTTTGTACCTTTTCTTGATTTTCGTGCCCACGGCTCCTGTTCGGTCTTCGATTTCAGTCGTTCTGATGACTGTCGAGGTAGGACGGAGGGTGATCTGAGTAGTCTGAACATATCTGAGATGAAATCCTGGCTTTGACTAACTTTTGACCAAGTTTGACCAACCAGAAAGGTGCTGACGGAAGCATTTTCGACGTTTCTCGAAAAACGTGAAAAAAAACTAACACTGGAGAGGATGGGCTCCCCTAGCCTCTTGGGGTGCCCAGTTTCACTAGACTTAGCCAATTTTTTTATTTTCCAACTTTTCACTTCACATTGGATCCATCTTGCATCGTTTTGCGTGCATCATCGAGTCGACGGCCGTTTGTCAGTTTTGTGTCGTTGAAACAACATTGGAAACTCGTCGAAGAGATTTGGCAGGTGAACTTTTTTGTGTTGATGACTTTCGAGCTCATGCTTCACCTTGTGAAAAAGAAAAAATGACCCAGTAGAGAAAACTTGGTCGTTTGAAGATTCCGTCTGAACCGTGCCGATCGTGAAGGAAAATCGACCAATGAGAATCGAGCGTGACACCTGATTTGAAGATTCTATTTTTAGAAAGTTTTGCCAACATCCATATCTCAAGAAACCCAGAAAACCTAACTCGACGTCTATTTTTAGAAATTTCTAAAAATAGAAATTTCTATTTTTAGAAATTTTGCTTTTTTGACTTTTTGACGAAAAATTTTCTAGACTTGTTTCAAAATGCCTTGATGAAGGAAAAAATTTGGTTGGGTACAACAATTGGCTCTCTCTGGGGACCATGGCGGATACTTACGGCATAGGAGAACCAAGAATCTCTAGACTTTTGCAAGTTGGACCAGTGCCTTATCCATTGGGCAATAGAGTCAGGTTACATTCCTAATCACCTAGAACAAGACATTTCTCCTACATCACCTAAAACTGGACTTCCTAAGATCACCTAGGGAGTTGGAACTTCACAACACAAGGAACACAATTGTCACATTACGGAAAGGGGAAAAACATTGTGACATAACAGTCACATCACAGAAAGGGGAAACACATTACGAGAACAAAAAGTGTTCCACGTGCTCTTTCTCCTGAGCGAGGATGAGAAGAGATTAGGACTTTCACATGAAACCATCAATTGACTCAGAAAAGTAAGAACCATCTCTCTTTAGCTGTGAGGATTGCCTTGGTAGCATAAAACTTTTCTTTCTCTGCAACACCCTCTCAAAGAGCCATGATTCAGGAGGGTATTCACGTTCAGGCCATGAGAAGTTTCTGAGAAACTGATTGATACGCCAGTGATCAGGTGGAGCATCTTCTTCCAATGCAAGCAACGTCTGCAATATGTGGAGATATAGAACTTCTTTCTGAAGATATACAGGAAAGTCTTGTGGCCAAAGTACATCTGTGGGAATGGTCATCACCACATATTGAATATGAGTTTCATTTATATCTTGTACACATGCAACTTTGTATTCAGTCAATGCATCATCTTCTGGAAAAGGTGCGAGCTGCTCGTATACGACTCTCATCACTGATTCTTGGCTTATAGGATCCACAACTGTCGTCGCCCATTTTTCAAGTGCTATGAGGGCTTCTTCATCGGTTTTGTTTTCGTCCATCCACTCTCCAAAATTTGATGAACCGTCAAGATCTGAATGCTTAAACTCCTGAACATCTTCACCTGATAGCTCACTTTCCCATTCATTACCTGGAATCTCATCACCCTCTGTAGAGTACTCTTCTTCAATGCGGATATCCATCATCACTTCTTCTTTGGCATTCATGTATCTTTCTTTCTCTGTAAAAGGAGTAGAATCAAAGATAGCTTCATCTGAATCATATGTTTCCTCTTCTTCTTCTTGATCAATCTCACACACGGCGTATCTCACAAGACATTTGTCAATAATCTCTGATTTTTCAATATCATCCTCTTTAGTGACCAAAACTGAATATTCCATGAACTCTTCACCATCAACCTCTTCATATGTTGTATTCCACACCGGGTGCATAGCATCAGTAAAGTCTTTTTCTTGTACAGGTTCATAGATGTATTCAACATCGTCCTCTTCACTAGTATGTATGAAAGATTCTCGAGATGCAGGTGAAGATGGGCTATATTGTAAAGGAAAGTCTCCAGTATCTTCCATTGAAGAATCACTTTCCCACTGATGTTGAAAAAAATTTAGATCTGATAATGGAACTTCTATATGATCTCCCGTTCTGAAAAATTCTTCCAGGAAGAAATCATCTTCAAAAAGAAGGTCATGCTCTTGTTCTGCTTGTAGAACTTTTTGAGTCTCTCCCTTGGATATATTTGACATAGGTTCTTCAAACCAGCCTTCAAAAGACGAGAAAAATAGATCTAATTCATCATTGTTGCGTTCTTGAGAAGATTGTAGCATTTCTTCTTCACCAAAGAAGGTTTGTAAGTTGAACATTTCTTCGGATTCCTTCTCTGATTTGTCAACCGCACAGACAACTTCCTGATTTTCTTCAGTTATTTCAGACAGCATAACATATGTACCAGGACCCATTTCTTGGTATAGCACTTGTGCTTGAGGATCCTGAGATTTCACCACCGTGAACTGTGACTTGGTTTTAGGTTCCAATTTGAAATTACCTTTCTTTAAAGGAATGGTTGCAGATGACCAATCCAATTGTATTTCCCCTCCAAGGTCTTTGCAGAAACTTCTACTTAGCAGCATCCCATAGCTGGCTGGAATGTCAGCTACCAAGATAGTCATCATTATTTTCTTCTCTGGGCAAGCCGCTAATCAAACTTGAGCATCCTTCAATTGTCCAACCAAAGGTACTGATTTAGACTCAAGCGAATAACACTTGTCATGTGTTTTGGTGCACTAGAGTCCCAAAGCGTTCATTACCTGCAAAGGCATGACATTGTCTGAGGCTCCTAAATCAATGATACAATTGCTCAATTTATAACCTCCTATATACAGAGAAATATAGAAGGGCTTTGGCTTCTTTCCTGCCGGAACAGAAGATTCTAGCAATGTGGGCTACATGACAGTATCTTTCTTGACATACTTGACAATTCTATCCAGCTGATCTGGATGGTCTTGAAGATACTCCAGCTGAGAAATCTACACCTTTGTCTTCATCATGGAATCGACTATATCAAAATTTGTTGAAGATGAATTTTGAGTAGTTTAAACACTTTCACGTGATGGCTGAGCATTGGAAGTGGAAGCCACTTCCTTTTCCTTTTCTTTTGGTCTTTGTCTATCCTCTCCTTCCTTCTGTGCTTTAAAATGTTGAGTACGTGTAAACACAGGAGTTGAAAGATTTTCATGATTCACTGCAAGAGAATATTGATGAAAATTGTCTTGTTCTTCCTTCATTATAACGGGTTCATTCTGGAAGTATCCCATGGTAGAGTTACCATCGAAGTTGTCCGTCTGTGGTAAGACAACATTCGCACTTGGGGAGGGAACAATGTTTGAAATAGGTGCAGCATCAGCATATCCCATGATTTGATTCATCCTTAAATTTTTAGGACACGTGGCTCCGGTATGTGCATCAGTCTCATGAAAGGAACAAAACACTACATTTTGAGCAGCATCAACTGCTTGCCTTAGTGGAGGTGCTAGCAACCTGGGCCTATAGTTATTGAAAGGCTGAATCTGGAAGTATCCCGTGGTAGAGTTGCCATCGAAGTTGTCCGTCTGTGGTAAGACAACATTCGCACTTGGGGAGGGAACAATGTTTGAAATAGGTGCAGCATCAGCGTATCCCATGATTTGATTCATCCTTAAATTTTTAGGACACGTGGCTCCAATATGTGCATCAGTCTCATGAAAGGAACAAAACACTGCATTTTGAGTAGCATCAACTGCTTGCCTTGGTGGAGGTGCTGGCAACCTGGGCCTATAGTTATTGAAAGGCTGAAAATTGTTCCTCTTAGGCTGATATGGTTGCTGAGGCTGATACTGTTGCTGTGGTTGATATTGTTGTTGCGCGGGTTGCCCCTGAGTAGGCAACTGTCTCTTCATGATAGTCACTTTGTTTGCTACCTTATGCAGCAGTGGATCTATAGAGCTCTGAAATAGAGGCCTGATTGAATCCGTTTTCATCTTGCCAGAGGTAATCATGTCGTCCTCTAACTTGATGGCATTTTCTTGTGCATTGGATAATTCTGTTTCATTAGCCGATCTCAAAAAGAAGGCTATCTCAGAAGGAAGAGCGTTAATGAAACTGCTCAACAGAATTTGTGGAGATGGATTAAGAGTATGAGAAAGACGTGTAACTAGGCGATTAAACCTTGCCACAAACTCCCTCATTGGTTCATTGTTTTCCATCTTTGAATTTGAGAGTTGGGCGAATAATCTATGACCATCTTTGGCAGGCTTGAACCTTGCCAAGAATTTCTCGCTCATAGTTGCCCAACTTGTAATGATTCCTAGTTCTAGATGATTGAACCAATCGGTAGCATTTCCTGTGAGAGTCTCAACGAAGAGACGCACGGCGACATCTTCATGTGATACATGCAAAACAGCGCAAGCTGTTGTGAATGCAGAGATGTGTTCATCAGGATGTTGAGTTCCATCGCCATGGAACCGAGGAAAGTGCTTCCTGGATCCCTTTGGTAAATCATGATGTGCTTGTAGGGCCAAAGGTCCAATATTATTACCCCAAGGCAACGGTGGCAGTCGCCTTCGATTTGGATCATTGTGATTGTTGTTATTTGCATCACCCATTGCTCTAGGTTGGATTACTGGTTCTTCTTGTGATTCTTCCTGCTTGACTTCAGGAACTATCTGAATTTCTCAAGCTATGTTGGATGCTTCTCCAACTTTTATAGAATCAAGATCTTGAAAGAAAGGATCCGTAGCACCAACTTTTCCTTTACTTGAATAAACCCTGTGAGCTAGGATTGTCTATTGCCACGCGGGAGGTGGTAGTACTGGTCTTCCTGCTGCAAGATCTGCTTTGTGTTCTTCTTCGTCAAGGATAGCAGCTGCGTTTCTCCACTGATCAGGACTTTCCTTTTGCGCAAATATGAAACTTCTAATGCTGCTAATGGTGTCCATTTGCTCTCCTTCTACTCGTACAAGATTTGGTTGAATAACAGGTGGTGTAAGATTTGGTTGTTGAACTGGAGCAGAAGGACGCCAGAGAGTCATTACCGTGTCATAAGCCTAAGCTTGCTTGAAGTTTTATGCCTCGTGCCCCACGGTGGGCACTAGAAAACTGTTGGCATTTCAATTCGCACCTCTGGTATGCGATTTGGAAACAGACAGCTATGCACAGATAAACTGCTCTCCTATTGGAAGGGGGAGTTCCCTTTCTTGCTGATGTTCGCTGAAAAGATAACTTGAATGAAACTTCGCCTATCTTCTTTTTGATTCTCAGCTGCAGAGCACAAGGTTATAAAACTCTAAACGCTGCAGAAGAGGTTTTTCCTTTTTAATAAAACTTCTACTACAACTAGCATAGACTAATGACGCTTTCAACCTCCTGAGTAAATTCAGAGCAAAGGAAGTTGAAAGTGAACGGGGAATGATTGTTAACACAAAAACTCAAGTAGTTTTCCTCCAGATTTACACCACAAGACTAAGAGTACTTTAAAGATGAAAGCTGAAAATGAAAGCCACAGAAGCTACACATCTGACGACAAAAACTTGATGAATCGATATAGAATATCAGAGCAAAGTAGGCATGAGATTTCTATTCAATATCAAAAAGTTTAATACAACTATAGGACAGCCAGACTGCAGCAAAAGGTAGGCATACAGTAAGCGACCAAACACCGGAGAACACTGAACACAAATGAACAAATACTTGGAATAACAATATTTGCAGGCTAGAATAGGCACAGCAAATTTGCTATCACAACTACCATTACCAACAATGGGCAAGGATGCCCTTATTTATACTAAAATCAAAGGAGTAGGGAACCCTAAAATCTCCTTGATTAACCCTAACTTGCCAACTCACAAGCTTTATTACTGTTCTAAGACAAAGATACAATAAACAAATGCTTTAAAGCAATCTGCTTTAAAGCAAAAAGATTCCAACTATCACAAGGTGCTTTCTTTCTAAATATAGAATGGATGAGCTTGGGATGAAAGCACATGCTTTAAAACAAAAAGCATATGTTTTAAAGCTGCTTTATTTTGGAATGCATCCTCATCAACATTCTAGCCTTTTTGGTGATGTCATCCGTCGATATTCTGGGAAACAATATCTTCTAAAAAGCGAGTGACCGCATCTCTGCCAGGAACACTGATACTCTCTAGAACAATATTCTGATTCTCTAACATCTCTTCACCATTGGCAACCATCTAAAGAAATTCGTGAACTTCACCCGTAGCCTTGTCAAATTTCACTGACATTGCGGCAAGACAACTCATCTTGCCGACATTGATATCATCATTAAAGTTGTTGTGGACGAGAGTCTGGAACTCTGTTTGCACTTCCCTGAGGTCATACAAGGTACCATCTTCTTTCTCATATGAACACGGGATTTGGGAGACAAAGGATCTGACGAACTTGAGGATGCCGATTACCTTTTCTTTCCATTCTGTCAACTCTGAAATCATACTATCATAAGTTTTTACTGTGAAAAGATATTGCGCTTTCCAAGTAAAAACTGTCTTCTTATCTTCAGCTGAATCAACAGTATCAAGTGCAATCGTCAAGTCAGAGATAATGACCTCAAACACCGGTCTATTTTCTGCCATGATCTGCTGTGACCCTTGTATGCCTTGGCGTAAATCATGAGCATTGTACTTCAACTAATAAAGATCTGTAAGTACAACTCTCCCTTTGATCACAAATTCTTCTACCCAATTGTCCATGTGCCTCCCATAGAGGACCAACTTACTGAAATGCCGCTGATCGGCTGGTGATCCAAGACTCGGTGGAAGAAGCAAATCAACCTGTGAAGTGCCATGGAAAAGGTTGGAAATATATTGCCGCAATTGTCGAACTTCAGCTTTGAGAGCTGCCTTGTCTTCTCCATCTCTCAACACCCTTTCCTTCAAGCTATCCGCTGCAACCTCAAAGAGATTGACATCTACATGGCGAGTACTTCTGCCGAGGTTAGCTTTGACAACTGTGAAGTCATCAACCTTGACACCATTAGCACTTCTATTTTCTGGAGGTGTTGCAGTCTCAAGAATGATTTCTCCATCTGCATTCTTCTCAATGCGAATCTACTTCTTCAGCTGCTTGTGTGGTGTGTCTTGATAGACGCTTTTTAGCTTTGTTAAGTCCAGCTGATATGAGGGCTTTCTTCTCTTCCTTCCCAGAATGTTTTCAAGCCAGGATGAGCCATCCTCTCTTGGAAACTCGGTTCTCGCCTCATCAGCTCCTAATGAATCAATGCTTGCATCAAAGTTGCGAACCGGTGAATCTAGCTCTGAATCTATGTGAATAGGAGAAGGGATCGGTGAAGGTGGAGACACCTGATCTAAAGGTAACACTACATCAAGCGGCGTTGTTTCAACATGAGCTTCTGGTTCAACTGGTGGATGTTCCTGTTGGACATGAGCTGGAGACTCGTCTTTCTTCCTCTTTAACTTTGCCATTTTTGTTCCCTCTGGGAGAACACTCATAGCCTTTACTCTTTGTTTTGGCTTGGAAGTGGAAGGTTCTGATGGTTGCACAACTGGCGGCTCTGCTACTGAAATATCATCCTTCTGCTTAGTCTTCAAGAATATCAAACTGTTTTTAACCACTCGACTTGTTCTCTCCTTAATGGAAGTACTCTCTTTTACTGACCAATTAACTAGCAGTAACGGTTGTTGCTCAATTTGATCCCTGGAATACGTGGGAAGTAGAACTTCACCACTCTCTGTCAAACCCTCTATGTCCTCTGATAGGATATCAGACATTTGCTGAAGAGTGAACCTGCTGTAACTGCGTCTTCGCACTTCATACTCATCAGCACAATTAGCCCAGAAGTCTTCAACTGCAAACTTGTGTGTACAATTCTGACCAAGATGTGATGCATAGACACCACGGGGATCATATGAAGATCTCCTGTCGAAAGACTTAAGACCATATCTGGATGATTCATTACCGATTGCCTTGGCATCTACTCCAGATCTACATCTGTAAATACTCATCCCAAGTGGAAAATTGAAGGCAGTCTTGCGTCTGCTACGCAAAAATGTATGCACTTGATAAGCTTGCCTCAAAAATTCCATAAATGCTATTTCATCTGTAGGATATCGCGGCAACATGGCTGGCTCTCCTGAGAAGCCATATACTCTGATGTAGGAAAAAGTAGGAAATTGGATAAACCAATCAGCCCATTCTGCCATTGCTATTCTAGCCTCTACAGAAAACTGTATATGCAACTCCTTGTCCATGTCTCCCACTGCATGCATCAAGAATGCATCATTCACCCACCTATAATGTCGTTCAGCTTGAGAGATCTCTAACTGTGGGAAATGATGATACACATGCTGAGTACCCAGAGTTCCAACAACATTCAAACCCCTGAATTGACCTTGAAAAGCCATCAAATACACAAGGTATGATATTATATGGAATTCATGAGCCCTTTGAAAATCAATTATTTGTTGGTGGAGACAATCACTGATTAGTGCCGACCAATCATAGAATTCGGTTCCGTCAACAATCTGGGACATGATGTAAAACATCCAAGGCTGAAATTTGTTTGCATCTGCTTGACCCGTGATATGACTTAGCAGAGTAATCATTATTGCATGCTCCTCCTTGAATTCTCCACGTTCAACGTTCTTTGGCATAATATTCTGTTTTTCTTTCAACCACCTCTGACCAATCTTTTTTCTATATTTTTCCTTATCATTATTCCAAACCCTCTTGCATTCTTCAAGTGAAACAGTTAAGTTCTCTCTCCAAATAGGTATTGTAAAACACTTTTCAATGTCGTTTGGCCTCAAGCTACAGAGCACACATCCATCACCCAACTGAATTTCTCTTGTGACCGAGTTGTAATGTGTCACACAAGCAATCACAAAGTCGATACTTTGCACGGTGATAGGAAAGGATGCCGCTGCAAGCAAACCGGAGTGTCCAAGATTCCTGATGGCATTATTTCCTGCATCCTCCAAGGAGTGTAAATTGATTACTAGAAGCACTTTATGCAAGTCTGTTTCACAAGTTTTTAGGTAATCATGAACCAATGCTGTTTTGTGCCTGAATTGTGTTGGAGAGTACTGCATATTGGAAGATTTGAAAATCAACTGTGAACACGCTTATGTTGGAAAAAGTATTGAACAGATGGCTGAAAATTGTTTGCTGATTTTTAGAAAAAGCAGAGTGTGAGCTAAAAAAGCTGGCACATGGGTTTTGTAGATAATTCTGTTTCTAAGCAACCCAGATTGTCAGATTTTGAAAAAGCGGAGATTTTCTCGAAAAAGCAGGAAAAAAGCAGTTTCCCAAAAAAAAGCACAACTCCTAATCTTCAAGAGAATGATAATCTGGATGGACCCATCTCGACGAAAACTAAAAAAGCCCTGGTCAGATTTCTGAAAAATGATCTCCTTGAAACAAGGACCCTGAAAAAGCCAGCCTCTCTTCTTCCTCAACCCGAATCTATGAAGAAAATTGAAAAAGCACCTAGTTTGGGTCTTCGAATCTCCATTGAAAGAAAAATAAAATCTTTCCTCTGGATGCAACCTGCAAAAAAATAATGAGATAAAGAAGCCCAAAGCTTGTCTTTATAAATCTTTTGGTCGAAAAAGCAGCTTTACTTGTGTGAGAAGAAAACTTCATCCTCATCCATGAAGAAAGCAACTTTTAAAGCAAAAATCTTCGAATAGGAAGAATCCCTATTTTGTAGGAGCCTATGGCTTCATGTGCAAGATGAAAAAAAATATCTTCTTTGATGATGTCATCGAATGCGCGAGTTGGAAGAAGTGTTAACAAAATTTTCTTCATTTTCGACACTTCAACACTCGTTTTGACTCAAATATGGCCTGTCTCCGACTTTGACAAGGTGGAAAAATGTCATCATGAATTGAAAAATCTAACTGATCCTGACATTTTGAAGATTGATCAACTGAGATTCCATCCCCTGCCTCCGTTCGACGATCTGACATCGTTTGACCAAGTTTGACCTCCCCGAAACTGCCAACGGGCGAAGATTGATAACAAGGCATATCGGAAAACACTGAGAACACAAAAATATTCTAACACTACTCAAGATGGGTGCCCCAAGCCTCCTGGGGCGCCTAGTTTCCCAACACTTAGCCATTTTTTTTAATTTTTTCAACTTTTTCAATTTCTTGGTTTGCGTGCGCGTTCCGGAGGCACAGGACCCCTGTTTGGCTGTCGATTTCTATCAACTAGGATGGAAACGAGTCTGATGATCTGGCAAATATGCAAGCCTGATGAAAACTGAGCTGATTGTACCTTCTGTTTGCCTCAAAAAATGTGCCACACTGATCAACACTGAACCGGAGCGGGCAGACGAAAGGAGATTTGTGTTTTTCAAGAAAAACATGAAAAATAAACTAACGCTGGTGAGGATGGGCGCCCTTAGCCTCCTGGGGTGCCCATTTTGTCAACACTTAGCCATTTTTTGCAAAAATTTTCAATTTTGTACCTTTTCTCAATTTTCGTGCCCACGGCTCCTGTTTGGTCTTCAATTTCGGTCATTCTGATGACTGTCGAGGTGGGACGGAGGGTGATCTGAGTAGTCTGAACATATCTGAGATGAAATCCTGGCTTTGACTAACTTTTGACCAAGTTTGACCAACCGGAAAGGAGCTGACGGAAGCATTTTTGACGTTTCTTGAAAAACATGAAAAAAAAACTAACACTGGAGAGGATGGGCTCCCCTAGCCTCCTGGGGCGCCCAGTTTCACCAGACTTAGCCAATTTTTTGATTTTCCAACTTTTCACTTCACCTTGGATCCATCTTGCATCGTTTTGCGTGCATCGTCGAGTCGACGGCCGTTTGTCAGTTTTGCGTCGTTGAAACAGCATTGGAAACTCGTCGAAGAGATTTGGCAGGTGAACTTTTCTGTGTTGATGACTTTCAAGCTCATGCTTCACCTTGTGAAAAAGCAAAAATGACCAAGTAGAGAAAACTTGCTCATTTGAAGATTCCATCTGAACCGTGCCGATCGTGAAGGAAAATCAACCAATGAGAATCGAGTGCGACACCTGATTTGGAGATTCTATTTTTAGAAACTTTCTATTTTTAGAAAGTTTTGCCAACATCCATATCTCAAGAAACCCAGAAAAGCTAACTCGACGTCTATTTTTAGAAATTTTGCTTTTTTGACTTTTTGACGAAAAATTTTCTAGACTTGTTTCAAAATGCCTTGATGAAGCAAAAAATTTGGTTGGGTACAATAGGACTGATAAGGGAGAGCCTAAGTCCATGTGCAGTACCTACAGTAGTAGCACCAAAGAAAGATGGAGAGTGGAGAATGTGTACAAATTCCTGAGCCATCAACAAGATTATGATCGAGTATAGATTTCTATTGCCTAGAATGGATGACATCATGGATTATTTGAGTGGAGCCAAGTACTTCACGAAGATTGACCTGAAGAGTAGGTATCACTAAATCCAAATCAAAGAAGGAGATGAATGGAAGACAACATTCAAGCAAAGTAAGGTTTGTATGAGTAACCAATCATGCCATTTGGTAACCAATGCACCAAGCACATTCATGCAGCTCATGAACGATGTATTGAAAGAGTTTTTAGGAAGTTTAGTTATTATTTATTTAGATGACATTTTGATTTTCAATAAGACTTGGGATGAGAATTTGATGCATATCAAAAGAGTTTTAGAGAAGCTGAGGGAGGAGAGGTTGTTGATTAATCTAAAGAAATGTAGTTTTGCAAAGGAGTTGGTATACCTGGGATTTGTTATCTCAGAGGAAGGTCTAAAAATGGACCTAGAAAAAGTAAGGGCTATCATTGAATGGCCTATGCCAAGAAGTGCTATAGAGGTATGATCTTTTCATGGTTTGGCAAGTTTTTATAGAAAATTTATTAGTAATTTTAGTAGCATTTGTGCACCCCTAACTGAGACATTGAGAGGAGATAGAAAAAAGTTTAAATGGACTACATGAGCAAACAAGAGTTTTGATACATTGAAGAAGAAAGTCATAGAGCAACCTGTTTTGGTACTTCCAAATTTCAATAACGTATTTCAAGTACATTGTGATGCTAGTGGTAGTGCTATAGGAGTTGTTTTGAGCCAAGAAGGTAAGCCCATTGCCTATTTTAGTGAGAACTTTAATGATGCCAAGAAAAAGTATTATGTTTATGATCAGGAGTTTTATGTTATAGTTCAGGCTTTGAAGAAATGGAGACATTATTTGTTGCCAAAAGAGTTTGTTTTATATACTGATCATCATGCTTTGCAGTATCTTAATAGTCAAGGAAAGTTGAACCAAAGGCACTTAAAATAGATTTTATTTTTGCAGAATTATACTTTTGTTTTGAGGCACAGGAGTGGGAAGTCCAATAGAGTTGCAGATGCCTTAAGTAAAAGGCAAAATCTGTTGACATAAATGAAGATTGAGGTTGTTGGGTTCAATGAGCTCAAAACTTTGTATCCTTAAGATCTAGATTTTGTAGA
Organism: Cunninghamia lanceolata; assembly: GCA_027924645.1. Taxonomy (NCBI): domain Eukaryota; kingdom Viridiplantae; phylum Streptophyta; class Pinopsida; order Cupressales; family Cupressaceae; genus Cunninghamia; species Cunninghamia lanceolata. The sequence continues at coordinate 1,911,050 of BSBN01001197.1, read as the reverse complement.
GGCTTGGAAAGCTTGTTCGAAACATGTTACTTTGGATAGGACAAAATGGTTGGATTTCATAATCTAAGATGGCATGTTGTCTAGAGGAAGTCAATTGTGCATTCCATGGAGTTCCATGAGAGAGAACCTAATTAAGGAGAAGCATGGTGGGGGATTAGCTAGAGACTTTGGTTGAGATAAGACCATTGCTATTGTTAGTGAGCATTATTATTGGCCATAGTTGCAGTAGGATGTGAGGAAATTTGTGTAGAGTTGTAGAGTGTGTCAGATGGCAAAAAGAACAGTCATAATACAGGGCTATATCTGCCATTACCTATACCAGGGAAGCCATGGGATGATATTAGTATGGATTTTGTTCTTAGATTACCGAGGACACAAAGAGGACATGATTCCATTTTTTTGGTGGTGGACAGATTCTCGAAGATGGTACATTGTATTCCTTGTAAAAAGACTAATGATGCTATTCATATTGCAAAAAAAATTTTGAGGGAGGTGGTGAGACTACATGGTCTACCTAAAAGCATAGTTTCAGATCAACATACCAAGTTTATTGGTTATTTTTGGAGGACATTATTGTGGAAGGAGTTGAAGACGGATATAAAGTTCAGTTTTGCACACCATCCACAGACTGATGGATAGCCATAAGTGGTAAATAGGAGTTTGGGTAACCTACTATGATGCTTAGTAGGATATAAGCCCAAGGGATGGGATTTGATTTTACCACAGGCAAAATTTTCTTACAACAATTCTATCAATAGGAGCACAAGTAAATCACCATTTCAGATTGTATATGGAAGTAGTCCAAGAAATGTTTCAGAGTTAAAGAAGCTGGATGAGGGAGGAAAGACAAGTGTTGAAGCTGAAGACTTTGCAGAGCACCTGAAGAATTTGCATGAAGAGGTGAGAAAGAACATTAATAAGATGAATATTTAGTACAAGGCTAAGGTAGATCAGAAGAGGAGATATAAGGAATTTCAGGTAGGAGATGAAGTCATGGTTCACTTGAGAAAAGAGAGGTTTCCAGTTGGAACATATACTAAGTTGAAAATGAAGAAATTTGGACCATGCAGGATTCTGAAGAAGCATGATTCAGGAAATGCATATAAGGTAGAGCTACTAAGTGGGATCAACATTTCCCCTATGTTCAACATTGCTAAATTAATAGAATATGATCCAGGTGGATACTGGTCATCAAAAATTGAAGTGTTCCACATGCTCTAGATTTTAGCATCATCTTGAAGAGATCAGAAATCTGAACCCAATGCAACTTGAACGGGCGAAAAAAGAGCTCATACACTCAAGTTATGCTCGGTCAAAGTTGGGGTCAAACCAGGTACCTAGTCAGAAAGGTGAAAATTTTGATCATCTCAAAAATGGTCAAAAACAACATCATGTCTAAGAGATCATTGCCATGATTCTGACACCATTCATTTCGTCGAAAATAGAGTCCGTATGCCAAAGTTACGCCAAGTCAAAGTTTTAGTCAAAAGGGTTGACTAGTCAAAATGATGATGTCAACATGTGATGTGGCAGGGGGTGACATGGCAATACCTTGATGACATGGACCACTCAGACCCTAACACATGGCAAGTTGGTGTGGCATGTATAATTGGCATAGACCAATCAAATTTGGACACGTGTCCTCAAGTGGCATTGAAATGTAATTAGAAGATGCCACGTTGCCCAATGATCTCCTTGGTTGACCAAAAATTTTGGATAGGGGAATCGAACCCACAACCTCCTCATTCCCAATTTTAAACTTCACCAATACAACCTCCATGATCTTTTGGTTTACGCAATATGGCGAATTTTATTTATTATGTGTGAAAGCCAAAATTGGAGGAGAGCTGGTTTGAATCGCCTACCTTCCCTTTTCAAAATTAGAACCATCTACCATTGTAACAAGCGAAGGATGTAAAAATGTATCGGCATGAATTTTCTTTAAACAAGAACAAAGAGCCCTTACAATAGAGTTAAAAGCCGATTTACTCTATATTAAAAATTATTAACCCCTTTAAGCTTTAAAAAGCCCGAAAATGTAAGATCATAAGGGGCTTAAAATAATATTTTAAGATGTTTAAAAAGATTTTGTAAATATTATTAATGGTTTTTTAAAGAGTTCAGGTAATTTTAGGAGGATTATTAAGGATTTTAATGATATTGTAAGGGGATTTTTAAAGATTTTTACTTGTAAAAGGGAGATAGGGTTGATTTGTGAAATCATATGGTTATGAACCATATTTGGAAAAATTTAGGTATAAAAAGGGGGGTATATGCTTGTGAGGAGGTAAGTGGAGAATGGTGAAAGAATTTCCTTTGTAAGAGTGAATTGGGAGAGAATTTTCTTGGAGAGTTATGATAGTGAATTGTTCGTCTATGCACATTGGTAGCTTGAATTCAAGCTTGTTGTACTTGAGAGAGAAGGATTTTTTTTGTAATTCATTATCGTCCAAGGAGACGTGAGGAGACTTTGTAATAGTTGAAGTGCCTTGTAACCATTTTTTTGGAGCATAATCAAGGATCAGTCACTCAATTGGAGAGGGACCTGGAGATGTAGCCATTTGGTGAACTCTGTTATCAACTTGTTGTTTCTTGTCTTCTCTTCTATCTCTTATTCTAATTCACCGTTTAATCATTTTAATGTCTTTTCAAGCATTTGAATTACGTTATTACATTTTGAGACCTTCAATTTAATCGTTGTAAAAAGTTAGTATTCGTGTGCAATAGTCCTAGATCCTAACATTAGATCAAGTGGTATCAGAGCTTTGTTGTGACTAGTGTTTGTAGAGGTGAATGATAACACAATCCAAGAGCCAACGAGGTGAAAGCATGCTTGCAGAATACAATCCTGAGATCAGTAAATGAAGAACTTTGCCAAAGATGTCTGAAACAGAAGGTGGACAAAGTTTGGAGCTAGATGTGAAAAGTTTCAACGAGCTTTTCTTAATATGAAGGCTATGGTAGAAGTGCTCTTCTAGGAGAGGCAAGAATGGAAGAAGCGTGAAAAAGGAGATTCGTTGAAGCAAGAAAAGCATAAAGATTGAGAGGACAAAAGGAAAAGACTAGGAGGTGATGATGAACCTCCAGAAATTCCATCTTCTCCATCTTCTCCTACTGATTCTACTTCTTCTACTAATCCTTTCAAGAGTGGATATAAGCCTAAAATCAAATTGGATGTAAAATTTGATCTACCTAAGTATTGTGGGGAATTAAATGCTGAGAAATTAGATGATTGGGTTCAACAAGTAGAAGTGTATTGTAGAGTTCAAGGTCTCTTAGATGATGCTTCTAGAATCCAATTAGCTACTCTTCGGTTGGGAGGAAAAACTCTCACCTGGTGGGAGAGTAGAACTCAAGAAGAAATTTCACAACATGGTAGAGTCAATTTAACTTGGGCAGAATTTGTTAATGTTCTTAAGAAGTAATTTTATCCCCTAGGCCATATGCAATAGTTAATGATGGACTGGCAAACTTTTAGGCAAGGGAAAAGTCAAACTATCCAAGAGTACACCCATGAATTCAGGAAAAGGGTTATTGCATTGAATGTCTCATTGTACACCCAAGACACATTGCTTAAGTTCATAGATGGTCTTCACTCTTATCTAAGACATTCAATTTTGGTTTTGAATCCTAGTAACCTTGATGAAGTATGTGTACAAGCCACACACTTAGAGGTAAGGGTACTTTCATTGATAAGTCTGACAAGAAGCCATCTAAGCCTGAAGGTAAATCCAAAGAAATAGAAAAGGGGAAGAAGACAACTACCATTAAGAAGAAGGAAGATAAGCTCAGATGCTCACATTGTGACAGTGAAGGTCATGATGAAGATTACTGTTGATAGTTACATCCAGAATTGAAGCCAAAATGGGCTCATAAACAGAAAGGTAAGAAGGAGTCTGCAAATGTTGTTATGGATCTTGGTTCAGATTCTGAAGACGAAACTAAGATAACAGCAATGGGATTAAAAGGTAAGGCTTCTTTTTCCAATGTTGCTATTGCTAGTTGTGCTTCTACTTCTCAAGTCTATATTGTCCCTGAAGATAGGAAAAGAAATGAGCTATTTCATATAAGGGTTGTTGCTAAGCATACTAAAATTGATACACTCATAAACAGTGGATCTCAAATTAACTTAATCTCAGAAGATGTTGTAAGGAATTTGGGATTGAAAACTACACCACATAAGAGACCTTATCCACTAGGTTGGGTTTGCAAAAACAATGAATTGCAAGTAATAAGGCAATGTACTTTAAGATTCGCAATCACAAGGAAGTATGTTGATGAGGTACAGTTTGATGTGGTTCCACTAGATGTCTGTGGGATAGTGCTGGGTAGCCCATTTTTGTATGATCAAAAGGCTATTTTCTACAGGGAATTAAATCATTATCATTTGTTTAAAGATGGCATCAGGTATATTATACATTCGCACAGAATCAAGACTGGTAAATCTTTTGCAAACACAGGGCAGTTAAAAAGGGTGATTAATGCAAGTAAAGATTTGTCTCTTATGTATGTTAATTCAGGTGGTTCTAGACATGAACTTGAGGTAATCAAGGCTAATTAGATGTTGCAGGATACACCAACAATACAACATTGTTAGAATAATAAGGTTTACATAGATTAAATAATTTATGTTAGTTGTTTTGTAAGTTACTTTCTAGTAAGTGAGTTTGGTAAATAGGTTAGTAATAAATTAATTAGAAGTTAGTTTTTGGGGAGTTATTCCCATAATAAGTTGGGGTAGTTTATTCACGGGAATTCACAGGAATGTATGGCTTTATAACCCAATATAACATCATGTAAAAATCTTGAATCATTAATATATCATTTCATATTTTGATGTGCAAATGGGTTGATCTAAATTTCTGTATTTTATGCTCACCATTTCAACATGGTATCAGAGCTTAAAAACTTTCTTGTGCCTGTGAGTTGCAAGTCACACAAAGGAAGGGTGTATGCAGAAGGAAACCACATGTGATTTTCCTGAGTGGTTGTTGGTTATTAAATAGAAGCACACTGGAAATTACTGTCATTACTTGGAGTGCATGCACACGATCTTTGGTATGTTGTTGTTTCCTATGGTAGTGTAACATGTTGCGTACTCACTCCTGATTTGGTGTAGACTTATTTATGTATATGTGTATCCCAGTAGAATAGTGTTTGAATTTACTTGTATGTCAAGTGCAGAAGTTTGGTGAAAGTTCAAGACAATATCTTATCAAATATTAATATTGTTTCATAAGTAGTTTAAATGTGTTGGGTAAAACACGGAATGAACAACGTTGAAAAATGAGGATGTGAAAAGTACTAAGCCACTTGATGTGCATATATTTACGCTCAGAAATATAAATCCTTATGAATGCATATTTACTATTACCTGTAGCGTGGGTATCAAGAGGAGCATTGATATATGCCATACAGGTAGTTATAAGCGGTTATGACCATTGCATTTTCCTTGTTCATCTTTCCAGCACTAGCGTGCCCACTCATCATCTCCATTAGTGGTGGAAATTTGTAACGATCAATATATAATGCATTCATTTTCAAAATTCCATCAATCGGAGCAAGCAAAAGGCATTTGAATGTGAGAGACTATCAAATACCTCACAACCATTTTACTAGCATGGGTCTATTTGGAAACTTTTGCTGGCATGTTTGAGAAGTTATAAGTAGCGAGAAAGTTCTAAACCTTGCAAAAAAGATTATAAGAGTAGAGATGTTTTAATTTTGAGTTAATAGTATTGTAATAGTGTATTACTGTTGACTCCAACACTTTGAAATGAAGTCTTTATCACCCTATGCTTGTACTCTTGGATCATACATGTTACACCTAATAGAGTTTTCAAATACACATGATCATCCTGTCAGAGAGCAAAATGAGACATCAGACGGATAAAGTGTAACCACATCAAATTGGAGGAAGGAGGCACTAGAGGCAGGAGGTTTTTTATCATCCCGAGCTAGCTTCTCACTCAGGGATGATTCATTGCATGAGGAGCACCCATTTTTTGTATGTGTCCCTTTATGGTACAAGGGGGGGCTTGGTAGTTTGTAGAAGTTTGTGGATAGTGTAATCTCTGAAACAGGTGGGATTAGTGTATTCATAGTGGTTTTGTATAGTAGAGGAGAGTTGTTCTCTCATGTGCAGTATTGCAGTACTGGAGGAGACATTTTGACACACTTGGAGGAGATGTGGACTTTCAGAGGAAAGTTGTTGTCTCATTGTGCAAGGAGGTTGGGAACACTTTATGTTCTCTCATGTTATGTTGATGTTTGCAGGTTTTATAGTTAAGAGATCGATGGCGTCAGTCTGGTGTTTCCTGGGTGAGCAAGGAGGATTGGTAAGGTGCTTCATCAATGTCTCCAGAAGGGTTGCTGTGTTCGGTCCTTGCAGTGTTCCATCCTTTGTTTGAGATAATGTAATAAAGGGGGGAATGTTGGTTTTATTACATGTAAACCTTAAGGGGGGTGTTATAATAATGAGGTTTACATAGATTAAATAATTTATGTTAGTTGTTTTGTAAGTTACTTTCTCATAAGTTAGTTTGGTAAATAGGTTAGTAATAAATTAATTAGAAGTTAGTTTTTGGGGAGTTATTCCCGTAATAAGTTGGGGTAGTTTATTCATGGGAATTCACAGGAATGTATGGCTTTATAAGCCAATATAACATCATGTAAAAATCCTGAATCATTAATATATCATTTCATATTTTTCTGTGCAAATGGGTTGATCTAAATTTCTATATTTTGTGCTCACCATTTCAACAAGCATGAGGAAACAATAAATGAAAGCATTGATGATCCAAGGCTGTAACTTTTGGTTGGGAATTTGGAAGTTCCCTTGGGTAAAGATAGACATGTTGATTCATTCTCTTTCATATCTGCATTGTTATTCATCTTTATATTAGTCAGTGTTTACTGGTTAATGGTTGTAACAGTTGATGTAGATGCTTATGGAAGTGATAGAATGATATATATGTTCAACAATATTATTATAGTCCTGATTGTGGTGATGAGCTAGGTGTACAAATGGATAGATGGTATAGGACAAGTGGGGAGGCCATGCCCTCACTTAAATTTTGAATAAATGTAACTTTTGGAGGTCTAAAAGCTCTCCAGTGGGAAGGAGTGATCTAGGTGGATACTGGTCATCAAAAAATTGAAGTGTTCCACATGCTCCAAATTTCAACATCAACTTGAAGAGCTTAGAAATCTGAACCCAACGCAACTTGAACGGGTGAAAAAGGAGCTCATACGCTCAAGTTATGCCCAGTCAAAGTTGGGGTCAAACCGGGTACAGAGGCCACTCACAAAGGTGAAAATTTTGATCACCTCAAAAATGGTCAAAAAAAACATCATGTCGCCTGACGTCGTTCATTTCGTCGAAAATGGAGTCCATATGCCAAAGTTATGCCAAGTCAAAGTTTTAGTCAAAAGGGTTGACTAGTCAAAATGATGATGTCAACATGTGACGTGGTAGGTGGTGACATGGCAGATGGTGACATGGTAGTACCTTGATGACATGGACCACTTAGACCCTAACACATGGCAAGCTGATGTGGCATGGGCAGTTGGTGCAGGAGCACCAAGAAGACTAAAGGACTTATGTCTTGTTTTTGATGTTCATTTTGTCTTGTTGATTACATAAGGTCTTGAAGAGCATTCTCATGTTGTAATAAGGACCATGTCCATTTCTTGTTGATGTCATAAGGTGTAATAGGCAGTTCTATTTGTAAGCCTTCTGAGGCTTGTAAAAGGCAGTCATAGAAACATAGGGGCAGTCATATGTTTTCTCACATTGTAAGCCTTTTTGGCATGGGTTAAAGGGTGGTAGACTTTGTCAAAGGCTTAATGACATTGTCAAAGGTGTTGACAAGTCATAAACCAATCGATGCTATTGTGCCAAAAGTTGTAATTAGTTTCAATTTCAAAACAAGACAGTTGCAGTCCTAAAAATAGGTTAGTTGCAGAGAGGAAATTCGATGGTTATATAGTTTCATCAATCCCAACTACCCTCTAACTATCCAAAGGTATTGTAGAAGGCTTCTTAAAGCCTTGCCATAATGGTTGTAAAGAGAGAAGACTTTTGGTGGAAGAAAAGCAATAAGAAACTCAGATTCCTGTTCTTTTCTGTGTAAACCCGCTGTTGCAGTCCGTAGTACTCTTTCGTACCATAAGGCATGAGTTAGTGGGATGATGGAGGTATGAATTAAGTCTCTTTTACATTTAGTTGGAGGCCTTGAAACTATTCTATGTGTGAGTAATCTGCATTTCTCTGAAAACTGTCCGCCATAACCTAGACTAGGGTTTTGATAGAAATCATGCGTTTTCTTGCCATTCCACTGATTTGATTCACTTTTGATTAGTGGAATGGGTTGTAGTAGGTCTGTACTAGTATGTTATGATGGTTTTTTGGCAGGAGACTTGAGGAGGAGAAGATTTCTTTGAGGAAACCTAACATCCTCATGTGTTAGGTGATGTTTAGAGGCATAACAAAGAACAAAAGAGGACCAATCAATTGTAGTCCATGTTGGGGCCCCAAACCCCACTAAATCTTTAGTTTCAACATGTATTCTAAGTGATCAGATCATTGGTTGAGTTTTGTGCATGCATTTTATAGTGGTCTCTTTGTATTTTTGGCCTAATTGAGGCTCTAGGTCATTGAGAGGAGTTATAGGTTGAGTCATATCGTCCAAAACAACCTATACCCAATTTTGGATATGTGATAGGGAGTCCAAATGGGTATCTCCTAATTATCCAAGATCTGTATTTGAAGGCATGTAACAAAAGTTATTGATGACTATTCTCTTTTCTAGGGCTACAAGCAATTTCTTGGGTTTGTGAAGGAAGTACTAGTTCTGAGTTTGACCTACCTTTGCCAATGATTGGAATGGGTCCCAATGCATGTCTAGTCAACCTTTCCATGAAGAATTTAGAGCCTCTAACTGTTGTTCCCACTTTTGCAAACTGATCTTTGAATTTGGGCTTTTGGGTGTAGTGAAAACCTTGTCAGCTTGTTCTATCGTCCCTCTATCCAAGTGCCTCTACATCATAGTGGTATCAGAGCCATAAAAGGTTCTATTGTTGGTTGTTTAAGGCCTGGTATATGTTAGTAGAGGAGAGTGAAGGAGAGGCTAGCAATATGCCTTCAAAGGGGATGACCACTGAAGTGGTTAAGAAGTTCAAGGAGATGGAAGAAAAGATCAAAAGTGGAGTCAAGGAAGCACTCCAAGCAGAGTTGAAGGCATTGAGGATAGGGAAGAGGATAGATGAGGGTTTTGATGAAGAAGAATAAAAAGAGGAGGAAGAAGAAGATTAAGAAGAGGTAGAGGTACCTGCAGATCAAAAGCATTTCCTTGAAGCCATCAAGGCAATTGGCAAGGACTCTTCATAGGCTCGGATGGAGATTCCCATGTTTAGTGGCAAGATGAATGCTAATGAAGTCATGGAGTGGATTGAGGCTCTAAACAACTACTTTGAATACAAAGAAGTTCTTGAAAACAAGAGGGTGAAGTTTGCAAAAACTAAACTCAAAGGTGCTACCCTTACATGGTTGAATTATACCCAAGGTGAGAGGGTGAAGAATGGGAAGAGCATGATCTCTTCATGGAGTAGAACGTTGGAGAGGATCAAGTCCCAATTCCTTCCATCAGACTATGAGATGCAGATCTACAAGAAGATGCAAAATCTCAAGCAAAGAGATTTAGATGTGGCCACTTACACCGAGGAGTTTCACAAGTTCTCTCTTTGTTGTGGATACATGGAGGATGAAAAAGGTAAAGTGGAAAGGTATCTAAATGGTTTGAGGTTTAATATCCAAGATGAAATCAGTTTATTAACCCCTAAAACCAAGGATAAATTCTTTCAAGTGGCATTAAGGGCTGAAGAGAAGTTGAAGAGGAAAGGTGAGCAACAAAATAGAGGAAGAGGTGGCAAAAATTTCAGAGGTAGGGGCAGTTTTGGAGGCAGAAATTAGTCCCAAAGAAGTCAAGGGGAATATAGTTGCCAAGAGCAAAGTGGAGAATCAAGTTCTAGAGGAGGCTTTAGAGGAAGGAGGCCCAATGGAAGGGGTAGATTTGGTGGACCAGGGAGAGGTCTTAATGTCTTCACAGGAAGGTGCTACACTTGCAACCAAGTGGGACATCCAGCCTTCAAATGTCCTGAAAGGCAAGCCTCAAGCTCTCATGGAGGAGAGAGAAGGAACCAATTGATCCAAGAGGAAGATTGCCAAAGTGTTAACTCACCAATTGGAAGTGCAGCCCCAGTCCATGAAGGAGAAAGTTTGATGATGAGAAGAACCATGTTGAAGGTGCCTCAAACACAAGAACCCCCTCAAAGGAAGACATTGTTCAGGACAACATGCAAGGCCTATGGTAAGATTTCCAAGGTAATTGTTGATTTAGGCTCAACTGAAAATTTGGTTTCCATTGAAATGGTAGACAAATTGAAATTGAAAAGACTTCCTCATATTAGTCCTTATAAAGTATCATGGTTGAATAAGGGGCAACAAGTTTTGGTAGATGAACAATCATGGGTAGAATTTGAGATAGGAGAATATAAGGAAAAGATTTTGTGTGATATAATTCCCATGGATGCTTGTCATTTGTTGTTAGGATGTCCATGGCAATATGATGTTCAATCACAACATGATGGTAAAACTAATTCTTTCATTATAACCAATAATAGTAGGAAGTATAGAATGGATCCATTGCCTGATGAGAATGTAGAGAAGAGTGTTGGGTCAAGTATCATGATTGTGAGTGGTAAAGAGTTTTTAAACACCCTTAAGGAGGAAGGAATCCAAGGGTATGCTTTGATTTTGAAGCCTAAAAATAGTCCTAGTTTGTATGATCCTAATAAGGAAGAGGTCCCTAAGGAGGTGCAGCAATTGTTATAGAGGTATAAGGGGATTATGGTAGAAGAAATGCCTAATGAGTTGCCACCTATTAGGGACATAAGCCATCAAATTGACTTCATACCAGGATCTACTTTTCCAAACAAAGTAGCCTACAAGATGACACCTTCTCAAAATGAAGAGATTGCCAAGCAAGTGTAAGAATTGTTGGATAAGGGATTGGTAAGAGAGAGTCTTAGCCCATGTGTTGTCCCAACAGTCCTAGCCCCTAAAAAGGATGGTAAATGGAGTTGTGTACAGATTCTAGAGCCATTAACAAGATTACCATAAGATATAGGTTCCCTATGCCAAGGATTGAGGACCTAATGGACTGTTAGGGAGGGGCTAGATACTTTTCTAAGATTGACCTTAAGAGTGGGTATCATCAAATTAGGATAAAGCAAGGGGATTAATGGAAGACAACATTCAAACCAAATGAGGGTCTTTATGAGTGGTTGGTGATGTCATTTGGTCTATCTAATGCCCCAAGTACTTTTATGCATCTCATGAATGAAGTGTTGAAGGATTTCATTGGCAAATTTGTTGTGATATACTTGGATGACATTCTTGTTTTCAGCAGGACTAAGGAAGAGCATTTGCAACATTTGGATCATGTTTTGAAGAAGTTACATGATGAACAATTGATGATCAACATGGAAAAGAGTGTCTTCATGAAGGAATAACTCACCTATCTTGGTTTTGTCATTTCCCAAGGTACTTTGAAGATGGATCCAGCAAAGGTAGAGGCCATTTTGTCATGGCCAACTCTAAAAACAGCAGGTGATGTGAAAATTTTTCATGGTTTGGCAACATTTTATAGGAAGTTCATAAGGGGTTTTAGTCATATTTGTGCACCAATTTTGGATACCATCGAAGGGGGTTAGAAATGTCAGTTTTTTTGGACAAAGGCAGCCAATGATTCTTTTGAAATTGTGAAGCAAAAAGTAGCACAACAACCCATTCTTGTTTTTCCGAACTTTAACAAGTTGTTTGTGGTGGAATGTGATGCTAGTAACCTTGCTATAGGGGTTGTCCTAAGTCAAGAAGGCAGCCCTGTTGCTTTCTTTAGTGAAAAATTTAATGATGCCAAGAGAAAGTACTCTACTTATGACTTGGAATTGCATGCAATGGTACAAGCTTTGAAAAAATGGAGGCACTATATTTTGCCTAATAAAATTATTGTTTATACTGACAACCATGCACTCAATTTTCTGAATTCATAGGAAAAACTCAATCATAAGCATATGAAATGGGTTGAACAACTCCAAGCATATACTTTTTCAATTAAACACAAGAAGGGGTGGGCCAACAAAGTGGCAGATGCATTGAGTAGAAGGGTGTGTATGGTTCAAGAAATTTAGTTGCAAAGTGTAGGGGTTGATGCTCTCAAACATATGTATCAGGATGATGAAGATTTCAAGGAGGCATATGAAGTTTGTTGATAGTTTTTAGACTCTTATCATTCTGATTTTTTTGAGTTTTTGTTGCAATAGAGGTTGTTGTTCAAAGGCAGCCAACTATGTGTTCCTAGGTGTTCCATGAGAGAGAACATCATAAAGGAAAAACATTGTGGTGGACTAGGAGGTCACTTTGGGCTGGATAAAACATTGGATCAGGTGAAGAGGTTTTATTTTTGGCCTAAAATACAATCAGATATCAGAAAATTTGTTGAATGTTGTAGTATTTGTCAAAGGGCAAAGGGTACTTCATCTAATGTTGGTCTATATCAACCACTTCCTATTCCTAATAGGCCATGGGAAAGTATTAGCATGGATTTTGTTTTGGGTCTTCCTAGGACTCAAAGAGGCTTTGATAGTATATTTGTTGTGGTGGATAGATTCAATAAGATGGCTCATTTCTTGCCATGTAAATGCACTAATGATGCTTCACACATTGCTGGTTTTGTTCTTCAAAGAAATTGTTAGAGTCCATGGTTTGCCTCTTAACATTGTGATTGACAGGGATCCAAAGTTTGTAGACCACTTTTGGCACACTTTGTGGAAGAAGTTGGGTACTCAATTGTCATTCACTTCAGCCTATCACCCTCAGACTGATGGCCAAACTGAAGTGGTGAATAGGTCCTTGGGAAATCTTCTCAGGTGTCTTACCAAACAACATGGAGAGGCATGGGATATGATCATCCCTCAAGCTGAGTTTGCTTACAATGATTCCACCAATAGAAGCATAGGAAGGAGTCCATTTGAGATTGTTTATCCAAGAGGTATTCTTAAATTAAGAGATCTCCATGGATTGGAGAGAAAAAGTGCTCAAGGTGAGGACTTTGCATTGGCCATGAAGGACATCCATGATAATGTAAGAGAAACTCTTCAAAGAAACAATGAGAAGTACAAGGAGAAAGCCAATGAGAGAAGGAGAGATGTACAATACAAGGTTGGGGATTTGGTCATGGCACATTTGAAGGAGAGACTTCCAAAAGGGTATCCAACCAAACTCCTCATGAAGAAGATAGGTCCATGTCGGATTGTGCACAAGTTTGGGACCAATGCCTATGAGATTGAACTTCCTGAAGGCTTGGCCATATCTCCTATCTTTAATGTTTCAGACTTGTTCCCTTTCAAAGGTGATCATAATGTAGATTCAGAGGCAGATATGACAGCAGCAGGAGATGAAGAATGGGTTAAGGGTCTTCCACCCACTCAACCATTGAAGTTGGAATGCATTCTTGACACCAAGACCTTGAAGAAGACTAGAAAGAAGACATACAAATAGTTTCTTGTCAAATGGAGTGACTTACCCATTGAAGATGCCACTTGGATGAGTGAAGAAGACATCTTGAAGCATGGTGTCACAATTGCTGATCTACTTCCTCAAGAGACTTGAGTTCTCTTTCCACCCAGGGAGTATGGTACAGGAGCACCAAGAAGACTAAAGGACTTATGTCTTATTTTTAATGTTCATTTTGTCTTGTTGATTCCATAAGGTCTTGAAGACCATTCTCATGTTGTAATAAGGACCATGTCCATTTCTTGTTGATGTCATAAGGTGCAATAGGCAGTTCTATTTGTAAGCCTTCTAAGGCATGTAAAAGGCAGTCATAGAAACATAGGGGCAGTCATATGTTTTCTCACATTGTAAGCCTTTTTGGCATTGGTTAAAGGGTGATAGAATTTGTCAAAGGATTAATGACATTGACAAAGGTGTTGACAAGTCATAAACTAATCGATGCTATTGTGCCAAAAGTTGTAATTAGTTTCTATTTCAAAACAGGACAGTTGCAGTCCTAAAAATAGGGTAGTTGCAGAGAGGAAATTCGATGGTTATACAGTTTCATCGACCCAACTACCCTCTAACTATCCAAAGGTATTGTAGAAGGCTTTTGAAAGCCCTACCATGATGGTTGTAAAGAGAGAAGACTTTTGGTGGAAGAAAAACAATAAGAAACTCAGATTTCCTGTTCTTTTCTGTGTAAACCTGCTGTTGCAATCCGTAGTACTCTTCCGTACGGCAGTGTCATAAGGCATGAGTTAGTGGGATGATGGAGGTATGAATTAAGTCTCTTTTTCATTTGATTTGAGGTCTTGAAACTATTCTATATGTGAGTAATCTGCATTTCTCTTAAAACTGTTTGCCATAACCTAGACTAGGGTTTTGATAGAAATCATGTGTTTTCTTTCCATTCCACTGATTTGATTCACTTTTGATCAATGGAATGGGTTGTAGTAGGTCTGTACTAGTATGTTATGATGGTTTTTTGGTAGGAGACTTGAGGAGGAGAAGATTTCTTTGAGGAAACCTAACATCCTCATGTGTTAGGTGATGTTTAGAGGCATAGCAAAGAACAAAAGAGGACCAATCAGTTGTAGTCCATGTTGGGGACCCAAAACCCACTAAATCCTTAGTTTCAACATGTATTATAAGTGCTTAGATCATTGGTTGAGTTCTGTGCATGCGTTTTATAGTGGTCTCTTTGTATTTTTGGCCTAATTAAGGCTCTAGGTCATTGAGAGGAGTTATAGGTTGAGTCATACCGTCCAAATCAACCTATACCCAGTTTTGGATATGTGATAGGGAGTCCAAATGGGTATCTCGTAATTGTCCAAGATCTATATTTGAAGGTCTACAACAAAAAATATTGATGACTGTTCTCTTTTCTAGGGCTATAAGCAATTTCTTGGGTTTGTGAAGGAAGTACTAGTTCTGAGTTTGACCTGCCTTTGCCAATGATTGGAATGGGTCCCAATGCATGTCTAGTCAACCTTTCCATGAAGAATTTAGAGCCTCTAACTACTGTTCCCACTTTTGCAAACTGATCTTTGAATTTGGGCTTTTGGGTGTAGTGAAAACCTTGTCAGCTTGTTCTATCCTCCCTCTATCCAAGTGCCTCTACATCAACAGTTGGCACAGACCAATCAGGTTTGGACACGTGTCCTCTAGTGGCATTAAAATGTAATTAGAAGATGTCATGTGGCCCAATGAAATGGTGCCACGTGGCACCTCCTCAGCACCATGATCTCCTTGGTTGACCAAAAATTTTGGTTATGGGAATCGAACCCCCAACCTCCTCATTCTATCATTCTATCATTCTATCATTCTATTATTCTTTCATCCTATCATTCTATCATTCTATTATTCTATTGTTCCTTCATTCTATCATTCTATCATTCTATCATTCTCTCATTCTCTCATTCCAAATGGGTATCTCCTAATTGTCCAAGATCTATATTTGAAGGTCTACAACAAAAAATATTGATGACTGTTCTCTTTTCTAGGGCTATAAGCAATTTCTTGGGTTTGTGAAGGAAGTACTAGTTCTGAGTTTGACCTGCCTTTGCCAATGATTGGAATGGGTCCCAATGCATGTCTAGTCAACCTTTCCATGAAGAATTTAGAGCCTCTAACTACTGTTCCCACTTTTGCAAACTGATCTTTGAATTTGGGCTTTTGGGTGTAGTGAAAACCTTGTCAGCTTGTTCTATCCTCCCTCTATCCAAGTGCCTCTACATCAACAGTTGGCACAGACCAATCAGGTTTGGACACGTGTCCTCTAGTGGCATTGAAATGTAATTAGAAGATGTTGTGTGGCCCAATGAAATGGTGCCACGTGGCACCTCCTCAGCACCATGATCTCCTTGGTTGACCAAAAATTTTGGTTATGGGAATCGAACCCCCAACCTCCTCATTCTATCATTCTATCATTCTATCATTCTATTATTCTTTCATCCTATCATTCTATCATTCTATTATTCTATTGTTCCTTCATTCTATCATTCTATCATTCTATCATTCTCTCATTCTCTCATTCTATTATTCTACTATTTTATCATTCTATTATTCCATCATTATTTTATTATATCATTAGTTCATTCTATTATTCTATCATTCTATCATTCTTTCATTCTATCATTCTATCATTTTTTTATTCTATCATTCTATCATTCTATCATTCTCTTATTCTATCATTCGTTCATTCTATCATTCTTTCATTATATCATTCTTTCATTCTATTATTCTATCTTTCTATTAATCTATTATTCTATCATTCTATCAATCTATCATTCTCTAATTTTATCATTTTGTCATTCTATTATTCTATCATTCCATCATTCTACTATTATATCATTCTTCTATTATATCATTCTTTCATTCTATCATTCTATCATTCTATCATTATATCTTATCATTGTATCATTGTATTATTCTATTATTCTATCTTTCTATCATTCTATTATTCTATCATTATATCATTCTATCATTTTATCATTCTATAACCAACCAGAGATTTAGAGGCAACTCAACATCTATAAGACTCTTACACACAACCTCCATCTCAAGCACCTGATATATAGGAGATACAATATAGTGAACCATCAATGATAATTACAAAACCATGAGTCAAAACTACCCAAAAGTGGTGCTCAAATTATCTCCAATTAAAGATTCTTTTGATGTGTCAAATCACACACCAACATGTGTAGCTCTCCCATTTACAACTCTTTTAAGTGTCCAACATGTTTTCACATTTCCTAAACTAGGAGGTCCAACTTCTGGAGGCCATAACTTTTGATCTGGGTTTTTGATTAACGAATCATTTGATGTGTTGGAAAGATTGTGAAGAGATCCATCATGCTATAACCAACTTTTTCAATTATGATAACTTTTAGGGCATTTAGGGACCTCTAAGTGCCTCAATTATGAGTTCAAAACTAGTTTCAAGAAACATAAACTTTAATACCTTGCAATTCAAGTATGATATTAAGTTGAAACTCACCCAAAATGTTTACTTGGCAGTTCCACACTTTTTGGAAAAATTGCAGGTCCATATGTGCCCAAATGTAGAGTTACTAAAAATGGTAAGTCCTACCTTTTTTAGCCCCTTTTAGAAACTTTGAAAGTTCTAAACCATTCTTCAAGATAAAGGGTGTTCGAAAAGACCAAAATTGGGAAGAATAGAAACCTTTTGTATTTGCAAGGTTGAGACACATTTCCTAACAGAATAAGTATAAAAATGATATGGAGACAATTATTTTCAAAGAAAAAAGTAAGAATGCAATAAAGAGTTTTCCTCCTAAGGAAAAGATTTGAAGCTTTGAAAAAATGAAAACTAAATAAATGAACTAAGAGGCTCAAAGGTTTGTGAAGAAGCTTGAAAAAGCTTGTGAAAATGAGAAGAGAATTCTTAGCCTCGAAAATAATGAAGAGGTGAGGGGTATTTATAGGTTAAAAATCAATACTAGAATGGTGGTGGTGTTTGGGAAGTTAACAAGGATTTCTTGAAGTGTGATTTAGCTCTAATTGGAAGAGAATAGAGGTTAGAGAGAAGATCATAGAAGAATGAATGCAAATAACAATAGATTGATTAGGAGTCTAGAAGTAGTTAGGGGAAGTGAAAAATTAGTTATGCATAGAGAAACTCACGATCAAAAGCCAAAAATGGAGCTAAACTGGGCTAAAAATGGAATAAATCATGCATAGAAAAGATGAAAAGGTCACACCTTTTGGGAAGTGGGTCACCCTTTTTAGTAGGGCAGGTTGCCCTTGGAGACTTTGGTTAAGTTGTGGGTTCACCTAGGGAGACCCTATAGAGAATAGGGTGACCTAGGTAGAATTGTTTGATCAAGTGGTTTGAAGGTGGAAAAGTGGTCTTGGAGGGTTGAAAATAGTTTTGGAGGCCTACAATGAGGAAGAACACATAAGGGAAGTGGGCTGCTACTTTTAGTAGAGTAGGTCACCCCTAGAGACCACATTTCAATTGTAGGGTCACTTAGGGAGATCATGAAATCAAAAGGGGCAACCCAACTACAAAGATTTGGATAAGTATATTAAAGGTACAACAGACCTTGGAAGGTCAATTGAATGGTTACAGAGGAACGAATGATGAAAAGACCCATTGGGGAAATGAATTTATCTTCTTGGGAGGTAGATTATCATGTCGTGAAGGTTGGCAAATGGCAGGGTTGGTGTGTTGAAGATGGGTTAGGTGGACAAAAAGAAAGCATCAATATTAGCATGAAGGTTGGGGAGGCACAAACAAAGAGAAAAACAATCAAAAACATGTCACTAAGAGAGAAGCTTTTGATAGGTCTATATAATTCATGCTTACATGTACATGATTAGGACTATATCTCATCATGTAGGCCTATGCACCTTATTTATACTTACATAATTGTCCTCTCAAAGACTCTAGTCTACATGAAAGGAAGGTACAATTCTCAAACTTGGCTTTCCATGTTCTTGTTGTCCCACATTTGTACTTGATATAACAAGTATTAATTTGACTTCATGATGTATTTTGAAATAAGCATTAAAAAGAAAATGAGGAAACATATTGTTGATGCATGAGTTTTGAGTGTACCTGAGCTTCCTCTCCTCATCATGAATACCTGTAAGGATGAAGACACATAAAATGAGGACATGTAAAGAACTATAAAAGCTAATCTAAACAAACAAAGTTCATTAATGAAAGCTAAGCTAAGAGGAGAAGGAGGGAAATTGAGAGTGAGTGAGAGAACAGAGACAAAATTGTGTAATAGTCAATAAAGAGAGATCAATGA
Organism: Cunninghamia lanceolata; assembly: GCA_027924645.1. Lineage (NCBI taxonomy): Eukaryota > Viridiplantae > Streptophyta > Pinopsida > Cupressales > Cupressaceae > Cunninghamia > Cunninghamia lanceolata. The sequence goes on along the minus strand of BSBN01001197.1, from coordinate 1,892,147 downwards.
CGAGGTCAACAATATGGCTACTAACCTCCCTCTTGCAACCACTAGGTACCAGAAATGAGAAAACCCTCTTTTGAAACATGGATCTTCTTCTATCAATTTTTCTAGAAAGGGTTTGTCATTTTCATGTTTCATTATCACATTTGTCTAGGTTTTAGTCATTTTTTATTTTGTGAGTTTATATTTTCTTGATTTTAGTTATTTTTCCTATTTTCTAGACCTTTCGAGTATGCTAGGGTGTGGGGGTAGGGTCACCACTTTTAGTAGGGCAGGTCACCCCTAGAGTGCTCAAACACAATGTGAGAGTCAAACTCCAATGTGACACATGAACTATATCCTTTCTATGGGAAACCTTCCAATCACTTATTCTCTCATGGTAAGAGCTAATTGAGTGGAGATACAACTAGGGGGTTGTTCTATTCATGAGGGAATAGAATGTCATGGATCATGATTGGGTTATTCATGTGATGTGTATTTGTGTATGTCTAATGAGTGATCTAATGAAAGCATTCGATTGTTGTTGTTTTTCTAATAGTGATATGACCTAAAGGGTCTCTTTTCCTAAGTCTAGTGAAAAGATTGTTTTTATTGTTCAAGATGTAGAGGCAATCAAGCCTTCTTTCTTCATTTTGAATGCATTGTTGTATAAGTTATTGGTGATCAATGATTCTTTGTTGGTGTTCTTTAGATTATCTAATTTGTTCTATGTTTTGTTGAATGATGATTGGTTGAGGGAAGTTCTCCCTAATCTTGTCTAGGATGGATTTTCCCCAATCTTCCCTAATACCTTGGCACTTGAATGCTAGACAAAATGGGAAATGTTTGTTGTGTTTATTTTGTCAAGTGCATTGAATATGTTGACTTTGTTTGACCTTGTTGACCTCGTGACAAAACTGAGGGTTTGACTTGATCTTTTGTTTTATTTTTTATGGTTTCTAATTTTTTATGTGTTTTAATGAATGCAATCCTATATGAATGAAAAATAATTTTTGGCTCTTTTTTCTAAATTTTAAAATGATCTAATTATCTAGAAAGGGAAAGTGAATGTAAACTATATGATTTTAATATGCAATCTAAATTATGTTTTTTTGTGTGTTTTTGTGGGTCAATTTTTGAATGTAATCTAATGAAATTGAAAATTACAATTAATATAAATGTAATAAAATGAAATTAATCTAAGGAATAAATTCAAACTAGCCTAAGCAATTCAGATATAAAATTACTCTAAGAAAGTAAATCAAATCTACCTATTGAGAGAAAAGCAAGCAATGTGTAACTTTCCCAAGAGAAGGATTTGATCTAATTATTAGTAAAACTTGAAGAATGTATATGAATCAGGAAATAGTGCCTAGTGTGAGTCCTTAGAAGTTCTTTTGACAACTATTCCTTCCTTTGCAATAGTGAGGTCCTCCTCTTGGCAATAGGGACAAAACAAAGATATAAAAAGTAAGTGGCTATGAGCTTTGAAGCTATGGAAATTGCAAAAAGGGAATTTATTTGAGCATATGGATGCTATGGAGAAGCAAATGGCTTGAGCTATGAAGCTATGAATGAAAGTAAAATACACACTAAGTCTTGCAATGAGTATAAAAAATGATATGGAGATAATTATTTGTAAAGCAAAAAGTAAGAATGCAATAATGAATTTTCCTCCCCAAATGCATATAGGAGGGGGGTATTTATAGGATAGAAATCTACACCAAATGTGGTGGTGATTGGGAAGTTAATAGAATTGATTAAAGAGTGATCCAACTCAAATTGAAAGTGAATAATATTTGAAGAGAAGATCATAGAAAAATAAATGGAGATAACAATAGATTGATTCAGAGATATGAATAGATTGATTGGAAGTCAAGAATATACTTATTGGGAGTTTAGAAATAGATAGGGGAACTGAACAATTAATTATTCATGAGGGAGATTTCCATCAAGAGCTAAAATAGGGCCAAATTGGGCTAAAATTGGAAGAAATCACACATGGAAAAGATGGCAAGGTCACCCCTTTCGCGAAGTGGATCACCTATTTTATAAGGGCAATTTGCCCTTGGAGACTTAGGTTAAGTTGTGGGGCCGCCTAGGGAGACCCTGAAGACAATAAGGATGACCCATGCATAATGGTTTGATTAGGTGGAAAAGTGGTATTGAAGGGCTAGAAATAGTTTCAGAGGCCTAAAATGAAAAACACATAATAGAAGTGGATCACCCATTTTAGCAGGGCAGGTCACCCCTAGAGACCACACTTTAGCTGTAGGGTCACTTAGGGAGACCATGAAGTTAATAGGGATGACCCAACTAGAAAGGTTTGAATAACAGATTGAAGGTACAAGGGACCTTGAAAGGCAAATTGAATGGTTGTAGAAGAATGAATGATGAAAAGGCCCTTGGGAAAATAAATTCCCCTCTTTGGAGGTGGACTATCATTATGTCAAGGCTAGAAAGCAATAGGGGTAGTTTATTGAAAATGGATTAGGTGGACAACAAGAAAGTGTGTAGGACCTTAGAAGGTTAGTGTTATCCTATTTTGCCCCATTGGCCAAATAGTCTAAGATCCATGAGATCTTGGTGTTTAGGTTTCTATGGATGCAAGGAAAAAGCCCAAAAAATAGCTAAGTCCAACGAGATTCAGTGTTTTGCTTTTATTTTTCTGTCTCTGTAAGTTGTTAGAGTTCAGGCTTCACCTCTTTGCTATGCCAAAGCCCAAAGTCTTGAACTCTAACCCTTCACTTTGCAAAGTGGCTAAGTGTTTTGCATTGAAGTTTGGCCTTTTCTCCTTCCCTCTTCCTTTCCTTTTGGAAGGTGGAAGGTGAAAATCCTGAACCTCGACTCCTGATGGACACGTGGCATGATCTTTTAGCATTCCACTATTTCACCAAGCTCTTTTGGTGGGCCCCTCACCTGTTTGCGAAACCACGAAATGTTGCCACCTGGTGGTAACGTCACCAAGGAATGTCAAAGGCAGAGGGCCTAAGGGTCGACTTCCACCCAAAAGGTTTGAAAATATGCTAAGTGTTTCGAACATCAGAGATTGAACCTTCCTTCTTCTTTCTCACTAAAGGAGAAAGACAAAAGGCCTAAGCTTTGAACTCCACCGATACTTTCAAAAGATCGGCTAAGTCTTTCAATTTCGGGGTTCAGACTTCCCTTCTTCCTCCTTCTCTATGAGGGTGAAAGACGGAAAGCCCGAGGCCCAAATTCTGCCAATAATGTAGTTCTCCTTCTTTCTCTTTTCTCCTTTCTTCTTGGAAGGCAAAATGCTAAAGGCCCGAGGCCCGATCTTCCGTGATCAAAATTTTCTAAGTGTAAAGCAAATCTCACAGAGCGGACTTTCTCCTTTCCTTCTTCCCTCCTAGAAGGCCAAATGTCAAAGGCCCGAGGTCTGAACTCTGATGACTTTCACGATCTTTAGAAACAAAGACAAGAAGGTAAAACCAAGGGTCTACCATGATCACACATGATGGAATCTTGCTTCTAGGGCAAGAATCCAGTCTAGATGAAAGTCAAACGTCTAGCTCTGACTGAAAAATTATGGTTGAGCATTTATGGTTGCAAGAGGCAGTTCATAGGTATGATTTTCCATCGCAGATATTTGCTCAACCACTTCTTGGATTTTTTTAAATTTACCTCAAGACAATTAGATTTTCTTTTGATATTTCTTTTGTAAAATATCTCTAACAGGCCCATGGGCACATTCATTACAGTAGGTAATGGTACTTCATTGTAAATGCTATATAAGGCATGAAATGTAATTTTTTTAGGTTGGTCGCTGATTGTAAAAATCATCTCTTTTCAATTGTAACTGTGCCTCTTTGATAATAAGCAATGAGATTTTACCTTTTCATGAATTTTGCTTTCTCTATGTAATCTTTCTATTTGAGTTTCCATTTATGAATCTTTCTTTCCTTTTGGACCTCAATTAGTTTCTTTTACCTCTGCGACTTATTTATGATTTGTGTATGCTTGTCTATTGTTTATTGTTATTATGTGCATACATGGTTGACTTGAGGGCTAAACATTCAAACTTGGTGTATCACCCCTTTACATTTTTAGGTTATCCTACTTTCCCTTTTCCTCAATAGTGCATAGATTAGGTTTAGTCTTAGGAATAGCTGAATCTCACATTCAGCGAAGGAACCAACCTCTCTCTAGAGATTTGGACTCCCTGTTGGGTCCCACACCTGGAGGTCATCTCAATGTTTCACTAGATTGTCAGAGCCCTAAAAGCCTTCAACACTGGGTGCAAATCTATGTGACAATAGTTTCTGGCACACCCGATGGGACCATCTTGATGAGCTCTATTATCTATTGAAGGATCTAGTGTATTCTTCAGCGCATCTTGCCATTTAGGGCATTCTTCAAACACCATGTCAACTCTATTGAACAAATCTACAAGTACAGCCAGTCCAGGAACTTAAAAAACTCCAAGGATCAGGATTTCTATGGTTTTTCTAGTCTATTCTTCTTTCAGAAGCATCTCAAATCACTTGGTGACTCTCTTCTGGTATGTTTCTAGTCTCCAAAGTAGACCTATTACCCTTGTTTTCAAAGAATATTTTGATACATCTTGACTTTTCAATGCTCTAGTATGTCAATCTATTATGGAAGTCATGGCCTTTTCCATCCGTCGAGCTTAGGCTCCCCTATATCACCATAACATTCACACCACTATCATGTCCCTACAAAGAAATAGGCCATTTGTGGCCTTTAATGGTGGAATCCCTCTCAACCTTGCACAATATGATGACATCCTAGTTTTAGCTCTGAAGGCTATTCCCTTTTTCACTAGTGAATACTCAACTACTCCTGTTGAACACATACAAGATGTTGCAAGTATTTTCTCAGTTCACTATGTCATTACTGGCAACGTGGTTGTATGATTGTTGGCTTCTTCTTTCAAGGGTAAAGCCTTACAATGGCATAGAGGTCTTTAACCTAATTCAATTCATAATTGGGATGATTTAGGTACTAAACTGTGCCAACATTTTGAGGACAAAAGTGACCATTTGTCACTAATAGAGCAGCTAGCCACTATAAAAAAGGGCTCCCTATGAATTCATGGTGGATTTCAATTTTTGGTTCCAAAAAACCTAGTACAGAATCCCACCATTGGTGAGGCCTTCCCCTAATGCAGCCTTCTTGTATTATTTGATATCCCTAAATAGTGATATCATTGTCATGATCTAGTCTCTAGGAGGGGATGTGTTACCTGATGCTTACAAGATAGTTATTAGGGAAGAAAATTGTTTGATTCTAGTTGGAAAGATTGCCCCTTGGCATCCAATGCCATTATTTCTAGAAGCCCTAGTCATTCAGCCAATTATGGTGTCAATCCCTACAGCTAATGTGCCATACCAAGCTCCTAATTAGCCCTATCAGCCTAGCGGGTAAACTTGTCAGGGGAAAAATCAAAGACAAAATCAACTGAGTTATGTTATGCCTCTAAACTCCATGAGCTTAGCTGCTAAAAGTATATTAGGCATGTTTGTTCCAATCTGGAACAACCTAGCTCAAGGTTATGAGCAACACCAATCATGCAATCCATCAGAAGTCCCAAAACAATAGATTGGATCTAGCCAGCATATTGCAGTGGGACAAAGGCAAATACAGGCCGAATGTGTGTTCTTGAATTGGAAAATGGATGATGATGCCTTGTTTCATGAACTGTCTCGTGACATTTAAAATGAAGAAGGTATGGAGATGTCAACTTTGATAACATAACAGTAGTGTGGGGATATTGAAAATGATGGTGGATTGTTGTAGGTTGAGGCCAAGCAAAAAAGTGAAATTCTAGCCCATGAGGAGGAGCAAATGAGCAACCCTATACTGAAGACTGTAGAGGACTCAGAGGAGGCTCATTTCTGGGATGAGCTTGATTTTTTCTACTCAAAATTGGATGGTAAATCAGTGTCTCCAAATGAGGTAAATCCTGAGCTGTTTGAGCAAATTGAGGAGGCAGTCATTCCTCCAATTGACATGCAATAATTAGAGCATTCAGACCACCAACATCAAGAGAAATAAATGGAGCAGAGGCATGAGATCAACTCCATTGATTTGCATGTCATCTTAAGGGGATGTCCTATCAGACATCTATCCTAGCTGGAGACATATCAAGAAGAGTCACCACTTGTCATGCTTGCCTCAAAGCATGAAGTTGAGCATCAAAATAAGTGGGATAAGACCATTTATCAACTTCTAGGTAGTTGCATCAACAATCAGTTCAAGTGGGTAAGTGAGTTTGTCCTCTTTCTGCAGGAAGTGTTTTATCAATTTGTTGTATGCCCCTCCCTCCGCCACCTTTTTCTAACTACTCACAAGCATGAAAAAAATTATAAGTTATTGAGAAAGGGAAGTTATTTTGCAAAACCAGTTAATGGTTTTGTTTAAGGTCAGTTCTGGTTGGTTAGTTTAGGTGTAGGTTAGTTTTATTTTTGTTTTAGGTTTCCCTTTCCCTAAGTGATGTTACATAGGCTGCATTGTCATTAGGAGAATGCAAGCTGTTGGTGCCTGCATCATTTATAAGGTTCCAGGTTTTTTGCTTGCAGGCACCTTCCTAGGATTTTAGGAAAGTTTCTAAGTTTTGGACCCTATTGGTGTTTTGCAGCATCATCATGATATTATTTTGCAGGGGGGTCATTATCTTTTATCATCATGTCCGGATATCCTGTGGAGGTCATCATATTCTATCTGCCCGACCTTTGCCACAGGGTGATATTTTAACATCGGGTGATCTTAGTCAAGATCATCCTGATGTTGACGCTATGAAATTTCTAAGGGGCGATATCCGCTCGACCTTTGCCTTCATCTTTTCTCTATAGGATGATATTTCTCAATAGCGGGTGATATTCCAATATTGGGTCATCTTCAGAATATCACCATTGCTCTAGATATGGTGATGATGTCATCAGGACATGATGATGATGTCATCCAGATATGAAGAATTGCGTAGTATGCAGACGGGTGATGCTGACATCATTAGGACATGATGATGACATCATCAGGATTTATGTGGACATGCAAGATTTTCATCGGCCAGACATTTGGTATTGGCAAGGCAGGAGGATCTTTCTTCGATGCATCGGGTTATGCCGATGAGGGTAAGGTTATCATGCGGATGATGGTGCTGATGTCAGGATGATATTTTATGCATCTAGATATCATGCTACTGGAGGATGATGAGGCTTATACTAGTGTCGTCGGGAGCAAAAGCACCGACATCATATATGCTCACGACCTAGTATATAAAGTGTTGAAAAGGTTGCTGCAGGGTGCATGTGGGATATTTTGATCCTGCATATTTTCAAATATCATGAGGAGGTATTTTGGTGGGAAAGGTTAGCGATGCACTGTTTGATGTTTTTCCCTATGGCTGTGAGGTAGATGGACATTAATGATGGTTGTTGTAGAGGTATGGGCGATGGCATGGACGGATCTAGTACCTAATTGAAGATGTACATCCATGGCCGGCGGTGCATGGCTCGAGAACTTCCCCTGTCCCCTCCCCTACCTGCTGCATTCAATGTGTTGAGTGCCATTTTCTCAATGAACTATATCTGGCAGATTTTTGAGTCAACCATGTAATTAATGCTGAGGACCTTCCTGCTATATATAACAAGTTGTGTTGCTCATTTCGTTGTTGTTGAAAAATGGACATATCTGGCTCTGTAATAAGATACAACTGGTTCTGGTTGCTCTGTGCAGGTGACCATGTGAGTTTATGTATCTCTTGTTGTATGTCTCATGCATGAATTTACTGATTTCATGATTGATTTTATATGAGTAATGCTATATTTGCATGTGTTTTGTTAATTCTGTCTCCAATATTGCATGTGTCCTTCTTTTGAATCTAGATATCTAAGGGGTGTCTGGTATTCTAGAATATAGAATTCCTGTATTGAATGTTTGATCTTTCAACTTCTGCTCAAGGGGTAGATTAAATTGTTTTCAGAGCAAGTGTTGGGAAGGATATACTACAATAGGGATGCCATAAGTAGAGATAACTTAACACTTTGTATTGGGAGGTATCTATAAGGCAGATATCACACAAATCCCCTCGAAATCCAGTTTTAGTGTGTTCATGCTGATCACTCACAGGTGTATGTCTATTGACTCCAAGCCCTGGATAGGCACCAATCTAGCTCTGTGTTGAGGTTATATACCAGGTCCAGGTTTGCATCCAATCATAAATCAAACTCAAACTTCCAAAACAACCATTAGGACATTAGAAGTAGTTTAGGACCAAGATCCTCTGACTCACAACTAAACATAAGCCCAAAGCTAGCCCCTTTGCACTTATCCCACAGTTTTGGTCTTCATACAGGAGGATTTATCTGCTTTGTATCAACATCCCAAGCCAGCCCACAAGCATATTCTCATGGGTGTTGAATAGGGAATACCCCCTAGGTTTTGCAGAGCCTAAAGAAGAAGAGGAGATAAAAACAGAGTCTATCTCCTACACTGTTGGCCCCTGCCCCAGAGATCCTGTTGATCACTGATGGCTACCTTGTAGGGAAATCTGGGAATGAGCATCTAGTCAGGGAAAAAACCAATAGAAATTGGTGACTCTGCTAGGGATGTGATTGATCAAAAGTACTATCTAGTCATCCCTAGTGATGTATTTGTGGCCCATTCGAGCCACCAACAGAAATTGGTGACTCCGTTGGGGACTATATAGTAAAAGACCCTAATTTAAAAGAAGACAGTTCCTAGTTATAGGTGGCGACTTTGAACAACTCCCAACTGGTCAAAGTGAAATTTATATGCAGGGGAGAAGATCCCAGTGTAATCCTCTATCTGAAGAATTACCCATAAGAATGATGTATAGGAAAAAGGGGATTACTCAGGCCAGTCAAGAGGGTTCTCCCAAAAATGATAATGTTCAAAACAATCTAGGATCTTCAGGGAGGACAATGCCTTATTTTTCAAACATTGAGACTGAAATCCAGAATGTATATGAAAGATAGCAGGGTGCTAATCTGAAAATAAGGTCAGAAGTATTTCAAGAACGCCCTTTCTTGAATCCCAGTGATAGATTTGAGGAGACTGAATCCCCAAGAGATGATGAAGATGATGACCAGAATGAAATGGGACCATCCTCCTCTATGCCCAGAGAAGAACAACTAGCTAATGAAATTAAGAGCCTAAGAGCAGAAATAAAATATTTACAAGCAATGAAAATTAGAGATGACATGATACAGAAAGTGCAAGCTTTAAGGATTGCTCAGAATGATTTAGTCCCTACCCTTGAAAATACAAATATGCAGAGAAATTAGCAAAGGAATGAGGTACATGATCAACATAATGATCAAAGACAGCATGAAAATAATGCTAGAGCTCCATTAAATAATGTAAGACATCAAAATGCTAACAAAAATGTTAATGCTAATCAGTTTGATAGACAACCCATGCAGTTGGATAGATTCAGACAACTGGTTTTTGATGGCATTCCTGGTTATCCTAACCCCATTGACAAGCATGTGAGGCTCCAAGTGCTGAAATTTTTAGGAAACAATACTGTGTCAAGTGAAGATCATCTAAAGGCTTTTCAGAATGTCATGGACAATTTTGAGGTTGAGCATGAGGATGTTTTTATGAAGTCATTTATGCAATCCCTTGTTGGTGAAGCTAGAGAATGGTACAAGAATCTACCTGAGAGGAGTATTTCATCATGGGATGATTTCAAAAGGATGTTTAAGGAGTAGTATGGCGACATAACTGACCCTAGCTTTTTTGTAAATGAGTTCACTAGTATCACCAAAGGATCAAATGAGAAAGTTGTAGATTTTAATGCAAGATTTACTAAAGTGTTGGACAAACTGCCACATCACATGAGGCCAAATGGACCAATGTGCATAATATTATATATTAATGCTTTTGATGCCAAAACAGCATATGGGTTAAGAGATAAAGGTCCTGCTACTCTCAGGGAAGCTTTCAAGATAGCAATAAATATTGAGAATTACAGGAAAGCATCAAGCAAGACAAACAGGAGGGATGATGTGAGAATTCTGCAGAATCCAAACAAACCTCATAACGTTCAAGGTAATACATCTGCCCCTGAAGACAAAATTGATAAATTGGCAAATGTTGTTAAGGACCTAAGCTATAGACTGGCTAGAAGTGAAAAAGGGATAGGTCCTGATAGGCAAGTTTACCAAAGGTAAGAAAAAAGGCCATCATTGCATAATATGCCATATAATACCAATTGGCATAATGGTAAACCTGTATTTCCACATAACAACACAAATCAGAGAGCTCAACATACTAAGGAAACTCCTGATCCTTTGAAGAAAGCTGTAAATATTACTGATAATACTCCATGGTGCATAATCTGTCAGATGCCACATTCACAGTCACAATGCATGATTGATCAATCTTTGTATGACAATGTTGTTTCTTGTGATGAATGCAATGAGCCACATTATATACAGGATGATGATGTTAACATGTTGTCCATAAGCAGGGAGCATCATTCTCATGATGCAGATGAGAGGACAGATGATGAGATTCAGGCCTATCGGCAAGTTTTTTATGATGAAGATAATGAAGATAGCTATGTGTATGCCCAGGGCTCACACAGTATTTTGAGTAACCTAAGGAGACCTTCTGATGAAGAGATTAGGGCTCTCACAGCTGCAACAGTAGCTCAAGTCAAAAGCAACTATAACCTCAGAGGTAAAGCTCAGATAAGCAGCCCACATCAGCTAGAAGGCATTTCTGCAAGTCAACCAATGCATAGTCATAGGGGGATTGAACCACAAAAGAGGCAGTGGGGTAATAACAAGCAAAATTTTAAGCAAAAAGTAGGTCATGATTTCCAAGGACCAGAAAATAGAATCCCCCAAGTTGAGGATCAAAGCAAAAGTTTGCAAAGCAAAAATAATGATTAGGGGACTATGAAGATAAAAGCTGGCTCATCTCAAGGTAAAAACAAAGCCACAACACAAGTTACAACTGTCGTACAAAATTGTGCTCCTTTTGATATAGCTCAAGTCCTCTCTCAGGTAAAGGTTTCTGTCCCATTGATGGAACTTATGAAGGTTGAAGAAATCAAGAATAGGATAGTATCCCTAATTTCTGGAGTACCATGTCAAGCCAAGCAAAATGATGAGGCCCAAGGTAAGAAACGGGCCTTGTACAATGAAGAAGATGAAGTCCCTGAGGTGTATTTAGGGGTGACCATGACAAAGTGCCCTTCACAAGTGGAACCATTTTATGTATCCCTAGTTATAAATGGAAAAGTGATTACAAATTGTATGCTTGATTCTGGAGCATCCACAAATATCATGCCTTTAGCCATCATGCAGCAAGCTGGGTTAAAAATAGATAAGGCATGTGGGAAATGTTATGCTATGGATGCCAGGGAGGTACCAATTATTGGAATTATAAAAGATGTTGATTTCAGACTAGCAGCATATCCTGAAAGGACATACAAGATGAACATAACAGTGGTTGACATAAAGCCACAGTATGGTATTCTACTGTCAAGAAGATGGGCAACACTTATTGGGGGAAGTATGCAGTTGGACCTGTCAAATGCTATGATCCCTATGAATGGAAGAGATGTCAAGCTGATCAAAGAAGAAAGATCACTAGAGACAGTGGAGGATCAAGAATCAGAGGAACAAATATATTTTGTAGACACTAACTGTGAGAATTTCAGGGTTGTCTCTAATGATAAAGAGGATAAGGAGAAAGATATTTGCATTCAGGAATTAGATCAGCAGGGTCTATGGACCATGTTTTTTGATGGAGCTTGTTCAAAGGAAGGCTCTGGTGCTGGAATTGTTTTTCTATCTCCAACTGGTAAGCTCCTAAATTTCTCCTTCTTGCTAAAGTTTGCTTGCACAAACAATATCGCAGAGTATGAGGCTCTGTTATTGGGTTTGAATGTGGCCTTGAAGCATGAAATTAAGATGCTCAAAGTGTTTGGTGATTCAGATCTTATTGTTTCCCAAGTTAGAGATAATATGCATCAAAGAATAAGAGATTGAAGCAATATAAACATGCTATTTGGGATACAATTGAACTATTTGGTGCATTTTCAATAGGCTGGGTAGAGAGATCAAAAAATGTCATGGCTGATTTTCTAGCCAATGTAGCAATAAGGCCAGATGACATCACTCTATCAAGTGTTACAAATGTTGAAATTAAAATCAGACCTGCAGTACCAGAAAACATATGCAGCTGACAAGTATTTAATGATGATAAAGATTTACTGAGATTTCTGCATTGTATTGATGAATATGAGAACCAAGAAATAGATTTTCAGAATTTTATGGAAATCACAGATGGAAAAGAAACTCTCTTAGGGAAGAAGGTAATTCAGTTGAAGACTAACAAAATCCCTAGAGGGTTAGTAGCTTTGGAAAGAGCTTTTGACAATAGGGATCAATTTGTTTCAAAGGCATCTCCAACAAATAAGAATGATTTGGAGGAGATAAACTTGGGGACATCTCATGTTCCCAAGAAGGTATATATTGGCAAATAGCTCAAACCACACATTAGGAGCATGCTGATAGCATTGTTAAAAAAGTATAAACATGTTTTTGCTTGGTCATATGAGGACCTAAAGGCCTATAGAGAGGACCTATTCCAGCATGAGATCCCATTAAACCCTGGATCTAAGCCATTTAGATAAAAGCAAAGGCCTATTAATCCTACCTTAGCTCCAAAAATGCAAGAACTCAAGAAGCTTAGGGAGGCTGGAATAATTGAGCCAATTAGATATTCAACTTGAGTGTCTAACCTTGTCCCAGTCAGAAAAAAGAATGGTGATATTAGGCTTTGTGTTGACTTTAGAAATTTGAATGTATCCTCCTTAAAGGATAACTACCCATTGCCTAATATGGAAGCTATGTTGCAGAAAGTTACTGGTTGTGAACTCCTATCCACGATGGATGGATTCTCAGGTTACAATCAGGTGAAGGTAAAGGAATCAGAACAATACAAGACTGCCTTCACCACTCCATGGGGAACTTATGTATATGTGAGAATGCCATTTGGACTAACAAATGCAGGTGCTACATTTCAAAGAGCAATGGATGTTGCTTTTGCAGGGTTGATTGACTCAATCCTGGTTGTTTATCAGGATGATCTGACTACCTATTCAAAGAAGGAAGAGCAACATTGTATGCACTTAGAACAGATTTTCATTAGAGCACTAGAGTATGGCATTTCTCTAAATCCAAAGAAATGTGCTTTTGGGGTAGTTGAAGGAAAGCTCCTGGCGCACATTGTTTCCAAGGATGGAGTTAGGATTGATCCTAAGAGAGTAGCTGCAATTGATAGGATCCATATGCCAAAAATAGTAAAAGGAATCCAGTCCTTCTTTGGACAAATAAATTTTGTTAGAAGATTTGTTCCCAACTTTGCAAAAACCACAAGGAACATTTCTAAAATGATGAAGAAGGGTGAGACTGTCAGTTGGGAAGGTGAAGCAAGCAGGTCTTTTCAGGACATTAAGGAAGCAATCAAGATGGCTCCTGTGCTGAAATCTCCTGATTTTTCTAAACCATTTCAATTGTTTTCATTTGCTTCTTTCCATACTATTGCTGCATGTTTACTATAGAAAAATGAAGATGGATTTGAGCAGCCCATTGCTTTTTTCAGTATGTCCTTGTAGGCTTCTGAGTTAAAGTATGACATCATGGAGAAACAGGCATATGCACTAGTCAGAGCAGTCAAGAGTTTCAGGCCATATCTGGTAGGATCCCAGATAGTTGCATATGTGCCTCATGCAGCAGTCAAGGACATCTTCACTCAACAGGAGGTGACTGGAAGAAGGTGCAGATGGATAAATAAACTGCAAGAGTTCAACATAGAGATACAAATTACCAAGTTGGTAAGGGGAAAAGGGTTAGCTAAGATGATGGCACAGTCAAACTTGGAAGCATGCCAAGTCAATGCAGTCCAGAATGAGAATGTCAATGTATCAAATTCTAAATGGTATAAGGACATCATATATTGCTTGCAAAATCTGAATTGTCCTTCCCATTTCAGTGATAGTCAAAAGAGGACCTTAAAACTACATGCAATCAGGTATGTTATTGTTCAAGGTGAGCTGTACTAGAAGAACCCTGATGGTGTGCTGCTGAAATGTGTGGATGAAGATGAAGCTAACAATGTTTTGAATGACATGCATAAAGGATTGTGTGGTGGACATTATACTGCCCAAACAATAGCTCATAAGATCCTTAGGGTAGGATATTGGTGGCCCACTCTCTTTTCAGATGCACAAAGGCTGGTAAGGAAATGTGACCCTTGCTAAAGGTTCTTAGGAAAGTTAAGATATGAAGGTGAACTACCCCTTAGAACTGTAACTGTGGATGCTCCATTTCAGCAATGGGGAATTGATTTTATAGGGGAGATTGCAGAAAAGTCAAGTGGGGGACATAGTTGGATTTTGGTGGCTATTGACTACTTCACCAAATGGATTGAGGCTATTCCAACTAAAAGAGCTACAAGTAAGGTGGTGATGGATTTCATACTGGAGAATATCATCATCAGGTTTGGAGTACCAGTCAAGTTGGTCACAGACAATACTATGTGTTGACATTTCTTCTGAATCAGCATTAGGGTTTGCCACTTCTAATGCACAGGCAGATTCAGGCCAACTGAATACAGGAGGTTGCGTGAGCTCCTCCCCTTCACTTCTGGTTCTGCCGCACCAAGGGGGGTATCCCTATAACTTAAGATGTAACCTTGACTGGCTCAAAGATAGAAAGATCTGACTTGACAACAGCAGGCAGAATGCTCTCATGTATGGACCAAGATCTGTATGATAGATCACAAGGCTGGCAACATTCTTGGACATGATGTCTGGTTGGGTATGAGAGCATGCAGGGGGTTCCTAATCCTACTCCTACAACTAACAGGTGGAAGTATGAAGTGTTTTAGTTTGAATTTGGATGCAAAGCTGGACATGGTGTATAACACAAGAACACAGCATGACTGGTGCCTATCCAGGGCTTGGAGTCAGTAGACATACACCTGTGAATGATCAGCATAAATAGCTAAAACTGGATTTCAGGGGGATACACATGATATCTGCCTTACAGATATCTCCCAATATAGAGTGTTGAGCTATCTCTACTTATGGCATCCCTACTGCAGTATACCCTTCCCAATGTTCAACCTGAAAACAGTTTAATCTGCCCCTTGAGCAGAGGTTAAAAGATCAGACATTCAACATAGGAATTCTATGCTCTAGAATCTAAACATAAGCAAACATCCAGATCCAGAAGAAGGATACATGCAATACTGGAGACAGAATTAACACAACACATGCTAAGGTAGCATTACTCATATAAGATCAACCATGAAACCAGTGGATTCATGCCAAGTCCTACAACAGGAGATACATAAACTCACAAGAAAAACTGTACAGAGCAACCAGATCAGCTGGTTTTGGATTACAGAGCCAAAAATCTACAACTTTCAACAACCTTTCAAATGAGCAAGACCACCTGCTTATAACAGCCAGGTAGGTGCTCAGCAATTAATTACAATGTTGACCAGAATTTCGCCAGATACACAGCATCATGGAAATGGCGCTCAAACACAACCGGATTGGCGCCCAAACTTGAATGCAGCAGGTGGGGGAGGAGACAGGAAGATTTCTCGAGCCTTGCGCCGCCGCCTAGGGATTCAGATCTTCAATCAGGTACAACATTCGTCCACGCCATCGCCCATACCTCTGCAACAATCGCCATTAATGGCACACCAACCCGCGGCCTCGGGAAAATCATCAAATCTGCAGTCGCAACCATTTCCCGCCGAGACCCATCATCATGATATTTCGAATATGCAGGATCACATTATCCCACATGCACCCCGCAGCAACTTCCTTTGCACCTTATATACTAGGTCATGAGCATATATCATGTCGGTACTTTTGCTCCTGACGACACTAGTATAAGACTTCATCATCATCATCCTCCAGCAGCATGATATCCTGTTGTTCGAAATACCACCCTGACGTCATCATGATATTTGAAATATAACCTGCATGATAATCGCCTTCATCGGCACAACCTGATCCATCGGAGGAACATCCTCCTGCTGAGCTTATAACAAAAGTCTGGCCGATGAACATCCTGATGACGTCATCATCATATCCTGCTGACGTCATCATCATATCTGCCTACTGCACACCTCCTCATATCCGGATGACGTCATCATCATGTTTGCAAATATCAGGAGGTCTCTTCAAGATGATCAGTGTTAGAAATATGACCCCCGCGGGACCTTGATGACGACATCATCATATTAACATCATCATGATATTCGGAAGACAACCGGATATTTGGAAATATCCTCCTGATGTTCAAATATCAGGTTGCACTGTAGCTCCTCTATAAGATCAGGGCGATAACTGAATATGATGATGCTGCTTGAAAAGATCACCCCCCGGAGATAATGCGCGAAGCCAACAGGCGGATATCTCCTTGATATTAGCATCATCATGATGCTCGAACAAACAAACTTATATCCGGGTGATATGAAAATATCACCCCTTCCTTCGGAATATCATGATGCAGTTAGGCAGAAAGAAAAATATCACCCTGATATACGGATGACATCAGCATCATCAGGATGAGAAACAAAGAACAAGAAGTGATACAACATCATCAGGATGATATTGACTAAGATCATCCTGACGTTCGAAATATGATGACCCTAGTGAATATCGGGTCGTACTTGAAACTCTTCAACATCATCATCTGGATGATCATAACCAAGATCACCCGATGATAGAAATATCACCCCGGCGAAATATCATGAAGGCAGAAAATATGATGACCTCCACAAGCAGCAGGATGACAACTGAAAAAATGATGATGATGACGACCCTTAGGATAAAACAAGTTAGGTCGAGCAACTCAAAGAATAAGCAACATCATCATCATGCTCGCGCAAGGTGATAAATGGAAGATCACCGGAGACTTTGAAACATCACCCTCGCAAGCAGATAAGGGCGCACTGTAGCTCGTCAGCATCATCAGGATAAAACCCGAACATCACCCGACAGCGAAATATGATGATGACGATGAGAAACCGGTCGACGAAGAACATGATGATGCTGACCCTCATGGAAACAAACATGATGATGATGACCTCCTCCTCAAGAAAATATGATGATGCAGCTGAAAAATACTGAGGAGGTCCGTTACTTAGAGCATTTTTTGGATACTTAGGGAGAGTGCCTGAATGAAAATTGCTCAGAAAACCACCAGTCAATTCAGGCGTCAACACTATGTGCTTCAGATCTGGTGAATTTGTTGATTTTTGCAACAAATATGGGATAAATTTATCATATGCATCACCATACCACCCACAAGGAAATGGTCAGGCAAAGTCAAGTAATAAGAGCCTCATGAAGATCATCAAGAGGATAGTGGATAAGAACAATAGAGTTTGGGATTCAAAGTTAAAGTTAGCATTATGGGCTGACAGGGTGACAGTAAAAAGGGCTATTGGAAGGTCACCTTATGAGCTGGTGTATGGTGCATTGGCCAGGCTGCCTATAAACAATCTCCTACCAGTTTACAAATTCATCCAAGAGAATGATGAGGAGGTTGAAGACTCCATGACAGAGAGAATAAACCAGCTAGTTGCACTGGATGAAAGCAGAAGGAAGGCCCACCAAATCAATCTCAAGAAACAACAAAATGTGAAGTATCTGTTTAACAGGAGAGCTACAAAAAGGAAGTTCCAGATAAATGACTGGGTGCTCATCTAGAATGCAAGAAGTCAGGATAAGGGCAAACATGGTAAGTTTGAACCCTTATGGATGGGCCCATATCAGGTTTGCAATACTCATGGGGAGGATTCTTATATCCTCCAGGCCCTAGATGGTGAGATGCTGGAATTCCCTGTGCATGGTTAGTTCCTCAAGTTTTATTTTGCATAAGTGATCTGCCTTTGTGCACATTTGTAAAAGTATGTGTATATTGTTAATATCTTGTACAGTTGGTGTCTTTTTGTGTTTTGTTTGGTCTGCCTGGAGGTCTGATTCTTGCTACAGCCTTGTGCTTGCATGTCCCCAATCGGAGCCGCCATTGGTGCCTGCATCATTTATAAAGTTCTAGGTTTTTTTCCTGTAGGCACCTTCCTAGGATTTCAGGAAAGTTTCTAAGTCTTGGACCCTATCGGTGTTTTGCAGCATCATCATGATATTATTTTGCAGGGGGGTCATTGTCTTTTATCATCATGTCCAGATATCCTATGGAGGTCATCATATTCTATCCGCCTGACCTTTGCCACGGGGTGATATTTTAACATCGGGTGATCTTAGTCAAGATCATCCTGATGTTGGCGCTATGAAATTTCTAAGGGGTGATATCTGCTCGACCTTTGCCTTCATCTTTTCTCTGCAGGATGATATTTCTCAATATCGGGTGATATTCCAATATCAGGTCATCTTCAGAATATCACCCTTGCTCTAGATATGGCGATGATGTCATCAGGACATGATGATGACATCATCCGAATATGAGGAATTGTGCGGTATGCAGACGAGTGATGCTGACATCATCAGGACATGATGATGACGTCATCAGGATTTATGTGGACATGCAAGATTTTCATTGGCCAGACATTTGGTATCGGCAAGGCAAGAGGATCTTTCTCCGATGCATCGGGTTATGCCAATGAGGGTAAGGTTATCATGTAGATGATGGTGCTGACGTCAGGATGATATTTTGTGAATTCGGATATCATGCTACTGGAGGATGATGAGGCTTATACTAGTGTCATCGGGAGCAAAAGCACTGACATCATATATGCTCACAACCTAGTATATAAAGTGTTGAAAAGGCTGCCGTAGGGTGCATGTGGGATATTTCGATCCTGTATATTTTCAAATATCATGAGGAGGTATTTTGGCGGGAAAGGTTAGCGATGCACTGTTTGATGTTTTTCCTGATGGCCGCAAGGTAGATGGACATTAATGATGGTTGTTGTAGAGGTATGGGCGATGGCGTGGATGGATCTAGTACCCGATTGAAGATGTACATCCATGGCTGGCGACACATGGCTCGAGAACTTCCCCTGTCCCCTCCCCTACCTACTGCATTCAATGCGTTGAGCACCATTTTCTCAATGAACTGTATCTGGCAAATTTTTGAGTCAACCATGTAATTAATGCTGAGGACCTTCCTACTATATATAGCAGGTTGTGTTGCTCATTTCGTTGTTGTTGAAAAATAGACATATCTGGCTCTGTAATAAGATACAACTGGTTCTGGTTGCCTGTGCAGGTGACCGTGTGAGTTTATGTATCTCTTGTTGTATGTCTCATGCATGAATTTACTGATTTCATGATTGATTTAATATGAGTAATGATGTATTTGCATGTGTTTTGTTAATTCTGTCTCCAATATTGCATGTGTCCTTTTGAATCTAGATATCTAAGGGGTGTCTGGTATTCTAGAATATAGAATTCCTGTATTGAATGTTTGATCTTTCAACTTCTACTCAAGGGGTAGATTAAATTGTTTTCAGATCAAGTGTTGGGAAGGATATACTACAATAGGGATGCCATAAGTAGAGATAACTTAACACTTTGTATTGGGAGGTATCTATAAGGCAGATATCACACAAATCCCCTTGAAATCCAGTTTTAGTGTGTTCATGCTGATCACTCACAGGTGTATGTCTACTGACTCCAAGCCCTAGATAGGCACCAATCTAGCTTTGTGTTGAGGTTATATACTAGGTCTAGGTTTGCATCCAATCATAAATCAAACTCAAACTTCCAAAACAACCATTAGGACATTAGAAGTAGTCTAGGACCAAGATCCTTTGATTCACAACTAAACATAAGCCCAAAGCTAGCCCCTTTGCACTTATCCCACAGTTTTGGTCTTCATACAGGAGGATTTATCTGCTTTGTATCAACATCCCAAGCCAGCCCACAAGCATATTCTCATGGGTGTTGAATAGGGAATACCCCCCTAGGTTTTGCAGAGCCTGAAGAAGAAGAGGAGATAAAAATAGAGTCTATCTCCTACACTGTTGGCCCCTGCCCTAGAGATCCTTTTGATCACTGATGGCTACCTAGTAGGGACATCTGGGAATGAGCATTCAGTTAAGGAAAAAATCAACACAAGCCTTCTTCTTTTATTTTTTGGGAGGTAGGTTTCAGTTGTTTTGACCTATTGTACTCTCTTTTGACCCCACGCCCAATGGATTGATAAGGCCTCTGGATCCAAGTGTTTAGGCAGGAAAACACCCCTACATAGTCACCAAAATATTATCTTATTTTGCCCCCTTGGCCAAATAGTCTAAGATCCATGAGATCCTGGTGTTTAGGTTTCTGTAGATGCAAGGAAAAAACCCAAAAAATGGCTAAGTCTAAAAGGATTCAGCGTTTTCCTTGTATTTTTTTGTCTCTGTAAGTTGTTAGAGTTCGGGCTTCACCTCTTCACTATGCCAAAGCCCAAAGTCTTGAACTTTGACCCTTCCCTTTGCAAAGTGCCTGAGTGTTTTGCATCAGAGTTTGGCCTTTTCCCCTTCCCTCTTCCTTTCCTTTTGGAAGGTGTAAGGCAAAAAGCTTGAACCCTGACTCTTGATGGACACATGGCATGATCTTGTGGCATTCCACCATTCTACTAAGCTCTTTTGGTGGGCCCCTTACCTATTTATGGAACCGTGAAATGCTACCATGTGGTAGGAATGTCACCAAGGAATGTGGAAGGCAGAGGGTCCAAGGGCCGACTTCTGCCCAAAAGGTTTGAAAATATGCTAAATGTTTTGAACGTCAGAGATCGGACCTTCCTTCTTCTTCTTTCTCATTGAAGGTGAAAGTCAGAAGCCCTAAGCTCTAAACTCTGCCGATACTTTCAAAAGATCAAGTAAGTCTTTGACTTTTGGGGTTCGAACTTTCCTTCTTCCTCCTTCTTTGCGAAGGTGAAAGATGGAAGGCCCAAGGCCTAAAGTCCACCGATAATGTAGTTCTCCTTTGCAAAGTGGAGCTCGGGGAGTGGTTCTTTCTCTTTTCTTCTTTCTTCTTCGAAGGTCAAATGCCAAAGGCCCGAGACCCAATCTCTGGGGATCAAAAGTTTCTAAGTGTAAAGTGGAGCTCAGGGAGTGGACTTTCTCCTTTCCATCTTCCCTCCTGGAAGGCCAAACACTGAAGGCTCAAGGCCCGAACTCCAATGACTTCTGTGATCTTCAGAAACAAAGACAAGAAGGCAAAACCAAGGGTCCCCCATGATTACACTTGATCGAATCTTGCTTCGAGGGTAGGAATCCAATCCAAATGAAAGTCAAACGTCTAGCTTCAGCTAGAAAATTACGGTTGAGCGTTTATGGTTGCAAGAGGTAGTTCATAGGTGCAGGTTTCCATTGCAGATATTTGCTCAACCACTTCTTAGAGATATTTTTCTGCATTTATGTTAAGATAATTAGGTTTTCTTCTGATATTTCTTTTGTAAAATATCTCTGACAGGCCCACGGGTGCATTCATTATAGTAGGTAATGGTGCTTCATTGTAAATGCTATATAAGGAATGAAATGTAATGTTTTCAAGTTGGTCATTGATTGTAAAAATCACATCTCTTTTCAATTGTAATTGTGCCTCTTTGATAATAAGCAATGAGATTTTACCTTTTCTTGAATTCTACTTGCTTTGTGTAATCTTTTTGTTTGAGTTTCCATTTGTGAATCTTTCTTTCTTTTTGGACCTCAATTAGTTTCTTTTACCTCTATAATTCATTTATGATTTATGTATGCTTGTCTATTGTTTATTGTTATTATGTGCATACATGGTTGACTTGAGGGTCAAACATTCAAACCTCATGTATCACCCCTTTAGATTTTTAGTTCATCCTCCTTTCCTTTTTCCTCAATGGTGAATAGATTAGGTTTAGTATTAGGAATAGCTAAATCTCCCATTCAGCAGAGGAACTAGCCTCTCTTTGAAGATTTGGCCTCCTTCTAGGTTCCCACACCTAGAGGTCATCTCAATGTTTCACTAGATTGTTGGAGCCCTAAAAGCTTTCAACACTGGGTGTAAATCTATGTGACAATAGTTAGCATGAAGATTAGAGAGGCACAAACAAAGAGAAAAATAATCAAAAACATGTCATTAAGGGAGAAGCTATTCAGAGGTCTAACTAATTAATGCTTACGTGTACATGATTAGGACTATAGCTCATCATCAGACTACCATGTAGGCATGTGTGCCATTTTCATACTTACATATTTTCCCCCTCATGGATGGTAGTCTGCATAAAATATAGGTACCATTCCAAAACATGGCTTTACTTGTCATTTTCACATATTTATACATAAAATAACAAGTATTAATTAACTTCATGATGTATTTTGAAATAAACACTAAAAAGAGAATGAGGAAATGTACCATCGATGTGTGAGTTTTGAGTATACTTGAGCCACCTCGCCTTGTTATGGAGACATTTAAGGATGAAGAAACAAAAAACTAGGACATGGAAAGCACTATAAAAGTTTATCTAAATAAACAAAGTTCATTAATGAAAGCCAAACTAAGATGAGAAGAAAGAGGGAAATTGAGAGGGTGAGCAAGCAACAATGGAATTGCACAAGTCAACAATCAATGGAGAGAGATCGATGATAAGGTCAAAAAATATGGCTGCTAACCTAATCCAAGAGCGTCCCTGGTTCAAGAGCAATCTTGTATCAACAAAAAAAAAACATTTGTATTTTAGTTTGTTTGCATTTCAATTTATTTCTTTTCATTTTCCAGTCAGTACATTCAATTCAGTTAGTAGCAGTTTTTGTATTTTGGTTCGCATTCTATCATAGTTGTATTTTAGACCTTGTGGAGCTGGACTTAGCATTTATACATCTTCATGCATATCATATCCAAAATTCAGATCATTTGGATCAGGTATCGATAAGATATCACTATTAGAAGATAGACTTTTTTCTTAGAACAGAGAATCTTGACAGTCTTAGATAATCAATGAAAGGAGAAGACTTGCGGAGCATTTCATGACTTGTAGAGCTAAGTGACACATCATTCAATGTTGTTTGGTTCATGGTTGACCTTCCCTGAGATCGACACACCATTCCATTCATTTGCGGAGGAGTTCTACATGATTAGGTCTGACTTATCGATGTACACATGTTACATCTCTTCATTGGAATTTTTATCTTCCTTGGCCAACATGAAGGAATCTTTTATTCCAAAGATGATATATATTGATGTAATAGATGCCTAGGATAGTAGAATTTGACAGTTGATCATAAGTTCATAGTTGATAGTTTGAGTTTCTTACGAAGGAGCTTTAAAGCTAAATCTTGTGCATTTTGTGATCAGGCCTATGAGCCCTAATTGTAATCTTGCATGTTGCCATCCAATTTGTATTTGAATCCTTTGATATAGTGAATGACTAAATCTGCATTTGTGTTACCTATTTAAGTTGCTTCTGTCTTGTTTACTCTTGCTGCACGGTCTGGACTATTCTCTTTGAGAACCCTCCTAATCATGATTGCATCAAGTGGTATCAGAGTGAAAGTTTGAATCTTTGGGAGTGAGTTGAGCAAAGTTGGAGAAGGAATTCCATTAAGATCTTGTTGTGAATAGATCATTGAACCTGAGGTAGGTTACTTGTATTGCAACCAATCACGGATTGTGAGGCAGTTGTCACCTTGTAGCCTGATCACCGAATTGAGGTAGTTACACTTGATCCTAGGAAGAGATGCAACAGAGGAGAATCCCTACTATTGGTACAATGGTTGGTAGAATGGATGAGATGATGGAATGATGAAAACCATGTGAGTTCACTTGGATGCTATTGAAGAGGATAGGCGAAGAGGACTTAAACCTCGACCTAATGTTGAAAGTGATGATGATGAAGAATTTCAATCCACTGATCAAAATGAAGTAACCCTAGGAGATGAAGAAGAACAAGAATCAAACCAAGTCAAGATGTTGTGAGCTATTTAAAACATCTGAAAATGACCTAGGGTTGATGTACCGAACTACACTGACAATTTGAATCCAAAGGAACTGATTGATTGGATAAATGACATGGAAGAATAATTTGAGTATGAAAAAATTGAAGATCCAGAGAAGGTGAAATTTGCAAAGACAAAGTTGAAAGGACATGTTGCTATTTGGTGGAAAGAAGTTTAGTTGGCTAGAAATAGAAGAGGAAAAGATAAGATTACAAAGTGGGATAGAATGGTGACAAAATTGAAGAATCAATTTATAGCTCCTTACTACGAGTTGGAACTGTTGAAGAGATTGCAAAACCTAAGAAAAAAGGAGAAATCTGTGAATGAATATATTGAAGAATCTCATAAGATGATCATAAGAACAAGACATAGTGAACCAAGCAAGAAAAAAGTGGCTAGATACATCAATGTATTGAGATTGAACATTCAAGAAGAGTTGAGTTTGGTAAGGATGACAACATTGGAAGAAGCATATCAGTTTGCCCTCAAAGTTGAAGATAAGTTGTATAAGAGGCATGATCAAAGACCTCTAGAGAGACAGACAAGGTAAATTTCAAAGAGGGAGGAAATTTTTGGGAGGAGAAAGATCATATGCGGAACAGAATAGACAAGAAAACACATTCAAGAAGGAGGACATAGATAACAATGCAACCCAAGAGATGACAAAACTTTCTACCACAGATGAAACCCTATTCGATACCAGAGTGAAGGATATAGAAGAGAAGGAAGAGGACATGATAGGAGAACATTCAGAGCAACCTATTTCAAGTGTGGAGGTGAAGGACCTAGAGCATTTGAATGTAATCAAGGGAGTACAAGAAAGAGGACAGAGAATAATGGAAGAACAACCTATGTGGAAGAAGAACCTGTTGGATCATCTAGTTCAATTGGTAAACATGAGAAAGAAGAAAAAATTATGATGAGGAGAGCACTATTTCAAGTAGAGACAAATGAGGAACCACCGCAAAGGAAGAGTTTTTTCAGAACCATATGCAAATCAAGAGGTAAATGTTGTAAAGTTGTAATTGATAGTGGTAGTTTTTATAACCTAGTTTCAGAGGAGATGGTGACTAAGTTGAAGTTGGAAAGATCAAAACACCCTAATCCTTATCAGATATAACATTGATTTAGGATGATCATAAGGTACTGGTAAGTGAGCAATGTTTGATGAAATTTCATATTGGATCTTATCGTGATGAAGTATTGTGTGATATTATGCCTATGGATGTATGTCATATTTTGTTGGGTAGACCATGGTAGTATGATAGAAAATCTATACATGATGGGAGGAAGAATACATACACTATAACATCTAATGGAAAGAGAATTACTTTGATTCCTTTGGAAGATGATCTTAAAAGTGAAGTATGTGGGAATGCTAGAATTTGTTTTGTAGATGGAAGGAAATTTATGGATATTTTGAGACATGATAATGTGTTATACTTTGATCCCTAAGAAGCCTGAAACATTGAAGGAGATTGAAGTGTCACAACCGAAGGAGATAACTTAGTTTCTGACAGAGTATGAAGACATCATATCAGATAATGTACCTAAAGGATTGCCACCAATCAGGAGTATCAGTCATCACATGGATCTTATATGTTGATCTAGTTTGCCTAACAAAGTGGTACATAGAATGACATTGATAGAGAATGAAGAATTTAATAGGCAAATACATGTGTTGTTAAGGAAAGATTTGATCAGAGAAATCTTGAGTCCTTGTGCAGTACCTGCACTATTAGTACTGAAGAAGGATAGAGAATGGAGAATGTGTACAGACTCTAGAGCAATAAACAAGATCACAGTTAAGTATAGATTTTTTTTACCTAAGATGGATGATATCATGGATTGTTTGAGCAGAGCAAAATATTTCACAAAGATAGATTTGAAGAGTGGATACCATTAGATCAGAATCAAAGAAGGCGATGAATGGAAGACTGCTTTTAAAACAAATAAAGGATTGTATGAGGGGTTAGTGATGCCCTTTGGATTAACAAATGCAATCAGTACTTTGATGAGATTGATGAATGAAGTCTTGAATAAATTCTTCGGTAAGTTTGTTATTGTATATTTAGTTGATATTCTAATTTTTAGTAAGACAAAAGAGGAACATTCGTGGCACCTGAGATAAGTATTGTAAAGACTGAGAGAAGAGAAGTTGCTGATAAACATCAAGAAGTGTAGTTTCATGAAGGAAGAGTTGGTATACTTGGGATTTGTGATTTCTGAGGAAGGATTGAAGATGGAACCTGAGAAAGTGAGAGCAATTGTTGAATGGCCTACATCGAAGAGCATTGGAGAAGTCAGATCATTTTATGGATTGGCTAGTTTCTATCGAAAGTTCATCAGAAATTTTAGTTCAGTATGTAACCCTATGAAGCAGACAATAAGAGGTGATAGAAAAGACTTTAAGTGGACATAAGGAGCAGACAAAAGTTTTGAGTTGTTGAAGAAGAAAGTGACAAAGCAACCTATTTTGGCATTACTAGATTTCAATAAGGTATTTTAGGTAGATTGTGATGCAAGTGGGAATACGATTGGAGCAGTGCTAAGTCAAGAAGGTAGAACTATTGAATATTTTAGTGAGAAGTTTAATGATGCAAGGAGAAGATATTTAGTCTATGATCAAGAGTTCTATGCCATAATTCAAGCTTTGAATAAGTGGAGACATTACTTGTTTCCTAAGGAGTTTGTGTAGTACACAGATCATTAAACTTTGCAATATTTGAACAATTAAGGAAAGTTGAATCAGAGGCATATGAGATGGGTAGAATTCATGCAGAGTTACACTTTTGTATTGAAGCATACAAGTGGGAAGTCAAACAAAGTTGCAGATGCATTGAGTAGGAGAAGGGACTTGCTAACAGAAATGAGAGTGGAAGTGTTGGGATTTGAAGAATTGAAGAACATGTATGAGGAAGATCTTGCTTTTGTAGAACGTTGGAAATCATGTAAGGAACCTATTGTGATAGATAAGGAGTAAGTGGCTAGACTATTTCATTCAAGAAGATATGTTGTTCAAAGGAAACCAATTGTGCATACCTAGAAGTTCCATGAGAGATAATTTGATCAAAGAGAAACACAATGGTGGATTGGCAGTACATTTTGGCATTGATAAAATAGTGGCTTTGGTAAGTGAAAATTACTTTTGGCCTTAGATACATAAGGATGCTAGGAAATTTGTGTAGAGTTGTAGATTTTGTTAAGGTGCAAAAGGAAGTAGTCAGAATACTGGATTGTATAAACCTTTGACAGTACTGGAGAGACCTTGGGAAGACATAAGTATGGATTTTGTAATGGGATTACCGAAGACACAAAGAGGACATGATTCTATATTTGTAGTAGTGGACAGATTTTCAAAGATGGTACATTTTATACCTTGTAAGAAGATAAATGATGCAGTGCATGTAGTTGGCCTATTTTTCAAGGAGATTGTGAGATTACATGGATTACCAAAGAGCATAATTTTAGACAGAGACACACGATTTCTTGGATACTTTTGGAAGACACTTTGGAATAAATTGAAGATAGATTGAAGGCCAGTTCAACATTTCACCCACAGACTGATGGATAGACAGAGGTAGTAAATAGGAGTTTGATAAACTTGTTGAGATGTTTGGTTGGAGAGAAGGTAGGAAGTTGTGATTTGATGCTTTCACAAGAAGAGTTTGCATACAATAATTTAGTGAATAGGAGTACCAGAAGAACACCTTTTGAGATTTTTATCAAAGTAAACCCTAGAGGAGTAGCAGAGTTGAGGGGTATCATCATGGAAGACAAGAGAAGTGTAGAAGTAGAAGAATTTGTAGGACACATGGAGACAATGCATAAACAAGTGAAGAAGCATTTGGAGATGATGAATAGTAAGTATAAGGAGCAAGCAGATGAGAAGAGGAGACACAAAGAATTTGTAGTTGGAGATGAAGTGATGGTATATTTGAGAAGAGAAAGATTTCTAGTTGGGACATACAACAAGTTGAAGATGAATAAGTTTGGACCTCGTAGAGTAATTAGAAAGTTTAATTCAGGAAATGCATATGAAGTAGAGTTGTCGGAGACATTGGGTATATCACATATTTTCAACATTGCAAACCTATATCAGTACCATGAAGCAAATTTTAGTGACAACATTGAAGAATATTTGAAGAAGAATTTACCACAACAAACACTGGACTAGATTGAAGACATCTTGGATAGCAGAGTTGGACACAGTACCAGAGGAAGAAAATACAAAGAATACCTTGTGAAGTGGAAAGGTAGACTGGAAGAAATTCATCATGGATTTCTCAGGCTGAGGTGGACCATCTTGGTCTTCCCCTAGCCCCAATAAAGTGAGGGACTCACTTTTTCAATAACCTAGATGTTTAATGTAGGAGCATCCCTGGTTCAAGAGAAATCTTGCATCAAGCAAAAAAACATTTGCATTTCAGATTGTTTCTTTTCATTTTCCAGTTTAGTACAGTCAGTTCAATCAGTAGCAGTTTTTGTATTTTGGTCCGCATTCTACCCAAGTTTTATTTTAGACCTTGCGAAGCTAGACTCTTCATGCATATCATATCCAAAATTTAGATCATTTGGATTAGGTGTTGATAAGATCTTGCTATTAGAAGATAGATTGTTTTCTCAGAACAAAGCATCTTGACAGTCTCAGATAATCAACTAAAGGAGAAGACTTGTGGAACATTTCATGACTTATAGAGCTAAATGACACATCATTCAATGTTGTTTGGTTCATGGCTGACCTTCCCTGAGATCTGCACACCATTCCATTCATTTGCGGAGGAGTTCTACATGATTAGGTCCAACCTATCCGTGTACACACATTACAGCTCTTCATTGGAGTTTGTGATCTTCCTTGGCCAACACAGAGGAATCTTTTATTCCAAAGATGATATATAGATGTAATAGATACCTAGGAAAGCATAATTCGATAGTTGATCATAAGTTCATAGTTGGTAGTTTGAGTTTCTTGCGAAGGAGCTTCAAAGCTAAATCTTGTGCTTTCTATGATCAGGCCTGTGAGCCTTAATTATAAGCCCGCATGTTGCTAGCCAATTTGTATTTGAATTCTTTGATATAGTGAATGGCTGAATCTGCATTTGTGTTACCTATTTGAGTTGCTTCTGTCATGTTTACTATTGATACACAGTCTAGACTGTTCTCTTTGAGGACCCTCCTAACCGTAACTGCACCATAACCTCCCTCTTGGTGATCACTAGGTAAAAGAAATGAGAAAACCCTCTTTTGAAACCATAGATCTTCTTTTATCAATTCTACTTGAAAGGGTTTGTCATTTTCATGTTTCATTGTTGCATTTGTCTAGGTTTTAGTCATTTGTCATTTTGTGAGTTTCTATTTGCTTGATTTCTATCATTTTTTTATTTTCTAAACTTTCTAGGGTGTGCTAGGGCATGGGGTAGGGTTGCCCCTTTTAGAAAGGTAGTTTTCCCCTAGAGACCTGCCCTGCCATCTTGGGTCGCCCTTGGAGATCAACCCTAGTAAAAGGAGTGACCCAACAAGAAGTTTTGTAAAATATCTCTAACAGGCCCATGGGCACATTCATTACAGTAGGTAATGGTGTTTCATTGTAAATGCTACATAAGGCATGAAATATAATGTTTTCAGGTTAGTCGCTGATTGTAAAAATCATATCTCTTTTCAATTGTAACTGTGCCTCTTTGATAATAAGCAATGAGATTTTACCTTTTCATGAATTCTGCTTGCTCTGTGTAATCTTTCTACTTGAGTTTCCATTTATGAATCTTTCTTTCCTTTTAGACTTCAATTAGTTTCTTTTACCTCTGCAACTCATTTATGATTTGTGTATGCTTGTCTGTTGTTTATTGTTATTTTGTGCATACATGGTTGACTTGAGGGCTAAACAGTCAAACCTGGTGTATCACCCCTTTACATTTTTAGTTCATCCTCCTTTCCCTTTTCCTCAATGGTGCATAGATTAGGTTTAGTCTTAGGAATAGCTGAATCTCCCATTGAGAGAAGGAACCAACCTCTCTCTAGAGATTTGGCCTCACTATTGGGTCCCACACCTGGAGGTCGTCTCAATGTTTCACTAGATTGTTGGAGCCCTAAAAGCCTTCAACACTGGGTGCAAATCTATGTGACAATAGTTTCTAGCACACCCAGTGGGAACCATCTTGATGAGCTCTATTGTCCATTGAAGGAACTGGTGTATTCTTCAGTGCATCTTGCCATTCAGGGCATTCTTCAAACACCATGTCAACTCTGTTGAACAAATCTACTAGTGCAGCCAGTCCAGGAACTTAAAGAACTCCAAGGATCAGGATTTTTGTGGTTTTTCTAGTCTATTCTTCTTTTAGAAGCATCTCAAATCACCTGGCGACTCTCGTCTGGTACATTTTTAGTCTCCAAAGTAGACTTGTTACCCTTGTTTCAAAGAATATTTTGATACATCTCTACTTTCCAATGCTCTAGTATGTCAATCTATTATGGAAGTCATGGCATTTTCCATCCATCGAGCCTAGGCTCCCCTATATCACCATAACATTCACACAATTGTCATGGCCCTACCAAGAAATAGACCATTTGTGGCCTTTAATGGTGGAAGCCCTCTCAACCTTGCACAATATTATGACATCCTAGTTTTAGCTCTGAAGGCTATTCCCTTTTTCACTGGTGAAAACTCAACTACTCCTGTTGAACGCATACAAGATGTTGCAAGTATTTGCTCAGTTCACTGTGTCACTTCTGGCAACTTGGTTGTAAGATTGTTGGCTTCTTCTTACAAGGGTAAATCCTTACAGTGTTATAGAGGTCTTTAACCTAATTCAATTCATAATTGGGATGATTTAGGCACTAAACTGTGCCAACATTTTGAGGATTAAAGTGATCATTTTTCACTAATAGAGCAGCTAGCCACTATAAAAAGGGCTCTCTATGAATTCATGGTGGATTTCAATTTCTGGTTCCAAAAAACCTTGTATAGAATCCCACCATTGGTGAGGCCTTCCCCTAATGTAGCCTTCTTGTATTATTTGAGATCCCTGAATAGTGATATCGCTATCATGATCCAGTCTCTAGGAGGGGATGTGTTACCTAATGCTTATGAGATAGCTATTAGGGCAGAAAATTATTTGATTCTAGCTAGAAAGATTGCCCCCAGGCCTCCAATGCCATTATTGCTAGAAGCCCTAGTCATTCAACCAATTATGGTGCCAATCCCTACAACTAATTTGCCATACCAAGCTCCTAATCAACCCTACCAGCCTAGCAGGCAACCTTGTCAAGGGAACAATCAAAAACAAAATCAACTGAGTTATGTTATGCCTTTGAACTCCATGAGCTCGACTGCTACAAGTACATCAGGCATGCTTGTTCCAATCCTAAACAACCTGTAGGGAAAAACTAGGAAATTACAAATGAAATTACCTTTGTGGTTTTATTGTTATGGGTTAGTCAATCCTCAGGAATATCGTTTCCTCAGTTTATTCATATATATGTCAATCTAGGGATGTAATCTTGTGAACATTGTTACGGCAGTCTACGTAAGGGCTAGAGATAGTGGACTAAGTGGGGATGAATGCATCTAAAAGTTTTAATTAAATCACATATTTTATTCTAAGAACACCTCTTCAAACCATAAATAAATGAAATCCTATCTTTATTTAATAATTGTTTTAAATTACTTTAGAGTTCTTAATCAAACTTCAATAATGCAAACCTAATATCTCAAAAATGTACTCAATATAAATATTAATAACAATCATTAATCATAGTAAAAGAAAGAATACAGTTGCTAAGGATCAAAGTCTAGGAAAGCGACAGGAAGTTCAAATTGTATAAGAATGCAATAGGAAGTTCAATCTCTGCAATATAGAAATATGTTTTCTTACAAGAAACACAAAACACATAAACCTTAGAAACAAAGTATAGGAACAGAATGTGATTAAATTGAATAATAAATAATCTACAATTACTAATAAAATACAAAGACTCCTATGATGAAATTAATCACACCATAAAAAGAGTTCTCATTTGAATGACTTGTTATGATGTGAAACACAGTGTCTTAGTTTATACAACTGATCACAACTTAATCACACTTGCTAAGAGCAATCAAGACTTAGTTCATATAAGTAAAGTAACCAAAGCTATAGAAATTAACAAACATAACATAAGTACACTCTCACCAAGCGTCCCCAAGAGTGGGCCCTCCTTTGATTTTCATTGAATGGAATGAGCAGTTGATGTTATTCTTCCTGTGAAGTATCATCATGAATAACACCAAGGGCTTTTCAGTGTTTCCAATAGTAGTGGTCTCAGTTTCCAGTTGGGGTGGAGTAGGACATTTTGTAGTGTCAACATTATCAAAGACATTCCCATGATGAGAGTGACTTCCAACTTTTCCATTGTACCCCTTCTCCTGTAAAACACTTCCGGTATGATCCATGATTTCTGCATCAACATCCATGGTGCCTCTGTCATGCTAGATGTCTGCCTTAGAAAGAGTGCCTCCCCCTACTTCATATGCTCTTTTTATGCTGGCTACAAGGGCTACATCCCTCCAAATGTTTGCACATTTAGCGTCTTTGTCCCCTTCAATTTCCTTATTTACATTGTGTGTTTCTTGACCGAATTCTTCTTCATTAGGATGTACATGTGGTTGCTTAGGGGTTCCTAACTTCTTCAAAGTATAGGGTTTCCTTTGTTTTTGCTTAGCTTGTTGTTTCTTCTTGTCATTTTTGACTCCTAATTTCCCTATCAACCTTTGCTTTTCCTTTACCAGGGGACTTAACTGCTACAATTTATATATCCTTTACAGAGTGAGCAACTTTTGCAAGTTCATCCAACCGACTAGAAGTCTGTCTTTTGCTTTGTCTAGTGACTGGAGGTGTGGTTTATTCAATTTGTGGACTGGAGGCAATTACAGGGCTAACTTTCTACTTTTTGGAGGATTTACTAATAGGGGTTTCTTTCAATTTCTTCTTTTTAGAAGATTCCCCCACTAGGGTTTTTACTACTACTTGTTTCATAGGTCTTTTGGGGGGTTCTACATCCTCTGTTTCACAATTCACAAAAATATCCCATTTGAGAGGGGGTTTGGCAGAACGAAGGCCATACATGACTATCAATTTGATTAACCCATGATAGGCAAGGGAATTCTCATGACCTTTATGAAAGTGACTACAGTAACGCTTCAATGAGCAATGCAGATAGTAAGGGAGATTAACAAGCAGGGCATTTCTTAAATGTAGCATGAGTCTAAAGTGATGAGAATACACATACATATAATGACCTTCACAAGTAACATACTGAATCAAGAACTTAGCTACCTCATCCCAAGGAGATGGAAGAGACTTGTGTTTGGTACCTTGACCTTGCACTATCTCAACAGACTCCCCTCATTGTAGGAATTGACTCCTGTGTAGGTTAAGGTCATTGACCCTCGAGGAAGATGTAGGAAAGAATAAATCTCCAGTATGTGGAAAGCCAATGACCGCAACGACTGTCTGAACTATTATGGGAAACTACAAACCCCTGAGAGTAACGATGTTTTTATGAAACCCTGTATCAAACTCCATGACGACCCCTTCATCAAAGCCACACAATTTCTTAAAATAGGTTGTCCAGGCCGCCTGTTTAAAAATATTATACGTTTCCTCACTGCCAAGAAGTTTTTCCATGGTCAAAGGTTCATCCCTGGTATGATTGCTCCCCATGGTGTTAAAAATGCGGTAGGAGCTTCAACAATGTTTACAATGACAAAAAAGACTAGAGGTGAACAAGGATGATTAACTGATTAATGAAATTTATTAATGGAGGATTACGGGAAATAACAGGTAAGGGTTATGATAACTGCATAAGGTGACAAGTGACAAGGAATGACAAATCGGCCATATGGGTGATGATGAACAAGTAACTTATCCCCCCCAGCTTAGTGGTGAACTATCCGATGCCAAATAATTATTAGGTGGAATAATTAACATTTAATAAATTTAAAAGAGAGAGAAAGAAAGTACTTCCCTTATACCAATAACCATGAGGCAGATGCTGAGTGATGTGATGGCTGAAGCAGCGGCGACACAGAACCCAACTGGAGGTGACATCATAAAAATGTACAGAGGTCATCAAGAGATAGAAATATTTAAACCACGAAAGGCAATCACAAGATGGTACAAAAGAATGGAGAATGACTGTGAGTGGAGCTAGTGTGGAGGAAAGGACAACATCCACGTGGAAAAGCTAGTAGTTGATATCGAAGCCAGAGGAGCAAGAGATGGGACCCACATCACTGAACCATAATAGCATGTCGTAGGTTGGGCGATAGGAACCAAGAGAGTAGCACAAGGGGTCAATGCGAGGGGGCGACAGGAAGAAAATGAAGCTCCTGTCGTAGATAGTAGCTGAGTAGTAGAGAATAGGAATATGTGGGGTTTTTTTTGTAATAATAGACTGTCGGTTGCCTAGTTTTTAGTCTATCATCGTCTAGAGGTGTTGGCGAGCTGGTTTTCACCCCTAGATTTATTTGACAATTAACACCTACCAAAAACTAGTTTTCAAATAACAAATTGGCCAATAGCGCCCGAAGGGTTTTCACTATTGGATCTTTTATTGCAAGTTTTTTTAGGAGGTACCTAAGAGGCACCTAGAGAGGCAACACGAACTTGGTCAAAAAGATGGAGTTCCTTAGACAAACTAGAAAAAAATCTTGTTTTGAAATAGGTCATTTGTAAAGCTTCAAACAGTGACCATTGACTATGAGGGCCATACAATCAGATTTGACAGTGCAAACCTTGATAACACCATTATCATAGACAAGCTCAATCTCATAAGGTCTGAGCCACCTAGCGTGAAACTTTCCTTTGAAGTGTTGAAAGTGGGAATCATACAAGAGTGTCCAGTCACCTGGCTGAAATGATCGTTGTCGGATGAACTGATCATGCCAAAGAGCATGTTATTTCTGAATTGTCTCTGCATGAAAAAGAGCTTCCTGACATAGTTCATCTAAGGAGTGTAGTTGATCAATACGCTCTTTCTGTGCCTCAGAAAGACTTAGACCTAGCTGGAGTGTTGTACGAAGAGTTTTCACCTCGAACTCAATAGGAAGAACAACTTTCTTACCTTAAACAAGTTCATAAGGGGTCAGACTAGTGGTGGTCTTCCAGGTTGTACGATAGGCCCACACGGCTTCAGGAAGTCGCGCAGCCCAATCAGGCTTATGAAGAGAAACTGTCTTGGTAAGAATGTTCTCGAGTTCTTGGTTTGTGACTTCCACCTGGCCATTAGCCTGAGGGTGGTAAGGTGAAGACTTGTGATGCCGTATCTCATATTCACGAACCAAAGTAGAAATGAGCTCAGATGTGAACTAGAGACCTTGATATGTGACGATCTCTTGTGGAACACCAAACCTAGTAAATATCTCAGAGTAGAGGAAGTTAGCTACCTTGGTGTCCCTTGCATGCTTCAGAGTGACTACCTCAACCCACTTGGTGACATAATCGGTGCAAACAAGGATATATTCTTTGTTTCTAGATGGTGGGTTGATGAGTCCAACAAAATCAAGCTCCCATTTTTCAAAGGGCTCAATGGACAACTGCAGATGCGGGGGCATTTCGTCAAAGTGCATGGGGTGGCCCATATGCTAAAACTTGTCACAATGATCAACATAGCGCTTACACTCCTTATGGATTGTAGGCCAATAGTAACTGGTAGTCAATATCTTCTGGATAGTCTGTTAAGCAGCAAAGTGTCCTACGCATGGTTCTGTGTGACATGCATGAAGTATATCAAAGACATCATCTTTAGGTACACAACGATGCATGATGTTATCAATACAGGTGTGGAAGAGCAATCCATTGATCCACGTATACTGGCCACTGAGTCCAACTAGCTTGCAATGTTCCCTTGGAGAGAAATGTGGTGGAAACTTGCAAGTAACCAGATAGTTTGCAATGTTAGTGAACCATGGGCTTTTAGCTGAGATTGCAAATAGATGTTCATCTAGAAATGTATCATCAACTGGAACTGGTTCATTTTCTTGTTGTTGTATCCTGGACAAAAAGTTTGCAACCACATTCTCTCGACCAGGCTTATCAAGAATAGTAATGTCAAATTCTTGAAGCAAAAGTAACCACCTAATAAATCTACTAGTTACAATAGGTTTATTCATTAAAAAATGAATTGCAGAATGATCAGTGTGAACAAACACTTTATATCCAGTAATATAATGATGAAACTTATTGATTGCATATACAACAGCTAAGAATTCCTTTTCGGTTACTGTGTAATTTACCTCAGCTCCAGTGAAGTTCTTACTGATATAGTAAATGGCGTAGAAAAGATTATCTTCTTTCTACCCAAGAACAACTCCCATCAAGGAATCTGAAGCATCAATATGAATACGAAAAGGCAACTCCCAATTTAGACCCCTAAGCACTGGTGTTGATATTAGTTTGGTCCTAATGGTTTCAAAAGCTTCTTGACATTCTAGCGTCCAGGATAAAGGAACATCTTTGGCTAGCAAGGTAAACAAAGGGGAGGCAATCTTACTAAAATTTTGGATGAACCTCCTATAATATCCTACATGGCCTAGAAAGCTACGCACATCTTTTTGGCTAGAGGGTGTTGGCAAGTCTTGGATGATCTGTACCTTTTTAGGATCAACTTCAATACCCTTGGAAGAAATGTAATGACCAAGTACTATTCCTTTGGTCATGAGTATATGGCACTTTTCATGACTCAATGACAAATTAGTATCTACACAATGCTTAAGTACCTTTTCTAAGTTTGTTTTATCCTCCTCGTAGGTATTACCATGCACTGTAAAATCATCCATATACACCTCAACACAATCATTTACAAGATATAAAAAAATGCTCAAAACTACCCTTTGAAAAGTGGCAGGGGCATTACATAGACCAAAAGGTAAGACATTCTAAGCAAAAGTGCCCCAAGGACATGTAAAGGTAGTCTTGTCTTGGTCTTCTGGTGCTATGTGAATCTGGTTGTAGCCACTAAACCCATCTAGAAAAGAAAAGAACTTTTTTACATGCAAGAGTGTCCAGCACTTGATCAATAAATGGTAATGGAAAATTATCCTTTTTAGTATCTTTATTAAGTGCTCTATAATCAACATAAATTCTCCACTTACCATTTTTCTTTGGGACCACAACTAGAGGAGAGACCCATTGACTATCTAAAATAGGATATAAATAAATCCAACATTTAATAATTTTTGTAACTCTTCTTTGACTATATCACGCAAGATGGGGTTGAGCCATCGTTGTGATTGTCTAACTGGATGACTACCTTCTTTGATATGTTAGGATGAATGTCATGCATGTCTTGGTACTCCCAAGCAAATGCATCTTTGTAAGTTCTTAGCATGGCAATGAGACCTTGGATTTGTTCAGGGCTTAATTGTGGATTGATATTGAGTGTACGACCATGTAAAATTTTCATAGCTTTTGATTGTGCAGGTCAATTGAGGGCTAGTACTTGTGAAGTGGATGGTGCATTGCTAGACTTTTCAAAGTGTAGATATGGACTAAACAAACAATTATGGGGTAGCAACTGATGCAATGTAATGAAGTGTGAGCTACCTATCAAAGGAAAATTACCAAAAGGGCAAGGAGTATTAATACCTAAATGAAGGACCATTTTTTTGAATATTTCATTAGACACATACCTGTTTTGAAGAAAATTAACAAGAATATTATCTTCATCAGGTTCTTCCATGTATGATGCTTGATCAATTATGAGGACTGGAAGGGATTCATCCAAATCACTATCTACCCAAATTGGATCCTCTGTTTCTAATAGGGGTTGTGCCAGTGGGTATAAAGTCAACTGTTTCATATGCTCCCCATTAGAAATGACCATGTTTCCTAACCAACAATTAATGAATTCATTTGCAGCTGCTAACCAAGGTCGCCCCAAGATTAAGGGGTACCCCCCAGCTTAATTTTTGGCTGCAAAATCATAAAGTTAGTAGGATATTCCCACGAATCAATAGAAAGAATTACATCTTCAATCATACCTTCTGGTTTTACCAATGATCTATCTACCATTTGAAGAACTGTGGGAGTAGGTCTAAGCCCTTTCAGTGATAGTTTTTCCTTTGTTTCATTTGTCATGACATTAATTGCAACACCTAAGTCAACAAGTGTATTGGGAATAGTAACCTTATCGATACATACCTTGATAATAGGACTCCCTAGATCTGAGTACTTAGGAGTGGTTAGATTCCCAAGCATAAGGTTTGCTAGTTGTCCAATGACCTGGACAGTCTTCGGATCTTGCTTTTTCTTTTGCTTTCGAGTACAAAGATCCCACACTATTTTTGTATATACTGGGATATTTTTTATGGCCTACAACAAAGGAATCTTAATATTAACATTACATAATTCAATAAAAAAATCAAACTCTGGTTGAGAAACTTCCTTATGTATAGGTTCTGAATGAAGTCTGTTGGGAAATGGAGGTTCTTTTACTAGTTCCTCTTCAGGTTCTTCATTGATTTCTGTAATAGTGAGGGCCCTTGAAGGGCCTTTCCCGACCTTAATTGGACTCCATCTATATCTATAGTATTTATAGGAAAAGTAGAGTAACATATTGCCTCATTATTATATACAGGTTGTGTTGCCTTATTGTTGGGATTTGGGTTTGGTTGGGTTGGCATTGGTGTGGGTCTTTGTGGCTGAGGTGGGTTGGTTGGCTAGGCAAATGTTGATGGTATGGGTGGAAGAAATTGTTGTGGCTACTGATATGGATTGATCATGGGAGGAGGTTGAAATTATGGTGGATATGGTTGTTGATATGGTGAAGGTTGTGGCCTCCATGCCTATTTCCACGGATGTGAAGCATATGGATATGACTGCATCCATTGAAGGTATTGTGGAGGTTGTTGCTAACCTCCATACCATCCTGGTGGATTGGAGAAAGGGTTGGATTGACTAGGCCCAGCTGGAAAATAATCATTTGTCATTCCAGGAGGCATTGTCTAAGGTGGAAATGGTCGTCTTGGAGCCATAGAGTACACAGGTTCTTCATAATACTCCATATTAGTTGCATTAACGGGAAGAGGTCTTAGAGTAGAATTCTTACTGGCTTCTTCTAGAGATGAAATATTTGTCCTATTATAAGGATAATTCTCACTGCTATGCCTTTTTTGACATGTTGGACAAAAGACAGCTAGTGCCTTTTGGACTTCCTCTTGCTTTCTGTGAGTATATAAGGTGTCAATCTATTTACCCATATGATTTAACAAATCAGTTTTCAGGTCTTCAAGTAGATTACCTATATCTCATGCTTGGTTATACCCAAGGCATTCCCAATAGAGGAAAACTTACTGGAGTAGTTCCTTCCCGATCATTGAGACCTTGATTAGTTCCTGTAGATATCACAAATTTCATCAAAGCTCAACTTAGAGATGTTACATTTTCCTATTAAATTTAATGCATCCATAGTATCATCTCTTATTCCCATAAGAAACAACATTTTGATAGTATCAGGAGTCATCCCTTGTTGTCTTGATCATTGGAGGTTGAATATGAAATGTTCGAGATAGTCTTCTATAGATTCATCTTCTTTCTGTGTCATCTGGAAAATCTCATCCCAGACCTCTTTCATTTTGCAATACTCCTGATATTTTGTCAAAAATGCTTCCTTCATATCATCCCACATTCTAATGTTTCTGAGATTCATGAACCAATGTAGGGCTGCATCCTTCAACGTGGCCGGAAATAACTTGAGCTTGTGCGCATCACTTTGATAATCATAGTTGTGGCATAACACATCAAACTCAAATAAAAACATATTAGGATCTTCAACAGAAAGACCACAAAAAATGGGCAAGGCTAAATGAGGAATGTTTTTCATTGGAGCATTTTCATCGAGATGTGTGATTGGAAATTCAAAAGTGACTGGATTATTTTGGGCCAATGCCTTCTCATCATTGTTGTGGCTGTCGTTATTGTTATTATTGTTGTTGTAGAGATTGTTATTAAGGTCGGCCATAATTTTGAATGCAAAAGGAGAGTAGTAGGTTTAAATGGCTTGATCTTCTATTGACGAACCAACTTGATACTCCTAAGATTCTTTGAATAACTTTGCAATCCTTTTACGACACTCTTCTGTAGACTCAAGATGAACTCTTGCAGGAGTCTCAATAGTGGTAGACTCAATAACACACTTTTCAATGTCAGGTTCAATAGTCTCTTTTTCATGTGATGTGTGTACAACTAATGGTTCTAATTTCTCTTTCAATTTTTCTTGTTGTGAACTCTCTCCTTCAACAGATGGTTTTGGTTTGATTTTCAATTTCTCTTGTTGTAAACTTTTTCCCTCAATGGATGGTTTTGGTTTATTTTTCAATTTTTCTGATTGTGCACTACTTTCTTTTTCCTTAATAAATCTACCTCTACTATCCCTACTACGATTCATGCACCTATATGATTTATGATAGAGAAAACCAAGGTTAATTTCCTAGGCAAGGTCGACAATTGCGCAGACTTTTACCTTGACACACTAGTCTGAACTTAGTTCACTAGGTTACATGCCTTTAACATCATTTCCCAGCAACGATGCCAAAAATGCAGGAAAAAACTAGGAAATTATAAATGAAATTACCTTTGTGGTTTTATTGTTATGGGTGAGTCAATCTTCAGGAATCTCGTTTCCTCAGTTTATTCCTATATATGTCAATCTAGGGACATAATCTTGTGAATAGTGTTGCGGTAGTCTACCTAAGGGTTGGAGCTAGTGGACTAAGTGGGGATGAATGCATCTAAAAGTTTTAATTAAATCACACATTTTATTCTAAGCACACCTCTTCAAACCATAAATAAATGAAATCCTATCTTTATTTAATAACTGCTTTAAATTACTTTAGAGTTCTTAATCAAACTTCAATAATGCAAACCTAATATCTCGAAATATGCACTCCTCAATATAAATATTAATAACAATCACTAATCATAGTAAAAGAAAGAATACAGTTGCTAAGGATTAAAGTCTAGGCAAGTGACAAGAAGTTCAGATTGTATAAGAATGCGACAGGAAGTTCAATCTCTGCAATATAGAAATCTGCTTTCTTACAATAAACACAAAACACATAAACCTTAGAAACAGAGTATAGGAACATAACATGATTAAACTGAATAACAAATAATCTGCACTTACTAATAAAATACAAAGACAATCCTATGATGAAATTAATCACACCATAAAAAGAGTTCTCATTTGAATTTCTTGTTATAATGTGAAACACAGTGTCTTAGTTTATACAGCTCATCACAACTTAATCACACTTTCTAAGAGCAATCAAGACATAGTTCATATAAGTAAACTAACCAAAGCTATAGAAATTAACACACAAACATAAGTACACTCTCACCAAGCGTCCCCAAGAGTGGGCCCTCCTCTAGTTTTCAAGGTGAGTTTATCAAAACTGGTTATCCAATGTCATGTTTGCTTCAATTTCACTAGTAATTTAGTACATAGAACATATCTATCAGACTTACGCTATGATATATATACAGATAGAAGTGTTTAAGTTCAGAGAGATTCATAGTTTATTTATTATGGCCTATGGACAATAAACTGAAATCATTAATAGTTTAGTTTGGCCGCAGGCCCAAAATATAGCATTATATTGTTCTAGCTACAGTAAAACGAATCCTCTTACATTCTATTTTTGGCTGCTGACCACAAATCAAAACAACATAATACCATCAAGTTTGTTTCAAAACAAAATGCAGAAAATAGAAACGGTTAACTCCACTGCACATCCTATTCAATCTTTGCCTATTCTTATCCCCAATCTTCAAGGATTGCTTCCAACATGGCCAGCTCCTTCAGTGTGGTCCATTCCTATGACATATTATTCAAATTATGTCACTATTCCAATGGTTATAGTGTATTAGAAGCATTCTTTCATCTCTTAAAAATGTATTAAATATTCTTTATTCTCCTAACAATTAATGGCAAAGTGACTTAGGAAAGAGGACAAAAATGGAAATGGAATGGACAAAAAGGGCGTAGAAATCAAACATGTTTTACACCCAACACAACCCGGCTCAAGGTTATGAGCAACACCAATCATGCAATCCATCAGAAGTCCCAAAACAACAGATTGGATCTAGCCAGCAGACTACAGTGGGACAAAGGCAAATACATGCTGAATGTGTGTTCTTGAATTGGAAAATGGATGATGCTGCCTTGTTTCATGAACTGTCTGGTGACATTGAAAATAAAGAATGCATGGAGATGTCAACTTTAATAATAGACCAGTAGTGTGGGGATATTGAAAATGATGGTAGATTGTTGTAGGTTGAGGCCAAGCAAAAAAGTGAAATTCTAGCCCATGAGGAGGAGCAAATGAGTAGCCTTATACTGAAGAGTGTAGAGGACTCAGAGGAGGCTCATTTCTGGGATGAGCTTGATTTTTTCTACTAAAACTTGGATAGTAAATCAATGTCTCTAGATGAGGTAAATCCTAAGTCACTTGAGCAAATTGAAGAGGCAGTCATTCCTCCAATTGACATACAAAGATTAGATCATTCAGACCACAAACATCAAGAGAAAGAAATGGAGCAGAGGCATGAGATCAACTCCATTGATTTGCATGTCATCTCAAGGGGATGTCCTATAAGGCATCTAGCCCAGCTAGAGACACATCAAGAAGAGTCACCACTTGTCATGCTTGCCTCAAAGCATGAAGTTGAGCATCAAAATGAGTAGGATAAGACCATTTATCCACTTCTAGGTAGTTGCATCAACACTCAGTTCAAGTGGGTAAGTGAGTTTGTCCTCTTTCTGCAGGAAGTGTTTTGTCAATTTGTTGTATGCCCCTCCCTCCCCCACCTTTTTCTAAGTGCTCACAAGCATGAAAAATATTATAAGTTGTTGAGAAAGTGAAGTTATTTTGAAAAACCAGTTAATGGTTTTATTTAAGGTCAGTTCCGGTTAGTTAGTTTAGGTGTAGGTTAGTTTTATTTTTGTTTTAGGTTTCCCTTTCCCTAAGTACTCTTATAGAGGCTGCATTGTCATTAGGAGAATGCAGCCTTCTTCTTTTGTGTTTTGAGAGGTAAGTTTCGTTGTTTTGACCTATTTTAGTCTCTTTTGACCCCATGCCCAATGGATTGATAAGGCCTCTGGATCCAATTGTTTAGGTAGGCAAACACCCCTGCATAGTCACCAAAATATTATCCTATTTTGCCCCCTTGGCCAAATAGTCTAATATCCATGAGATCCTGGTGTTTAGGTTTCTCTAGATGCAAGGAAAAATCCCAAAAAAATGGCTAAGTCTAAAAAAATTTTTAGTGTTTTCCTTGTATTTTTTGTCTCTTTAAGTTGTTAGAGTTTGGGCTTCACCTCTTCACTATGCCAAAGCCCAAAGTCTTAAACTCTGACCCTTCTCTTTGCAAAGCAGATATGTGTTTTGTGTCAGAGTTTGGCCTTTTCCCCTTCCCTCTTCCTTTCCTTTTGGAAGGTGTAAGGTGAAAAGCCTGAACCCTAAATCCCGATGGACATGTGACATGATCTTGTGGCATTCCACCATTCCGCTAAGCTCTTTTGGTGGGCCCCTCGCCTATTTGTAGAACTGTAAAATGTTGCCACGTGGTAGTAATGTCACCAAGGAATGTGGAAGGAAAAGGTCCCAAGGGCTGACTTCTTCCCAAAAGGTTTGAAAATATGCTAAGTGTTTTGAACATCAGAGATCAGACCTTCCTTCTTCTTCTTTTTCATTGAAGGTGAAAGACGAAAGGCTTGAGCTCCGAACTCCGCTGATACTTTCAAAAGATCAGCTAAGTTTTTGACTTTTGAGGTTTGAACTTTCCTTCTTCCTCCTCTATGAAGGTGAAAGATGAAAGGCCCAAGGCCTGAAGTCCATTGATAATGTAGTTCTCCTTTGCAAAGTAGAGCTCAGGGAGTGGTTCTTTCTCCTTTC
Source organism: Cunninghamia lanceolata (assembly GCA_027924645.1). NCBI lineage: Eukaryota > Viridiplantae > Streptophyta > Pinopsida > Cupressales > Cupressaceae > Cunninghamia > Cunninghamia lanceolata. The sequence continues at coordinate 1,848,277 of BSBN01001197.1, read as the reverse complement.
TCCTTTCTTCTTGGAAGGTGAAATGCCAAAGGCCTGAGACCTAATCTTTGGTGATCAAAAGTTTCTAAGTGTAAAGTGGAGCTCAGAGAGTGGACTTTCTCCTTTTTGTCTTCCCTCCTGGAAAGCCAAAGACTGAAGGTCTGAGGCCTAAACTCCCATGACTTCCTTGATCTTTAGAAACAAAGGTAAGAAGGCAAAACCAAGGGTCCCCCATGATCACACTTGATGGAATCTTTCTTTGAGGGTAGGAATCGAGTCCAGATGAAAGATAAACATCTAGCTTCAGCTAGAAAATTGTAGTTGAACATTTACGGTTGCAAGAGGCGGTTCATAGGCGCGATTTTCCATGGCAGATATTTGCTCAACCACTTCTTTGAGATATTTTTCCTCATTTGTGTTAAGACAATCAAGTTTTCTTCTGATATTTCTTTTGTAAAATATCTCTGACAGGCCCATGGGTGCATTCATTACAGTAGGTAATGGTACTTCATTGTAAATGCTATATAAGGCATGAAATGTAATGTTTTCAAGTTGGTCATTGATTGTAAAAAATCACATCTCTTTTCAATTGTAACCGTGCCTCTTTGATAATAAGCAATGAGATTTTACCTTTTCATGAATTTTGCTTGCTCTATGTAATCTTTTTGTTTGAGTTTCCATTTGTGAATCTTTCTTTCCTTTTGGACCTCAATTAGTTTCTTTTATCTTTGCAATTCATTTATGATTTCTGTATACTTGTTTATTGTTTATTGTTATTATGTGCATACATGGTTGACTTGAGGGTCGAACATTCAAACCTCGTGTATCACCCCTTTACATTTTTAGTTCATCCTCCTTTCCTTTTTCCTCAATGGTGTATAGATTAGGTTTAGTATTAGGAATAGATGAATCTCCCATTTAGCAAAGGAACTAGCCTCTCTTTGAATATTTGGCTTCCCTGTAGGGTCCCACACCTGGAGGTCATCTCAATGTTTCACTAGATTGTTGGAGCACTAAAAGCTTTCAACACTGGGTGCAAATCTATGTGAGAATAGTTAGCATGAAGGTTAGAGAGGCACAAACAAAGAGAAAAATAATAAAAAACATGTCATTAAGGGAGAAGCTGCTCAAAGGCCTATATAATTAATGCTTACATGTAAATGATTAGGACTCTAGCTCATCATCAGACTACCATGTAGGGATGTGTGCCATTTTCATACTTACATATTTCCTCGTCATGGATGGTAGTCTGCATAAAATATAGGTACCATTCCCAAACATGGCTTTACTTATCATTTTCTCACATTTATACGTAAAATAACAAGTATTCCTTTAACTTCATGATGTATTTTGAAATAAACACTAAAAAGAGAATGAGGAAATGTACCATCGATGTGTGAATTTTGAGTATACTTGAGCCACCTTGCCTTGTTATGGAGACATTTAAGGATGAAGAAACAAAAAACTAGGACATGGAAAGCACTATAAAAGTTTATCTAAACAAACAAAGTTCAGTAGTGAAAGCCAAGCTAAGATGACAAGAAAGAGGGAAATTTAGAGGGTGAGCAAGCAACAATGGAATTGCACAAGTGAACAATCAATGGAGCGAGATCAATGACAAGGTCAAAAATATAGTTGCTAACCTAATCTAGGAGCGTCCTTGGTTCAAGAACAATCTTGCATTAACAAAAAAAATATTTGTATTTTGGTTTGTTTGCATTTCAATTTGTTTCTTTTCATTTTCTAGTTCAGTACAGTCAGTTCAGTCTGTAGTAGTTTTTGTATTTTAGTTTGCATTCTACCATAGTTGCATTTCAGACCTTATGGAGATGGACTTAGCATCTATACACCTTCATGCATATCATATCCAAAATTTAGATCATTTGGATCAGGTACTGATAAGATATGACTATCAAAAGATAGACGTTTTTCTTAGAACAGAGCTTCTTAACAGTCTTAGATAATCAGTTAAAGGAGAAGACTTGCGAAGCATTTCATGGCTTGAAAAGCTAAATGACACATCATTCAATGTTGTTTGGTTCATGGTTGACCTTCACTGAGATCCACACACCATTCCATTCATTTATGGAAGAGTTCTACATGATTAGGTCTGACCTATCCGTGTACACACATTACAGCTCTTTATTGGAGTTTTTCATCTTCCTTGGCCAACATGAAGGAATATTTTATTCTAAAGATGATATATATTGATGTAATAGATGCCTAGGAAATCAAAATTTGATAGTTGATCATATGTTCATAGTTGATAGTTTGAGTTTCTTGCGAAGGAGCTTCAAAGCTAAATCTTGTGCATTCTATGATCAGGCCTGTGAGCCCTAATTGTAATCTCGCATGTTGCTAGCCAATTTGTATTTGAATCCTTTGATATAGTGAATGACTAAATCTACATTTGTGTTACCTATTTAAGTCACTTCCGTCTTGTTTACTCTTGCTACATAGTCTTGACTATTCTCTTTGAGGACCCTCCTAACCATGACTGCACCATGTGGTATCAGAGTGAAAGTTTGAATCTTTGGGAGTGAGTTGAGCAAAGTTGGAGAAGGAATTCCATTGAGATCTTGTTGTGAACAAATCACCAAACCTAAGGCATGTTACTTGTGTTGCAACCAATCACAGATTGTGAGGCAGTTGTCACCTTGTAGCCTGATCACCAAATTGAGGTAGTTACACCTGATCCTAGGAAGAGATGCCATGGAGTAGAATCCCTACTATTGGTACAATGGCTGGTAGAATGGATGAGATGATGGAATGATGAAAACCATGTGAGTTCACTTGGATGTTGTTGAAGAGGACATGCAAAGAGGACTTACACCTCAACCTAATGTTGAAAGTGATGATGATGAAGAATTTCAATCCACTGATCAAAATGAAGTAACCCTAGGAGATGATGAATAAGAAGAATCAGACGAAGTCAAGATGTTGTGAGCTATTTCAAAGATGAGAAAACAAGCTAGGGTTGATGTACCAAACTACATTGACAATTTGAATCCAGAGGAACTGATTGATTAGATAAATGACATGGAAGAATACTTTGAGTATGAAAAAATTGAAGATCCAAAGAAGGTGAAATTTGCAAATACAAAGTTGAAAGCTATTTGGTGGAAATAAGTTCAGTTGGATAGAAATAGAAGAGGAAAAGAGAAGATTACAAAGTGGGATAGAACGGTGATAAAATTGAAGAATCAATTTATACTTGCTGACTATGAGTTGGAACTATTGATGAGATTGCAAAACATAAGACAAAAGGAGAAATCTGTGAAGGAATATACTGAAGAATTTCATAAGATGATCATAAGAACAAGACATAGTGAAGCAAGCAAGGAGAAATTGGCTAGATACATCAATGTATTGAGATTGAAAATTCAAGAAGAGTTGAGTTTGGTAAGGATGACAACATTGGAAGAAGCATATCAGTTTGCCCTCAAAGTTGAAGAGAAGTTGTATAAGAGGCATGATCAAAGATAGAGAGATAGAGGAGGTATATTTTAGAGGGAGGAGAAAGATAATATGCAGAGCAGAATAGACAAGAAAACACATTTAAGGAGGACAGAGATAACAATGTAACTGAAGAGATGACAAAAATTTCTACTGCAGAAGAAACCCTAGTCCATACCAGAGTGAAGGATATAGAAGAGAAGGAAAAGGACATGATAGGAGAACATTCAGAGGAACCTATTTCAAGTGTGGAGATGAAGGACATAGAGCATTTGAATGTAATAAAGGGAGTACAAGCAAGAGGACAGAGAAGCCTATGTGGAAGAACCTGTTGGATCACCTAGTTCAATTGGTAAACATGAGAAATAAGAATCACTTGTGATGAGGAGAGCACTATTTCAAGTAGAGACAAATGAAGAACCACCATAGAGGAAGAGGTTTTTTAGAAACATATACAAATAAGGAGACAAATGTTGTAAAGTTGTAATTGATAGTGGTAGTTTTGATAACCTAGTTTCAGAGGAGATGGTGATGAAGTTGAAGTTCAAAAGATTAGAACACCCTAAGCCCTATCAGATATAGCATTGATTTAGGATGATCATAAGGTACTGGTAAGTGAGCAATGTTTGGTGAAATTTCATATTGGATCTTATCATGATGAAGTATTGTGTGATATTATGCCTATGGATGTATGTCATATTTTGTTCGATAGACCATGGCAGTATGATAGAAAAGATATACATGATGGGAGGAAGAATACATGCACTATAACATCTAATGGAAAGAGAATTACTTTGATTCCTTTGGAAGATGATCTTAAGAGTGAAGTATGTGGGAATGCTAGAATCTATTTGGTAAATGGAAGGAAATTTATGGATGGTTTGAGACATGAGAATATGTTATGCTTTGATCCCTAAGAAGCCTGAAATGTTGAAGGAGACTGAAGAATCACAATCGAAGGAGATAACTGAGTTCTTGACAGAGTATGAAGACATCATATCAGATAATGTACCTGAAGGATTGCCACCAATCAGAAGTATCAGTCATCACATGGATCTCATACGTAGAGCTAGTTTTCCTAACAAAGAAACACATAGAATTATACTGAGAGAATGAAGAATTGAATAGGCAAATACATGAGTTGTTAAGGAATGGTTTGATTAGAGAAAGATTGAGTCCTTGTGCAGTACCTACAGTGTTAGCACCGAAGAAGGATAGAGAATGGAGAATGTGTACAAACTCTAGAGCAATAAACAAGATCACAGTTAAGTATAGATTTCCTTTACCTAGGATGGATGATATCATGGATTGTTTGAGCAGAGCAAAATATTTCACAAAGACATATTTGAAGAGTGGATACCATCATATTAGAATCAGAGTAGGAGATGAATAGAAGACTGCTTTTAAAATAAATAAAGGATTGTATGAGTGGTTAGTGATGCCCTTTGGATTAACAAATGCAGTCAGTACAATGATGAGATTGATGAATGAAGTCTTGAATAAATTCTTAGGTAAGTTTGTTATTGTATATTTGGTTGATATTCTAATTTTTAGTAAGACAAAAGAGGAACATTCGTGGCACCTAAGACAAGTATTGTAAAGACTGAGAGAAGAGAAGTTGCTGATAAACATCAAGAAGTGTAGTTTCATTAAGGAAGAGTTGGTATACTTAGAATTTGTGATTTCTAAGGAAGGATTGAAGATGGACCCTGAGAAAGTGAGAGCAATTGTTGAATGGCCTACACCAGAGAGCATTGGAGAAGTCAGATCATTTCATGGATTGGCTAGTTTCTATCAAAAGTTCATCAGAAATCTTAGTTCAATATGTAACCCTATGAAAGAGACAATGAGAGGTGATAGAAAAGACTTTAAGTGGACATCAGGAGCAGACAAAAGTTTTGAGTTGTTGAAGCACAAAGTGACAAAGCAACCTATTTTGGCATTACTGGATTTCAATAAGGTATTTCAATTAGATTGTGATGCAAGTGGGAATGCGATTGGAGCAGTTCTAAGTCAAGAAGGTAGAACTGTAGCATATTTCAATGAGAAGTTTAATGATGCAAGGAGAAGATATTCAGTCTATGATCAGGAGTTCTATGCCATAATTCAAGCCTTGAATAAGTGGAGACATTACTTGTCTCCTAAGGAGTTTGTGTAGTACACAGATCATTAAACTTTGCAATATTTGAACAGTTAAGGAAAGTTGAATCAGAGGCATATGAGATGGGTAGTATTCATGCAGAGTTACACTTTTGTATTGAAGCATACGAGTGGGAAGTCAAACAAAGTTGCAGATGCATTGAGTAGGAGAAGGGACTTGTTGATAGAAATGAGAGTGGAAGTGTTGGGATTTGAAGAATTGAAGAACATGTGTGAGGAAGATCATGATTTTGCAGAACCTTGGAAAACATGTAAGGAACCTATTGTGATAGATAAGGAGTAAGTGGTTGGACTATTTCATTCAAGAAGATATGTTGTTCAAAGGAAACCAATTGTGCATACCTATAAGTTCCATGAGAGATAATTTGATCAAAGAGAAACACAATGGTGGATTAGCAGGAGATTTTGGCATTGATAAAATAGTGGCTTTGGTAAGTGAAAATTACTTTTGGTCTCAGATACATAAGGATGTTAGGAAGTTAGTGTAGAATTTTAGATTTTTTCAAGGTGCAAAAGGAAGTAGTCAGAATATTGGATTGTATAAACCTTTGACAGTACCAGAGAGACCTTGGGAAGACATAAGTATGGATTTTGTAATGGGATTGCTGAAGACACAGAGAGGACATGATTCTATATTTGTAGTAGTGGACAGATTTTCAAAGATGACACATTTCATACCTTGTAAGAAGACAACTAATGCAGTGCATGTAGTTGGCCTATTTTTCAAGGAGATTGTGAGATTGCATGGATTACCAAAGAGCATAATTTCAGATAGAGACATAAGATTTCTTGGATACTTTTGGAAGACACTTTGGAATAAGTTGAAGATAGATTTGAAGGCCAGTTCAACATTTCATCCATAGACTAATGGGCAGACAGAGGTAGTAAATAGGAGTTTGAGAAACTTGTTGAGATGCTTGGTTGGAGAGAAGGTAGGAAGTTGTGATTTGATACTTTCACAACTAGAGTTTGCATACAATAATTCAGTGAATAGGAGTACCAAAAGAACACCTTTTGAGATTGTTACCAAAGTAAACCCTAGAGGAGTAGTAGAGTTGAGGGTATCATCATGGAAGACAAGAGAAGTGTAGAAGTAGAAGAATTTGTAGGACACATGGAGACAATGCATAAACAAGTAAAGAAGCATTTGGAGATGATGAATAGTAAGTATAAGGAGCAAGAATATGAGAAGAGGAGACACAAAGAATTTGTAGTTGGAGATGAAGTGATGGTATATTTGAGAAGAGAAAGATTTCTAGTTGGGACATACAACAAGTTGAAGATGGAGAAGTTTGGACCTTGTAGAATAATCAGAAAGTTTAATTCAGGAAATGCATATGAAGTAGAGTTGCCAGAGACACTGGGTATATCACATATTTTCAACATTGCAAACCTATATCAGTACCATGAAGTAGAGTTCAGTGACAACATTGAAGAATATTTGTAGAAGAATTTACCACAACAAACACTGGAGAAGATTGAAGACATCTTGGACAATAGTGTAAGATGCTACCCCAATTTTTTTCAAAATTATGTACAATGATATGAACAGTGTTAGCATAAACAACTAATTGCCTCACTTTCTAATCACCCAAATCCCTAAGTGGGCAAGGTGAGAGCATACGGTGATTTGGCTTACAATGATCACTATGAAATCAAGAGCTATATTCATCCACTACGGCAGGCATCCACTTTCGTGGGAATTCACCACTTTCCAGTGGGTATGGAAAACAAGCATGGAAAGATTACAAAACCCTCCACTTATTCAGTGGGTAAAAATAATCAATTATGGATTGCTTTATCCACACTAGCGGTAAACCATCCAGGGGGTCTTTAATGTTGTTGTATAATGAAAGGTTTCGAATGAAAGCCAATAAAATGAAGATCAATGATACTTGCTTTAGACTTGATAATGATTTCCCTGAAGCAAGAAGATCAAACCTTGCATGGAAAAGGCCTCAATAAACTTCCAAACTGATCAAACTGGAAGGAAGATTACTTGCCAATGACTGATCACTTGACTGCAATTTTCAGAGATTGCTCAGGCTGTACGGCAGTCATAGAGTAGCCATAAATTCATAGCAACATAAGTGATTGATAACAATCCAGTCTATCTTTCCAAAACTGATCACTAAACCACATGCAACATTCTGAAAATAGAGGTAAGAGGAAATAGAGATATCACTGCAATTTATAATAGTTTGCTTCAAACCTGGGCCATACGACCATGGAAGTACGGAGTTAGCTAAATAGAAATTTCAAACTCAATATTAAACTCTGCATTCAGTCCAAAAAAGGTCATCTAAGCACCACTAAAACACTGCAATGAACCCTTAATACAAAGGAGTTGATGATCATTCACCATATGCATCGATTTATCCTCAGTAGGTATGGCATGGTGATGTACGAATATGCAAATAGCAATTTCAAAACTCATTCAATCAACTGAAAATTAGTTCCAAAAGGATTGTTTAAGCCTACCAATCAAAATGCAATCACAAAGACAGGCCAAGACAGTCTTAATAATTTTTTTATCAACGCCATACGATTTTCAGCATGTACGGCCACAAAGGAGGTACGGATGGTAGCTAAAATTCATTCCTTGCATCTGGATTCTTCAGAATGGTCTCAAAAGAGTCTATTCCACCATACAAAGACACCACAAATAGCATGGGACAAACAAACACCAATATTATTTGCAATCAACAAAATTGAGTTTTTTAGCTATACAGCCATGGAAGGTACAATCAGCTCCTAGACACTTATTTCTTCAACCAAAATCTTTGCAAATACTCTGGAATGAGGCACCTATTGATATCAATCAGATTCCAACTATAATTTATCAATAGTACTTCCGTAATGAATTTCTATAAGAATCCATACCATACAGTATGAATGGCTAGAAAGTGTACGGACTTGCTCACAGGGATTGAAAAATGCATGAATATCAATTGAAATCTACCTAGGAAGGATCACCTATATCAAAGATGATATTACAATAACATTTAGGATGCAAACACTTTATTTGATTTTATTTTTTCATGTCTCCACAATCTGCAGGTACGACCATCAATGGTACAGCCAGAGGACAACTCTCCACAACAACAAAGTATTCAATAAACAACATACAATGACATCAAACTATATATCAACTACACAAAATGAATTACATTGCAAGACACAACAAAACTATCAAGCCCTGTTCAGCTCCATTGGTTTCCTCCTGAGGTAGAAACCACCATTTATCAGCTAGGGTAGATATCTCACTACCGAAACTAATCTTCTTCGAGTGGGTTTCCATCCACAAGAAGGTGGAAAAAAGGAAGAACACGCAAGTTCAATCCAACAGAGTAACAATACAAAATCCAAGCATGTCTCCAAATGAGCTCACAATGTCCTTTTATAACCTTTTGAGAGGAATATAATATTATTTCCTTTTGCCTCTTTGTATTACTTCTCTCAAAGGACCTTTTTAATTTTCCCTGCCTAAAATACTTAACTTAATATTATAAAGTGACTTTATTGATTGACATTAAAATAAGTCATTTTATAACCTTTTAATATAATTATTTAATATTACCCTTTAAACGTAGCAACTTTTTGCCAAGTAACATTAAATAATTAAAATAATTATTATTCCCTAGGTGTAGGAAAATTGGGGACATTACAAACAAAGTTGGATGTAGCACTAGAGGAAGAAAATACAAAGAATATCTTGTGAAGTGGAAAGGAAGACTGGAAGAAGATTCATCATGGATTTCTCAGGTTGAGGTGGGCTGTCTTGGTTTTCCCCTAGCCCTAGCAAAGTGAAGGACTCACTTTTTCAATAACCTAGATGTTTAATGCAGGAGCATCCCTGGTTCAACTGAAATCTTGCATCAACCAAGAAAACATTTGCATTTTAGTTTGTTTCTTTTCATTTACCAGTTCAGTACAGTCAATTCAATCAGTAGCAGTTTTTGTATTTTGGTCTGCATTCTACCATAGTTGCATTTTAGACCTTGCAAAGCTGGACTTAGCATCTAGACACCTCCCTGCATATCATATCCAAAATTTAGATCATTTAGATCAGGTGCCAATAAGATATCACTATCAGAAGATAGATTGTTTTCTCAGAACAGAGCATCTTGACAGTCTCAGATAATTAGCTAAAGGAGAAGACTTGTGGAGCATTTCACAACTTGCAAACCTAAATGACACATCATTCAATGCTTTTTGGTTCATGGATGACCTTCCCTGAGATCCGCACACCATTCCATTCATTTGCGGAGGAGTTCTACATGATTAGGTCCGACCTATCCATGTACACACATTACAATTCTTCATTGGAGTTTGTGATCTTCCTTGGCCAACACAAAGGAATATTTTATTCCAAAGATGATATATATTGATGTAATAGATGCCTAGGAAAGTATAATTCGATAGTTGATCATAAGTTCATAGTTGATAGTTTGAGTTTCTTGCGAAGGAGCTTTAAAGCTAAATCTTGTGCATTCTGTGATCACGCCTGTGAGCCCTAATTATAAGCCCACATTTTGCTGGCCAATTTGTATTTGAATTCTTTGATATAGTGAATGGATGAATCTGCATTTGTGTTACCTATTTGAGTTTCTTCTGTCATGTTTACTCTTGTTGCACAGTCTGGAGTTTTCTCTTTGAGGACCCTCCTAACTGTGACTACACCATAACCTCCATCTTGATGATCACTAGGTAAAAGAAATGAGAAAACCCTCTTTTGAAACCATAGATCTTCTTTTATCAATTCTTCTTGAAAAGGTTTGTCATTTTCATGTTTCATTGTTGCATTTGTCTAGGTTTTAGTCATTTGTCATTTTGCGAGTTTCTATTTGCTTGATTTCTATAATTTTTTTAATTTTCTGAACCTTCTTGGGTGTGCTAGGGCATGGGGTAGGGTTGCCCATTTTAGCAAGGTAGTTTTCCCCTAGATACCTACCTTGCCATCTTGGGTCACCCCTAGAGATCAACCCTAGTAAAAGGAGTGACCCAGCAAAATGTTTTGCAAGTGGAATTTTAGGCAATCTAATGTTTTCAACAGTCAATTGTCTCTGATTTTTTAGACTGACTTATCCATTTATTACAATTTTCTACGAAGTATTTGATTTTTAGAATTTAAAGATTTTATGAGTTTTTTTGTGATTTTTGATTTTCTACTTTTTTGCAATTTTCTAAGTTTTTGACGATTTGATATGTTTTTACATTTGGCAAGATATGTACATTCTATGGAATGCTAATCATGAGCAGTTCTAGTACATGGAGGCCCTTGATGCTGTCATGCCCACATTTTGCATGTGGTCACAACACACATCACACGTGTCATAGCCACATCTGTCATGTGGTCATGACACGAAATATCAAAAATTTTCTCACGTTTCCCTAAAAACCCCCTCGCATGCGTAGCATGCTCGGTGGTGTTCGTTCAAGGTGAAAACACTACAGTTGTCGGCGGGGTACAAGTACAATTACGTGCAACCAGATGCAAGCAGACCAACAAGGGGGTCTCTACGATGCTGTTAATGTCACTGCTAGGTTTAAAATATCAGGGTTCCTAAATCTAAATCTTGGCAAAATTCTGACAGCATAACGCCTTACGGCGTAAGTGGGAATTACTCAACACTATTTTACGCACGTGGTTCACTGACAGGTTAACAACTTCCCACGACACCTTGTTCCAACTAAACCGACTCGTGATCTCCCTATTTAATCATTTTTCAACAAGGCACGGTTGTCTGTCTCCTCTCTTGCTTCCTGAAACATACTCCTCCTTCGACTTAGCATTCTCAACAAGGCGATTCGTTTTCTCTCTCTTCCCTTTCCTCAGGGTCTTAATTTTGATTGTATTTTTATCGTGCTCACCTTAACTATTTCTTTGATAATTTAGTTTGTTTATATTTCGGTCTCTCTCTCTTTCATTTTCTTTGCTTTCTTTATGTTTATCCGATCCTTTCTTCATATTGAACATCAATCAGGGTTATCACTGTATCTATTGTTGACATTAAACCTAACTTCTGGATGATCCAGGTCACATAGGCTGGTTTACTACTTCGCTGGACTCGGTCTCCTAGTCTTCTCTGATCTAGGTTTCTCCTCTATGTATGTATTAATTAAACTTGTTCCTAAACAAATTTTAGCAGGAGGATCCATCTACTTAGTTCTCTTATCCCATGTGTGATTTGCCCCACATTTTCTCCTCTGTGTTTTCCAATGTTAGTTTTTCTTCTTCTGACTCTCTTACAGGTTTACTTATGTGGATGTTTATTACAGTTGAGATTAAGATGGTCTCACATGAAATGTCTATGATGGCTCCTTAAGTTTATTTCCAGTGATCTTTTAAGTAAGGTGACGTGTAATTTTCCTCTTCATTTTCCCGGTATTGAATCGCGTTGATAGTGGAAACTTCCAAGAAACTCTTTCCAGAGTATTCCAGTAAATTCCTTTATGCTCTCTTTAAATTATAATTTTATTTTCTCTTAATTATAATTACTGTTGTTATTATTACTAATAATTAATATTAATACTCTTATTGTAAATCCTATATCATTGTTAATATATGTAGGAGGTTCTCCTCTTTATAAAACCCTGATCAAGGAAGCATAAATTCTTTGGTTGTTTTGTTCAACACTTAATAAAACCTAACTGTGAATATATATTTTTTTGTTTTATTTTAATTTGCAAATCTCCTTGTTATGAATTATAGAGAGGGCCTCATAAAATGGTCCATGAAACCTCTTCTATGTATATATATCCCATATATATAAATATATATATGTAATATATATACATATAGAACTATATATATAATTATATCTATATTGATTTACAATTCCCTTTCAAAACATAAGGTATAAATAGAGATAATTATATATATATATATATATGATATATATATATAAGACATATATTATGCCAACCAAGTGGAATATCCACAAACAAAACATATATATTTTTTTTTGTTATTTAAATGAACCAATGCATATATGTTAGGGCTAAATAGCCCTAACTTTTTTTTTATGCTTAACATTTTATGTTTTTGCTGTGACAGGGGACTGGCGGCAGGGGTCGGGCCGCACAGAGGGACGGAGGCCGCAAGAAACAGCGGCGGGCGAAGCGCTGCTGTGGAGCGGAGTTAAGAGCTCCGCGGGGTCGAAGGGGTGGAGGGATGTGGGGAGGGGCGGAGCCCCACCCACATCCCATGATGTGGGGTGTGGGTGGGGCTCCGCCCCTCCCCACACCTCTAATAAAACAAATGGAGACTGCGGTGGGGATTACTCCCCACCGCCCACCGTGCAAGCTTTGACTGTGTTTTACACAGCGATTTCTAATTTCACTTTTATTTCGGCGGCCATAAAATTTAATACGAGTTTATTATTATTCAATGATAATTACATATTAATTAATATATATATATATATGTATATATATATATATTTCAGTTTTCAGAATATCTCATAATTTTCTCAAATTAAACACTTTATTCAGTTTCTTTTAGTCAATTAAAATGATCAAGTAATAAAGATTATATATATATTTATATATATATATATATAAATATATATATATACTTAAGAAAATGAAGTTTTTTTTTTATCAGTTTATTTCGGCAATTAATACATGTCCATTTCAACTTTTGGGACAAACAGAAGTAATTATATAATAGATTTTCTTTAAAACTTACAAAATAACTGAATCCATTACTTATGAAGAAGAAAACTTAATCATTTATAAACTATCTTTTCCATTAGAACAATGAACCATAAAACTGACCTTTTAATTAGTTTAGCAGTTCTATTCTTCTAATTACATAAACAAACTCATATTAGATTGCAAATAAGAAATGAACTCTTCCTTTCAATAACACATTAAACACAATAAAATTGCTATTTAAAAAGGTTTACAAAGCAACATAACTTGAAAATTTAAGGTATTTGTTTACCACATTCATATTATAGAAAAGTTAACTCTTCCACTACAAATAGCAAGAGAATTTGAAACCATGGATACATACAACTAACTTCCCAGATATGAACTTCCTTCTCCCAACAATATACAACTGATAGCTTGTGACAACCAAGTAAAAGTCCATCAATAACAAGATCAGGGAGGTGATTTCCTTCACTCCCAGGGTAACAATAAATTACAACAATAACAAGAGAGGTGCTCTCTCTTCAAATCTAATGAAATGAACCTGGCCTAATTCTCATGACAAAGAAGAATAAGCTATTTCTTCATAAATATCCAACCAGAAGCTCCAAGAGAAAACCTGCGTATCAAAGACAAACAAAGAAGAAAACACCACTCATCTAGCTCTCCTCCCTTCCGTAGACCCGCAAGAGGGTCACCCCCGAGCTAGGGAGACTATACTCACACCTGGGTAACTCAAGCACTCCACTTCACAATAGTAACAACAACAATCCCAAAGCACACAAACACCCGTGGGTAATTTACACAACACGAAAACTCAACTACAGTGAGTTTCATAAGGGGCAGGAGAGTGGACACACTCGACTCCAGAGTGTCACCCTTACAGTAAGTTAACTAATACAATTTCTCTTGGTCTCAAACCAAGTTTGATCACAAATTTTTAAGAAAATCTGTATTTGACTCTCAAGTCAAAGATACAGTCACAGATACATGCCCTCAAGGCTTTCAACATCCCAAAAGATGGAAACAGGTATGCACCCGAGGAGGATCTCTCCTCCCCTACCCCAAACTTGATGAGCATTTCTCCCAAGTGGGAGAAGCTCTGTCAAACAACCCGACAACAAACCCCACAGAAAACACATCTAAAACACAATAAATAATCATCTTTCACACACTTTACATACACATTCAGATATACGAAAGAAAGGTAAAGACCAAACCAACCATACAAAGCCCTCCTAGAATGAAACTGATGCAGAGCTCCACTGGGTTCTCTTCCAACCTTAGCCAACAACTCCTCTCTCTCTTTTCTCTCCTCTAAGCTAACTTTCCTATTCTCTGACAATAATCATAAAACTCTCCCCAAAATTCAACTAACTCCCTCTCCTTCCAAAATTGGAAACAAATAACCCAATTTCTTTTCAATTTAGAGGAATGGGGAGGTGACACTTGTCACCTCCTCACTCTCCCCCAAAACCACTATTATGTTCTGGTGGCTTATGTCACTCACCCATCCCTAGAGTACTCCTTATCCCTCTCCTCATGTCATTTCTCTTACACATGGGAGAAATAAAAGGAGTTAAAGGAGTAAAAGACAGGTGACCCATGCCTCTTCTTCCCTCCTTCACATGGGTGGCCCCACTTCACATGGGGGAATCTCACTAATGGAGAAGGTGACTTCAAGTCAATCCTTCAATAATGGATGGGTTTTGTAGTCATCTCTAACCTTGGGGAATGAAGAGGGATGGGTTGGGTGTTGGTACAACCCATCTTGTCCCCTCCATACCTCCAATTTTCGCCACTTAACTTCAGGGGGAAGTTAAGATGACTAGATGGAGGTTACTCAAGGGTTACCCATGCCAAATGGGCCCCTGGACCCATGGGGTATAACCCAGGGTCAACTTTAACCCATCCAGGACACCCACGGTCAAGGTAAAGCACATGAAAAAGGCCTCAAAGATTTAAATAAAAATAAAGAAATTCAAATTCAAACTTTTTACAACACAAATCATAAAATATTGTTACAAGAGGGTAACCAATCCCACTCGACCATACGAAAGACCATATTACAACATCACATCAAACACAGAAAGATCTTGGTTCCTCGTGGGACCAGATCGGCTTAACAGGGAATAACAATAACAAGGTGCGGAATGATCTCCGAAATCTGTGGTTCGATTAGTAATTCCTGCACACTAAATTACAAGATCAGTAACCACATAAAATCATCATAGCCAAAGCAAATTAAAAACATGCATTATCATGACATAGTTCTAATTAACATAAATGAAATCATATTACAATTTTCCATCATCACCTATTTAACTTTTCTGAAATGTAAACTTATCCAAACATCACCCAATTAGTTTTTTTGAAATCATAATAAAGTTTAATAGTTTGACAATTCTGGGAACTGCTATCCCACAAACATAAAAAAATAACAATAACAGTAATGTAAATAGTCATAACAACATAAGTAAAAAGGGTGGTCCTCACAGATGCACTATCAACTGGAGATCATTATATCCTACTCATGATAGAGTTGGATAGAGTGTCTTGGATTCCTATTGTTCACCCCTTATCTTGGATATGTTGTGATATCTTGACTTACCGGGATGTTGATTGGAATACATTTCAATTTGCTCAAGTTTCTAGAGAGTGGACCATTACTCTATATGACGTTTATCATATCCTGAGATTTTCTTTTAGAGGAGAGTGACTTGTGCTCCCTGGGAGTGAATCTGAGAGAGAGATTGTCTTGGGCTATGATTATGGGAGTTATTAATCCTAGAGATCATCTTAGGGTTCAATTTACCTTGGTTCCTAGTCTTACTATTTCATCCCTACAAAAAATTTTCATTGGGTTGATTTTCTCTCACTTGTCGGGGGACAAGAAGGCTCCTAAACGCATGTGGTGTTGGGCACCAATAATTCAACAAGTTGAGTGAGGGACATTTTTTTCTTGGGGGATTGATATTCTTACCTTTGGTTTACTGAGATTTGTACAAAATTTCTTGACAAGGGGCACTTTCTTTCAACCACCCTTCACTTATCATGACCTGGATTCTTGAGCATATTGTACCATTTTAAAGGGAGATGCCCCTTCAAATCCCAAGTTATCAAGATCTATGCAATGGGGATGGCTTGGTTACTTCGATGCCCCTACACAAATCATAGCCACACTTACAGATGTAGATTTCATTTTAGACCCCTATCCTAATATAGAGGGGTTATGGCTAGGTGACAGGACAATTTGAGATTACTGTCAAGAGGTGAGCCATTTGACTAACAGAAATGGCTTGGTTGAGGCTCACCATATCACATGAGTACTCCAACAATTAGGAGAGGACTTGCCCCTAGTACCTACTTGTTATAGATATGTGCAGAAGATGGTTGATGCTCAACATAGGGCTCTTCTTTGAGTTCCACTAGTTCCTGGGGTCCCAATCAAAAAACCAATTTGAGAGGTTGGCCACAGTTAGGCAAGGGTACACTAATCTCAGAGATTTGTTGCATTTGGGGATGAGATTGATGTAAGAGTCACCAATGGACTCAAGCTCCCAAGATCACCTATAAAACCAAAGATTAACCTTCCACAAGAGAGTAGCAAGAGGATGAGTTGCTTGATTGTGGTGTAAAATATAATTATGATATTATGATATGATACAATATACCATGATACAAAAAGTACATGAGGGACCTTACTTATATAGTCAAGGTGATAAGATAAGATTATATAGGATGATGACAGGTGTCTTAATCATATCACCTAAGACACAAAGAGATAACTATCCATCCTAGGAAACTAGTTCGGTAATATAACCTATTCACACAAATACCCCCCTTAAGTACAACTTAGGGAGAATGAGAAATCATACAAATGATGTAATGATGGATGATGGATGATTTATGGGTCCCAACTACAAGGCCATGTTAGGTACCCATGTATAAAAGATATCTCACAAACAAAGTAAAGGAGAAGAACCCATAGGAAAAACCTCTCTCCAAAAGAGAAAATAAATTGAAAGGACAAAAGACTCAACATGAACCCCCAAAGACTACTTTTGTCACCAATATACAATTAATAACCCCCCATAGAAGAGAAAGTGTGAGATGATAGATCCCCTCACAAAGAAGTAGCTCATGTGCCAATGGTGAGTGCTTAAATATATAACACAATCCACGACCTACAAACAACATTTTTTCCCTTGGGAAGAAACAAATCTGATGGTGGATGTAGAAGCAAATTTCACAATCTATTTGAATAGGGAATCCAAATCTAAATGTGTATCTTAGAATACAACTCTAGTGACCTTATGCTGGAAAAATATGTCTTCTCCAAATCAAGAACTAAATGCCTAATCAAAGAAGTATAACCAGTAAAGGAAAGATACTAAACTATATTTGAAAACACTGAAGATGTGATGACATCATCACCATTAAAGAGGAGAGATAAACCCTTAAACGTGTCCTCCAAATCTGAAATGTGAGACTCCAAAAAAAGGATGATATGTTTGATAAATAGGAACTACAATGAGGTGAATTAGGAAGACTAAAATGTGCTTACTACAAAGAATCACTAGAAGCAACAAGTGATGGAGATGTGATCTTGATAGGAGGAGAAGGAGAACGAAGAGAAGTCTTTCAAGACCTACTAAATATTCAAGCTCCTCTTTTGTATCATCAACAGAGGGTGCCTATATTATCTACATCATCAATGGGTAGAGTATTGTCCAAAATAGGATCATTAGGGAATGGAGAGAGATGTGTCTCAACATAGATCTCCTAAATCTTGGTCCAAAGAGTGTGTGGGCACTATATATGTGAGATGGAAGACATAGTGTCAAAATCAACACTAGAACAAATCAATCTTAGGACATGATCAATCCTATTTCCCCATGAAGATTTCCTCCCAAGTATATCTAGTTCAAATATAAGTCCATAAAGATAAGGTAAAATATTGAGCCACCTATAATGTGTTAGGATGCCTTTTTTTTCAAGACTCATAATTATCCTTATTTAGGTTTACCACAAAAGGATGAATAGAAAAACCCATGATATCTCCTCAAATGATAGAGATCAAAACTCACAAGATTACCCCCTAATTTAACTCAATCTTGAAACACCCTAGCAATATATGATTTTGGTACTTTATACTTAGTGTGATTACAATTGCCACTAGCCAAAATCAACAAAGTGGTCTTGATCTTAGTAGATTGAAAATGCTAAATTAGGCCACAAATTGAAAGTACAATTTTCATGCAGAATGAGATCAATTTGATTACATCACTATGAAGTACATAAAAATTATACACTTGAAAATAAATTCACCCAAAAATGTTACCATATGAGCTCAAACAAAGCCTCAGAAGTTCCCAAAATGAGAATTGCTCAGCAATAGGTGTGAAAATCTATAATTTATAGAAAATTTAGATACCAAAATTTAAAATTAATTGCACCTCTGTGAATCCTACAAAATTCTTCCCCTAATAAAAAAATTCTCACAAAAAGGAGTTAGCATAACTAAGAAATAAACCTTCAAAGTTGAGCACCAAAATCAAAAAGAAATCTAGAGAGGGGGTTGGATTGGGGTGAAGAGGTTGTTGACACCATGTTGAAATTAGATGAATCAGGCAACAAAATCTTCTCAGACTCCCTAAAATACTCAAAAATACAAAACCACCGATCAATTTTTGAAAACCACCCTTTTAGAGTCAAAATAGTTATTTCAAAGTCCAAAACTGCCTTTCCCTCATGGGAAACTACTTATCATTTAGCTGAGGGTGGTTTTGAGGGTAGTTTTGTGGGTTTAGTGATGGCAATATATTTCTATACAAATTATACCCAGAATATTCTTCGTAGGGTCATTTTGTCTTCCCCAAGGCTATTTTGGAGATACCATCAAGTTGTTTCACATGGAAGAAAGTTGTTTTGCAGGTGAGCAAAAGAATATTCTCTAATCTTTGTTAGTTGATGATGAAAGGAACAACAGTAGGTGGTTTGAAGCACTAGCGATTGGCTAGCGTGGTTGGTGGCGAGATGTTGTGCGCCCACACCTCACATGGTGCTTAGTAATTGGGTGCCTTGTACACTCTGTGTAGGCTCAAACCTTAAGGTATAAACATTGATAAAATATTTTAAACCAGTGGATAAATGAGGTTTTTTACCTAGCATAGAAGATTCTACCCAGATTTGCTGGTGCAAGTGTTGTACAAACAAATTCCATATGATATTCTTTGCAATCTATACAACTGAGGAGGGGGAAAACAATTTTGATGCCATATGGTAAAAGTGTCTAATTTTGATGAACTGATAGTAAATTCTTAGATTCTTAGGCCTTCTAGACATGATGGTAGGGTCAGATTTGACCCAAAATACTTTAAAATTGTAGCTACCTTCTAGATTTGGAAAACACCTCCCAACTTCAAACCTTTGTATATCTTGCCTCCAATGTCCAATTTGGACAAATCAAAAGGCTAAATTGATTATTTAGACACCCTAAAATTAATTTTGGTTTATATTTGCACCAACATACTCTGAAATGAACCTGCAATGCAAAGCCACAAAGAAGAAACCCTCCCAAATCTGGGATTTCTATCAAGTTTTTCTAATTCTCCAAGTCATCATATGATGTAAGAGAAGAGCATACTCAACTTTTCAAGATCACCCAAGATTTGCACCTAATAAAATCTCTTACCAAATTTTCTCATAAATTTGAGAAGGGGCCTACATATCTAAAGTTCTGATACAATGTAAGAGTCACCAATGGACTCAAGCTCCCAAGATCACCTGCAAAAATAAATATTAACCTTCCACAAGAGAGTAGCAAGAAGATGAATTGCTTCATTGTGGTGTAAAATGGAATTATGATATTATGATATGATACCATGATATAAAAAGTACATGAGGGACCTTGCTTATATTGGCAAGGTGATAAGATAGGACTACATAGAATGATGACAAGTGTTTTAATCATATTAAATGAGACAAAGAGATAACTATCCTAAGTGTGCCCTAATTAAACTTAGGTAAAATAGTGTGAATATGACCTAATAGAGAAACCAGTAAAGTAATATACCTTGTTCACACCAATAATTGATGATTCCATATACAAGGACTGTGATCCTAAGGAGGATGAGCATGGTGAGGTGGCATCTAGAGGATATGAGGGGATTCCTAAGGGTGAGGAGGTAGCGCTAGTGGAGGCCCCACCTAGACATGGAGAGGATCGTTTCTTAGAGTTGGCGAAGGAGGATATCAGACTTGGTGATCTCCCTCACAAAAACTAAGCAATCCTTGTGAGTACCACACAAACCTACTCCTTTCTTTGTCATACTTTCTTCCTTCAAAATGGTTTGGATTTAACTCTTGAACTAGCACTCTCTTTTTTCTACAATTCTCTCACAAGTATCATTAATGGATAGAGGTATTAATATGCACTTGACAACTAAGAGGGGGGGTGAATCAGTTGTCTCAAAAACTTAAACACTTTTTGCAATTAAACATTAATCACTTATCCACAATTATTATGTTTTAAAAATGAATGCATGAAATCAAAAACTTAACCACAGATACAACATCAAACACAAGAGACACCAGATTTTATGTGGAAAACCCCAAGGTGGGGAAAAACCATGGAGAGGATTAGCTCTTAATATATATTGCAATCTTGAAATAATGATGTTCATGCTTGGTAACTCCATAGGCCTAAACATACTTGCTCACTGCCATGAAGAACAACTACGTCTAGCAGGCTCATTGCCTCAACCCTAAACCTAGCAAGATTACAATAAGGGTTGTTAAACCCTGAGGGTTGTTAAACCCTACTAGCAGCTCACTACCATGATCAACACCTTTTTATGCATGTGATTGAAGTAAAATAATTCTTCTGCTCTTCCTCTTCTCTGCTCTACTTTTAGGCCTTTCTTATTATATTTCCATCTTCGCTCAAGGAACACTTTTCCATGACTCAACTACAAGTATTTATACACTCCAACAACCTTAGAATGATCATCGAGGTCAGCATTAGAGTCATCAACCATTGGAGCAATCTCCAAGGTCGACATTACAAACATTTACAAAATAGATCTTGACCTATTACAACATTATGCAAATGGGATGAAGTAAAAGTGTATGCGGATCACACTACACCTTAGTTGGGACTCAAACGCAACCTTCCATGCTTCATCATGCTTCCAAAATCTTCCAGAGATCTCCGCAATCACTGGGATTAACCGGGTCGGCCAAAGCTGGTTACACAATTTGCTATCTGAGAATAATCTTCAAACATCTTCACAATTATTCCATGTAGACCAATGCTTGATAGGAGCATGATCGGGAGGTATCCACAAGCACATTGTAATCATCAGGAGCAACCACACAAACATTAACCACTTTGACAATAGGATCTTCACACCAGAACATACGAACTTCATTGTCTTCAACTGTCATAATAGAAAGATGGCTTACAGACCACTAGAACATGAACCATTACAATTGTAGGCACCTATAATCATCCCAGACTTCCTTCCAGAACCACAGAGTAAAATACTTTATTGCAAAGAAATGTGGAGCAGAATACTTTCTCCCTATCCCAATTGAACATAAAAAAATAAGTTTTACTCTGGTAAATGCAACTCTCTTAATTCTTCACACCGGAGGTTCAAACTCAAGATTTAGCATCTTTAGACATTCCTTTAATTAACTTCCAATCCATAGAACAAGATCTTCACTCAGTAAGAAATGCAGATCAATCTACTAGACTATTCTTTCAACATACAACTCACTGTCTATACTGCACTTTACTATAACTCACTTGTTTCTTCTAGAGAGGCTAGTTTTCTCAATATCCTCAACATACAAAGCTTCTAAACAAGTAATAGAATAGGATACAGTTGACACCAATGGCAACAAAGATATGTTGACATCAATGACAACACCAATTAGGCACATAATTGCAACAATCTCCCCCTTTGTCATTGATGACAACATATGATGTGAAAAATGGCAACAACCATCAAGACATGATTCTCCCCATTTCTCTTTACACACCTGCAATCCTAAAAGATTCTCCCCCTTTCTCTTTACACATCTGCACTCTTTGTCTATCTAAGTTTTTCACATGACTTCTCTCCCCCTTTGACATCAATGGCAAAGGGCACATTCTTGCACTCTTCTGCTCTGATCCAATCTTTGTTCTGAACTCTCTAACTACTCCCCCTAAGAAGTAGCCCTAAAAGGCATCAATCCAAATCTCTGAGCACCTTCAGAGTGATGCACTATTATGCATCTTAGTTTCGAGCATGAGGGGTGATAACCCCTAACTTTTCTCTGAGATACTCAAAGGTATCCTTAGGTAGAGGCTTGGTGAAAATGTCTGCAATTTGATCTTTGGTAGAAACATAATCTAACTTGACTTCATTCTCTATAACCTTTTCTCTCAGAAAATGATACCTAATGGATATGTGCTTTGTCCTTGAATGAATCATTAGATTCTTTGATATGTTTATGGCACTTTTGTTGTCACAAAAGATTGTGATTGGATCCTCATACACAACTCTGATGTCCTTCAAAGTTTGCTTCATCCATAACACTTGAGTGCAACTACATGCTGCTGCAATGTATTTTGCTTCTACAGTAGACAGGTATATTGAATCACGTTTCTTACTCAACCAAGATACTAACCTTTCCCCAAGAAGAATGCACCTCCACTTGTACTTTTTCTATCATCCACATCTCTGGCCCAATCTGCAATAGTGTATGCACTAAGAGTAAAGTCAATGTCCTTAGGGTACCACAAACCATAATCTATTGTACCTTTTAAATATCTCAGAATTCTCTTGACTTCCATCACATGTGATTACTTAGGTTTTGCTTGAAATATTGCCACAAGACATACTGCATGAATTATGTCAAGTTTGGTTTGGGTCAGATAAAGTAATCCTCCAATCATAGATCCATACCTTTTCTGGTCTTCCATGGGTGAGTTATCATCTTTACTCAACTTATAACCAATTATCATATGTGTGCAAACTAGTTTAGAGTCTTCCATCCCAAATTTCTTTAACAACTCTTTCAGATACTTAGACTAATAAATGAAGATACCTTTATCTGATTGACGTATTTGCAAACCTTAAAAGAAGTTCATCTCTCCAAACATGGACATTTCAAATTCACTTTTCATTTCCTTAAAAAAAAAACTAAGCACATACCTTCATTGCCTCCGAAAATAATATCATCAACAGAGACTACAACAATTAGGATTTGTTCATCATTGATCTTGAAGTAGATATTGTTGTCTGTAGTACCTTTAATGAACCCTATTTGTATCAGATACTTGTCCAACCATGCATACCATGCACTGGGGACTTGTTTTAATCCATACAAATCTTTCTTCAATCTGCATACCATGTCACCCTGAACTAATGACTGAAATACTTCCGGTTGTTCAATATAGACTTCTTCTTCCAACTCTCCATTTAAGAAAGAAGACTTCACATCCATTTGGTAAACCTTAAAATCTTTGTAGGCTACAAAGGCCAAAAACAACAAAGTGGTCTTGATCTTAGTAGATTGAAAATGCTAAATTAGGCCACAAATTGAAAGTAGGATTTTCATGCAGAATGAGATCAATTTGATTACATCACTATGAAGTACATAAAAAATTATACACTTGAAAAGAAATTCACCCAAAAATGTTACCATATGAGCTCAAACAAAGCCTTAGAAGTTCCCAAAATGAGAATTACTCAGCAATAGGTGTGAAAATCTATAATTTATAGAAAATTTAGATACCAAAATTTAAAATTAATTGCACCTCTGTGAATCCTACAAAATGCTTCCCCTAATAAAAAAATTCTCACAAAAAGGAGTTAGTATGACTGAGAAATAAACCTTCAAAGTTGAGTACCAAAATCAAAAAGAAATCTGGAGAGGGGGTTGGATTGGGATGAAGAGGTTGTTGACACCATGTTGACATTAGATGAATCAGGCAACAAAATCTTCCCAGACTCCCTGAAATACTCAAAAATACAAAACCACCAATCAATTTTTAAAAACCACCCTTTTAGAGTCAAAATAGCTATATCAAAGTCTAAAACTGCCTTTCCCTCATGGCAAACTACTTATCATTTAGCTGAGGGTGGTTTTGAGGGTAGTTTTGTGGGTTTAGTGATGGCAATATATTTCTATACAAAATATACCCAGAATATTCTTCGTAGGGTCGTTTTGTCTTCCACAAGGCTATTTTGGAGATACCATCAAGTTGTTTCGCATGGAAGAAAGTTGTTTTGCAGGCGAGCCAAACAATATTCTCTAATCTTTGTTAGTTGATGATGAAAGGAACAACAATAGGTGGTTTGAAGCACTAGCGATTGGCTAGCGTGGTTGGTGGCGAGATGTTGTGGGCCCACACCTCACATGGTGCTTAGTAATTGGGTGCCTTGTACACTCTATGCAGGCTCAAACCTTAAGGTATAAACATGGATAAAATATTTTAAACCAGTGGATAAATGAGGTTTTTTACCTAGCATAGAAGATTCTACTGAGATTACTGATGCAAGTGTTGTACCAACAAATTCCATATGATATTCTTTTCAATCTATACAAGCAAGGAGGGGAAAAACAATTTTGATGTCATATGGTAAAAGTGTCTAATTTTGATGAACTGATAGTAAATTCTTAGATTCTTGGGCCTTCTAGACATAATGGCAGGGTCAGATTTGACCCAAAATACTTTAAAATTGTAGCTACCTTCTAGATTTGGAAAACACCTCCCAACTTCAAACCTTTGTATATCTTACCTCCAATGTCCAATTTAGACAAATCAAAAGGCTAAATTGATTATTTAGACACCCTAAAATTAATGGTGAGTTTAGATTTGCACCAACATGCTCTAAAATGAACCTGCAATGCAAAGCCACAAAGAAGAAACCCTCCCAAATCTGGGATTTCTATCAAGTTTTTCTGATTCTCTAGGTCATCATATGATGTAAGAGAAGAGCATACTCAACTTTTCAAGATCACCCATGATTTGTACATATCTAAAGTTCTGATACAATGTAAGAATCACCAATGGACTCAAGCTCCCAAGATCACCTACAAAAATAAATATTAACCTTCCACAAGAGAGTAGCAAGAAGATGAATTGCTTCATTGTGGTGTAAAATGGAATTATGATATTATTATATGATACCATGATATAAAAAGTACATGAGGGACCTTGCTTATATTGGCAAGGTGATAATATAGGACTACATAGAATGATGACAAGTGTTTTAATCATATTAAATGAGACAAAGAGATAACTATCCTAAGTGTGCCCTAATTAAACTTAGGTAAACTAGTGTGAATATGACCTAATAGAGAAACCAGTAAAGTAATATACCCTGTTCACACCAATAATTGATGATTCCATATACAAGGACTATGATCCTAAGGAGGATGAGCATGGTGAGGTGGCATCTAGAGGATATGAGGGGATTCCTAAGGGTGAGGAGGTAATGCTAGTGGAGGCCCCACCTAGACATGGAGAGGATCGTTTCTTAGAGTTGGCGAAGGAGGATATCAGACTTGGTGATCTCCCTCACAAAAACTAAGCGATCCTTTTGAGTACCACACAAACCTACTCCTTTCTTTGTCATACTTTCTTCCTTCAAAATGGTTTGGATTTAACTCTTGAACTAGCACTCTCTTTTTTCTACAATTCTCTCACAAGTATCGTTGATGGATAGAGGTATTGATATGCGCTTGACAACTAAGAGGGGGGGTGAATCAGTTGTCTCAAAAACTTAAACACTTTTTGCAATTAAACATTAATCACTTATCCACAATTATTATGTTTTAACAATGAATGCATGAAATCAAAAACTTAACCACAGATACAACATCAAAAACAAGAGACACCAGATTTTATGTGGAAAGCCACAAGGTGGGGGAAAACCATGGAGAGGATTAGCTCTCAATATATATTGCAATCTTGAAATAATGATGTTCAGGCTTGGACACTCCACGGGCCTAAACATACTGGCTCACTACCATGAAGAACAACTAGGTCTAGCAGGCTCATTGCCTCAACCCTAAACCTAGCAAGATTACAATAAGGATTGTTAAACCTTGTGTTGGGTCTCAAATATTCAGGTTGCAAGCCCTAAAAGGATGCCAAGCTCTATGATCAGACTTGCAACATTTTTGAACCAACTAATAGAGTTAACCTAAATGGTTGATGACTCCCTACACTTCAGGCTCTGCTAAACCTAGGCGGGTGGACCTTAGAAGTTAAAGCAAATTAGGGAATGCAAATGTTTTGACTAAGTTAAGGGATCTATCCACAGTGGCAAATGATATGGAGTAGATGAAAGTTTGCTAATTAGTTCTACTTCTAATGTTTGAATAATGATTGAAAGTGGTGTGGTCCTAATTTGGTATAAATTGTATAAGCAATATCAAGGCAAAAATTAAAGAATTTAACTATTAGAATAAATGAGACTCGTGCCTTATTGGGTAAACAGAGTCAGATGAAAATCTAAGACTAGTGGCTTATAGTGGGCAATAACTCTAACTGTTTGGCACAATACTCTAGTTTATAACTTGTATAAACATGCAAGGAAGTGATTGACAGACTCTTCTTAATGATCCAACTGACACAATCAGATTTCTCGTTATTCACTAGAAGGAATTTTTAATCCTTTCTTGAAGGAACCAATTGAATGAATTATACAAGAACAACATATAATATCAACTTGGAGATAGAATGACAATCCTAATTATATGGTTCTTCTTAGTGATCCAAATCAACACTCCCTGATTACTATGATTGAAAAGAAGGGTTTTAATTCCTTTTATGGAAACTAATTTATCCAATCACACAAGTACAACAAATGTGCATTGACAAATTAAATATATACTTGATATATTAATTTAAATAACAAGGAAATGCAAAACTAGAGACAACCAAATAACTGAATGATTTCAACAAATAATTGAATGCTAGGATAAAGCCATAGAATTAGAGATCTTCTATTTGCTTCTTTAATATAATGCATGCAACATGGTCCTTTTAAATGCTATGAAACCTTTTCTAATTTCTCCTACTGCTGATACCTTTTTCTAATTTCTCCTACTGCTAATGATAACTTAGCATGATATGTTCAACTTATATAGAAATATTTATGAAGAGACATAACTCTTCAAAATGTCTTTTGGGAATTAAAATGATTAACACAACAACAAACAAAGATAATAGATCTAAGCCCTGCTAAGCCACAAATATGTCTGAGTGATGTGATCCAGGTATTCTTGGCTACAATGTGTATCAGTAAACTCAATAGCATTTCTTGTGATCACGTCCATTGTCACCATCTTCTCCAAATGCTTGCAGGCTTCCTCGGATGCAAAGTCTTTATCTTTAAGAGCTTCTAAAGCTTCCTGTAATATCACCTGGCAGTCTTTACTCCACTCATCTTTGTTCTTTTGTCAGGGCTTTTGTCAATTTTTTGTTTCTTGGCTTTACTAGTTTCACCTCGCTATTTTCTGCCCTTGCCTTTCACTGGAGTCTCCATTACAATTATGGACATCAAATTCAAACTGTAGTCTATCACACAAAGGTTTTTAAGTATGTACCTATTATCTGATGATTGAACTCCTTTGTCCTTTC
The DNA here is from genome assembly GCA_027924645.1 of Cunninghamia lanceolata. Classification (NCBI taxonomy): domain Eukaryota; kingdom Viridiplantae; phylum Streptophyta; class Pinopsida; order Cupressales; family Cupressaceae; genus Cunninghamia; species Cunninghamia lanceolata. The sequence continues at coordinate 1,820,370 of BSBN01001197.1, read as the reverse complement.
CTTCGAGTTCTTACTTAAGCGCTCCTTTCAGATAATTCTTTTGAATCAAATTGCAGTGATTTCGAGTGTCTCTTCAGACATTTTCTTTTCGGTCTGTAATTAATCATTCTAGTGTATTAATTTTCATGATCGTTATGAGATGTCACATCATCATAACTTCCCTCATCGGTAGGACTTTTGTAATGTTAGGGCAATCAAATATCTTCTCATGGTGCGAACATTTGCAAGTGGATCAATCGTTGTGACCCTTCATTTTGTCTCCTTGATATCATATCTTGTAAAAACATATATAAGTTTGTATTGGCAATATATTTCAAGGTCTACCTGATATAGAAATGAGTATGGCTATTGTCTGCATGACTTGCATTATCGTCGTGAGAATAACATCTTATTCTAATATTTCAAGTGTCTCTGATATGAATATTGGCACGAGTCTTGTCGATGAGTGTGGCTACTATCATCATCAGAACAACACATGATATCAGGATGACTTAATTCAAACTATCCGATCAAGGTTGTTTCCCCAATACCTTTCTTTATATCCTTCATCGTCGTGACCATCGGTTTGGCAAGACTCGTAAGCTTTCTTCTAACTTGTTCACTTTCACCGATGGTTTTTATCCTTTATAAACATTGGTGCGACTTGGGCTGAAACAATGCCCTTTGATCGCTGAGACATCATAAAGTTGAAGACACTTTAATTTCTTGCCCCGATGTGCATCTCTTCCCAATGAGTCACTATCTCTACTCGTTCCACGGGTAGTTCGGCAAGAGTCCTACAGAATTCATCCGTCGGTATGATCTATAGTATCAGGGGAGTATTCGGAGTATTCTCTGATATTCTTTTCTCATGCCAATAGTCTTCACTTTTGATTAACTCGGTGTGACTGGGAATTTTCTCTCTGATGAAGGGTCATTGGTGTTACTCCTTTCATTGGAGATCTTTGAAGCTTTCTCCCCAACCATAATTCTCATGCCGATACATATTTAGCCTATTTCAAATGGATTGGTATAAAGAAGACACCAAGGTCTCACCATCCAAAATTAAGGAACTGAGGCCCCTTGTTATATTACAGATATGAGGGGAGAGACAATTATTTGTGGTGAAAACATGTGGTATTTATGAAATTTATCAGCTGCTATTATGATTTTGGGCATATGATTTTCTGATTAGATTGGACATGGGGTGGGTAGGAATATAGGAAATTTTCAAAATTTGCCTGTCCCAACAGTGGCTCTGTCTGGGATGTATACCCCTTGTGGGTATAACAAGAATTCAAATCTCTTGGGAGAGTAGACCATGTGTTTTATTTATTGGGGATGACGGCTTTAAAGAATTTTATGAATATATATATGAATGAAATGAGAATGGGAGATGGGAGTGATAATGGTGGGGGATGGGGATGACCTATACTACTGTACATGGAAAAGTTTTTTGTTATCATTGAGAGATTCACAGGACTGTCCATGTACTGGCAGATCCTAATCTCTCTTGATTGCCCTAGACTACTGTGCATGGAACAAAAGTATTTCAATAATTATTTAAGGGTTGTCCATGCACTGGCAACACTTATTTCTCTTTGTGCACAATTTTGATATTTTATGAAAAGAAAGGTTTCAGAAACTGTCCATGCACAAGCAATTCCTGCTCTTCTCCGAACATATTTTGCAAATAGTAAGAATCATCTCCACCTTTTCCAATGACAACAAAAGGACCTAACCATAAGGCTTCAAACTTTCCATGCTTTCCTTTCTCCTGGCATCTGGCATTCCACATCAATACTAAGTAATTTATCTCAAATTTTCTATCCTTGGCCTTTTTGTCAAAAAGATATTTCACTTGTGATTGCAACTTGATGTTCTGCTTTTGAGCCAGTCTCCTTGTCTCATCAAGTTCTGCAAGATGTTCTAATCTTTCCTCCATTGGTTTAGGAATGTTTAAGCTCTCTTGAAAAACAAATTTATAAACTGGTAGAAGATTTTCTAATGGCATCCTTGCTTGTGTTCTATACACCAGTTCGAAAGGATATCTTTCAATTGTTCTCTTCACAGTAATTCTATCATCCCACATATCCATTCTCAACTTTGAATCCCATGCCTTTTTGTTTCCCTCCAACATTATTTTTATGATTTTCAAAAAAAATTTGTTACTAGATTCTGCCTGCCCATTTGCTTGTGGGTGATAAGGGGCAGCATAAGACATAATGATGCCATATATATTGCAAAGTTTTTTGAACTCATCAGACCTAAAACACATTCCATTGTCTATAATCAACCTCACTAGGGTGCCAAATCTAAATATAATATTTTCCATTAAAAAGTTGATTACCACCTTGCTTGTTGCTTGTTTAGTTGGAATTGCCTCCACCCATTTTGTGAAGTAATCTATTGCCACTAAAATCCATTTGTGTCCTCCGCTTGATTTTTCTATAATTTCACCTATAAAGTCAATTCCCCATTGATAGAATGGAGCCTCCACCTGCATGGGTTTCAAGGGTAGTGCTCCCTGATATTTAAATTTTCCTAAAAAATTTTGGCATGCTTCACATTTTCTCGTGTAATGATATGAATCATTAAAAACTCTAGGCCAATAGTATCTAGCACTCAAGATTTTGTGGGTTGTTGTTTTTGCTGAGAAGTGCCCTCCACACACCCCTTCATGTAACTCTTTCAAGACATGTTTTGACTGATGTTCATCTAGGCATAATAGTAGAATACCATCCCTATTTTTCCAATAAAGATCTCCATCAATAAGTACATATTTTGAAGCTTGTAATTTAAGTGTCCTTCTCTTGTTATCATCATACCCTTCAGAACATTTCATGTGTTTTAGATAATATATGATGTCAGTATACCATGGAGTATGCTCAATGCTAGAACTTGTGTTATTAACATCAGTAGCATTACATATCTGAGAAGCCTCGAGATTATTTTCAGCCATTAATCTAGCAAGACCTTGTCCTCTCACTAGTTTGGTGATCTAGATTTCAATATTAAACTCCTGAATTCTATTGATCCATCTGCATCTTTTGCTGTGACCTCAGTTTGGTTTAATACATCTTTTACTACAACATTAGGCACATATGCTATTATTTCAGCTCCCACCAAGTACGGCCTAAAAGATTTAACTGCCTTCACAAATGCATATGCTTGTTTCTCAACTATGTCATATTTTAATTCTACATTTTGAAGAGACTTGCTAAAAAATGAAATAGGTTGTTCATGTCCCTTATCATTTTTCTGCAATAGTACTGCTGCAACTATATGGTATGAGGCAAATGAGAACAGTTGGAATGGTTTACTGAAATTAGGAGATATCAGAACTGGGGCTTCTTTGATTGCCTTTTTAATGGTGGCAAATGCCTCTAGTGTTTCTATTGTCCACTTCACTTCTAAATTGTTCTTTAACATTCTTGATATGGGACTAACAATTTCTGCAAAATTTGATATGAATCTCCCGACAAAGTTGATTTGGCCAAAGAATGATTGTATAGCTTTTACATCCTTAGGGATGGGAACTTGGTCAATGGCTTCTACTATTTCAGGATCTATTCTTACTCCATCTTTTGAGACTATGTGACCAAGAAACTTGCCCTCTGTTACTGCAAAATGGCACTTCTTAGGATTCACCAAAATTCCATATTCTAAGGCTTTAATAAAAATTTGCTCTAAATGTGTACAATGATCCTTAGCCTTTTTGGAATATGTTGTCATGTCATCCTGATATACTATCATGATTTTATTAATTAGTTCTGCAAAAGCCACATCCATTGCTCTTGGAATGTTGCTCCAGCATTTGTGAGTCCAAATGGCATTCTTAAATATACATACGTTCCCCATGGTGTGGTGAATGCAATATTATATTGTTTTGATTCTTTGACTCACTTGATTATATCCTAAGAAACCATCCATCATTGACAATAGTTCACATCTAGTAACTTTTTGCAGTATTGTTTCCATATTAGGAAGGGGATAGTTGTCCTTAAGAAAAGATTTGTTTAGATTCTTGAAGTCCACACATAATCTAATATCACCATTTTTCTTCCTGACAGGCACCAAATTAGAAACCCAAGAAGAATGTCTAATGGGTTTAATGATAGCTTCATCTCTTAGTTTTGTGAGTTCTTCAGGCATCTTAGGGGCTAATGTAGGATTGATAGGCCTCTATTTTTGCCTGAATGGTTTAGTATCCAGTTTTAGTGGTATTTCATGCTGAAAAAGATCCTCCCTATATGCTTTCAAGTCATCATATGACCATGCAAATACGTGTCTATACTTCTTGAGTAAGTTGATGAGCATGCTCCTGATTTTGGGACTGAGCTTCTTTCCAATGTATACATTCTTTGGGGTTGCTTGTGTCCCCAGATTAATCTCTTCAAGATCATTCTATATTATGGATGTATCTTTCATTTTAAATCTGTCACACCCATCAAATACTTTCTCCAATGCTATGAATCCCTTAGGTATTTTGTTTATTTTTAGTTGAACTATCTCCTGACCAAAAAGAGTTTCTTTTCCATCATGTTCTTCAACAAACGCATTAAAATCAATCTCTTGGTTTTCACAGTGATCGATACAATGTAGGAATTTGATTATATCAGTATCATTATCAAACACTTGCCAATTATGAACATTATCTGGGATAGTGGGTTTGGTTTTGAATTCAACTTCTGTAATACCCCCCAATGTGATATCGTCCCTTTTTAATGAAATATTCGCTAGAAAATTGGCCATAATATTTTTTGATCTGTCAATCCAGTTAATTGAGAAGGCATCAAACAACTCAACATCATCCCAGACAATATTTCTATATTGCTTCAACCTTTTGTTTTTGGATAGGTATTTCCCTCTCACTTGAGAAGTAACTAATTTTGAATCACCATATACAGCCAACTTTCTTATCTTATGTTTGGTGGCTATATTCAAACCAATGAGCAAAGCCTCATATTCTTCTACATTGTTTGTGCATTCAAATGTCAATAAGAATGAGTATTTAAAAGTTCTACATGTTGGTGAAATAAATAATACTCCTGCCCCATTTCCCATTTTGCTACATGCACCATCAAAATATATTTTGTACACGTCATTCTCTTCTTTCTTAGCTTCTATATGTATTGGATCAGTATTCTGGTTGATTTGTTTCAACCTTGAAAGTTCCCAAATCTGTATCACAAAATAGATTTATTTGATTTTGCTCTAAGCGTTCTATGATGTTCTCATATCTTGGCTCCCTACATAGCTTGATCTCTTGGCCTCCAACTGGTATTGTAGCATATGATAAATCTAATTGGACATTCCCTCCTACCATTGCAGCCCATTGTCTTGATAAGAGCATTCCATAATATGGTGGAATATCAACCACAATGATATTAATATTATAGATTGCTTCAGGGTATGAGGCTAGTTTTATTTCCACATCCTTCATAATGCCCACAACTGGGATAGATCTATTGTCCATTGCGTAACACTTACCAAATGTAGTGTCAACCCACATTCCTAGTTCTTTCATGACTGCTATTGGCATGATATTCATGGCCGCACCTGAATCAATCATGCAATTCCTCACTAGCCTATTTTTTATTAATAAGGTAGTATAGAAAGGGTCCACTTGTGAGGGGTTCTTTGTCAAGGTATCACCTAGATATACTTCAAGAATTTGGAATGTTTCTTAGTGAACATTGTTTGTTCTATTCTCTGATTCTTTATATTTTTGATTCGGTATATCTGAAATCAATTTAACCACTGTATTTATGTATTGGTCTATCTTCATCATTTCCAAAAGTGGTACTAATATCTTTACTTGAGATATTGCATGAGCAATGTCAAATGAATGGGCCATAGTCTGATCATCTCTTTCTGTCTTTATATGTTCCTTTTCTTGATTCGGTGATTTATCTTTTGTTTTATTCTACTCAATTTTTTCTAGTTCTTTGGATGATGATTTTGCATTATTCCTTTTGTAATTTTGATCCTTTATAAAGACACTCGCAGGTGTTCCCTGTTCTAGATTTACTGTCTTGTTTCTTAGATTATAGGCACTTTTAGCTTGAGCAACTGTAGCTATTATGAGAACTTCCCTTTCCTTTTTAGTGGGCTTCCTCCACTAATCATATGGTGAATTGTTATGATAATAAGTAGGTTCCTCATAACTATCCTCCTAATCTAAGAATACTTCTTGTCTTTGCATGTTGATATGATGTTTTTGGTTCCCCACATCATATTCATACCCCTCTTCCTCTGTAGAAGAATAGTCCTCATTCAACAAGTATGGTGTATCTTGCATCATGTTTATTGTGTGATTATCTTTGTTATAGTTGTATAATGCTTCTTGTTGTTGTACCATTTTAGCCACTACACAATATTCAAGTGAGTGTGGTAAATTGCACACCAAACACCAAGGTTTATCTTCTACCATATGTGTCCCATTTCTTTTTAGAGGGTCAGGAGTATCTTTGCCATAATGTTGCTTCCTGCTATTTTCAATAGGTCTCCCATCCTTCCAATTTGTATTATATGGCATGTCATGCAACCTAGGTCTTTCATGCCTATGCTAACCTTCTTGTTTATTTTGTTGAATATTTGGGTTTTGAGGAATTCTGGGATTGTCTCTTTTGCTAACCATTCTTGCAGCTTTTCTATTGTTTTTGATAGTTAATGCCACCTTTTGTGCTTCAGCTAGGGTCATAGGGCACCGGTTTCTGAGTTCATATCCTATCTTAGGATCAAATGATTTCAAATAAATACTTAATGCTATTAGATCCATCAATTTAGATCCATGTGGTATTTTGTTGTGTAATTTGGAAAACCTCATATTGAAATCATATACTGACTCATTTTGGTATTTTTGGATGCTTATCAATTCGTGTAATACAAACTCAAGGGCATACTAATTTTCATACTACTCCTTGAATTGACTATGGAAATTTGTTAAGGAACTGATCAAGGCATCTGGTAAGCTATTGAACCAGTCTCTTGCATCTTCAGTCAAAGACATCATGAATAACCTCATTTTAACATCCTCGTAATCCATACCAATATCTTGTACAAAGGCATTGAAACTTCTGATATGATCTTCAGTTGATATTGCACTATTTCCAGTGAACTTAGGAAATATATTCCTCCAACTACTGTCAATAAGGTATGGATATTATTGATATCCAATTAGATCAAACTACCTGCATATGTTTGTGAGGTGTTGGGGTGGAATATTGATGGGTGCTGGGTTAGGGTAGTAATTATATCCACCTGGAGGCTGATGATAAGCATATTGTTGTTGTGGATTCATGTGGGGGTTCAAATGAGGATTTTGTGGTCTATAATACTGTTGGCCAGGGGGTGGGTATGGATTAGCCATATGTTGAGATGTGTTATGTATGAGAGGTGGTATAGGATTATTAGGGAGGGTATTTTGGTGGATATGACTTCTAGATGCTTGTGAATTGGACACACCACCTATATTTTGGTGCAAGTTTTGTTGTGGATTCCTCAAAATGTTTCCTCTATGTGGCGGTATATATTTTGGGTAGCTGTTTTAGTCCTATTCCTTATCTATTGAATTTCCTATTTTAACAACATCTCAGCTTCCTCTATCTTGATCATTTCAAGTTCTTCCTAGAGCTTAAGCACATTCTGTTGTGCCTCATTTATATTTCTTGTATTTTTTGGACTTTTATTCACTTCTTAATTTAAGAATCCATATTTTACCCTTTCTCCATGCTATAATGATGTTTCATAATCATACTCAGCCTGTCTTTGGTCAATTTCCTTCATGGCTCTCACTTCTAGTTCTAGTTGTCTTTGAGGATCAAGTCTGTATTTTGCCAAAATTTCATTAGTTACTCCGTTAATTTGAGACATATTCTCATTTGATTCATGCAAAGGGGTAAAACTATTGTGAGTTATGATAGTTTGTTCTGTATTATCTTCTTGGATTTCTAGATCATTATTCTGATGGAAATAACCTGATGCTACATTTTTCTTGGAGGGTGCCCTGAGTGGTGGGGATGATTGCAATTTCTTCCCTTCCGTCTTGGATCTTCTACCATCCATTTGGTACTATCTTTCTGTTATAACAGGTTCTAGAGTTGCCACCTATTTTTGTAAATAGGAAAAGGTTATAATTTATTCTTCTAGATTCTTCTTCCCATCAGAGGTACCACTTTGTATTCTTGAAATTTCTGACTCTATAGAATAATAGTCTCTTACCAAGGCTCTTTGTATTTGATCCCCAGTAGAGTTGCCAATTTGTTGGGTCTCAAAAATGCAGGTTGCAAGCCCTAAGAGGATGCCAAGCTCTATGATCAGACTTGCAACATTTTTGAACCAACTAATAGAGTTAACCTAAATGGTTGATGACCCTACACTTTAGGCTCTACTAAACCTAGGTGGGCGGACCTTAGAAGTTAAAGCAAATTAGAGAATGTAAATGTTTTGACTAAGTTAAGGGATCTATCCATAGTGGCAAATGATATGGAGTAGATGCAAGTTTGCTAATTAGTTCTACTTCTAATGTTTGAATAATGATTGAAAGTGGTGCGTTCCTAATTTGGTATAAATTGTATAAGCAATATCAAGGCAGAAACTAAAGAATTTAACTATTGGAATATATGAGACCAGTGCCTTATTGGGTAAACAGAGTCAAATGAAAATCTAAGACTAGTGGCTTATAGTGGGCAATAACTCTAACCGTTTGGCACAATACTCTAGTTTATAACTTGTATAAACATGCAAGGAAGTGATTGATAGACTCTTCTTAATGATCCAACTGACACAATCAGATTTCTCGTTATTCACCAAAAGGAATTTTTAATCCTTTCTTGAAGGAACCAATTGAATGAATTATACAAGAACAATAGATAATATCAACTTGGAGACAGAATGACAATCCTAATTATATGGTTCTTCTTAGTGATCCAAATCAACACTCCCTGATTACTATGATTGAAAAGAAGGGTTTTAATTCCTTTTATGGAAACCAATTTATCCAATCACACAAGTACAATAAAAGTGCATTGATAAATTAAATATATACTTGATATATTAATTTAAATAACAAGGAAATGCAGAACTAGAGACAACCAAATAATTGAATGATTTCAACAAACAATTGAATGCCAGGATAAAGCCATAGAATCAGAGATCTTCTATTTGCTTCTTTAATATAATACATGCAACATGGTCCTTTTAAATGCTATGAAACCTTTTCTAATTTCTCCTACTGCTGATGATAACTCAACATGATATGTTCAACTTATATAGAAATATTTATGAAGAGACATAACTCTTCAAAATGTCTTTTGGGAATTAAAATGATTAACACAAAAACAAACAAAGATAATAGATCTAAGCCCTACTAAGCCACAAATATATCTGAGCGATGTGATCCAGGTATTCTTGGCTATAATGTGTATCAGTAAACTCAATAGCATTTCTTGTGATCATGTCCATTATCACCATCTTCTCCAGATGCTTGCAAGCTTCCCTAGATGCAGAGTCTTTATCTTTAAGATCTTCTAAAGCTTCCAATAATATCACCTAGCAGTCTTTACTCCACTCATCTTTGTTCTTTCGTTAGGGCTTTTGTCAATTTTTTGTTTCTTGGGTTTACTAGTTTCACCTAGCTGTTTTCTGCCCTTACCTTTCACTAGAGTCTCCATTACAATAATGGACATCAAATTCAAACTATAGTCTATCACACAGAGGTTTTTAAGTATGTACATGTTATCTATTAATTGAACTCCTTTGTCCTTTCCTCTGAGTTCTTTCTTATGCGCTCCTTTCAGATAATTCTTTTGAATTGAATTACAGTGATTTCAAGTGACTCTTCAGAGGTTTTCTTTTCAGTCTGTAATTAATCGTTCCAGTGTATTACTTTTCATGATCATTATGAGATGTCACATCGTCATAACTTCCCTCATCGGTAGGACTTTTGTAATGTTAGGGCGATCAAATGTCTTCTCATACCGCGAACATTTGCAGGTGGATCAATCACTGTGACCCTTCGTTTTGTCTCCTCGATATCATATCTTGTAAAAACATATATAAGTTTGTATCGGCAAGATATTTCAAGGTCTACCCGATTTAGAAATGAGTATGCCTATTGTCGACATGACTTACTTTATCGCCATGTGAATAACATTGTATCCTGATATTTCAAGTATCTCCGATATGAATATCATCGGCATGAGTCTTGTCGATGAGTGTGGCTACTATCATCATCAGAATAACACATGATATCAGGATGACTTAATTCAAACTATCCAATCATGGTTGTTTCCTCGATACCTTTCTTTATATCCTTCATCATCGTGACCATCGGTTCGGCAAGACTTGTAAGCTTTCTTCCAACTTGTTCACTTTCACCGATGGTTTTTATCCTTTATAAACATCAGTGTGGCTTGGGCCGAAATAATGCCCTTTGATTGCTGAGACATCATAAAGTCAAAGACACTTTAATTTCTTGCCCCGATGTGCATCTCTTCTCGATGAGTCACTATCTCCACTCGTTCCACGGGAAGTTCAACAAGAGTCCTACCAAATTCATCTATTGGTATGATCTAAACTATCAGGGGAGTATTTAGAGTATTCTCCGATATTGTTTTCTCGTGCCGATAGTCTTCACTTTTGATTAACTCAGTGTGACTAGGAATTTTCTCTCTGATGAAGGGTCATTGATGCTACTCCTTTCATCAGAGATCTCTGAAGCTTTCTCCCCAACCATAATTCTTATGCCGATACATATTTAGCCTATTTCAATTGGATTGGTATAAAGAAGACACCAAGGTCTCGCCAAAATTAAGGAACTGAGGCCCATTGTTATATTATAGATATGAGGGGAGACACAATTATTTATGGTGAAAATCATATCGTATTTATGAAATTTATCAGCTGCTATTATGATTTTGGGCGTATGATTTTCTGATTAGATTAGACATGGGGTGGGTACGAATATAGGAAAATTTTGAAATTTTCCTGTCCCAACACCCCGAGGGTTGTTAAACCCTACTAGAGGCTCACTACCATGATCAATACCTTTTTATGTATGTGATTGAAGTAAAACAATTCCTCTGCTCTGCTCTGCCTCTTCTCTTCTCTTCCTCTTCTCTGCTCTTCCTCTTCTCTGCTCTTCCTCTTCTCTACTCTACTTTTAGGCCTTTCTTATTATCTTTCCATCTTCACTCAAGAACCACTTTTCCACGACTCAACTACAAGTATTTATATACTTCAACAACCTTGAAATGATAATCAAGGTTGGCATTACAGTCATCAACCATTGGAGCAATCTCCAAGGTCGGCATTACAAACATTTACAAAATAGGTCTTGACCTATTACAACATTATGCAAAGGGGATGAAGTAAAAGTGTACGCGGATCACACCACGCCTTAGCTGGGACTCAAACACAACCTTCCATGCTTCATCATGCTTCCACAATCTTCTAGAGATCTCCGCAATCACTGGGATTAACCGGGTCGGCCAAAGTTGGTTACACAATACGCTATCTAAGAATAATCTTCAAACATATTCACAATTTTTCCATGTGGACCAATGTAATGATAGGAACATGATCAAGTGGTATCCACAAGCACGTTGTAATCATTAGGAGCAACCACACAAACCTTAACCACTTTGACAATAGGATCTTCACACCGGAACACATGAACTTCATTGTCTTCAACTTTCATAAAAGAAAGATAATTTGTGGACCACTAGAACATGAACCATTACAATTGTAGGCACCTATAATCATCCCAGACTTCCTTCTAGAACTACAGAGTAAAATACTTTATTGCAAAGAAATGCGGAGCAAAATACTTTCTCCCTGTCCCAATTAAACTTACAAAAAAAGTAGGTTTTACTCTGCTAAATACAACTCTCTCAATTCTTCACACCGAAAGTTCAAACTCAGGATTTAGTATCTTCAGACATTCCTTTAAGTAACTTCCAATCCATAGACCAAGATCTTCACTCAGCAAGAAATGCAGAGCAATCTACCATACTATTCTTTCAACATACAACTCATTGTCTATACTACACTTTACTATAACTCACTTGTTTCTTCTGGAGAGACTAATTTTCTCAATATCCTCAACATACAAAGCTTCTAAAAAATTAATAGAATAAGATACAGTTGACACCAATGGAAACAAAGATATGTTGACATCAATGACAACACCAATTAGGCACATAATTGCAACAATCTCCCCCTTTGTCGTTGATGGCAACATATGATGTGAAAAATGGCAACAACCATCAAGATATGATTCTCCTCCTTTCTCTTTACACACCTGCACTCCTTCTAAAAGATTCTCCCGCTTTCTCTTTACACATCTGCACTCTTTGTCTATCTAAGTTTTTCACATGACTTCTCTCTCCCTTTGACATCAATGGCAAAGGGCACATACTTGCACTCTTCTGCTCTGATCCAATCTTTCTTCTGAACTCTCTAACTACTCCCCCTAAGAAGTAGCCCTAAAAGGTATCAATCCAGATCTTTGAGCATCTTTAGAGTGATGCACTATTATGCATCTTAGTTTAGAGCATGAGGGGTGATAACCCCTAACTTTTCTCTGAGATACTCAAAGGTATCCTTAGGTAGAGGCTTGGTGAAAATGTCTGCAATCTGATCTTTGGTAGAAACATACTCTAACTTGACTTCATTCTCTATCACCTTTTCTCTCAAAAAATGATACCTAATGGATATGTGCTTTGTCCTTGAATGCATCATTGGATTCTTTGATATGTTTATGGAACTTGTGTTGTCACAAAAGATTGCGATTGGATCCTCATACACAACTCCGATGTCCTTCAAAGTTTGCTTCATCCATAACACTTGAGTGCAACTGCATGTTGCTGCAATGTATTCTGCTTCTACAGTAGATAGGGATATTGAATCATGTTTCTTACTCAACGAAGATACTAACCTTTTCTCAAGAAAAATGCACCTCCACTTGTACTTTTTCTATCATCCACATCTCCAGCCCAATCTGCATCAGTGTATGCAGTAAGAGTAAAGTCATTGTCCTTAGGGTACCACAAACGATAATCTATTATACCTTTTAAATATCTCAGAATTCTCTTGACTTCCATCACATGTGATTCCTTGGGTTTTGCTTGAAATCTTGCCACAAGACATACTACATGCATTATGTCAGGTTTGGTTTGGGTCAGATAAAGTAATCCTCCAATCATAGATCCGTACCTTTTCTACTCTGTCATGGGTGAGTTATCATCTTTACTCAAATTACAACCAGTTATCATAGGTGTGCAAACTGGTTTAGAGTCTTCCATCCCAAATTTCTTTAACAACTCTTTTAGATACTTAGACTGAGAAATGAAGATACCTTTATCTGATTGACTTATTTGCAGACCAAAAAAGAAGTTCATCTCTCCAAACATGGACATTTCAAATTCACTTTTCATTTCCCCCAAAAAAACTAAGTAGATACCTTCATTGCCTCCGAAAATAATGTCATCAACAGAGACTGCAACAATTAGGATTTGGTCATCATTGATCTTGAAGTAGATATTGTTGTCTGTAGTACCTTTACTGAACCTATCTGTATCAAATACCTATCCAACCGTGCATACCATGAACTGGGGACTTGTTTTAATCCATACAAGTCTTTCTTCAATCTACATACAATGTCACCCTAAACTGATGACTGAAATACTTCCAGTTGTTCAATATAGACTTCTTCCAGAACTTCACATCCGTTTGGTAAACCTTAAAATCTTTGTAGGCTGCAAAGGCCAAAAATATCCTTATTGCTTCAATCCTTGCCACTGGAGTAAAAGTTTCTTCAAAGTCTATTCCTTCAACTTGAGCGTATCCTTTGCATACCAACTTTGCTTTGTTTCTTACCACTTCACCATTCTCATTCATCTTGTTTCTGAAGACCCACTTTGTGCCAATAACATTCTTATCTACTGGTCTAGGAACAAGATCCCAAGTTTGATTCTTCTCTATTTGCATCAATTCCTCTTCCATAGCTTTTGTCCAATTCTCATCTTTGCAAGCCTCATCCACAGTTTTAGGTTCAATCTTGGAAATTAGACAGAAATTTACTTATTCCTTTGCATCCTTTCTTCTAGTTAAGATCCCTTTGCTCTTATCTCCTATGATTTGATCTTCAAAATGGCTGAGTCTTATATACCTTGGAGTTGTGGTAGCACTTACCAAAGTTTGCGCTTCTTCATCTGATTTGTCTTCATGCTACACCACTTTTGAAACATCCTGATCATCTGACTCATATCCACTTAATTCTAAAGATATTTCCTAATATTCATCAACTTTAACATTTGCACTTTTAATGATCTTATTCAATCTCTTATTATAGCACTAGTAGGCCTTGCTCTTAGTGGAGTAACCAAGGAAGATTCCTTCATCACATATAGCATCAAACTTTCCTAGAACTTCTTCTCTTTTGATATAACATTTGCTACCAAAAATTTTGAAATATTTCACAGTAGGAACTTTACCATGCCACAACTCATAAGGAGTCTTAGAACTATTACCTTTTACTTGGACTCTATTTAGAATGTACATACAACAATCTGAATTGCCTCTCTCCAATATGCTTCCAGAAGATTAGCTTCCTTCATCATGGTTCTAGCAGCTTCTTGAACTGTTCTATTTTTCCTTTCAACAACTCCATTTTGTTGTGGATTTCTAGGTGCAGATAGTTGTCTCTTTATTCATATTATTCACAAAAAAAATTGAATTCTTTTGATGTGAACTCTCCTCCTCTATCTGACCTTGGGCATTTGATTTTCAAATCCATCTCATTTTCAACCATTGCCTTGAAAGCCTTAAACTTTTGCTCTTTCAAAAAGGTGACCCAAGTCATTCTAGAATAATCATCAATAAGCAACATGAAATACATGTCTCCTTGCAAACTTCTTACTCTAGTAGGTCCACACAAATCTATATGCACTAACTCAAGTAGTCCTCCCACTGATTGGTCCTTTCTTTCGAAACTTGTTCTTGTCTATTTTCCAAATTGACACTCCTTGAAAATAGGATTAGCAGGCTTCATAAGCTTAGGCAGATCTCTAACAACCTATGCAGTACTTATCTTTATAATATTATCAAATTTTATGTGACACAACCTTCTATACCATAACCAACTCTCATCAGTCTGAGTCAACAAGCAATAGTTATCAGTTCCTTTCAAATGATAGATATTACCTCTGGTCTTCTTTTCATCCGATGCCCTTCCAGAGACCATAATTCGTTCCATCAAAATACGACACTTCCTTCTTGTAATACATTTTGGATCTTCCTCAAACTATTAAAATTTCTTCAGAGGAAACTTTCTCTAATACCAATTGTTGATATGCATCGGACAACTAAGAAGGGGGGTGAATCAGTTGTCTCAAAAACTTAAATACGTTCTACAATTAAACATTAATCACTTATCCACAATTATTATGTTTTAACAAAGAATGCATGAAATTAGAAACTTAACCACAGATACAACATCAAACACAAGAGACACCAGAGTTTATGTGGAAAACCCCAAGGTGAGGAAAAATCACAGAGAGGATTAGCTCTCAATATATATTGCAATCTTGAAATAATGATGTTCAAGCTTGGTCACTCCACAGGCCTAAACATATTGGCTCACTGCCATGAAGAACAACTAGGTCTAATAGGCTCACTGCCTCAACCCTAAACCTAGCAAGATTACAATAAGGGTTGTTAAACCCTACTGGTGGCTCACTGCCACGATCAACACCTTTTTATGTATGTGATTGAAGTAAAACAATTCCTCTGTTGTGCTCTACCTCTACTCTACTCTTCCTCTTCTCTGCTATGCTTTTGAGCCTTTCTTATTATCTTTCCATCTTCACTCAAGGACCACTTTTCTATGACTCAACTACAAGTATTTATACACTTCAACAACCTTGGAATGATCAAGACCTATTTCTAATTTCTACTTCTACTCATGTCATAAGTTTTGACATGAATTATTACTTTGATTTATGATACTATGTATGGAAATGGAACACTGTGACTACTTTTTAGTAGGATTTTTGACCCAAGGGATTCCAAGTTGACCTCATATAAGAAAACCTACTAATAAACCTTGGGATGTATTTCTATCAAGGGCTCAAGTGGGAATGGGAGGGAGATGGAACAATTTCTAAATTTTTATTAAGGACAAATGAACACTTAAAAATTGACCAATTCTTCAAATTCTAGCAAACATACAATGATCTTGATATTTATAAATGCTCCTCACAATTTTTTGTAGCATTCCAACATGATTTGCACCCATGGTGGCAATCCCATCTTTCTGCAACTAATCATTTAATTGCCGCCATTTAAATTTTAAGGCAAAAAATTAAAACAATATTCTCATTATTTTAATGTGGACTTGGTACTTTTGATTTAATGTTCTAAATCAATATTCACATTACCAAGGGAACGTTATTGATAAGGTTTAATAAATAAAGCCTCATAAACCACATTTTAAAGTATTATAAAGGGGGAAATGAGAAGCAAGGAGAACTTATCCCATCACACAGTGCATATTTGAGATCTCGTACACTATAGAAGACTGTGATGAGTATAAATTTGGCAATGGACTTCTGGATAAAAAACTTATCAATATAAAAAAAAATTGTAGTAATCCTTCACGTGCAAATGAAGGAATGGAAAATAAAGTTTAATATTCATGGAGGAGTTTTATTGCATCGCTCTCCATCTCATCACAATTTCATTCTCTTCTTTATTTTCAACCCGACAATGGAGAGAAATTAAAGGTTTCACTTTATTAATATTATAAAAATCTATAGGAGGTAAAATGTTATTAAAACAAAGGGAAATCATGTGAGAATGCTTCTTGTTTTGTTGCTCATGAATGTATTAAAAATATAGTGGTAAATATAGGGGTTTTGGATGAGAATTTACCAACAAACAAAAGGAAATCATAGAAAGCAAAGGGGAGGCACCATTTTGGAAGTTTGTGCTTCTTTCAAAATAGCAAAACATAGCTATTACGAAGAGAAGGTGTTAGGTACAACTCTATTTATTTTCTTCTCTATAAAGAGTGAGGTGCTAAAGTTAGGGAATGAGTTTAAAGTTTGCAAGGAGATGGAATGCTGAAATAAAGGGTCTTTGTTATAGTTGTGCATTAATAGAATTTGCTATTATTAAAACCAAAAGGGATGCCATTTGCTAAGCTCCCAATGAAAATGTGCATGGGAATTATGCAACAAAAGAATGCATTAATAGAATTCGTTATTATTAAAACCAAAAGGGATGCCATTTGCTAATTCGTTATTCTAAAAATTGTTATAGTGAATGAAAAAATGGAGAGAGGGGTGTGGGAGATAAAGAAATCAATGAAAATGTGCATGGGAATTATGCAACAAAAGAATGTTTAAAAATGTGGAAACAAGAAATATACAGAATGGGGTGAAGCGCCATGCTATGGGTTTTATTTTCTATGTCTATGAGCGCAAATATTAATAATGAAGTAAGGTGTCCTATTTGTGGTTGTTTGTTACTAAAATATGTTGCTATTAGAGCTAAAGAGGAACACCCTAGTGAAGTTGAGCCTCTGTCCAAAATTACAAAGCATAGTTGGACAAGTATTGAAATGAGTATCCTGTCAAAAGAACAAAATGCATGTAAAAAGCATGATAAGTATTTTAATATAAAATAAGAAGGTGAATAATGGTTTTCGACAAAGTGTTTGATGAAATATCTTAGTTGGATACAAATGAAAATAGGGAGTTCTAGGAGGCAAAATTGCTTAATAATAATGAGTTTTCACTTTCCAGTGAAAGGATAGAGGTTGGAGGGTAAAATTTTTCAACTGCAGGGTGAAAATTAAGCTTGAAAATCACTTTTACCATAGGGGTAAAATTTTGGAAATGAGTATAAAAATTTGGGAAAATATTTTTTTCTAGTTGACAAAATGGAAGGACTCAAAGATATTGTTAGCATATTCTTTTATGCCCAAGTGCAATTACAAATTAGAGGTCCATCTTGTGACAGATATCACCTTCCTCTTCAATCTTCATTCTTCTTCTATAAATTATAATTTATGGATCATTGTAAGGGTTGGTCTCTATTCATGCTTGTAGGCAAGGCTTGAAGTATTGGAGCTGACCTAGGTTATGCCTTTAGGCTACAATGTATTAGATGTTTGATTTATGCATAGACACATATATTTGTTAGGCAATTTATATAATAGCTTTGTAATTCTTTTCAATAAATCAATATAAGACCACACTTCTATTAACAATTTTATATTTTGTCTCCATGGATTTTTGAGTGTTTCAAGGAATTCAAGGAGTTCCTGGTTTACATTTGCTATTCTCTATATTATGTTTTTGTTAGTTTACATTCAAGGGTTACAGTAAAATGTGTTTTGTTTAAGCTTTTTAAGCATAAATTATTTCAAGGCTGATATGTGGGGCATTTCAAACTTGCTATGAATAACTACGAATGGGTTTATTTCTTAGAATGGAAGGGCAACTTAGGGTCTAATGTTTTTGCAAAGCAAAAACCTAGACAATTAGACTCAATTGAATATCATGATTTTTTTTTCATTGTGGGTTTTGGTCCAAGTATGACTATGTTGTTGTAGGACTAGGCACCGAACTAGTAGTTGAAACTAACCCTACACATTTTAAATGAGAATTATCTGTGTTGTGCCTGTAAGTTATGTATAAGTTATTTGTCTTTCCATATGCACAAAATCTAATATTATAAATATTGTCAAACCTAATGTGAACTTACAGTGAATGCAAATCTTTAGAGGACTTATATTATCTTTCCCTAAGTTAATGATGTGAGAAGCCACAAATGGATGAACATGCAGGGATTATTAATCAGGTTACCATCTTAAGACAGACCCTATAACCTAGCTGCCTTAATTAGAGATCTTCCTTGTTGTCAAATCAGTTATCTTCATCCTTCAAAGATCTCTGGGAATACCCTCCCAAGCTTGGTAGGGTTCAAAGTGTAGAAGATGCCTATCCACCCTCTTATTTATTATTTTTTTCTTAGCCTTGATTTGATCATAGGTTTCCTCCCTTTGTCTGAATCAATTTGGACCCTGTGTCTAGTTATTGTGGTAATTATCTAAAAATTGAGGAATGCAATAAAAAAGAACCAACAAGATCTACAAAGCCACTTCACTAAGGAAACAGTCACCCCTAAGAGTGAATGCCTCTATTCCCTAAAAAAACCCTTGGCCATAAAAGAGAAGAATAGTTACTTAATGATTTAATTATGTAATGTCCCCTTTCTAGCTACAATGTTAATCTATCATTGGGGTACCGTAGACTAACAGTTTGGTTAGAGAACCATGGTATTTTGTCCTTGGATGTGCAATTCAGATGTTGTAGATGTGGTTTGGATCCAGTTGGCAGTTGTCAATGGTGACTTGGCTTGTTCAGGCTTGTATTTACTATTTTTAGTACGTTCGGGATTGGTGTCGGAATGGGATTTTCAGAGTGGAGTTGGATTCGTATTGTCAAGACCTTTGGACAATGAGCTATAGATCATTGGGTTTCAATATGATCTTGATATTTATTTTAAAGTCTGAAGTTATAACATATTATTTGACTAGAATTTATAAATATTAAGTGACATATGAAAATGAAAAAGTCACTAAAAGAGAGAGCTTGGGCGCCCATTCCTAGGGGACATAAAATAATTTTAAAACATAAAGTTTCCCCCCAAAATCCAATGCCTCACTTCCAGTGGGGAAATAAAAGATGAAAAAAGAGTTCATTTGGGTATGCGATGTTTATGATATTTTCTCCTATTTGGCTCTGCTTGGGTTTTTTGGTGTGAGGATTTGAAGGATCCAAACCAAAGGCTCTTGGAGACAAAAACCTCCCTGAGTAAAAACATTCTACAAATGTTCAATACCATCCAAAGGTGCTTCTAAGGCGGATGCATCCAGTATTCGCATTGGTGCTTCATTGAGATTCATTTGATGAGGGTTTTGAAGAACTATATGTTATTTTCTACAACTTCAATGGAAGTTCCTTTTATGCAGATTATAGGATTGATTATAATGTAGATCTGAGGGAGTTTGGGACTACATTTTCCTTACCTTGCTGGCCATACTTACTCGTAGCTTGGTCATACCTTGTTGTGGGAGATTTTGGGAAGTCTTATTTGCTATTTGGTCGTCCATTGCATTCTCATCGTATTAGAAGCGGCATTCAGAGTAGTTAGAGCAATTTTTGGTGGACATTGGCACTTGCATTAGCTGATATACACTACAGCTAGGTCGTACAAGGCTGCTAGGTGGACATGGGGATCATTGGGACTCCTTTCTCATTATAGCTGCCATTATTTCTCACTATGGGAGGCATCTAGGGCTTATTTATATACATTGTATACTCAATACTTTCATTTTCATGGAGTTGTGAATTAATACTGTACTACCCACTTGTTGGTCCAGCTTCAGCATAAGTATGAAGTTGTATTTCTCTATATGGGTATGTCATAGTAATTCATATTTGGCCTATTTGTGATTTGGGTATCTATTATTTCCTCAATATCTATTGTATATTTTCTGGGTTTGCATTATATGCTATCTATTGTATGTTCTGGCAACACACATCTACAGGAAAACTGAAACCCCTTCTGCATCTTCTCTCTAGTCTGAAAGAACACCTTAAAAATTAAAAAATAACAATAAAAATATTCAAAAAGGAACCAACAGGTGTCAGACATACAGTGGTATTAGAGCACAACTCTTCCTGCCATCCTGTGAGGTCAGATTCAGACATGCGGAAGAAAACATGAGACATGTAGTCAGGTACTAGTAGATATTACCTCAAGCAGAATAGGTCTAGAATAGATTTATAGGTTCCCTAGAGAGATCCTTCTGATACAGATAGAGGTAGCAGCCACAGAGGAACAATCGGTGGTCTTTTACAGTGAAGAAGACCTTGAGGTACCAAGGACAGATCCATTTTCAAGTGAGATTCTAGTATAGGTTGAGGAGATGGGTGATAGAGACAATGAAGAGCCTAGCATGCGAGAGATTCTGAACTCGTTGGCTAGAGGGTAGCTTGCAATAGAGAAAACCATGTGGGAGTCACAAGTAGAATTGACTCACATCCTTGCCCAGTTGGTTCCCCGTGATGGTAGAAATAATAGGGATAACAATAATAATAACAAAAGAAGAAACATGAACAACTATGGAGATAGAAACAGGATTAATGTTAAAGGTGACATGAATAATGGAGAGAGGCATAACAGTGATAGGCAGAATGCTGATAGGCACAATGGCGACATGTACAATGGGGATAGACACAGAGACATAGAAGATGAGGGTGAAGCTTCAGTCACCAATAGGAGGGTTTCCTAGTTGACAGCCAGTGATAGGCCTGGTATACCCATATTTTCACCCAGGAACAATGTTCCTGAACAGGAGGCCACACAACTAGATTTTCAGGAGGAGATTCTGAGAGATTGGAGAGCATCTAGTGAGGAGTTCAAAACAAAAATGACATTTGGGGAGTATTTAGATCTGAGAATGAAGCATAGACCCCGTAGAGGAAACAAACAGCAAAACCAAGAGCTTCAAAAGAAAATGAGTAAAATGACCTTGCCTTACTTTGACAGGTCCAGCAAAACCTCTACTAGAGCTTGGGTCCAGAAGTTGGACAGTTATCTCCAGATCATCCCCATGCCAGAGACCAATGCCATTACATATGCAGCTCTACACTTAGAGGGCAATGCACATAAGTGGTGGAGAAATGGTAAGGTCACCTGTGACATGACCAGATCACATCCTATGTTGAGTTCACAGCTAGACTCATATACAGATTTGACAAAAAGGATCCAGAACCACAGTTTAAGGAGTTGGCTCAACTCATACAGAGTGGACCAGTGGATTCGTACATATCAGAGTTTTAGGACCTCTCAGTGATGGTCTCAGATATTTCTGAGCGTAGATTGATCGTGCTCTTCATTGATGGGTTAACAAATCCTCTTCGTGGTTGGATCAAGGGATTGGACCCTTCATCATTACAGGAGGCCATGAAAAAGGCTAGTGATATGGAGTATTCTGTTTGGAGAAATAAGTTTCAGTCCAAGGGTTTTCAACAAAGGAGAGATAAGGAGAAGGATAGAAGAGACTTCTAGAGAGATTTAGGATGGGAGCATAAAGGTTCTTCTAGGTTGGATAGTGACCAGTTGAATGACCTCGAGAGGAAGATGCTCTGTTTTCACTACTGAGAGCCTTGGGATCCTAAGCACAAGTGTGTTGTCCAAGGGAAAGCTAAACAATTGGAATACTTTTCAGTAGATGAGTTCGTAGAATTAGAGACACATTCAAAGAAGCAATTAGATGATAATGATGACTGATGTTGCATCTGAAGCATCGGATAAGGAAGAGGAGACATCCCTACCTACAACACACATCTCGAGCATTTAGAGAGAGGGATCATTCTAGATGAGAGGAGTACTTGGTGGATAGAGAGTGATCATATTACTTGACACAGGTGCTACTCACAATTTTATAAATGAGGGCTTGGTTGCGAAGAGAGGGCTCAAGATTGAAGAGTTTAAAGGATTTAAGGTGAGGGTAGCTGATAGATTTGTACTCACTTGCACTAGGAGAATACCCAATCTCACCATATTGTTGAACAATTATACATGCTACTCAGATTTCTATGTTGTTAGCATAGGTGAGATGAATGTGGTGTTAGGAATGCGATGGTTGCATGACATTGGGGAGTTCACACTCAACTTGAGGACTATAGAGATGAAGTTTGAGGTGAATAGGGTATGACATGTGGTTAGGGGTATTTCAGATGTTGGGTTGAGAGTGATTTCACTCAAGAGGATGGAGAGGTTGATTCGACATGATCAGGTGCAGTGGGCATCAGAGGTGATGGTGATACCTGTAGTGTCAGAACAACAAAAGCGTGAGTATCCACCTGATATACAGGCTCTTTTGACTAAACACATCAAAGTGTTTAGTGATATACCACCAGGTAAACTCCCTGATAAGGGTATTGAGCATGTTATTGAGTTGGAAGAGGGTGCTAAGCCAGTGATTACTACACCTTACAGGCACCCGAAGAGATACAAGGATGAGATCGAGAAGGTTATCAAAGATCTTCTTGAGATGGGGCATATAAGGCCAAACAAAAGTCCATTTGCCTCATAAGTGGTCTTAGTGAAGAAAAAAGATGGAACCCTCAGAATGTGCATTGACTATAGAGAGTTAAACAAGAAGACCATTAAGAATAGGTACCCTATACCCCGAATTGATGAGTTGATAGATGAGTTGCATGGGACCTGTTCTCCAAGATAGATTTGAGATCTGGATATCACCAGATTCAGGTCTGGGATGAAGATGTGGAGAAGACAGCTTTCAGGTGCCATTATGGGCACTTTGAGTTCCTGGTCATGCCATTTGGTTTGACCAATGTACCAGCCACTTTCCAATCTTGTATGAACAGGGTGTTCAGAGAACAGTTGAGGAGATTTGTGTTGATATTTTCTGATGACATATTGATTTACAACAGGACTTGGGAGGAGCATCTAAAACACATTGACATTGTGCTAAGCATTTTAGAGCAGGAGTCCTTATATGCAAAAATGTCAAAGTGTAAGTTTGGTATGACTGAGTTGCTATACTTGGGTCATATTATCAATGTTGGTAGTGTGAAGGTAGACTCAAAGAAGATTTGGCCAATCATTGATTGGTCTCCACCAAAGAATATCTATCATCTTAAGGGATTCCTTGGTCTTTGTGGGTATTATCACCATTTTGTGAAGGGTTTTTCACAGTCAGCTACCCCCCTCATAGATTTGACTCAGAAGGATGCTTTTAGTTGGTTAGGGAGTGCACAGGAGTGCTTTGATAGGCTCAAGGAGATTATGAGTACATGTCTTGTGTTAGCTATTTCATATTTTAGCAAACCTTTTGGGTTATAGTGTGATGCCTCAGGGGAAGGCATTGGTGTGGTGATAATGCGGGACAAACACCCCATAGCATTTGAGAGTAGGAAGTTGAGTCGTGTAGAGTGGAGTTATAGTATATATAACAAGGAGATGTTAGCCATCATGCATGTGTTGGCTAAATTTAGACAATATTTAGTGGGAAGTTTGTGGTGAAAACAGATCACAATAGTCTGAAGCATTTCCTTGGGTAGAAGGACCTGAACGTGAGGTAGTAGAAGTGGGTCAGCAAGCTTCAGGCCTATGACTTTGACAGTGTTTATGTCAAGGGAAAGAAAAACATAGTTTCTAACACCTTGTCCAGGAGGCCCCATTTGTGTGCACTAGGTGCTATTTCATATGATTTAAATATCTATAGAATATGCTAAGGACAAATGGGCTACTGGGATTATAGATGGCACTATCAAAGATGACAAATACATAGTGGTAAATGACTTGATCATTTACAAGGACATGATCATCTTAGTGCTAGGATCAGAGATGAAACAGAGGGTTTTGAGAGTGTTCCATGATTTGCCTATGGCTGGACATCTTGGTTACTTCAAAACATACAGGCAGGTTAGAGAACGTTTCACTTGGAAAGGCCTCAAAACAAAAGTATTGAGATATGTGAGAAAGTGCCCGACATGCAAGCAGAATAAATAGGAGCACTCTTTTTTAGGTGGACTATTGTAGCCCCTATCCATTCCTGAGAGGGAATAGGATAGTATTTCTATGGACTTTATCACAGGGCATCATGATCTGTAGCTCAAATGGTCTCTCATGAAGTATCTATTGGTCTGATCATTATTACCGTACTAATACATGTAGGTTCTCATAATTTGAGTGAGATCGTCAAGGTGCAAAGGCAGATATGGTTTGGTATTCCCTTGTTCCCTGTATTGGTTATGTCCTCCATCCCTCATCCAGCAGAAACTAATTGAGCTCCTCTTGATCTCCCAGAAGCGGAAGTTGAATTAGTTGTAGGCTATAATGCAAAATATGCACGAGATGTGATCCTCGGAAGTTCATTGTTGGCAGAAGACGATGTCCCAGGTGGGGACTAATTAGGACTGAAACTGTTGATAACTGAGAGGGGGGTGAATCAGTTATCCTAATAATTTCTTCCTTCTGAACTTTCTTATTAATCAATGCAGCATTAAATCAAACAGACAAACATTACTAAGAAATGAAAAACACATGACACAGTATTTTTGACGTGGAAACCCTGTTAAGGGAGAAAACCACGGGGTGATTAACCCAAAGATTATTCTCTGTTAGAAGAATAAGGAATTACAAAATGGCACTTGCCAATTAGGGCTCACTACCTGAGCACACTGCTCACAAAGAGGCTCACTGCCTACAAGGAGACACACTGCCTACAAAATAATGTCATACAATACTTGAACTGATTGGAAGCATCCACATATGCTGGAGTTCAGTTCCGGTTAGGCTCAGTACACTGATTTGCTGTACTTCATCTTTCCTCTTCTCTTTATTCTGCTTTTCTTTCACATACCAGATCTTTCTTACTGCTTCTGTTCTGCTCTGCTCTTATTCGCATATCACATCGCATAACATCCCTTCTCATTACTAAATCCATCCTATATATATATCTGCACAAGTGATTTCATTATCTTTCTAGTCGGCACCCGGAACAGTCTATCTTCTCACAAACTCTGTTCTATCGGCTGAATCCTTGCACATCAAGTAATGCGGATCAAGCATATACTTGTAGATATCATTAATCATGTCGGCCAAACATGATTCATGCCTTCACAACCTTTACCATCATCAGTAACACATCCAGAAAATAGTCTGATGTTCTGTCAGTCAATTCTTCCTCTGTTCACACTGTCACTCAAGAATCCGGTACTCAACTATTCATATCTTTTTCCTTGTCCATCACCGAAGGCTAAATCCTTGGAATATATCACTCAAGGTAGTCCTCTTGACTTCCTCAGATCCACACTGCACCAAGATACTTCCTCTAAGAGATCCAGACATGTCTGTCGGACCTTGCCACATGCTCTGTTCTTGTTCACCGGACCACAATAATCTTCATTTTGACTTCCGGTAGAGACACGCCATGACTTGCAGATATGTGGGATGACCTTTGTTGCTATCAATGACAACAACCATGAATCCATATAGTGTCTCTTGCCAACAATCTCCTCCTTTGGCATTGATGGCAACACTTAGTGAAAAATGACTAAGTGTTTACACTATGCTCCCCCTTGGCTGATGCTCTGTCTTTATATACATTTTTCGAAGCTCCCCCTTAGTTGGATTTCTCATTTTTCACTACTCCTAACTCCCCCTTTGACATCAATGGCAAAGGGTAGGGTCCACACACCAAAATTTTCAAGAATTTTACTATACTTGGCTGTATATTACATATTCACAAAAACTGAAGAATGTCTGCAAAGGATGTCTTCAATTGGATGAGTTCTATAGCCCAACTTTGCTTCATTCTATCCAAAATTGAAATGTGACCACTCAACAAAAACACAAAAGCTTCTGCCCTCTTAAGATCTATCGGATCATTGGTTTGGGCGGTAGTCTTAGCATCACTTATGGCCTCATGCATGGTCTCTAACTTAGGGATAATCATCCTTCTAAGTTCTCCCATCCAGTTAATTATATTCTTCCTTTCCTTTTCAAAGTTCTTTATTGCATTTGTGATTGCAATAGCTTGACATTCTTCATTTACTATGGAGGAAGAGAGAGGATCAAAACTTTGAGACAAACTCAGTAGTTTGTCCTATTCCTCTTTTATTTTCTTCTCAATTTCTACTGTTGCTTTTGACCAGGAGATACAAAATTTGTAAATGTCACTGCCATCCTTAAGAGCATTTTCTAAGCTCTTTATTCCAATACTCATATTTCTCCTATCATTAGAGATTAATCCTAGTACCTCTGAGAATCTCTTATCCAAAAACTCCTTCCGGACCTTTTCTTCAGCTGATTTTTCTAGAGAATCAAAATGTGTACCAACACTGCTGACTAAGGTTTTGAGATTACCAGAAGAGGAGGCTGTGGGATCTTTCTAGACCGATGGCATAATCTTTTCAAGCACTCCAAAAGTAGCTTCTATCAACTCACAATCTTCCATATGAGACTTTAGGAGTTTTTCATTTGCCTTAGCATTTGCAAATGAAGCTATCTTCATTGTCTGTACCGGAGAGAGGGAATCAAAATTGAATGGACCTTGTAGAAGCTCCAGTTCATCAATCTCTATTGTTTCTTTGCTCAGAAATTTTCAGACAGTTTGTGCAGTGTCTCTTGCTGGAGACAGATGTTTCTTCTCTTTTGCAGTCTTGGAGCTATCCTTTGGAGTTTTCTCTCCTTCTACATTCTTACCACTATCAGTTGTGGTTTTCTCTATTGCAGTCTTCTTTTTCTCTGCAACCTTGGTACTGTCAACTTCTTTTTCTTTTACCGCTGCTTCTTTCTCCTGTAATTTCTCTTCTTCTTTAGATCCAGAGACTGTAGGGGAAACCGAAGGAGAAATGTTGGTTTGTTCAGGGCCCATCTCTTCTGTTGCTTTCTTAGAAGTTTCTTCTGCAACACTTGTGGATGAGGGATCAGTACCCAAGTCCTCTACAACAGGAAGATTAAACTTTTTGAAGGCCTTCCGGAGGATCTCTTCTATATCCATGGCCACCTTGTCAGTCTCACTAAGCATGAGTTGATTCATCCTTGCTTTACTCCTGAACTCATCTTTGCAGTCTTTCAATATTATGTTCATTGTCTTGGGATCAATTTGAGGATATAGCTGAATAGCTATCTACTCCCGGATCTCAAGATCTTTTGCCAGGGCATTGTTCTTTCTTATTTCTAACTCCTTTTCTAGGCTTTTAGGAATTAGAGATATAATCTCAATGAAAGCCTTATTGTATATGTTCAGATACCTGATTGTGGCTTCCTGTAGAATCTTTTGGTCAGCCTCATTGTAGTCATCATAGAATTTAGCCATTGGTTGAAGGTTTCCATCCACAGTGACTAATTTGATTACACTCTCTAGAGACAGGGTGGGCTTTTCAACAAATTCCCCTGCCATTTCTTCCTCGTCTTGGCCTATGGAGGGTTTACCGGATCCTTTCTTTTTCTTCTTCTTTATTTCCTTTACCCCCTCATCTGATTCAGTTTCCTCTTCATCTTTCTGACTTGTATAAGCCCTTGTGGCTTTTATTTTAGACCTTTTCTCTCCTTTACTAGATGTTTGACCTTCTGGTTTTGATGTTTTTGAGCTTTTGGTTGTGACAGGTGTAGATCCTTTTGATGATCTGGTCCGGGTTGAGGTTTCCACCGGAGTACTTTTCTTGCTTTTCTTTTCTGCCTCTTTCTTCTCTTCCTCAGCCTTTCGCCTCTTTTCCCAGTTGGTATCAAGTGCCTCCTTTGGGATGCCTAGGCCTTGAGCAATATGTTCTACTTCTTTTCTCACCTTCCTCTTTATCTCAGGTTCTCTGAGTTCCACATGGATCTTCACACTCAGTTCCTCAAAGGTTCCAAACCTCTCTGCCTTTGGATCTTTAGGCTGACTTAGCATGTGTTGAACATGCAACTCCACAATCTATTCATCCACTTCATACCCCATGGGCATGATCCACATAGTTCTTGGTTCTACTACCTCCATTAGGCACTGATCTGTTTCTACCATAAAACATACTGTGTCTTTGTACTTCTCAATAAGAGACTGGGGAATTCTTTCTCTTGCTTGCATCATGCTCTGAAAGTTCTTGAAATATCCCCACAGGACTGTATTTCTTGCTTTAGCATCTCCAAGTCCATGCAAATAATCTCTGATTTGGATGGTAACTGGTCTGTCATTCTGCCATATCCATCCACTGGATCCGGGAAGATCATTCATGTAATAAAAGAATAGACAAAGGATCAAACTACCATACTTGAAGGAGTTCTTCTTGTCCTTCTTAATCTTCTGCAGATTTTCCAAAAGTTGGTTTAGAAGAAGCTCACACAAATCATAGTCTGCATTTTCTTTTAGCATTTGATATGCTGTGTAAATTGCAGTTCCCGGCACTAAATTTTCCCTACTGGAGTGATAAATCTTGTAACCGATTATCATAGATGCAAATTTGACATCCAGTTCAGTGATGTCTTCAATTGTCATAGCTCTCTGATCAAATTTTGATCCGGTTGAATCACTAACTGTCTGATTTTTGACAGACTTGAGGATAGGTATTCCACCGGATGAGTGCAAACCGGTTACAGCCCTAATTGCATCTTTGGTGATCTTAAAAGGCTTGTTCAACCATAGGAAATTGTCATGCACTCTACTCAGTACATACCGAACCCATTCATCTTCTTCAAAACAGGGGAAATGAATGCACTGTGCAAAGTACTTATCCCAGATGGCTTTATACTGAGGTTTAATCTCAAAGGAATCATCTATCAATTGTTTATGATAGATATCCATCAATTTTGATTCTCCAAATTCTTCAATATTCGCATGTATGTAAACCCTAATGTCCTCCGTATACAATACACCATGCGGAACACTAGAGAAGGCTCCTAGGGGATCTACCTCCAAAGATTTGTATGGATGTTTCTTGAATGTGGGGCGAGGTCTATCAGAGATCTTAACTATATTCAGAGTAGCCATTTTTCAAAAGATTTGCAGTGAGATATTAAAGACAGAAAATACCTTATGCACCTTTGGTTGCACGGAGTTGGTTTGATTGATTTCTGGATGTAATAACTTCTGTGAGTGATCTTTGATAAACTTGATGAATTTTGTTGCAGAGCTCCACTTTTCATTTCTTCTTGAGTGCAAAATGAACAAGTGATTAATGAGAAATCCCTTATATTGCTCCGCAAACCCTAATATCTGATTGCAATAAATGCTCGACCTACATTATTCTGGTTTGCCTTATTCGGATGACTTGAAGAACTGGATCAGTCCTGATCTATGAACATCATGTGGATCTTCCAACCATGAACAAATCAAGATGACACATCACAAGGACATCCCAAATACTCTGTCCAATCTGCAGAATAAGATAATGCACTTCTGGATCTCTCTGGACCTTTTTGTAATCCTCTGTCATTTCGAAGCATCTCCCAGAACAGGTTCTACATGATCGATCACAACTTCTTCACATCTTCATTCGGACCTCTAAAATCTTAGTTGGAACATCTCAAGACTCATATCTACAAACCCTTTACTCCACATCTTGTGCCTAATCCGGCACCACTTGATTGGCTGGGGGAACAAGGTTTTCTTTGTGTCTCCCCCTGAGCCAGAGCTCATTTCTTAATTTTTGGAAGGAATATCAGCACCAGAGTCTGGTGCAGATCCAACCTCTACCTTCTTTGAACTTTTCTTCACCCAAATATTGTTCATCTCATTCCTAACTTCATCCACATTCATCTTCTGTTTACCCTTGTCTTGATTCTGATTATATACCAGACCTCTTTTGTCCTGATTCTTGCTTCTGCAGACTTTTGCATTATGACCGGACCTATTACAGATTTGGTAAACAACATTTCTTTGCATATTTGACTGATAACCTCTTGATCTACATTGATTAGCCATATGACCTACTCTATTGCATGTAAAGCATCTACCATTGAATGATTTGTTCATTTGCATATTTCTGCATTCATGAGACTTATGTCCATACCTTTTGCAGTTAAAGCATTGTCCGGAGAAGGATGAATTAGTCTGATTCATTCTCTTTCTGCACTGATTAGCTTTGTGACCAAAGTGATTGCAGCTGTGGCAGTATCCATTGAAGGATGGATATCTTTGAGCATTGGGCTATCTTACCAGAGGTCTTCTAGGCCTGTTCCTTGGATTTTCTAATCCAAAATTCTTCTGACCGGATCCGGAGCTTTCTCCTGTCTCATATCCCAAACCACACTTATCATCTGCCCTCTTTTGACTTCCAAGAAGAACTTCAAGTTGAGCAGAACTTATCTTGAATTTCTCTTTATATTCATTTGCTGTTTGAAGATCCCTTTTGAGAGAGATAATTTGATCCTCAAGTTTTTCTTCATTATCTTTAGCATCTTCAAGATCAGATTCAAGATGTCTGATAATCCTATCCATCTGGTGGCAATCTTTTGATTTCTCTTTGAGAGATTGTCTTAGATTGTCTTCAATTTTTCTTTTCTCTTCAATCTCTTGAGTAAACTTTATAACTACTGATTCCATTTCATGTCTTACCATAATGACTTATTTTGATAACTTTTCACATAACTTGGTTTTCTCAGTCAGCTCTTCATTTGCATTACTTTCTTCACTTTGTCTTGCCAATTGCTGGAGCAGCTCCTTTCTCTTTTTCATAGAGAGACTTAATTTGTCTTTTAGTTCTCTCATGAATTCATCAGCCTGTTTGAGTCTTTCCTTTAATTCATTGACTTCAGAGTTTGACTGTTCAAGATCCTCAAGGGTAGTCTTGAGTTGCTCCCTTAAACCATATGCATCCATTTGAACTCCCAGATCTTCCTCAAGCTATTAGGCTCTATTAGGAGGAACTTAGCTCTGATACCAATTGTTGATAACTGAGAGGGGGGGTGAATCAGTTATCCTAATAATTTCTTCCTTCTGAACTTTCTTATTAATCAATGCAGCATTAAATCAAACAGACAAACATTACTAAGAAATGAAAAACACATGACACAGTATTTTTGACGTGGAAACCCTGTTAAGGGAGAAAACCATGGGGTGATTAACCCAAAGATTATTCTCTGTTAGAAGAATAAGGAATTACAAAATGGCACTTGCCAATTAGGGCTCACTGCCCAAGCACACTGCTCACAAAGAGGCTCACTGCCTACAAGGAGACACATTGTCTACAAAAGAATGTCATACAATACTTGAACTGATTGGAACCATCCACATATGCTGGAGTTCAGTTCCGGTTAGGCTCAGTACACTGATCTGCTGCACTTCATCTTTCCTCTTCTCTTTATTCTGCTTTTCTTTCACATACCGGATCTTTCTTACTTCTTTTGTTCTGCTCTACTCTTATTCGCATATCACATCACATAACATCCCTTCTCATACCTAAATCCATCCTATATATATCCACACAAGTGATTTCATTATCTTTCTAGTCGGCACTCGGAATAGTCTATCTTCTCACAAACTCTGTTCTGTCGACTGAATCCTTGCACATCAAGTAATGCGGATCAAACATATACTTGTAGATATCATTAATCATGTCAGCCAAACATGATTCATGCCTTCACAACCTTTACCATCATCAGTAACACATCTGAAAAATAGTCTGATGTTTTGTCAGTCAGTTCTTCCTCTGTTCACACTGTCACTCAGGAATCCGGTACTCAACTAGTCATATCTTTTTCCTTGTCCATCACCAGAGGCTAAATCCTTGGAATATATCACTCAAGGTAGTCCTCTTGACTTCCCCAAATCTGCACTACACCAAGATACTTCCTCTGAGAGATCCGGACCTGTCTGTCGGACCTTGCCACATGCTTTGTTCTTGTTCACCAGACCACAATAATCTTCATTCTGACTTCCGGTAGAGACACACCATGACTTGCGGATATGTGGGATGACCTTTGTTGCCATTAATGACAACAACCATAAATCCATATAGTGTCTCTTGCCAACAGAAACCAGGCCAACTTCTTATCGATTAGAGGTCAGGCCCAACAGCACTATTTAATTCATTCGAATGCGGGAACCATGAATCAAAATCACTGCATCTATAGCTAGAATTCTCTATAATCCCCAGAACTCTAATTGGAAAGGGGGGAGCCAACTATCAGGGGTGGGTGGGAGGCCCCGGGGTTGGGAGGAAGGGCCGCCCACCCCTGGGAGGATAGATGGGGTAGGGGGTTTGCCCTTTGAAACCCCCTACGATAGTTGGGGTGGGTGGAAGGCCCCGGGATAGGTAGATAGGGCCTCCCACCCACAATAATAGAAAAGAGGGGGCGCCCACCCTACAAGGGTGGGTGGGGGGAGATAGGGTTAGCTCAACCAACTTCTATTTGAAGGGGGCCCCCCACAATAATATATTTGAGGGGCGGCCAAATTAATAGAAATTCCCCCCTGGAGAACCTTAGCCCCCCACCCA
The DNA here is from genome assembly GCA_027924645.1 of Cunninghamia lanceolata. Taxonomy (NCBI): domain Eukaryota; kingdom Viridiplantae; phylum Streptophyta; class Pinopsida; order Cupressales; family Cupressaceae; genus Cunninghamia; species Cunninghamia lanceolata. The sequence goes on along the minus strand of BSBN01001197.1, from coordinate 1,787,359 downwards.
TCCTCGAACCACGATGATATACCGACTAGAATTCCCATCCAGGCACTTCTAGTCCCACCCAACCCTGGCTATAGTTGCCCACCCACCCCGCTACCATAAGCCTCCCACCCACCCCTGTCAGGGCCTCCCACCCACGCTATAATCCACCCACCCACCCCTTCGTTGTTGCCCAACAAATATATATTGCCTCCCCAACAACAACAACAACAATAATCTGGGGGCGGCTTCAGCGGGGGGGGCACCCCCCCACCCCTACCTCTCCTGAGGGGAAACCGTAATCTTCACTTCATTTAGATCATAGGTTTGCCTAGAACCCTCAGCTATAGTTGGGTGGGCTATCCAACTAATTAGAGAAACTGAGGGTTCTAGGTAAACCCTTGGGGTGGGTGGGAGACTATATTGCCCAATCGGGGCACTTCTAGTCCCACCCAACCCCAACTATAGTAGGGTGGATGGGAGGAGATGGCACTGGCGTTCAGGAGAGTATTAACAACCCACCCACTGACCCCGCAATATATATTTTGATTGGCGGGAGGGAGGAGGGAACTATATCTCCCACCCACATCCTATATCGACCCACCCACCCAACTATCATCCACCCAACCACCCCGCAATAGTTGCTTCAGTAGATGCCGAGGGAGGTAGATGTTGTTTTTTGAGGGGCCCAATAATATGCCCCCCACCCGGCTATCTCCCGAGGGTTCTAGGTAAACCCCTCCTCTTTACTTTGTTCAAAAGAGTGTCTCCCCTCAGCCAAAAATATGCCCCCCACCCCCTCCCGCCATAGCCCCCCACCCATCCCCTTTACTTTCCACCCACCCTATATCTCCCCCCCACCCAGTTAAGTTGTTGGCAAACCCTCGGACTTAACCAGGGCCTCTTGGCCCATAGAATAGTAGGGGCCCTCCCCCCGCCACCCACCCCAAGCAACTACAAGGGGCGGGTGGAACGGGAGGTAGATTAGTTGTTCCGGCCGTAGGGGGGAGATACAGGTTGGCTAGGAAATGGAGGTTCGAAGGCCCAGCTAGCAATGACATCTACCTCCCGGAGGGGGCCACCCACCCAACCCCACACATAGGGAACTTGTAGGGAATATCCATCTCCCCCTTCCCACCCCCCATCCTATAGTTGGCAACCACTAAACCATTGGTGTTTAGTCTAGTTGGTGTTTAGAGTAGGGCGCCAGTCACGTTTGTTCCTTCGTCGCAAAAGGTATACAATGACAAAGGTGATTCCAGTTGGCCCTTGGACAAGCACTTCAGATATAGCCGCATGTATGACGGAATATGCGTCGTAGCGGGGAATCCTGACAATACATCATCAATTGGCGACGTAAACCTAGGTGGGAATATTCGATCCCAGGGAACCATCACAGGGACGGTCAGAGGGGGGAACGTCGACGACTGTCCATCGGAGCCTAGAGGAGGGTTACTTGGAGCCTAGAAGGAGTGCACAGGCTCACCTCTTTCATAGAGATGGATGGATAGGGCAGCTGGTCAATCCCATAGATCCGATTGGTGAGAACCAGACAACCCTTCCCATATTGACTGGTGGACACAGACGGACCCATGAATGAGCAATACATCGGCGTGAATGGAGAACAACATGAATGAGAAGTGAATTAGTACTAAAGCATTGATATGCATCTCCAAAAACAGAGGGCTCGGAACCAATCCAGGAGGACTTATTGCCTTCAGGCCCTTCCCCAGTATGTTTGTTACCTAAAGTCCAGGGTCAGGATTGCATTTATGTAGTAGTGGACAGATTGTTGAAGTATGCTCACTTCTTTGCCATTCCTACCACTTACACTATAGCTCAGGTTGCAGAGTTATTTTTTAGAGAGGTATTCTGTCTACATGGGTTGCCACGGAGTATTGTGAGTGATAGGGACAATAGTTTTGTGAGTGATAGGGACAATAGGTTCCTAAGTAATTTTTGACAAGAGCTTTACAGGTTGACAGGGACAGAGCTCACCCCCAGCATAAGCTACCACCCAGAGACAGATGCCCAGATAGAGATTGTCAATAAATGGGTGGAAGGATACCTCAGAAATTATGTAGCAGGGAAGCAAAAGGCATGGAATAAGTGGCTTCACATGGGTGAGTATTTCTATAATTCCACTTATCACATTTCTATCCAGATGTCACCCTCCATGGCTTTGTATGGGTATGAGGCATCCACCTTTGTGGATTTATTGTTTGGTGATAGCAGAGTGCCTAAGGCCAAAGACCTTCTACAGGAGAGTTAGGATATCATGAGGTCTTTGAAGGAGAACATACAGAAGGCTTAGAATCAACAGAAGTAGTACATATAGATCAACAGAGGACTGTGTGATCATTTAAGGTTTGTGACATGGTTTACTTAATGTTGCAACCCTATAGGCAGTCCACTCTCAAGAAGAGTGGAGCAGAGAAGCTTAAGCCATGGTACTATGGACCTTTTAGGATCTCTAAGAAAATTGGAGAGGTAGCTTATGAGTTGGAGTTGCCAATAGGTAGTTGGGTACATAATGTGTTTCATGTATCATGCCTTAAGAAGGCGTTGGGGCATAATGTGACACCATCAGCAGAGTTACCTCCTCTTGATGAAGAGGGCAAAATTGATTGTGGTATCTTAGGCTATAATTGATACCAAGGAACACACTTTGAGGAGGAGGACTATCAGAGAATACCTAGTAAAATGGAAATACCTGCTAGTGGAGGATGCTACTTAGGAAAATGAGCAGATATTGGGGCATCCTGATATGAGATTACTTGAGGCAAGCAATCTTAGGGAGGGCAGACTGTAATGTCCCCTTTCTAGCTACAATGTTAGTCTATCATTGGGGTCATGTAGACTAACAGTTTGGTTAGGGAACCATGGTGTTTTGGCCTTGGATGTGCAATTTAGATGTTGTAGATGTGGTTTGGATCCAGTTGACAGTTGTCAGTGGTGACTTGGCTTGTTCAGGCTTGTACTTACTATTTTTAGTAAGTTCAAGATTGGTGCCAGAATGAGATTTCAGAGTGGGGTTGGATTCGTCTTGTCAAGACCTTTCCAACAAACTATAGATCATTATGTTCCAACATGATCTTGATATTTATTTTAAAGTTTGAAGTTATTACATATGTATTTGACGGGACTTTATAAATATTAAGTTAAGTGACTTATGAAAATGAAATATTAAAAGTCATTAAAAGAGAGAGCTTGGGTGCCCATTCCTAGGGGGACATAAAATAATTTTAAAACATAAAGTTTCCACCAAGAGCTAATGCCCTACTTGGTGGGGAAATAAAAGATGAAAAAAGAGTTCATTTGGATATGTGATGTTTATGATATTTTCTCCTATTTGGCTCTGCTAGGGTTTTTTGGTGTGAGGGTTTGAAGGATTCGAACTAGAGGCTCTTGGAGACAAAAACCTCCCTAAGTAATAGCATTCTATAGATGTGCAATACCATCCAAAGGTGCTTCTGAGGTGGATACATCCATTGTTTGCATTGGTGCTTCATTGAGATTCATTTGATGAGGGTTTTGAAGAACTATATATTATTTTCTACAGCTTCAATGGAAGTTCTTTTTATGCAGATTGCAAGACTAATTATAATGCAGATCTAAGGGAGTTTGGGACTACATTTTTCTTACCTTGCTGGTCATACTTACCAGTAGCTTGGTCATACCTTGTTGTGGGAGATTTTGGGAAGTCTTATTTGTTGTTTGGTCATCCATTACATTCTCATTGTATTAGAAGCGACATTTAGAGTAGTTAGAGCAGTTTTTGGTGGGCGTTGGCACTTGCATCAGCTGATATACACCACAACCAGGTCATATAAGGTTGCTAGGTGGACATGGGGGTCATTGGGACTCCTTTCTGATTGTAGCTTCCATTATTTCTCACTATGGGAGGCATCTAGGGCTTATTTGATGAATAATATACATTGTATGCTCAATACTTTCATTTTCATGGAGTTGTGAATGAATACTATACTACCCAGTTGTTGGTCCAGCTTCAACATAATTATGAAGTTGCATTTATCTATATGGGTATGTCATAGTAATTCATATTTGGCCTATTTGTGATCTAGGTATCTATTATTTCCTCAATATTTGTTGTATATTTTTTGGGTTTGCATTATATGCTATCTATTGTATGTTCTGGCAACACACATCTGTAGGAAAATTGAAACCCCTTTTGCATCTTCTCTCTAGTCTGAAAGAACACCTTAAAAATTAAAAAAAACACTAAAAAGATTCAAAAAGGAACCAACAGGTGCGGCACATTACAAATTACTAAAGCTCCATTTAACGCCCCTATCTAGTAGTTTTTGGAATAAATTATTTAATTTGAGATTTTATCTCAAATTAGCAAGTCAATGAATTATTTTTTAGGACCTTTTATAAAATGCTAGTCTTCTATGTTGACCTAATGCTACTTTCAAACTATAGGACATTTTGTATAAATTGTACTTGGGGTAACCATTGCACCTCCTTCTTGTGAGTTTTATTTTTTTCCTCAACATTCCAAAAAGATGATTTGATTTGATTTTACTTATTATTGTTGTTTTCATTGTATTTAATTTTGAAAAGCAAAATAGGTAAATGATCCTTTTCAAAATGAAAGGGGAGAGTAAGAATTTTTTACATATGTTTAGGGTAAATAAATAGTATTAATATTTATGATTCATTTTAGATCTAAGAATTAGAAATGACAAATAAATAAATATTTTAAAAATTGAATAAAGTATTTAGTTAGAAAATTGTTATAGATGTTGGATGATGATTATGGAAAACTATTAGTGAGGTTTAGACAAATGCTTTGAAATCTATGAATGTTATTTTATTTGTTGAACTTGATCACTTCTCTAACTACAAATTTGATCCCACAAGTATGGATATAATTTGACTCATGGCTTTGATTTGTGCCAGTGGATCCAATAGTTGCTAATTTATATATGAAATGTATAGACTATGCAAGAGACAAACCAATCTAAAAGTATTATTATATGTCAAACACCTATAAATGTGGAGAGAAATTGGGTTTGAGGGGAGGACGTGGCAAGTAAACAAATTATGAACACTAATCTTACCTCCTACGAGTGGCATAATTCTATTTCATCAGTTTTTTTAGAATTTAATTTTTTAATTCATTAACTAAATTTCAAAATTACTTTTTGTCAAAGGTACAAAATCGTTATTATTTATATTATAATATTACTAATACTATTAATAATATTATTAATATCCATTATTAACACTTCTTCATATATTATCTTAATTGATATTATAATAATATTGTATAATAATATAATAATAAACATAAACATAAATATAATATAATATAACAATATAATAAAAAACAAAAATATAATATAATACTATATAAAAATATTAGAATATTAGAATAATGTAATAATAAAAATATACTATTATCATATTTATAATATAAACATTGTTTATTATCAATAATATTTAATTATACTATTTTATTAGTACCTGCCTTAGGCTGGTACTATTGCAATGAGTTTGCACTTATCTAGTTATTAATCTATTGATTGCAAACCAATCAAAAGACAAGATTTTTTTTCTTGTCGGGTAAATTTGATTTAAATTTGTACTTTTCCTATGTCAACATGATAAATTTTTAACAAAAAATTATTGAAAAATGATTTATCTGTATTGTCATTGGCTGAAAAAAAATGACCTCTTCTCTGCAGATTGTCAGAGAGTGCAACAAAAAGCTATAAATGCGGAGAGAATTTGGTTTGAGGGGAGGATGTCGCAAGTAAACAAATTATGAACACAAATTTTATCTCCCACTAGTTTTTATGAATTTAATATTTTTGGGTCATTAGCTAAACATAAAAATTAGTTTTTGTCAAAGGGACAAAGTTATAATATTGATAATACTATTAAAAATATAGGATTCTACACATTTTATTTTATGAAATTAGATTATTTTTGAGATTTCAATTTATTTACTCAAGAGTTAAAAATCTAGTATTTCAATTTTATTTACTAAAAAGTTAAAAATCTACAATATCATGAAAAATATTTCAGAATGTTATTACATTTTTTATTTTAAATTCTTCAAATATAAAATATTTTAATACATTTTAAATTATCATAGTATTAATATTATTACATTATTAAGCAGACATTTCAAATCTCCACAAAATACAAATATGCAGGCTTTGTAATGTTTAGTTTTATAGTTAAGGAAATATTTGTGTTATTTAATAGGCTTTGTAAAGTTTAGTTTTATAGCTATGTAAATAAATATTTTCATGCTATTTTATATTTACCAAATTAAATTATTTCTGAGATTTCAATTTTATTTACCCAAGACATTTCAAAACAAATTCACATAAAATTTTTCCTTATAAATTTAGTTATGAAAATATAATAGTTACAAATTTATTTGAAATGATAAACAATTCTTTATCTTTAGAAAAAAAATTATTACTAAACCACAATATTAGATTAATTAAAATAATTAAAATCATTTATCTAAAGTACTTACTATTATTACTTAAACAAAAAATTAAGTGACTAAGATAAAATCAATATGTTAGGCAGACATTTCAAATCTCTCCACACCCAACTAGGGTTAGGGTTCTACACATTTTATTTTATGAAATTAGATTATTTTGGGGATTTCAATTTTATTTACTCAAGAGTTAAAAATCTAGGATTTCAATTTTATTTAGTCAAAAGTTAAAAATCTAGTATCCCTTTATTCTTCAAACTTAAAATATTTTAATGCATTTTAAATTATAAAAGTATTAGTATTATTACATTTTAAGGAAATATTTGTGTTATTTAATAGGCTTTGTAAAGTTTAGTTTTATAGTTAAGGAAATATTTTAGTTCTAGAGATTTCAATTTTATTTACCCAAGACATTTCAACACTCTTCAAAAATTAATTTTTCAATTATTGAAATGAAAATAAATGACCTCTTCTTTGCAGATTTTTATTTACTAAAAGTTAAAAATCTACAGTATCATCAAAAATATTTTGTAATGTTATTACATTTTTTATTTTATTCTTCAAACATACAATATTTTAATGCATTTTAATTTATCATAGTATTAATATTATTACATTATAATATCTTAAGCAAACATTTTAAATCTCCACATAATACAAATATGCAGGCTTTGTAAAGTTTAGTTTCATAGTTGAAATATTTGTGTTATTTAATACACTTTGTAAAGTTTAGTTTTATAGCTAAGTAAATATTTTAGTGCTATTTTATTTTTACCAAATTAAATTATTTCTGAGATTTCAATTTTATTTACCCAAGACATTTCAAAACGAGTTCACATAAAATTTTCCTTTAAAATTTTCCTTATAAATTTAGTTCTAGAACAGACATTTCAAATGTCTCCACACCCAACTAGGGTTAGGTTCTACACATTTTATTTTATGAAATTAGATTATTTTGGGGATTTCAATTTAATTTACTCGAGAGTTAAAAATTTAGGATTTCAATTTTATTTAGTCAAAAGTTAAAAATATAGTATCACTAAAAATAGTTGGCCATGTTATTACATTTTTTATTTTATTCTTCAAACTTGCATTTTAAATTATAAAAGCATTAGTATTATTACATTTTAAGGAAATATTTGTGTTAGGATTTCAATTTTATTTACTTGAGAGTCAAAAATCTAGGATTTCAATTTTATTTAGTCAAAAGTTAAAAATCTAGTATCACGAAAAATATTTGGCCATGTTATTACATTTTTTATTTTATTCTTCAAACTTACAATATTTTTAATGCATTTTAAATTATAAAAGCATTAGTATTATAACATTTTAAGGAAACATTTGTGTTATTTAATAGACTTTGTAAAGTTTAGTTTTATACTTAAGGAAATATTTTAGTCCTATCGAGATTTCAAATTTATTTACCTAAGACATTTCAACACTCTTCAAAAATTAATTTTTCAATTATTGGAATGCAATTTGTCTATACAACCAATACCTAATAAAAAAAATTGCAACTAAATAAATATTATATACAACCAATAGCTAATCAACAAAAAAATTACAACTAAACCAATACTATAATAACAACACTACAATATCATGAAAAATATTTTGCCATGTTATTATATTTTTTATTTTATTTTTCAAACATACAATATTTTAATGCATTTTAAATTATCATAGTATTAATATTATTACATTATAATATCTTAAGCAGACATTTCAAATCTCCACATAATACAAATATGTAGGCATTGTAAAGTTTAGTTTTATAGTTAAAGGAAATATTTGTGTTATTTAATAGGCTTTGTAAAGTTTAGTTTTATAGCTAAGTAAATATTTAGTCCTATTTTTCCTTATAAATTTAGTTCTGGAAATATAATAGTTACCAATTTGAAATGATGAACAATTCTTTATTTTTAGAAAAAATTATTACTAAACCACAATACTAGATTAATTAAAATAATTAAAATCATGTTCTCTAAAAGTACTTACTATTATTACTTAATCAAAAAATTAAGTGACTAACATAAAATACTGTAGTGATCTAAATATGAATATGTTATTGTTATTATATTGTGTAATTATTCTTCAAACTTACAATATTTTAATGCATTTTAAATTGTAATGGTATTCAATATTATTACATTTTAATATGTTAGGTAGACATTTCAAATCTCTCCACACCCAACTAAAGTTAGGGTTCTACACATTTTATTTTATGAAATTAGATTATTTTGGGGATTTCAATTTTATTTACTCAAGAGTTAAAAATCTAGGATTTCAATTTTATTTAGTCAAAAGTTAAAAATATAGTATCACAAAAAATATTTCGCCATGTTATTACATTTTTTATTTTAAATTATAAAAGTATTAGTATTATTACATTTTAAGAAAATATTTGTGTTATTTAATAGGCTTTATAAAGTTTAGTTTTATAGTCAAGGAAATATTTTAGTCCTAGATTATTTTTGAGATTTCAATTTTATTTACCCAAGACATTTCAAAACTCTTCAAAAATTATTTTTTCAATTATTGGAATGCAATTTTTCTATACAACCAATACTTAATCAACAAAAAAATTACAACTAAACAAATACTATATACAACCAATAACTAATCAACAAAAAAATTACAACTAAACAAATACTATATATAACCTTGATAACTAATCAACAAAAAAATTACAACTAAACAAATACTATAATAACAACACTACAAGGTACGTGGCACTTGTTTAATATTAGAATTCATTTCATATCTTTAATTTGCCCAAATAAATTGGTTAAATATAGAATTTAACCAATTAGGTTATTCCCTAGCCTTCCCATCTTAGCCTACAAGAATAGAATAGGCTAACCAACTCCCTTAGGTGATCACTCAAAAAAAGGGGACATTAGAGATAAGGTCACACACAACCCTATGATGTATAGCACCATGATATGGAAGACCATGATACTGTTATGACAGGTATGTTACAAGGATCGATGTTGATGCAAGATAAAAGGATAATGCACACACACAAGCAAACATGCATGTACAAAATGATACAAAGACAAACATGATGTTGCTCCTAGTCAAGCTGAAAAGATAAAAATTAATGGATTGATGATGTTGGTTGTGTTGTTGATGATCACAACAACATGAGGATTGGGAACAATATATCCTGATGATGATGATGGATGATTTGGATCAAAGGCTTGCAACGAGGCTGGGAATGAAACCATGGATGCAGTTGGATGATTGTGCATAGATAGCTTAGCTTGATATGCACATTGATTAGGATCTTCTTGTGATTTTTGGATTGTTTGGAAGATTTGGATATTTGGGAAAAAATGCATGGGTGTGCATGTAGGTAGCCTTGAGCTAGATACTAATGACAAGGGAATGCCAAGTCTATTGAAAAGGGTTGGTGGGATGATTGGATGAGGTGAAGAATTGATTGGATGATGGAGGGATAGGTTGAGTGACCAGCTAGGTGAATCGTTGGTGGTGTGAACTGTGGACGTAATAAAACCACACCACAAGAGGAACCGGGGGCTGATAGATGGGAGAATGATAGGATTGTGGATAGAGGATATAGAATAGGATGGGGAGATGGGATATATGGATAAAGGATATAGGATAGGTTGGATGGATATGATAAAGGAATAGAGGATTTAGGATGAGTGGATAGAAAGATGTGGATGTGATCTCCAAGGACTACATCACATGGGAAAAAATGGCCCACTCAAGATGTGCCACTCATGAAAAGGTGTTAGGATGAATAGGTGTGATGGACGTTTAGAGGATATGCTTGGAAATGGATGTATTCCAAGAGGTGTCAAAAGCATGTTTAACATTATTTTTCCCCTATCTTTATCAAGATCAAAAGCTAGATGATGATAGGATAGAAAAGGAGATAGTGGATGGGAAGGATGGGATGCGATAGGAAAGACAATAGGATAAGTATATATAATGGATGGAGAGTGATAAACTAGGTGAGATTTGTCCCCAAGTGTATAGGATGCAAATGGATGGAGGACTACACATGATGGACGTGAGGGGTTCTCATCACGGTACTTGCCCAAGGCACCACAAGGAGTGGTTTTCACCATTGGATGAATTTTTTCTCTTTACTATTTTTTTGATTTGTTTATTTTTTATTTTTCTATTTTTTTATATTTTTTGATATCTAGATGGGGTGGGTGGATGGTGGATGGAGAAAAGGATTTGTAGGAGGATGGAGACTCAAGAATTGGTTTCCAAGAGGAGGTTATAATGTCCCATTGTGGATGGATGTGGCCCATGAACCATGTCAAATGTGATTACACACATGGATGTTGGTGGATGGTTATGTGAGATGTAGATGGAGTGAATTAAATGGATGGAGTAATGGATGAGGGAGGGATAGATAGATGGATGGTTTATACAAAAGCATGGATCATAGGGATGTGATGGGGGAGATATGTGGGATAAGGGATATAGGATGAAGGGATGGGGGTATGCAGGAATGTCATGGAGTCAAGGGGAACTAGGACTGACAAGTGCACACACCGTAGTGGATTTTGAGGCTTGTTTGTGATGGGGAGTGGGGAGTAATAGGGATGTGGGACCCATGGTGGATTTTTTATTATGAGATCAGATGGAGGATTGTGGGATTTCTGATTTGAGGATTTGGCATTCATGGGGGAGTTTTGATTATGGAATTGAGATGGGGAATTTTGGGATTGCTGATTTAGGGACTTAGGGCCCCAAATAGATTTAAGATTTTTAGGATTTTTTGATTGGGAGTGGGATTTGTGGGGTTTGGGGATGGAGTGGGATTTGGATACTCCACTTGAATTTAATTCTTTTTCCTTGGGGAGCCAAACCATTTTTGTTTTTTCTTTTGGAGGTATGGGCATGTGTAGACTTTTAGATGGATTTTTCTTGGATTGTGTGTATTGATGCTTTACAGCATGATAACCTTTATGCTTTTGTGGATTTTTTATTTATGTTTGGAGGTATCCAAATGTTTATTTTTGAATCCCATTGGTTTGGTGCTAGCTTCATGTTTAGATGATGTGTGCATTTATTGATCATGATTAGGGATTTTAGGGGATAAGGATTTAGGGATATGGGATTTATGGACAGGGGTGTTGAGGATGGGAGGATTAGGGGATTTGAGGATGGAGATATTGGGAGTTGGGAGGAGTGGAGAAAGAGTGGATTTAAGGATAGGAGGACGTTTGGATTTATGTATGGGATAATATGGGTGATGGATGGTCACATGCTTTTGAGATTTGTATGACGATGAAGGGGAATAGTGGCATATGATTTAGAGGTTCAATGAGATTCACCGGGTTTGGGATTGGAAGAAATGAATTTAGAAGGCACAAAGGTGGTCCCAACATGTTTGGATTGTTTTCCTTAGGATGTATAGCCAAGGCCATGTGTGTGTGGATGGATTTTGACATGGATGGGCCCTAATATATTCTTTGTTCTTGAAGGCCTAAGCCGTTGCCTTGATAGTTCATGCTTTGGAGCATGCAATGTACAATGGGACGTTTGTTGTTTTGGAAACAAGATGTGAGTCCATTATGAGATGGGGGAGGATGGGTGGTGGATAGAAGTTGTTCCTCTCCTATGAGAGAACCACCATAGATGAAGGTGTTGGGACCAAGGAAATATGATGATGGATTTGGGATGAGATCGATAGATGATGGTGAAGGATTAATGGGAGATGGTAAAGGATCAATGGGGGATGATGGGGGATCAATAGGAGATGCTGCGGGATCAGAAAAGGGATGAGATGGGATGCTTGGATCTTGATTAAGATAGGGTTGAGTGTTTCCATATGCTTTTGATTAGGCTCTTGACATAGCTAAATTTGTGTGGATGGTGTGGTGGGGAGGAGTGTTTATCTTCATTTGTCATTTGGATAGACTCGTCAGATTGGGTGGATGGAAAGTACAAGATATTTGGGATAGGACTTTTGATAGAATGGAGGAAGGGGGTGATTTAGTTTTGATAGGTGCTAGGTGGGTGATGGGGTCATCAACGATACATTTGGATGGATTTAGATGAGTGGGGTGTCATGATTCCATAGCTTTGGTTTGGCAATTTTTCTCTAAGTCCTTAGCTAGGAGTACTTGAAAAAAACTTGAGAAGGATGGTGTGTGTTTAAGAGGAAAGATGGATGGTGGATAAGATGGTGAAGTGGATGGTTGGGTTGGTGGATAAGGAGATGATGGATTTGGTTGATAAGGAGATGAAGGATGTGGATAAGAGGTGGAGGTGATGAGAACCTCATACAAAGATGTATGTCAGAAAATGGATGAAGGGTAGAGCAAATTTATTTTGTCAAGGGTAGCATAAGGATGACCATAAGGTATGCGATGAGGTATGGGGGCATAGCTTGTGCTAACTAATGCATGATCATAATGTGCTTGCATGTTTATGGATGGGCGAGGATAGTTTATGGGAAGCTTTCTGCAATTATTCCATCAAGGTTTTGGATTTCATCTTGGTCAAGGAGACTATCATCATCATCAAATTTGTAGGATGGATTCATGATGTTTGATTTGGATTTGGGATGATGTGATGTAAGATGACTTGATGATTAATTTTAGGTTTTGTATCAGAGGGGATTGGATTGATTTTGATTAATTAGGGATTTGGATTTAGATTGATCAAGGTCAAGGATATATGACACTTGACACTAGGATGATTTGATTTGGATTTGACTAATCAAGTTAAACAATGCATGGAACTTGATCTTGGTTAGATTTGGATTAGGTAGGTAAGGCCTTTTGATGGTTGGATTGGATTGAATTTGATGGAGATTGATTATGGATTAGGTCTAGGACCCTTCGATGATGATTTGGAGGAAAAAATGATTACGTTTGGATGAAATTTAAATGAATAATGTTTTTAATTTAGAGAGGGTTGAAAGGGGTGAGATCCTTAACCAATTTTTAAGTTTCAAAGGATGATTTTTTATTAACGATGAGGGATTGGATTTTGATTGGGATGGATAGAGGGATAATGGATAATTGATTTTTGATGAGGGATAATTGGATTTTGATGAGTATTTGGATGGAATGGGATTCTATGGATAAGACAGATTAGATTAGAAGGATGGTAATGGATGAGATTGGGATGATAGATTTAATTAGAGAGGTGGACTAGATGGATTAGGGATCAATGAAATTAGATTAAAGATGATAATGGAAAAACGGATAAGTAGATGAGGCGATTAGGATAAGGTGATCAAATTATTAGGATGTTGGTGCTCAAAGTTGATCATCCTCCAATCCCTAAAGTTGATGAGTTCTTGAGTGCTAGGGGTGTCATACTCAAGACAAAGATCACAAACTTATAATCAAGATGAGGCAACTAAGGACAACAATAATAAGGTGGGTAAAACCTTCTTCTTCTACTATCTCTATTAGACCAAGGTAGTATTCCCTAAGGTGTATAAGAGAAAATATTTATAGAATCATATACTAAAACCTTGATTCAAACCATACCAAATGCATAGGAACTCAAATTTTCTATCACTAAGCCACATGTATGCTAGTTTGGAGTACTCAAGGGTGTTACACCTTATAACATATACACAACCATGTAGATACTATAAATAATGTTGTGATAGCCTCTAATGTAGTAGCATATATCTAAACATGGGTGTGTATATGACAAATATCACAAATAGGGTAAGATTTTAGGATTTTATTATGTTTGAATGTGTTTGAAGGAAAAAGAGGTTAAGTAGCAAGCAGATGGGTGCCTATTCTAGTTAGGGCAATAGAGTTTGGACACTCAAACTAAAGGGACACTAGTGTAATCAGATTTTTCCACCTAATCAAGGCAACTACAAAGACAATAAATGATAGCCTATTACATAATCTAGGCTCTACACAATAAACTAACAACCAAAATATTGCAAAAATTCATCTCAAGAATTATTCAATAATCCATGAATATACCACAAATTTCACACATTGATATGAAAGGACATGTCACAAAATCATTGCAAAAGGCATTTTACAATCTAAAAAGATTAACAAGTTATACACAATATTCAAATCAACAAATGTGATTAGGATATATTACCAGTATACCAAAAACTTAGAATAAATCCATGGAGACACTTGAAACAAAGCCCAATCTGCACATTCAGTTCACTCTTTGAGCATTAAAATGCCCATTCATTTCCTTAGAGGAATAATCTAGCAAAATATTATAATACAATTGTTATTTAACCAATAACTGGAAGAAACTATAAGTTTCAAACAAAATTTTCTCTTCTGGCTCATCTCTAAAACTAGAATGATTTTCCATCCTTTGAAATGAATGCCATAATGCATTATAAACTCGTTGACTCCTGTTGGATGCCTTGGAAGAGAAAAAATCATGCCCAAAAAAGGACAAGGGCAACCCCAATGACCTATAATATGCCCATGTAGATTTTAACTCGAACCATGCCCATTTGGAGTGTGTTCCCATACCTAAGTACAACAAATTAATCATGGAAGGTGGACTACAAGAATCTTGGGGCATTGGGAGTTTATCTACCCACCTGTACATCATCCTCATTTAATTCCATCTCCCATCAACCTACTTGTGTTGGACATTAATGGCATCCTATGGTATGTAGGGACATGTTTTGCAGTCAACAGGTAGGAAATAATGTTTAACAAGCTTTTACAACACTTTAAAAGTTTTAATTTTGTGTTTGAACAACACTTAAGACATTACCGGATACTTGTTTGGTGAGTTCCTATTCACCAAGAACTTGTTGAAATCTCTACTTTCTTCCTTCTCTTTCCCTTCCCTATCACTTAGCTTGGTTACACTTTACTTTCCCTACCTTAGTCATTTTTCTGCTTTTCCTTTCCTTAGGAGCCTTTACTTCAACTTGTCAGAGTTTTGGAGGTGCCTCGGAACTCTGGAACCATGTTGACAGTTTCCTTGGTTCTTGGAACCAAGTGAAACATTGACGCCTTTATCTTTCCTTTGCTTTGTTCACCTTGTCAGTGAGTTCCACATCACCTAGAACTCGTCAAACTTATATTATCCCCTTCTTTTCTTCCTTGTCAGTGTACCTTAGTCTTATTTTCCTTTTCAAGACTTATGAAGGCACTAAGAACATAATCATTGTTGATTGTCTAGCCAAATGGGGTATGTTTCTATCAAAGAAATGGGCAACTTCAATAGGTGGTAGCATACAAATGGACTTATCTCATGCTACCATATTGGTCAATGGAAGGGAGGTGCAGTTGCATAAAGAAAAGAAAATGAGATGCATTGTGGAGGATCCAAAAGAGGCAAGGGATGAGGTATACTATGAAGATAGTGAGACTGACATCATTGTTGGTAACTTTGATGATATGCTATTAATAATCATATTGACCTGACATCATGGCCAACACCCTCCTACCTTGAAGGTAATAATGTATGGAAGATGTATTTCAATGGTGCTTGTTCACAAGAAGGAAATGGAGCAAGTATCATTTTGATCTCCCCTAATGATACGCCCTACGGGTTCACTTTCAGATTAAATTTTGGATGTACAATAACATGTCAGAATATGAGGCTCTGCTACTTGGGTTGAATATTGCTACCAAGTATGGAATTAAATTCCTTGGTGCATTTGGTGATTCTAAATTGATTGAATCTTAGGTTAGAGGTTCATATACATCAACAGAGAAAAGATTGAAAATGTATAGGAATGTTGTGTGGGATACCATTGACCTTTTTGATGCTCTTGGTATCAAGTGGTTGGATAGAAGTGAAAACATCACAATTGATGCACTTGTTATGGCATCAAAATTTTATACATCTATGTCATCCTCTCATTGCACCTATACTGTCAAAGTCCTCACTAGGCCCAACATCCTTGACAATATATATAGATGGCAAGTTTTCAATGATGACATACATATATATGATTTCTTGAATAGTGTGGGTAAATTTAAGATTCAACAAATTGATTGGCAACCAATGATTGAGGTTCAAGACCAATACCATTCCAAAAGGCCTTGTATCTCTTAAAAAGATGTTTGATAGTAATAATTTCTACAAGACAAGAAGTAATCCAATCAGTGAAATGATATAGAAGGCATAAATTTGGGGACTAAATCAACTCCAAAAATGATCTACATTGGGAAGAAGTTGAATCCAACAGAGAAACAATTATTGATCAACCTACTAAAAAAGTTTTAAAAGTGTTTTTCATGGTCATATGATGAGTTGAAATCTTATAGGGAAGACCTATTCAAATATACCATCCCTTTAGAGCCAGGTGAAAAACCACCTAGGTAGAACAAAGGCATATCAATCCTACACTAGCCCCTCAAATGGAAAAAAAATTAATGAAGTTGAAGGAAGATAACATAATCAAAGCAATCATGCATTGAGAATGGGTTTCAAACTTGGTCTCGGTAAGAAAGAAGAATGGGGATATAAGTCTTTGTGTAGATTTCATAAATTTGAACATTAAATCCCTCAAGAATAACTATCCATGTTGCCCAATATGGACCATTTGTTGCAGAAAATGATAGGGTCTAAGTTAACGTCAATGTTATGTCGTAAAATGTCCCCCTAGGACTTTTAGCTCCTAAGTTTAGCTCCTAGGTCCCCTTAGATTAATCATGCATGTGTAAAACTTGTCTTGGAGCAAAATTCCCTGAAACCCATGACAAATGGGGCTTAGGGGCCTATCTCAATGCTTAATCATGACCAAAAATAGGCCCCTGGACTTGGGCGTCTGTACCCTAGTCTAGACCTATTTTTTCAAGACCCAAATTTAAATTGTCGGTAAAGTGACCGTTAAAAGGTTTCCCTTTGTTAGTCTTTTCAATTTGAATTACGAATGTTAGCAGGAATGCATATATAAACATGTTTAGGACTTAATTTTAAACCTAGTTGATGAAGGTGAACTTATGATCATCAAGAAAAGAGCATTCAAGGCATTCATTGTGTTACAGAGTAGTATTGTGTTGTGTTTGTATGTGTTTGTTGCATATTTGGCTCCATCAACTCATTTCCTCATGGCTTTAAGGCACTTCATCTCCATCAAGGTTTCACCTCTAAGGTGACATCTACTTTGTGTTTCAATCAATCTATCTTATCATTTGCTTTTTCCTCTTTCCACCAAGGATACGTGCTCTATCTAACAATGGTGTTGGAAGGCTTGAATGCCATTCTGGGGCTTGACTGAGGCAAGCTCCTAAACACCACAACCCCCAACCCCTCTCTTGTGATTGCAGGTTATAGGTGTGAAATCTTGTCGAGAGGAGTTGTAGGAGGTTAAAGCAGAGGATAAACATTCAAGATCTGAAGAAAACAACATATAATATTCCCTTTCAGAAAAGGGCACTCGCCCCTATGTCTTCTTGATTGTCGTTGTCGGAAACTTTGAAGCAGGTTGCAGTTCTCATCACCTTATAGTTCCAGATCCACAAAAAAAGTTGTCTATTGGACTTGGGCGCCTACCCCAGTGCCCCTGAAGTTTCTAATTTCTAGATTTCCTGGTATGTTTCTAATATGCATTTAGTGTCTTCCTATGTGATCATTTATCTTGTTTCGTCTGTTTGTATATGATTTCATATAATTAGGGTTTAACAAATTTATCAATACATTCCAACTTTCCTTATCATCTCAAAGTGACACCAAACCTGTAGTTAAGTCCTCTTGCAAGAGAAGTGACTGAACTCGGTTTATTTCCTTGAATGATTATATGTCAAAGGCAGGTTTGATTAAATCTATCTAAAACACTATTGTCAACCTCATCATTCCCACTTTTCATATATAACATTTTGGTGAACCTGTGTTTTTGTAGAGCTTGTATCTTTCTAAGTGTTATAATCAGATTTGCATTCACTCATATCATATTCAACATCATACATTTAAAAATCTTGCATAAATTTGAAAATTTTGAAAAAAATAGGCATTTTTGGCTTGCATTAAGGCATAGTTTGCAATATTTTCCTTGCATATCATTGAAAACATTTAATTTTCTGATATTTACATCAGATCTAAGATAAATTACATCATTTCATCTTTTTATCATCATTTACCTTACATTTGCATCTCTCATTTGCTAGGGTTTTGCTTGAAATTTTGCATTTTTCATATAACCTAGTAATTTCAAAAGCTAGGGTTTGTAATTAAAATCTTGTTTTAGATTTTATTACTCATTTTAACACTCTTTCAAATCTAATTTTGTACTATAGTGTTTAATCATTGTGTGTTATTGCATTTAGATTTCAAATTTTGCATTTACACATTGTGCATTTCAACAAAAACAAAAACATTCGTCTATTTTGACTTTGCATTGAGAATTGTAGCATGTTGGCATCATTTTTAAATCTGATCTAAGTTATTTTACACATTAAATTAGATTAGATCTCATTCATCCATCATTGTGCATAATTTTATAACATTTTTTGTGCATTTACATTGAAAAAAGTGAAAAAATTGAGCATTTTTGCTGCATAAGCAAGCATAGTTTTGCTTTGTTTCATCACATTTGTCATAAATATCTTCCGTTTCAAATCTTTCATTCATTTTCAAACATATATTCATCTATCATTTGAAAATTTGGCATCATTCAATGCTCTAGATTGAAAATTGGCATATTTTTAATTACACGGTGTGTATTTCAACACTGTGTTTATACACCTCATTCACATTTCCTTGATCAAAACCTTAAAAATCACTTACCCTGCCTTGTTGTGTAGTAATTTTTCCTCTACCTACTTTGTTTTTTGTTAACTCCGTGTGTTTTTAAATAACCCATTTTCCTCAAACACATGTGTTAGTGCAAAATAGTCTCACATCTATGGCTTCTCATCATAAAAATAATGCTATGGTCTCTCCCTGACTTTATAAGAAAAGGAAGACCCCTAAACCAAAAATAACATTTACACCACGGGACAGAATAGTGGGAGACATTGAAGGTCCTCTTTACATCATTGTTAACATAATGGGGACTCTGGTAAGAGGACCCCTTGTCGATCCAAATTGCATGACTAACATTTCTACTGAAGAGTTCCTTTATTCACATAAATTGATACAAGAAACTTATGAGCCTACAAACATGATGACAAAAACACATAATGGAGCTTTCCTTCCAGCTATAGGGAAGATTACTTTAATGATACGAGTGCTTGACAAAGCTTTCGAACAATCATTTGATATCCTCCCTACATCTGACATCTTCCATATAAAACTAGGCCACCCATGGCTCAAAGCTATGAAAGTTGTCCCTTCAACCCTTCACCAATGCTTAAAATTTCCTCACCATGGGTCTATCCAAATTGTTCACCATAGTCAATGGAAACCTACAGAAAAACATCATCCTTGATTACTTTTGGCCCGAACCTACTGAAGAACCTGAACCACGAACTGATTAAACTTTCTTGGGATATTGATGTTACAAAAAATAATTACTATCAAAATTGGTCGAACCCCCTATTCAACAAACAACAAATAAAGAACAACCTACATTACAAGAACCTCCTAGACCAAATGGTAAGGGAATCTATGCTGAGATTCCTCCTCCGTCATCGTTACAAAGATCAGAAGATACCCATAGAAAACAAAGCAATGCACCATTAAGAGATAATCACATGTATGCTTCTTCTTCTGGGATGTTGAAAACTGTGGAAAATCATGATAATACTCTTGACAAAATCACTAATAAAACATGAAGGAATAGACTAGAGAGAGAAAGAAGGAAGAAAAGACAAGCCTTGGCTCGAAATACACCACTACAACAAGAGAATATTTCACTATCTAATGTTGAATCAAACAAAGAAGAGCTCAAGGTCAAAGAGTTAAAGGATTCATGTTAACTTTAGTTGGGCAATTATACCTTATGTACCCCTTTCATCGTGCATTCAAGTTGGGAGGAAGATGACTTGCTCGATGACAACTGCTAGTTTGGTTATATACACAGGTAAGTATTTCTAACCCTGTTGATCACCTTTGTCACAACATACTTATGCTCACTTACATGACCTTCTCTCATATGATGTGTTCCCCCATGTTGTGATATATGTTGTCTAGGCCTCCTTGGATGACCCTTGATACTCTTGTAAGGTCAAGGATATCGGGAAACTGTCTCTGTTGTGATCATTCTTCTATTTGTTCCATCATTCTTCTATCTTACCTCTCTTCTATTTTATTGTTGTGTGTCATGCCTTAGGGGCATAGCATTGCAGATGGTGTTTTGGGGACATCCTCCTATGTGGTGTTCCTAAGGCACTCGTTCTCCTCTCTCATTTTTATTGTTTACCTTCTTCAGTGATTCTACCTTGTTGGCAGATGACGAAAACAAATTAATACTGATACAGACCATGTATCCCTTCAAAAAGAAAAGAAAAAATAGACCTAGTCCATATATGAAGATGAGGTTGATATATATATCTGACACTTGACTAGTAGAATCACTCCATGTGATGTATCATCTTATGACATTTCTTGTGACTAACATTTTATAATCCACTCAATCTGCTCTTGTACACTTTGAATGGTATCTCACCTTGTTGCTACACTCATGTCTGAGGTACCTATAGTATATCCCGACAGTTATACTCAGCTCTGAACCTGTGAGTAATAGCCTTCGTCTTGATGTGATTGTTTTCATGCATAACTTTATGATGTGATTTGGTTATTATCTTAGAGTAAGATGTTCTAACCTTATCTTGTGTTGTTTATCTTAGCATATTATATCAATGTGTTTGTGGGAACATTCGGCAATCAAAATCACATGTCACCTTGGGGGCATGGGATTTGTGAGAGCTTTTGTTCCCTTGTGTGTTTTTTCTCTACCTTAATGTGCTTAATATTGGTAAGCGAAATCAACCGCCTTAAGGTGGGGGCATATATAATGATATTTGTCTAATGATTTTAGCACTAATGAAGCATGTTTGTAAGCCCTCTCCATGAGGCAGGATGTTTTATCTCTTGAGCTAGTGCACATCCTTATCTAAATTGCAATCAAAAAGCCTTCTCCATGAGGCAGGATAACATCTCTTGAGCTAGTGTGTATCCTTTTATACAAAGCCCTTCTGCAGAAGGTGGGATGGTGTATCTCTTGAGCTAGTGCACATCCTTTTATACAAAGTCTTCATCGAGAGGTGGGTTTGGATCTTGAGCTATCCTCCCTTAAGCATGTATTTGGTAGTTGTTGTGGCATAAGCCCAACTGTCAGGTGTGTCTATAGCATGTTTTAGATGGTGGGACTTAGAAATAAGCTCCTTCCATCACCCGTGATTGTCATGTTTAAGACGTATAGTATGTCTATGGCATGCTATATGGCACTCGTGTATTCTATGTGTCTTCCGTGTGTCTTCCCCCTATGTGGTATCAAGGGTGTAGCGATAAGTTCCCCCCACACAAGGGTTTTGTTTGGCGTGTCTTCCCCCATGTGTGGTATCAAGGGTGTAGCGATGAGTTCCCCCCACACTCAAGTTTTGTTTGGTGTGTCTTCCCTCGTGTGTGGTATCAAGGGTGTAGCGATGAGTTCCCCCCACACTCGGGTTTTGTTTGGTGTTTTTTCCCCCTGGTGTAGTATCAAGGGTGTAGCAATGAGTTCCCCCTACACTTTGGGTTTTGTATTGCATGTTTTTGGTAGTTTCAAGGGTGTGGCGATGAGTTCCCCTGCCCCTTAGTTAGGATTTTATTGCATATATGAAAATGTTATATCAATGTATTCATCATGTTTTACATGACTGCTCTCATGTATTCATCATGTTTTACGTTCTTCCTAATGTCTTCTCCGTGTCTTGCGTGCTTCATATTGTCTTCATCATGTCTTGTGTGTCTTCAAAGTGTCTTCTAGTGCTTATCTGAGACTGGGGCTAGACATAGTTCCTCAATTTTAGTGTATGCCTTAGCTTCATGTGAATGGCATGTTTGATGTATTTTTTACCATACTTTAATGCATGTATGGGTCATAAGATCATACATACATTAAAGTGGGGGATAAATGTTATGTCGTAAAATGTCTCCTAGGACTTTTACCTCCTAAGTTTAGCTCCTAGGTCCCCTTAGATTAATATGTATGTGTAAAACTTGTCCCGGAGCAAAATTCCCTGAAACCCATGACAAATGGGGCTTAGGGGCCTATCTTAATGCTTAATCATGACCAAAAATAGGCCCCTGGACTTAGGCATCCGTGCCGTAGTCCAAACCTATTTTGTTGAGACCCAAATTTAAATTGTTGGCAAAGTGACCATTAAAAGGTTTCCCTTTGTCAACCTTTTCAATTTGAAATTACTAATGTTAGTAGGAATGCATATATAAACATGTTTAGGAATTTATTTTAAACCTAGTTGATGAAGGCAAACTTATGATCATCAAGCAAAGAGCATTCAAGGAAGTCATTGTGTTGTAGAGCAGTATTGTGTTGTCTTTGTATGTGTTTGTTGCAGATTTGGCTCCATCAACTCTTTTCCTCATGATTTGAAGTCACTTCATCTTCATGAGGGTTTCACCTCCAAGGTGATTGTTGTCACTTGGATTTGCACCCTATGTTGGAGAGGTTTAATGGTCTTCAACAATCTAGTGAAACATTGAGATGGCCTCTAGGTGTGGGACCTTGCAAAGAGGCCAAATCTCTAGAAAGAGGCTAGTTCCTTCGTTGAACAAGAGATTTAGCTATTCCTAAGACTAAACCTAATCTATCTACCATTAAGGAAAATGAGAAGAAGGATAAAATTGAAATAAAAAGGGGGTGATGCACCACATTTGAATATGAAAGCTCTCACAGAATTGAGAAAATGCATAAAATAAAGAAATACAGCTGATCATTTACACAAATCTAACAAATTCTTAGCAAAGATAAAGAAATGAACACAAGATTGAAAGGAAATAAGCATTCACAGATAATCAATTCTAAATTACACAGAGCTAAAACAATAGAAAAGGTAAAAACACAGTGTGTATTTCAACAAAAGGCGTAGTTACAATAGAGGAGGGCTCTATTTGGAATACATAAGCATGAAATTCCAACTATTTTCCAACCATCATTACATCTTTTTACATGCATATATAGCAATTCATTATATTGAACTCAATCATTTCATATGTAAAATATCTAGCAATGGGGTAGTTGAGCAAATTAGATTTTGCATTAATGGTTGATGAGGAAATTCAAATGGAATTTCCCTACGGATTGTCAAAGAGTGCAACAAAAAGCTATAAATGCGGAGATAATTTTGGTTTGAGGGGAGGATGTGGCAAGCAAACAAATTAAAAATCTAGTATTTCAATTTTATTCACTAAAAACTAAAAAATCTATAGTATCATGAAAAATATTTTGCCATGTTATTACATTTTTAATGCATTTTAAATTATCATGGTATTAATATTATTACATTATAATATCTTAAGCAGACATTTCAAATCTCCACATAATACAAATATGCAGGTTTTGTAAAGTTTAGTTTAATAGCTAAGTAAATATTTTAGTGTTATTTTATTTTTACCAAATTAAATTATTTTTGAGATTTCAATTTTATTTACCCTAGATATTTCAAAACAAGTTCACATAAATTTTTCCTTATAAATTTAGTTCTGGAAATATAATAGTTACAAATTTGAAATGATAAACATTTTTTTATTTTAGAAAAAATTATTACTAAACCATACTATTATTACTTAAACAAAAAATTAAGTGATTAAGTGTAGTGATCTAAATATGAATATGTTATTGTTATTATATTGTGTAATTATTCTTCAAACTTACAATATTTTAATACATTTTAAATTGTAATAGTATTCAATATTATTACATTTTAATATGTTAGGCAGACATTTCAAATCTCTCCACACCCAACTAGGGTTAGGGTTCTACACATTTTATTTTATGAAATTATATTATTTTTGGGGTTTCAATTTTACTTTAATGCATTTTAAATTGTGTTATTTAATAGGCTTTGTAAAGTTTAGTTTTATATTTAAGGAAATATTTTAGTCCGAGATTATTTTTAAGATTTTAATTTTATTTATCCAAGACATTTCAACACTCTTCAAAAATTAATTTTTTTATTATTGGAATGCAATTTGTCTATACAACTAATACGTAATAAAAAAATTACAACTAAACAAATACTATAAGGGTTTTAATTCCCCAGTTGGCTTAAAAGACCAATACAGTTTTGGTCTGTTGAAAACACCGTTCGTTTCAAAAACTGGAAAGCTAGTGTTCAATAATTATTTAGTGGTAAGGTAGCTAACTAAATATGGAGATGGGATAAATTTTTTGTGTACATGTGGCGCGTGCATATATGAGCTACGCTCCTATATTTAAGCTTAGGTGGGTGATTTGATGGTAGATTGTCACCCTAGTTACACAAGATAAAATAAAATAAAATCTTGCCCATGGAAAATTTGCTGTATTGCTTGCTAGATAGCTTAACAAGTGCCACGTAGTGGTCAATACTTGTTTTGTAGTGTTTTAATTATAGTATTCATTTAGTTGTAATTTTTTTGTTGATTGGGTATTGGTTGTATAAATTGCATTTTAATAATTGAAAAATTAATTTTTTAAGAGTGTTGAAATGTCTTGGGTAAATAAATTGAAATCTCAAAAATAATCTAATTTCATAAAATAAAATATGTAGAATCCTATATTTTTAATAGTATTATTAATATTATAACTTTGTCCCTTTGATAAAAAGTAATTTTTATGAATCAAAAAATTAAATTCATAAAAACTAGTGGGAGACAAAATTTGTGTTCATAATTTGTTTACTTGCCACATCCTCCCCTCAAACAAAAATTCTCTCTGCATTTATAGCTTTTTGTCCTAGATTTTCAACTCTTAAGTAAATAAAATTGAAATCCCCAAAATAATCATACTTCATGATCCTTCATAAGATAAAAAGAGAATGGTTACTATAATCATTGTGTTAAATTGTTTATTTGGGGATATAACAATAAATTCATATCTTTTATTTTGGTATAAAATTTAAATGAATTATATATAAATTAGGGGTAAGTGCAAGAAGATGGGGGGCCAAAAAGGGGTCTTAAGTGGCCACTTTTTTTTTTAAATCAGGAAATACTGGCCTTGGATAAGAAATTGAGCATAGTTACACTCAAAATTTGGAGATGCAACCAAAACAATGTTCATAGTGCTCTGAGTCTACTTTCTAAACTACTATTTTTTTTTGAAAATGACATAGATTAAGGGGTTCAAAAGAGGGAGCCACAGAAATTAGTGTTGTTTCTGTCAAAAAAACATAACATAGCATGTTTTATGGCTCCCTCAAAAGGTCAACTTTTTTTTGGTATTTTTAAAATCGCTTCAGTGATAAATTAGCTAATATCATGTAGTTTATGCCTATTTTTTCTGATAATTTTTTGATGAATATTTGATTTTTTACTAATTTTTAAAGTGGACACATCCTAAAAAATAGAATTTTGGCCATGCTACCCCTATAAAATTTCAAAACTAATTGAAAATCATTTTTTTCTTTTTTTAATATTTGTAGAATGGAGTCTAGTTTCTAAATATGTAATTTTTTTGAAATTTCAATAAATAGTTAATTTACAATGAAAAAAAGACCAAACAGTGGTTTCTGCCCAAAAACAAACACACAAACAAAAGAAATTAAAGATGAAAGGCTTAACATTGTTAAAATGTGAAAAAAATCACATCATCAAATACGTAAGAAAAAGCCTAACATTACCCAGGTGTTTGATTTGTTTGACCTTGAAACACGTGCAAATATGAGGGTTAGCACGAACGAAATTATGTGAAATCTTGAAGAATATGGAAAAACACGTCTGTGACTGTTCAAAAGGCACTCCAAGCCTTTGGGTTAGAAATCCAAAGAAAATCCGAAGCCCAAGGCTTGGGATTCCCAAAGCAAGACATAACGTGAGCGCGTTATAATGCGCTCGCGTTATTTTTTGCTTTGCATTTTTCCTTTTCCGCCAAAGTCTGTGTTGTTTGTCATGTTTGACATAACGCGCTCGCGTTATGTTCCCCTTAAATTTTTTTATGTTCAAGGCTATTAATCATGTATGTATGTATGTATCTATGTATGCCTATATGTATGTATGTATAGTGTCGAGGGCAGAGGAGGGTAGAGATGGGAGTGAGCTAGATAGGGGAGGAGAGGGGTGAGTAAGGATTAAGTGATTAAGGTTTAAGGTTGAGGGTTAAGCGTTTAGGAATAGGATTTAGAGTTTAGGGATAAGGGATTAGAGTTTAGGACCTTGAGGGATTAGGGTTTAGGGTTGAGGCTTTAGGGATAGCATTTAGGGTTAAGCGTCGAGGGATTAGGTTTAATGTAGAGTGTTGAGGGTAGAGGGATTAGGGATAGGGTTTAGGGTTGAAAGTTTAGGGTTGAGGGATTAGGGTTTAAGGTATAGTTTAGTAGTTCTTGTGGATAGAGCCAGTAAACAATGGGAGATTATTTGCCTGTTTCATAACAATATACCTTCCCTAAGTGCAGAGTTGACAGAAAGAAACATAGATGTACCCCAATGCAAATCTTTTCTCATAATGATCATCCTTCTGATTTCAACTGTTAATTACTCACTGTGGATGTACCATACGCAAAGCTTTTCTCATAGGGTTTAAGGTATAGTGTCAAGGGTTGAGGGTTTATTGATAGTGTTTAGGGTTGAGGGTTGAGGGATTAGGTTTTAGGGTTGATGGATTAGGGTTTAAGGTATAGTGTTGAGGGTTGAGGGTTTAGGGATAGGGTTTAGGATTGACAGATTAGGGTTTAGGGTTGACGGGTTAGCATTTAATGTCAAGGTTAGGGTTAGAGTGTCGAGGGTAGAGGGATTAGGGATAGGGTTTAGGGTTGAAGATTTAAGGATTGAGGGTTGAGGCTTTAGGGATGAGGGTTTAAGGCTTAAGATATAGTGTCAACTGTTGAGGGTGTAGGGATAGGGTTTAAGTTTTAAGGGTTAAGGGTTGAGGGATAGGGACTAGGGTTTAAGGTATAGTGTTGAGGGTTGATGGTTTAGGGATAGGGTTTAGGTTTGAGGGATTAGGGTTTAGGGTTGATGAATTAGGGTTTAATGTTGAGAGTTGAGGGTCGAGGGTTGAGGTTGAGGGTTGAGGTTGAGGGATAGGGTTAATGGTCAAGGGATTAGGTTTAAATAAGAGTGTCGAGGGTAGAGGGATTAGGGATAGGGTTTAGGGTTGAAGGTTTAATGATTTAGGGTTGAGGCTTTAGGGATGAGGGTTAAGGGATTAGGGTTTAAGATATAGTGTCGAGTGTCGAGCATGTAGGGATAGGTTTTAGGGTTCAAGTTTTAAGGGTTAAAGGTCGAGGGATCAAAGTTAAGGGTTGAGGGATTAGGGTTTGACGTTGAGGGTTGAGTACATTAAGGTTCGAGGGTTAAGGGTTTCGGGATAGGGTTGAGGGTCGAGGGATTAGGGTTAAGGGATAGGGTTGGAGGGTTTAGGGATAAGGGATTAGGGTCTAAGGTATAGTATTGAGCCCATTGAGGGTCTAGGAATAGGGATAGCATTTAGGGTTTAGGGATGAGGGATTAGAGTTGAGGGATGACAGATGACGGATTAGGGTTGAGGGTTGAGGGATTAGGTTTTAGGGATAAGGCTTAGGGTTAGGGTTGAGGGATTAGGGTTTAAGGTATAGTGTTGATGGTTTAAGGGTAGGGTTTAGGGTTGAGGGATTAGAGTGAAGGGTTGAGGGATTAGGATTTGACGTTGAGGGTTGAGGGTTTAGGGTTTAGGGATAGGGTTGAGGGTCGAGGGATCAAAGTTAAGGGTTGAGGGATTAGGGTTTGATGTTGAGGGTTGAGGGTTGAGGTTTGAGGGTCAAGGGTTTAGGGATAGGGTTGAGGGTCGAGGGATTAGGGTTAAAGTAGAGTGTGGAGGGTATAAGGATTAGGGTTTAAGGTATAGTATCGAGTCTGTTGAGGGTTTAGGAATAGGGATAGCATTTAGGGTTTAGGGATGAGGGATTAGAGTTGAGGGATGATGGATTAGGGTTGAGGGTTGAGGGATTAGGGTTTAGGGATAAGGTTTAGGGTTGAGGGTTGAGGGATTAGGGTTTAAGGTATAGTTTTGAGGGTTTAGGGTTGAGGGATTAGAGTGAAGGGTTGAGGGATTAGGATTTGACCTTGAGGGTTGAGGGTTGAGGGTTTAGGCTTTAGGGTTTAGGGATAGGGTTGAAGGTCAAGGGATCAGAGTTAAGGGTTGAGGGATTAGGGTTTGACATTGAGGGTTGAGGGTTGAGGTTCGAGGGTCAAGGGTTTAGGGATAGGGTTGAGGGTCGAGGGATTAGGGTTAAAGTAGAGTGTGGAGGGTATAAGGATTAGGGATAGGGTTGGAGGGTTTAGGGATAAGGGATTAGGGTTTAAGGTATAGTATTGAGTTTGTTGAGGGTTTAGGAATAGGGATAGCATTTAGGGTTTAGGGATGAGGGATTAGAGTTGAGGGATGACAGATTAGGGTTGAGGGATTAGGGTTTAGGGATAAGGTTTAGGGTTAAGGGTTGAGGGATTAGGATTTAAGGTATAGTGTTGAGGGTTTAGGGATAGGGTTTAGGGTTGAGGGATTAGAGTGAAGGGTTGAGGGATTAGGATTTGGCGTTGAGGGTTGAGGGTTTAGGGTTTAGGGATACGGTTGAGGGTCGAGGGATCAGAATTAAGGGTTGAGGGATTAGGGTTTGACGTTGAGGGTTGAGGGTTGAGGTTTGAGGGTCAAGGGTTTAGGGATAGGGTTGAGGGTCGAGAGATTCGGTTTAAAGTAGAGTGTGGAGGGTATAAGGATTAGGGATAGGGTTGGAGGGTTTAGGCATAAGGGATTAGGGTTTAAGGTATAGTATCAAGTTTGTTGAGGGTTTAGGAATAGGGATAGCATTTAGGGTTTAGGGATGAGGGATTAGAGTTGAGGGATGATGGATTAGGGTTGAGGGTTGAGGGATTAGGGTTTAGGGATAAGGTTAAGGGTTGAGGGTTGAGGGATTAGGGTTTAATGTATAGTTTTGAGGGTTTTTGTCGTCAAATGTAGATTTATGGGTTTGATTATATTGATTGCCTCTCTAGTTTTGGGGTGTGGATGTTTTGGAATCAATCAGGAAGTCTTCAGGAGACTTTGTGGAAGTGGATTGGCAATCGCTTGACAGAGCCCCTACTATTTATGCTTAGATAAGGATTTGTCACAAACTAGAACTTTTGCTTCCAAAGAAGATCTGTCTTTCTTCCTCGATGGGCATTTTCTATCAAGAACTTGATTATGAGGGCTTGCCTCTTCATTGTTATGCCTATCATATGGCGGAGCATCTGGCAAGCTCTTGCAGGAAACAAGAAAAGTTCTCCCTCAAAAACCTTGTGGTCATTAAAGTCTAAAGGGGAAGGTTTGGAAAGAGAAATGGATCACCAAAGAGATGAAGAATTTCTTATTTCTCAAACACCATCAATGGTTTTTCTCTGATGCAAAGGACCTACCAAGATGGAAAGCATTTAAATATTATATGATCTCCAAAGGAAAATCTCCTAATTCTCCCAGAATGTATTTAAGAGGAATTGTAAGGCTTGGAAGTGTTAGTTGATGAAGCACAGGATGTGGTCATCCCTGCTCGTGTTAAGGAAGATAATGCACAGGATGTGATCAATCTATAGCAGGACAAAACGTGAGCACGTTATAACGTGCTCACATTTTGTCTTGCTATAGAAACGGTAAAAAAGTGTTGACCCCCATGATCCAGGCCCACATGCTCTGTTTTCATACTGATTTTGCGCGTGCTCTGACAAAAAAGAAGTGCTTTCATGCTATTGGGAAGTTCACATGCACATTTGACACATTGTACCACCTTTGCATGATCTTTCCACCACCTTTTCTACTTTGCCAACTTGAGAAGGAGGAAATAACATAGTTTTCACACCAAGTTTTATATATATCTATTCAAGTTTCAATTTTTGTAGTGTTGCAATGTTAATTGTGATTCAATTTTAGGAATTTAACATTATAGATTGGTTAATAGTATTGTTGTTAGTAATTATATTTGAGTGTTATTCAATTTAACATTGAAAAGGAAGCAAGTGGTGAAAAACTCAAATTGTTGAGGAGTTTGATGCAAGAAGAAAAAAACACTACATAATTGGGTATTCTCTCCATTCAAATCTTCATTTTTTAGGTATGTCAAGTCTTTACATGCATGTTCTTTACATTTTCCTTATTTCGGATTGAATTACTTTATCATGCTTTATCATACATGTTTAAAATAGACACATTCCCAATCAATAAAGTAGCCTACAATCTCACATGATGCCATGTATATTTTCTACACTTGGGCTCTTTAATAATTATGTGTAATAAACTTAACATACCATGATGTCAAACTATACAAGAATAAATCTTTACAACATAATAAAAATACAATCCCACCATTATCTTGTATTCATTTCTTAGGACGTAATATTGGTCTCTTTATCATGCTACAAACAAATTCTCCGTCATGCTGAGGAAACGATCAAGAATTAAACCAACATAGGAAGAGATAGAAGCTAAGAATGTAAAGAAAGTAGTGGCTATGAGGGAACTTTGTGAGAAGAGGAAATTGGACACGATAAATGAATACATACCAATTGAAGAGGAACCACAACCATCACAAAGAGATATGGTATTGGTGGCACAAAGAGAACGAATGCAAAAACTTTGTGGTACGAGAGATTTGAATACCATAGTTGCAGACACGTCCTCTACCGCAAGTCAACATGTAGGGACACCATCTACCACATCTCAAGTTGAGAGTACATCATCACTCACATGTGATGAAGGAGGTACGCCATCATTCCCACCTCAACCTCAAGGTATGTCATCTATTCCATCTTTGATCGAAGGTATGCCATCTAGCCCATCTCATTTAAATATTGATGAGATTCCTAATGTTGAGATGAATTTACCTAACTTAACACCACCTAGAATTTTCCATAGAAAGCCAAAGTATTTGATTGATATTGATGAGAATATTTTGCAGCCAATGGAAGGTAAAATTCCAAAATGCACTTGTAGAAGATATGCTCATAAGATTTGGAGAGTGTTCTTTGAAAAGTTAAATGAGACTGCAAGATGTCAACTATTCATTGAAATGATGCGAAGTATAAAGTATAGGTCCATCATTAAGATTCTTGGGTTGAGAACATTAGAGGCTTCAAGTGAAAAATCTATTGTCAAGAATCTAATGAGTGCGTATGAGAGTGTGGGTAACACCTCATGCACAAAAGATAATAATGCAACACGGCATGTGATTACAATTACTATAGTAAGTAGTCAAACGAGGAAAGCTCGTCTCATTAGAAAGACGAGTCAAGAATTGAGAATTAATAGGAAAACTTTATCAAGAGCTGTTGGAAGATGCCAAATAATTGAGGACACTAATGCCAATGAATTATGGGCGTTCTCGGGGAGACTACCATGAAAAGATAAACCAATTGTTGAATCATTGAGATCACTAATTGAAGACTTTTGGAAGAATTACACAAGGGTATCTCTGAATCAAAGGGATGTGGTAAGAAGGAGAATCGGTAGTCACAACCGCGAGCCACATCCAAAGCATTTTTTGGATGAGACTCAAACACAGTTTTATGGTAAATTTCTAGAGAAGTATCCTCAAATTAAAATTTGTCAAAGATATTTTGAAATGCTAAAACCTTTCTATGTTAAGATAAATCACACACGCACTACTTGTTGTTGTAGATTACATATTGAATTTTCTAACCATTTTGATGCTTATAGGTCTATATGTTTAGATATGCATACTAACAATGATTTGTAGGGTTGTGCCATATGTACCCCATCAACATCTTCAAAAGACTTCATATCAAGAATTTTATGTGAAAGAGAGGAAGGTCAAATATTCTACAAGAAATTATGCTTGGATGACACATGTCATCGTTGCGGTGGCTTGCAACATTTGCCAATATGTGAACATATGGAAAGAACACATGCAGTTGGAAATGAACTAGTAGAGTTTGGCAAGTATAAAATAGTGGCATACAATACAAAAGATGGTAAAGAAGCAAAGAGGTGTGAATTGGTTATTGAAAAGATTCTAGTGTATCAGTTTATGCCTATATTTCGTGACAGCATAGTGTATGAGTATGCAAGACATGCCCATAGAGCTCGATGGTTGGACTTGCAATTCAAGTTATGCAAGGACATATTTCTGGTTGGTAGCATTGTTTCAGTCGTCGAATTTATAGAGAACTACAATCTACAGCCACAGCGTGAGGTGCAATCACAATATTACAACTCCACACAGGTTTCTATATTTGTGCACATCGCATTCATTCATGCGAATGATAGTACAGAGGATGACAGAAAGATCATAAGGGAGTATAATTTCTATATTAGTGATGATCGCATGCATTCTACGAAGTTTGTGCAAGGTTGCTTTCAGGTGTTCTACAATGATTTGGCTAGAAGGGGCATATCGTTCAGTTAGCATATCATATGGTCAGATAACTGTGCGTCACAATTCAAGAACTCGCAGAATTTCTATTGGCTGAGTAGGAGGCATAATTTTACAAGTATTCAACATATGTGGAACTTTTGTGAGGTCAGGCATGGAAAGGGGGAGCATGATGGTGTAGGAGCATGTATCAAAAGAGCCATAGCATGAGAAGAGTTAAAGTATAAAGACAATGCAAAGTTGACAGATGTAAAATCGATTGTCGAGTGGTGTAATGCTTCCATGGGTCCAGCTAATGAAGGTAAGTCTTCAGCTCATAGATTTTTTTGGTTGATAGATGATACTAACATTGCACCATATGAGGACTGTTGTACATTGACAGGATCAAATGAGATGCACTCTTTCAGAAGCTCAATTGTAGGTTCATGGAGTATCCATACACGAAAGATGTCATGCTTTTGTTCTTCCTATACAATTCAAGTCTGGGATGAGTGCGAGTCAAAGGAGTGGGTTGACAAATGGTAGTTAAGTTATCTTAGCCCACTTGACACGTATCGACCCCCGACGGCACTGGAACTAACACAGATGGAATCATCAGTTGAATTTGACCACATATCAGATTTAGTTCAACCAAGTAATATAGGGCACATATATGCATCTAATTTCATCTAGTTCAACCAAGTAATGTCATCTTACTTTGTAGTGTTTTTGTAATGTTGACTAATTTCATCTAATTTGCTACACATATCAATGTAGGGCACGTATATGTAGTTATTGCAGATGAAGATAATGAAGAGGGAATAGATTATTACTTATGTCGTTGTGTTGAGGCCAAAAAGAAATTGGAGGCCCCTGTTACAGATGGAGAAAACATTGAATACCCTACAGGCTCAATGGTTATTACTGGAACATGGCTTAGAAGGTACCCACATAAGAGTGTTAATATTTGGCTATTTCAAGACTTTGACACGCATCGAAAGATTCTTCATTACTTGAACCTTGTCGTGGCATCTAATGTTCATTTATAAAGTATCGAGGTAGACCTTTGAACAAAATCTTGTGGAAGGTGCGTGAGTCTGACCATGAAGCAATACTTGACACAATAAAGAGTAGAGCAGACCCGGATAGTTTATTGGATTAATTTGTAAGTATTCACATTGATTTTGTAAAGTCATGTTACATTGAGTTGTAAGTATGCACATTAATTTGTAAGGTTTGTCTTTTTTTTTATTTTCTCCTACATTTTTACACATATACACAATTTTACATCATCATGTTATGCATTTTTGGTGTCTTGCTCCTGATGCGACCAAACTCATAACTCACCCTACTTCCTCTAGACACCATTTGATGATCTCTCCAACACTCTAGATCTAGGGTGCCCAATCATGATGATGACCTATATACCATTCTTGCAAGGTGCTCATAATGAATGAAAAGAAGACCAAGGGCACCCAAGCTTAATAGACTTATTTCTTTCAATTTTGATGATCCAAACTCTTGCAAAACGACATCCACTTTCATGCCTTTAGATCTTCCTTCACATACAGGGTGCCAAATCAAGTTGAAAAATCTACATAAGGGTGCCAAAATGGATGAAAGGAGACATGAAATGTGCCTTAGGACTCCATGCTAAGGTTTGAGCCATTAATGTCTCTTGATATTAGGCGCTCATGATGATGAAACTTAGAGTTTTTTCCTTTCCTAGGCGCTCATCTAAGAAGTTTGAATGATAAGGAGTGCCTAGACCTCTATAATGTACATTGGGTGCCAAAATCAAGGTGATTTTAAGTCACTTTGCATCATTTGGGGTCAGTTTGAGTCTTTGAGTCATGTTACAAAAAAGTGTCAATGTTGTTAAGTTGCACAAAGCAACTTTTGCATTTTTGGTGTCCTGCTCCTGATGCGACCAAACTGACAGTTCCAACACATCCGGATGGGTACATTTAGGCTAGGCATGGTTCTATTTTTCACCCAAACATGTCAAAACAGTCTGAGCTACATTGTGCTGACGATATCCCTGAAGAGTCCAAAGTGCAAAAAGGCAACAATCTTTGACGAGATGTTACTCGAAAACTGTGTCACTTAGAAACATTTTGTCTGAGGCAACGATATCAAGTAGAGTGCCTCTACAATAAACTCTCTTGGTTTTTTATATTTCTGAGGCATTTGCCCATGGTGAAAGGTTTTCTGTTGCCCCAAAAATCGTCAGGAGGTAGTGTAAAGTTGCAAAGGGGTGTAACTTTCGTTCTGCTCCTGATGCGACCAAACTGACAGTTCCAACGCATCTGGATGGGTACATTTAGGCTAGGTATGGTTCTATTTTTCACCAAACATGTTGAAATAGTCTGAGCTACATTGTGCTGACGATATCCCTGAAGAGTCCAAAGTGCAAAAAGGTAACAATCTTTGACGAGATGTTACTCAAAAATCGTGTCACTTAGAAATATTACGTCTAAGTAAACGCGATCACGTAGAGTGCCTCTATGTTAACCTCTCTCAATTTTATATATCTCTGAGGCATTTTCGCGTGGTGAAAGGTTTTCAGCTGCCCCAAAAATCATCAGAAGGAGGCAGTGTAAAGTTGCAAAGGGGTGTAACTTTTGTCCTGCTCCTGATGCAACCAAACTGACTATTCCAACACATTCGGATGGCTACATTTACACTAGGCATGGTCCTATTTTTCCCCCAAACAGTTCAAAATAGTTCGAGCTACATTGTACCGACAATATCCCTGAAGAGTCCAAAGTGCAAAAAGGTAGCAATCTTTGACGAGATGTTACTTGAAAACTGTGTCACTTAGAAACATTCCGTCTAAGGCAATGCAATCATGTAGAGTACCTCTACAATAACCTCTCTCAATTTTTTATATCTCTGAGACATTTGCCCGTGGTCAAAGGTTTTTTGTTACCCCAAAAATCGTCAGGAGGTAGTGTAAAGTTGCAAAGGGGTGTAACTTTCATCCTTCTCCTGATGTGACCAAACTGATTCTTCCAACGCGTCCAGATGGGTACATTTACTCTAGGCATGGTGTTTTTTTCCACCCAAACATGTTGAAATAGTCCGAGCTACATTGTACCAACAATATCCCTGAAGAGTCCAAAGTGTAAAAAGGCAGCAATCTTTGATGAGATGTTACTCGAAAATCGTGTCACTTAGAAACATTCTGTCTAAGGCAACGCAATCACGTAGAGTGCCTCTACAATAACCTCTCTCAGTTTTTTATATCTCTAAGGTGTTTGTCCATGGTGAAAGGTTTTCTGCTGCCCCAAAAATTGTCAGAAGGAGGCAGTGTAAAGTTGCAAAGCATTGCTAAGAAATCCTCAATACTCAAACACTCCAATGAACTGAAGCAACTTCTTCTTAGGCACAAATGTAAGGATACACAAGGGGAAAATGGTTCCTAGATGACTTAGTGCATTTCTATGACTTCATTCACATGTTTAAATGTTTGAGAAACTCTCCTTTACTCAGCGTCTATCCTCATGTCAATGTTAAGCTTTATACCTCCTAGGTGCTAAATTAGGTGATGTCATTAGATACAACTTACCCTTAGGTGCCAATGTAGCTTCTTCAATCCGTCACACTTCTAGGCACTCAAATTTGAGGTCTTGGACTTGTATCTTATTCCTAGGCACAATTGGATGATCTTCCTAGATCTAGGTGCTCATGATGGTGGGAAATTACATGAAGGGGTGCCTAAGTCCAATTTGACATTGTATTTGATATTTTATGACTCCAATTGACTAGGAATGGCTCAATTTCTAAAGTGCTGACTCAATAATGTAAGTTTAAGGTCTTTTCCTCCTAGGCACCAATTAATGAGTTCACTAGATGCAATTTCTCCTGGACTTGAAGATTGTGAAAGAACTTGAAGCTTGGATGGATGTCTTCGAATGTTCGATGAAGAAGTGTTCCAACTTGAAAGGTCCTTTGAAGTGTAGATATTGATGATAACACTTTCCCTTATATATGAAGTAGATGACTTCTCAAGGAGGCTTGAATGTATCAGAGGGACTTGAAATTGAATGGATGTCTTTGGAATGCTTGATGATGATGACAAGTTCCTTTGGAGCGGCTACATGATGATCTTGAAGTGATGATTGATGAAGAATCTAGTTGATACTTGAAGATGAATGGAACTTGAAGTGATAGATGGAAGTCTTTGAACATGATGCAACTGGTGATGTCGTTGATGAAGAAGACTTGAAATATATCTTGTTGTGACCTCTTAGAGCAGCTACCTCTTGAAGTGGTGTTTCCTTGGCAGTTGATTTCCTCCAAGGTGCCAATACAAGGTTATTTTAAAGGCAAAGGGCACCTAGGCTTATGGGGCTCAATTTGATGTATTTATTGAAAGCTCAGGGTGAATTGATGCTTATTGAAAATGCCACTTAGTCCTTCATTTGGATTATAGGTGCCATTTCCTATTGACTTATATACTCCTCCTCATGCTAGGGCGCCATAATGAAGTGGTTTATGTTAATTTTAATATTCAGATTCATAGTAAGAAACAATAAAACATGAATGCTCACATAACACGCATATACCCTGGGAAAACCTCCCTCTTGGAGGTGAAAAACCCAGCAAGAAAACTTAGATCCGATTTATATTAAGAGTTGAAACAGATTACAACTTCGCCCAGCTCAGGCACAAAAACATAGATATCAAAAGATAACTTATCTAAATCTTTAGTAGATCTAGGGTTAAGCTTACTCAAGCTAAAATAGATCAAGTAACAGGTTCACCGATGATCACAGATCAAGTCAATTATCGAACCATTAAACTTCTTGAATCATCGAACCTTTTGAACTAGTGGATCAGTTGAACCGTAAAACCAGTGAACCAGTTGAACCATTGAACCAGTTCACCAGTTGAACCGTTGAACTAGTTCAACTATTGGCAGAACCCTTGTACTGTCAAACCTTTGAACCCGTCGAACCGTTGAACTAGTTCAACCAATGACGAAACCCTTTGGACTGTCCAACCTTTGAACTCATCAAACTGTTGAACCGTTGAACCGATGAACCTGTCAGATGGTTCAACCAATGGCTAAGCCCTTTGAACTGGTGGAGCTCGATGAACTTGTTGAACCGACGAACCTGTCAGACGGTTCAACCAATGGCAGAGCCCTTTTTACTCTTCTTGTAGTAGATCATTGATGGATTAGATTTCACAGAGCAGAATTCGGTAAACTGATTGTTGTGTATTGTGACTACTAGTCACCTTTCATTTATATGAGATCGCTCAAACAATTTGGTGCCAAATTACATATACGTTACATTTGAAATAGGTCCTGACCTATTTGTAATTTCAAGATACATAGAATAATGAGTTTGCCCAATTTGGGGCTTGCCTTAATGCGATAATACAACCGAGTTCTCAAAATGCTAAGGTCAATAGGCCATTCAGCATTTTATGACTAGGTCGGTCTCTAGAAGGGATCGAACCTAGCTACCAAAAATCAACAGTTTAGACAATAGGTGCGCTTCACTTACTAGAGGCTTGTTCTCCTTCCACCTTAGGCACACTTTTATGGTGGAACAGGTGTCAATGGGTGCCTTGTCTTAAATGAATGCTCTCTCCAAGTTGGGTGCCCTTTTGAGGCTTTATGAGTTGCAAATTGCGCCTTAACCCTTCATGCTTGTTGCTCAATGTTTGAATGTTTAAGAAAGTCTCCTTTAGGCACTCATCTTAATGACTTTTTCTCAAGGGGCAATCATCCTAATGACTTGGATATTCATCCTAGCGTTTCAAGATATCAGGCTACCAGACTTAGTCATTTTCAAGATCTCAAACATAAAGAATAACATGATGATTCATTTTTTTGTATTGCATATAGTTGACATTGTATGCTACTCATAAAGAATATTAATATTTTCTGTTCAACATGATTCATTTTTTTTTTAAATACAACTTTTATCTTTTAGTTCCAAAATGAGGTTTAGGTGATACTTGAATAACAATAGCTAGCTTATTGGATCAACAAACATCCTATGTAATACAATTGGACTTTAAATATTTGAAGTAGCCATCTACAAATATCCATTCAAACATGGATTTATAATGCAAGTATGGACGCCATCAATAAAAAAGATTTGTATTAACCAAATATCCATATAGGCATACATCAATATCTGTTGATATAAGTATAACATATATACAAAATAGCCATATAGGCTTACAAGAATGCCATATAGGCATACAATATCAACTATATACAATACAAAATATATTTCCACAAATGCCACATAGGCATACAACAAAGGAACACAATAAAAGGTCATTCCCCTCTGGCTGGTGAAGAGAATAGATCACGGGCAGCCTTTGATCTTCTAGGGGATGGAGACACGCATGTGGGTGGTCTACTACGAACCTAAGGGTTGCTCCTCCTATTTAGTTCTTCCTGCATCTTTAGTTGTTACAATAAAAAGTATAGACATAAATATATAGAAATTACATGTTATAAAAAAATGAAACATTTAACAAAATAATCACTTACCCCTACCATTTAATCTGTCTCCTCACTTGCCTCAGTAGCAGGAATAGGCCATGGTGATGTCATGCCCTATAGAAACCATCCAGATAGAAATTAAACTTCAAATCTTTTGATTTTTCAAAAATAGACAACTATAACAATGAATGTAAATTGAAATTTACTAATCTGCCTCATACCCCTATCAATGCCATGGAGCTATGAATCGTAGAGGCCACACCCTGCTCCATTGCCCTATGAACATGGGGAGGTGTCTCTGCAGCCTGCATCATCTGGAAATAAAACAACATTATTCAATTACAAAAACTATAATAGTGATGCAAATCATGGCTCCTAACATACACACACGTTCATCTAAACATGGAAGTACACACAATAAAGCACACAAGTCACATATAAAAATTTAGTAAGTACAATTCATTCATTAAACTATTTATTTTATTACCTCTGTAAAGCTTTGAAGTCCACCACTGCTGGCAGGTGTTGCCATGAAATCTATAGTATTAACCTATTCAACATCTAAAATCAGATATTAGAATACCATTCATATAACGATGCTATTCACATGTAATATTTATAATTGTTTACTAGTTACATACCCTAACAGTAGATGATCTAGTGTAAAATGCAGGTGGAGAACCACTAAAAACTACATCGACGCTATGAGCCTGAAATTTCATTAAAATCATCAATTTAAATTAGTTAATCTTGCATTTCAAAAATGAAATTTAATAAATTAAATTCAATAAACTTGCTAATATTTACTTGAGTATCAAGGCCGAAAGTCTCACTCAGGAGGGTATCTGTCATCACCATCTGCTCAGATGCAGATGTAGCCTGTGCACCTGCGTCTTGACTATCCATGGGGGCATAACCACAGGCTGACCTACAAGCTTGACAAGTATGGGGTGGGACCCTACTCCTTGCACTATCTCCCAACCCACTCTATGCTGCAGGATCAGCATGCTCTATGATGCTCTGGGTCAAAGCACTAATGGACTGAAGTGTATCGACCTCAACACTCTCCTTCACAATGGAAGGGATAGAAACATGCTCATGGGCTGGTCTGCTGATTACTCGTCTCACTACCCGTTGTGGGTCAAGACGTGCCCTTGGTCTATCTTGTACTGACCCCCCACCTCTACCCTGGAAGTCCCGCATATCAAAATAGTTTGGCACTTTATTGAGGACAAACTCGCAGTAGAGTTTCCTC
Organism: Cunninghamia lanceolata; assembly: GCA_027924645.1. NCBI lineage: Eukaryota > Viridiplantae > Streptophyta > Pinopsida > Cupressales > Cupressaceae > Cunninghamia > Cunninghamia lanceolata. The sequence continues at coordinate 1,746,797 of BSBN01001197.1, read as the reverse complement.
AAAAAGTATTGCGGGACCTCATTATTATTATATGGAGGATGGTCAAAAACCATCGACCACCTCTGCCCAAAATTGTCCCTTATCACTTGGTTGTTGCACCAATGGATAGGGAACCTCTTGCATGTAATGGGTGGAGGTTGATTTGTTTGTGGGTTTGTGAAAATCAAACACAAGTCTAATTTTGTAATTTGTAATTTTTTCACATCTTGGTATGACAAATTGTCTGCATAATAATCTCTAAGCTCTCTCCTCTTATCCGTCCAACTAGTTATTTTCTTGCTAATTGAATCTACATTTGATAACATAGATTCAAGAGATTCAGCAAGCGTGGACCTATGCAAGGTTGAAGTGGAAGGATCTTTCAACCTTGCAATTATATCTTCAATTTATTTTTTGTTGTTTTCAATTTGCCCCATTATATTTTCTTGTGTTCCAGGGGCATGTCGAGGAATGGATGGAGGAGGTTGTTCCGCAAGTATTTCCTCCTCAGGATTTTGTGGATTTTGAGGAGGAGGAGGAGGAGGTGCATTAACATTTCCTGACAATTAACATAATATACATCAAAAATCAACTCAAACCTACCTATTTAGAAACAAATTCAAACAAAAAACAAATATAACTCACTCCTTTGGTGTGCTCGACGTCGTGGCGGCATTGTGGTGATGAATCGATAAGGTTTTTGTGTTGAATTGAGTTTTGCAAAACGTGAGCGCGCTTCTTAGGGCCGCAGGTATAGAGGAGAAGAAAGAAATAAAATGAGATAGATACCTTTTTTTTATTTATAGCAAGTTAAAACGCGCTCGCGTTATGGCTTGGTTTTGACGAGCCTTAGGCTCATCACTACCAAACCATAATGCGAGCACGTTATAACGCGCTCGCGTTTTGCATTATTTTTTTTTTTAAAACAATTTGGCCACTTTTTGGCCCCCCATCTTTTTGCACGTACCCTTAGGTTGGACTTAAACATCACACATTTGTAGAAGAGTTTAAAGAATAGGTCTATCCTTATATAAATTAGGTTGGACTTAAACATCACACATATTTGCAAAAGAGTTTAAAGAATAAGGTTATCCTTAGTGTTGTTTATCTTTTTGAACTGGTTTACAATCAACCTACTTTTAACTTGTAAATGTAGTGACATTTAAACTGAGCTATAGAAATATCCTTTTTATATTAAGTTTGTCTATACCTTCTCTCTAAATTAATAGAAAAAACTAAATACAAATTGTAGATGGTAGTTCATCTAAATAATTATTTGATTTTTTAGAAAAAAATATGCATAAAATTTCATCTGGTTTTATTTTTCAGTGGTGGGGTTTGGAAGGAAGAAAGGACCCAACTCTTCTCAGAAGTAAACTACAGTATTTTATATTTTATATTTTATTTTTCATTGTTTTAGGTTGTAGAGTTATTTCCTATTCCATTGTTAACATGTCTCTGTATTTTGATTTCAGAATGGTTGATGAGAAGAGATAGATAGTTTTGAGAGCACTTCATCTTGATAGCGTGGCTTCCTTTGTTACTGGATGTAGTTTGTGAAGAAAAAATAGTATGATGAAGAAAGAAAAAAATGCCAAATTTTATAGTGAGATTATAGAGATAAATAACAAAAGTTTTCTTTATTCCCTATTTTGTTTATTGAAAGTTCTCTTTATTCCCTATTCTGTTTATTGAAAATATATCTTGTTCATACAGTATAAGATATTATCTAAATTAGATAAAAAGTGGAAAAGAAGTACACTTTGAAGCCAATTACCTCAATTGTAATTAATAATTAACAAGCTATTAAAAAAATCTATTCACTGTATTTTTCTTTTTAACTTGATTTGCTAAATTAACATTCCATTTTTATAGCATAAGTTTGTATGATCCACAATTCCATTTTAATGTAGTTGTGTTTTTTCAAACAAGAGTTGATTCTACTTAAGAAGTTTTGAGAAGTAGGGACATAGAACACATCATTTTAAATTGAATTTCCATTGACAATTTCTTATTTGAGCTCAATTTTTCCCATTAAAATTATATTCAAAACTTCTATGAAAATTTTATATTGAATTTAAGATGTTTAAATTATTAAAGTACTAGTCTAATTAGATCTTAATGTTTTTATCTTCAATCCTAATTGGTTTTCAACTAAGATTTTAAAATCCTTAAACTTAGTGAAAACTTTAGATTTGTGTTTCATAAACTAAATCCATGTAAATCTAGATACATCATCAATGAAGGTGACAAAATAATGAGATTTTTTGATAGAATCATTATCCACGGGTCCAAACACATCTGTATGAATAATTTCTAACTTCTCTTTTGCTCTATTACTTCCTAAAGGAAATGATTTTATGTTTTGTTTACCAAACACACAATGCTCACAGTGTGCTCATCAAAATAGGAGAAACCATCCAACAAATAATATGATTTTTTGGTTTGCAAATATCTTCCCATTTAATCAGACTACTAAAAAGTGGAATCATTACCACACCAGAGAAAGCTTCTCTGTGTGGCCTCCAATGCCTTAGCCACTTTGCTAGGGACTTGAAAGACAAACATAACAAAAATTAGAACAATAGACAAGGAAGTCTTGATGAGACTAATCCTAAGTTTGCAAGGGAGAGTTGTTTCCCTCTCAAGGGTCCATCTTGCCTTGAACTTTTTCTGACACAACTTTGCATTCAACTTCTGAGGTTCTTCTGTCCACCAAAGGCATCCCAAGGTACTTACTAAGAAGTTTGACCACAACAAAAACCCATAATTCTTTGAACCTCCAAGCAAGGATTCTTAATAAAGAATAATATGGACTTGAGAAGGTTGACTTTTTAGCCCACAACCTTCTCATATCTATCCAACACATTCCTAAACACATGAGCCTCTCTAGCCATGGCTTCCCTAAATATGAGTGTGTCATCAACAAACTAAATGTGCATAACATTCCGAATGCCACCTAAAACCTACAAACCTTTTAAATTGTTTGATCCAACCTTAGCCTTTAGAGCTCTACCCTTGATCTACATTCCTCATCCATAAGCCAGACATCCTCTCTGACCACATCCCCAAATCTTTGAAAAAATTGGCCTGAAAACCATCTTGCTCAAAAGCTTTTTCTGGCATTGAGCAAAAAGGTAGCCTTCTAAATATCCTCAATCGTGAAGGGCTTCATCAAGTCCTCATTATAGGCATCAGAGACAATGGAAGGAATATTTTTTAGCATCACCTCTTGGGTTGCCTAGTCCTCCAAAGGAACTTAAGCTAATAACTCCTTAAAAAAACCAAGCCCTTCACTCCTAATGGCATCTAAATCATTAACAATAGAACCTGAAGGGAGCATCATACTGACAATTCAGTTATACTACCTTCTAATACTATGGAGAGATGAAAAAACGTTGTGTCCTGATCCCCTTCTTTCAACCATTTCACTCTAGATTTCTTTAGCTAAAAGATTTCCTCCATTCTTAAAATTGAATTCAATTCCTCCACTAAAGAGTTTTTAGCGGACTGATGATAAGAATCCATTGAGCAATGGAAGCCTCAATATTCTAAAGTTTCATCTTGACCTAGATCTTTTTGGCAAAGAGATTGCCAACTTGAACCTTATTCCACTCTCTAACTCTCTTCTTAACTTCCACCAATTTTTTGTGCAACCTAAACCTTTGGCATTCATTGATGCCAATCTTCCACCATTCCTTGATAGCCATTTTTGGACACAACCTAAACACATTGGACAGGTCAACATAAACAAGTTGTCTTGAAGGTCTGTAAAGATAACAATGACACAATGTTGAGAATTAGAAACCATGTTGCATACCATGCTAGAGCCATTCAATAACATGGCCAAACCACCTATCGTGCTAACAACATACACCATAACTCCTTCATTCTTCCAAATTTGATGCAACATCTCTTGAGAAAATTTGCCCTCGACCTTAGTCTCCTGGATCATAAGGATATATGGAGCCTCCATCTTAATGAGTCATTTGAGCAAACAACATTTGTCAAGGCCATTCGAATCTCGAATGTTCCAACTTATAACATTCATAACTTTTTATGAACAGGAAGGTGCTTGCCTCTATTCTTAACAAATTTCCACATTGATGACTAAGTGCCATTTTCTAAGTCCTCCAACACCTTCATTTTGGATTAGTACCTCTATTTTTCTTCCCTTAGCATTGATATAACCCTTATTGATGAAACTACTATAAATATTATTTCCCCAGCTCTTCTCCCTATTCAGGTGGTCACACACCAATCCATAATGTTTTCCTTGTCATCAAGGGTTTCCTTGATCAATTCCTCACCACTATCAAAAGGTTTCTTCGACATAGCTTGCCCATCCTTATTATCCTACATAAATCGATCCTCTCTTATTACAATAATTTCCCCAAGCTCTCACACCTTTCCTTTAGAATTATATTCTCGATCTCGCTAATTGGAGGGATAACCTGATTCAATTATCCTTTGATCTAAGGGGAGTTCTCCAAAGGAGAAGTCATGAGGGTAGAGGGGCCCAAACTAGTCTTGCCATCGCACATCACCATGTCCTATTGGGTATCTTCCTTTATGTCCCTTAATTTACATCTCTTAGCACTATGACCAACCTTCCAACAACAGAAACATCTAATGGGGATGTACTCATAGTCTAGATCTTGTTTCCAAACTCCAAGGATAGAATTCAATTTACTTAGATCCACCTTCACATAAATTCTAGCATAAGTAGCCAATTACCCTCCCATTGTGGCATTGGAACTTTGACTATATTCTTCCCCCAGTGTCTCACCAATCATTCTAAAAATCTCCTTCAACCACAATTCTTGAGGTAACTTATACATACAAATCCACAAAAGGGCATTCTTTATCAGTTCCTTACTAGGATCAAAACTAGGCAACCATGCCCTAATATAGAGACCTACATTCCCCATAAACCAAGGACTGCCCCTAAGAATATTGTCATGCTCTAATTCAAAATATTGTCACGCTCTAATTCTAACTAAAAAATAATTTGAATAAACCCTAATGCAAGGAAACTTACCCTAGGGATAGGACAGTGCCATTTCTAACTTATCCAATATTTGATTCGATCCATTGACAACCAAATGCCTATGAATTTTGCTATCACCATTGTTTTCTTAAGCTTCTTGATCGTTGAATTTAAGAAATTCTCTGAGATATCAATGCAAGGGATGGCCTCATCAACTTCAACATTGAAATTGAACATCAAAATTTTGCAATTCTTCTAACAGGAGTCCTGCACCACCTTCTCCTTAATAACCTCTAAATTCTCCTTGTCGAATAGCCTTCCAACTCTTGATTGTTGGCCACAAATCCGTCACTACTCTGACTAGCCTAAGGGACGAAGGGAGAAGGAGGCGACAAAGGGAGGAGGCGCCAAAGATCCACCACCACCACAAAAAACTCTAGCCTTCCCAACTGTTGCACCCTCATTCTTACTTTTAAAACCACCTATTTTGCCACCCTCATTGTAATCACCCAATTCGCCAAATTTGTTTTCCTTCACCATCTCCTCCCATTATTTACTTTATTTTTATTTACTTAAGAGTTATTTTATTTTATTTACTAAAGAGTTATTTTATAATTTTTCAATACATGTTGCATCTTAGTACCCACTTTGGAATGTCTCCTTGCTAATAAAAAAACTCTTAAGTAAATATAATAGTTCTTCAAATAAAAATATAAATAAATTAAACAATATAAATAAAATAAAATAATTGTTAAGTTCTAAAGTAAAATATAATAACCCTTATGTATAATAAAAAAATTTAAGATTACTTATTTGTCTTTTTAGATAAATGTATTTAAGATTTGATTTTGTTGGTCCATTTATTCTCAATATTGTATATATATATATATATATATATATATATATATATATATATATATATATATATATATATAATTTAATTAACATATTAAAATGACATAATACATTATTATAGACATGACTAGAAGCTCTATACATCTAAATAATACATTATATCAATGAAAAGTTGAAATTATCACCGCTTCTAGGGATATAGCTATCAAACATAAAATGAACTAATCAATCAAATAATTGAAATTATCGCAATTCTCATTTTGACAAACTCAACTTCAACTACACTTCTATGGATCTAGCTATCAAACTTAAAATCAACTAATCAATCAATTATTTATTCTAAGGAACAAACTCAACTTCAACTATGAATCAAACTTGGGGTCAAGGTCAATCCTTACAACTATAATCTTCACCAACCTAGTAACATTGGGATACATTCATCTTCCAAGACCTGTTGATCTCAAACTATTATCTAACCTACCTTTAAATCACTATATTATGCCAGCTCACCTGACAACAAATACTTTACCTATTTCTAAATAGCTATGTCATGACCTATCTATCAACGAGACAATAAATACCTTTATTGCAATACTACAAAGGCCAGTGTTTATTCTATTCTACTCTTAATATGTGTCAATTTACTCCATGCTCAATCTAAAAAAACACATGGCAATAGCATGACTTTACTTTCATTATTAACATATTTGCATTTGCATTATTCTTAACGCGCTTAATTAAATATTTATAGGGAACATGGGAATTCTATTGAATATCTTTTATACGCTTCGCAAATTGTGTGTATAACTGTTGACAAAAATGTGCCACGTATTTTCAGTGCTTTTATTTGAGGTTGCGTGGGCCTTAACTAGGTCTCGAGATTATTTTGTAGAATATGCATTCATTTTCTTAATGGTAACACATTGGGAAAACAAGATGATTCACTAGTTCAGATCTAAAGAATCATGCTTGATTTAAATTTTATAAATTTTAGTTTTTAAATTCTTTGCCCCCTTAATATTTCAAAGTATTAAGGGAAAACATTCAACTCTGAGTTGCTGAATCTGAATTTACCGCTTATTGATGACTTAGTGTTCAATTGTTAATTGATAGGCCCTTTTGTGCCATATTTTTGGGTGTGCAAATTTAGGCTTCAACAAGTTTTATACATTGAGTTCAAGATGTGATATCCTTATTTTATTGGAAAAGGTGTAGAGCTGGACTTAAATTTGTTGTTAACTATGAGTGCGCCTTTTGATCATATTACTGATAAAATACTGAGAAATAATGTGAACAGCAGTACAAATATTACAACTACACAAATCAATCTGTGAATAATAAAGAAGATTATATTTATAACTCCGAGAAGTTTACCAGCTTCCTACAAATCTGCTAACTAATTTGACAGCTAACTACAATTGATTGACACCTAACTAAAACGAACTAGGACACCTCTATAATTTCTATTGACACATCTATAACTACACAACTCTAGTTGACACATATTCACCACATGTGAATAAACCAGTTATTCATTATATTCTAACATCCCCTCTTAATGAATAACTTAAAATAACTCCAACTCTCTCATGAGCACAACATTGCTCCTTTGAAATCTCATGCACCACTCCTCCTCCAACACCATAAATGGAGGCATGTCGAGGAACCCATATTTCCTCTGACAACCTTTTTTTAATGTGCTTTGATGATCTCAAACTATCTAACAATATCAGCAAATGCTATATCACACACTAACAATGACAACCTTTGCATCATTTTCATCTGCAGTTTCTCCAATACTTCTTTTTATGTCTTCATACATAGCAAAAAGAAGTCCTCCATTCCTAAGCAGAAGACCACGAACCAGAAACAAAAAATGATGATGGCCCTTTGCAAAACCTCTTTGCACGGCTAGAATGGAGACAACCCTTGATTTTGGACGGTGATCTAGGAGGCATCGCTTCCTAGAATAGCCTGCACGCACACTCCTTGTGAAGCAGGGTGTAGCCATTAAGACAATGGTGAAGAGCGTTGCAGGGCACTGGTATGAGTCACCATAATTGGATGGATGAGCGAAATCCAAAGGCTGAAGTGCCCATTCACAGCTCTGGCCCTCATTCACAAGATAGAAGATGCCATACCCAACATTGAAACACACCACAAAACGTGTCATACCTTGCATTCAGACGTGCCACAGACGCAGAGAAAAACAATCCATCGCCGCTATTGTAAACATGCCCTTTAGAGCATCCATGACCAGACACAAATGGCGTCGGGCCTTTCACAGGCTCTTTAGCCTTTGAAACAGCAACATGGGCCTCCAAAATGATGTCGACCCAGATCTAAAATGACTAGCAAGTTAGAAACCAGAATTCATGACTCCAATACGAACCAGCAAGGAGCTTAAACCAGCTCTGATACCATGATAAAATACTGAGAAATAATGTGAACAGCAATACAAATATTACAACTGCACAAATCAATCTGTATTATTCAATAAAGAAGATTACATTTATAACTCCAAAGAAGTTTACCAGCTTCCTACAAATCTGCTAACTAATTTGACAGTTAACTACAATTGATTGACACCTAACTAAAATGAATTGAGACACCTCTATAATTTCTATTGACACATCTATAACTACACAACTCTAGTTGACACATATTCACCACATGTGAATAAACTAGTTATTCATTATATTCTAACAATTACAACTTCTCAAATTAGTTTTGGTTACAGGATATATATAGTTTGTTGTGAGGACCACCCATTTTTATTTCTTTAATAGGTTAGTAAGTTCCTAATAGTACGTCCCATGGAGGGGGCTATAGCTCCTTTTCATATCTTAGGGCCCATGGATTATGACAATGAATAAATGAATGAAGGAAGAATTTTAATAATGTCCAGAGGCAACAGCAGCTTATGGGACCCAGCAGTGGCACACAGTCTTAACGGAACAACATAACATCAGAACAAACAGCCAATGTAACTAACTAAATACAAAATTTTAACTTTATGTAAAAAGGTGTGACTGCTTCGCCCAAAAGAAAGAATGGTTGGTGTCAGAGGCTAGGGGCTTAAGATTTCAGGGACTACTTAATATCTTTGGAAGGTATGCTGAGTTATGTCTACTATGATTTTGAAAACAATTTTCAGTTAATTTGCTATCAATTCTAAAAACTTGTTGCTTAGCAGGGAAATAGAATTTCCATGGGATTGGGATTGCTTGGTTGCAAACAGTTCCAAATTGTTTGAGCAGCACCTGCTAAGAAAATTTCTGGTCCAAACCTTCATTAACAAGTATTTGCTAGCAGTTTTAATAATTTCTATCTAAGCTTAGGGTTCATAAAGTATAAAGCGAGCCAATTCCTCCAGCCCAGCTTCCTTGTAAAAAGCTGCAAGCTGTTCACGGATGTCAAGCCATGATGCATCAACAGAAGCTAAATCCCTCAAGAATGCAGCCCGGTCAAATGCAGCCTGGTCAAGAGCTATCTGTGATACATAAGGGAAGGATCAGTTCTCAGAACATATGATAAGCGTAGGGCTTAAACAGCACACACTAAGCTTTGACTTGCTTAGGTGGCTGGTGGGCTCTTTCTCTTACTCTGTCTTGTTAATGTGTTAATAAGAGAAGGGCCAGCCAGCCACCTAAACAAGTCAAAGCTTAGTGTGTGATGAAACAAGTTATTTGCATAAAGCTCATCCACTTGTGCAGGCGCCTTCCCTTTTTTAAGATCCTCTCGCCTACCCTCATCTGTAATCCTTTCTCTCATGTATTCTATTTGTTCATCATCCCAGCCAGCAATTTCAGCAACTTTCTGCATACAAAAATTCAACTGGTAAATTCTGGTTGGACATGTTAGGAAATAAGGTTTACATTTAATAAATTAATTATTCCGTGGTTAGTTGGGTGAGAAGTTATTCCCGTAGGTAGTTTATTCACCAGAAAAATAAGGGTTTATAAACCAATATATTGTATTGCAAAATCATTAAAAATCGTTTATATCATTTCATTTCTGTCTGCAATTATGGTGTAATTTTGTGTTTATGCTCTACCATTGAACAATGGTATCAGAGCGTCATTATGATCCTGTGCTGTGAGAGCAGACTTGTTTTTCTGTGTAAGGGCGAATAGATTCTCTCCTTGAGGCAACTCTTTCAAATTTCCATCGCTGCTGATGAAAGAGGAGATACTGCCAAGTTCCCATCGCTGTAAATTGCCCTAAACTGTCACGCTTTATTTCACAGATTTTGCCAGGCATTGAAGAATACAACCATGTCAAATATGATTCCTTCTTGAGCGGTCATTGGTTATTTGCACTGAAAGTGGTGAATGCAAAGGAGTGGTATCTATTCAAAGGCAGTGTTGTTTGCTGAGATCCATGCTCAAGTCGTGATATCCCAATTGTTTCTTTTTTTTTTTTTAACTGCCATCCATTGCTTCTAACTACCAATTGTTGTTTGAGCATTATCCTTCTTTGTATACTTGAATGCTGGTAGTTTCTTGGAGGAGAAAGAAAGTATGACAGAGGAGTGAAAGATGCAGATTTTTTAAGCAGTTTAATTTCCTGGGATTTGATGATCTATGTCGGTATGTGCATATTTGTGAAGTTAAAATCATTTTTAAGTGTTTTGTGGTCAGGAAGAATAGATTAATACATAGCTATAAATGAAGGTGAAAGTTTTTATTTGCAAAAGGAGTTAAGTAATGTATTTCAAGAGAAGTGTTGAGCAATTTTTTAATTAATCACATTTGAGAAAGGTGTTAAGGGAGACATAAGTGATGTAAGGAAGGTAAATTAATTATATTTGAGGGATTCATTTTATTTACTTTTCTTTAAGGATGTTTTTGTAAGGGTGCATTATTTATTGAATCCGACATTCAGTTTCTTGTCTTTTAATATAGCAATACTTATATCAAATATTGTTTGTATTCTCAAGGTCATGCATGTTACACCTAACAGAGTTTTCAGAGGCTCACATGTGGTATAAAGTGAATAAAGTGTAAAATAGTTTTATCGAAGGATGAGGTATCGGAGGTAGGAGGATCTTCATCATCTGGAGCTAGCTTCTCGCTCAGGGGTGATTCATACAAGCTCAGGGGTGATTCATTGTATGAGAAGCACATTTTTTAATCTCTAGTGTCTTCAAGAGTAAGGGGGGATGAGACAGTGGTTTGTTGGTTTGTGGATAGTGGGACAGGACAGTGGTTTGTTGGTTTGTGGATACTTAATCCACAAATCTGATGAGTTGTTTGTGTGTGGTATATTTGGACAGTTGAGTGTGTCTCACTTCAAAGGTTGATGAGTTGGAGTTGAATAATCAGACATTTACCTAGACAGATAAGTTTAGGTTGATGTTGATGGAGTGGTTTTAACATTTGCCTATACAGTGGAGTTTGGGGTGATGCAGAGTTGGATATTTACCTAGACAATGGAGTTTGGGCTGATGCGGAGTTGGATATTTGCCTAGACAGAGGAGTTTAGGCTGATACAGAGTTGGTTAATTAGATATTTACCTAGACAGGAGGAGTTTAGATTGACTCTGATATAATATTTCTTTTGTCTTTTCTCTTTTGTAATGTAAACCTTAAAGGAGGGTTGTTAGGAAATAAGCTTTACATTTAATAGATTAATTATTAGGTGGTTAGTTGGGTGGGAAGTTATTCCTGTAAACAGTTTATTCATAGAAAAAATAAAGCTTTATAAGATATTGTATTGTAAAATCATTAAAAATCGTTTATATCATTTCATTTTTGTCTACAATTATGGTGTAATTTTGTGTTTATGCTCTACCATTCAAATGGACAACCTTCACCAGTTTTAAACCATAGTCGCAAAAATCTCTCGGGAATAACTTGGCAAACCAGAATTTAATGAGTTTTGCTTGTTTTTGCTTCGGTGCATTAAACTATAGGAAGGGATGCATTTCCAAGGCAAGATAGATACCTCATATCTACATCCAAGTGTCCACCATGGTAATTTTAGTGCTGCTCTAGCAGCATCCTTAGCTTCAAGCTTACGATCATTTCTGCAAACAGAAACTGGGAAAAAAAAATTGTCACCAAAAGGATTAACAGTACTTTATAACCTTTGTAATTTTATGCCTGTTGTGCGTCAACTTATTGAATAGGATCCAAAATATGAGTACTCTGAGCAAAATTGCATGGCATCTAACACATCATTCTTCTTTGGACAATAGATATAAAGCAGTGTTAAGACGAATCACACTGACTTCAGGAAAAGCTCTGCATTGAACACAAAAGGGCGCCCAAAACCAGGAAAATGCTTCCTATTCAAGTAATACTCTCCTGTCACCAGCACCGAAACCACACAGATTAAGTTTTTACTTGCAACTGTAGGTTTCAATGCAATATAATCCACAGTTCAATGAAAATAAATTTCAGCTCAAAATTTTGTTCATGTTTACCTGGTCATCTCTTTGTAAATGGTCCAATGCAACACGCTCAAGAACATCTGGAAACAAGGCAACCTGGAGCAAAGCATAACAACTAACTTTTAACTTGTAGATATCCAAGATCTTGATCTGTGCTTAAAACAGAAATCACCAACAATGAAAATAATTATTCCAGCTATGATCAAAAAGCAAAAAGCGTATCTGCCAAGTCAATACCAAGATTTAAGTTGTGACGAAAGTAATTTGCACATATGGTTTGGGATTTGAAATGAAAATAAGATAGCGGATACAATGTTCTAAATGTTGGAACATTGAGTTTCTTGAAATGAAAATAAGATAGCGGATACAATGTTCTAAATGTTGGAACATTGAAAGAAACTCATGTTAGACATTAATCAAATTCGATGATAGAAACATATCAACTTACTAAACCACTTTTCTCAATCACCAGTCAAAAGTTAAACAACCAAGTTCGTAACTTATAAGATTAAAAACTCGCCAAAAACTCGCCTGACTTGCCAGTTCATGCGAGGCAAAACAGCTCCCGAGTCACTTGCCCAAAAACTCTGGGGGCGATATTTTTGGCTATAAACTCGCCGAGCAATGGCAACTCCATATGAAAAACTCGCCAATCGGAGCAAAAAGAAAGTTCAGACGGACGACAATACACACAGAACGCGCGCACTTGCTTAAGACGTTGCAGATTTTTGTCCTTGAAAACACATTCAGCAGACTTTTTGATTTAGAGCAAATTTCGTCAACTGGAACTGTTACTTCACAAAACGCGAATTCTGCTTCTGCACGCGACAATATGCAGGCCAATAAGCTTTCATTCCGTTTCCTACGTTTTGTGCATACTTGCGCGTTTTTACCTATTTCTACATTATAGGGCGCACGCCTAAGTGTGCCCTAGTTGCAGATTTTCGAAACACTCAACTCTGTCGCAATCCTGATGCCTGTATTTGCATGTTTTTTTACCTTTGAAAAATACCTTTTTCCATTGTCGAGCAAGCCAAAGGGGAGCGGACCCAATTGCTGAGCATGTTCCAATAGGTGTGATAGAGTTTCTGTATTGAAGGTCCAATATTTTTAAAAGTTTTAGCATTAGTAGTTGTGACTTTAAGCTTGTTACTATAAGTACTTATAACTGAACTAAATGTGCTCAATAGATTTTAAAAGCAACCAATCATGTGATGCTACATCAGCGCACCAACAAACCATGACTTAATGCACATCTATTGGTCCATCCTTTTTTTGGGAACTATTTGGCACCTCAACAAAAAGCATGCTGATGTGGCATCATATTTGATGATGTGGTCCTAAAACCTTAGTTATAAGCAGGGGCCTTGCCAAATAAGCTGCTGTAAAAATTTTGGAGTGATTTAAAATTGCCATTTGCCACATATGATTTTGAGAGGCCTAAAGTTAGGGTGCTCCACTGCTGGGTCCTCTCCCCTAACACTAAACTCTGTTTTATCTGTACTTGCACATTTTTACCTTTCAAAAATCTATTTTCCCACTGGTAATTATAATTTTAAAGATTATTTTGTAAAAATATGTATTTTTTTATATTTACAAATTTGGCAGAGTTTTTTTGCCCAGTTACCTAGTCCAAGTCAAATTTGGTCCTGCCAAGTTTTGCTGGGTCACAAATTTTTAAACTATGCTCAAAACACTCCTAATTTGATATTTCTCCGCAACAACAGAGTATGCAAAGGTTGTATGAGGGTCTGTGAAAGATTGCAGAAGGCTGTAATGTGATTCGAACACTTAATACCCATCATAAGAGAAGAGGGTTCCTAAGAAACAGAGCAAATACAGTTTACAATCTTGTCAGTGATAAAACCAGCAAAAACAAACAGGGTGGAAATTATGTTTGTGTCAAGGTGATTTCAAGTGTCATGGCAATTGCGGAAATGCCTAGTCATTAGAAATAACATCTCTTCGACCCTACCACTTTAGAATATTCTGTGCATCTTGTTCAAGCCTCTTCTGGTATTGTTAGAATTGTAATTTGTCATTTTCAAATAACATAAACTGGAACGGTGTGTAATGTAAAACTTTCAAATTAAAAGGAGTTGGAAAAAAATTAACTAAATTTATGGAAAAATTTACAATTTTTACATAAATAACATTTGATTTTAAGGGTTTCAACATGTAATAATAATAAAAAATAAATTAATATGTCATCTATTTTTACTTCTTGGATATAAGCACAAGGCTTAAATAAACAAGAGATTTTGTACCTTTCATAACTCCACACACACACTTTTTAATTATATTGAAGACATTAGAAAATATACTATGATTATTGTACTTCACATGGTTCTCATTTTCTATAGCATCCCCAGACCCCATATCCTAATTACCTTAATCCTTGAACTCTAAATCCCCTTGAAAATATGCAAACACAAGAGCTATAAATGGTTTAGAGTTTACTATGATTACTGTACTTCACATGGTTCTCATTTTCTATAACATCCCCAGACCCCATATCCTAATTACCTTAATCCTTGAACTTTAAATCCCCTTGAAAATATGCAAACACAAGAGTTGGATTACACACACAAGACAAGACTTCACAAGTCAATATAGCTGAGTATTGTGTACACAACTACAAGACCTAAATTAGCAATTATCACAATACAAAGCTTGCAATTAATGATAATTTGTATCCAATAAGTGAAATTCTTCACACAAAAGAATAATCAATGGAGATGACAAAATTGCATATAGCTTAACAATTTCATCGCACATTGAAAGAGATCTTGAACAATAAGCTTTTGCACAGCATAGCAAAATTTACCTTAGTTTGTCTCAAATATAGTATCACTTTACACGATTGCATGTCCTCTAAAACACGAAAATCAAAAATAGTTTTGAATAAAGCTCATCCACATGATAAAGCTTATACTCTAGAATTAAAAAAAAAGCTCTAAATAAAGTTGATTCTATTTTTAGACATTGTCTAAATATAGCATTGAGTGTATTTTCCAAGAATATCAACCAATATGAGGATTGTGTTGATTGCTCTAATGGTGAAGTGAATTGTTGTTGATTGATTCCTTTCTTCAACCTTAGTCTTTGAATACTTTGACAATAGCTTTCATTTCAACCAAATTCCATCATGCAACATTTTGAAACCTCAACTTGTAAATGTTCAACACTTTGTCATTTTCAACAATTAACTTCTCATATTTTTGTTGTTCCTACCCTTTAGACTCAATCAATAACCCCATTACTTCTCCTCTCTTTTCCTTCAAAATTTGTAGGGATTGTTAGATCTTCCTTCACATGCTTTGTGAAGTTCTTTTCCAACTCAACTTTTTCCCTTATGTTGCCTTCTATGTCCTTTAGAGAACAAGATATGGAATCTAGGAATGAATTAATTTCATATTTAGTAGCATCTAATTTATTTATCATTACTTTTAAAGAATTAATGACTTATGTTGTCTCTCCAAAGAACCTAGAGGATTTGTGCCAATCAAAAGAAGATTTGCCTTGTGAGTGGAAAACACACCAAGGCTTATTAAAACTTCAAATTCAACTTCAACCATGTTTTTCAGCTTAGATATATTTTTTGCTCATTCTTTATGATCTATCTCCATCTCTTCCTCTAATTACTTGACCATCTCTTTATGGGTGTCAAACCTACTTCACAATTTCATTGAATTATAAACTAATTTTAGTGCCCTCAGTAAACAACTTTTCAATCAAAGACTCCATTGCCCTACCCTATGATGCAATCTTATCAAGTTGTGGATCTATGTAATCTTTCACACCTAGTGGGACTAAAGAAGTTCCTAGGGTTGGATTAACCAAGTTCTGAAATATGTGATATGTCAACTCTTTGATCTGTTCTTTCAACTCAACCTTATCCTTTCCATCCTTCTATATTATTTCTTTCATTGAAGTTGTTATATCTAGCAAGTCAAGATCTAACTATCTAGTATCTTTACCCAAGGGAGACTCTATGATTGTGTAATCTATTGCTTGGACATCTTGAATATTTAAAAATCTAGCGGAGGTACAACTATTTAACATATTTTGGCTTTTTTCCTTCTTTGTAGGAAAACCCTTGAGCAAGAAGATTGTTATGATATTCAACAACATTGTTTCCACTACTTTTCTGTTCTTGTTTACCATCTCAGCTAAACACTTTACAACTTGTTGTTAAGTTTCTTTT
The DNA here is from genome assembly GCA_027924645.1 of Cunninghamia lanceolata. NCBI lineage: Eukaryota > Viridiplantae > Streptophyta > Pinopsida > Cupressales > Cupressaceae > Cunninghamia > Cunninghamia lanceolata. Next base: position 1,730,369 of record BSBN01001197.1, on the reverse strand, counting down.
GATTTTCCCTTATGGGGATTTGAAGAATACTGCCCTATAAGAAGAGTAGTGGATTTAGGTAGGTATGAAGGTTAAGATGCCAATAGAGGTGGAATAGCGTGGACAACGCGAATAGGAATAGTGGGGTGGGACGAAGTAGGTGGATCTGTGGAAGTGGAAGCGAAGGTGGATGGGGGAAGGCAAAGGCATGGGTGAAACCCCAAGTAAAGGAGTAAGAGGGGAGGTAGGATTTGAAGTGGATGAAAGAAACTTCCCCTTTCTTGTTGAGGTGGCAACAATGGATTTTGATCCACTGCCTTTGGTGATTTTGGAGTATTTGTTTCTAGAGCATCTATTGTAGGAGTAGGAAGTCTCATCCATGGAGGATATTTTACACTTTTATTTGCAAAGGTCTTGATTCTTCTTTTCGATTGAGCATCACTTCGTTCTTCCATAATAACCCTCCTAGCATGGCTTGCCTCTGATCCACTAGAAAGAATAATCTATAGGGGTGAAGATGGGGCAATATCATGTACCTTTTCCGTTGCTTTTTACTGACATGGCTAAATTTTAGGGGGGGTTTGGAATCCTAGAGGAAGATACACTTATAATCATCTTCTACTTGAGTTTTGTTGTTTTCATTTGTATCCATTTAGAACTTGTTTGCAATTTCTCACTTCTTAGCTCTAAGTAATGGATAGATTAACCCAAGTTTATTATTGGGAATGGAATTGTAGCTAACCCTTTTTAATCATAAGTAGGTGATCTCACCTCTTCTTCATCCTCTACAAGCTCCTTCATGCACGTAATAGTTGATATGCTCTAGTTTGAATTAGAGTAAGACAACAATAACCCTTTTCTCTAACTTGAGATTCATTAGCACAATTTACCCAAAAATTTTCTAATCAAGGCACATGAGCATACTTTTTTCCAAACTTTTTTTCCATGAAACCTCTTGGGTCAAATGATGACCTAGCTTCAAACACCCTAAAGTTAAAAATATCAATCTCTTAATCAACACCCTTGGCAACCTCACTTGTCTTGCAAGAATAATAACCAATAGTAATAGGCCATTTTAGTATGCCTTTGTGTCTAAATCTAAAAACAAATGAACTATTAATAGTTGTGTAGACACCTAAAAATGTCCAACACCTTGTCACTAGCAAGTTTTGCCCTAGGTACCTGTATCATTCACCTAATTACTTAAATAAATCTTGTTTATTTAACTAATTTTCATTTTTTCCCTTTTCTATCCATTTATCCTATCTTCTATAATTAAATAAATTTTAATTATTTATTTAATTATTCATGACCATTAATCCTCTCTAGTTAAATAATTATTTTTAATTATTTAATTAGTCACTTATCTATTTCTCCTATAATTAAATAAATTTTATTTATTTAATTATCTTTCCACATCATCTCCCATCACAATCCAAATTAATTAAATAAATTAAATATCTTTTTTTTAGGTTAATTACTGATAAGGGCCAACTCCCTTTATATTATATCAGAGCTCAAAAAAGTACAATTTTTTACAATCCAAAATTGTTGTTCTCTAGCATATCCCCATCCCAGTCAAACTACTACCTAATCCAAACTACCTACCTACAGCATATCATATCATTTCTCCTACCCTCCCTTAACAACATATTAAAATAAACATTACGGACCTATACTGCCCCCTTCTGGGAATGCTTAAATGAACACAAGCCATGGCTGCCATCTAACTCCCCGAGGCCCCTCCTGAACTCTGCCCCTCCATCTCGTCCTTCATCTCGGCCCTCATTTGCCTAGCTTGCGCTGCACGAGCTTTGACTGGGTAGTCCATCTTGCATTTGGTATGTGCCGGTCCTCTAGCTATGTCTTCAACGTCCCGACTATCTTCCTCAATCCAGTCTTCCCCACAGTCTGGAAGAATTGGCAACTCAATATCCTTATTCTCTACCTCATCGTCGCTGTCAGGCGTCTTGAATCCTTCCCTGGCCATATACATGACCATCCAATCTACTGACTGTAGTGGGAGAATTCATGCAGTCCTCTGCAGGAACTCTAGATTTTTGTCCATATCTTCAAGCCTCTCCTCCAATTCATCTGTGTCCACCGCGAAAACTAACGGGAGGCGCTGAATTTCCTTCCCACCCCACCCCTTCCTCATGTAATACTAATGAGGCTGGGGGATTTTACCTTCTGCATCCACATTATCCAGAACTGCATCTATTTCTCCCAAGCGTGTTTAAATAGACTCTAGCATAGATTTTTTGCCTTCGATTTAGGTACGCCCCTGCTCAGCACCAAAGCTAGCAACATGGCCAGGATGTCTGTATTCACCCTATACCTGTGATAAGACCAGATGAATTCTCGCCCCAACACCTCCTTCACTGCATGAGTCACCAATTCATGCTTCAATGTAAGAATACCTCAACCTCTTATAAGAAACTTCACCCAAAAATGCTATCATCACTGAGGACGCTTCCAAGCTAATTGACATGTCCATGGCTACTAAGCTACACCATCTTCTACACTTTCCAACAAAAACCAAATTAAACATATGATGCTTTCACCTTCATCACCTTGTCTATTTAACCGTGGCACCTACGAAATCATTATTACTACAATAAAGCCACCTTGATGCCTAATTTAATTTGCACAAACTACCGGCTGGCAGTTCTCTCCAGACAATGATCCCCTATTTTGAAAAGACTACTTGCTATACACGGACAATTACTTCTCGTACCTTCCTTTGCCTCAACCACCTCAACTACACCTCATTTGTACTCCTTCTGTGCAAGAAATCTCAACTAAAAATATTCCAAATCTCCATCTATTTCTATGCAAAAATGGCGTCCATGCTAACAATCCCTGTCATCCATCCTTTTACCCTCTGATCACCCGTCAACCCTGGCTGCGTCAGGTATCCTCTATTTCCAACTCAGCTTCATTCACCCCTAATTTGGCTATCTCATCGGTCTCCGTATTACCTTCTCTGTAAGTGTGCAAAATACGAAAATCTATGAAAGAGTTGATGAGATCCCTAATCAGTCGCAGCCATCTATGCAGGAGCCAATTCAAAGTATAATTAGTTCTTATTAAATTAATTGTTATCAGTGAATCACCCTCCAAGTGTACCTTTGAGGCACCCAACGCTCTGCTTAATTCCAAACCTTTCAATGCCGCTCTGAACTCAGTCTCATTGTTTGTTTCTTGTCTAATGCAAAGCGCCTTTCGATCCAGCACTCTTCCTTCAGAATTTCTTGCTATACATCCAATCCCATCTCTATCTGGGCTCCCACAGCAGGCACCATCAAAATTTATTTTAATCCACCCCTCTTCCAGTTTTTGCCACATAGTCCTTCTCTGGATATCTCTTTTTTGCAATACATTTGTAATGCCTACTACTAGTGGAATCCCCAAACCAACAAATTTATTAGTAAGTTCAACATCTCTATTGTTGAAAGAGTTCTTTTTCAAGGGTCTACTTTTTGCTGCCGAGTTTACCAATTCTACAATTGCCTTTTTGATTTTCTTTGCCAACAATTCCCTCCCCATCCCTTGGTCATTGAAGGTTCTTCTATTCCTTTCCTTCCAAATCTGCCAACATAGAGTGGAAGGCACTATTCGCTAGATGCTACTTAAAGCACCTTTCATATTCTTCCCCAGCCATGCCAAGATCCAATCTTTCAAGCTATTAGTGAAAGGAGTCTGGAATTCTAATTTTCTGATTATTTCTTTCCAGTGTTAGTACTCTGACTACGGGCACAATAACAGCAAATGGTCCACCGTCTCCTTATCCTTCTTACACAAGATACATCTGTTGGGCCCTCTAAATCCTAATTTCTCTAATCTATCCTAAGTCAGGATCCTGTCTTGCATAGCCAGCCACAAAAAGACCTTGCCTTTGGTAACACTTCCTATCCCCAAAACAGATGCTTTGGCCATTGGTTTATTAATTCCGCTCCTTACTTTATCATATAACCTATTTTTACTTTGTATTCTCCATCTTTTGAAGCTGCCCACCTCAAAGTATCTTCTCCAAAAAGATTTGGAATCTTTTTGTCCCTGAGAATTGCTCTAAGGGCAACTTTCTATTCTTCTGGAGCGTTAAGAACTTCTAGATCCTTCCATGTCCTTCGATCCCCTTCTTCCATGAAGTCTCTCACCCTTGTCCCCCAAACCCTTATCAATTCTTCCTTGATAACCTCCGAGTTGGGAGACTCCCCTAGCTTTGGCTTTCTATCCCAAGAATCCTGCCAGAAGGAGGCCTTCTGATCATTGTGCACTTCCCAAGTAACATGTTCTACTATTATTTCTCTACTTTCACATATAAAATTCCAAACTGCAGACCCCCTTGGTGGATTTGTTATTTTTAAGATGCTTTCTAGATTATCTAAATCTAGATACTTCTTTCTCAGAATTCTTACCTATTTCTGCTTACCTTTACACATCATCCATACTAGCTTTGCTCCCATGGCAAAATTCATCACTCTAACTTGCCTAATCCCTGCACCCTCGGCCTGTAGGGGCCTGCTAATTCTATCCCGAGCAAACAAGGAATCTTGTTTGAATCGTTCGGCCCATTCCAAAAAAAATTGCACATTATTTTTTTGAGTTGATCTTCTATACTTCCAAGTAGTTTCAAACATGATATTGAATACATAGGGATAGCAGCCAAGACCGCCCTTACCATGAGTAGCCTTCCCACCGAAGATAGAGAAAATTTCCTTTCCATAATTCCATCTTTCTTTTACAGTTATCCACTAACTTCTAATATTCCTTCTTGTTGGCTCCTACAAATAGGGGTAGCCCTAGGAATTTACCTAGAAAGCCCACCGTCCTAACTCCCAAAATTCTTGTCAAATCTCACTGCAAACTGGGTTGTATATTCATGAAATAAACTTTTGATTTTCTCTAATTGACTGCTTGCCCTGAAGCTTTATTATAGTCATCTAATAGTTCCTTTATCCTTCTTGCTTCTGACCTTGTTGCTTTCCCAAAGAGAATAGTGTCATCCACAAACTACTGATTAGTGCTAGGCCCCACTCCTGGGGCAGCTTCAATTCCTTTCTAGGCTCCTTCCCTCCAAGCCCTACTAATCCTTCTCCCTAAAGCCTCTGCCATTATGATGAAGAAAAAAAGGGATAAAGGATCCCCTTGCCTAATGCCCCTTGTTGAGTCGAAGAAACCTTGTGCCACCCCATTCACCAAAACTGAGAATCTCGGAGCACCTATACACCCCTTAAATCCAGTCCACCAATCTATTGTCAAAACCAAATTTGTTCAAAATATCTAACAAAAACTGTCTGTCCACTTTGTCATATGCCTTCAAGATATCCAACTTCAAAATCATGCTAGGGAATCTAGTTTTCCTTGCTATATGGATTGTTTCATGAGCTACAATTATCCCCTCCACTATTGATCTATCTAGAACAAACCCGCTCTGCTCTTCAGAAATGATATTGTCGATTACTATCCTGAGTCTGTTAGCAATTACTTTTGTCACTATCTTATAGAAGGTGTTGCATAAGGAGATCAGCCTATAATCACCCATATTCTTTACTGCCTTCTTCTTGGGTACAAGAGCTAAAAATGTGTGATTAAATGCCCCCAGCATAGTTCTCTTTCTTCTCGATTCTTCCACTTCCCTGACCAAATCTTCCTTGATGATTTCCCAACATTTTTGGTAAAATAGGGCTGGGAATCCATCCGGACAGGGAGCTTTGTCTAGGCCTAACTGAAACGTGGCCTTTTTTACTTCTTCCATACTTATTTCCTTATATAACACCTTGTTATCTTCTTCCGAAACTACCCCTGGGATTTCTGCCAAGAACTCCTCCCTAACAATTCTCTGCTCTTGATCCAAACTAGTAAATAGCTCCTTGAAATATCATATTGCTTCCTGATTAATTTCCTCTTCATCTTCAGTTATTGATCCATCTTCTTTCTCTAGTTCACTGATCCTGTTCTTGCTTCTATTGGCTAAAGCCGAGTGATGGAAAAATTTAGTGTTCCTGTCTCCTTCCTTGAGCCAGAGTTCCCTCAATTTCTGCCTCCAATGGCATTCTATTCTTGCAAGGATTTCCTCCTGCTTGGACTTCAGCTCCTTTTCTCTTGTAAATTCTTCTTGACCCATTCCCCTTTCTAAGATTCTCTCATTGAGTTTTTTTAGCTCTTCCTCCACTATCTCCCTCTCTTCAAAGATATCCTTGAAATGTTCTTTATTCCAAACTTTCAGCTTTGCCTTGATCCCTGATAATTTCTTGTGGAATGTAAACAGGTGAGATTGGTTCCCTCCCTAGATCTCCCTCCACCAAAGAGCCATTATACTTAGCAATTCAGAATCCCTAAGCCACATTTTTTCAAATCTAAATGGCGATCCCCCCTTATACATGTTTTCTGTTATCATTATCTATATTGGAAAGTGATCAAATCCACTTAGTGGTAAAATCATTGCTTCCAACACGCTAGAAATCTGAGTCTAGTTACCAAAAAAAAAACAAAGAACCTATCCAATTTTTTTGAGATATTTGTAAATCCCAGTCTTATGTTTGTCCAGGTATAGATCCCATTCTTTGTTTGAATTTCTCTCAACTCGTTGGAATCTACAAACTCCTGAAAATCCTCTTGCACCCTAGTCAAGATTCTCATACCTCCCCTCTTCTCATCATTATTCAGTGTGGCATTGAAATCACCTCCTAACAAGACACACTCATACTTGTATTGATTTAGAAAATTTGTTATCATTTCCTAAACCCTTCTTTTCCTCACTATATCTGTTGGACCATAAACATTAATTATCTTAATCTCCTTATTACCCTGGAAAATCCTAGCTGCTACTGCCAACCAGTTTTGATTTGAGAATATCATTGTGCACCTTATTCTATCCTGTTGCCATAATATACCCAACCCTCCAGAGGCTACCTCTGCCTCCACAAACACCCCCTCCCAACCCTTTCAAAATCTCAACTTATTATTCTGCTCTTCCTGATTCCATTTTGTTTCTTGAATCAATACTATATCATGTTTGCTTGATTCCATTTGGCGTCTAAATAGACGCCATTTGCTAGGGGCATTCAAGCCCCTAGCATTCCAGCTAATAATCTTCATGATTCTTTGGGAAGGGTCAATTTGTTCCCGTTTCTCAGCACTGTTTGATTCAATTTTGTTTGTCCCTTCGCTATCCCTGCCAAGGCTATCCTTTCCTTATTAGATTTTCTCCCTCTCTGACTGGCTGACTTCACCTTCGAAATCTTCCTATTCGTCTGAATTTGTTCTAGTCCCAAAGTTTCTAAAGAGCCTACTTTGAAATCCTCATACCTTTCTTCCTCCTCTAACTCTTCTTCTGACAGCCCCTGCTCTCTTTCTTTTCCATACCCCTCTTCTACCAGATTTTCTTCCTTCTCCTCCTCATTTATCTGATCCCTTGCTTCTACTCCTTCTTGCCAGGCAATTTCTATCAGATGCAAATAGTTATCAAGTTTCAATTCCTCTTCTGCTGGGGACTCCCTTCCCAAAACCCCTTCTTCCTGAATTATTTCAACCCATGCCGAGTAACCCCCTTTGTTATCTAGCTCTAGCTTTGCACTTTCCAAACCTAGTCCCTGATTCCAAATTGAGTTTATTAGTTCCCTTTCCAAGTCTTTGTCTACTCAATTCTTTCTTAGTTCCTCACAGTCTTCTTCCATTTTTTCTTTCAACTCTTTAAACAATTCAGGCCCCCTTGTCTTTATTTGGACTAGACACTCCTTATCCCCATGAGTCAATGATTTACAAGTTGGGTATAAGTATTGTAAGGAAATGAGGACATCTCAAAACGTATTTCTAAGAAAAGTGGTGTCTTCGACAAATTTAAATTCTTTCCAAATGCTTCAAAAACACGCACAACTATGCCTTTAAAGCGGAAACAGACATAGAACATTTCCTATATTGACCCTTAGAGGAAAGCACAAGCGAACAATATCTAGTTTCAACAGCAGAGACATTAAACATGAAAGACAGAACAAGAACACAGATTTACATGGGGAAAACCCTTATGGGTAAAAAACCCCACACTCCAAAAGCCCAGATCACCATTGTATTATTCAGCAACAGAAAAATAGTTACAATACAAAACTGGCAATAAGCCTTTCATGAAGATTTACATCTTGTTCCTTCAGAAGAATAACTGACAGTAACCCTGCACAAAGTTCTCCAGCACTTGGTTGGTTCTTCATACTGTGATCATGCCACAAACAGCACACAGTACAGATCTACATCTTCTCAGCCAGAACAATTTCATTTAAACTCTGTTTTCATCCTCTTCTCAGTCCCTTCACATGCTGTTCACATGCTGCATACAGCATACAGCATAAGACTTCACAGAAGAAGAAAACCAGAGGTCTCTCTCGAGAAGAACTCTCTCACACATCTGACTCGATTACACAATTGCTTTTAGCAATCTAATCGATTCTCATGCAACGACCGTTCATTCCAACTGCCCAGTATCGCTAACATCCAACTGTCCAAACCGTTCGCATAACTATCTAACCGTTCACATTCTCATAGGAAACTTTAGTCCCACATGCACAAGTTCTAGTTGGACATTCGGGTTTAAATGCCCGAACACACGTAAGATAATTGTCGGCACTTTTGCCGTCGACGACTCCAGACTAAGTCTCATCGGAGTAACCAACATCATCGGTGAACTCTTCAACACTCACTCTGACAGTTCCTTGTCTTACCGACGCCAACACAACGCCAACTCTTCATTGGAGTGACTTCTGCCATCGGAGTGACAATTCAAGGCTGAGCTGATAGAAGTTCTCACGCCGATGCCAAACACCAACTTCCATCGGGGAGACAATCTACATCGGAGCGACTCCTCCAAGTTTGGCCGATAGCAAAACTCACGCCGACACCAAAACTCTTACCAACGCCAACTCCCATCGGGGTGACTCAATCAGTCGGAGTGACAATCTTAAGATCTGTCGATGAGAAAACCTTACGCCGATAGACAAATGCCATCGGTGAGACTAATGCATATCGGCCACAGACTTCTAACACTTGCCGATAGTGAAAGTCTTTCCGATGGTCACTACCATCGGGATGACTGGTAGCATCAGGGAGACTTCAGAATGTTGAGCCGATAACACTACTCACTCCGATGATCTTTCATCGGAGTGACTCACGCTGACAAGATCGCTAACCCTTCATCCATCGTCGGTGTGACCCAACACTGTCGGAGCTCCTACCACCAGCTTTGCCAATGGTCAACCTCATGCCGATGTCTCACTACCATCGGTAAGACCTTGGAGATCAGCATAAGACACTGAACTCCTGCCGATAGTAAACCTCATGCCGATAGCTAGCCCTCCATCGGTGTAACCTAGCAGATCGGCCAAAGACCTCTTACTCCCACCGATAAAAGGAGTCAAGCCGATAACAAAGGAAAACCAAGGAACCAATGAACCTGTAATTTGAGTCACTAGTACTCAACATTCTCCCACTTGACGAAGGAATTACAGGAAACCATCAATGCTCCATATCACAGAACCAAGCTGATACTGCCACCACTCCACTATGCTCACAACCCTTTTTACAGAAGCTCCATAACACCACCTTCAAAGCTGTCAGAACACAACCAGAAACATTCTCCATAAACAAGATAAACCATCAGCTAGAACAACAATCAGAAAGCTGATTGTACCCATCCAACTGCACATAAAACCCACATGACTGAAAATAGCACACACATCCAATGCTAAAACATCCAATCACTCATACCTTAAAGGTATGAACATCAGTAGACTCAAGCCACCTACATATACACCCATCAACTGCAAATACAAGCTCCATATGTTAACTAGTCAACGAAGACCAGACACATCAAGAACTCCCACTGCATGGATAATGCAGATCTGAAAAAGATCATGGCATACAAAATCCACCAATAGCATTACATAGAAAGTGTAAATATCATGTAGTACCAAGGAAACATCCACCATGATATGCAAATCAATAACCTGCAAGAACAACACCTCACAACCAGTCCAAAGTTCTCCAATTTCTCCACATTCAACAAAAGAAAGAGATAACAGGACAGAACCTTCATGCTGTCACCCAACAACATAAGTGAAAGCACATGACCACAAACTAGTGATCATCAGCTCCAACCAAATCTCAAAACAATGTAGTGTGAAACACACCATCAGAGAAACTAACTGAGACCAAGAGGAACACTGCACATCATATACCTGTAGATAATCCTTTTACATACACCTCTGAATGCCAACTGTGTCAAGTATGATCTCCTTCAAAACACCCCAGAGAAGAACATCATAACAACATCCAAACAAACATTCAATCTCCAAGATCAACTAACATGGATGTAAGCTTCACAAACCAAAGAAGATCAAACTAATTCATTTCCCATTTCAGGAAATCAGCCCATTAACCATCTCCTAACAGTCCTCATCAATGAATGATATCTCTAAACTCAAATGCAAAAGGAGATAAACATGCTATTCATCTCTCACAATGAATCCACCAGAACCATCAATGAGCAGTTCAAGATCCATATCTTTGAAAGAAAACATAAAACACCTGAGAGAAACAATGGGCTATACCTCTCAAGTGAAACTTGTTGAGTAGACCAAGAGTGGGGAAAGAGAATGTTCTTCCAAGATACCCAAGTCCCAATGACTTTCTCCAAGAACAATCTCCTCTAGGTCTTTTGTTGAATTCACATTCAACCAATGTAAAGACTCCTCGAACTTCCAGCTATAAACTCTGATTTAGCACAACATATACAGTCTCACCTTATTCTCCATGTATCCATGAGTACCTTTGAACAATCACCTCATGCTGAACTCCAACTGCATCACTACAACACTATGAAGTAATCAAGGTAAAGATAAATGTACCCAAACATAGAGAAGTAACCAGACCACTGTCAAAACTCCAATCATCTAAATCAGGAACTTATCATGACATCATGATCTTACCATCTCCATTAGGAGATTCCATGCTCTAGGTGAACATAACCATGGTCTCTAGATCAATGTATCATACCAAAATTCAAAAGCAGAAATCATGATATGAAACAAACCAAAATTATAAACCAACATCACCTGTCAAGCACCACCAACACCTCAGCCAAGAATTTCATGAATCCTCCATGACTTCAAGATGTTACTCATCCTCAAATAGTGCCCCTGCAAATGCGAAAGAACCCTTCTGTAGCAACAGGATCAAAGAACTCCTCCTAGTAACATCTACAACACTAAAGAAGATCATTCACCACTAAGTGATGAAACACATAGTCAATGCTAAAGCTCCCACTGAACTGTAACAACAGAGCTTTCCAAGCATCCTGACCAAACATCTCCTAATCTGAAAATCTTCCAGGTCCACAAATTAATATGTCCATGTGACTATAAAACCAAGTGACACCAAGATCTCCAAACCAAGGAAACAAACTATCACTGTCAATAGCTTACACAAACCTGTGTATTCAAGCTATACATGACATCATGATACACTTACTACAAGTCTCCATAACCAACTATTCAGATACTCTACAACATCCATCCTCTCATCCCAAAACAGTCACACCAATGTACAAGTGACCACAGACAAGGCCAGCTAACAAATCTGCATAAGCACTGAAACAACCTTGTGGATAAAGACAGTCCACATCTGAGTCATCTCACTGTAGCTTAATAGGTGATCAGCCCACAAAACTACATAACTCGTAGATCCAACCAATGTATCATGCAAACTCACTATCACACTGGAAACTGCAAAACTGAGATTTCAAGGAATAAATAACAATGTAGACAACAAGACTCAAGCATCAGAAAACTTACTTTTCACTGCTTTGCCCAACATGTCCACAACCAGAGCACCATAGTCAAGAAACTAGAAGCATTACCATAGAAATGCTGAGTGTCATATCACATACCAGCACTCCCATGCAGAGAAAGCATTTCACCTCCTCACACCATGCACAGAGCATGCATGCAAAACTACAACTATATCATCCAGTAACATCCCAAAAGCCAGGGTCTAGAAATAGCTTAACTGTAGCTTCACAAAACCACAAGTTTTTCTTTTGACCGTGTAAAACCTGCAAAACCACCATGTTTGAAACACACCCATGCACATCCATATCCACTTCACATCTGGAAAACCCAAAAGTTTGCAGCACAAACTCCATAACTGTTAAACCAAAATAATGTATCATCATGAATATGCATAACCATAGATTTTAAGGAAAAACTATAAAACCCCTCAAATCCAATAATCATGAATCTGAGTCATGCAAGTACAAAATATCCATTTAAGGAAACAATAGTTCAAGAGCTTCAGGCCCACTTGTAGACCAATCTCTCAAACCACCAACATGCACATGCATCCAAGAGAATCAGGCTATTACAGAAGCTCTCAGATCATCCAATGATCAACTCCAAAGCCTGCATGCAATCAGGGTAACAAAAATTATGCCTTCCAATACTAGGAACAAAACACCCAGCATAAACACAATACTCCATGGCTGAGCAGTAACACAAACTCCTTCATATCATCAGAGAGCCTCTCACACAGACACCCAATATGAAAGTTACTGCAGCAACACAGCCTCAAAGCAAACCCCATGCAACAAGATTAAATACTGTCAATTAAGAGCCTCAGGCCACATCATGACCAGCTCCAGTCTCTTCACCATCCTTCAAGCACTACTGAAACAGAAACACAAGATCAACTGCCAGACTTTCACTCAAACAAGGATCAAACAAACAGACATTTCCTTTAGATTTCCTCAAGCCTGTCACACTAAGAAATCATCACAGAAGGAATACCCAGACCTTATACACCAGGAACTCTTACATGCAAACACATGCAGCACACAAATGTACATATGTGAGCAACAAAGCATATCCCAGAAGAAGGCTCTGATACCACTTGTAAGGAAATGAGGACATCTCAGAACGTATTTCTAAGAAAAGTGGTGTCTTCGACAAATTTAAATTCTTTCCAAATGCTTCAAAAACACGCACAACTATGCCTTTAAAGTGGAAACAGACATAGAACATTTCCTATATTGACCCTTAGAGGAAAGCACAAGCGAACAATATCTAGTTTCAACAGCAGAGACATTAAACATGAAAGACAGAACAAGAACACAGATTTACGTGGGGAAAACCCTTACGGGTAAAAAACCCCACACTCCAAAAGCCCAGATCACCATTGTATTATTCAGCAACAGAAAAATAGTTACAATACAAAACTGGCAATAAGCCTTTCTTGAAGATTTACATCTTGTTCCTTCAGAAGAATAACTGACAGTAACCCTGCACAAAGTTCTCCAGCACTTGGTTGGTTCTTCATACTGTGATCATGCCACAAACAGCACACAGTATAGAACTACATCTTCTCAGCCAGAACAATTTCATTTGAACTCTATTTTCATCCTCTTCTCAATCCCTTCACATGCTGCATACAGCATACAGCATAAGACTTCACAGAAGAAGAAAACCAGAGGTCTCTCTCGAGAACTCTCTCACACATCTGACTCGATTACACAATTGCTTTTAGCAATCTAATCGATTCTCATGCAAACGACCGTTCATTCCAACTGCCCAATATCGCTGACATCCAACTGTCCAAACCGTTCGCATAACTATCTAACCGTTCACATTCTCATAGGAAACTTTAGTCCCACATGCACAAGTTCTAGTTGGACATCTGGGTTTAAATGCCCGAACACACGTAAGATAATTGTCGGCACTTTTGCCGCCGACGACTCCAGACTAAGTCTCATCAGAGTAACCAACATCATCGGTGAACACTTCAACACTCACTCCGACAGTTCCTTGTCTTACCGACGCCAACACAATGCCAACTCTTCATCGGAGTGACTTCTGCCATCAGAGTGACAATTCAAGGCTGAGCTGATAGAAGTTCTCACGCCGATGCCAAACACCAACTTCCATCGGGGAGACAATCTACATCGGAGCGACTCCTCCAAGTTTGGCCGATAGCAAAACTCACGCCGACACCAAAACTCTTACCAACGCCAACTCCCATTGGGGTGACTCAATCAGTCGGAGTGACAATCTTAAGATCTGTCGATGACAAAACCTTACGCCGATAGACAAATGCCATCGGTGAGACTAATGCATATCGGCCACAGACTTCTAACACTTGCCGATAGTGAAAGTCTTTCCGATGGTCACTACCATCGGGATGACTGGTAGCATCGGGGAGACTTCAGAATGTTGAGCTGATAACACTACTCACTCCGATGATCTTTCATCGGAGTGACTCATGCTGACAAGATCGCTAACCCTTCATCCATCGTTGGTGTGACCCAACACTGTCGGAGCTCCTACCACCAGCTTTGCCAATGGTCAACCTCATGCCGATGTCTCACTACCATCGGTAAGACCTTGGAGATCAGCATAAGACACTGAACTCCTGCCGATAGTAAACCTCATGCCGATAGCTAGCCCTCCATCGGTGTAACCTAGCAGATCGGCCAAAGACCTCTTACTCCCACCGATACAAGGAGTCAAGCTGATAACAAAGGAAAACCAAGGAACCAATGAACCTGTAATTTGAGTCACTAGTACTCAATAAGTATAAGATGTCTTCTCTCACAATCTCCTGGCGCCAAATTCTTTCCTCCGTTTCTAAGTTTAACACTTCTGAAATCCCTTGCCCTTCTCCTATTGCCACACATAACCTAAAATATGATCCCTTCTCTCGGTCCTCTTGGATTTTATCCAGATATTTAAATTTCCCTATCTACCTCCCAATATCTTTGAGCACTTCCTCATCCCAATATTCTTAGGGAAGGTTATAGAATCAAATCCAAATAGAGCTCTCCTCTACTACCTGTTTTCCTGGGTCAAAATTTGGTCTCCATTCCAACATATGCATCTGCAACCCCCCAAAAAAATATGGCCCTATTCTTAACACCTGGTCCCTTTCCTGTTCGGAGGGGAAGATTACCAAATTAAATCCATTCCTTAAAGCCCTAACTATCACTTGGATTCCCCTTTTTTCTCTAAACCAATTGTCTATTTCTATCCTACCCAAGGTTTGCTCCCCTCCCCATTTGATAAACATTCCTCTCTCTTTAAGTGAGACCCTAAATTGGCTATCAGAATTGAAATTAATGAAAATGGTTTTAGTTTCTGTGACCATACCGATTTTTGTTGTTTCTTCATTCCCTTCTGCTTCTTCGCGCCTAGTATCCTCAACTGATTTCCCACTATCCTTTGCTCGCCAGGTTTTGAAGTTCTCGAAGGTCCTTTTTTCCTGAAAACATCCATTCGCATCTCTGAATTGGCCAGCTTGCACCCCTCAGGGGGCTCCTCCTCTTCTTCCAAGATTTCTAAAATAATTTTCCCTAATCCATGGAGGTTCCTTCCTAAATCTCCTTGCATTCCTTGACCAAAGGTAATCTCTTCTTTGATTCCCTGTGTGGGCTGGGTGGCATTTATCAACCCATTTCCCTTTTTCCCAGACCCATTGTGGCCTATAGGGACTACCCTTGTTTCCTACAACACCATATGCGCTCCATCCCTTATTAATTTTCTCTCTGAATATCTCCATGGGTTCCGCTTGATCTAATTCTTCACTCCATGCGTTTCAATTTCTGGCCCTAAATCCTCATTGTTCTTCTTCCCTGCCATCTCCAACCGTTTTCCTTCCATCATATCTTCTGTCTACTCTAAACTGTTCCTCACTCCATGGCCTTTCGATCCCCCAAAATTTGCTCTTCCCTTCGCTCGCCATTAGGTATTGATGTCCTTAATTATAATTATTGCAATTAAATCTAGATTATTATTATTGAGATGATAATGATCTTGATTTCATAAAGGACGTGGCCAAATTTTCAAGATCATTAGCTTTAAAGAATCGAAGATGTTATTTGATTAAAAAATTAAAGTGCTATAAAATAGTCTGTGGTGCACTTACCAACCAAGGTGACATGATTCAAACTTAAATAAATTAAATATTTATTTATTTAATAAAATCATCTTGCTTTCTTTCTAAAAATACAACTCATGCATATCTAATTAATTTATTTAATTAGATAATTTATTGTTTTATTCCTCTTATCTTTTTAGGATTTATTTCCTTTAAAGCAGAAAATCAAATCATTTTCTATCTTTTCTATCCGGTCTTATCTTGTTTTATTCCTTCTTTTGCCCTTTAAAGCAAAAATCAAATCAAATCCAATCCTTATCTTATCTTCTTCCCTCCACCTCAAAAAATCATCCCTTGCCTATAAATATGGCCTCTCATAAGCCATTTGGTATGCATTGAGTTCTATATCCTTACTCTGTTGAAGTCTTCTTCCAATCCTCTATCCATTTTCTATCTATCTTCTTCTATCCTTTTCATCCAATCTTCATGTTGCATCTATGGGCAATCAACATTCTATTAACAACATCGGTCAACTAGCATCTTGCATCCTTTGAGGTATTCGATGAAGTTGGACATAAAGGTAAATTTGCATTTAATGTGTTTATCTTCGTTTGTTCAAATTTCTTGAATACAAGTTGCTTATTCAATTCCAATAAAAGAATCTTGTCATTAGGGTACCTAGGTAGCATAAGAGCCCTCTTGCAAAGTTATGCAATCCTAATATAAGTAGTGATACACAAGGATGTGTCACCCTCCCCCACCTGCATATCTAAAACAAGGGCATCCCCAGGATGCTAAGGAGACATTCCCTCACCACCCTCTCCCCTACTATCACTACTAGTGGGGAAATGTTTCTTGGGTGTTCCCCTCATACAAGGATAGTTATGGGATGTTGAGTGGACACTAGTAAGTCCCCAAGAAGGTGTGGGGACTTCGTAAGTCCTTGATTGTCTCAAAAACTCCAAGATGTCCCCACGGCCTAGGAATGAAAAAAGTCAATTTAAAAAAAAAAGAATTGAAACTCTAATTCACTAGCCTAACCCTAAAATGTTAATGGGCCCTACCCACACCCCAAACCCTGAAAAAAAAAACTATAAATATACATGCTCATCCTCAATCTAAATCACCATCAACACTTCACCATTGCATTGAGCAAGAGCAAGAGGTGGACTTCAATTGTCTTCATCAATCAACCATTCTAAGCATTCATCAAGCCTTCAAAATAGGGCTTCACAAATTTTGAAATTTATACTTTGTTTTTGGCATTTGCATTTACATTGCTAAACTAAAATCAATGATCATATATTTTTTATTTCAATTTAAATATTCAATATGTTGTTTATATATATAAATTGCAAATCATTCGTAGAGTTTATGAATTATTAAATACTATTTTTAGGGTGGTTTAATTGTTGTTTTTACTATATAGGGTTTTATTATCTATAACAATAGTTTTAAGGTTGTTTTAACTATTTATGATTTTATGATTTTAAATTTATTTATTAAAATGTTTTTAAATGTTTATTTGCAAATTTGCATAATCATGTAGTTGATTTTTTGTTTTTCATATGACTTTTGTGTATACTACTTCTATACCTTGTGCAATCTGAAGTAAGAAAAACAAAAGTAAAATGAAAATTAGAGTTCCTCTTTTAGTTTTAGTTTTTTTAATTTTAAAATATTAAATTTTAAAACTTATTACTAATAGTCAAATGAAGACTTCATCTTTTGTGTATGTGCTCCATGTGACCTGAAGAAGTAAGAAAAACAAAAGTGAAGTCCTCATTTGATGAAGGTTGAAGAACAAGGATTCCAATTTTTGTGTATCCTTAGCTTCTATGCTTCATGTAGCCTAGAGTTAGAAAGACAGAAGGAAAATCCTTGTGTCTTAACCCATTGCATTATGTATATACACTAAATTTTAAATTTCATTTTTTTGCAATGTCACTATGAATTCTCATAGCATGAGTGCTGATGAGTGGGTTGGGAATCTGAACATTGTAGTTGGATCTATTAATCAAAGGACAAATGTAATGCAGGTTTTCACAGATGTTTTGTTGAATTTTGGGCTTATTTTATAGATATAAAATTAGAAGAAAAGAAATAAAAATGTACCTGAATATTTCTAGATACCATTAGTCAATATGTATTGTACAACCCCTGTATAAGCCTCACTATTCATTTGCACCCATATGGATTCCATACAACCCTTATTGTTTTTCCATTGTTGAGCAAGTTCTAGTAGGTGTGATAGTATTTCTGTATTGAAGGTCCAATATTTTTAAAAGTTTTAGCATTAGTAGTTGTGACTTTAAGGTTGTTAGTGTTACTATAAGTACTTATAATTGAAGGAAATGTGCTCAATAGATTTTAAAAGCAACCAATCATGTGATGCCACATCAGCATACTAACAAACCATGACTTAATGCACACCTATTGGTCCACCTTTTTTTTGGGGAACTACTGGTCAAAGGGCAAATGTAATGTAGGTTTTCACAGATGTTTTGTTGAATTTTGGGCTTATTTTACATATATAAAATCAAAAGAAAAGAAATAAAAAATGTACCTTAATATTTCTAGATATCACTATTCAACTGTACAACCCCTGTATAAGCCTCACTATTCATTTGCACCCATATGGATTCCACATAGCCCTTATTGTTTTTCCATTGTCGAGCAAGCCCTAGGGGAGAGGACCCAATTGATAAGCATGTTCTAGTAGGTGTGATAGTATTTCTGTATTGAAGGTCCAATATTTTTAAAAGTTTTAGCATTAGTAGTTGTGACTTTAAGGTTGTTAGTGTTACTATAAGTACTTATAATTGAACAAAATGTGCTCAATAGATTTAAAAAGCAACCAATCATGTGATGCCACATCAGCACACCAGCAAACCATGACTTAATGCACACCTATTGGTCCACCCTTTTTTGGGGGGGAACTATTGGTCAAAGGACAAATGTAATGCAGGTTTTCACAGATGTTTTGTTGAATTTTGGGCTTATTTTACAGATATAAAATTAGAAGAAAGGAAATAAAAAATGTACCTAAATATCTCTAGATATCACTATTCAATATGTACTGTACAACCCCTGTATAAGACTCACTATTCATTTGCACCCATATGGATTCCATACATCCCTTATTGTTTTTCCATTGTCAAGCAAGCCCTAGGGGAGAGGACCCAATTGTTGAGCATGTTCCAATAGGTGTGATAGCTTTAGAAAGCAACCAATCGTATAGCCTTTACTGTTTTCATTCTTACAGCCCTTGTTGTTCATCCATACCATACAAGATTCTGTACAGTCCTATCTTCATGCCATTCTTGGCAACCTACGCACACACTAATTTCTGATTTCTGTCCACAATTATTCTAACAACATTTTGACAATAGTTTCTCCTTTGCCCTTGGACATCAATTTACAACCCCTATCATATCCTTCAACAAATTCTCCACCTTCCAAATGAATTGGATTAGCACACCCTCTCCTAGGGCTTTCTCACTCTATTTATCATACCATCTCCAAGGATGCTCTCGCTTTGATACCAAATGTTGGAAGAATTAATACATAGAATTTGAGAGAATTAGATGGCACACACTTCAATGTGTATACTTGTATATGGGGAAGCAATATTTTTGGCTATAATTTACATTGTGAATTACTTTTTAGACATAACTAATGTGGTGTTATTACATCATTAACATAAGCAATAAATATCTGTGTACAAAGTGTAATCTAAAATTATTTCTAGTATTCTAACACTAGAAATGCTAGAAAGCCCTTCTAGAGAGCCATTTACCAACAATAAGAACATGGTTGTAGCATAGCCTTGTTATACCCATTTTCTCTATAACATGGGAAAACTGAACAAAGTAAGGTTTTGATCTAAAAAGGACCAACACACCTTGCCATAGCTTTGAGATATCTAGTTTTATTAACATCCCTTTCCTCTTGTTGGATTCCATTGAGTAGATTAATTCATTTGCTAAGATAAGGAGATGTCTATTCTCTATAAAAAGATTTTGAGTAGTCTTTATATCTGTATTATCATCTGAAAGAATGTCTTTGAAATAATAAACCATTCCCTAATTTATTGATTTTGGGTTTTCAATTGATGTGCCATTTTCTTTTTCAACCGCTTTATTGTATTAACCTATCTATGTGTCTTGTATGCTTAATGGAAGAATTTGGTTTTGCTTTTGTAATGTCACCTTTTGGGATTGCCCTAAATCTCGCCCTAGTATCACAAATTTAACATAGTTAGAGCTGTAACTTACCAATTAAATGCTTGAAGCAAGATAAACCTGATTTAGATCCTGCAATCATGTTAGTTATCAACAGATAAATAAACATATAATCCAATGATGATTCAGATAAGATTCTAATCATTATTATAATATTCATCATGTACATATGGGATTCCCTTTTAAGGTTCCATCCAAACAGCCCATCATCATTATGGAGCACCACTCTGGAGATTATACAAGGTGCCTCGAGCCGTTCCACCCAGCCTAGGAGCATAGAATGACACCCACCATTCGGCCTCCCAGCCCCACTTGGGGTGTTCTTACTAGAATGGAGTCCATAGCTCTTGCATTCCTTATATGTACTATCTCCTCCTCAAAATGGATTGAATGATTGGAGGAGAATATTAAGGAAGTCATTATATTAATTCTATTGTGCATAGGCAAAATTATAGAAAGAATAACAGTAGTACAAGAATAACAATATATGCTGTATCAAATATTTGCATATATATCTCTACTGAAGTCTTCCTGCAGATTTAGTATCTGCTATTATATATTTATTTCTCTTATGCTATTATGCTTTAGATATCTGCTAAGTTACCAATTCCACCCATTCCTGACCTGGGTACCGGATCGATCCGCCTTGGGTCCTGATCTTGGTCCAGTCCTCCCAGGGGTCTAGCCAAGGATTGGTCCTAGACCTGTGGGTCCGTCCAGGAGGAACCCGAGGGAACCTAGAGCGAACTAGGGTAGAACCCAGGTGAACTTGCACAAAACCCATGACCTGCTGGTAGAATAAAGTGATTTTTGGACTTTTTTAAATATTTTTGGGCATTTTTTATTGCTTTAGTAATTTGACTTCCTCTCTAACCCTAAAAGCATCATTTGGAGTAATTTTAAAGACAAAAAACATTATATTTGCCTCATTCTAAATGGAAAATGGAAAACTATTCCATTTTGAGTTGAACTCTCAATTTTGCTTGCCATCAAAGAAATAGAGTTGAAGATTGATCGGTGAAGGATCCAAAGTGATTTATTTTCTATTCCTACAAGGTGCAATACCTAGTTTTCTACAAAGGAGATTGTAGAGGAAGGTTTTTGCAAAAGAGGTTGGTTTTTTTAGTTTTTTTTCTACATTTTTGTTTTAAATTTTTTTTGGTCTTTTTCTAAATTCTTCTATCTACTATGAATCAATGGCACATGTGTAAAGATTTTAAAATCAACTAGGTTCTATATTTTATTGTTTTTGTTTTCATTTGTTTGGATTCTTTAAATGTGTTGTTTATTGATTTTGTTGGCATAGGGATTACAATGGCAACTGGTTCAACCTCATCGGAGAAATCCAAGTTCAAAATAGATCCAACTTCACCCATTTGGAAATATGTTACTATGTTAGAACCACTTTCAGGTGGTGGGGGTTATGTATGGAAGTGCAATGGGTGTGGGGTTTAGTACAGAAGCTCTTACAGTCAAATTAAAGCCCATTTGTGTAACATTCTTGGGATGGGCATCAAAGCTTGCCCAGGAATAAATGGTGTACCCATCCCACAAGCTCAAGTCCTTGCATATATTCAAGAGAAAGAAAAAGCTGAGGAAGCATCAGATCATAAATTAAATCACCCTTTGCTAAAGAAAGGATCTTGAGGAATGAAGCTCCCTCAATCACCATCTATTCTTGAACCTGTAGAGAGCCACCCATTTTTGGTCACACTTCAAGAACATGTAGCATGTAAGAGATCAAAGGGACCATTGGAAGTGGCATTTCACAATGAGTCTCATGAGATAGTTGATCAACATATTGCAAGATGTGTCTATGTGAATGGATTAGCTTTCAATGTTGTTCGCTCACCTTATTGGAAACAAATGGTGAAAGTAATTAATGAAGCTAGAAAAGGGTACAATGTCATGTCCCCATTTCCAGAATAAGCTATCAAGAGCTTTCAGGGTTAGCCTATTATCCATTTCCGTAGGCTAACATATTGCAAAGGGAATGATAATTGTCCATTTTCAGCTTGCATATCATTCGGGACATCTCTAAGGCCGATTGGATGATGATTCTGGCTTCTTTCCATATGTTTTCTTTGTTCAAATTGCATATTTTACTCCCAGAGGCCAACCTACCTTGGCAATACTTATCTTCCCTCTTGGCTGACTTATTTGGGATTCACTTTCATCACATATGAGTGCCACCTTGATGAGGCCGACCCACATTGATAAGATGCTCACTTCTCTTTGGGCTGACTTGACCAGGTACAGCATGAATTTGGAAGAATATGATTTGGGCACCTAGAAGCAAGGAAGGCCGACTAGCCTAGGAAGTTTCAAGAAGCACCAACTTCTAGAACAAAGGGCAGTTATAAAAGAAGACCTTGGAGCTGCCATTTCGATCATCGCATTAACTTGTGTTTTGACCTAATATGGAGCAGCATATTGGAGATCTTATTCTACCCCTGTAGCAGAAGAAGAAGGCTTAAATCCAATCACTAAGGATAGTGAATCATCTCAACAAGTGAGCAAATTATCATAGAGAGGCAGTAAACCCCACTGAAGGCATCATACACCACTTAGAGGGGAAGTGAACTATGTTTGAAGGGTAGTGAACTAGTTTAGAGGAGCAGGGAACCATCTTGGAGGACAGTCTAGGGCAGCAAAGGCTTCAAGGAGTCACTACAGATCACATAACAATCAAACTTCATATTGTGTCAGCAATCCATAATATATTTGCCTCATGAATGTAATCTTGGATATTATAAATATTTGAAAACAATATATATATATATTCATTATCAATCTATATCCATTTATTCTTTGGAGAAATTTCATAATACTTGATCAATGTGTTGCAATCATGGTTTGAATTTGAGTTAGGAACATCATTGTGGTATTAGAGCTAAAGACCCTGCCAGCCTATAGGTTATGGAAGACAACGTTAGTTCATTTCCACATCAATACCAGAGAAGAGCTGAAGACATGGGAGATAGAAGACAAGGAAATCACCCTAGAGAAGACATGGATCAACTATTGCGGGAGATGCGGGATGAATAACGGAATACCAATTAGACTATTCAGATGATGCTCCAAGCTTTGATGAATATCAATGGAGGAAACAATCGAGGCAACAATCAAGGAAACAATCGGGGAAACAATCAAGGCAATAATCAAAGAAACAATCAAGGCAACAATCAGGGCAACAATCAAGGCAACAATCAAGGCAATGCAAGGAGTACAAGTGCCAGCAATGTAGCAGAATCATCCTAGAGGTCACATACACCTACTGTGGATAGGCCTATGTGTCCTACTTTCCTTCCTAGAGAAGAGGAAGTAGTGGAGGAGCCCCAAGTAGAGGACGAAGAAGAATACTTGACAACCCTGGTGTAGACACTAAAAAATATCCATGTCTCGACATAACTCCTTATCGACATGACCTTGTGTGTTTGCCATAGGTCCTAGGTCATCCAACCTCATCCCACTCACAAATCCCACTTACCCCACTCCTAATCCTATCATAATCACTTAGCCAATTAATTAAATAAGTCATATTTATTTAATTAACTCCCCATTCCATTTGTCCAACTTAATCACGTTCTTGATTGATTAAATAAACCCACTTTATTTAATTAATCCCACTTGATCACATTCCCAATTAATTAAATAAATCCCATTTATTTAATTAATTGCACCTAGTCACATGTTTCACATAATTCAAATTAAATATTTGAATTATTTCCCTCAACTTTTATCACATGACAACACTTGTCCACTTTCCTTTTGTGTCATGTGGGGCAGTACATCTTGCATTTAATACAACTCACATGTGTAAGATAATTCAAATAAAATATTTGAATTAGATTCCTTTCATTCTCCTTTGCACACTTGTCACATGACTACGATTTCTTGAGGTACAAGGAAACCTAATCGATCCTGGCCATCCATGTCTTCCAAACCCTAATCAATCTTGTTCATTCAATCAAATCATCCATATTCTATAAATCAACCCACTCCCAAGCCATTTTCATGCATTGAGTTTAAGTACCCTTATGATGTCGAAATATCTTTAGAACCATTTGCATCATTCTTCTATATATCTTTCATTTTTCATCCATCTATCTATTATCATTCATCTTTTCATCTATCCATCTCTATCATACTGTCATTCTGCCAAAATCTTGAGCAACCAACATTCAACCATCCATTTAATCCATCAATCTCATCTTGGATCTCATCTTGCATCTCTCTTGCATCCATCTTGTAGCCATCATCTTATAGGGATCAATCAA
The DNA here is from genome assembly GCA_027924645.1 of Cunninghamia lanceolata. NCBI lineage: Eukaryota > Viridiplantae > Streptophyta > Pinopsida > Cupressales > Cupressaceae > Cunninghamia > Cunninghamia lanceolata. Next base: position 1,705,954 of record BSBN01001197.1, on the reverse strand, counting down.
GCCATCATCTTGTGCATATCATTCGAGGTATATTGAGGATTTGGGTTTGGGTAATGCATGTATTTGTTTCATCATTTCAGCTAATCCAAATTTATCATATACATTTTGGCACGCCCATGGTTGTAACCCTCATTTTTTGTAGGTTTTTTATGATCAAATTTGTAAGGTTTTAACATTTTTTGTTTGAGTTTTGCAAGTGACCTATTGTAGGAGGCCTCCGGAGCTCAAATGGACTTTGTCGTTGAGTCCAGGAAGCCTGAGAGATGAAAAATGACATAAAATTCACCTATTTTCAATTCCTTTTTTTTTGGTAATTTTTGAAAAAAATTTAGGGCTGCAAATCCATACAATACGGATCCGTATGGATTTGCGGCTCCCTGTTCGTACTGATCTTCGCATGTGTGTTGTTTCATTATAGGGTTTATACATCATATTACTAGAAGGGATTTCATTTTCCATTGTTTTAATTTTCTAGTGGTGTTTAATCTCTGTCGACCCCTTTTGCCAAACCCTAGTTGACCATGCTAGCCGCCACTGAGTTGCTACCCCATCGCCACTCATTTGGATGTGGTTGCTGCTGCCCATGTAGAACATATCTCCTCCCATTCGTCACAGGATTCTACCACAACTACCACCGTTTACAAAACCCTAGTTCCCCTAACATCTGGTCAACATTCCTCATGAAACCTTCATCTCATTCTATGATCCCTGTTGCCACTAGGAGATCACATTTGCCATCATATCAATCGAAACAGCCACCCAACCATCGCTAGTTTCGAAACCTAAATTTGCCACATGCTAAACTTCCCATCACCTTCCCTTTTAAACCTGTCGAACCCTAAACGCCACCCATGATCCTCTACGAACCATCACCTCCACCATTGGACACAAGTACCACATCGTGACCATCTATTATCCTCACCACTCTGCAATTTTCCTCGTTGCCACTCCCAAATCTCAACCATCGCCACTGTTAGCTCTTTAGTCATCATTCCTGGGATCTTTACTCTATGCATCCATTGCTTTAGTCACAGTCACATTCTTGTGAATGTTCACTGCCTAACTATTTGGTTGGCTCCTAGTCAACGCTTAAGTCCCCTATCACAATTTTTAAACCATCGCAGTCTCCCTCCTGTAAGCCCTTGGCCGCTTGGCCTTGGATTTATTTCTTTTTTTTCAATCATTTCACCCCTGGTCATATGGGTGACCAAGGGCGTAATTGAGCTCTTAACTGCTAACATAAACTACTAGGGTATCTATGCCATGTGACCGGTAACCACACAAACTGCTAGCAGCTTACCAAATAGCCAGCTTGACCCATCTTATCCCTAGGAGCAAATTTTTTCAAACTTTCATAACTTTCACATGTAGAGGCAAAATTTTGCAAACGAGGACTCATTAGAAAGCTGGGAGGGCGAACTACGTAGTGGCAGAGAAATTTTTAGGTGAAACTATCATTTTGCAGGGTTTTTTCGCAGTCAAATTCAAACTTGCCCATGAACTTCAAATGCTTATAACTTTTGCAGTTTTGGTCGAATTTTCATGAATTTTTTTTTAAATTGCATAGAATTGCTCCTAGAATCTACTAATGCCATTTATTTTTCTATCACTATTCATCTATAGAAGATTTTTATCAGATTTCTTATTTGTTGCAATATGGTCCTCTTGGCTAGTTTACTTGCTTCTTTCTTGCTTAGGTGGCTTTTAGGTGATCATACAAGGCTGGGACAACATTTGGATCAGCATACACAGTATTTTGGATAGTGATATAATCAGGTCTACATATTCTAATAATTCATTCCTCATAATCTTGCTTGTCTCACACTTCGATTTGGGCTTAAAATGAACAACTTGTTTGCAATCACACATAAAAAATTGGGCATAAAATCAACAATTGTCTTCCATCACACATTTGGACTTGGAATCTAAAAAGAACCAGTGCTTGAACTATTTGATCACACATTTCATTTCTAAGGGTTAATTTACAAGTGCAAGTGTGAATCAAGTGTGTATGTGTATGCTCTCTCCTCACACCGCAAGGTGATCTTAGAGATCAAAAACACCTCACTTGGTTTGCTTTTTTTTACTCTTCTTAGGAGGCCTGCTTGGATATGCACCACTCAAAGGGATGACCTCAATAAAGGCTTAATCGAAAGACACCCTCATTGAGAGTTGGAATCTTTTCATTCTTGGCTAAGCCCCAAAGAACTTTATACCTTTGGGAAGTGAAGGTGAAGGGTGGGTTACCCCTTTCTCCTAGCCGTGTGGCAAGATTTTTCTTTCAAATTCCTAGTCAACCTCATGTAAACATAGCCCAAAAACCTAATTGGCCATACCCTATTTCAAACTAGACATTAGGCTTGTTGTTGTGTCTTCAAGTGTGTGTTTAATCATAACATTTAAACCTTGAATGGAAAATTCATCATCTTGTTTGGTGTGTGTGTTAATCTATTTGCTTCTAAAATCTTGTGTTTGATATTGCCCTAAAGTAAGCTTCCAATAAACACTTGCCACATCATCATCTTCAACCAACTTCTCATAACACATATCTTAAACCACCTCATCCACATCATCCAATCCTAATCACCCAATTCATCAATGCATTTTAACTCACCTCCATCCTAAACAAAACCCTAATCATATCCAAGTCATCATCCCATCACATCAACATCATCCTAAGCATTACACATCATCCAATCATTAAATCTTCATCCAAATCACTCCACATCCGTGCATCCTAATCTACCACTTGTAAACATGGGCATGGCATTTCTAAACAAAACTTATGAGAATGATCCTTATGGCACAAAAGAATGCTTGATCAATTTAGGTGGTTATATAGAAAAGAAGAAGACCCTGTGTCACCACAACATCAATAATTCCCACAACATCAAGTCCTAGTCCAATATCAACAATCCCACATTCAATCACAAGCTCAACAAGCACATAATCCTCCACCCATTCCTTATGTGGCATCTATCTTATCATCCTATCAGTCTAATCCACCCACATATCAAATCCATGCCACATCAAACTCACTTCAAACTCCATCATCACCTAATGCAACACCCACACTTGACCAAGAGGTTATCGATTTCATGCAAGATACTAACCATATGGATCTAGCATATAGAGTCCTTGAATTGGATCCTACTAGATTTATGGAATACCTTGTTTGACTTGGGGCCACTCCATCTTCCACTAACCCCACAAACACTAACACTGCCACATCCATACCACAAATCACCCTCACTATTCCTAACAACACCACAAACACAAGTGCTTCCATAAGTATACCATCCAATGATCCTAACTCCAAGTCTAAGTCAAGAACCATCATGCCCTCATGTCAATGACTCTCAAGAACGTGTCAAGCCTATCCATGAGCCTATCAATCTTATTGAAGAGTCTCCTTTCATAAGTCCACATCAAGATCCATCATGCCCTAACATTGTTGACCAAGAGCCCATCCAAGAGTCATCCCTTTTCTCGCAAGAAAATCAAGAGGTATGTCAAGCATATAATCAAACACATGTGGAAACATCAAGACCTCAACTAAATCAAGATCAAAACATATCTAAGTTCCACCCATTCATGACCTACATATTGTCTATGATCAAGGTATTATTTATAATCATGACCCTATTTGTGAGCAAGTTTATCCCATCCATAGCCCAATTAATCCTATTTATGCTCACATTTGTGATCAAGGTTCTATCTATGATCATGAAAAACATGATGATCCTCTTAGCCAACATTTATGGAATCCATGATCAAGAGGTTATCATTCCACCTATCCTTCCTTCCATAAACACCCATGAGCAAGATATCCTGCTTTCTCCTACCCAACCTCTACCTACTCCTATCCATGAGACACCAACTTCCACTTGTCATGATGAGATGTATGCCTTCCAATTAAGCACAGAAGATCAAACCAATGAGCATAAAGATAATCAAGATCCTAATGATCCTTCCACATCCACCATTGATTCCATGTCAAATCCACCACCATACCCACTTGGCCTATCCACTTTCATTCATGAGTGTTCTTCCCTAGGACAACAACAGCCTTTTCCCTCCACCTCACCTTCTCCATCCAATAATCAACTCAAGTCTAGTGTCCAAACTACACCTAGTCCTATAGTCAATCGCATGCTCCAAAACATGAACTACCAAGGCAAAGGTTTAGGCCTACATGAACAAGGCATTTTGGAGCCAATCTATGTCAAGATCCCTCCTTGCTCATTTGGCCTTGGATACACACCCCAAGGTCAACAATCAAACAATGTTGGTACTTCCTCCATGCATCCTAAGTCCACTTTCCACCATAAATCCTATCATACACCCAAAACATATGTTGCTATTCCATCTCCACCATCCTATAAATGTCAAAAGCATGTGACCATACACCTTCCTGTTGCAAGTATGGGCCTAACCAGTGTTGTCATTGATGTCAACATACTCATGCTGCATTAATGAGAAGGATTGGATGAGCAGAGAGGAGCAATGGAGACAGTGAAGTGGAGATCCTAGCTAAGATGCAGATCAAAGGTTACGGTTCAAAGGGTTTGTAGATATGAGTCTTGAGATGATCCAGTCAAGTTTTCAGGGGTCCGCATGAAGATCTAAAGAAGTTATGGCTGCTCAAGTAGAACCAGCTCTGACAAGTGTTCAGAGGTGACAGAGTGACACAAATAGGTCCGGTGAGATCCGGTAATGCACTATCCCATTCTGCCGATTTAAGGGAGTGTTGAGAATGTTCGTGTGAAGTATCAACTCGATTGGTTCATGGTTTGAAGGTCTGGAAGAACCTATTCCTTTGTGACAATAATGACAGACTGTGTTCTTAAAGCTTTGGATGAAGAAGAGGAGAATTCTAGCAAGCAGATGAAGTGTGGATGTTTTCAAGTGATTCGGGAAAGGTTGTGGTGATCCTTGGATCATGTCCAGTTCATGTTGATGGTCTGCATTGAAGTTAGAATATGCATTTGAAGAATAACCACTGGATGATGGTGTTCCTCCTGAGACTGTCCGACCGGATGTATTACATGTCTTGCGGATTTTCTTGTAGATGTTTGCCGACTTAGATGATTATTCCTAAGTCGATGCCTTGTATAAATAAGGGATTGTGAAGTCTTTCCAATGTGTGTCTTGTGGTGATGAGTGTGTGGTAGCGAGGAGGAGAGCGAAAGGCAGAGCAGAAGTATTGGGTTTAAATGGAACTGATTCAAGCATGGTGAAGATGCTATTCTCCAGTTCATGTAGATGATACTTATTTCTTTGTAGACAATGTGTCTCTTGTAGGCAGCGAGCCTCTTGTGAGCAGTGTGCTCAGGCAGTGAGCCCTAATTGGTATGTGCCATTTTGTTCTTTCTATTCTTCTAATAGAGAATACATTCTTGGGTTAATCACCCCATGGTTTTTCCCTTAACCGGGTTTTCCACGTCAAAATCTTGGTGTCTTATGTGTTGATGAGTTTCTACTTTTGATTTAAATGCATTATGTTTCATGTTTAATATACTACTAATCACTAAGAGGATTTAAGTGTGTAAATTAGAGAAATTTTTGCACAACTGATTCACCCCCCCTCTCAATTGTGTGCCCTAAGTCTAACAATTGGTATCAGAGCTAAGTTCCTCTAAAAAGAGCTTAATTGCTTGAGGAGATCCAGGATGTCATCTTACAAGAAGGATAGTCCAAAGTTTGATGGAACCAACTTTGCTCTTTGGAAAGGTCGCATGAAATGTCACTTGTAGTGTATGGGAATGGCGTACTGGTCAATGGTTACAAAATAGTATGTACCTCCTGTTGACTTTTTCCCAGACTGGATGCTTATTCCCAGATTTCCCTACAAGGTAGCCATCAGTGATCAACAGGATCTCTGGGCCAGGGGGTCAACAGTATAGGAGATAGACTCTATATTTTATCTCCTCTTCTTCTTCAGGCTCTGCAAGACCTAGGGGGTATTCCCTACTCAACATCCATGAGGATATGCATGCAAGGCTGGGATGTTGACAGAAAGTAGATGAGTCCTCCTGTAAGTAGACCAAAACTGAAAGATAAGGGCAAAGGGGCTAGCTTGGGCCTATTTGCAGTTGTAGACAGAGGACTGAGGTTCCTAAAACTAACTCTAATGTCCTAATGTTGGTTTTAGATTTTGCTTTGGAGTTTAAGTGTGGATGCAAAGCTGGATATGGTTATAACACAAAACAAAGCATGATTGGTGCCTATCCAGGGCCTGGAGTCAGTAGACATACACCTGTGAATGATCAGCATGAACAACTAAAACTGGATTTCAAGGGGATATGTGTGATACCTGCCTTACAGGCATCTCCCAATACAGAGTGTTAGGTTATCTCTACTTATGGTATCCCTACTGCAGTATACTCTTCCCAATGTTCAACCTGAAAACAGTTTAATCTACCCCTTGAGTAGAAGTTAAAAGATCAGACAGTCAACATAGGAATTCTATGCTCTAGAATCTAAACATTACCAAACATCCAGATTCAGAAGAAGAATACATGCAATACTGGAGACAGAATTAACACAACACATGCCAAATAGCATTTCTCATATCAGTTTAATCATGAAATCAGTGGGTTCATGCCAAAAACAAACAACAAGAGATACATAAACTCACAGGTAAGCTGTACAGAGCAACCAGATCAGCTTGTTATGCATTACAGAGCCAAAATCATCAACTTTCAACAACCTTTCAAATGAGCAAGACCACCTGCTTATAACAGCCAGGTAGGTGCTCAGCAATTAATTACAATGGTTGACCAAAATTTTGCCAGATACACAGTATCATGGAAATGGCGCTCAAACACAACCAAATTGGCGCCCAAACTTGAATGCAGCAGGTAGGGGAGGAGACAGGAAGATATCTCGAGCCCTGCGCCACCATCCGCTGATGTACATCTTCAGTCGGGTACAGGATCCATCCACGCCATCGCCCACACCTCTGCAACAATCGCCATTAATGGCGCACCAACCCGCGGCCTTGGGAAGATCATCAAATCTGCAATCGCAACCATTTCCCGCCGAGATTCATCATCATGATGTTTGAAAATGCAGGATATCAATATCCCACATGCACCCCGCGATGACCTCAATAACACTTTATATACTAGGTCATGAGCATATATCATGTCGGTGCTTTTGCTCCTGACGACACTAGTATAGACTTCATCATCATCATCCTCCAGCAGCATGATATCCTGTTGTTCGAAATATCACCTTGACGTCATCATGATATTTGAAATATACCCTTCATGATAATCGGCACAACCTGATCCTTCGGAGGAACATCCTCCTGCTGAGCTTATAACAAAAGTCTGGCCGATGAACATCCTGATGACATCATCATCATATACTGCTGACGTCATCATCATATCTGCCTACTGCGCACCTCCTCATATCCGGATGACGTCATCATCATGTTTGCAAATATCAGGAGGTCTCTTCAAGATGATCAGTGTTAGAAATGTGACCCCCTCCGGACCTTGATGATGTCATCATCATATTAACATCATCATGATATTCGGAAGACAACCGGATATTTGGAAATATCCTCCTGACGTTCAAACATCAGGTTGCACTGTAGCTCCTCTGTAAGATCGGGGCGATAACTGAATATGATGATGATGCTTGAAAAGATCACCCCCCGGAGATAATGCGCGAAGCCAGCAGGCGGATATCTCCATGATATCAACATCATCATGATGTTCGAACAAACATATATCCGGGTGATATGAAAATATCACCCCTTCCTTCAGAATATCATGATGCAGATAGGCAGATAAAAAGATATCACCCTGATATAAGGATGACGTCAGCATCATCAGGATGAGAAACAAAGAACAAGAAGTGATACAACATCATCAGGATGATATTGACTAAGATCATCCTGACGTTCAAAATATGATGACCCTAGTGAATATCGGGTGGCACTTAGAACTCTTCAACAACATCATCAGGATGATCATAACCAAGATCACCCGATGATAAAAATATCACCCCGGCGAAATATCATGAAAGCAGAAAATATGATGACCTCCGCAAGCAGCAGGATGATAACTGGAAATATGATGATGATGACGACCCTTAGGAAAAAACAAGTCAGGTCGACAACTTAGAGAATAACCCCTTCAAGATATCAGGGCAACATCGTCATCATGTTTGAGCAAGGTGATATTCGGAAGATCACCGGATACTTGAAAAATCACCCCCGCAAGCAACTGAGGGCGCACTGTAGCTCACCAGTATCATCAGGATAATAAGAAAACATCACCCGACAGTTGAAATATGATGATGACGATGAGAAAAACAAGTCGACGAAGAACATGTTGATGAAGATCATCATCGAAGACAAGATGATGATGACGACCTCCTCCTCAGAAAAATATGATGCTGCAGCTGAAAAACGCTGAGGAGGTCCAACACTTAGAAAAATTTGGCAAGAAGATAAAGGCTTCAAATGAAGAAACCTCCTGATCATGACAAACCAACCCCTGGTCAAAATAAGTGCTAACAATGGCTCTGAATGGGGACGTGCAGGTGAAAACCTGCAGCGAGAACCAGATCTCCGGGCAGACCTGATAAAAAGCAAAAAACGCGAGCTGTACAAGGCATTTACACTACATACATATTTCACAAATGTGCACAGCAACCAGATATTCATGCAAAATAGAACTTAAGGAATTGGCCATGCACAGGCAATTCCAGAATTTCACCATCTAGGGCCTGGAGGAAATAAGAATCCTCCCCATGAGTATTGCAAACCTGATATGGGCCCATCCATAAGGGCTGAAATTTACCACGTTTACCCTTTTCCTGATCTTTAGCATTCCAAATGAGCACCAGATCATTAACTTGAAACTTCCTTTTTGTAGTTCTCCTGTCAAACTGATATTTCATATCCTGTTGTCTTTTGAGATTGATCTGGTGGGCTCTCCTTCTGTCTTCATCCAATGCAACCAGCTGATTCACTCTTTCTGTCATGGGATCTTCAATGTCCTCATCATTTTCCTGGATGAATCTGTAAACTGGTAGGAGATTGTTTATGGGCAGTCTAGCTGATGTACCATATACTAGCTCAAAAGGTGACTTCCCAACAGCCCTTTTCACAGTCACTCTGTCAGCCCATACTGCTAAGTTCAACTTTGAGTCCCAAGCTCTCTTGTTCTTGTCCAGTATCCTCTTGACAATTTTCATGATGCTCTTATTGCTTGATTCTGCTTGACCATTTCCTTGTGGGTGATATGGTGATGTATATGACAAGTTTATCCCATACCTGTTGCAAAAATCAACAAACTCACCAGATCTGAAGCACATAGCATTATCAGTGATAATCTTAAATGGTACTCCAAACCTGATGATGATGTTCTCTAGTATGAAGTCTGCCATCACCTTACTTGTAGCTCTTTTATTTGGAATGGCCTCAATCCATTTGGTAAAGTAGTCAGTTGCCACCAAAATCCAACTGTGTCCCCCACTTGATTTGTCTGCAATTTCCCCTATAAAGTCAATTCCCCATTGCTGGAATGGAGCATCCACATGTACAGCTCTGAGGGGTAAAGCACCATTATATTTCAGCTTTCCTGAGAATCTCTGGCAAGGGTCACATTTCCTTACTAACTTCTGTGCATCTGAAAAGAGAGTGGGCCACCAATATCCTGCCCTGAGAATTTTATGAGCTGTTGTTTGGGCAGTATAATGGCCACCACACAATCCTTTATGCATGTCAATCAAAATATTGTTAGCCATGTTCTTATCCACACATCTCAGCAGCACACCATCAGGATTTTTCCAGTACAGCTCACCTTGAACAACAACATACCTGATTGCATGTAGCTTCAGAGTCCTCTTTTGATTGTCACTGAAATGGGAAGGACAATTCAGATTTTGCAAATAATAGACAATATCCTTGTACCATTCAGATCCTGATACACTTACATTCTCATCTTGGACTGCATTAACTTGGCATGCTTCCAAGTTTGACTGTGCCATCATCTTGGCTAATCCTTGTCCCCTTATCAACTTAGTAACTTGTATGTCTATGTTGAATTCCTGCAGTTTGTTTATCCATCTGCACCTTCTTCCAGTCACCTCCTGCTGAGTGAATATGTCTTTGACTGCTGCATGAGGTACATATGCAATTATATGTGACCCTACCAAGTATGGTCTGAAACTTTTAATGGCTCTAACAAGTGCATATGCCTGCTTTTCCATAATATCATACTTCAACTCAGAGGCCTGCAGGGACATACTGAAGAAAGCAATGGGCTGTTCAAAACCATCTTCATTTTTCTGTAACAAACATGCAGCTACAGTATGAAAGGAAGCAAATGAAAACACTTGAAATGGCCTAGAAAAATCAGGAGATTTAAGAACAGGGGCCATCTTAATTGCCTCTTTGATATTCTGAAATGATTATGCTGCTTCCCTTTCCTAGTTGACAGTTGCATCCTTCTTCATCATCTTGGAAATGTTCCTTGTGATCTCTGCAAAGTTGGGAACAAATCTTCTAACAAAGTTTATCTGTCCAAAGAAGGACTGAACTCCTTTCACAGTTTTTGGCATTTGAATCCTGTCAATAGCTGCCACTCTCTCTGGATCTATCCTGACTCCATCTTTGGAAACAATGTGTCCCAGAAGCTTTCCTTCAACTACTCCAAAGGCACACTTCTTTGGGTTTAAAGAAATACCATATTCTAGTGCTCTTATGAAGATCTGCTCCAGATGCATACAATGCTGCTCCTCTTTCTTTGAGTAGGCAGTCAGGTCATCCTGATATACTGCCAGGATTGAATCAATCAGCCCTGCAAAAGCAACATCCATTGCTCTTTGAAATGTAGCACCTGCATTTGTTAGTCCAAATGGCATTCTAACATACACATATGTCCCCCATGGAGTGGTAAAGGCAGTCTTATACTGTTCTGATTCTTTTACCTTCACCTGGTTATATCCTGAAAATCCATCCATCATGGATAGGAGTTCACAACCAGTCACTCTCTGCAACATAGCTTCCATATTAGGCAATGGATAGTTATCCTTCAAAGAGGATACATTCAAGTTCCTGAAATCAACACACAGCCTAATATCACCATTCTTTTTCCTGACTGGGACAAGGTTAGACACCCAAGTTGAATGTCTGATGGGCACAATTATTCCAGCTTCCCTGAGCCTTTTGAGTTCTTCCTGCATCTTGGGAGCTAAGGTAGGATTTATAGGCCTTTGCCTTTGTCTAAATGCCTTAGCTTCAGGCTTCAGTGGGATCTCATGCTGGAACAAGTCTTCCCTATAAGCTTTTAGGTCCTCATATGACCAAGCAAAAACATGTTTATACTTTTTTAGCAATGCCATCAGCATACTTCTTATGTGTGGTTTGAGCTGCTTGCCAATATATACCTTCTGAGGGGCCTGAGATGTCCCCAAATTTATTTCTTCTAAATCCTCCTTATTAGTGGGGGATGTCTTTGTGACCATTTTGTCTCTACTGTCAAAGGCTCTTTCCAAAGCCACTAACCCTCTAGGGATCTTGTTAGTCTTCAACTGGATGATCTCCTTTCCCACAAGAGTCTCTTTTCCATTTACAGTCTCTACAAAAGCTTGGAAATCAATCTGTTGGTTCTCATACTCATCTATGCAGTGCAAAAATTTCAGCAAATCCCTATCATCATCAAACACTTGCCAACTGCATATGTTTTCTGGTATGGCAGGCCTAATTTTAACTTCTACATCTGTGACACCTGACAGAGTGATGTCATCTGGTCTTATTGCAACATTGGCTAAGAAATCAGCCATAACATTTTTTGACCTTCCTACCCAGCCAATTGAAAATGCATCAAAAAGTTCAATGGTATCCCAAACAGCATGCTTGTATTGCTTCAGTCTTTTATTCTTTGCAGCATACTTATTTCTGATTTGGGATACAATCAGCTCAGAGTCCCCAAATACTCTTAACATTTTAATCCCATGTTTGAGAGCAATATTCAGGCCTAAGAGTAAAGCCTCATATTCTGCAATATTGTTTGTGCAATCAAACCTCAGCAAGAAAGAGGATTTCCGGAGCTTACCAGTTGGAGACAGGAAAACAACTCCAGCTCCAGAGCCTTCTTTTGCACAAGCTCCATCAAAAAACATGGTCCATAAGCCTTGCTGATCCAGCTCTTCAATGCAGACATTTTTCTTTTTGTCTTCTGCATCATCTGAGACAACCTTGAAGTTATCACAGTCAGTGTCCACAAAGCATACCTGTTCATTTGCTTCTTGGTCTTCCACTGTCTCTGATGATCTCTGCTCTCTAATTAGCTTGACATCCCTGCCATTCATTGGAATCATGGCATATGACAGGTCCAGCTGCATACTTCCACCTATTAGTGCTGCCCATCTTCTTGACAGCAGCATACCATACTGTGGCTTGATGTCAACCACTGTTATATTCATTGTGTATCTTTTTTCAGGAAATGCTGCCAGTTTGAAATCTACATCCTTCATGATTCCAATAACTGGTACCTCTCTGGCATCCATAGCATAACACTTCCCACATGCCTTGTCAATTTTCAATCCAGTTTGCTGCATGATAGCCAAAGGCATGACATTTGTGGATGCTCCAGAGTCAAGCATACAATTTCTAATTATTTTACCATTTATAACCAGGGAAACATAAAATGGTTCCACCTGTGAAGGACACTTTGTCATGGTCATTCCTAAATAGACTTCAGGAGTCTCATCTTCTTCATTGCACATGACCTGTTTCTCACCCTGGGTCTGATCATTTTGTTTAGCTTGAAAAGGTACCCCTGAGATTAGGGATATTGTCCTATTCTTGATCTCTTCCACTTTCATGAGTTCCATAAGTGGAACAGAGACCTTTACCTGAGAGAGGATCTGGGCTATATCAAATGGAGCATAGTTTTGTACAACAGTTGTACCTTGCTCCACAATCTTGCTTTTATCCTGAGCTGATTTAGTTTTCATTTTCATAGTTCCCTGATCATCATTCTTGTCTTGGGAACCTCTACTTTGATCTTCAGCCTGAGGGGTTTTGTGTTCTGGTCCTTGAGATTCAGGACCTGCTCTGTATCTAAAGTTCTGTTTATTATTTACCCACTGCCTCTTTTGTGGTTCAGTTCCTCTATGACCATGCACCAGCTGACCTGCAGAAGTATCTTCTGGCTGATGTGGGCTGCCAACCTGATTTTTACCTCTGAGATTGTAGTTGCTCTTGACCTGAGCAACTGCTGCAGCTGTGAAGGCTCTGATTTCCTCATCAGAAGGTCGCTGTAGGTTACTCAGAAAATTGTGTGAGTTCTGAGCATACACATAATTATCTTCATTATCTTCATCATATGGGAACTGTTGGCAGGGCTGAACCTGATGATCTGTATTGTCATCAGCATCATAAAGAGTATATCCATTACCTATGGACATCATGTTAACATCATCATCCTGCACATGATGTGGCTCATTGCACTCATTACAAGATGTAGCATTATCATACAAAGATTGGGCAATCATGCACTGTGACTGTGAATGTGGCATCTGACAAATTATACACCACGGAGCATCGTCAGCAATATTTATAGTTTTCTTCAGGGGATCAGGAGTTTCCTTGGCATGTTGAGCCCTCTGATTTGTGTTGTTACGTGGATATACAGGCTTACCATCATGCCAATTGGTGTTATAAGGCATATCATGTAATGATGGCCTCTTTTCCTGCCTTTGATAGACTTGCCTATCAGGACCCATTCCTTTTTCACTTCTAGCTAATCTATAGCTCAGGTCCTTAACAACATTTGCCAGTTTGTCTATCTTATCTTCAGGAGCAGATGTACTACCTTGAGTGTTCTGAGGCTTATTTGGATTCTGCAGAATTTTTACATCATCCCTTCTATTGGTCTTGCCTGATGCTTTCCTATTGTTTTCAATATTTACTGCAATTCTGAAAGCATCCCTGAGAGTGGCAGGACCTTTATCTCTTAGTCCATATGCAGTCTTTGCATCAAAGGCATTGATGTACAAAATTATGCACATTGGTTCATTTGGCCTCATATGATGTGGCAATTTGTTCAACACTTTAGTAAATCTTGCATTAAAGTCTGCAACCTGCTCATTTGACCATTTGGTGATGCTGGTGAACTCATTTACAAAGAAGCTAGGGTTAGTTTTATCACCATATTGCTCCTTGAACATCCTCTTAAAATCATCCCATGATAATATGCTCCGGTCAGGCAGATTCCTGTACCATTCTCTTGCCTCATCTATTAAGGATTGCATGAATGACTTCATGAAAACATCCTCATGCTCAACCTCAAAATTATCCATGACATTTTGGAAGGCCTTTAGATGATCTTCTCCTGACACTGTATTGTTTCCTGAAAACTTGGGCACTTGCAGCCTCAGATGCTTGTCAATGGGGTTAGGATACCCAGGAATACCATCAAACACCAGCTGCCTGAATCTATCTAACTGCATGGACTGTCTGTTTGGCTGATTAATATTAATATTTCTATTTGCATTTTGGTTTCCTGCATTGTTTAGTGGTATCCTAGCATCATTCACATTTTGTCTGTCATCATGATGCTGATGTTGCATTTCATATCTTTGCTGATGTCTTTGCATATTTGCATTCTCTAGGGTAGGAACTGAATTATTTTGGGCAGTTCTCAAGGCTTGCACTTTCTGCTGTATATCATCTCTGATTTTCATGGCTTGTAGGTATTCTAGTTCTGCTCTTAGGCTTTTGATTTCTTCAGCCAATTGTTCATCCTTAGGTCTGGAGGTAGATGGTCTCATACCATTTTGGTCATCATCTTCATCATCCCTTAGGGACTCTGCCTCTTCAAACCTTTCACTTGGGTCTAGAAAAGGGCGTTCTTGGAACACCTCTGACCTCATTCTCATACTACCACCCTGTTGCCTCTCATATGCACCTTGAATATCAGCTTCTGCACTTGAAAAATAAGGAGCATGCTGTCCTGATGGCCTAGGGTTATCTTGTACCTCATCACTTTTTCTGGGGGAGCTCTCATGACTAGCTGAGACAGTTCCCTTTCTTCTATACATCATTCTTTTTGTTAATGGTAACTCTTCAAATAGAGGATTTTGTTGGGATCTTCTCCCCTGCATATAAATTTACCTTGACCGGTTGGGAGATTACTTCGGAGTCGCCACCTATTACTAGGAACTGTTTTCTTCTGAAAACCAGGGTTCTTTCACAAGGGTCCCCAGCGGAGTAGATTACTGTTGCTGACTCAGATGAGTCACATATATATCACTGGAGATGATTAGATAGCACTTTTACTTCTCAGTCCCCAGCAGAGTCGCCAATTTCTGTTGACTTTTTCCCAGACTGGATGCTTATTCCTAGATTTCCCTACAAGGTAGCCATCAGTGATCAACAGGATCTCTGGGCCAGGGGGTCAACAGTATAGGAGATAGACTCTATATTTTATCTCCTCTTCTTCTTCAGGCTCTGCAAGACCTAGGGGGGTATTCCCTACTCAACATCCATGAGGATACGCATGCAAGGCTGGGATGTTGACAGAAAGCAGATGAGTCCTCCTGTAAGTAGACCAAAACTGAAAGATAAGGGCAAAGGGGCTAGCTTTGGGCCTATTTGCAGTTGTAGACAGAGGACTGAGGTTCCTAAAACTAACTCTAATGTCCTAATGTTGGTTTTAGATTTTGCTTTGGAGTTTAAGTGTGGATGCAAAGCTGGATATGGTTATAACACAAAACAAAGCATGATTGGTGCCTATCCAGGGCCTGGAGTCAGTAGACATACACCTGTGAATGATCAGTATGAACAACTAAAACTGGATTTCAAGGGGATATGTGTGATACCTGCCTTACAGGCATCTCCCAATACAGAGTGTTAGGTTATCTCTACTTATGGTATCCCTACTGCAGTATACTCTTCCCAATGTTCAACCTGAAAACAGTTTAATCTACCCCTTGAGTAGAAGTTAAAAGATCAGACAGTCAACATAGGAATTCTATGCTCTAGAATCTAAACATTACCAAACATCCAGATTCAGAAGAAGAATACATGCAATACTGGAGACAGAATTAACACAACACATGCCAAACAGCATTTCTCATATCAGTTTAATCATGAAATCAGTGGGTTCATGCCAAAAACAAACAACAAGAGATACATAAACTCACAGGTAAGCTGTACAGAGCAACCAGATCAGCTTGTTATGCATTACAGAGCCAAAATCATCAACTTTCAACAACCTTTCAAATGAGCAAGACCACCTGCTTATAACAGCCAGGTAGGTGCTCAGCAATTAATTACAATGGTTGACCAAAATTTCGCCAGATACACAGTATCATGGAAATGGCGCTCAAACACAACCAGATTGGCGCCCAAACTTGAATGCAGCAGGTAGGGGAGGAGACAGGAAGATATCTCGAGCCCTGCGCCACCATCCGCTGATGTACATCTTCAGTCGGGTACAGGATCCATCCACGCCATCGCCCACACCTCTGCAACAATCGCCATTAATGGCGCACCAACCCGCGGCCTTGGGAAGATCATCAAATCTGCAATCGCAACCATTTCCCGCCGAGATTCATCATCATGATGTTTGAAAATGCAGAATATCAATATCCCACATGCACCCCGCGATGACCTCAATAACACTTTATATACTAGGTCATGAGCATATATCATGTCGGTGCTTTTGCTCCTGACGACACTAGTATAGACTTCATCATCATCATCCTCCAGCAGCATGATATCCTGTTGTTCGAAATATCACCCTGACGTCATCATGATATTTGAAATATACCCTTCATGATAATCGACACAACCTGATCCTTCGGAGGAACATCCTCCTGCTGAGCTTATAACAAAAGTCTGGCCGATGAACATCCTGATGACGTCATCATCATATACTGCTGACGTCATCATCATATCTGCCTACTGCGCACCTCCTCATATCCGGATGACGTCATCATCATGTTTGCAAATATCAGGAGGTCTCTTCAAGATGATCAGTGTTAGAAATGTGACCCCCTCCGGACCTTGATGACGTCATCATCATATTAACATCATCATGATATTCGGAAGACAACCGGATATTTGGAAATATCCTCCTGACATTCAAACATCAGGTTGCACTGTAGCTCCTCTGTAAGATCGGGGCGATAACTGAATATGATGATGATGCTTGAAAAGATCACCCCCCGGAGATAATGCGCGAAGCCAGCAGGCGGATATCTCCATGATATCAACATCATCATGATGTTCGAACAAACATATATCCGGGTGATATGAAAATATCACCCCTTCCTTCGGAATATCATGATGCAGATAGGCAGATAAAAAGATATCACCCTGATATAAGGATGACGTCAGCATCATCAGGATGAGAAACAAAGAACAAGAAGTGATACAACATCATCAGGATGATATTGACTAAGATCATCCTGACGTTCAAAATATGATGACCCTAGTGAATATCGGGTCGCACTTAGAACTCTTCAACAACATCATCAGGATGATCATAACCAAGATCACCCGATGATAAAAATATCACCCCGGCGAAATATCATGAAAGCAGAAAATATGATGACCTCCGCAAGCAGCAGGATGATAACTGGAAATATGATGATGATGACGACCCTTAGGAAAAAACAAGTCAGGTCGACAACTTAGAGAATAACCCCTTCAAGATATCGGGGCAACATCGTCATCATGTTTGAGCAAGGTGATATTCAGAAGATCACCGGATACTTGAAAAATCACCCCCGCAAGCAACTGAGGGCACACTGTAGCTCACCAGTATCATCAGGATAATAAGCAAACATCACCCGACAGTTGAAATATGATGATGACGATGAGAAAAACAAGTCGACGAAGAACATGCTGATGAAGATCATCATCGAAGACAAGATGATGATGACGACCTCCCCCTCAGAAAAATATGATGCTGCAGCTGAAAAACGCTGAGGAGGTCCAACACTTAGAAAAATTTGGCAAGAAGATAAAGGCTTCAAATGAAGAAACCTTCTGATCATGACAAACCAACCCCTGGTCAAAATAAGTGCTAACACCTCCACAGGGCAATCCGACAACCCTAAATGAAATCACAGATGCTAAAAACAATCTGCGGACCAAAGAGGCTCTTCTAAGCGCATTATCTAACTCAGAGCTCTCAAATGTTATTGACCTACCAACTGCCTTTGAGATTTGGAATAAACTGGAACTTTTGCATTAAGGAGACCAATATGTTAAATGTGCAAGGTTACAGAGTCTAAAAGGGAAATTTGAAAAACTGAAGATGAGAGATGATGAAAATATTACTACTTTTATGCCAAGAGTGAATGAGCTGGCTTGTGGAATTAGAAATGCTGGTGGAGTCTTGGATGAAAATGAGATTGTTGGTAAAATTCTCAGATCCCTTCCTGCTTCTTACAAAATCAAAGCTGCTGCCATTGAAGAATTAAGAGCCCATACAACTGTCACAAGAATTCAATTGGCTGGGAAATTGGCTGCATTTGAAATAACAGAGTTTGGAGATGACCCCCCCAAGACTGAATCTGCATTGAAATCCAATGCCTCTGTTAAAGGTAAAAAAAGGTTTGATCTAGGAGAGAATTCTTCAAGGAAATTGTCATGGTATGAAAAACCAAGAAAAGATCTGGAAGAAGAAGAAGTAGAAACTGCTCAACTTGAAGCCCTTATTGCAAAGAGGCTGCCAAGAGGATCCAGTAAGTATGAAGGAAAATTACCTTTTAAGTGTTTTAACTACAATAAGATTGGTCATTTTGCCTCAAGGTGTCCAGAAAGATTTTCAAGGCAAAATCCTAACAAGCCAAGGTTCCAAAAGAACTATTACTATGTACATGAAGATGATGATAATAAAGGAGTAACAGATGATGAATCAGAGATAGCAAACAAATCTGGAAATGAATGGGTGTTCATTGCCATCAAGGAAGAAGATCCAATGTCCTCTGTATCTGTCAATTTTAAGACTGTGGAAAGAGCTCTAGCTGCCCAAATTGAAGAGAAGGATGATTGGGTCATTGATAGTGGATGCTCTCACCATATGACAGGTGACAAAAATAAGTTTGTAGATTTGGAAAGGTATGAAGGAGGAGTGGTAAAGTTTGGTGACAATTCTGCTGGTAGAATTAGAGGAAGAGGAACTATTTCTTTTGATGGAAGAAACAAAACTAGTAATGTACTGTATGTTGAAGGTTTGAAGCATAATCTTCTCAGTGTTGGACAGTTGGTGGACAAAGGTTATGATCTCTGATTCAAGGATGGAAAATGCAAAATCTTTGAAAGTTCTGGAACAGAGATTGCATCATGTACTCAAACTAAAGGTAATATCTTCCACTTGGTTGGTACTGGTAAAAGCTGCTTATTTGTTCAAGTTGATCAGAGTTGGTTATGGCATAGAAGGATGTGTCATGTGAATTTTGATAATATCATCAAGATAAGAAATACTCAGGCTGTAAGAGATCTTCCAAAATTGGTGAAACCTACTAGCAGCTTGTGCAAGGAATGTCAGTTGGGTAAGCTGAGCAGAGTCACATTCAAAAGCAAGGAACTATCTTCTACCAGATTATTAGACTTAGTTCACACTGATCTTTGTGGTCTGGCAAGAACCAGGAGTATTCAAGGTGATAGATACTTCATGCTGCTAATTGATGACTATTCCTGGATGATGTGGGCCCAACCTTTCTAAAGGAGAAATTAGAAGCTCTTGAGAAATTCAAAATGTTCAAGGCTATGGTAGAGAATGAAACAGGATTAAAGATGAAATGTCTGAGGTTTGATAGAGGTGGAGAATTCACATCCGGTGAGTTCATAGAGTTCTGTGAGAAACATGGAATTAAGAGACAATTGTCTACTCCTAGGAATCCACAGCAGAATGGAGTAGTGGAGAGAAAGAACCGGATCATCCAGGAAGCATCTAGGACCATGTTGATGCAAGCAAATGTTCCTCACATCTATTGGAGAGAAGCTGTCAGCACTGTAGTCTATACTCTCAATCGAGTTCAAATCAGAAGCAATACCGGTAAGACCCCTTATGAACTTTGGTTTGGCATTACTCCTACTATAAGATATTTTAGAGTCTTTGGTAGCAAATGTTACATCAAAAGAGATGAAGATCTAGGCAAGTTTGATGCTAGAAGTGATGAAAGAATATTCTTGGGTTACTCTACTCAAAGCAAAGCATACCGGTGTTATAACAAGAGACTAAGAAAGATGATAGAAAGTACAAATGTGAAGGTTGATGAGGGAATAGAGAAACCCTCAAGGTTTTATGAATATGATGAAGATGATCATAATGGTGTTCTGGTTCAAGGAGTTCAATCCTCTTCTGAAATTCAAATTTAAACTGACCCGATAAATCAGGAAGAAGAGACAGGTCTGAATGAGCCTGATCAAGAAGCAGAAGTGCAAGAAACTCCCAAAGTTCCAAGGTATGTAAGACTAAACCACTCTGAAGATTAGATCATAGGTGATAAAAGTAAAGGTGTGCAAACTAGAAGAAAAATTGCTCAAAATTTAGATGAATATTGTCTGATTTCAAAGATTGAACCTAAGACAATAAATGAAGCCTGCAATGATGAAAACTGGACCAAAGCAATGGAGGAAGAGTTGATGCAAATTGAGAAAAATCACACTTGGGGTCTTGTTCCCAGGCCTAGAAACAAGAATGTGATTGGAACCAAATGGGTCTTCCAGAACAAACTAAATGAAGTTGGTGAAATAATCAGAAATAAATCCAGACTGGTCTGCAAGGGCTATTCTCAAATAGAAGGAATTGATTTTGAAGAAACTTTTGCTCTGGTAGCAAGAATTGAAGCAGTTAGATTATTTCTTGCATTTGCTACCTTCAAGGATTTCAAGGTGTATCAGATGGATGTCAAGTCTGCTTTCTTGAATGGTGACTTAGAAGAAGAAGTGTACATTGAACAACCAGATGGATTTCAATTGTCTGAGCATGGTGATATGGTCTGCAAGTTGAAGAAGGCACTGTATGGACTAAAGCAAGCCCCAAGAGCTTGGTATGAAAGATTGGACAAACACCTTTTGAAGATTGGTTTCAACAAAGGTACTGCTGACAGTAACTTATATTTCAAAATTGATCATGAAAACATCTTGATTGTTAAGGTATTTGTTGATGATATCATCTTTGGAGGAAGAGATAATATGTGTAAAACTTTTGCAAATCAAATGAAAAGTGAGTTTGAGATGTCTATGCTTGGTGAAATGAATTTCTTCTTGGGTCTGCAAATTACTCAAACAAAGAAAGGAATCTTTATTTCTCAGACCAAATATGTGAAAGAATTGTTGAGGAAATTTGGAATGGAAGATTCAAAGCCAATGAATACTCCCATGGCAACCGGATGTAAGTTGAGCAAAGATGATGACTCTCCTAAGGTAGACCAGACAAAGTACAGATCAATGATTGGAGGATTGTTGTATCTCACTCAAACTAGACCAGATATAATGCAGGCTGTTGGTCTTGTTGCGAGATTCCAGGGTAATCCCAAAGAATCTCATGTCATGGCAATCAAGAGGATTTTTAGATATCTAAAAGGAACATTTGAGTATGGTTTGTGGTATCCTAGAGATCATGATTTCTCTCTTCATGCATATACAGATGCAGATTGGGCAGGAGATGTGGATGACCAAAAGAGTACCAATGGTGGAGCATTCTTTTTGGGAAAGAAATTGGTTTCTTGGCTAAGCAAGAAACAAGAGGCAATATCCCTGTCTACAACTAAAGCAGAATACATTGCAGCAGCAGGTAGTTGCACTCAAGTTTTGTGGATGAAGTAGATGCTAAGAGATATTAAAGTAGAGTATGAGGAGCCTATCACAATCTTCTGTGATAATTCAAGTGCTATAAATATATCTAAGAATCCTGTGTTGCATTCTAAGACTAAGCATATATCTATCAAGTTTCACTTTTTGAGAGAGCAAGTGAACAAGAATGAAGTCAGATTGGAGTTTGTGCCCTCCAAGGATCAGATTGCAAATATCTTTACTAAACCTCTACCTAAGGACTCTTTTGAGTATCTCAGGGAGAAGTTAGGGGTTATTGCCCCTCTGATGATGAACTAAGGTGCACTGAGGTGCATCAGTCTGGTGGATATCACAGTCATATCTTGTGATCCAGATTGATGGGAGCTGCTACTTAGGGGGAGCAGCAGATATGATTCTATAGTGTTGGAATTGCAAGTATGAGCCCTTTTCCATTGATGTCAAAGGGGGAGAGAAGACATGTGAAAAATAAGTGGTTGATGATCAAAGGGGGAGCAGTAAAGGAAGAGAAGACATGTGAATGGTTGTTGTTGATAGGGGGAGTAGTGACAGTAAGGAGAAGTTTTTGTCTTGATAATTTTTCACATCATATGTTGCCATCAATGACAAAGGGGGAGATTGTTGTAAGTATGGGCCTAACCGGTGTTGTCATTGATGTCAACATACTCATGTTGCATTAATGAGAAGGATTGGATGAGCAGAGAGGAGCAATGGAGACAGTGAAGTGGAGATCCCAGCTAAGATGCAGATTAGAGGTTGCGGTTCAAAGGATTTGTAGATATGAGTCTTGAGATGATCTAGTCAAGTTTTTAGAGGTCCGCATGAAGATCTGAAGAAGTTATGGCTGCTCAATCAGAACCAGCTCTGGCAAGTGTTCAGAGGTGACAGAGTGACACAGATAGGTCTGGTGAGATCTGGTAATGCACTATCCCATTTTGTAGATTTGAGGGAGTGTTGAGGACGTCCGTGTGAAGTGTCAACTCGATTGGTTCATGGTTTGAAGGTCCAGAAGAACCTATTCCTTTGTGACAGTAATGACAGACTGTGTTCTTAAAGCTCCAGATGAAGGAGAGGAGAATTCCAGCAAGCAGATGAAGTGTGGATGTTCTCAAGTGATTCAGGAAAGGTTGTGGTGATCCTTGGATTGTGTCCAGTTCATGTTGATGGTCCGCATTGAAGTTAGAATGTGCATTTGAAGAATAACCACTAGATGATGGTGTTCTTCCTGAGACTGGCCGACCAGTTGTATTACATGTCTTACGGATGTTCTTGTAGATGTTTTCTGACTTAGATGATTATTCCTAAGTTGATGCCTTGTATAAATAAGGGATTGTGAAGTCTTTCCAATGTGTGTCTTGTAGTGATGAGTGTGTGGTAGCGAGGAGAGTGAATGGCAGAGCAGAAGTATTGGGCTTAAATAGAACTGATTCAAGCATGGTGAAGATGCTATTCTCCAGTTCATGTAGGTGATACTTATTTCTTTGTAGATAGTGTGTCTCTTGTAGGAAGTGAGCCTCTTGTGAGTAGTGTGCTCAGGTAGCAAGCCCTAATTGGCATGTGCCATTTTGTTCTTTCTATTCTTCTAACAGAAAATACATTCTTGGGTTAATCACCCCATGGTTTTTCCACGTCAAAATCTTGGTGTCTTATGTGTTGATGAGTTTCTGCTTTTGATTTGAATGCATTAAGTTTCATGTTTAATATACTGCTAATCACTAAGAGGATTTAAGTGTGTAAATTGGAGAAAGTTTTGCACAACTGATTCACCCCCCCTCTCAATTGTGTGCCCTAAGTCTAACACTTCCACCATCCAATTTATCTCCATTACTTCCAACTCCTAACCTCCCTTCATCTACTTTGCCTACACTTCTACCAACACCTAATTATCCATTTATCCATAAGTACCCTTACAATCCTAATCATGACCAACAAATACACACATTGTCTAAACATAAAGCTTCCACTCCTTCCACCAACCCCGCTTCCATCATGTCCATGGGATTCAAAAGTAAAAATTTGGATGCATTTACCTATAAAGCTAAAAATCCTAAAGATTCTCATGCCTTAGGGCATCAATGCAAAGAATCAAAACAAAATCCATCTAAAAAGATATCCAAACCACTATATAAGCCCATACATCTAAAAGAGAAATCCAAAAACAAAATGGTTTGGGTACCTAAACAAAAATCACACAAGTCAAATGAGACATCCACATCCCAAAAATCCCAACCATCTACTTCCATCCAAAAATCTCAAAAATCCCACAATCAAAGCAAAAATCAGAAAATTACTAAGTCCACGTGGGTTCCAAAAGTCCTAATTCATCCATCTCCTAAGCAAACATCACCATTGCTTCCCACACCACCATCTAATAAAAAGCTTCAATGTTTATTACGGTGTGTGCAATCATTGGTCATGATCCCATTCCCACATACCTCCATCTTCTCACCTTTCATCCATTATCCTACATACCTTCCCAATCACCTTCCTATGGTCCATGCTCCTTTCATCCATCCTTTTCATAATCCACTTTCACCCCTACATAATCCACATCATAATCCACTATCATAATCCACTTTCGATCCCTCCATAACCCACATCATAATCCACTATCTACCTTATCCATCTCACTTTCACGCAATCACCCTACCAACATCTTGAACATAATGACTTGACATGGTCCATTTGTGATGACATCCTTCTCTAATGGGACTATAACATTACATGGAACTAGACACTTGAGTCCCACCCATCCATATCCCCCCTTTTCCCATTCAAAAGTCAAAATAGTCACAAAAAAAATAAAAAATAAAAATCAAGAAAAAAAAAAAGTAATGAGAAATCCCTTCGTCCAATGGTGAAAACCTAGTAAACAAGTGCCTTGGATAAGTACCATGATGATAACTTGGTAAACAGGCATCATGTGTAGGTTGATCTTCTATGTCAATTACACTTGGGGGCACCTTGTCTCATCCTTTTCCAAACTATCATATCATTTTCATACCATTTCCATATACATACCTATCACATTACATCCATTCATACTCCCTTCCTCTTTTGATCTTGACAAAGATTGGGGGCAACTGTTGACAAGTGTTTTGGATATCCCTTGACATACCTCATCCATTCCAAACAAACCCTATCATCCAAGGCATAAGCTTTGTCATGTCAAATCCTATCATCCTATTGCCTTAAGCATTATCCTAAAAAATCCTAAATCTACTACCTAAACTGGGGCATGTTATTCCTATGTGACATAGCCTTTGGAGATCACATCCTAACTCCCTTATGAGGCCTACATCTATCCACTATAGCCTATCCTTGTATCCATCCATTTATCATGAGCTTTCCTTTCCACTATAGCCTGTCCTCTTATCTACCCACCTATCATGACCCTTCCATCCTATTTACTAACACCCATCTTTTTATCCATCCAATCCCATTCATCCATCCTTGCACCTAGACTTGGTTTTTTCTCTTTTCATTGGTATCTAGTATAGAGGCTACCCAAATTGTAAATCCATTGACATTCAAAAACATTTCAAAAAAATACAAAAGAATTAAAATATTTCAAAAAATTAAAAAAATCAAAAAATTTCAAAAAATTCAAAAAAATCAAATATTCCCAAAAAAATCCAAAAAATCAAATATTCTCAAAAATCTAAAAAACCAAATATTCCCCCAAAACACAAAAAAAAATCAAAATATTCCAAAAAAATACAAAAAAATCAAAATATTTTAAAAACCCCAAAAAATCAAATATTGTCAAAAAATCCAAAAAAAAAAATCCAACAAAAAAATCCAAGCAATAAGATCAATCCCAATCTTCAAATTTATCACATCATCAAAATCAAAACAAGTCCAATCACATCATCAAATCAAGCCAATCTATCAATCATCTAATCTATCAAATAATCAAAAGCAAATCAAATAACATCATTCAATCAATCCCAATCAATCCATAACTTGATCAATCCAATCCATATCATCCCATCTGTTGGTTCTTTCTCTCTGGATCGGCAGAGGGTTTGCACAGGCAAATCCGGCCAACACATACAGGAGGTTGCATAAGCTACCTCCCCTTCACTTTTGGTTCTGCCGCACCAAGGGGGGTGTCCCTGTAACTAAAGATTTGACTTTTGACTCACCCAATGACAGAAAGATTTAGCTTTACAATAGCAGGCAGAATACTCTCATTTTAGGATCAAGATTTATGTGATAGGTCACAAGTTAGGAAATGTTCTTGGACATTATTGACTGGTTGAGGATGAGAGTATGCAAGGGTCCTATTTCTAATCCTACAAACTAATAGGTTGGAATTATGAAATGGTTTGAAATTGATGTTTTGGATGCAAGACAGGGGGCTTTGGATCATAACTACTACACAAGGGTAGACCGGTGCCTATCTCAGGGCAAGGAGTCAACTAGACATATACAAGTGAATGATTTGCACTGGCATTTGAGTTTCGAGGGGTTAGGATTGGTGCTTGCCTTACAAACACCACCCAAGAATGGGTATTTAGCTATCTCTACTTACAAGTATCCCAGCTGACATACATTCTTCTCCACACTTGACCTAAAATAGTTTAATCCACTCCTTGAATGGAAGTTAGACGTTAAGCATGCAATATAGAAAATCTATACCCTAGAATCTTGGAAACCCTTAGCAACCAGATTCAGAAGAAGAGATGCATGCAACAAATGGAGACAGGTAGCTAAACACATGCAACAATGCATTTTTCATATGAAACAACAATGAAACTGAAAATATGCGCAACATGCATTCAAAATGCAACTCATAAACTCCAAAGAGATACAACAACCAAAAAGCTCTATTTTTCATTATTCTCCCAAAAATTGCCCAAATCTTCAACAACCAGAAATGAGTAACACAGTTTGCTTTTTATAGCATGACTGTGCACTCAGCAATCAAAGTACATGTCATCTCAAAAAAATTTCAGATATAATGCACCAAAAAAATAGCGCCCAAAACATTGAATGCAGCATTCAGAAGGAGGAAAAACAAGTGAAATTAGGATGTGTGCCGTCGTTTGAAGATTTTCCTCACAAATCTGGTAGGTAGCCCGTCAATCCATCGACAATACCTCTACAAATTGCCATTATGATCAACCTACCCGGAGTCTCTTGAAATGTGGCAGCTGCGTGCTTCTGAAGTTTTCCTGCCTGGAATGCAGCTACATATACAAAGAAAAACCTTCACATGAAACTTTAAAACATGGACGTTGATTCCATCCTCTTCCCTACGATCAACAGCATCCAATTTCTTTGAAAAGTCGTCAACCAATGCGATCGTGCACGCAGGTGTCTGTTTTCCATTGTTGACTTTCTCCTCTCTTATTTTGCCTTTTTTGCCTTTTGCCATTTTCACCCATTTTTGCCTTTTTAGCCTTGTATATGCAAAAGAACATACATATACATATAACTGCCTACATATAAAGGCGGATCCCAAATTTTTATAGAACAAATTGAAATCGCATTCAGGTCCTGCCTTGTAAATTTCCTTTTGCATATCTTGCTTGTATGTTGCATATATACAATATGCAATATACATACAATGTGGATCTCAAATCATTATGAAACAAATTGCAATCACTTTGAAATCTGGCTTGTATCTTAACCTTTGCATCTTCGCTTTGTATATTGCATATACAAACGCAATATACATTCTATGGACTCCATCCACTTTATCCATCAAATTTGAAAAAATTGAAATCCGGGCCTTGTATCCTCATTCTCTTATATATCGGGATATACTATGAGGCCTACCTTTTTACATTACTGTTTATGAGACTATTTGCAGTGCTTTTGTTATTATTATTATGTTAAGAGACTATTGATTTCCGAATTCTAGATTATTGAACTTATGTGATTTTTAAGAAAATAATTGTGCAATGATATTAGATGTTATTTTCTGCATTCTGGATTATTGAACCTATTTGATTTTAAGGAAATAATTGTGCAATGATAATTTAGATATTGTTTTGAAGAAAATGAAGAATGGAAAGGGAAACTCAATATGATTCTATGGTTGAATGTTTAAGATGCATGTATTTAGTATTGCTTCGGCTATGATATCTATATGTGATATTGACTTCGAGTTTGAGTGTGCAGGTATTTCTAACAAAACCACTATTACAGGAGACCATCTCATACCTATGTTGTTCCCTTGTGAGCCGATCTAGTTCAATGAGGAACTAAGATCAACCTCTTGTTTTGGAAAATTGTGGTACTGTCGTAATGTGTTATTTTTGCATGAGGTTAAGGGAATAAGGGCTTTTATCTTAATTACTTTTATTATGATAAGTGTTATAAGTTGATGTTTTGAAATTTTGTTTTAACTTTAATTATTTTTGACCATTTTCATGTGTTTATTTGACTCTGGGAGTCTTAACTAGGTATAAAAACAACCCTAGGTTGTACCCCTTGGGTTTAGGCACCTTTTTGACTAGGTTAACCTTGGGTTAACTACCATAGGATCACCTCAACTTGGGGGTGAGGTTAAGTGATGAAAATTGGAAGCTTGGGGGACATGGGATGAGTGGAATTCCCACTCATGCCCACTTCCAAGTCATGGAACACTCCATGATCCCCCTCATTATGAAGGGCTTGTCTCCATGTGCCTCTTTTGGTGGGGTTCCCTTTTATGTGGGTGTTGTGTCACCCACTCTATGTTATTTTAAGTTTTCTCATTGTATTTTATTCTTCAAGTGGGCTATAATGGGGGACCTCATGAGTGGGTATATTTTATTAATTCCACTTGGGATAGTGGAGATATTTTATTATTTCCACTTGGGATAGTGGGGATATTTTATTTATTCTACTTGGGATAGTGGGGATATTTTATTAATTCCACTTGGGATAGTGGGGTTATTTAAATATTACATCTTTTAAAAAAATAAATTTTTAATTCATCCACTATGAATTTAAAATTCACAAATAATGTGAGCCCTTGATCTCAACTCTTGATCCTCACCTTCCATTCCCTTCTCTGAAAATCTATAAATGAGACCCTTCTCTAAGCAATTGAGAAGATAGGAATTTTGCAGGAGACTTCATTTTTTTTGCAGGTGAACTTCATTCTTGCAGGAGAGGACTTCATTCTTGTAGGGGGACTTCATTCTTGCATCTTCATCATGCCCAATGTCCTCTAGGAATTCTTCTTCTGGCATCCTCATAATGCCCAATTCTTTCTCTATTCTTCTCTTCATAGCCTCATAATGCTGAAATTATTCTAGCTGTCCTATATCCTCCATACATTATCCCTTGCTTGTGATCATAGAGAGATTATTTTTGGGGTTAGATCTTGGAGGAAAACAAAGGAGATTTTGGAGAAGGAAGTAGAGAGGAGCTCTTCATCAGATTCTTCCATAATTGGGCCTTGGAAGGTTGGTGAACAATTTCTATCCTCATGTGTGATCTAATGTTTGATATGCATGTTTATATCTTGGTTGTTGAAAGAATCTTGCAATGTCTTCTTTGAGCTTTTCTATTTATTTTTGGGTTTTGTTTTGGGGTGTAGAGAGAGCTCCTTCCAATTGGAAGGCAATGCTCATCATGTTTAGGGAGGGGAGGTGTGACCCTCCTCGGGTGTCATCCTGGTTCTGGTTACATGATATGCCTTGAGGGCAATTTGGTTCTGTTTTTAGCCTTGAGGGCTTATTGGCTTTGAGAGCCTGATTGGATATCTTTGGTTATATGATATGCCTTGAGGGCAATTTGGTACTGTTTCTAGCCTTGAGGGCTTATTGGCTTTGAGAGCCTGTTTGGTTATCTTTGGTTACAAGATTTATTGGAAGGCTTGATGCCTTGTGGAAGTTTATACTTTTGGCTTGAGGCCTTGTGACTATGTTGGCTTGAGGCCTTGTGATATAATGTGAAAGGATGACACCTAGAGGTAGAGATTGTCTACTCCCCTACCCTCTTGAACTCACCTAAGCTAGTTCATTGTATTGTGAGTCAAACCTTGAGGGTGTGTGTTTTATTTGATTTGTTGTTGTTGATCAATGTTGTGATGTGTATAGTCTATTTTACCTTGGGTATGTGGATGGTCTCCCTAGCTCGGGGGTGACCCACTTGCGGGTCTACGGTAGGGAGGAGAGCAGCTTGTGTGGTGTTTCTTTCTTTGTGTGTTATGCAGGTATTCTTGGAGCTTATTGTGAAGCTTGGAGAAAATTATTGGATCTTAGAAAATATTTTATTTTCCTTAAGTCTTAAGGAGAGCCTGATCTTTTAATAGCTTCTTCCTTGTCGATCTTTCCAAAAGGAGAAAATTATCTCCCTATTGTTGTAAAAATTGTTATTTTTTGGAGTTGTGAGAAAATCCTTTCTTTTCTTGGGCTAATAGTTGTAATATTCTTGTTCATTAAGTTTTACCATTTAGAATTAAGAAAAAGAAAAGAAAATTTGTTTTTAAAAGGATATTAAAATTATCTAGTTCCTTCTTCTTCTACTTGCAATGTTAGTCGATATTTTAATTAAGTTTGTAAAAGTGTTAAAAAAAATATCCCCACCATGAAATAAATGAAATTTGGGTTGCAGTATGGCTTTTGAAATTACTGCCACCTTGAGGGTCTCATCCTAGAATGGGGACCTTTTCACTTTTACTATGCACTTTTACTATTCACTATTCACTTTTACTATTCACTTTTCACTATTTACTTTTCACTATTCACTTTTACTATTCACTTTTCACTATTCATTGAAGACAAACTATATGTAGTTTAAAACATTTGACTTGAAATAGAAATCTTAAATCAAGGAAAGTGGGATTTATTTATGCATAATGTATAATACAAATTGAATAGATGCTTAAACTCAGAGTTGCAATTCGGAAATACAATGTTTATATTTGCAAACACAAAATTAACTCATTGCTCTATTTTTAAATTATTCTATACTTTCTTTATAGTTAAGGAATGAAATTGTGAGTTAAGTGAACTGAGATAATGGCGGTATATATATATATATATATATATAATTAAATTAAATGACAGGAAAATGAAGAGGAAAGTATGATCCCTTCATTTACAAAGGACACTGAAAATAAATGCAAACAAGCCATCATAGGCATTTCATGAGTGGCCATTTTAAACTCAACTGTAGATTTAGAGAATAAACGTTTAATTAAAACAAAAAAGAGATAAAGAGAAAGAACAGCTAACCTTGGAAAATAAAGAGGAGAAAATGCACAGCAATTTCGAACAGGGCTAAGAGAACTAAATAAGCTAACCTACCATTAATCCTGTTTAGGAACAGGATGATTATTAAAATTAATTCAAACATTGAACTAAAACCTAGAGCAGAACCCTAGGGGGACTGAGTCGAGTGAAGTTAACCAACCCTGTGTAAGTGATCTGGTTTACCAAGAAATTAGGAATAATGTAAAGGATGTAGTGATATTGTTGTTAGATAAAGAATGTGAAGAAAAAAAAACAATAGGACAACATAAAAAGACCTTGCACAATGAGAAGGGAAAATGAGATAGAAATACAATCAAAATTAAAATTCCAAGAAAAAGAAGAGAGGGCAAATGAACAGATGATTGTGCTTTGTTGAAAAATGATCTATCACCTAAAACAACTTTGTTCAAATATAATTCATGAGATTAACCTAATTCAGGGAACCATGTGTTTCCTTGTCTAGGGTGTGCGCACATGTATTTGGTATGCCGCCATCAACTGTATTGCTTTCGCCTTAAACGTGCACTGCCAAGCACGCTTATGCATGCAAGGGGGTTTTCAGAGTAGTAAGGGAAAATTTTTGATAGTTCGTATCATGACCACATGGCGCATGTGGACATGACACATGTGTAATGCATGTTATAACCACATGGAAAAAGTGGGCATGACATATACAATGCTCATAACATGCAAGCCATGAATGCCAGTGCTAAATTTGCCAAATTTGACTTTTAAGTCGGGTCCGGCTTGTATATCGTTCCCTTGTACATTCGCCTTGTATATCGCATATACAATGCAAACATACAAGCCAAAACATACATTCACCTAGACTTCTGCGTTTATCAACTACATTGCATACCTTTTCGGGTCTGGGCCTTGCATCTCGAGAATGCATGTTCCTTTGTATGTACGAACATACAATCGCACCTGTATGTGCAATCAATGGGCCCCACCATTTGTATCTTTTTCCCTTGCACATTTTCTTTGCATGCACCCGATGTACATTCTGCTCTATATATCTGCGGGCCCCACCAATTGTATATCGGCCTTATATGTACATCGACCGTCAGGGAGACTTCAATTTGAACTGCCGATGAGTGTTGTTTTGCCGATGAAACCTTTCACTGTAGCGAATGTATGTCCCCCCTTTGTATGTCTGACATACATTCACCTTTGTATCTTTGCGGTATACATTGTCCTTTGCATATTTCACTTGTATGCCGCCAATGCATCTTTTCCTTTGCATGTTTCCATTGTATCTAGCCGTTGTATATTGAATATACAACATGAAACATACATGCAACCCAACATACAAGCATAGAATATTCTGAGAATTTGCGACATACAAGTAACCATTTTTGTACCTTTGAAGTCGATTGAACATACAAACCGCCTTGTATGCCCGATGTA
This sequence comes from Cunninghamia lanceolata, assembly GCA_027924645.1. Lineage (NCBI taxonomy): Eukaryota > Viridiplantae > Streptophyta > Pinopsida > Cupressales > Cupressaceae > Cunninghamia > Cunninghamia lanceolata. The sequence goes on along the minus strand of BSBN01001197.1, from coordinate 1,673,539 downwards.
CATTTGAACCTGCATGTATATACAAACAACCTTGTATATACAAAGACACATGCATACAACAGGTTTTTACATTTTTCAACTGTGAAGGCCGAAAGACTTAGAATTTTTTGGATTTTTTTATGAAAGTGTCTGCGAATTCAAATGCTCGAAATCCAAACTTGTAGCAGGCACCAACATTGGCTCTGTCTGGGGATGCATGCCTCTTGTAGACATGGCAAGAACTTCAGATCTCTGGGATGCAGACTGGTCCATTATCCATTGGGCAATAGAGTCAAATACTGCACCAACCTGCATCACAAATTATATTTTTGAACATTATTTTGGCGTCCCTGGGCAGCCAAAAATGAAGAACCACAACCTTTTCCTGTCAAATGCCTGATTCCAATCTGAATAATCCCAACCACAACTAAAAACATCAACATAATCTACCCACATGCTGATCTTGTCAATTACATGCTTTACCATTTTTGAAAGCTTGCCTCTGTCACTCTGTATCTCACAATCAGACATATAAGCATACATAGTAGAATATGTTTCTGCATTAAGCAACATATGTATGTTATAATCCTCAAACAATATATCCTCATTATCTACCTAGCTATTGCACATTACCAAGCATTCATCCGGCTGATCTAGAAACTGAAAACATTCAAAATATATGAGACCTTCAATGTCATTTATATCACTTATTGACAGTGAAAACAAGTCCTGATTTGCAAACACATTATTGCATATATCTGGCACAATTGATGCTGAACATTCATTATCCACAGTTTGTAAATCAATATCATCATTTTCAAATAGAGGGTTAATTCTGCACCAATGAAGGTCATGACTCACAATGTCAAATGCATCTGCAGGCTCATCATAAAGGGGATTCACACTCACTGCAAAGGTTTCTATTTCTTCTTCATGACAATCCACCTCTTTTTCAACATTACCAAATCTAGAGTCATAAGAAGAACAAACCTGATCCATGAACCGATCATGGATATCATTCTTATCATCTGATTGCCCCACATACAAGATTTCTGCTACTTCAATGCACTCTGAAGTTGAATTATCCATATCATTTTCCATCCCTCTAATACTTCCTGATGAAACTGATATTGATTCTTGATCCACATGATCACAACTTTGAACAACTGGATCATTTAAACATGAATGTTTCTTGCTTAGGACTGGCATATTAATATCACTTGAAAAATCATCACAACCAGCTTCATTAGCTGGGCAAATCAGGACATCCTCCTCTATAGCAGAGTCATCATTAACTTGGAATGATGCAAAAACTAGGATAGCAGGGATGTGAGTGCTTTGACATTCATTTCTCACATTTAAATTATATATTTCACCAACATTGGGGACCACAGGGCAGCAAAAATTTGCAAAAAAAAACCCTTTTGTATTCCATACCTCTAATTGTTTTCAATGTCCATTGCAAACTAATGTGCCTAATGCAATGTGGTGGGCTCCTTATCTCTCAATTTATAGCTCATTTTCTTATCAAATGCTCCCAAATAGACAACTAGGCACAATGCATCATTAGGTCTCATGCATTCTGGAATCCTTTTCAATGCCTTCATAAATCTGAGGTTAAAGGCTGGAATCAATTCATCTTCCTCAATATGGATATACATGAAATCACTAATAACTACATATTCATAAATTCTTTCACCAAATTGTTCTAGAAATGTAGATTTGAATTCTTGCCAAGAGCTGACAGAGTGAGCTGGAAGATAAGAGAACCAGTCCCTTGCATCCTCATCTAGAGATTGAACAAATAATCTCATAACTTCATCTTCATGGTCAATCTCAAAATCATCTATAACATTTCTAAACTACTGCAAGTGTCTCTCAGCTGATTCATCCTTTATACCATTGAATTTAGGCAAATACTTTTTGATTTTAGATGGAAAAGCATTTGGATAACCACAAATGCCATTAAAATTGATGGTCTCATATCTGTCAATACTAAAACTTCTTCTATTACATGGTTGGGACTGATTATTATACACTTTTGCATTTGACACCTCACAAGGGTGCATGGGCTAATAATACATCTTTATGTGTTTTGCAACCCTCCTCTCAACTCAGATTTTCAATTAATAACCTTAGGCTTTTAAAATACAAACTGTTATTTCAACTTGCCTAAAGTCCTCTAAATGAGTCTTTTAACAACATTGCATACTCATTTTTAAATACAAACTAGGTTCTTACAAAAGCATGCAATCTTATCACCAATATTTCCCTTTTAACCAGTGCTATTTCACCAAATAGGGAATCTTTTTTAAAACTTATACATCTTGGTTTTTGAAGACCAAAACATGTGAAAATACCTTGATATGTTGCAGCAGCTACAAATTCCTTTCCCTAACTGAGAGAATGAACATCTAACACCTCTTGTGTGTCTTTTATCAGGTTCTTTTTGTGCAGAGTCGCCACCTCCTTGATAGAGGAACGAGCTTCAAACATGCTGAAGCTAAAAATTCATTTCTTTCTTTCCAAGTTCTCCAACAGCAGAGCCACACATAATTTTTTTCTTTTGCTACAATAGAGCACTTCCAGATCTGAAACTTTGATCTTTTAGACTCATACTCTTATGGATATGACATTACAATCCCCAGCAGAGTCGTCACTTTCTTGGTGACTCAGATGGACTAAAATAAATTCTTTTTTCATCAAATCCCCAGCAGAGTCGCCACTTTGTTGGTGACTCGGATGGACTAAAATAAATTATTTTTTCATCAAATCCCCAGCGGAGTCGCCACTTTGTTGGTTCTTTCTCTTCGGATCGGCAGAGGGTTTGTCAGTTCCTATGCATAGGTAGATCTGGCCAACACATACAGGAGGTTGCGTGAGATGCCTCCCCTTCACTTCTGGTTCTGCCGCAACAAGGGGGGTGTCCCTGTAACTAAAGATTTGACTTTTGACTCACCCAATGACAGAAAGATTTAGCTTTACAATAGCAGGCAGAATACTCTCATTTTTGGACCAAGATTTATGTGATAGGTCATAAGTTAGGCAATGTTCTTGGACATATTTGACTGGTTGAGGATGAGAGTATGCAAGGGTCATATTTCTAATCCTACAAACTAACAGGTTGGAATTATGAAATGGTTTGAAATTGATGTTTTGGATGCAAGACAGGGGGTTTTGGATCATAACTACTACACAAGGGCAGACCGGTGCCTATCTCAGGGCAAGGAGTCAACTAGACGTATACAAGTGAATGATTTGCACTGGCATTCAAGTTTTGAGGGGTTAGGATTGGTGCTTGCCTTACAAACACCATCCAAGAATGGGTATTTAGCTATCTCTACTTACAAGTATCCCGGCTTGCATACATTCTTCTCCACACTTGACCTAAACTAGTTTAATCCACTCCTTGAATGGAAGTTAGAAGTTAAGCATGCAATATAGAAAATCTATACCCTAGAATCTTGGAAACCCTTAGCAACCAGATTCAGAAGAAGAGATGCATGCAACAAATGGAGACAGGTAGCTAAACACATGCAACAATGCATTTTTCATATGAAACAACAATGAAACTAAAAATATGTGCAACATGCATTCAAAATGCAACTCATAAACTCTAAAGAGATACAACAGCCAAAAAGCTCTATTTTTCGTTATTCTCCCAAAAATTGCCCAAATCTTCAACAACTAGAAATGAGTAACATAGTTTACTTTTTATAGTATGATTGTGCACTCAGTAATCAAAGTACATGTCATCTCAAAAATTTGCCAGATACAATTGCACAAAAAAAATGGCACCCAAAACATTGAATGCAACATTCAGGAGGAAAAATAGGTGAAATCAGGATGTGTGCTGCCGTTTGAAGATTTTCCTCACAAATCTGGTAGGTAGCCCATCAATCCATCACCATGCCTCTGCAAATCGCCATTATGATCAACCAACCCGCGGTCTCTTGAAATGTGGCAGCTACGTGCTTCTAATGTTTTCCTGCCTGGAGTGCAGCTACATATACAAAGAAAAACCTTCGCATGAAACTTTAAAACATGGTCGTTGATTCCATCCTCTTCCCCACGATTAACTACATCCAATCACTCTAAATAGTCATTGACCAATGCGATCGCGCCACATAGGTGTCTATTTGCCATTGCTAACTTTCTCCTCTCTTATTTTGCCTCTTTCGCCTTTTGCCATTTTCGCCCATTTTTGCCTTTTTCACCTTATGCCATTTTCGCCTATTTTTGCCTTTTTCACCTTGTATATGCAAAAGAACATGCATATACATACAACTGCCTGCATACAAAGGGCGGATCCCAAATTTTTATAGAACAAATTGAAATCACATTCAAGTCCTGCCTTGTACATTTCCTTTTGCATATCTCGCTTGTATGTTGCATATATACAATATGCAATATACATACAATGTGGATCTCAAATCATTATGAAACAAATTGCAATCGCTTTGAAATCCAGCTTGTATCTTAACCTTTGCATCTTTGCTTTGTATATTGCATATACAAACGCAATATACATTCTGCGGACTCCATCCACTTTATCCATCAGATTTGAAAAAATTGAAATCTGGGCCTTGTATCTTCATTCTCTTGTATATCGGGATATACAATGCTCATAACATGCAAGCCGCGGATGCCAGCGCTGAATTCGCCAAATTTGACTTTTAAGTCAGGTCCAGCTTGTATATCGCTCCCTTGTATGTTTGCCTTGTATATCGCATATACAATGCAAACATACAAGCCAAAACATACATTCACCTGGACTTCTGCCTTTATCAACTACATTGCATACCTTTTCAGGTTTGAGCCTTGCATCTCAGGAATGCATGTTCCTTTGTATGTGCGAACATACAATCACACCTGTATGTGCAATCAATGGGCCCCACCATTTGTATCTTTTTCCCTGCACATTTTCATTGCATGCGCCTAATGTACATTTTGCTCTGTATATCTATAGGCCCCACCAATTGTATATTGGCCTTGTATGTGCATCGGTCATCAGGAAGACTTCAATTTGAACTACCGATGAGTGTTGTCTCACTGATGAAACCTTTCACTGTAGCGAATGTATGTCCCCCCTTTGTATGTCTGACGTACATTCACCTTTGTATCTTTGCAGTATACATTGTCCCTTGCATATTTTGCTTGTATGCCACTAATGCATTTTTTCCTTTGCATGTTTCCATTGTATCTAGCCGTTGTATATTGAATATACAACACAAAACATACATGCAACCCAACATACAAGCACAGAATATTCTGAGAATCTGTGACATACAAGAAACCATTTTTGTACCTTTGAAGCTGATTGAACATACAAACCGCCTTGTATGCCCGAATGTACATTTGAACCTGCATGTATATACAAACAACCTTGTATATACAAAGACATATGCATACAACAGGTTTTTGCATTTTTCAACTCTGAAGGCCGAAATTTTTGGATTTTTTATGAAAGTGCCTGCAAATTCAAATGCTCAAAATCCAAACTTGTAGCAGGCACTAACACCATCAATAAAACACAAATCAAAGCTACATCTTATCTTTATCATTAAGTGCCTTGATCCTGTGGATACAGGGTATGTAGGCAATCGAGGATACGAAGGAAGTACTTAGGTTCAAGCATAGGCGATAGAATTCTTCCATCCTTCTTCTAATCTTCACCAATCATCTTCTTTCTTCTATCTCACCTTCTTCTATCATCTATCTTCCTTCATCACTAAACACCTAAAATCCAATCAATCATCACTTCTTCCAATTCTCCAAATCAAATCAAAATTCCAAACAATAAATCTAAATGCAAGTCATCCTTAATCCATACCAATCAAGCTAATCAATTATATCAAATTATCCAATCACATCAATGGTCTTGATCCTAATCTTGTTTTAAACCAAATCAATCATCATCAACGGGATATATTGTTCCCACATCCTTGTGTTGATCTAGGGATATATTGTTCCCCACAATGACAACACTATATATCATCAACAATCAATCAATCACTTAATCATTGGTTTACAGCTTGACAGGGGCAATACCTTGTTTGTTTTTGAATCATTTGTGCATGCATGCTTTCTTGTGTGTGTTCTTATTTTCAACTTGTATTTGTATATGCATCCAACCCAGCTAATATTCATATCTTATATCTAGACAAGGTTGTATTATGCCAAGGCACGAGACACATAGTCACCTTGGTCCTTATACCTTGGTGCATAATGTCTCATGCTATATCAAACATCATGGTTGCTCACTTTCATTGCAGCATAACATCCTTCCCTTTCTTCTATCCATTCCCTTATCTTTCTTCCTTTTGCCATTCCTTTCATTTTGAGAGCATACCCGTGTTTGTCCAACCCGCCTATCCTCTCGAGGGGCCATCATCATCCTATCCTTTTTCCTCTATTTGTTTCCTTAACTTCTTTGAAATGATGTTACTCAACATAAATCTTATCATCTCGCAACATCATCTCAAAGAGGGGCAAATGTAGACACTAAAAAATGTCCATGTCTCGACATAACACCTTGTTGACATGACCTTGTGTGTTTTGCCCTAGGTCCTAGGTCACCCAACCTTATCCCACTCGCAAATCCCACTTACCCTACTCCTAATCCTATCATAATCACTTAGCCAATTAATTAAATAAGTCATATTTATTTAATTAATTCCCCATCCCATTTGTCCAACTTAATCACCTTCTTGATTGATTAAATAAACCCACTTTATTTAATTAATCCCACTTGATCACATTCCCAATTAATTAAATAAATCCCATTTATTTAATTAATTGCACCTAGTCACATGTTTCACATAATTCAAATTAAATATTTGAATTATTTCCCTCACCTTTCATCACATGACAACACTTGTCCACTTTCCTTTTGTCTCATGTGGGGTAGTACATCTTGCATTTAATACAACTCACATGTGCAAGATAATTCAAATGAATTAGATTCATTTCATTCTCCTTCGTACACTTGTCACATGACTACGATTTCTTGAGGTGCAAGGAAACCTAATCGATCCTGGCCATCCATGTCTTCCAAACCCTAATCAATCTTGTTCATTCAATCAAATCATCCATATTCTATAAATCAACCCACTCCCAAGCCATTTTCACGCATTGAGTTTTAGTACCCTTATGCTGTCGAAATATCCTTAGAACCATTTTCATCATTCTTCTATCTATCTTTCATTTTTCATCCATCTATCTATTATCATTTATCTTTTTATCTATCCATCTCTATCATACTGTTATGCTGCCAAAATCCTGAGCAACTAACATTCAACCATCCATTCAATCCATCAATCTCATCTTGCATCTCTCTTGCATCCATCATCTTACAGATATCAATCAAGCCATCATCTTGCGCATATCATTCGAGGTATATTAAGGATTTGGGTTTTGGTAATGCATGTATTTCTTTCATCATTTTAGCTAATCCAAATTTATCATATATACATGGTTAATGAATATGATGCACTTCCTGAGCATGTTTGAGATAGAGTGAATATCAATAACTTTTTGAACCATAAGCATGAAACTAGAAGAGGTAGAGCAAATTAGAAAAGGCAAAGAAGAGCTCAACCTACAGAGCCCAAGGAGTACTAGGATGCATTGAACAAGATACCTCTCCCAAATTTTCATGGTAGCAGAGAAATGAGCGCAAGGGCTTAGATCAACAAGATGGACACATTTCTCACCCTCAAACCAATGACCGAGGAGAAGGTGATCCACTTTGCTACTATGCACCTAGAGGGACTAGCATACGAATGGTGGCATCATGGACTCATAACTCAGCACCACAACAAGATCACATCATACGATGAGTTCATCAACATGTTAATCAACCGGTTTGACCACAAGGATGTGGATATCTACTACCGTGAGCTCGCACAACTGAAGTAGGATGGAAGAGTGGAGGCTTATGTGAATGAGTTCCAAAGAATTGCAGTCATGGTTCCTGATACGACAGATAGAAGGATCACTATTCTCTTCGTGGAGGGACTCAGTGACAGAATCTGTGGATTGGTGAAGGTGTATTAACCCGCTACACTTGAGGAGGCCATTGACCTAGCCTTGGACTTGGACACTACTCTGGCATACACTCCACCAAAGAAGAATGTTTTCAAGGGATCCAACTTTATTCCGAAGAAGACATTTTAGCCTCACAAGGTTAGCCCTACTTCACTAGAAAGAGATGAATTGAGGAGGAAGAAGCTATGTTTCACCTGCAAGAAACCTTGGGAGCTAGGACACAGATGCCTTGGAAAAGGCAAAGCTCATCTCATAGAGGTGCTATTTGATGATGAGGATGATGATGCACATGATACCGGATCTGAATATGATGAGGAGCATACGGAGTAGCCAACCTTGGAGTTGGACACAGGAGGATCAGGCAAGGTAACTATTGCCTCTATTTTGGGAGTCCCTAGATATCATTCCTTTTGGCTAAAGGGTGTCCCTAAGGGACAACGAATCACTTGCTTGGTAGATAGCGGAACCAGCCACAACTTCATTGATGAGAAGTTGGTGAAGAGAAAAGATCTTGAAGGAGAGGACTTTCCAAGGTTCATAATCTTAGTTGCCGATGGATACACCATGGACTACCGACAGAAGGTCTCACAACTAAACATCTAGTTGGGAGATTACACGGTCACAGATGACTTCTACATTGTTAACTTGTCAAGTATGGATGTGGTTTTTGGAATACAATGGTCAGACTCTATTGGATGGTATACTCATGATGTAAATAAGATGGAGATTGAGTTCATCCATAATGGGAAGAAGGTCATCTTGAGGTCACTTTCTGACGGTGGAGATAGAAACATATTAGCAAGGTGCATGGAGGCCCTGTTTCATCATGATGACATAGCTTGGGCTGCCCAAGTAGCCATCACTCCTACACCTTCTTCCAAAGGTGAGTATCATGTTGATATATAGTCCATTTTGGATAAGCACAAGAGGGTTTTTGGTTAGATTCCTCTTGGCAGGCCCCTGGATAGAGGCTTTGAGCACATGATCAATCTTGAGGAGGGAACAAAGCTAATTAATATCCCTCCATACAGCTACCCATGACATTTTAGAGTGGAGATTGAGAATTCTATCAAGGAGCTAATTGACATGGGATTCATTAGACCTTCTTCGATTCCATTTGCTTCTTTAGTAGTCTTGGTGAAGAAGAAGGATGGTAAAATGAGGATGTGCATCGACTACAATGACTTGAGAAAGAAGACCATCAAAAAAAGGTACCCCATACCCAGGATCAATGAGCTTCTTGATGAGTTACATGGGGCCATGTACTTCTTGAAGATTGATCTTCATTCGGGCTATCATCAGATATGGTGCAAGAGGAAGACATTCCCAAGACAGAATTATGGTGCCCTATGGTCATTATGAGTTTCTTGGCATGCCCTTTGGACTCATGAATGCACCTACTACCTTCCAATCCTGCATGAAGCGTGTCTTCCACAAGAAGTTGCATAAGTTCTTGTTGGTGTTCTTAGATGACATCCTGATCTATAGTAAATCTTGGGAGGAGCACCTATAGCATCTCGACGAGGTCCTTGGAATCATGGAGGCACAGTCACTATATGCTAAGGCTTGCAAGTGTGAGTTCAAGATGACAGAGATCTTATATGTAGGACATGTGATCCATGCTGATGGTGTGAGAGTTCATGATGAGAAGATCAAGGCGATTCAGGAGTGGCCTACACCATGGAACATCACTGAGTTGAGATGCTTTGTTGGGCTTTGTAGCTATTACAGGAGATTTGTCAAAGGCTATTGGCAAGAGACACTACTTTGGTAGTGACTTGTATGTTGTCATTGATGGTAACAAGGCTCAGAGAACCTATCACCATGATAGGGAGAAATATCTCCAGAAGAATATGTTGGATTCTAGGTTCGGTTGATAGAAAATGTCTAAGTATACAAGGTATTCTGAGTGGAAGACAATATGGCATAGCATTTGATAGAGTCTGAAAGAGACAGAGTCTGAGTTCTGATGGTCCGCATTTCTCCACAAGCTAATATCATGCCTTGTGGTTCTAAAGGCAAGTTTAGGAATTTGTAAAGAGTCCTTGATATGATTTTGGAAGAGGTTTGTGATCTGCAGTAAAAGTTGTAAGTCAACAAATGAACTTGTTAAGCATGCACTTGAGGAACAAGACAACTGGTGAGATAAATCATGATGCAGAGAAGATATAAAATGTGAAGGATCTATTTAAGTGATCGAGTGATTAGAGCCAACCTATATGGATATGCTTGGGCAAAGATTTGGGTCCATGCAATACATAGTGCATTGGATTGAGCCGACAAAGTACATCTTTGTATGTACACGTTTCACTTCTTTGATGCTGACCTGATTATGAACCAATCCATGATGCAGATATATAAAGGCAATGAAATTTTGTTGTGGTAAGGTGTGTGTGAAAAAGGATGCAAATATGTGAATAGCAGAGCAGTGACACATATTAGAGAGAATGAAGACTTGGGATTCAGAATTCAAGTATTAAATGGTTGCACCTGGCATAGAGGTAGATGCTTAAGTTGTATATAGTTTCATGGGCAAATTGTTTGGAAAGAACCATTGCAGTGACCTGGCAATGAGCCTTCATCAGGGTTTAACAGCCCTTAGGGTTTAACAACCCTTATTGTAATCTTGCTAGGTTTAAGATTGAGGTAGTGAGCTTGCTAAACCTAGTTGTACTTCATGGTAGTGAGCCAATATGTTCCAGGCCTGTGGAGTGACCAAGCCTGAACATTATTTTGTAAAGATTACAATATATATTTGAGAGCTAACCCTCTTCGCGGTTTTTCTCTTCTTGGGTTTTCTACGTAAAAAATCTTGGTGTTGATGTGTCATGTTTTCATGGTTGTTGTTCATATGCATATTGTGTTTCTATTTAATTAATATTTAGAAACAACTGAAAGTTAAAGTGTATGAAGATATTTTTAGAACACTGATTCACCCCCCCTCTCAGTGTTCCTGACAATCAACAATTGGTATTAGAACAAGGTTCCTCGGAATAAGTTTAACAGCTTGAGGGAGATCTAGGATAGTGTGATCATGGTAGCAAGAAGGTATGGAAATTATGAAAGATACAACCAACTAGAAGTAGCTCTTACAGATCTTGAAAATTCTAAAGTAGAAGTCAAGGATTTGAAGGAAAACTCGCAACAAGCTGATGAATGCATCTTAAAGCTAAGAGAGCAAGTCAAGAAATTCAAAGACAAATATATAGAAGTTAGTGATCAATTGTTATCAGCAAATGCAGCCTTGAATGAGACGGAAGTAGAAGTTGCAGAAATATCAAGAGCAGAGGATGATCTGAATTTAATTGTGAAAAACAAGTCAAAAGAGTGCAAAACTTGAAAAAGAAATTATAGATCTAAAAATAGACCTAGACAAGGCTAAAAGTTTTGAAGAAAAATTCAAGATAAGTACCGCAAAGCTTAATGAAATGATTGCCAGTCAGGAAAGTGTAGATGACAAATAAGGTTTGGGATTTGAGAAAGGAGAAAGTTCAAAATTTGGTTAGATAAGCATTGAGTCAAGGAAAAACAAAGAGCATCAGCTCATAAATCAAAGAAGAAGACCTAGAAGATCCTTGATCAGACAACCAAATGCTCAGAGGTATCCATCCTTCAATGGTCACTACTATAAATGCAAGAGGTATGGTCATAGAGCTACTCAATGTAGAAATAGAAATCAAAATGGTTTCTCTTTTTCTGATAAATGTCTCAATTGCAAGAAAATTGGTCATTGAGCAAATGAATGTAGAAATCAGATCAGGAAAGGTTTCAACAATAGGAATAATCAACAATCCTTCAAAGGTAAATGCTTTACTTGCAATAAAATTGGTCATAGATCTATTGTATGCAGAAGTAAAGTAAGTCAAAATTCTATTAGGTGCAATGCATGCTATAAAATGGGACACAGATCAAATGAATGCAGAAACTCGGTAAGAGATAGTTTTCAAAATATAAGGAACAATCAATAATACAATGGAAAGTGTTTTGCATGCAATAGATTTGGACATATGGCTAATCAATGCAGATCAAACTCAATCGATGGAAGGAATCAAGGTTAAAAGAATGCGGTGTGCTTCAATTGCAACAAATCTGGACACACTGCAAGATTTTGCAAAAGCAAAAATCACTATTATGAAGAAAGAAAAACAAAGTAGAGAAATGTTAAGGGAAAAGAGAAAATTGATCTAGTTGAAACTAGGAAGCAAATGGACAAGATATGGATTAAGAAAGAAGTGATTAATGGATCTTGATCAGTATTTGGTATAGATACCTCTTCTGGGAAGTAAATTGAGAGCTCTAGCATAGGGGGAGCAATGTTGAAAATCCAAAACTCCTAGCCAGAAATTGGGTGCCAGAATCTGACACGAAGGTACATTATGAAGTCTGATGAGATACATCTCTTAAAGGAAGAATTGGAAGAAAAACAATCAATGCAGAATACTACGGAGCAATCCTAATCGACTGTTTTCTACAGTAAAGGGTTTTGACAGCTTTTTGGAGATGAGCATTTAATGACATCTAGGTCACATGGTGCGAAGGATAAAAGGGAACTTGTTTTATCTCAAATCACTTTACATTCGAAGCTATCAAGTACTCAGAGAGATTGGAACAGACTTTGAGCTACAACAACCAAGATTTGAAGGGCTTGGAAAATTTCAGAAAAAGGAAACCAAGACCAGAAATACAAGGTAATCTCATTCAAAACCTTCTTGTGAATCTGATTTCTGAAATTGCGTCATCGCAAGTGGTTGATATTACTGAGTGGGTGAGACCAAAATTCAAAAAACACCCATTCAAATCAACTGAGGTTGATCAGTTGGGTGCATTCTCAAATGTTCATCATGGAGTCATGCATGAAGAAGATGTTAGGGCATATATTCATGTTGCCCTAGAGGAATTTGGTGATAGTAGGTTTATTGATTTCTATACAAAACACTTGAGCAATGAAAATCTCGAGCTGAAGAATGAATATTTAGCATTGGAAGAAAAGAAATTTATTCAGTACTTAAATTTCCCAATGTTTATAGAAGATGAATGGGTTTGGTATGTGTTAAGAAGGGTTCATGATGATTTCATATGGCTTAAGAGACCTTTCAAGATTACAAAAGATGCTATTAGGGTAGTCACTAGATTATGCTCTACCAGATCAGTACCTCTATTGAAAGCCGTGAATAATGATACAGTAATTGCAACTACCGGAGCAAAGTTTGATAAGAGAGCCTTGACAATAAATGATATTGAGGATCATGTCATGAGATTTGCCTCAATGGTATTGGGATACAAAGTATATTTCATCAGCTGGGAAAAATCTATTTTAGGAACGACCATTTACACAGCCTATCAAATGATAAAGGAAAATGTTGATTATGACATCAGTGAATTGCTCCAACAACAAGTAATAGAAAATCTAAAGAAGACAAAAGAAGGTAAATATCCCTTTAAATTTGGCAAACTGATCATGTGTCTATTTTTCTATTTTATGCAAGAGTTGGCCTGGTATGAAGAATCTATTCTGGACCAATGATAAACCTGTCATAGTTCAAATTAGAAATTTTTTGAGTAGCATAGGCACCATTGATGCACAGAATGCACCCCTATGGGGATATTTCAAGAATTTCCAAAGATTAATGCATGCCAAAGAAAGAATTCCCCAAACAGTTGTTGAAAAATATAAGGATACAATCTACTTCATTGTGACAAAAGATCAGTGTTTGATGGAGGCTGTTGAGCCCAGAATGGTCTGGGTTATGCCTATGGGATATGAGGTAGATGGAGTTATATTGGAAAACTATGCTGAGTATATGCTAAGCAAACCCAAAGATCCCAAGGAAGAAATATTTGGGACCTATGATGAATTGCATGCCACAATTCATGTTGAAGTAAGAAAACCTAAAATTTCTAGGAAAATGAGGAAAGTGGCAAAAGAAATTGCCATAAAGGCTAGATTTACAAAAGAAGAAGTGGCAAAGGCAAGGGAAAAGACACAAGTCATCAAAGAAGCAAAAGAAAAGAGAAAAGGTGAATCGTCTGAAGCTCTAGAAGAAACCAAAGGAAAACTAAAAGGGCCTGAGAAGCCAAAAAGAAAAACTAGAGCCTCCACCTCTGCTGAAGCAACATCCATTCCCTCTAGCCCCACACCCTCTGCAAGTTTGGAAACACCTTCCATTGGATCCAAGAGAAAGAAAACTAAGGAAAAAAGAATGCATGTTAGCATAACCATTGATGATGAAGCAATTGAATCAGATGAGGAAGTGAAAAGGATGAAGACTAAGGATGCAAAAGCCTCTAAAGCTAGCGATAAGAAAACCTTTGGTAAGGTTAAATCTAGGCAAAGGATATGACAAAATGTCTCTCAGATAGAAGAGGCTACTATAAGTCTTGAAGATGTCCTCAAAGCCATAATAGTGGATGGCAACTTAAAGCCAATTGCTCAATTGTATGATGAATATGATGATCCAAATGAGAGAATCATAGATACTGTTATTGTAGAGTATTTAAATATCTACAACAAGGCTTTGATTGAAATCATTAATGATCTTCCACATAGTTTAGGAAGCATAATGAGTGCAAGAAAAGAAGCAACCATGGCAAAAGACATTGAGCTAAGGGAATATTCCTTGATAGAATTATGTTCGGAGATTACACTTGAAGAAAAGTAAAAATTTTCCAAAGAAATCAAGGATGCCTTTAGAACTAAGAGAAAAATGAACTCTTTGATGATTGGAGAGATTGACAAAGTGGCTAAGGAAACAGAGGAAATTATTTTGGCAGCACTAAAGAAAAACAACATTCCCTCTATCTATGATAACAAAGAAGCAAAATTTAAAGACACATCTTCACAAGGGTTTAGCCAAGAACAAGGACTGAAATAGGGTGATCCAGTTCCCAACATCAACTTAGCAGAAGTGTCAGATCAAGATGAAGTCAGTACTGATCCACCTTCTAAACACAGGTTGAAGATAAAGAGATTAGGGAGAAAATGAAGAGCCCTACTCTAGAGCAGAATACAGAACAATAGGAAAATATGGACACAAATCCTCCAAAATGAAGCCAAGAAGAAATGACTAAGAGAGCAAGAGACACTGCAGATGTCTTAGTTGGTACAATAAAGGAACAAGATGCAGATGAGTCTGAACTTCTTAAAGGACCAATCAATTTGGATTCATTGTCACCTGCACACAAGTTCAAATTAGTCTCCATTGTTCAGGCCAAGGCACAGGAAGAAGTGCTGAAATCTCATGATAAAGATAGCAAATTGATCAATGATGAAACAATTGTTCTAGAAAAATTGATGCCATCATTCCAAAAGAATATCTCATTATCTCTTGCTGATCATCTCGAAGAGCTACTAAAATCTGTAAGTGCACATTTTGAGTCATTTGAAAAATCTACAGAAGAAAAAGTTAGAAAAGAATTTGATGAGAAAAGACTAGTAGAGTTAAATTCCATGATAGCGTGAGACAAAACCTCATTAGATAAAGGAATCAAGATAATACAAAGCACCATTGAAGAAGCTATTAGAATATACAAATTCTATTTAACTTGGCCAAAAATCACAAAGGAGCTAGAAGACAAAATCAAAGACTTGGAACTCAAACTGCTAAATATCTCTGAAACATATAATCCAGCAGTGGAGTCAATAAAGGAAAAAGAAGCACAAGTTGCCAATATTCATAATGATTTATACACTTTGATGAAGAAAAAGGGAGACATTAAAGATAGGTTGTGCCAGCTAAAAGAACTGATAAGTTTGAAAATTGATTCCATGACCTTTTTGGTGGATGAGGCCTTGAAATCCCAAGCACTAGTTGACACACCATCAGATGTCCAAAAATTAGAGAAGTTAGTATTTTTGTTGAGTGGTCACATCCTCATTCTGGATAGTGCAAGGAATAGATGGAATGGAGAAATAGCTATAATAAAGATTGTGACATTTTGCCCTCAGTTACAAATTAAGGTGAAGATTGTACTTGTAAATATGCAGCAAAGTACAAAAAATTTGAAATTTTGAAAAATTTTGGGTTCCGGATCACACCCTTTTCCATTGATATCAAAGGAGGAGAAGTAGGTTAGTAAAAAATGGATAATCATCTTAGGGGGAGCAGGAAAATAAAGTGTATATAGTTAGGGGGAGCAGTCAAGCATTTTTCGCTAAGTGTTGCCATCAATGTCAAAGGGGGAGATTATTGGCAAGAGACACTACTCTAGTAGTGACTTGTATGTTGTCATTGATGGCAACAAGGCTTAGAGAACCTATCACCATGACAGGAAGAAATATCATGGGAAGAACATGTTGGATTCCAAGTTCGGTTGATAGAAAATGGCTAAGTATAGAAGGTATTCTAAGTGGAAGATAGTATGTCCGCTTGTATGCCTCCGAAATTGAAGACTTGTAGATGCAGTTTAGGTATGATGTCAATTGGTGTTTGATAGTGTTATTCTTCAAAGATTAAGTCCTGATCTTCTCCGGAAGTCACCTTGAAGAAATCAGAAAGGTATAACAGGAAAAGTGAACATGGTCTAGTGCATTGGTCTGCATTCCTCCGTAGACAAGTATTTCATTATGCAGTTTTTAGGTGTTGTAAACACTTATGTGAAGTGTCTTATTCTAGAGTTACGAGATTTGAAGTCCACCGAAAAGATAGTTGCTAGTTGCTAAGTATCGGCATAGTGTTTGACAAAGTCTGACAAAGACAGAGTTTGAGTTCTGATGGTCTACATTTCTCTACAAGGTGATATCATGCCTTTGTTGCAAATATGTGCCTAAGTGGTGTTGTCATTGATGTCAACATCCTTGTTGCCATTGGTGTCAATTGTATACTATTTTACTATCTGCATAGAACACTGGATTGTTGAGGATATTGAGAAAATTAATAACAATCAATGCATGCAGACCATATAGCTATGTAGAGGATTATTAGAGGTTGCTCCAGCCAAGATTTGAGAAGTCTGCATCAAGATTTGAAGAAGTTATGGGCATCTGAGTAGAACCGGATTCTGCAGTACTCAGAAGAGACAGTGTGACAGTAAGTTGGTCCATATTTCTCCGTAATGAAATATTATGGTCTATGGATCTGAAGACATGTTTAGGAAGTCAGTGTGTATCATCAACTCCTATGGTTCATGGTTTGGAGGTCTACAAGAGATCTTTCTAGTTTGACAGTCATGGCAGATAATGTTCTTGAGGTTCTGGAGGAAGATACAGATGATTCTGGTAATTTGGTTTAGCGTGAATGTTATTGATGATTTCAATGTGCTTGTGGAGGTCTCTGAATCATGTGGCTACTATGTTGAAGGTCCGCATTGAAGTTTGAGCTTGTTGATTGAAGGTTTCTTCTTGAGGTTGATGTTCTTCCTAGTCTTGGCTAACCGGATGTTCCTGGCTTGTTGCGGATGATCTAAAGAGTGTTTTATGAAGCATGGTGTGGTTTTTGAAGTTGATCCAAGTCTCAATTGTGTTTGGCTGACAGTGTACTGATCCACATCAAGTTTAGATGACCTTGTTGATCATTCCAAGGTTGATGAAGTGTATAAATACTTGTTGAAGAGTCGTGGAAAATCATCCTTGAAAAAATGAGTTAAATCCGAAGAAAGGATCAAAAGGCAAAGCAAAGAAGAAGAGGATCGAAGGGAGTCTAGAGTGAAGAGTCGGTGAAGAAGAATTTGAAGATAGGAGTAGAATTTTTTGAGCTATCAAAGGGACTGATTCAGGCATGAATATAGATGTTATTTCTCAATTCATTATCTCTGTGTAAATCATAATCTCTTATAGGCAGTGAGCCTTTTCTATTTTCTTAAGTACTTTAACAGGGTACACAATTCTTGTGGGTTAACCCCCACTGTGGTTTTTCCCTTAACCGGGTTTTCCACATCAAAATTTTAGTGTTGTGTGTTCATGTTGTTTCTGCTCTTGTGTTGATTCATGCTTAAATGTTTTCATCATTAATTTGATTATAAAGAAGACTTAAAAGTTCATAAAATATTAAAGTATAGGGACAACTGATTCACCCCCCCTCTTAGTTGTCCAGACTATTTCCAACAATTGGTATCAGAGCCAAGTAACTCTAAAAGAATCTTGACCGCTTGAGGAGATCCAAGATGTCGTATTACTAGAAGGAAAGTCTAAGATTTAATGGAACAAATTATCCCCTCTGGAAAGTATGCATGCAATGTCATCTGGAATGTATGGACAATGGTATTTGGTCAATAACCAAGAAAGTATATAAGATTCCAAAGAATGGACCTTTAAATATAGATGAACTTAGAGATGTTGAATGCAACACTCGAGCTAAAGAAGCATTGTTAAGTGCCCTATCTGACATCGAATTGACAAATGTTTTGGATTTGCAAACTACTCATGAAATATGGAGCAAATTGGAAAATCTGTATGAAGGTGACAAATATGTTAAATGTGCCAAGCTACAAAGCCTAAAGGATAAATATGAAAGGTTGGTAATGAGTGAAGATGAAAATATTACTTCCTACATGCAGAATGTAAATGAACTTGTGACAAGTATCAAAAATACAGGTAGAGTATTGGATGAATCAGAAATTGTCGCCAAAGTGCTCAGATCCTTACCTGCAACTTATAAACATAAGGTTGCAACCATTGAAGAAATTAGGATAGTAACAATTGTAACAAGGGATCAGTTGGTTGGTAAGCTTTCAACATTTGAAAGGAGTGAGTTTGGAGATTCTCTTCCTAAGTCTAAAACTGCATTCAAGGCCAGTGTGTATGGAAAGCAAAGATATGATCTGGGTGAAAGTTCTTCAGCAAGAACAAATAGATTTATCAAGACAAGGAAGGATCTTGAATATGATGAGATTGAGACTGCAGACCTTGAAGCTCTCGTTGCAAGACAAATGCCAAGAGGATTCAGTAAGTATGAAGGAAAATTGCCACTCAAATGTTTTTCTTGTAATAAGATTGGTCATTTTGCCTCAAGGTGTCTAGAGAGGTTTTCAAAACCAAACCTTAATAGATACAAAAGTCAGAAGAATTGTCTCTATCTCCAAGAAGCTGGAGAAGAAGGAGTCACAGATGATGAATCTGATCATGGAAAAAGTGATTGGGTGTTCATTGCTATTAAAGAAGAAGAACAAATGTCTACTAAATCTACTGGTTGTGCAAATGTGGAAAGTGCCTTGGCTGCTCATGTTGTTGAAAGGGATGAATGGGTGATTGATATTGGATGTTCTCATCATATGACTGGTGACAAGAGTAAGTTTGTGAGTTTTAAAAATTATGAAGGAGGACTTGTGAAATTTGGAGACAACTCAGCTGTTAGAATCCATGGCAGAGGATCCATCTCTTTTTATGGAAAGAACAACACCAATGACGTTCTATATGTGGAAGGACTGAAACACAATCTTCTTAGTGTTGGACAGTTGGTTGACAAGGGTTATGATCTTTGATTCAAGGATGGAAAATGTAGAATCTTGGAAAGTTTTAGAACTGAAATTGCATCTGGTACTCAGACTAAAGGTAACATCTTTCACTTAAGTAGTTCAGGCAAAAGTTGTTTGATTGCTCAAATAGATCAAAGTTGGTTATGGCATAGGAGGATGTGTCATGTGAATTTTGATAACATTGTCAAAATAAGTTCCACTCAATCTGTGAGAGATCTTCCAAGACTTGTGAAACCTGACAGTATATGCAAAGAATGTAAATTGAGCAAACAGAACAAAATTTCATTCAAAACTAAGGAACAAGGTTCAAGTGGGAGATTAGAACTGGTACATACTGATCTCTATGGTCCTGCTAGAATTAGGAGTGTGCAAGGAGATAGATATTTCATGTTGTTGATTGATGATTACTCCCAAATGATGTGGGTAACCTTCCTAAAAGAAAAATTAGAAGCATTTGATAAGTTTAAGGTGTTCAAGATGATGGTTGAAAATGAGATTGGTGGGAAGTTGAAATGTCTAAGATCTGATAGAGGTGGAGAATTCACTTACGAAGAGTTTGATGCTTTATGTGAAAAGCATGGAATGAAAAGATAGTTATCTTCTCCTAGGACTCAGCAAAATGGAGTTGTGGAAAGAAAGAACCAAACCATTCAAGAAGCTATCAGGACCATGATGATGGAAACAAATGTTCCTCAAGTTTACTAGAAGGAAGCTGTGAGTACTGTTGTCTACAATCTTAACCGGGTGTAGATCAAAGAAAATTCTAGTAAAACTCCCTATGAACTATGGTTTGGTCATCCTCCTACTATGAAATATTTTAGAGTTTTTGGTAGTAAATGCTATATCAAAAGAGATGAGGATTTAGGCAAATTTGAGGCAAGAAGTGATGAAGGAATATTTTTGTGATACTCAACTCAAAGCAAGGCTTACCAGTGCTACAACAAGAGGTTGAGTAAGATTGTTGAAAGTGCAAATGTTAAAGTTGATGAATGCAAAGAAGGTCATTCCAAGTACTGTGGATATGATTCAGATGATCAAGAAGAAAGTCAAAGTTAAGGAAGACAAGTTCAAATCCAAACCTAGACTCAGATTGATCTGGTAACTCTAGTAACTCAAGAGGTTAATGCAGATTATGAAGAACAAGTTCAAGAATTAGAAGTTCAATCAATTCCCAAAACTCTCAGGTATGTAAGACTACATCATCCTAAAGATCAAATAATAGGAGATAAAAATAGAGGTGTCCAAACTAGGAGAAGAGTGCTGAAGATCAAGAAGAGATTTGTTTGATTTCAAAGATTGAACCTAAATCAGTAAGTGAAGCTTGCAATGATGAAAACTAGGTTAAAGCAATGGAAGAAGAACTGATGCAAATTGAAAAGAATCAAACTTGGGATCTTGTTCCTAGACCTGAGGACAAAAATATGATTAGAATCAAATGGGTGTTCCGAAATAAACTAAATGAAGATGGTTGCAAGGAATAAGGCAAGGTTGGAATATAAAGTCTATTCTCAAGTGGAAGGAATTGATTTTGAAGAAACTTTTGCTCCAGTGGCAAGGATAGAGGCAGTTAGATTATTTCTTGCCTATCCTGCTTTCAAGGATTTTAAAGTTTATCAGATAGATGTCAAATCAACATTTCTAAATGGAGATTTGGAGGAAGAAGTCTACATTGAACAACCAGAAGGATTTCAGCTGTCTGATCAGGGAGACATGGTCTACAGAGTGAAAAAAGCATTGTATGGACTTAAGCAAGCCCCAAGAGCCTGGTATGCAAGATTGGATAAGCATTTGCTCAAGCTAGGATTCAGCAAAGGTATAGTTGATAGTAATCTCTACTTCAAGATTAATCATGAGGACATTCTAATTGTTGAAGTCTTTGTTGATGATATCATTTTTGGTGGAAATGAATGTATGTGCAAAACATTTGCTGATCAGATGAAAAGTGAGTTTGAGATGTCAATGTTTGGTGAGATGAACTTCTTCCTAGGTCTGCAAATTGTTCAGTCAGATAAAGGTGTCTTCATATCTCAGTCCAAGTATGTGAAGGAATTGCTGAAGAAGTTTGGAATGGAAGATTCAAATCCAGTAGGTACTCCTATGGTAACCAGATGCAAGCTAAGCAAAGATGATGATTCCCCAAAGGCAAATTAGAAAAGGTACAAATCAATGATTGGAGGATTGCTCTATCTAACTCAGACTAGACTTGATATCATGAATGCAGTTGGACTTGTCACCAGATTTCAAGCTGATCCAAAAGAATCCCATGTTGTGGCAGTTAAAAGAATCTTTAGATATCTCAAGGGGACAATTGATTATGAACTGTGGTATCCAAAGGACAACAATTGGGAAGAAGCTTGGTCTCTTGGATGAGCAAAAAGCAAGAGGCAATTTCTCTGTCTACTACAGAGGTAGAGTATATGGCAATAGCTAATAATTATTCTCAAGTTCTATGGATGAAGCAAATGCTAAAGGACATCAAAATTGTGTTTGAGGAACCGGTCACAATTTTTTGTGATAATTCAAGTGCTATAAAAATTTCAAAGAATACGGTATTGCATTCAAAGACAAAACATATATCTATCAAGTTTCATTTCTTGAGAGAGAAAGTAAATGAGAATGAAGTCAAATTAGAGTTTGTGTCTTCCAAAGATCAAATTGCGGATATCTTCACTAAGCCTCTTCTCAAGGATACTTTTGAGTATCTCAGAGAAAAGTTAGGGGTTATTACCCCTCTTGATAAGAACTAAGATGCACTAAGGTGCATCAGTCTGGTGGAACTCACATTCATATCTTGTGATCCAGATTGATGTTAAGGAGGTACTACTCAAAGGGGGAGTAGTCAGCATGTAGATGTTGGGATTAGTCTGAAGAAAAAAGAAGAGATAGCAAATATGTGCCCTTTGCCATTGATGTCAAAGGTGGAGAGAAGTCATGTGAAAAGTTGCTAATGTAAGGGGGAGCAGTTGCCGAAGTGAGAAGAGAAAGGGGGAGAAGTTCTTGTCTTGATGGTTCAATTCAATTTTTCACATAATATGTTGCCATCAATGACAAAGGAGAAGATTGTTGCAAATATGTACCTAAGTGGTGTTGTCATTGATGTCAACATATCCTTGTTGCCATTGGTGGCAACTGTATACTATTTTAATGTCTGCATAGAAGACTGGATTGTTGTGGATATTGAGAAAATTAACAACAATCAATGCATACCGATCATATAGCTATGTAGAGGATTGTCAGAGGTTGCTCCAGCCAAGATTTGAGAAGTTCACATGGAGATTTGAAGAAGTTATGGGCATCTGAGTAGAACCGGATTCTATAATACTTAGAAGAGACAATGTGATAGTAAGTTGGTCTGGATTGCTCTGTAGTGAAATATTATGGTCTGCAGATCTAAAGACATGTTTGGGAAGTTAGTGTGTATCATCAACTCCTGTCGTTCATGGTTTGGAGGTCCACAAGTGATCTTTCTAGTTTGACAGTCATGGCAGATAATGTTCTTGAGGTTCCGGAGGAAGATACAGATGATTCTGGTAATTTGGTTTAGAGTGAATGTTATTGATGATTTTAATGTACTTGTGGAGGTCTCTGGATTGTGTGACTACTATGTTGAAGGTCCACATTGAAGTTTGAGCTTGTTGATTGAAGGTTTCTTCTTGAGGTTGATGTTCTTCCCAGTCTTGGCCAACTGGATGTTCCTGGCTTGTTGTGGATGATCTAAAGAATGTTTTATGAAGCATGGTGTGGTTGTTGAAGTTGATCCAAGTCTCAATTGTGTTTGGTCGATAGTGTACTAATCCACATCAAGTTTATCTAACCTTGTTGATCATTCCAAGGTTGATGAAGTGTATAAATACTTGTTGAAGAGTCAAGGAAAACCATTCTTGAATAAATGAATTAAATTCAAAGAAAGGATCAAAAGGCAGAGCAGAGAAGAAGAGGATCGAAGGGAGTCTAGAGTGAAGAGTCGGTGAAGAAGAATTTGAAGATAGGAGCAGATGTTTTTGAGCTATCAAAGGGATTAATTCAGGCATGAATATAGATGCTATTTCTTAGTTCATTATCTCTATGTAAATCATAATCTCTTATAGGCAGTGAACCTTTTCTTGAGCAATGAGCTCTGGGTAGTGAGCCCGAAGGCATGTGCCTTCTATTTTCTTAAGTACTTTTAATAGGGTACACAATTCTTGTGGGTTAACCCCCACCGTGGTTTTTCCCTTAACTGAGTTTTCCACATCAAAATTTTGGTGTTGTGTGTTCATGTTGTTTCTGCTCTTGTGTTGATTCATGCTTAAATGTTTTCCTCATTAATCTGATTATAAAGAAGACTTAAAAGTTTAAAAAAGATTAAAGTTTAGGGACAATTGATTCACCCCCCCTCTCAGTTGTCCAGACTATTTCCAACAGCCTTGCGGTTCTGCAGGCAAGTTTGGGAATGTGTAAAGAGTCCTTGATATGATTTTGGAAGAGGTTTGTGATCCACAGTAAAAGTTGTAAGGCAGCAAATGAACCTGTTAAGCATGCACTTGAGGAACAAGCCGATTGGTGAGATAAATCATGATGCAGAGAAGAGATAATATGTGAAGGATATATTTAAGTGATTGAGTGATTAGAGATGACCTATATGAATATTCTTGGGAAAAGATTTGGGTCTGCGTGATACATAATGCATTGGATTGAGCTGATAAAGTACATCTTTCAATGTACACATTTTACTTCTTTGATGCCAACCTAATTATGAACCAATCCATGATAAAGATATATAAAGGTGATGAAATTCAGTTGTGGTAAGGTGTGTGTGAAAAAGGATGCAAATATACGAATAGCAGAGCAGTGACACAGATCAGAGAGAATAAAGACTTGGGATTCAAAATTTAGGTATTAAATGGTTGTACCTAGCATAGAGGCAGATGCTGAAGCAGTATATAGTTTCATGGGAAAATTGTTTGGAAAGAACCATTGCATTGAGTCGGAAGTGAGCCTTCATTAGGGTTTAACATCCCTTATTGTAATTTTGCTAGGTTTAGGGTTGAGGCAGTAAGCTTGCTAGACCTAGTTGTACGTAATGGCAATGAGCCAATATGTTCCAGGCCTGTGGAGTGGCCAAGCCTGAACATTATTTTGTAAATATTGCAATATATATTTAAGAGCTAATCCTCTCCATGGTTTTTCCCTTCTTGGATTTTCCACATAAAAAATCTTGGTGTTCATGTGTCATGTTTTCATGGTTGTTGTTCATATGCATGATGTGTTTTATTTAATTAATATTGGGAAATGGCTGAAAGTTAAAGCATATGAAAATATTTTTAGAACACTGATTCACCCCCTCTCAGTGTTCTTGACAATCAATAGAGGCTTCTCATAGTTGGCAGTTGTGTTTAGGACCGACCACAATAGCTTGAAGTACTTCCTGGAGCAGAAGGATTTGAACGAGAGGTAGTAGAAGTGGGTCTCTAAGATACATGCGTATGATTTCAACATTGAGTATGTCAAAGGGAAGAAGAACATGGTTGCTAATGCACTCTCCAGGAGACCTACCCATTGCTCTCTGAGTGAGATTTCCTCCAATTGGAAGTCTTAATTAATAGTGGAGTACTCCAAGTCTACTTTTGCTTGTGAGCTCATGGCATAGTGCAGGATGACAGGTACAAGGTGGTAGATGATGTGATCTATTACAAGGACAGGATCTTCTTGGTGCTTGAGTCCAAGCTCAAGAAGTAGATTTTGAGAGTGGTACATGATTCACCTACAGCAGGACATCCTGTATTCTTTAAGACTTATAGACTGGTGCAGGAGAGATTCACTTAGAAGGGTCTTAAGGATGATGTGCTACAACATGTTCGTGAGTGTATCACTTGCTAGTAGAATAAGTCTGAGAACACTCTTCCTAATAGGTTACTTCATCCATTGCATGTTCCTGAGCAAAGATGGGAGAGCATTTCCATGGACTTCATCATAGGGCTCCCTAAGGTCCATGGTAGAGACTGCATCTACATGGTGGTGGATCGGCTCACTAAGTATGCACACTTTTATCCCATTGCAGAAGACTCTTCTATATTATAGGTGGCTAAGTTGTTTTCTAGATAGGTGTTCTCTTACATGGTCTTCCCAAGACCATTGTGAGTGATCGGGATAGTTGGTTCATCAACACATTCTGGAGAGAGCTCTTCCGCCTTGCCAGTATAGAATTGACTCCAAGCATGAGCTATAACCCTCAGACTGATGGACAGATGGAGATTGTGAATAAGTGGATTGAGGGATATCTTTAGAACTATGTAGCAGGTCATCAGTGTGCCTGGGTCAAGTGGTTACACCTCAGTGAGTATTGCTACAATACTACCTATCGCATGTCCATTGGCATGACACCATTCAAGGCATTGTACATGTATGATGCACCATCTTTTGTGGACCTGACTTTTGGTGATATTAGATCTCCTTGGGCTAAGGAGATGATATAGGAGACATGGGATTCTCAAGGCATTAAGGGAGAACATGCAGCATGCACAGAATCAGTACAAGATCTATGTAGATAGGCATCGCAATGAGAGGACCTTTGAGGTGGATGGCTTGGTTTTTTTGTGCCTAGAACCATATAGACAAAGCACTCTGAAGAAGAGTGGTGTGGAGAAGCTCAAGCCAAGATTCTATGGCCCATACAAGATTGTGAGGAGGATAGGTGAGGTTACCTATGAGCTTGATTTGCCACCTAGGAGTAGGATCCATAATGTATTCCATGTCTCCTACCTTAAGAAGGCATTGGGACAACATGTAACATCATCACTTGACCTTACACCTCTTGATGAAGAGGACATGTTGATTTTGGAGCCTGATGGTATTGTGGACATGAGAGAGCACCAGTTGCGCAATTGAGTCATCTGAGAGTATCTAGTGTGATGGAGAGGGTTACCTTTGGAGGATGCTACATGGGAAGGAGAGAAAATTTTGGAGTATCCCAATATTTGATTGCTTGAGGACAAGCAATCCTAGGAAGGGAGGACTGTCATGTCCTCATTGCTAGAATAAGATATCAAGAGCTTTTAGGGTTAGCCTATTATCCATTCTTGTAGGCTAACATATTGCAAAGGGAATTATACTTGTCCATTTTCAGCTTGCATATCATTCGAGACATCTCTAAGGCCGATTGGATGATGATTCTTGTTTCTTTCCGTATGTTTTCTTTGTTCAAATTGCATATTTTACTCCCAGAGGCTGACCTACCTTGGCAATACTTATCTTCCCTCTTGGGATTCACTTTTATCACATATGAGCACCACCTTGATGAGGCTAACCTGCATTGATAAGATACTCACTTCTCTTTGGGTTGTCTTGACCAGGTAAAGCATGAATTTAGAAGAATATGATTTGGGTGCCTAGAAGCAAGGAAGGCCGACTAGCCTAGGAAGTTTCAAGAAGCACCAACTTCTAGAACAAAGGGCAGATATAAAAGAAGACCTTGGAGCTGCCATTTCGATCATCACATCGACTTGTGTTTTGACCTAATCTAGAGTAGCATATTGGAGATCTTATTCTACCCCTGTAGCAACAAGGAGGCTTAAATCTAGTCACTAAGGATAGGGAATCATCTCAACAAGTGAGTGAATTATCATAGAGAGGCAGGGAACCCCATTGAAGACATCACACACCACTTGGAGGAGCAGAAAACTATGTTTGAAGGGTAGTGAACCAGTTTAGAGGAGTAGTGAACCATCTTGGAGGACATTCTAGGGCAATGAAGGCTTCAAGGAGTCACTACAGATCACATAACAATCAGACTTCATATTGTATTAGCAATCCATAGTGTACTTGCCTCATGAATGTAATCTTGGATATTATGAATATTTGAAAACAATATATATATATATATATATATATATATTCATTATCAGTCTATATCCATTTATTCTTTGGAAAAATTTCATAATACTTGATCAATGTGTTGTAATCGTGGTTTGAATTTGAGTTAGGAACATCACATACAAGGGCCCAGGTTTTGAGAAGGTGCGTAGCACTTTATTGGAAAAGGAAGTGAAGTTTGTAGAGGATTCATTGAAGCCCATAAGGGATTCTTAGGCTCAGACAAGTTTATCCATCATTTTTGACTAATGGAAAGATTCAAAAAATTGGCCATTGATCAATGTTATTGCAGTGTGCCCTAAAGGGGCTATGTTTTTGAAGGCAATCGATTGTGAAGCGGAGGTGAAGGATGGTCCATTTATTGCTAATATTCTTTGTCAAGCCATTGAGGAAGTGGGGCCTAGAAATGTTGTTCAAGTCATAACAGACAATGCAAAAAATTGTAGAGCAGCTAGTTTATTGGTTGAGGAGCGTTACTCACACATCTTTTGAACACCTTGTGTGGTCTACTCCCTCAACCTTATGCTACAAAAAATTGGCAAAAAAATTGATTGGATCAAATAGGTGTATAGTGAGACAAAAGACATCCAAATGTTCATCACCAACCACCATATGTCCCAAGCCATTTTCAGATCATTCTCAAGATTAGAGCTTATAAAGGTAAGTGAAGCAATTTTTATTTTTTCTTAAGTTTATGTTTTGAGTTTTGTAAATTTATTTTTTAAGAAGCCTTATTTATTTATTTATTTTATTTTTATAGGTTGTTGAGACCCGTTTTGCCTCCAACACAATTTTCTTTAGACAACTTGTGGAGGTTAGAGAGGCACTCTCTAACATGGTCACCAGCCAAAATTGGTCCATATGGAGGCAATCTAGCACTACAAGGGAAAAAAAAATTAAGCAGATGATCCTAGATGACCATTGGTGGGATCGTGTTGAGTATCTCCTAAGTTTTACCGAGCCCATATTGAGTATGATCCATTATACTGACATGGATAGGCCTTGTTTGGGAGAGGTATATGATGGCCCATCAACTCAATGATTGAGAAGATGAAAGCCATCATAAATGAACATGAGCGAGATCGTAGAGAAATTTTCTCCAAACAAATACATGAAATTATTGAAGAGAGATGGGACAAAATGACCACCCCATTTCATCTTCTTGCCTTTACATTGAGTCCCAAATATTATAGTACTGAGCTCCTTTCTGTGGTGACAAGGGTTACCTCATATAGAGATGTTGAAGTCATCTAGGGGTACAAGGAAGCATTTCACAGACTCTTCGTTGATCCTGACATACGAGATGTAGTTAGAGTCAATTTCATGGATTTTGTGAGCTCCAATGACATGAGTATTGATGCTCTTCATGAAAAATATAAGGTTGATTCTCATATGTGGTGGTACTTCCATGGCCAATCATTCATACACCTACAACCTCTTGCAATCAAAATTTTAGCACAAGTTCTATTATCGTTTAGATTTTTAAGTTTCATTTCTAAATTCTAATTTATAACTCTAACTCTCTAATGTTGTCTTAATATGTTGTTAGTGTTGCACCAAAAGATTGACCTATTAATGCCTGATACAACCACTTGACTTAACAAGCATGGGAGGCAGTTAAGCCCTTGTCACAAACCACCGCAGCGCAACGCTGAACAAGAAGACCAAGGGTCACACCTTGCAACAATCCCCCCAGGGCAAGCGCAGGGTTTGAACCCGTGACCTCAGCTCTGATACCAACTATTAGATGTCGTTGCACCAAAAGATCGACCTATTAATGCCTGATACAACCACTTGACTTAACAAGCATGGGAGGCGGTTAAACCCTTGTCACAAACCACCGCAGCGTAGTGCTAAACAAGAAGACCAAGGGTCACACCTTGCAACAGTTAGTTCATCAGCATCTGAGAGGAATTGGAGCACATACTCCATCCACTTAGTAAAGCATAACCAGATGCACTCAAAAAAGGTGGAGGACTTAGTGTATGTGCATTCCAACTTGTGCCTCCTTACACACAAAGACAGGGACTACAAGGAAGGGGCCACAAGGAAGTGGGATATCGAGCCTAAGCATACTGACCTGGATGCTACCATTTCCCACCTTGCCACACTTGAAGTTGATACTGATGTCGAGCTTGGTAGTAGGCATGAGAGTGCTAGTGCCACTACCACTGCTAGTGCGAGTGCGAGTGCTAGTACCACATTTTGTCATTCTTCTAATATACCAATACCCACATCATCTAATATGGATTGTGGTGATGATATTATTGAAGACCCATATGATGATGATGCCTAATTAGTGATGGCTGATTGTTGACATTTGGCATTATAATTTTGATTTTTGAATTGTAATAGCTATATATCATGACATTCGACGTTCGTGTTTGACTAATTGACATTGTAGTGTTTTTAATTTCTAATACTAGTGTGGTTTTGTTTATTATATGATCATATTCATGATGCTATGGTACTCTAAACTTAATTACTGCTGCAAATATGAATATATTTCTAATTTTTATATGTTTTTGTATGGATGAACCCAAAATGACCCCACAGCCAAAAAAATTTTGATCAAACTTGCGAACTGAACCCCCATACCAGAACCAGTACTATTACCAAAACTGGCAACTTAGGATATCTATTCTAAATTATTTATAATGCATTGTATTTATTTTTTCTTATCTTATTTATTCTTTCTACAAATTTATCTCTGCTAAATCTTTCCTATTTCTTGATTGCTTGATGGTATTTGCACATGGTTTGACTTTCCTAATATATCTCTATGTTCCAGTGAACTGATGCATCTCTTAGAAAGGAGGCGTCTATCATGAAAGAATATGTCTCTTAAATTCCATTTGAGATGTAAATTCCTAGAAATTTGCTTTATGCTATATAGAATGTGTAATATCACTTTTTGCTCATAACTTGTGTTTATTTAATTATTTTAATTTAAAAGTAATTTTTTGTCAAAACAAAAGAAAATAAAATAATAAAGTTACTTCTGAGGAAAATAAAATAAAAATAAACATAATAAAAGCTTTGTCGGCCAAAAAGGAGGATTCTGGAAGAAAGGAAATGTTTTAAAAGGGGCTTGGAGGAAGGGTTTGAGGATGAATTTGATCATTTCTGATTTGATATTGTGGGAAAACTTTGAACAACTAGTTCAAAGGTTTTTTTGAGGTGAATTCAATTTAGAATTCACAATTGAGCATAATGATTTGTACCATTTTGATTCTGTAGTATTTGGTATTGTGTTTGGGAGACTTGCAGGTGTGTAGGTTGAAGGAACTGGGAGCTTCAAAGAGATATATTTTTGCAGGTTTACATTAAAGGAGAATTGTGCCAAAATTGTGAGATTTTTGGCCAAATACAAGTTTGGTATTGAGGAGTTTATATTCAGATTTGTTGCAGGTGTGCATTGGAATTTTATATCAGACTTGGAGGTCATATTTCAATGCCACAAACAAGGGTTTTGATTGCAGATTTGAGTTAGGGTTTGATTCCATTGTTGGCACCACCTTGGAGAAGAGGTCGATTCACCTTTTGTGGGCATATTTCAATCCATATTAACCACTGTCCAACTCTATGCCGAGTCACATCATGCATGAGGAGACATGAGCATCTTATTTCAGCATTTGGAAGAGTTGAAGGTCTTATTACTTGCATATGAGTCCCAATTGCCACCTAATTGTGATCGCCACCCTTAGACAATGGGTTCGCTGTATGTTAGAAGGAGCTGGGATCATCATAAGAGGCATTCATTGTCATAAAAGAGCTGAAAGTAGAATTTATAGGGTTCCAAAACCCTAGCACAATAATTGGAGTAGAATCATAACCATCTAGAGACCCATCGTTGCCTTTGGAAGATGTTTTGGTGAAGGATTTATTGCTACAATAGTACATCCTTATCTCAGGCATCAATTGTAGCAGTCCAAGTATTTATTTTAGTCATTTGTATCAGCTATCATTCACTAATATTTTGGCATCATATATGTATCTTTGTATTGAAGATAAACTAGGTATGTTAGATGTGATATACTGATGTAAAACAATCAAGTTAGGTATTCAAATCTTTAATTTGAATAAATTTGATATATGTTGTTGCAAACTTTATATCAGTCCTTTGTGTTGTTGAACTATCTTTGCAAATGTTGTATTCTTGTTCATTGCTATGTATTTGTGAAACAAATCAAAACAAACTTGCATGACAAGTGTTTGACGAAATGTTAATACACTAAAGTCATAAAATTAAGGATTTTATAGGTAGATTTCATTAGGGGATCTTACAGTGGTATCAAAACAAGTGATCTTGTCAGCCTAGAGGGTTTGCAAGACATGTTTATCTCATGTATGTTGATTTATGAATCCCAAGGATAGAGAGTACATCACTTACAAGAGAAGGCAACACTTTATGAACTCAAATTATGAAGAAGAGAACAATATGGGTGACAGGGATTGTGAGGATCCCAGCACTAAGGACATTATCAATGACATTGCTAGAGGACAACGTGATTTAATGCATCTTTTGACCTAATTTGTGTAGCATAGCATGACAAACAATAATGGAAATCAAAATAATTAGCATACAAGTGGAAACAATGGAAATAATGGTGAGACTAGCAACTCTAGAAATAATACCAACACTCCTAATACTTACACTAGAAAGGTATAACCCATTCCAGTTTCAAGGTGTTTTATTTGGAAATAGAGTCATTGCATTGCTAGACAGTGGAGCTACTCATAACTACATTGATGAAGGATTGGTATTCAAGAGGGGAATGCATATGGAGCATTTTGATGGATTTGATGTTGTTGTAGTTGATGGCTTTACCATTCCTTGCAAGAAGAAAATCAACAAACTCAATATTCTCTTTGGTGAGTACATACTTTGTGATGATTTCTATGTCATTATTTTGAATGGGTATGATGTTGTTTTGGGATTGCAATGGCTACATTCACTTGGTAAATTTTTCCAAGACTATCAAACAATGGAGTTGAGCTTCCATCATGAAGGGAAAGAAGTGACTTTGAAGGGTCTTCTAGCCAAGCTGCCACATCAAGTTTTAGCTAGAAGAATGGAAGTGTTGGATAAGCATATGTTTCATTTTTCTAAAATGAGTGAAGATTCTAGTGGATCATCTTTGGACAACATGTGTTCATATTATTCTTACCATGATTCCAAGGCTGTAACAATGCAAACACAATGTATCTATGTAGATTTTTTAGTTTATATCAGAGTGGAGCTGCAAAAGCATGGTGGAACATATTAGAATTTTGGGAAGCTTGCTAAATATTTGCAGAGGATTGTTGTTCTTGTGATGAGAAGATTACATAAGGTCTCCTTTGTAGGTGTACTCTAGTGTAGCTCATCAAATGGGCAGCCACACAAGTGTCCTAGATTGATTTGGGATTTAGGTATACTATTGTTGATTATGTAGGTTTTTTGTTGATTGAGTTGTGATTGATTGAGGACAAGCAATCTTTGAGTGGGGAGGATTTGTAATGTCTCTTTTTGTTGGCAACTTCTGTTTATTTAATTATTTTATTTTAAAGGTAACTTTTTGTCAAAACAAAAGAAAATAAAATAATAAAGTTACATCTGAGGAAAATAAAATTAAAAAAATAATAAAAAAAACTTTGTCAGCCAAAAAAGAGGATTCTAGAAGAAAGGAAATGTTTTAAAAGGGGCTTGGAGGAAGGGTTTGAGGATACATTTGATTATTTATGATTTGATATTGTGGGAAAACAAGGGTTTTTTAAAGATGAATTCAATTCACAATTCACAATTGAGCATGACAATTTGTGTCATTTTGATTAAGTAGTATTTGGTATTGTGTTTGGGAGACTTGCAGGTGTGTAGGTTGAAGGAATTGGGAGCTTCAGAGAGATATTTTTGCAAGTTTACTTTAAAGGAGAATTGTGCCAAAATTGTGAGATTTGTGGCCAAATACAATTTTGATATTGAGGAGTTTATATTCAAATTTGTTGCAGCTGTGCATTGAAATTTTATATCAGAGTTGGAGGTCATATTCCAGTGCCATAAATAAGGGTTTTGATTGCATTTTTGAGTTAGGGTTTGATTCCATTATTGTTGTCACCTTTGGGAAGAGGTCGATTCACTTTTTGTGAGTATATTTCAGTCCATACTAACCACTACCCAATTATATGCCAAGTCGTATCATGCATGAGGAAATGTGAGCATCTTATTTCAACATTTGGAAGGGTTGAAGGTGTTATTACTTGCATATCAGTCCCAACCACAACCCAAGTGTGATCTCCACCCTTAGACAAAAGGTTAGCTGCATGTTAGAAGGAGCTAACACCATCATAAGAGGCATTCGTTGTCATAAAAGAGCTAAAATCAGACTTTATAGTGTTCCAAAACCCTAGCGGAGCCCTTGGAGTAGAATCACATCCATCTAGAGACCCATCACTGCCTTTGGAGGACATTTTGGTAAAGGATTTATTGCTACAGCAGTACATCCTTATCTCAGACATCAATTGCAGCAGTCCAAGTACCTATTTTAGTCATTTGTATTAGCTATCATTCACTCATATTTTGGCATCATATATGTATCTTTGTATTGAAGACAATCCGGGTATGTTAGATGTGATATGCTGATGTAAAACAATTAAGTTAGGTATTCAAATCTTTAATCTGAATAAATTTTATATCTATTGTTGCAAACTTTATATTAGTCCTTTGTGTTCTTGAATTGTCTATGCAAATGTTGTATTCTTGTTCATTGCTATGTATTTGTGAAACAAATAAAAACAAACTTGCATGCCAAGTGTTTGACGAAATTTTAATACACTAAAGTAAGAAAATTAAGGATTTTTTTTGGAAGATTTGGCTAGGGGATCTTACAGAATGCCAATGTCCCCTTGTTTGTCAAGGCTAAAAACTATCAATTAGAGAATTGAAGTCACCTCCAATGATTCAGTTTCTTTGATTGATAATGGTATTACTTCAAGAAATTTAATCCCAACATTTTTCTTTGGCCTGCACCTTGCAATCCATAGAAGTTGGTAAGAAGAAACCAAAATTAGAGAATAAACCATTTACTACATATGTTATAGAGTTTGTTTTTTATTCAATAATTTGACGTGAAGCATCCCTAAGGTTCCCTAAGATGTCCAATCCTCCAAATTGATCTTCCATCCAAAATCCTACTACTTTCGTATATTGTCAAATTAACAAAACTCTATTGTTGTAGCAACTCCTTACTCAGCATTGTCTCTTGAAGAATGAGAATTGTTGGATTCTCTTTGGATATTATCATTTCACAAGAAGCATTGAGTCCCTTATGTTCCACAAAGTGACTTCCATTTGAAGGATTTGACTCTATCTAAACCCCCATCATAGAATCTAAGTAAGTATGGTTCCCTCCTCTTCCTCCACATCAAAATGATGTCTTAATGGACACCTTGCCCAAAACCACTCTTTCTCCTATTGTTTTCCCTTCTACTTCTAGTCCTAAAAAGGCATTTGTTACATCTCCCTCCCAATGGTTGAAGGAAGTAGTTTACAAGAAAAGGAAATATAGACAAATGTTAGACCCCAACTTTGATGCAGTCATGAAGTTGCTACAAAATATTGCTCCTCAACCCAACAAGACTCAAATAGCCTTGAGATTCAAGGAACCAATATGTAGAAGTGGCTACACCTACAATTGATAAGTACGAAGAAGAGGTGTCTAAAGATGATTATTAGATTTCTCATGTTGAACTTGGTCCCTTGTCATGTCCCTACATTTAATCGAATATAATATAATTTATTTATTTAACTTATATTACTTAAATATAAGTAATATAATCATTCATATAAATATTAGAAATATCTATTGGTATATTATAAATATAAATAAATATTATTATAAATTGAATATTATAAATTAATTACTAGTAAATATGAATTAACTATTATAAATATTATAATCAAATAATATTAATAAAACTAAGAGTGGCCAACCAAGACCACATGAACAAATGACAAAGAAGTAATATCTCAAAGACTAAAGTATATGTAATAAGCCGCCGCTTAGAAGGAAGATGAGCATATAAGGCCAAAGCGGTGATTTACAAATCAAAAACCCTTTGTAAATAAAGGAAAAGACAATGGGCTACACATTGATTAAGAAGCAAGCCAAGTAAGACAAAGACGACACCTGGAGGAATCGTTGCTCCCACCAAGGCAACCATTGATCAATAGCACTTAACAAAAATTAGTAAAATGATAATCAAAGAAGCTGATTAGTAAATCCAGTGCTGATGTTTAAGTTTCTATTAACAAAGGGTGACACCCCTTGACTACAGTGGCCCATGAAAGGATGTACCAGTTGATAGAAAGCATCCAATTAAAGGTATAAATACAACCGGTGGACATTTTGATAGGAGTATTGCAAATATGTGCCTAAGTAGTGTTGTCATTGATGTCAACATATCCTTGTTGCATTGATGTCAACTGTATCTTGTTTTGTTGCCTGTTTAGAAGACAGGAGTGTTGAGGATATTGAGAAAATTAATGAAGATCAATGTATGCGGACCACATGATTGTATAAAGGAATGTCTGAAGTATCTCCAGTCAATATTTTAAGGGTCCGCATGAATATTTGAAGGAGGAATGGCCATCTAAGTCCAACTGGGTTTTGCTATGATCAGAAGAGACAGAGTGATAGTAAATTGGTCTAGATTGTTCCACGTTAAAATATTATGATCTGCAGATCTAGAGGCATGTTTGGGAAGTCAACGTGTATCATTAACTCAAGTGGTTCTTGGTTTGGAGGTCTGCAAGCAATCTTTCTAGTGTGACAGTCATGGAAGACAGTGTTCTTGAGGTTCTGGATGAAGATGCAAGTGATTCTGATGATTTGGAGGAGTGTGGATGCTTTTTGTTGATTTTAGTGTACTTGTGGATGTCTCTAGATTAGGTAACTACTATGTTGAAGGTCTGCATTGAAGATTGAGCTTGTTTATAAAGATTTACTTATTGGTGTTGTTGTTCTTCCCAGTCTTGGCCAACTTGTTGATTTAAGAATGTTGCGGATGATCAAAGGGAATTTCTCTAGAGCATGGTGTGTTGTTGGAGGAAGATTCAAGTTTCAGCCATGTTTGGCTGATAATGTAATGATCCGCACTAAGTTTGGTTGACCTTGATGTTCATTCCAAGGTTGATGAAGTGTATAAATACTTGTTGAAGAGTTGTGGAAAATTATCCTTATGTGAAAATGTTCATATCCTAAGAAAGGAACAAAGGTAGAGCAGAGAGGAAGAAGTGCAGAGGATCAAGAGCTGTAAAGGATGAAGATATAGTGAACAATTTGTTAAGGAGTAGAGTAGAAATTGTGAGCCTTCAAAAGGACTAAATGAGGCATGGAATAGATGCTATCTCTTAGTTCATTATCTCTATAATAAACTCAATTCTTGTAGGCAGTGAGCCTCCTGTAGCAAGTGAGCCTCTTTTGAGCAGTGAGCTTCGGGCAGTGCACCTGAAGTCATGTGCCTTCTATTTTCTTAAAGTACTTTTAATAGGGTACAAATATTTGTGGGTTAACCCCCACCATGGTTTTCCCTTAACTGGGTTTCCACGTAAAAATCTTGGTGTTATGTGTATTAATTTGTTTCTGCTCATGTGTTGATGAATCATGCATTAAATGTTTACATCATTAATCAATTTTGAATGATAAAGAAGAATTAATTGTTGCAAGTATTAAAGGTTAGGGACAACTGATTCACCCCCCCTCTCAGTTGTCTAGACTATTTCCAACAATTGGTATCAGAGCAGCTTCCTCTAGAAGAAGCTTAAATGCCCAAGGAGATCCAGAATGTCGACCTACAAGAAGGATAGTCTAAGGTTTGATGGAACAAACTACACTATTTGGAAGAGTCACATGGAGTGTCATTTGCAATGCATGGGTGATTCTTATTGGTTGATAACTAAGGATGAGTATAAGCCTCTGGAGAAAGGTCCTTCAACTCTAGATGAACTCAAAGATGCTGAAAACAACCTTCAAGCTAAAGAAGCCTTGTTGATTGTCCTGACTGATTCAGAAATGACAAATGTCTTTGGACTGAAAATAGCTCATCAAATCTGGAAAAAGTTGGAGAATCTTTATGAAGGTGATGAACATGTCAAATGTGCCAAACTACAAAGTTTGAGAGGAAAATTTGAAAATCTAAGGATGAGTGAAGATGAAAATATCACAATCTACATGCAAAAGATAAATGAACTTGTGTGTGGTATCAGGTGTACTGGTGGAACATTGGAAGAATTAGAGATTGTGTCAAAAGTGCTTAGATCTTTACCTGATTCATATAAGCATAAGGTTGCTACTATAGAGGAGATCAGGATTGTCTCAACAGTTACAAGAGTGATCTGGTTGGCAAGCTCTCAGCTTTTGAATTAAGTGAATTTGGTGACTCACTTCCTAAGTCTAAATTTGCATTCAAGGGTAGTGTTCATGGGAAGCAAAGATATGATCTGAGTGAGAACTCTTCAAGAAGAACAATCAGATTTGAAGACAAGGAAGGATTTTGAAAATGGTGAAACTGAGCTTGATGATCTTGAAGCCCTTTTTGCGAAGAGATTTCCAAGAGGATATGGTAAGTATTAAGGAAAGTTACCATTCAAATCTTTTAATTGTAATAAGATTGGTTATTTTGCCTCAAGGTGTCCAAAGAGGGTTTCAAAGCCAAACCCTAACAAATCTAGAACTCAGAAGAAATGCTACTATGTCCAAGAAGCTGGTGAATAAGGAGTCATAGATGATGAATCTGATCATGGAGGTTCCACTGATAATGATTGGGTGTTCATTGCTATTAAAGAGGAAATTTGGTGCCTATTGAACCTACTAGCTGTGAAAATGCATAAAGTGCTTTGGATGCTCAGATTGTGGAAAAAGATGAATGGGTGATTGACAGTGGTTGTTCTCATCATATGACTAGTGACAAAAGTAAGTTTGTGAGCTTTGAAAAATATGAAGGTGGACTTGTGAAGTTTGGAGACAACTCAACTGGTAGAATTCGTGGTAGAGGATCCATCTCTTTTGATGGTAAGAATAACACTAATGATGTTCTATATTTGGAAGGTTTGAAGCATAATCTTCTTAGTGTTGGACAGTTAGTTGACAAGGGTTATGATCTCCGATTCAAGGATGGAAAATGCAGAATCCTGGAAAGATCTAAAATTGAGATTGCATCTGGTACTTAGACTAGAGGTAACATCTTTCATTTAAGTAGCTCTTATAGAAGTTGCCTAATTGCTCAAGTTGATCAGAGTTGGATCTAGCATAGGAGAATGTGTCATGTGAATTTTGATAATATTGTCAAGATAAGTTCCACCCAGGCTATAAGAGATCTTCCAAGACTTGTGAAACCCACTGATAGCATGTGTAGAGAATGTCAATTGGGTAAACAGAGTAGAAATTCATTCAAGAGTAAAGAATAGTCGTCAGGTGGTTTGTTGGAACTTGTGCATACTGATCTTTGTGGTCCTGTTAGAATTAGGAGTGTGCAAGGAGACAGATATTTTATGTTGCTGATTCATGATTACTCCCAGATGATGTGGGTAACCTTCTTGAAATAAAAATCAGAAGCTCTTAACAAATTCAAAGTATTCAAGGTTATGGTTGAAAATGAGATTAGTGTGAAGTCAAAATGTCTGAGATCTGATAGAGGTGGAAAATTTACCTCCGGTGAGTTTGATTCATTCTATGAAAAGCAAGGGATAAAAATATAGTTATTTGCTCCTAGGACTCCTCGGTAGAATGGAGTTGTGGAGAGAAAGAACTGGACAATTCAAGAAGCAGCCAGGACCATGATGATGGAAGAAAATGTTCCTCAAGTCTATTGGAGAGAAGTTGTGAGTACCGATGTCTACACTCTTAACCAGGTTAGATCAAAGGCAATTCTGGTAAGACTCCCTATGAACTGTGGTTTGGTCATCCTCCTACTGTAAAATATTTTAGAGTTTTTGGTAGTAAATGCTATATCAAAAGAGATGAGGATCTTGGCAAGTTTGATGCAAGAAGTGATGAAGGAATATTTCTTGGGTACTCCACTCAAAGCAAGGCATATCGGTGCTTTAACAAGAGATTAAAAAATATTATTGAAAGTACTAATGTCAGAGTTGATGAAAGCAAGGAGAGACCTTCCAGGTCTTGTAGATATGATTCAGATGATCAAGATGAAAGTCAAACTCATGGAAGGCAAGCTCAAACCCAGACTCAGATCCAGAGTCATCCTGAAAGCTCAGTAACTCAAGAAGATAGTGCAGATATTAAGGAACAAGATCAAAGAACAGAAGCTCAAGCAATTCCCAAAACTCCCAGGTATGTAAGACAGAATCATCCTGAAGATCAAATCATAGGAGATAGAAATCAAGGTGTTCAAACTAGGAGAAGAATTGCTGAAGATTAGGAGAAGATTTGTTTGATTTCAAAAATTGAACCAAAATCAATAAGTGAGGCTTGCAATGATGAAAATTGGGTAAAAGCAATGGAAGAAGAACTAATGCAAATTGAAAAGAATCACACTTGGGATCTTGTTCCTAGACCTAAAGACAAAAATGTGATTGGAACAAAATGGGTCTTCCGGAATAAACTAAGTGGAGATGGTGAAGTTGTAAGAAACAAAGTAAGGTTGGTATGCAAAGGATATTCTCAAGTAGAAGGAATTGATTTTGAAGAAACTTTTTCTCCGGTGGGAAGAATAGAAGAAGTCAGATTATTTCTTGCATTTACTACTTATAAAGAGTTCAAGGTATATTAGATGGATGTCAAGTCATCATTCTTGAATGGAGATTTAGAAGAAGAAGCCTACATTGAGCAACCAGAAGGATTTCATTTGTCTGATCAAAAAGATATGGTCTGCAGATTGAGGAAAGCTATGTATGGACTCAAACAAGCCCCAAGAGAATGGTATGCAAGATTAGATAAGTATCTGGTAAAATTAGGCTTTAGTAAAGGCACTGCTAACAATAATCTTTACTTCAACATTGATCATGAGCATATCCTAGTTGTTGAAGTATTTGTTGATGATATCATTTTTGGTGGAAATGAGAGCATGTGTAAAATATTTGCTGATCAGATGCAAGGTGAATTTGAGATGTCAATGTTTGGTGAAATGAACTTCTTCTTAGGTCTGTAGATCACTCATTCAGATAAAGGTATCTTCATATCTCAATCTAAGTATGTGAGAGAGTTGCTGAAAAAGTTTGGAATGGAAGATTCAAAGCCAGTAGGTACACCTATGATAACCAAGTGCAAGTTGAGTAAAGATGATGTCTCTCCTAAGGCAAATCAGAAAAGATATAGATCAATGATTGGTGGACTACTTTATTTGACTCAGACCAGACCTAATATTATGAATGCAGTTGGACTTGTTGCTAGATTTTAAGTTGATCCTAAAGAATCCAATGTGGTAGAAGTAAAGAGAATTTTTAGATATCTCAAAGGGACACTTGACTATGGCTTGTGGTATCCAAAAGATAATAAATTCACTCTTCATGCATATATTGATGCTAATTGGGCAGGAGATGTGAATGATAGGAAAAGTATTAGTGGTGGTGCATTCTTCTTGGGGAGAAGATTGGTTTCTTAGTTGTGCAAAAAGCAAGAGGCAATATCTCTATCTACTATAGAAGCAGAGTACATAGCAGTAGCAAGTAATTACACTCAAGTTTTGTGTATGAAACAAATGTTGAAGGATATCAGAGTGGTATTTGAGGAGCCTTTTACAATCTTCTATGATAATTCAAGTGCAATTAACATCTCCAAAAATCTAGTGTTGCATTCAAAGACAAAACACATATCCATCAAGTTTCATTTCTTGAGAGAGAAGGTAAATGATAATGAAGTCAAATTAGAGTTTGTTTCTTCAAAGGATCAAATTGTAGATATATTCACCAAGCCTCTGCCTAAGGATACTTTTGAGTATCTCAAAGAGAAGTTAGGGGTTCTTACCCCTCCTGATCAAAACTAAAGATGCACTAGGGTGCATCAATCTGGTGGAACTCACAGTCATCTTGTGATCTAGATTGATGTTAAGAGGATACTACTCAGGGGGAGTAGTCAATATACAAATTAACTGGAGATCAGTCTAAAACTCAAAGGGGAAGAAATAATTGCAAATATGTGCCCTTTGCCATTGATGTCAAATGGGGAGAGAAGTCATGTGAAAAACTAGTTGCTGATGAAAGGGGGGCAATGAAGAAAGTGGTTGCAGAAGTGATAAGAGAAAGGGGGAGAAGTTCTTGTCTTGATGGATGAATCAATTTTTCACATCATATGTTTCCATCAATGACAAAGGGGGAGATTATTGCAAATATGTGCCTAAGTAGTGTTGTCATTGATGTCAACATATCTTTGTTACATTGATGTCAACTGTATCTTGTTTTGTTGCCTATTTAGAAGACTGGAATGTTGAGGATATTGAGAAAATTAATGAAGATCAATGTATGCAGACCACATGGTTGTATAGAGGATTGTCTGAAGTATCTCTTGTCAAGATTTTAGGGGTCCACATGAAGATTTGAAGGAGGATTGTTCCACGTTGAAATTTATGATTTGCGGATCTAGAGGCATGTTTGGGAACTCAGTGTGTATCATCAACTCAAGTGGCTCATGCTTTGGAGGTCCACAAGCAATATTTCTAGTGTGACAGTCATGGCAGATAGTGTTCTTGAGGTTCTAGATGAAGATGCAAGTGATTTTGATGATTTGGAGTGTGGATGTTTTTTGTTGATTTTAGTGTGCTTGTGGAAGTCTCTGGATTGGGTAACTGCTATGTTGAAGGTCCGCATTGAAGATTGAGCTCGTCTATGAAGATTTACTTATTGGTGTTGTTTTTCTTCCCAGTCTTGGCTGACTTGTTGATTTAAGTATGTCACAGATGGTCAAAGGGCATTTCTCTAGAGCGTGGCATGTTGTTGGAGAAAGATTCAAGTTTCAGCCATGTTTGGCCGACAACATAATGATCCACACTAAGTTTGGCCAACCTTGATGTTCATTCCAAGGTTGATGAAGCATATAAATACGTGTTGAAGAGTTGTAGAAAATTATCCTTATGCGAAAATGTTCATATCCTAAGAAAGGAACAGAGGCAAAGAAGAGAGGAAGAAGTGCAGAGGATCAAGAGCTGTAAAGGATGAAGATATAGTGAACAATTTGTTAAGGAGTATAGCAGAAATTGTGAGCCTTCAAAAGGACTAAACTAGGCATGGAATATATGCTATCTCTTAATTCATTATCTCTGTAATAAACTTAATTCTTGTAGGTAGTGAGACTCATGTAGGTAGTGAGCCT
The DNA here is from genome assembly GCA_027924645.1 of Cunninghamia lanceolata. Taxonomy (NCBI): domain Eukaryota; kingdom Viridiplantae; phylum Streptophyta; class Pinopsida; order Cupressales; family Cupressaceae; genus Cunninghamia; species Cunninghamia lanceolata. Next base: position 1,630,949 of record BSBN01001197.1, on the reverse strand, counting down.
CTTTTGAGCAGTGAGCTCTGGGTAGTGTGCCCGAAGGCATGTGCCTTCTATTTTTTAAAGTACTTTTAATAGGGTATAAATCTTTGTGGGTTAACCCCCACCATGGTTTTCCCTTAACCAGGTTTCCACATAAAAATCTTGGTGTTATGTGTATTAATGTGTTTCTGCTCATGTGTTGATGAATCATGCATTAAATGTTTACATCATTAATCAGTTTTGAATGATAAAGAAGAATTAATTGTTGCAAGTATTAAAGATTAGGGACAACTTATTCACCCCCCCTCTCAATTGTCTAGACTATTTCCAATAAGGAGATCATCTCATATATGGAGTAGGCGATGTAGCAAGGATAGAAGAATTAATCTTAGAGGAATTTGACTTATTAACAAAATCCAAAGAACAACTTGAAATGGTGGCAATTTGTGTGAGGACAAATTATTTATTCTATTTTTGTGAGTAGCTATTGAATCATGTTATGCACCTCATAATACATCAAAGTTCAAGTTGTAGGCAGGAATGTGGATGAACACCCATTCATGATAGTTAATGAGCTTCCAGCTGTCGTAAATTCATCATTGTATGTCTTCAACTTAGATGTCTAACTTGTCTAGCCATGACAATTGTAATTGGATCAATCAAATGATCTACTTTGATTTCTATAAAGTGGCACATGGGAGCTTGACAACCTATTCATGGAAATGATGATTAAAAGCATTTATAGCCATTGAATCTTGTTGATTGTATTTAACGAGGATCTAGCTATATACTTCAAGGGATCAATTGATCACTTCCTCATCTAATACATTCTACCTACAATCATAACAATCACAACTTCTTCATTCATTACATCTGGTATCCATCGAATAGCATCAGCAAATTACAATACAACAAATCATAGAATCTTATCTTCACTACTTCTAATCAGGAAATCAATTCAGCTCTTCAACCAATCATCGATCAGGAATAAAAGACACTCATCATGGGATTTAGTGGATAGCAACAACGCCAAAGAGAAACATTTAAACACAAATGAATATCCTTCATTATTGCAAGCCTCACGGTGCCAAGACATACATATAAAGGTATGTTCTTATCTTCAATCTTAATATTATCATAAGTTGACTATAGTAACAGTTATGAATGCTTAAGTAGGAATAATATCTTATTATAGCAAGTAACATAAGTAGAAGAATATGATCGCTAATGCTACATGGGATGAACATTAGGAATATGTGTGTAAATGAAAGTTAGAATACATTAGAAAGATTATCATAGAAAGATAAGAAAAATACTATCATGAGTAGAGAGAATAGACTAAAATATAGAATGAGAATATTTATATTCCTAGTGTTATGAAAATATCCATAATCATGGTAAAATAAGAATGAATAGCCTAAGAATATTATGAAGAATGTTTAAATGATAAATGATTCTTATAAAGAGCATATTGAATATTGCCAAGAGATGTGAACAACAATCATGAGATAGTAAAGATAACTCTTATAAGTGTAATTCATAATCATGGACTACCTAGGATGAGAAAGTAGGCCTCATCATTAATCAACCTACACACCATATAAGTTGAGACCGATGGTTAGGGTAGGCAATTGGCCTAACGGTGGGTAACGCTTGAGTTGGTGATGTAAGGAAAGCATAGGTGCGGAAAATAGCTTCCCTAATGTTAATTCCCAGGGGACAGTGTAGACCAGTCACTTTTTAAATTTCAATAACACAGATGAATGCACAAGAGAAACCAAAATAGACAATATTCAGAACACAGACACACAGAATTACGTGGGAAAACCCTTACGGGTAAAAAACCCACCACCACAAGAAAACAATCTTTATTACAGTAAGATATACAGTTACAATAATGAACTCAGCTTCTTGCTCTGGTGTTTGATTCTCGACCTCATACCCAGTTTGCTTCACTGTACATTTATAGAATGAACCTTTATTCAAGTCTCAACATTATAATACCAACAACACCTGTAGACTTATCATTCTATTTCCAGTCTGTAATAACAGGAGTTGTTACCCACTTCTGCTCTAACTGATAGAACAAATTCACTAGGCGTTGCTGCCATCTAACCGTCGCAACGGTTCATATTTCAGTGAGATGATTAGTCCCACATGTACCAAGTCACCGATGACTTCGCAGTTTATAACCGCCAACAAATGAAAGGCTATTGTCGGCAATTTTGTTGCCGACAATACCAAGCCTCCAAGCCTCCAAGTCCATCGGCATAACAACTCCCATTGGCTCTCAGACTTCACCTTCCACTGATGAGCAAAGTCTCCCCGATCACCACGGTTACCATTGGAATAACTTTCACCATCGGCACAAGGATTAGCTCCCGCTCTGACAGTGCTCTGTCTCACCGATACCTCCATCGGGATAACTGCATTACATCAGCTCATAACCTTTCGGCTATGCTGACAGGTATTCTCTTGCCGATAGACATACGCCATCTGAGTGACTAACTCATGTTGGAGTAACACCCCAAAGTTTGGCCGATAGGCCTTGTCTTGCCGACGACCTACCCATAACCTTCGTCAGAGTGACTAGTGTCCATCGGCCCAGAGATATAATGCTTCACCGATGGTCTTCATCTCACCGATGGTCACTATAAAATAAGTCATCGGTGGTCTTCAACACGGTCCTGCCGATATCACTTCGTCACAGCGATGCCAACTTCGCATGTCCTCGAAACAATGAACCAAGGAACCATTGAACTAAAGTCATTGAACCTACCAAATGAACTCCAAAAAGATTCAACGAAGAGGTTCAAAGAATAGGTTCAACAAGGAGGTCAACAAAGAGGTTCAAGTAGTAATTTGAGACACAAGGTCTCTTCAATCTCCCACTTGTCGAAGAGATTACTGCTACCTCTTAGTCCTCATTCGATTATTGAGAACTATGGGCCCAAAGACCCATTTCATCTGAACACCATTTGAACTTGGCCGTGCTCACTGGTTTAGTTAAGGCATCAGCGACATTTTCCAAAGTGTCAATTTTTTTCAGCTTCACCTTCTTGTCTTCCACCATATCACGAACAAAGTGATATTGGACATCAATATGTTTTGTCCTAGCATGAAATGTAGGATTCTTTTCCAAACAAATGGCACTTTGACTGTCACAGTGAATTTGAATTTGCCCTGCATTAAAACCAACATTAGAACACAACCTTTTCAACCAAACAGCTTCTTGGCATGCACGAGTAGCTGCCATGTACTCTGCCTCTGTTGTGGACAATGTGACTACAGCCTGTCGCTTGCTCATCCAACTGATAGCACCACCATGTAACATGAACACGTATCCATGGGTGGATCTCCCACTGTCAATGTCCCCTGCCCAATCAGAATCAACATATCCCTAAATGTTGATAGATCTCTTAGACCCTTCTGAGTTTCCATGATAGCAAATAGCATAGTCAGCAGTTCCCTTCAAATACCTCATAACTCTTTTCACAGCATCCCAATGTGATCTGCCCAGATTCGCCATAAACTGGCTCAAAATTCCCACTGCTTGGGCAATGTCTGGTCTTGTATAGACCATTGCATACATTAAACTGCCAACAGCACTTGCATAAGGTACCCTCTTCATGTCATCAATGTCATTTGAAGATTCTAGATAATCTTCAACAGATAATTTCATTCCCTGCAAAACTGGAACAACTAACTGTTTAGAATCAGACATATGAAACTTATCAAGAACATTGGTAATATACTTCCTCTGGCTGAGCCAAATTTTTCTCTTAGATCTGTCCCTTTTGATCTCCATTCCCAAAATGTACTTTGCTGCCCCCAGATTTTTCATTTCAAATTTCAAGGACAACTGAGATTTTAATTCTGAGATCATCCCCTTACCATTGCCAATGAACAACATGTCATCCACATATAGTGCAATTATAAGAATCTGATCACCTTTAGTTTTATAATAAACACAATGATCAGATTTAGATCTCACATACCCCAAGGATAAAACATACGTATCAAACTTTTGATACCACATTCTAGGAGACTGTTTCAAACCATAAAGAGACTTCTTAAGTTTACATACCAGATGTTCTTTACCTTTTTCCACAAAATGCTCTGGCTAGGACATATAAATTTCTTCTTCAAGGTCTCCATGAAGAAATGCTGTTGTCACATCCATCTGCTCAATTTCAAAATCATATGCTACTGCAAGTGACAACAGAAATCTAATGGATGTTAGCTTAGCTACAGGAGAAAAAATTTCTCCATAATCAATACCTTCCTTTTGGGAATACCCGTTAGCAACCAGTCTTGCCTTGTACTTTTCAATACTACCATCTGGACCATATTTCTTCTTAAATACCCACTTACATTCTACAGGTTTTCTTCCTTCAGGCAAGGGCACCAGATCCCAAGTTTCATTCTTCTCCAATGATGTCATTTCACTATGCATGGCTTCCAACCAAGAATCAGAATCAGGTACACTAATAGCTTCTTTCACAGTCCTAGGTTCATCAGTATCAGTAAGTAAAGCATAGGCACAAGTTGAGTCAAGTACTGAAAATCCATACCTATCTGGTTGTCTTCTTTCATGTGTAGATCTCCTCAAAGGTTGAGGTGTAGGTTCAGGTTCTTCCTCTGGATCAGAATCTTCAGAGCTACTTGAACTCTCATCTGAACCATCTACACTTGGTGCTTGTTGTTCCTCTTTTATAGGGGTCAGAGGAACATTCACAACACTTTTTTCTTTCTTTTCTTCTGTCTTTTCCGGCTGAGGATCAACAACCAATGGTTTCAGCTCTCTGAAAATTACATTCCTGCTGTAGATTACCTTTTCAGTTTCAGGATTCCAAAGCTTGTACCCTTTAATACCGACTCCATAGCCAACAAAGATACATTTAACTGCCTTGCAATCCAACTTAGATCTTTTAACTTCAGGAATATGAGCATATGCCTCACAGCCAAAGACTCGAATATGTCTTAGAGAGGGCTTCTTACCAGACCATGCTTCCATAGGTGTCTTATCAACCAATGCTGAAGTAGGAGAACGATTCAGCAAGTAACAAGTTGTAGCAACTGCCTCAGCCCAGAACTTCTGTTCAAGACCAGCATAACTCAACATACTTCTTGCTTTCTCCATCAACGATTGATTTAACCTTTCAGCAACTCCATTCTGTTGTGGAGTATAAGGTGTAGTTTTATGCCTTTTAATTCCATGGTCTACACAATACTTATCAAAATCTGCATTGCAATATTCACCACCGTTATCTGTTCTCAAGCATTTTAGTTTTCTACCAGTCTAATTTTCCACAAGAGTTTTAAATTCTTTAAATCGACTGAACACTTTTGATTTATTTTTCAAAAAATATACAAATGCCCTTCTCGAATAATCATCAATGAACGATACGTAGTATCTTGACTTAGATAAAGAAGGAACATCAACTGGACCAAAAACATCAGAATGCACATAGTCCAGAACACCAGAAGATTTATGAGAACTAGAGTAAAACAAAACATGGTTTTGCTTTCCATATATACAATGTTCACAGAAATCAAACTCCAGATTACAATCAATCAGCCCATCTACCAGGTTTTTGTTTTTCAAGGTTTTTAAGCCTTTTTCACCTATGTGACCAAGTCTATGATGCCAGAGCATTGTTTTCTCTGCAGGAAGTTTAACTTCCATAGAATTTACATCATGTGTTACAATAGTAGCTTTTCCAGATTTTGCAGAGACATTATTACAGCACACTGGTTTAGCATCTAACCTATACAGAGTTCCAATGCGTTCACCTTTTGCCAGAACAATAGAACCTCTAGTCATCTTACAGCCACCATCCACAAAAGTAACTTGCACTCCAACATCATTAAGCTTACTAACAGAAAGTAAATTTTGAGCCAGACCTGGTATATGAAGAACTCCATTCATTCCCTTTATTCTACCATCTGGGAACTGGATTCTAACTTGACCTCGGCCAACAATTTCCAGCGTTGAGTCACTAGCCAGGAACACCTTGCCACCAGCATATGGTTCATACTTAGTGAACCACTCTTTATGAGATGTCATATGAAAAGATGCTCCTGAATCAATCAGCCAAACATCTTCAGAAGCAGGTGTTGCCAGAGCAGCAATGAAAGCATCAGCATCACTGTATGAAGACTCAGAGTCAGAGAAGTTCTTCTTCTTCTTTTTCTCCTCTTTGCAGTCTTTCTTGACATGACCTTTCTGCCCACAATTCCAGCACTTCACCTTGGACTTCTTGCCAGGAGATTTTGATTTCCCCTCTGATTTGGACTTAGACTTCTTGTCCTTCTTCTTGTCTCTTTCCTTTGATCTACCATGAACTGATAGAGCCTCTTTGGCCATTCCAGAAGACTTCCTCCACATCTCTTCAGACAACAGAGAGGTAACAACAGTTTCCTGTGAAAACGTAGTTGTTGTACTTCCAATAGCCATCACCAGATGGTCCCATGAGTCAGGTAAGGAACATAACAGAAGCATACAACGATCCTCCTCTTCTATTTTTACACCTATAGATGTCAACTAAGCAACAATTGTATTGAATGCACTCAGATGTTCAGCTACAGATGCACCTTCATCGATCTTCAGAGAATACAATTTCTTTCTGAGGAAAAGTTTATTTACCAAGGACTTGCCCTGATAAATATTATTCAACTTCTTCCACAAATCACTTGCAGACTTCTCCTCATGGATGTTTAATAGAAAAGAGTCAAATAAACTCAGTCTTATCAGTCCTTTGGCTTTTCTGCATATCAGATCCCAATCTTCTTGCTTCATGCCTGTAGGTTGAACTCCAGACACAGCAACCCAAAGATCTCTATAGACTAACATGTCTTCAACTTTAATTTTCCACAACTCAAAGTTTGTGCCATTAAATTTCTCAATGTCTATTTTGTCTGATGTACTAGCCATCTTTATTTAATTTAAAAAATAACACTCTAAAGAACTCCCACACAACAGAATTAACACAAAAAACCCAAACTACTGACAAGGATAACACAACTGGCTAGGCTCTGATACCACTTGTAAGGAAAGCATAGGTGCAGAAAATAGCTTCCCTAATGTTAATTCCCAGGGGACAGTGTAGACCAGTCACTTTTTAAATTTCAATAACACAGATGAATGCACAAGAGAAACCAAAATAGACAATATTTAGAACACAGACACACAGAATTACGTGGGAAAACCCTTACGGGTAAAAAACCCACCACCACAAGAAAACAATCTTTATTACAGTAAGATATACAGTTACAATAATGAACTCAGCTTCTTGCTCTGGTGTTTGATTCTTGACCTCATACCCAGTTCGTTTCACTGTACATTTACATAACGAACCTTTATTCAAGTCTCAACATTATAATACCAACGACACCTGTAGACTTATCATTCTATTTCCAGTCTGCAATAACAGGAGTTGTTACCCACTTCTGATCTAACTGATAGAACAAATTCATTAGGCGTCGCTGCCATCTAACCGTCGCAATGGTTCATATTTCAGTGAGACGATTAGTCCCACATGTACCAAGTCACCGATGACTTCGCAGTTTATAACCACCAACAAACGAAAGGCTATTGTCAGCAATTTTGTTGCCGACAATACCAAGCCTCCAAGCCTCCAAGTCCATCGGCATAACAACTCCCATCGGCCCTCAGACTTCACCTTCTACCGATGAGCAAAGTCTCCCCGATCACCACGGTTACCATCAGAATAACTTTCACCATCAGCACAAGGATTAGCTCCCGCTCCAACAGTGCTCTGTCTCACTGATACCTCCATCGGGATAACTGCATTACATCGGCTCATAACCTTTCAGCTATGCCAACGGGTATTCTCTTGCCAATAGACATATGCCATCGGAGTGACTAACTCCTGTCAGAGTAACACCCCAGAGTTTGGCTGATAGGCCTTGTCTCGCCGACGACCTACCCATAACCTTCGTCGGAGTGACTAGTGTCCATCAGCCCAGAGATATAATGCTTCACCGATGGTCTTCGTCTCACCAATGGTCACTATAAAATAAGTCATCGGTGGTCTTCAACACAGTCCTGTCGATATCACTTCGTCACAGCGATGCCAACTTCACATGTCCTCGAAACAATAAACCAAGGAACCGTTGAACTAAAGTCGTTGAACCTACCAAATGAACTCCAAAAAGATTCAATGAAGAGGTTCAAAGAATAGGTTCAACAAGGAGGTCAATGAAGAGGTTCAAGCAGTAATTTGAGACACAAGGTCTCTTCAGGTGAGATATCACCCCTCTGAGCTAAGTAAATAAGCCCTTGTCCCAAGTTGGTGAAACATCACCCCTCTGAGACAAGTGGAGAGGCCCTTGTCTCAAGCTAGTGAAACATCACCCCTCCGAGACAAGCGGATAGGCCTTTGACTCAAGCTGGTGAAGCCCTTCACCCCTCCAAGTCAAAGGAGAGAAACATTGGACCCATGGCAATATTTCACCCTAACAAACCCTCTCTTGTTGGGTGAGTGATCTGATTAATGTGTAGGACCAAGTATGTCTCTCCCGAGGCAAATCATGAAACATGTATAGTAGATATAGAGAAAGATATTATGCATATAGATTATAATTATAAGGTTTGATTTAATATATATTTGTGGTTAATGAAATGGGATAAGAAGGATTGAATTCTAATGTACTCTTTTACAAGTTGAAATTGTTTGCAAGGTTACAAAAATTTTGACTTGCTAGAAGGGGACATTACATCCCTCTACTCATGAAGTAGATATCCATAACTTTCAATTCTTAGACACGAAGTTGGTAGAAACGGCCAAAAAATAAAAGGTGACCAGAGAACAACTTGAGGAGTAGATTCATGCTTTGAACTCTTACATCAAATCCATTGTGGATACATCAATCCAACCATTGAGTGTTTAATGCCTCTTTTTTCAAGACTTTGGAAATAATTAAATAATTAAAAATTAAGTTGTCGAAAAAGTAACTTCACATTATGATTTAAAACATGACTTATTTTTAATTATTTAAAGGGTTGTAAAAAGTGATTTTAAAAGGTGACTTAAGTTTTTTTCTAAAGTGTCACTAGGTGTGGGGCTACAAAAGTGATTATTTAAAAAAAAACTATTTTATTATTAGAGGGAAAGTGAAAATAAATGGAAATAATAGTTTATTCCCTCATTGTGCCTATAAAAGGAGTTGTGCTTTGGAACAGGTGACATGAATTTGATAAACCAAAACCCCTATTCAAGATTGACCTTTGTGCATCTTTCTTTTTCCTAGGACGAAAACCCTATTGGCAAGAATGATTTCGAGGACAAAAACTCTATTAGTCATTTGAGAGATTCCATTCAAGAATTTCCTTTGAGCTAAATGATTTGTGCCAAATGTTGTTAGTGTGAAGTTTTATTTTCCAAATATTTAGTTTTCAATGGTGGTTTTTAGTATTTTGGGTTTGAAAAGATTTTCTAAGTTTGCAATGTGTTCCAAATTGCCATGTGAGTATTTTACTTATCGAGAAAATACAAAAATATCAGTGTGTGATTTCTAGATTATTGTGTGTGTGACTTCCAAATTATTGTGTGTGTGACTTCCAGATTATTATGTATTTGAGATTCTGTGGCTTTGGTAAGTAGAGTATATATATATATATAATTTTGAAAGAAAAATTTATTATTTAATTTTGAAGAGGCAGATGGCTCTTGAATGAGTCGTACCAATATTATCTTAAAGAGTCATACCATATTTAAACCTTGCTTCAACCAACAAGTTTCAATTCATTGGTGACGTACTCTTTTAGGAATCCTTCCAAGACTACTGTACAAGTGTATAAGGGAGTGATTGAAGTTTTTAAAAGAGTTGAAGTTTATAAAAATGAATCACAACCTTTGTTTGGTAGTGGGAGACAAGGTCTGACCACACCTTGACTCAACATAAAAGACAAAAAAAGCTAGTTTCAACTAAACCCAGCCCTTGGAAAGGCTTTTTAAGCTGCTAACAAAAGACAAATCAGGTTTTCAATATATTCTATGTCTTGTGGCTGCCATGTCAGCAGCTACAACTTGGTTTTGTTGGGGAAATTAGTTTATAAGACAGTCATACAAGTAATAAAGGGGCGGTGATTAATATTTGTTGAAGTTTAATGCTTATATGAATGGTTTTGATGTGCCATACCATCACAAAAGGGGGCAATAAATTAGTAGTTCTAATTATTTTAGTTTGGGATTGATTTCTAAAGGTAATATGAATGGCCATACCAATCATTAATTGAGCAGTACCAATTTTTAAAGTGCATATTTTAGTGTTACAAGTGTGCAGATCAGATTTTTAGTAGAAACACAAAGAGGGACACTATACAGATTTATGTTTATATCATATTTTAATCAACTTATTAGAGTATAGTAGCAAGGAAGTAGTTTATTGAAAATTATTAGTCCAGCTACAACACTTAACCTTCACTGACAGCTCAATCCAGGTAATTATCTTATGTGATTTTAGTTTGCTTGCCAACTGTTTAACAAAATGTCTACTTTCAGCATGTTGGATATGTTGGCAAGAGACACTATATGGATTCATGGTTGTTGTCATTGATGGCAACAAAGGTCATCCCACATATCCGCAAGTCATGATGTGTCTCTACCAGAAGTCAGAATAAAGATTGTTGTGGTCCGGTGAACAAGAACAGAGCATGTGGCAAGGTCCGACAGATTGGTCCGGATCTTTCAGAGGAAGTGTCTTGGTGCAGTGTGCATTTGGGGAAGTCAAGAGGACTACCTTGAGTGGTATATTCCAAGGATTTAGCCTCCGGTGATGGACAAGGAAAAAGATATGAACAGTTGAGTACCGGATTCTTGAGAGACAGTGAAAACAGAGGAAGAACTGACTGACAGAGTATCAGACTACTTTCCGGATGTGTTATTGTTGATGATAAAGGTTGTGAAGGCATGAATCATGTTTGGCCGACATGATTAATGATATCTACAAGTATATGCTTGATCCGCATTGCTTGGTGAGCAAGGATTCAGCCGACAGAACAGAGTTTGTAAGAAACTAGACTGTTCCGGATGCCGACTAGAAAGGTGATGAAATTACTTGTACGGATATATATAGAGGATGGATTTAGTTGTGAAGGGCGTGATGATGTTAAGAATATATACGAAGAAGAGCAGAACAGAGCAGAAGTACCAAGACAGATCCGGTATGTGAAAGTATAGCAGAATAAAGAACAGAGAAAAGATGAAGTGTAGCAGATCAGTGTACTAAGCCTAACCGGAACTAAACTCCAGCATATGCAGATGCTTTCAATCAGTTCAAGACTGTGATTCTTATCACTTTGTAGACAGTGTGTCTTCTTATAGGCAGTGGGCCTCTTGTGAGCAGTGTGCTCGGGCAGTGAGCCCTAATTGGCAAGTGCCATTTTGTAATTTCCTATTCTTCTAACAGAGAATAATTTTGGGTTAATCACCCCGTGGTTTTCTCCCTTAACAGGGTTTCCACGTCAAAAATACTGTGTCATATGTTTCTTATTTCATGGTAATGTTTTTGTGTTTGATTCAATGCTGCATTAATTAATAAGAAAACTCAAAAGGAAATAATTAGGATAACTGATTCACCCCCCCTCTCAGTTATCAACAATTGGTATCAGAGCTAAGTTCCTCCTAATAGAGCCTAACAGCTTGAGGAAGATCTGGGAGTTCAAATGGATGCATATGGTTTAAGAGAGCAACTCAAGACTGCCCTTGAGGATCTTGAACAGTCAAATTCTGAAGTCAATGAATTAAAGGAAAGACTCAAACAGGCTGATGAATTCATGAGAGAATTAAAAGACAAATTAAGTCTCTCTATGAAAAAGAGAAAGGAGCTACTCCAACAGTTGGCAAGACAAAGTGAAGAAAGCAATACAAATGAAGAATTGACTGAGCAAACCAAGTTATGTGAAAAGTTATCAAAAGAAGTCATTATGTTAAGACATGAAATGGAATCAGGAACTATAAAGTTTACTCAAGAGATTGAAGAAAAAAGAAAGGCTAAAGACAATCTAAAACAATCTCTTAAAGAAAAATCAGAAGAATGCCACCAGATGGACAGGATTATCAGACATCTTGAATCTGATCTTGAAGATGCCAAAGATAATGAAGAAAAACTTGAGGATCAAATTGCCTCTCTCAAAAGAGACCTTCAAACAGCAAATGAATATAAAGAGAAATTCAAGATAAGCTCTGCTCAACTTGAAGTTCTTCTTGGAAGTCAAAAAGGGACAGATGACAAGTATGGTTTGGGATATGAGAAAGGAGAAAGTTCCAAATCCGGTCAAAAGAATTTTGCATCAGAAAATCCAAGAAACAGGCCTAGAAGACCTCCGGTAAGACAGCCCAATGCTCAAAGATATTCATCTTTCAATGGATACTGCCACAGCTGCAACCACTTTGGTCACAAAGCTAATCAGTGCACAAAGAGAATGAATCAGATTAATTCATCCTTCTCCAGACAGTGCTTCAACTGCAAAAGGTATGGACACAAATCCCATGAATGCAGAAATATGCAAGTAAACAAATCATTCAAAGGTAGATGCTTTACATGCAATAGAGTAGGTCATATGGCTAATCAATGCAGATCAAGAGGATATCAGTCAATTATGCAAAGAAATGTTATTTGCCAAATCTGTAATAGGTCCGGTCATAATGCTAAAGTCTACAGAAGCAAGAATCAGGACAAAAGAGGTCCGGTGTATAATCAGAATCAAGACAAGGGTAAACAAAAGATGAATGTGGATGAAGTTAGGAATCAAATGAGCAAGATTTGGGTGAAGAAAAGTTCAGAGAATGTAGAGGTTGGATCCGCACCAGACTCTGGTGCTGATATTTCTTCCGAAAATTAAAAAACTAGCTCTGGCTTAGGGGGAGACTCAAAGAAATTCCTGTTCCCCCAGCCAATCAAGTGGTGCCTGATGTAGCACAAGATGCGGAGTAAAAATTTTAAAGATATAAGTCTTGAGACGATCCAAATAAGATTTCAGAGGTCCGCATGGAGTTATAAAGAAGCTGTGATCGATCAAGTAAGACCTGTTCCGGGAGATACTCCGGTATGACAGAGGATTACAAAAAGGTCCGAAGAGATCCGGAAGTGCACTATCTTATTCTGCGGATTGGACAGAGTGTTTGGGATGTTCTTTCAATGTGTCACCTCGATTTATTCATGACTGAAAGATCCGGATGATGTTCACAGATCAGGACTGATCCAGGATACTCCAAGCTATCCGGACAAGGCAAACCGGAATAATATAGGTGAAGCATTTATTGCAAACAGATATTAAGGTTTGCGGAGCAATATAAGGGATTTCTCAAAGATCATTTGCTCATTCTGCACTCAAGAAGAAGCGAAAAGTGGAGCTCTGCAACAAGATTCATCAAGCACACCAAAGATCTCCTGCCGAAGTCATTGCATAAAGAAATCAATCCCACCACTCCGTGCAAACCGAAGGCGCATAAGGTATTCTCTGTTTTTCATTATCTCACTGCAAATCTTTGAAGAATGGCTACTCCATATATAGTTAAGATCTCTGATAGACCTCGCCCCACATTCAAGAAACATCCTTACAAATCATTGGAGGTAGATCCACTAGGAGCCTTCTCTAGTGTTCCTCATGGTGTATTGCATACGGAAGATATTAGGGATTACATCCATGCGAATCTTGAAGACTTTGGAGAATCAAAGCTGATGGATATCTATCACAAACAATTGATAGATGACTCCTTTGAGATCAAACCTCAGTACAAGGCCATCCGGGACAAACACTTTGCACAGTGCATTCATTTCCCCTATTTTGAAGAAGATGAATGGGTCTGGTATGTACTAAGTAGAGTACATGACAACTTCCTATGGTTGAACCAGCCCTTCAAGATCACCAAAGATGCAATTAGGGCTGTAACCGGTCTGCACTCATCCGGTGGTTTACTTGTTCTCAAGTCTGTCAAAAATTAGATAGTTAGTGATGCAACCGGATCCAAGTTTGACAAGAGAGCTATGACAATTGATGACATCACTGAACCGGATGTCAAATTTGCAGCTATGATAATTGGTTACAAAATCTATCATTCCAGTAGGGAAAATTCAGTACCGGGAACTGCAATCTACACAGCTTATCAAATGTTAAAGGAGAATGCAGACTATGACTTGTGTGAGCTTCTTGTGAACCAACTCTTTGAAAATCTACAGAAGATCAAGAAGGACAAGAAAAACTCCTTCAAGTATGGCAATTTGATCCTTTGTCTCTTCTTCTACTACATGAATGAGCTTCCCGGATCCAGTGGATGGATATGGCAGAATGATAGACCGGTTGCCATCCAAATCAGAGACTATTTGCATGGACTTGGGGATGCTAAAGCAAGAAATACAGCTCTATGGGGATACTTCAAGAACTTCCAAAGCATGATGCATGCAAGAGAAAGAATACCCCAATCCCTTGTAGAAAAATACAAAGACACAGTATGCTTCATGGTTGAAACAGATCAGTGTCTAATGGAGGCAGTGGAGCCAAGGACTGTTTGGATCATGCCCATGGGGTATGAAGTGGATGAACAGATAGTAGAGCTGCATGTTCAACACATGCTAAGCCAGCCCAAAGATCCTAAGGCAGAAAGGTTTGGAACCTTTGAGGAACTGAGTGTAAAGATACATGTAGAACTCAGGGAACCGGAGATAAAGAGGAAGGTAAGAAAAGAAGTTGAGCATATTGCTCAAGGCCTAGGAATCTCAAAAGAGGCACTTGATGCCAGCCGGGAAAAGAGGAGGAAGGCTGAGGAAGAAGAGAAAAGTAAAGAAAGTGTTCCAGTTGAAACTCCCACCCGGACCAGATCATCAAAAAGATCTGCACCTCCCACAACCAAAAGTTCAAAACCGGAAGTCCAGGCATCCGGTAAAAGATCCAAGACAAAAGCCACAAGGGCTTATGAAAGCCAAAAGGATGAAGAGGAAACAGAGTCAGATGAGGGAGTAAAAGAAATAAAGAAGCAGAAGAAGAAAGGATCCGGTAAACCCTCCACAGGCCAAGACAAGGATGAAATGGTAGAGGTATCTGTTGAAAAGCCCACTCTGTCTCTAGAGAGTGTAATCAAGTCGGTCATGGTGGATGGAAACCTTCAACCAATGACTGAATTTTATGATGACTACAGTGAGGCTGACCAAAAGATTCTGCAGGAAGCCACAGTCAAATATCTGAACATATACAATAAGGCTTTCATTGAGATCATATCTCTTATTCCTAAAAGTCTAGAAAAGGAATTAGAAATAAGAAAGAATAATGCTCATGCAAAAGATCTTGAGATCCGGGAGCAGATAGCTATTCAACTATATCCTCAAATTGATCCCAAGACAATGAACATAATCTTCAAAGACTGCAAAGATGAGTTCAGAAGTAAAGCTAGGATGAATCAACTCATGCTTGGTGAGACTGACAAAGTGGCCCAAGAGACAGAAGAGATCCTCCGGAAGGCCTTCAAAATGTTCAATCTTCCTGTTGTAGAGGACTTAGGTGCAGAAACAGCTGCGGATTTGGAATCATCTGTTCTGGAAGAAGTGGGCCCTGAATAGACAAACATCTCTCCTCTGGTTTCCCCTACAATCTCTGGATCCAAAGAAGAAGAGAAATTACAGGAGAAGGAAGCAGAGGTGAAAGATAAAGAGGTTGACAGTTCCAAGACTGCAGAAGAAAAGAAACATCTGTCTCGGGCAAGAGACACTGCACAAACTGTTCAACAATTTTTGAGCAAAGCCACTATAGAAATTGATGAACCGGACCTGCTGAAAGGACCATTAGATTTTGACTCTTTGTCACCAGTGCAAACAATGAAAATAGCCTCATTTGCAAATGAGAAAGTCAAAGAGAAGCTGCTGAAATCTCACATGGAAGACTGTGAGCTTATGGAGGTAGCATCTGGAGTGCTAGAAAAGATCATGCCATCCTTTCAAAAGGATCCCACAGCCTCCTCTTCCGGTAATCTCAAAACCTTAGTCAGCAGTGTTAGTACACATTTTGAATCTCTAGAAAAATCTGCTAAAGAAAAGGTCCGGAAGGAATTTTTGGATAAAAGATTTTCAGAAGTATTAGAATTAATCTCTAAAGATAGGAAGATTGTGAGTATTGGAATAAAGAGCTTAGAGAATGCTCTTAAGGATGGCGGTGACATTTACAAATTTTGTATATCCTGGTCAAAGGCAACAGCAGCAATTGATAAGAAAATAAAAGAGGAACAGGACAAGCTACAAAGCTTATCTCAAAGTTTTGATCCTCTCTCTTCCTCCATAATAAATCAAGAATGTCAGACTATTGCAGTCTTGAATGAAATAAAGAATCTTGAGAAGGAAAGGAAGAACATCACTAACCGGATGGGAGAACTTAGAAGGATTATAATCCCTAAGTTGGAAACTATGCATGAGGCCATCAGTGATGCTCAGACCACCGCCCAAACAAATGATCTGACAGATCTCAAGTGGGCAGAAGCTTTTGCATTTTTGTTGAGTGGTCACATTTCAATTTTGGATAGAATGAAGCAAAGTTGGGCTACAGAAATGATCCAATTGCAGACATCCTTTGCAGACATTCTTCAGTATATGTGAGTATGTAAATATGCGGCTATGTATAGAAAATTTTTGAAAATTTTGATGTGCGGACCCTACCCTTTGCCATTGATGTCAAAGGGGGAGTGAGGAGCAGTGAAAAATGAGGGGGAGTTCCGGAAATTGTATATAAAGACAGAGCATCAGCAAAGGGGGAGCATAGTGTAAACACTTAGTCATTTTTCACTAAGTGTTGCCATCAATGCCAAAGGGGGAGATTGTTGGCAAGAGACACTATATGGATTCATGGTTGTTGTCATTGATGGCAACAAAGGTCATCCCACATATCCGCAAGTCATGATGTGTCTCTACCGGAAGTCTGAATAAAGATTGTTGTGGTCCGGTGAACAAGAACAGAGCATGTGGCAAGGTCCGACAGATTGGTCCGGATCTTTCAGAGGAAGTGTCTTGGTGCAGTGCGGATTTGGGGAAGTCAAGAGGACTACCTTGAGTGGTATATTCCAAGGATTTAGCCTCCAGTGATGGACAAGGAAAAAGATATGAACAGTTGAGTACCGGATTCCTGAGAGACAGTGAAAACAGAGGAAGAACTGACTGACAGAGTATCTGACTACTTTCCGGATGTGTTACTGTTGATGATAAAGGTTGTGAAGGCATGAATCATGTTTGGCCAACATGATTAATGATATCTACAAGTATATGCTTGATCCGCATTGCTTGGTGAGCAAGGATTCAGCCGACAGAACAGAGTTTGTAAGAAACTAGACTGTTCCGGATGCCGACTAGAAAGGTGATGAAATTACTTGTACGGATATATATAGAGGATGGATTTAGTTGTGAAGGGCGTGATGATGTTAAGAATATATGCAAAGAAGAGCAGAACAGAGCAGAAGTACCAAGACAGATCCGGTATGTGAAAGTATAGCAGAATAAAGAACAGAGAAAAGATGAAGTGCAGCAGATCAGTGTACTGAGCCTAACTGGAACTGAACTCCAGCATATGCAGATGCTTTCAATCAGTTCAAGACTGTGATTCTTATCACTTTGTAGACAGTGTGTCTTCTTGTAGGCAGTGGGCCTCTTGTGAGCAGTGTGCTCGGGCAGTGAGCCCTAATTGGCAAGTGCCATTTTGTAATTTCCTATTCTTCTAACAGAGAATAATTTTGGGTTAATCACCCCGTGGTTTTCTCCCTTAACAGGGTTTCCACGTCAAAAATACTGTGTCATATGTTTCTTATTTCATGGTAATGTTTTTGTGTTTGATTCAATGCTGCATTAATTAATAAGAAAACTCAAAAGGAAATAATTAGGATAACTGATTCACCCCCCCCCCTCTCAGTTATCAACAGGATAACTATTTATGTGATTTGGAAATAACTGCTTATCTTTTATCATTGTAAGCATTGGATAGTTTACCGCCAGTTTTATTGAGTTCATTGTATGATCCTGGTTGGTTCACCACTAGATCAAATTATATTTGTATAAAGGTCTTGAAGGGTTCACCACTAGACCCATTGCTTTCATTATCCATGAATTTGGCATGAATCAAAATCGGGTGAATTAGTCCACCATTTTGGCATTGACACAGTTTTGCTTACATTCAGCCAGCTTGGCTTGATCAGAATTTGCATTCACCATTAGCCAATTTGGCTTGATCGATTTTATGTTTTTGCTTATATGTAAGTTGGTTGACTTGCCACCAACATCTTTTAGTTAATTCCACTATCCTTGTTCTAATCTCTGTATACTCTCACCCATAGTTGAAAAACTCAGACTCGACAATTACTCAGCAAGCCCAAAATTTGTAAAAACTTGGAACTCGGCAAAAACTTGATGAAAAACTTGGCAATAACTTGACAAATTTATCGAACATTTGACAATACATAAATTTTTAAAAATATTCTTCACAAACACACATATCACTAAATTTATAGAACGTATTACTGATTTACTTCATATGTAAATCAAAATTAGAGTTTAATACATTTCATAGACCAAAAAACAATGTTGCATTATTCTGAAAGTGTTGATTTAAAGATGAAGATCAATAGAATGTTCAATGTCAGATGTGGAAATTATATGAAGTTTTGACATTTTGTTCATATAGCATTTATATCATACTAAACATATATGTTATTTTAGCCAAGTGTAGATATTAAAAATTTAAATCCTTCCGATATTGAAAGTATTGATTTAGACTTAATAGAATGTTGGATGTAGAAATCCAAAACTATATGAATTGGAATTTTTTACATACCTGTAGCTTTTTTCGTTGAATGTTGTATCCCTAGTGCCCTAGTCATGTGTGAGTGAAACAAAGTGATGTAAAAAAAATACGAATTTACGATTTTCCCTTATATTTCCTCAATGGACAAGTTTCCTAGCTGAGTCCCGAGAGTTTATTGGTGGAATCGGGAGTTTTTTATAAAAGATCGCAAGTTACTTGAGATTGGTTTTGACTCACGATTACTCGTGAGTTTTGTGAGTAATTGGAGAGTATTTCAACATGCTTTCACCTTGCCCACATCAGGAATTTGGTGAACAGAAAGAGTTAAAATTTGAATCATTGCAAAAATTTGTATGGGTTTGAGCTAATGGTTCTGCAAGGCGCATTACAAGTGCACCTTCATCAACTTCAAATAGTGCAAATATAAAGGTTGTTGACAAAGGTACAATGGAGAAGATCAAAATATCAACCGTATGGAAGAGCTTCTAAATCATGGGTTGAACAAGTCGTGTTGGATGGTCTTATTTCCATTAAGGAAGCAAAAAAATTATATCAAGAAGCTGATAATAAAGTGAATGAACTAAATCTTAAGCTTGCTTTAGAAAAGAAAGAAGATATTATATGGCAAGGTGTGATTCGAGATTTAGAAGAAATGGCTAAATATAATGTGAAAACATTGATATTTGAAAAAGATTTGATTAAACCAGATGAATACAATGTTATAGCATGGTCAAAATGCATTGAATGGAAATTAATGATATTCAAACAAACCATTTCAGAGCTAAAAAGGTTAGTGATGTTATGTGAGCAAATCAAATCAGAGGTCATTGCAAATTGCTTGGCCTTCAAAGTGGATATTTTGAAAGAGGACAACACAAGTGTTGAAGATGTACAAGTAGTTAAGAAGAAATTCAAAGATATGGTTTCGAAAGGATTGTTTAATAAGGAAAGAGTTGATGCAAATACATTGAGAAAGTTGGCATCTATGTCTACTATAATGGTTGGCTGCTACAAAGACTTATCAACAATCCCTAAAAGAATGCACAGGGTAGATGAAACATTAATGACTTGGAAGCGAAGGTTGTTCAACACTACTATGTGAGAGCTAAATTAATTGCACCAACAATTAAACAATTCAAAATTTTCAAAGGATTATTTTCTTCTTCGGAAAAGTCAAAGGCTTTAAAAGAGCAAATTTTAGAACACTAGAATTGAAGGCTTTTCCTATTTTACTTAGTTCACTTTATTATAAATTTGGAATGTAAAGTCATTTTTTCTGACTTAATAAACTCACTTTTATTTATAATTTTAATTTGAAAAAGTAATGACCTTTATTTTAATTTATTGTTGAAAATATAAATTAAATGTGTTTACAAATCAGTTATTGGAGAAAGATCCTATATATACAAGCTTATGTTGTATTAGAAAGGACTTTTGGCTCTCATAGTTTTGGGCATAAGGGTTTTTTGAGTTGTAGAACTTCACAAAATAATAAGAGAGCATTCAGATTGTATGTTTTGGTGTTTTCTATGTTATCATTACTAATTTTTTGTATGTTAAATTGGTAGTAATCTTTTATCCCTTTGTCTTTTGTGAAAATCATTGGTCATATATTGAAAATCATAATAAACTATGCAATTTGTGGAAGGAAATGCAGTAATATATTTGTCTTTTACTTTAAATGTTGTTGGTATAAACCTATATCTTTGTGTGTTGAGATTCCTGCGTTATTTTTCTTTCATCATTATTGTACATTAAAATATTCATTGTTGTGAAATTCATCATATAATTTTAGGAATGCAATTTCTAACTTTTCTGGTGAAACCCTTGTAATTTTCAATAAATTTGGAAAATTCAAGTTAGTATTCGTACGTCTGTTGTTAGGGTGTCTGCAAACAAATTTTTCTTGAGTTTTTTCCTTTTCCTTCGGTATTTTTTAGTTAAGAATATTGTAAAAGCCTAAAAACCCTATCATATGAGGGAGTTACCTCTCTCTAATGCAAAGGAAAGTTGTTAGTCCATAACAACTTATCCAATTGTTGGAACGTTTGTCACTATACGTTGGGCAAGTCACATAAAGAATTTGAAGTGACAAATTTGATTACCAACAAAAATTTTACGACTCTACTAGGGACTCAAAAGACTTTATCATGATCATTAAGTTGTCTCATCAATCTCCAAAAAAATTTCTAAATGTGTAATGTCCCCATTTTTGCGAGCATCAGAGTTTGGTGGATTATCCTATCCTTTGACCCTCGTAGGCTAATGGAGTTGTTCAGAGGGTTTGGCAGCTGTCTGGTTGACTTCTTCATCAGAGCTCAGTTGGGTTCAGGATTGGCCTTCGTTTGACTCAGTTTCCCATACTTACTATTTATAGTAAGTCACTTTGTCAGTGGAGTTAGTATTGCTATATTTAGTAAGGCACCTGGATGTGATGGGTTTGCAGTGTCAATCTCCTAGTTCAGTTGACATGTTGAAATAAGGTGTATTGAACAAGTTATAATGTTTAATTATTATTAAAGGTGACTTTAATAATAATTAATATTATAAAAATCATATTATAAAGTTATAATTGCACTTATGTCTAATGGGGCCATGAGACATAAAAAGGGGGCCATTAATGATTATTAAATTGGGCACCAACTTTGAGGTGAATATTTAATTAAGCTAAAGTGCAAACTTTATATTGTTTTAAATGATTAAAAAGGCCAATGAGGGATCGACCATCTTGTGGAAAAGTATATAAGGAGCTAAAGAGAAGATCAACCTATCTTTTGAGCATTTGATAATTTGTCTTTTATGAGCTCTTTGGCGTTGGAGAGAAACCAAGGTTTCTGCATTTCCAGAGCTTTTCAGACATTGGAGAAAGTGCATTCTTCTTTGTTTTGCTTTCTGAGGTTGTGCAACATCAGCTAAAGATTGCTTATCAGATTAGTTTCATTCAAAGGCCAATGATTGTGCAGATTTGAGAAGTTCATCAAAGGGGTTTCAAGCAAATTTCATTGTGAAAGACAAACATTATAAACGATGCATTTTATTATTCATTTGGCATACAAATAAAGGGTTGTATAGCCTCATTCATGACTGTCGTACTACCCTCAGCCCTAGGCGTGTGAACCAATCAGCCAAGCGCCTTGCCTTTTTGGCTTATTCTTTCTTCACAATGGGCAACTATTACAATGAAGGCATTTTGGATAGTTTTTGAGGTGGAGAAAGCTTTATTTGCAGCAGATCGATCATTTTGAGGGTTAATAATTTGCTACCAGAATTTCCAGAAATCAATAAATGTATTGTCTTCAATAACTGGGTATGCCTTTCTATGTAAAAGTCAATGAAGACAAATCTATTGAATATTAAATATCAGATTTGCAGCCATATTTGGGGTATGTAGTGAGGTTTATATTGGCTAGTATAAGTTTCTATAATTTCTAAGTCACTTCCATCTTATGGGTATTGTCTATATCTATTGTTTAGTGCATATTAGCATACTTGGAAATATAACAGCTTATGGGTGCTATGAAATATTGATTATTGAATGTTTATTCCTTTTGGGTACTTGAGAAACCATTCTATATTTCTACAATCATCTATTTGACATTGAAGGAAACAATATAACAGCAATGTGGTGGCCTGGGGATGAATTCTTAGGATCTCATGTAATGTTATGAATATTTTTAGTACTTCAACATTTTGATTTTATGCTACAACAGTATATATATAGTTCATTGTTTATATTTCTAGCTCTAATTGAAATCATGCAAACCGTTTGACAATATTCATGTTTAGTTCCTTTGTGAGTTATGTTAAACCCATGAATGAGATATCATTAAAACTCCATAAACAATTAGTCCACCCAACACTAGCTCACTCAGAAATCTTAGATTTATGTGAAATATGCAAAATGTTTGACTAAATGTCTACATGATAAAAGTCAGAAATCTCTATAGGTGTTGGAAAAATTAGTTTCAATTTGGGGTGGAACACTACAAAATGCATAGCCATGGTACTTCAGCATAATTTTGGACCTATTTTGCAACCAAATGTTAATTGGTTGAATGTAGAACAAGAAGATATAATAACCGATTGTGCACCTTAGCCTAGAGATACTAAAGGTCAAATCAGCAATAACACCAAATTGACTAAGTGCTTAAGGAAGAAGATCTTGGTCAAGAAATCAAACAAGCATGTAGATTGGGACAAGAAGGTGGACAAATAGTTGTGGTTGAGAGAATGGTTGTCATACCAAGAATAAATAGACAAAACCTAGTGCAAGCATCCTAGAACAATTAGCCCTAATCTTCACACAAGGTGTGATCATAGCAAAGGTATTGTAGATTTTGATTTCAAAAGTTTAGAAAAGGTTGGCTTATCTACATCCTTTACACCTACAAGAAGAAGGTTTAGATCAGCAAGTAGACCTTCTTCACCCACAAGAACTACTACTCAATCTCCCACTTGTCAAGCATTGGTCTTGCATGGTATTACTCTTCTTCTTGTTATCATTTAACCTATTCCTTTATAACATATGGTTTAACAACAAGTAGTCCCTTGGAGTGCAGTCATTGGCCTCCTGTCACTTGAAAACTAATTGCATGACTTGCCTCATGGGTCAAGGGAAATTTTACCCAAGTTTAGAGATGATTGTAAAGTCTCTACCAATGAACACATCAATGCCTTCTTTGTTACATGCAGTGTTTTGGGAGTCCAACATGAAGATGTAACTATTAGAATTTTTGTTGAATCTCTCACAGACGTTGTTTCTGAATGGTTCCATCATTTATAGCCAACCTCTATCGATGGTTGGGCTACAATGAGGCAAAAATTTGAGGATAGGTTCAGAAGTGTTGAAGATGAACACCTTTTCTTGGCACAACTAACACAAATGAAGGAAGAGATTCATTAGCCTATCCATGAGTTTGTCACTAAGTTTAATAAAGTTGTTATTGTAAGATTCCTAATCAGATCTACCCTAAAATTCTAATTTTTATCCTTTCAAACCCTAGGTCTGAAATCTAATATTTCTATTTTTGAATTGTAAATGGTTTTGGACAGCGAATATATGTGTGCCAATTGCTCAAATAAACATGTCATTCATGAACTTTTATGAAGATAACATCAACCATGAACCTTATCACATGATATGACCATTCAAATGCAAAACAAATGACATATAGTTCTATTTTCTGAATCTAATTAACTGTTGCTACAAATCAGATTTGATGCAGAGGTAAAACGTAACGGGAGCTTACAAATGGGAAGGAGGAGTCAATAACACAACCAGCATGTTATAATCCTATCGGCTCATCATCATCATCATATTTCTTGCTAACACAGACAGCATCATCATATTTCAGACGAGCATGAAATATCCTCCTGCTGACTACTGTTCACTTCCTCCGCCTTTCGCCCTTCACCTGTCAGCATCATCATGATACTCGACGAACACAATTATCCTCCTGATGATCACTATTCACTTAGCGCCAAACTCTATCGGCATCATCATGATATTCAACACCACCTTCATCAGCAAGATATAAAATATCCAGTTGCTCTGATATATCCTGATGACGACCGCTTCAAGCACCTTTCCCTCGATGCTTACGTCACCCCGATATCTGACTACACAAACAACAGCATCATGATATGACTTATCCGATCATATTGAAACATCCTGATGATGTTAACCCAACTTTATGCCGATGACTTACACCGATGCCAAAACACTTAGCGACAGTAGGATAAACTTGCATAGGGTGATATTCGCAATATCCTGATGACGATGACGTCACATGCACCTGATGATGATGTCAATGCACCTGATGATGATGTCATCCGAATATAAGATCCTTATATCTTCCGCAGCATGATAATGAATATCCTGATGACCTTTTCAATATCCTGATGATGACCTCTACGGTACTTAGCCAAAAAAATGCACTTTCACTTCCGCATACGATAGCGATATGCAGATGATGAATACACACAAAAGATGATCCTGATGACGATATACACATTGAGTATATATCTGACTTATAACATCCTGATGCACTTGAAACATACAATCTTCATCAGCTTCATAACCTGATCCAGATAGCGATATACTCACAGATGATGATGCGATTCACTCCGACTGGAAAAGCACATGCAGACCCCTGTATATCCGTCAGCTGCATGCAAACTCACAAAACTGCACAATTTCACAAAGAAAACATGATGATCGGGCCAGATCACCTTCAGATCAAAACTTAACAATTTATCTTCCTAAACCTAGCACATGAGGATGCTAGGTTGATTCACAGCATGCTACCAACTGATCTCTCACACAATGAAATGCATAAATAGAAAACTAAAATGCAAACTAAACTATCATACATGACCATTCCACCGATTCACAGAATCAACCGGTGGAAGGGTTGAAAGAATCCATTAACCTGTGATCAGAACAGAAATCAAAACAAAAACAACTGATAAACCAGATAATGCAATTGATGAGATCTTATTCAGATGAAACACAAATGTCCTAAACAATGTTTCACAATGTCTAGACTGGTTTCTGGATTTCACTCAATCACCAGTACAACATAACACAACTACTACTCTCTACTTGACATGATCTCAAACCCTAACTGATCTGAGTTATTTATGGCAATATCCTACGAGTACTACCAACTCGATTCCCAGCGGCTGGGAGCTTCCAAGCGGCTGGGAGAGGACAGCTCAGACAACCTGATCACGAACTCTAACTACCTGCACACTCTCCTAGGCTGATCTAATACATATGCATTGGTCCAATGGACCTTATTACATTATGAAGTCAAACATGCTAAAAATAGACTAATGTCCTGTCATGCGGACAATTAACCTATATCCTGTCTTGTAGGGGTGCTCCTGCACCAAGATTACTCTAAGTTGAAATTACATCAAGTTTCAAGGCTCAAACATAGCCCAGAACTTTTCTGTTACAAATCAGACCTTTTACATTGACAAACAAGCCTCATACATACCAAAAATAGTGAAGAATGATATCTTATTTAAACCCTAGATGGGAAAACTTGGTTTGGCACTTATTGTAGCTCTAAAAGAACCCACGATCAGCTAGAGTTTCCTTCCACAAGGTGGCGCTCCATGGTGAATGATGTTGTCAATGCAAGATGAGGATGGCGACTAGGGTTTTGACCTTCAACACTCTTGAAATCTAAATTTTGGCTCCTCATGGATGGCCCTCTCCTAGGGCATAAACCCTTATGATATTCTTCAAATAAAATCCTCATTATGAAGCTGAAATATTATCTCTTAGGTCTGATATAAAATCCAGAATTTATCTTCAATACATGATGCATAAATGATGCCAAAATACCAAGGAATGAAAGTTGTTATAAATGTCTGATATAAATGATTGACTGCTGCAATGTATCTCTAATATGAATGGCACTGTTCTGGCTCTAAAGTCCTCGAAACCTCTTCAAAAACCTTTTCCAAAAATCAACGACTCCTAGATGGCAACGACTTGTAATGGAAGACAACAAAGCTGCAAATTGATGATGTATGGTAGTGCTAGGGTTTCAGCCTCCAAAACCATGAAATCATACCTCCCCTAGGGCTGTGATCTCCTCCAAATGGGTTGCATTCAAATTTGCATATAAATCTTCATTGTCAAAATTGTATTTGGCCACAAATTTCATAATTTTGGCCCTAGGTTTTCTCCTCTTCAATCTACAGAAATAGATGTCTTTGAAGCTCAACCCTCTTCTCCAAATCACCAATGAAGTGCAAATGTGAACTCTGTATGAATCCACCTCAAGATGGAATTGGGTTTTCATCCAATCCACCAATATTCCTAAAGGTTATCGTCCTTGGAATATGTTGAACCTAAGCTGCAACCACAAGAGAAAATCTCCAATGCAAATTGATAAGATAAGAATGATTCAAATGACTTTCTTTTCCTTCTTTTATAGCCACCACTTAATCCTCCACTTGGATGACCTCCCTTTTTGGTCTTATTTTATATTTTATTTTATTTCCTTTTTTTTGTTTTTGTTCAAAGTGGCTCACAATTATAATAGTCATTTTATATTACAAATAGGTCCAGCTTAATTAATTAAATATAACTAATCCAAAATTGAGTTAGGATTACTTAGTATTTAATTAATTAGATTATTCCCTTGTACTCCCAACCTAGCCTACGGGAATAAAATAGGCTAGCCAACTCCACTAGGTGATCATTAGGAAAAATGGGACATTACAATTACTAGGATTGAAGCTACAAAAAGAACTGCTACTGAGAATTAGAAATGTTTCTTCATTAATGCCCAACCACTAGATGTAACTACTTGAGGAGGGAAAGGGTAGCTAATCTTGAGGCTACCCAAGCTATGGACATAGAGATAGAGGATGACCTCTTAACTACTGGGAAATGCAACATGCCCAACCACTAGATGTAAGTTTTTGCTTGAGGAGGGCAAGGGTAGCTAATCTTCATGCTACCAAAGCTATAGACATAGAGATAGAGGATGACCTCTTCACTACTGGGAAATGCAACATGTCCAACCACTAGATGTAAGTTTCTACTTGAGGAGGGCAAGGGTAGCTAATCTTGAGGCTACCCAAGCTATGGCCATAGAGATAGAGGATGCTCTCTTAACTAATGGGAAATGGAACAAGGAATTACAAAGAGGTAAGGGACAACACTCAAACTCTTCTTCTGCTTCATATTCTATGGACCCCATTCTGTAAAAACTAACTAATTGTGATATCACGATATTAAGGCATCGTTTAAATTGCAGATTTAAACATCAAGATAAAAGACTGTGAAGTTGCTATTTGAATGTTAGAGATAATTATGTATTAATATTTAATAAAACATATATTTAATAAACAATATTAAATAATATTAATAATTTAACATAATTAACATTTATTTATTTTAAAAGGATATATTATTATATTTATAAATAGCAAATATAAATATGAATATAATTATGAATATTAATATTAATAATATATAGATATAAATCTTAAATTAAGTATTATTATAATATTAATAAATTTAGAAATGTCTACATAAGCCAATGAATATCACGAAATCCATGACCTTTGAATAAAATTAATTATATCTTATTGCTGGCCAATTCCCTTCTTGACGCAAATTAGTGAAATATCTATTGAAGGAAACTATTAAATATGATTTATGAGATGAGATCCATATAAATAAAAAGGTGCGATCAGTCTCAAGAAGATCATTGACTAAGTGTGAAGGCAACGCTTGTATAGATGGGCAATGGTTGGTATAAAGTAGGCAATGCTTGAATTAGATTATTAAAGGGAATATAAAACCAATTGGAGGAGACTAAAGAGGCACGATTTGGTAAGGAACAACAATAACATTTAATGAGAAGGCATGATCATAGTGCAGAGTGGTGTCTCTAAATCACACTCTTTCATGAAGAGCATAAAGGTATATAAAGAGTTTTGTAATTTGTGGTGAAAGGTATGGAGGAATAAGAAGAATAAGAAAGATATGTCTAAACAGAAATATATCTGATTTAATATAGAGATGGAAAAGGGAACAAAGAGATCATATCTAAATTAATATTCAGATCTGCATGATTATAGCAAATAGGAAATATAACATATAAATATAAGATGAAGGGGAATTACAAGAGAATATCATTTGATTTAGAAAAGATCAAAAGCAGATTTAGAGCTGATGAAGAGTAGACTTAGAGAAAAGATATAAATGATAGAAAGAGTATATTTGAGAGCAGACCTAGAAGGGGATTGTGAGTTCATATAATTGTGGTAGAGTTTTTATATAGGATGTTGTCTAAATCTGATTAATGGTTTATGCATATCATCATCAATAGTTCATGCACATTATCATTTATATGTCACCTTCATAATTCATTATGCATTGCTGATATGATTGTTTGCAACTATGAGGTTGATTAATGTGGATTCTTGAATGATTGTTATGGTGATTATGATAGAAGAAATGTGGTGCAAGAAGGATAATGGTGATGGGGCACTCTTCTAGGTATGCCACCCCTCTAGGGGGGTTGAATAATCCCATTGGGGCCAAGGGGGTACAAAGGGTACTACCCTTGGGCTTAGAAGAGATGGCTTTTGGGGCACCTTTTGTGATCTCATTCTCCTATCATAGACATGCAAGTTCAAAGGAACCAATCGTAAAGAAAGGGAAAGGAAATGACAAGACGAGGGGATAACAAGAAATGGACACCTCATTAGGTAAACCACCTCATATGGATGGCATGCACCACATGAGGCCAAGGGGGATGGTATATCCACTCTTGGGCCTAAGGTAGAGGATCCAAAGATACTCCATCGAAGTCACACTCCTCAACTCTCTTATGGTTGAGTCTCCTAGAAAGTTAGGTCTTTGAATTAATAATGCCATTATGAGTTTGCTAATCATGTTGACTTGATAGTGAAATATTATTGTAAGTATTTTCTAACTTGTTTGCAGGAATTAAATCAAGCCAAGGTACTCTCTGAATCCATTGTTGTTTGGAAATTGATAATTTAGGGTGAAATTAGTATTGTTCCTATAAGGGACATTACAATTGGTATCAGAGCATCTTTCCTACCATAATGTGTATACTTTATGTATTACATGTATTGATGTATACCTTGTGCCTTACGTGTATTCAAGTGTATACCTTGTGATTTATGTGTATTCAAGTGTATACTTCATGGCTTATGTGTATTCGAGTGTATTCAAAGGTATACTTTGTGACTTATGTGTATGCTTTGTAACATATGTTCATGTGAATACTTTGTGTATTACATGTATTCGCGTGTATGCTTCATGCTTGTTGTGTATACTTGGTGACCTGGGGATGGTGGACGGACCCGTGGTGTAGTATGGGATGCACCAAATCCCCTTCCCGGTTGTCTACTTACATGTATTAATGCAACTTACATGTATTCATATTTTGTGACTGGCATATACTTCATGAATTAGGTGTATTCAAGTGTACTCAAGTGTATACTTCATGATTATGTATTCGAGTGTATCCTATATGACTTTGTACTCAAGTGTATACTTCATGACTATGTATTCGAGTGTATACTCTATGACTTTGTCTTTGTATTTGAGTGTATACTCTGTGACTATGTACTCAAGTGTATACTTCATGACTATGTACTCAAGTGTATACTCTATGATTTTGTATTTGTATTTGAGTGTATACTCTATGACTTTGTATTCAAGTGCATACTTCATGACTGTATTCGATTGTATACTGCATGACTTTGTATGTTGTGTGTTTTCAATGCATACTCCATGACTTATGTATATTCAAGTGCACACTTCATGACTTACTTGTATTCATGTGTTATGTGCGAATAATTTGCATGTTAAATGTATGCTTCATGCCTTATGTATTACGTGCATATACTTTGTGAATTATGTGCATACTTCATGCTTTATGTACATGTATTGCATATTATGTGCGTATATTTTGTATGCTTTGTGTATCAAGTGTAAGCTATATGTTTCATGTATTACGTGTGTATACTTGTGTATTGCATACTATGTTCATGTTCCATGCTTCGTATACTTTTGTATTATGTGTATGTTCCATAATTGTGTATTTATGCTTTGTGTTTTATGTGTATACTTCATATATCATATGTGCATTTCATACTTCACATATATTTGTGTGTATATACTACGCATATTTCATGTATCTATACGTATCATGTGTACTTATGTGCATGATTCATGCCTCACATGTGTTTAGGGGTATACTTCATGCCTTACATATCACATATGCATCATGTATTACATATATCTATGTGTGTGCTTCAAGTCTAATAACAATTTTAAACGAGAGAAACTTGTCTCAAACATCACTAGTACCAATTCGTGTTGTTGAGAGATATTGGGAAATACAGTACTTGAACCAAAAGAATGGGATGACATATTGCCAGGTAATAATACTAACAACAATTCTTCAAGCATCCTAGTTGTGATTGCTTGATGACAAGTAATTTTGGGTGGGGTGGACTGTGATATCCTGTTATTAAGGCATCGTTTAAATTAAAGATTTAAACATCATGATAAAATACTGTGAAGTTGCTATTTGAATGTTAGAGATAATTATGTATTAATATTTAATAAATAATATTATTATTTTAATATAATTAATTTATATTTATTTTAAAAGGATATATTATTATATTTATAAATAGCAAATATAAGTATGAAGATTAATATTAATAATATATAGATATAAATCTTAAATTAAGTATGTAATGTCCCCTTTCTTGAGGAGTGTAAGCCTATACTTGGTTCCTGTAGGCTAACTGTGGTGGTTAGGGAACCCTGACAGTTCATTTGGTGGATTTCAAACACTTTGGCATAAACTTACTATTTTTAGTAAGTTAGGGTTTCACCCAAATGAAGCAGTTCATGGTTGAAGGTAGAGCATTTCGATGAGACCTTTCTAATGGTCTATAACTCATAAGATTCTGAGACCATTTAGGCTTTCATATTAAAGTTCGTAAGTTATATTTATTAATTAATATTTGGACTTTAATATGTTTTATGGTGACTTAGGAAAAAAAGATAAGGTAATACAAAATAAGTTACTTAGCACATGGGCACCCAAGGAAGATTAATAAAGTTGTTTTAAATAAAATAATCTCCCTCTCTCAAAAGGAATGACCAACATGGGAGAAATATAAAAAGGCAAAGAAAGGCATTCATTTTCATTCATGACATAATTTTCTCTTATGCATTTGCTCTGCAAGTTTGAGGGTTTGGAGAACTTCTTCCAGCCACAGAATTTGGTGATGAAAACCACCATTTGTAACAGTGATTCAAGGGTGTGAAATATAATCTAAGATTGCTTGAGGATAGTCACATTCAGTGGTTGTGATTGTACTTTAACTTTATACAATTTAGAGGGTTGTGGAGTTGCCGCGAAGGTTTGAAGATAGAGATTTCATCAAGTAATTACCTCCATAATTATTGTTACATATTGAAGCTATTATGTTCTAATTTTGGTGTATTTTGGAGGTGTTTGGAGTGGGGTTTGAGCCTATTCTTCCTAGTCGTACCAGTCACAGGCCAACCATACGGTCTCAGAGAGATTTCATTGTTTGGTTTGATTTCTTTATGTGATGCATTTTCTATGGAGGGCGTGAGTCTATATCAGTCTTGAGCAAGCCATTACAAAAGGTTATTGAAGTTGGAGGACATTTATTATTGCTATTATATCATTTTGCAAGGTTGTACCAGCACATTGAGGGACGTGGGTTCCCAGTCTACACATCAGCCAAGTTTTGTGTGCTTTGGTGACTATCATATTGGTTTACAAATTGTTGAAAATTGATGCAAAGTACCATTGTCATTTGTCAGCCCTTCGTTGTAAGAATCTAGTGTAAAAACAAGTGTGGAGTTGTTGTACATTCATATCAAGCATGTACCTGTAATATCAACAACATGGGTGTGTTGAATCTCTTAATTTTTCCATTTCTCCATGTGAGCATTGTACATATGAGCTTAATAGTGCTTTATAAATGAAATAGACTTTGTGGGTATCTCCATTTTATCATATTTGTGAAATATATGTATGCATACTTTGTTATGTTATGGAAATCACACCAAAATGCAAGCAGGGATCAAATTAACCACAGAAAACTCTTCAGTCAGTGAAAGACAGATAACCAAGATCAGCAAATAGTAAAATATATAAGGAGGTGGGTTATTTTAAAGTATTGTTATAATATTAATAAATATAGAAATGGCTACATAAGCCAACGAATATCATGGAATCGCTAACCTTTGAATAAAATCAATTATATCTTATTGTTGGTTGATTCCCTTCTTGACGCAAGTTAGTGAAATATTTATTGAAGGCAACTATTAAATACGATTTATGAGAGGAGATCCATATAAATAAAAAGGTGCGACCAATCTCAAGAAGATCGCTGACTAAGTGTGAAGGCAATGCTTGTATAGATGGGCAATGGTTGGTATAAAGTAGGCAGCGCTTGAATTAGATTATTAAAGGGAATATAATACCAATTGGAGGAGACTAAAGAGGCACGATTTGTTAAGGAACAATAATTACATTTAATGAAAAGGCATGATCATAGTGCAGAGTGGTGTCTCTAAATCACACTCTTTCATGAAGAGCATGAAGGTATATAAAGAGTTTTGTGATTTGTGGTGAAAGGTATGGAGGAATAAGAAGAATAAGAAAGATATGTCTGAATAGAAATATATATGATTTAATATAGAGATGGAAAAGGGAACAAAGAGATCATATTTGAATTAATATTTAGATCTACATGATTATAGCAAATAGGAAATATAACATATAAAAATAAGATGAAGGGGAATTATAAGAGAATATCATTTGATTTAGAAAAGATCAAAAGCAAATTTAGAGTTGATGAAGAGCAGACTTAGAGCAGAGATATAAAGGATAGAAAGAGTATATTTGAGAGCAGACCTAAAAGGGGATTGTGAGTTCATATAATTGTGGTAGAGTGTTTATATAGGATATCATCTAAATCTGATTAATGGTTTATGCAAATCATCACCAATAGTTCATGAACATTATCATTTAAATGTCACCTTCATAATTCATTATGCATTGTTGATATGATCATTTGCAACTATGAGTTTGATTAATGTGGATTCTTGCATGAGTGTTATGGTGATTATGATATAAGAAATGTGGTGCAAGAAGGATAATAGCAATGTGGCACTCTTCTAGGTATGGCACTCTTCTAGGTATGCCACCCCTCTAGGGGGATTGAATAATCCCATTGGGGCCAAGGGGGTACAAAGGGTACTGCCCTTGGGCTTAGAAGAGATGGCTTCTGGGGCACCTTTTGTGATCTCATTCTCATATCATAGACATGCAAGTTCAAAGGAACCAATCATAAAGAAATGGAAAGGAAATGACAAGATAAGGGGATAATGGGAACTAGATACCTCATTAGGTAAACCACCTCGTATGGATGGCATGCACCACATGAGGCCAAGGGGAGTACCCCTCTTGGGCTTAGGGTAGAGGATCCAAAGACACTCCATCGAAGTCACACTCCTCAACTCTCTTATGGTTGAGTCTCCTAGATAGTTAGGTCTTTGAATTAATAACGCCATTATGGGTTTGATAATCATGTTGACTTGATAGTGAAATATTATTGTAAGTATTTTCTAACTTGTTTGCAGGAATTAAATCAAGCCAAGGTACTCTCTAAATCTATTGTGGTTTGGAAATTGATAAGTTAGGGTAAAATAAGTATTGTTCCTATACATGTTGTGACCTAATCACACATCGCCCCATTGCAAATGGGGACCCCCTTTTTTTGCAATTTTGAGCTTGTCGAGTCTTTTAGGAAGTGTCATTAGATCCAACTCTCCTTCATAAAACTAGATAGTGTTTCTCCTGGACAACATGAAATGTATCAAGTGATTCAATCAAGGAGCAAGTGAAGGCAAAGCATGTCCTGAACCCTAAAATTGACTAAGTCTAGTGTCCTGAAGTTTGATGTTCTGAGATCCTAAAAATTGACTAAGTCTGAAATCTGGTGGATCCTCAAAAATCTAGAATCTGTATGTTAAATCCCATGGATCTGGGACCTATCTCAAGCATCCTGGAAGTATATTTCAAAATATTTGAAGTATATATACTTAAATATATTTTTAAATATACTTCCACCCAAGGATCTTCACCTTCAACATCTGGCAGAAAAAGTTTAAGTCTTGGACCTTGAGTGGAAATTCCTCACCCATGAGGAGAATGCGCCTAAGACGAGCAAAAATTCTTTGCTCATGAGGACAATGCACTCCAAGAAGAAGAAATTCCTTTCACTCAAGCAAAATGCACCAATGAAGAAGTCCCATTGAACATTCATTTAGAACTTTTGAAATTTCTCCAAGGAAAGTGAACATTTGAAGACAAGAACAGAAATTCCTCATGCACAAGGAATATGCGCCCTAGAGAAAAATCCCTCTGAGCAAGGAAAATCCACCCTAGAAGGAGATCTATCCTTGAATGAAAATTACACTTAAAGATGAAGACTTAATCATTTTGTTGCAAATTTGTCAAACTCTCCTATGAAAATTATC
The DNA here is from genome assembly GCA_027924645.1 of Cunninghamia lanceolata. Lineage (NCBI taxonomy): Eukaryota > Viridiplantae > Streptophyta > Pinopsida > Cupressales > Cupressaceae > Cunninghamia > Cunninghamia lanceolata. Next base: position 1,596,066 of record BSBN01001197.1, on the reverse strand, counting down.
CAAAACACTTAGACAAAATCCATCTTAAGGAGGAGCACAAATTCCTTATCAATGAGGAATATGCGCTCTTGGAAGGAAACTCCCTCTACAAGGGGATAATGCGCCCTAATGAATATCTCAATTTTGGAGTCAAGATAATGGAATGTTACTCTCCTTAGTCAAATTCATGAGAATGTATAAGAAAACCATGTGAAATTGCTTAAGAAAGTTGAAAGAAGTGAGAAATCCTTCGAAATCGACTAAGTGTGAAAGGTGGAAAATCCTCACCCATGAGGAATTTGCAACCAAGAGTGAAGGAATCCACTTACATGAGGAAATCCCGCCCATTGAAGGTTTGCAATAAAAATGAAAAGTCTACCTCCTCACTTGAAATCCATCCAAAACCATTTGAAGACCTTGAGAAATTTGCCTAAGGTAAGTAAAATTTGAAGAAAAAAGATGTAAGGCAAAAGGTGGAAAATCCTCACTAACAAGGAATTTGTGCCATGAGAGAAGATGCCCCTGGGAATGGAGATAGTCATGTAATGAAAGTTTGAAAAGTAAAGATCCTTGGTAGTTCCCTTGAAGAAGTCGTTTCAACACTTAGAAAATATTTGGGAAGAGTGGAAAATCCTTACCCATGAGGATTATGTGCCCTAATGAAGGTCCACATTTTGGGAGTCAAAGCAATGTAAGATTATCCTTCCTCGAGTGAATTCTTGAAATCCATGTGAAAACCTTGAAGAAATTTGTAAATTCAAATCAAACTTATAATCTATGACTTGGATATTTTCTAAAAGTTGGATATTTATATAGCAGACTTAACTTATTACTTTCTTTTGTATTTCAGATGCAATTTCCACTTCTCATACACTTCCAATTTTTGTGTCGATCCATGGTATTGCAGGGCAAAGACATTGATATAAATATGTGAGTGACGGTAGGAGTGTGATAGATGTGACTCCTCAAGGAGTCACGCCTATCACAGGTGTGACTTTGTCACCATTTGTATTGTAATCAGTTTCACTGATTTTAACAGTTACTAATCACCGTTTAGAATGCAGAAGATGTTTATGCTTTGGTAATATATCATTCGATCATGCTATATTGATATTTATCTTAATATACCTTATATATTAAGTATGAATATATAAGTAATATTTCATATTACTTATATATTCATATTTATTATTATGTTATCTGATCAAAGCTACAAACAACTCAACAAAATTTGCCTAAGTATGGATTGATTTCGAAACAAAGGAAAATCCTCATCAATGAGGAATTTGTGCCTAAGGAGATCACTCATCTGGACATGTTGGAGATAAAAATCATGAAGAGGTATGAGGAATGTGACAAAGTTGAAGTCATCCTAGAAGGAAATTCGTGGGAACAACATATAGAAGAAGAGCTTCATTAAAGAATCCATGCCAAGGGAGTGAAAGAAGTTGAAGGTTTAGAAATGCAAATGCCCAAGGTACAGCGTTAAATTCTTTCCTATGAGGAGAATGCGCCATTTCAAGTCTCCTATTTTGAAGATCCAACAAACATTTGAAGGAGATGTTAATTTCATAAGGGTTCAATCAAGATCCAATGTAAAAGTTTGAAATTCACCAATAAGGAATGAAATTTGAAAGTTAAAATGATGAGTTCTTATGGAAAATGAAGGAAATTTCTCATTAAAGAGGAGAATGTGCCCCCCTAATTCCATTCTATTTTTCTCAAATCAACAACTCTAAGGATGATTCCAAATGAAAGTCTAAGAAGAAGATCAAAAAAATTAAGGAATTCACCAAGGAGTGAGTAAAGTAAAAGAAATGCAAGTGAAGTATGGATGTTAAGGAGGTCACAAAATCCTCATACAAGAGGATTATGTGCCAAGGAATGAGGGAAAATCCTCATGAACAAGGATAATGCGCCCTCTACTTGCTTTATAATGACAAACAATTTTCCCAAGTCAAGATGTGAGGTCGGCCTTAGTGCATAGGAAAATCAAGTTTCAAAAGGGAAACTACATTAATCTTGAAGTAGGCTGACCTACTTGAAAGGATAAAACATGAGCTATATATAATTAATCTCAAAATTGCATTTTTACATAATCATTTCAAATTAAATAAGAAGATAAACAGGGTAGATTAGCAGTAGTTAATTTTCAAGGAGGAGAGTGAATTCATTATCTACAATAAGAGCAAAATTTCACTTAAAAGGAAGGACAAATTTCCTTAGAGTTAGAAGAAAAAGTGGGAGGATTATAGAAGGACTCAAATTCTCCATTTCACTTCTCATCCAATTCAAACTAAAAAATGCAGAAAAATTAGACTTGCAAATTACAATTTGCAGACCTAGCAAAAATTTAGTGAAAACTAAGGTTTTTATGTTCTTCCTTGCATCAAGTTTAAGTATTTTGGATAGATGTATGTGGAAAATTGCTTTAGAAGGATGATTTATCCCACATTGGCAAGGAGAATAAGATTTATTATTATTTGCCCTTTATATCAAGTATCATGTCAATACATTAACTTGAGATGATTTTACTTGTAGGTTGATGATGTATGGAGTGTGTAGAAGGAAAGTGACACTTGGGACAAATGTATGCGCGGATGAAGATCAAGAGGAAAGCTTAAACAATTTGGAAGCGAGTTGTCCAAGAGGAGCATCCAAAGACAAGGTATCATCAAGCTCATTCACCTTACATCCAAAGAAGGCATCATCACCAAAACAGAGAAAGAATTCTACACTTCATTGAGACATCATCAATCTCACCATCATCCTGCTTCCAGAGGAGAATTTCATCACCAGAGGGATAAGAACTTCATCATCATCCTGCAAGCTCAACTATCCAAAAATGAAGAAGATCACTCCACCTTGCATGTTCAAGAATCCAGTATCACAAGAGAAATATACATCCAGACGTTCATTTCCAGGGATTCATTTTCATGTTCAAGTTCCAGAGTCATCCATTTCATACACCTAGGAAGAGACAAAAAAAACATCTATCATGCACTAATCTACTCCTGGAGTGCACATACATGACATCTTCCTACATCATCCAGAGTTGAATCCTGCACAAGAAGATGAGAAGAGAAATGAGTCAATCATCACAATTCCATGAATTACATCAAGACAATAAGAGGAAATTTGACAAGTTTCAAGTTCGAGAAGTCAAGTTCCACAAGTGAAAAATCTAAAATTTGGGAAAATATTCCAAGCAGTGTGAACATGTTGAAAATCAAACCAGTTTGTAAGATGTTGAGTTGGCATCAAGTTATTATCATCCAATCCAAACGTACCACCTCATTATGTCTAGATACATTGAACTTGAGCATCCAAGATGAGGATAAGGATGGAGATTTCTAGAATATCATGTTGTAAACATCTCATTGGTCGAAAGAAAAAGTAGTTGTAACTACCTTGTGTTATCTAAATCTAGGCTGTTGATTTGTAAATCAATCTTGGTTGTTCATGTAATTTTTGGAGTCTATAAAAGGCTCACTTATGTCATTTATAAGGGATGATACATTAGAATTAGAGTTACTATAGGAGAGTAGGATAGCAAGTAGAGTAGAGGAATCTTTTTGAATTCATTGAAGAGATATCGTGAAATTGTTGTAAAAATACTTCCTGGATCAATACAAGCTCATTGTTGATTTTTCATGGTGATTTTGTGTGATTGTGGAATGTTTGCATGGTTTCAAATTCTCATAAATGATTGAGAAATGTTTCCAAGTAGCTTAGATAGTAGATTAGAAGTTCATTGATATGATGGATTCATGTTGAGATATTTGATAAATTCCTTTATGTTCATACTTTTTGTGACTTGCGGCTTGCAATTCACAGTGCAAAGTTAGTCTGAACCTTCATGCGCTTTAGTTCGATTGTGGATATTCATTTAAATTGCACCAGTTGTGGGTATTTGGATGTATGTTTATAGTTTAAAAATCTTTCATTTCCCTTTGAAGATTGTACTAGCTTCGTGTAGTTGTTGCTCTCATGGTGAAGGGAGGCTTGTTTCAAGGAGTTTGTCTATCATAGCATTGTTCATCATTTCATTGTCCTTAGATTAGATTTCTCTTAACCCTCTCTCTTTTGCATTTTCTTTTAAGTTTGATTGAAGAAGTTCCATTCATTCACATCCAAGGAGTAAGGAATTTCATCCATGTTCGTGAAGAAGGAGGAATTTAGCATAAGTCCCTTTGTGATTACCAGCAAAATCACATACATTCACTGAGTCTATCCACGTGCAAGTCAAGACCTGACATCAAAGGAACCTTGGAGTACTCTTGTTTGATCATATAATTAAGCATTAAGGAGACTTTGTTCAAGAGAGGATAGGATACTTGGTATTTTATTCTATTGTTGTTGTCACCAAAACATCATCAACAATACATTACACTAATGATTTACTCATGTTGAAGAAACAACTTCCACAAAATCCACACCCTTTATTTCAAGATATCATGAGGAAGAATTACATTCCTTATCAACAAAATAGCAAGCTAACAAGACTCCCTCCTCCAATGCAAAGAATGGCAATCGAAACCCCTTCATCTTCAAATAATCATCACACAAATGCTATGCGTGATTTTCATCTAACCACAAATCACAATGGTGCCACATGCCTAGAAATGATTAGATACATGCCTCTGAGTACTTCAAGAGAAGTAATTGAATAAGTTATTTCCCCTGAAGGAGAAGATGAAACTTATGGTAATTCTTCCGTGAGTTTCTTTTAATACGAGCTAGACAATGTAGAAGTACTATTGGACATCAACAATCAATCTTGCTATGTTTTTACAAGGAATCAGCATCAAAAAAATGAAATTAGAGTGAGTAATCCTCAAGGTACTAAAGATGTAGTTCATTCCAAGAATAGGAGTAAATAACAAACTCCTAAGTATATTCTAATGAAGAAGACTTCTTCTGATGATCAGCCTTTTACTAGTCACTCAAACACAAACAAGGTGTAATATCCCCATTTTCCAAGTGATCACCTAATGGAGTTGGTTTGCCTATCCTATTCCCATAGGCTAAGCCGGAGGGCTAAGGAAATGACCGAATTGATTAAATATTATATTAAATCAATTTATTAGGTCAAATTGATGATGAGAGATGACTTTGTATATTTTTGTGGGCTTATTGGTGAATTCAAAATAAATAAAATAATTTGCCCTAGAGGTGAGCAACCAAGGAGAGAGAAAAAGAAATAAAGAAGGGAAAACAAAAGGTAGAAAATACAAGGATGAAGACCACTCGACTAGGTCAAGCCCCAACCCCAACTAGCACTCCCATTAGATCTATCTAAGAGAGATTTGCCTAAGAACGTTGTTTAAGGAAGAGAGAGGAGTGTCTCCTCGACCTCACCAATGGGGGAGAGCTCATTTGAATGGAATGAAGTTGAGGATCACTTGCTGAATTGATAGCTTAATCTAATGCTTAATTGACAAAATCTACTAAATTGATTGGTTGGGGTTGGCTATCGATCCTCACCATATAGTTGGGGTTGGCCCTTTGCAATTAAAAATGAGGAAAATAGATTAAAAAATGTAACTAATTTCTTGGTTTGTCTGAATGTGGAAAAACTAATGTCTAGAAGGTTCTTTGATAATTGGTTAGCCTCAATTTGGGGGAGGAAACTAGGGATTCAAATCTCATTTTGTAGAATGATGCAAAGAGGATTATTTATTATTTTTCTAAAGAGCCACACCATGCAAAAAAAAGTCTTGGAAAAAAGTTTTTGGAACATAGGGCAAACCATGTTTAAAGCCCATCCTTGGGCACCAGATGCTTCAAAGGAAGAAATTTTCTTCTGCTCAACACCAAGATGGTTCATAATAAAAAGGGTTCTATAGCAATTATGGGCATTTATGCCTCATATTATGAAGCCATTAGGTAATATCCTCAAAATTGAGGAGACTAGAAACACCTTGCCTCACATGGACGCGTGGGTTTTGATAACCCTTAACATTGGAATTAAAATCCTAAATAATATTGAGATTAAGATTCTGGAAAAATCTTACATATGTGAAATAGAGGGTCTTGGAGACCTAAATTCTTGTTTCCTCTTTAAAGTTGATGGACACCAAAAAACAATTTCCAAAAACAAAGAACATTCTAAAATTTTTGAGAAAGGGAAAAATGATAAAGAAAATGTCTTGAGGGGTCAGGGGATTAATAGAGAGGATTCAAATAGTAGTACTGAAATCAAAGAGGTGAACATCCTGGAAGATTTGTTTAGGGTATGTGAGGAGAAGAGAACGAATACCAATTTACATGAAGGTGAGAGAGAAGTAACACTGATAGGAACTGAAAAAAGGATAAGTGAATTGAGTATAGGAGATAAGGAACAAATAACCTTAGATAAAGGTGGCTCTGATAGAAAAAGAGAGGGTAAAAAGCACGGATGAATGGGGTTTGGACTCTTTTTGTTGCATTGATTCTCAAAATGAGAACCCATGCAAGAAAGAGAGTGTTGAGAATCCTCTGAAAGTTAAGGTAAAAGATGGTTCAAATGAAGAAGTTGGGAAAGTTAATGATGATTTAGAGCAGGTTGATGGAAAAGTGGATAGAGGAGGTGAGGGCTCTACTAGGTGTAAAGGATCCCTAAATGATACCCTCTATAAGGAGGAGAGCACAAATAGCTCCTTAGTTCAAAAGAATATGATTAAAGATAAGAATATGGTATCCCTGAATATAATTCTTGTAAAAGAAGTTGATGTATGCATATTTAAAGAGATATTATAGATGGAAATAAAATGTTGGGGTACAAAAAGAATAGACAGCAGTTGGTTCTTGATAAACTTAAAGCACAAATTCTAGCCAAAAGGAAGGAACAAGATGCAAATAAAAAAATACAAAAATTGACTGCAACAACATACCCTGAGGAGGTAACAAAGCAATTGACTAAAAATGTGGTGAAGATTTGGGCAAAAGACTCAAGAAGAAAACAAAGAGGCTCCAGACAATACTAGAGATTACTCAAAATAGAAGAAAGAAGAAGAAAACAAAAAAGGAAATACATAAGTAGGAGTGAAAACTCGCTTAAACCTGGGAAAAAAGGAAAAGGGGATAAGATTCTCAGCTGCTTTGATAGGTTGTATAAAAACACAAACATTGTCACCCCAAAAAGCTCTTGAAAATGGACTATTTCAGTTGGAATATAAGGGGATTGAAATCCCCAAATAGGAAATACATGGTTAGAGATTTTTATAATAAAAACAAGAACATGGACTATTTGTTATTGCAGGAGGTTAAAGCTATAGGATTTCATCTGGAAAATAATTTAAAGTTCATATGGAGAGAAGCTAAGTGTTTTTTCTCCAAACATGAGAAAGAGGAGGGAATTGCAATACTAATTAACAAAAGATGGGCCAGGTACATTGTCCAAAATGGATGTGCTCCATGTAATAGATGTTTATGGCATAGTTGAAAAACTCGCCAAATTGAAAAATATGACTCGGCAAAAACTCGGCAACTTAAAAATTGCTTAAATTTCATTAGAAACACATGTTTTTTGCAAAAGTCAATGACAATATGTATCCAATGAGTTCCTAAATGAGTACAAAAGTGTTTTCTATTAAATTTGATTGATATGAATGCACATTGAGTACAAAATCGCATCCTCATGTGAAATCTTAATGGCTGGTAGCTTGATACAATAGATAGCTGACAAAATGAAAATAGTAAAACTAAAAGTAAATTACTAAATACAACATTTTACATCTTCAAATACTTTTCTAGTTAAACGCAGAGTGAATTTTGATAGAATATGATCCATAAACTTAGATTGAATATTTTGTATTAGACTAGTTAATCTTAATTCTTCATCATAAAATGTGATATAGTAAATTTTAGTTGCAAAGTTATTCCTAAAGTTGTTTTCTTGTTTGGTGCTACAAGTCATTATGGGAGGGTAGACCTGAGCCATCCCAATGTACTTGCCCTTTTTATGATAGATAAAATATCGATGGCAATGACCAAGATTGGTCAAACACCAGAGCCCAACCTTTTAGGATATGAGATTGAACGGGAATTACCCCCACCAATGGATAAATATTGAACACTAGGAAATGAACTCAACCAAAGCCCTACTATCTATAGGCCACTCATTAATAAGGAGAAAGCTAACAAAAAGAGACTACATTAGACATTCATGAGAAAAGCAAATTTGTTTCTCTTCAATGTGGCCATTTTGTTTGAGAATCTCAACGACTTTCTTATAGTGATATAAGAGCCTTAGGAAAAGCAAGTGCTATGAAGAAGTTGTACATCTCAAAGAGGCAGCAAACTTCACATCCTACTAAGTCAAAGTAGCCACAAGCTAGCAAGGCCAGCAAATGCAAACAAAAATCCCTCATACCATTTGTTTAGAAGCTCCCAAAAGAAGGCACCTAAACTCACAAAGAATGTGAGAAATGTAAAAGGTTGACAAATGAATTGGCACCCAATAAAAACAACTGTAGACCCCTTGTAAAATCTTTTTTTAACCCCTTTCCTCTACACATTTACTTTGATTTATAGTAATCTTTAAATAATTCGATGGATCTACAGATAGAATAAAAATCTTCCTGTACTTTTTGATGCAGGCGAGCCAATGCCAGAAACTCGCTGAGTTTCTGGCATGTACTCGCCAAAAAACTGGAGAGTATTCGCCATAAACTCAGTGAGTTTTCAGGCGAGTAAATACTGTTATTACTTGCCACCTAGAAAAACTTGAGAGTTTTTCAAGACTCGTCGAGTACTCGATGAGTCTTCCATCTATGGTTTATGGATTATTCTTCAAAAAGATAATTTCAAATATGGAATATGTTCCATTTATGTACCCAATAAATACAGGGACAGGGTAGAGATATGGAAATGGATGACATCAGAATTGCAAAAAATTCCTTGGATCATGTGGGGGCTTCAATATGGTGGAGTAAAAAGAGGATAAAATTGGAAGTAATCTTTGGGATTGGAAAAGAAATGAGCAGTATTTCTAGAACAAGATGAAAACACGTTAAAATTGTATGACCCACTAGAAGGAAAAACGGAGAGTAGAAGTATCTAGTATACATGTTCTAATATCCAAAAGGACAATAAATGAATCTATAGTAGGCTGGACAAGTTCTATGCTAATGAAAATACTTTCTACTTTCAAGGTTTAAAAGATTCCAATTATGTGAAAGTTTTTCCCTCTAGTCTGTCTAATCATCACCCAATAGGAGCTTGTATTAAGTTGAAAGATCATATTGCAGATGTTAAAATCAAAAAAGACAACATTTTCAAACTCAACACAGCCTTGCTCCATGATAAAGACTATTTAGAGGGGATAACCGATTTGAGAGAGATTACTAAATCCATGTCCTCCTAGTCAAATAAAATACATTATTGGGAAAGCTTGTTGAAAAAATGCAAAATACTTTTCCAAACTGTGGGGAAAAAATATGCATTGGATAGAAGAAAAAAATATATATCCTGCAAGAAGAATTTCTAGAGGCTGAAGATAATTTGCAAAGGAAATTTAATGATGAGGAGAAGATACACAAGTTAGGATATGTGAAGCACAAACTAAGGAGATTCCAAACCATTAAAAACTAGGGGGCTAAGGTCAAAGCTAGAGTTTATTAGCTAAGGGAAGGAGACAGGGGGTCTAAATACTTTTTCAATTTGCTAAAAGTTAAAAATGCTAGAGAAGTAGTTGGCCCTATTATTGAAAATGATGTTTGTTTCAAGGACAATAATGACATAAAAGAAATATTTAGAGCTCTTTACAAAAATCTTTTTACTGCTGAAGATGGCAACCTAGAATGTAAAGATGCTCAGGACTTATGCCCAAAAAGAAAGACTCAGAGATGAGCAATTCTTTAAGTCAAGATATCTCTAAAGATGAAATTAAAAATACAATTTTGTCTATGGAGAATGGGAAATCCCCAAGGATAGATAGTTTGCCTATTGAATTCTATAAATCCAACCTTGAATGGATAGTGGAAGCCCTGTATGAGTTATATCAAGAAGCGATAAAAAGGGGATCTCTTGGAAAAGAAATAAATAGAGGTGTCATTAAAATACTGCCAATGAATGGGGATAATTTTATATGAGACTCTTAAATGTCTCATATAAAATTATAGTCAAAATACTAGCTTTGAGATTAACAAAAATCCTATCAATCATCATAAATCCAACACAAACAGGGTTTATTAAAGGGAGATACATTCTAGAGAACTTGATAACAAGTTGGGAGGCCATGAGCTAGGCCAAGTGTGCAGGGCAAGATGCAAGTATTCTATTTTTGGACTTTGAAAAAGCATATAACAAAATAGAGTGGTCTTTTGTCATAATGATGATAAAGGCTATAGGTTTTCCTGAGGAATATTGCAGTATGGTAAAGATGTTATTTCAAGATGCCTCGGTACGAATTGATGTAAATGGATCCTTATCTAAACCTTTTAGCATGGAAAGATCAATAAGACAAGGTTGTCCATTGGCACCAACCCTGTTTGTGATAGCCTCTAAAGCTCTGTACTATCTTTTGAGGACAGACCTCATTAAGGGAAAAGTGAAAGGTATAAATCTTCCAAATAATGACACTTTGTTAAATATACAATTCGCAGATGATACAACATTATTTCCAGTACTTGAAAAGGATAATTTAAAGAACATGGAAGAAAGATTGAATATATTCTATCAGGCTTCTGGAGCAAAAATTTCCTTTTCCAAGTCGGTCTTGTTGAGTTGGAGGTGACCCACCTGAGTGGTTTGAACCTAATAGCTGGCAATGGGGGGATGCTAATAAACAAGTCATATTTCTTGGTATACCATTTTCTATGAATCCCTCATTGAGAAAGATGTGGGATATGATATATGAAAAAATTGACAAAAATTTGAGGAATTGGAATAATCAATTCTTGTCCTTGGAAGGAAGAATACAAGTATGTCAAAAAAATTTATCAGCCTATTCCATTTATTATGCTTTAATGTGGCTATTTACCAGTTACCAAATTGACAATATACAAAAGAGGATTAGAGAATTTCTCTGGTCTGATGGCAAAGGGATGAAAAAAAGACATGCAGTTTCTTGGAACTGGTGTTGTTTGGGCAAACAAAAAGGAGGATTATGGCTAAAAGACTTAAAAATCCAAGGTGTAACCTTGGTTGCAAAGTGGATTGTTAAGGCTTTGGAGGGGAATGAATCTTGGAAAGTTCTTATAAGGAATAATTTACAAAATACAATAGCAATAAAAGCAAAAGAATAGAAATATATGAATCTTCAGGACATTATCTTTGGCAATTTCAATGTTAAAGCCTCAGGGTCTATTGTTTTTTCCACTATTTGGAAAGCCTGGGAAGCAGTTAAGCCTTTCATAGAGAATAGGGATGCTATTAACAGAAAGAACAAAACTATTTAGGGAAACAGATCTATATGGTGGAATTTAAAGCACAATGATAAAAATCTTGCCCTTTTACACGGTTGTTTTGCAAAGAAATGGAATAAACTTGGTATAACTATTTTTAATGATATCTTTGTGAACAAATCATTGAAAAGTTGGATACAAATCAAATCTAAATATGACATTCCATAATCACAAAAGAGAACTTATGTCATTTTGTGTAATGATATTAAAGGAGATATGTTGCAATTTATTGTCAATAATAAGGAAGAGTTTGATAACATAAAATGGATGGATAGAACAGATTTTTTGAAATTGAATCCCAAAAAGTTGTATAAAATGTTTACAGACTCACAAGTGGTGTATGAACATTAAATTTGTTTGGAATGTCAAAATAGAACACAATTTGTTGTCTAAAACCTTTAAAGTTATTTGGTCAAAATATCTTGATCCCAAAAAATGTTGTTTCAGGTGGTTGTTTATCTTTAAAAGACTTGCATTAGGTTATGACAATAAGTTGTGTTCTATTTGTAATCAAATTGAAATCTATGAACATGTTTTTTTTACTGTAAGTATGCTTGTAATGTCTGGGCTAAATTTATGAATAATATAAAGGGTTGGTCCACCAAGAAGAGTATTTGTAGGTAGGAAATTCTGTGTGGCTTTGTTAATGAATTGAATGTTAAATCCAATTTGTTTTGGCTTATTCTCTCAACTAAAATTATGTGTCTTTTGTGGAAGGCTAGAAATGAAAAGATATACCAAGGAAAGGAGAGGGTTCTTACTAAGTCCTTTACTAGGCTCACATTTACTATTATTTGTGAACAAGTAATAACTATGGAGATACCTATAGATAGGTTTATGCAAATCATTGATGAAGGCTCGACAATAGTCTACAGGTCTGATGTGAAGTTGGCAGAGTTCTGGCCCCATGAGCATAGGAAGGTGGATCCGAAATTTCACAAAGAATACATGGAGTTTCATAACCAGTACAGTAAACATCACCAAGTTGAGGAAAAGAGGGATGAAGCTATCAAAGAATTAGAGGTTACTTGTCAAAATTTTAGCATAGACAACAATCTTTTGAGAATTTCTCCACCAATAGGAACATTAAAGAGTGGAACGCTTTCAAGAACAATGATAACAGGGTGCACCTAAACAAACAAGGAAGAGAGCAAGGTAAGCAACAACAAAGGATACCAGAGATAGGTGAAGGGCATAAGATGCCAGGTCATGATGATCACCTTACAGAGAAGGAAAAGACCAATCCAAAAAATGAAAATGAGCAACAATACAATGAGAAATGGGGAATGCAATTAGATCAATAGTGAAAATAGGAAATAAAAAAAAGAACTAAACAAAAGTAATTTTGATGTTTAAAGAGTGAAAAAGTGTTGTTTGTGTTGTAAGTATGGGCCTAACTGGTGTTGTCATTGATGTCAACATACTCCTGTTGCATTGATGATAAGGATTGGATGAGTTGTATGTTGAGGATATTGAGAAAATTAGTCTTATCAAGAATAGAGAAGAAGAGTGAAAATAGTAAAGTAAAGATCCCAGCTGAGATGAAGATCAGAGGATGCACATCAAAGGGTTTGATATATGTGTCCTAAGATGATTCAGTAAAGTTTTGAGAGGTCTGCATGAAGATCTGAAGAAGTTATAGCCACTTAAGTCAAACCAGTTCTAGCAGATGTTCAGAGGTGACAGAGTGACACAGAAAGGTCCGATGAGATCTGGAAATGCAATATCTTGTTCTACGGATTTGGTGGAGTGTTTAAGAAGTTAATTTGAATTGACAACTCAATTGGTTCGTGGTCTGGAGGTCCGTAAGCATCTATTCCAATATGACAGTGATGACAGACTGTGTTCTTGAGGTTCTAGATGGAGAGAAAGATTTCAATAAGCAGTAGTGTGGATGTTCTTGGTGATTCAGACAAGCTTGTGGAGGTCTTTGGATTGTGTCCAGTTTGTGTTGGTTGTCTACATTAGAGATTGAGCTCATAATTGAAGAATTACTTCCGGATGATATTTTTCTTCCTAAGTCTAGCTGACCAGATGAGTTACACATCCTACGGATGATCTTGAAGATGTTATGTGAAGCATGGTGTGTTCTTAAAAGAAAATTGAAGTCTTAGATCTATGTAGCCGACAGTGTGTTGATCCGCATGAAGTCTTTTGTAATTAGTCAAGTTGTATTTGCTCTGTAATGTATGCCGACTTGGATGATTATCCCAAAGTCAAATATCTTGTATAAATAAGAAGTTGTGAAGTCATTTCAAAAGTATCTCACCGGTGATGAGAGTGTGGTAGAGAGGAGAAGTGCGAAAAGCAAAGAAGAAGTATTGGGCTTAAATGGAACTGACTCAAGCATGGTGAAGATGCTATTCTTCAGTTCAAGTATGTAATATTTATTATTCTGTAGACAGTGTGTCTCCTGTAGGCAGTGGCCCTCTTGTGAGCAGTGTGCTTGGGCAGTGAGCTCTAAGGGTTTATGGTTTATGGTTTAGGGCTTAGGCTTTAGGGTTTAACGATTATGGTAAGGGGTTTAGGGTTTAGGGATTATGGTTTAGGGTTTAGGGTTTAGTGTTTAGGGTTTATGGTTTAGGATTTAGGGTTTAGGGTTTAGGGTTTAGGGTTTAGCGATTGGGGTTTAGGGTTTAAGGTTTAGGGTTTTTAGGGTTTAGGGTTTAGGCTTTAGGGATTAGGGTTTAGGGTTTTAGGTTTAGGGTTTAGGATTTATGGTTTATGGTTTTTGGTTTAGGGTTTAGGGTTTAGGGTTTAAGGTTTATGGTTTAGGCTTTATGATTTAGGGTTTAGGGTTTAGGGTTGATGGTTTAGGGTTTAGGGTTTATGGATTAGGGTTTAGGGTTTAGATTTTAGTGTTTAGGGTTTAGGGTTTAGGGTTTATGGGTTATGGTTTAGGGTTTATAGTTTAGGATTTAGGTTTAGGTTTTTAGGGTTTGGGGTTTAGGGTTTAGGGTTTACGATTTAATTTTTAGGGTGTATGGATTAGGGTTTAGGGTTTACGATTTAGGATTTAGGGTTTAAGGTTTATGGTTTAGGATTTATGGTTTAGGGTTTAGGGTTTAGGGTTTAGAGTATAAGATTTAGGGTTTAGGGTTTAGGATTTATGGTTTAAGGTTTAGGGTTTATTATGTACGGTTTATGGTTTATGGTTTAGGATTTATGGTTTAGGGTTTAGGGTTTAGCGTATGGGATTTAGGGTTTAGGATTTATGGTTTATGATTTAGGGTTTAGGGTTTAGGGTTTATTATTTAGGGTTTATGGTTTAAGGTTTAGGGTTTAGGGTTTAGGGTTTATGTTTTAGGGTTTAGGGTTTCAAGTTTAGGGTTTATAGATTATGGTTTAGGGTTTAGGGTTTAGGGTTTAGGATTTAGGTTTTAGGTTTATCGTTTAGGGTTTAGAGTTTAGGGTATAGTGTTTAGGGTTTAGGGTTTAAGGTTTAGGGTTTTTAGGGTTTAGGGTTTAGGCTTTAGGCTTTAAGGATTAGTGTTTAGGGTTTAGGGTTTAGGGTTTAGGGTTCAGGATTTATAGTTTTTGGGTTTTGGTTTATGGTTTAGGGTTTATGGATTAGGGTTTAGGGTTTAGGGTTTATCGTTTAGGGTTTAGCCTTTAGGGTTTAGGGTTTTTGATTTAGGGTTTGGGGTTTAGGGTTTGGGGTTTACGGTTTACGGTTTAGGTTTCAGAGTTTAG
Organism: Cunninghamia lanceolata; assembly: GCA_027924645.1. Classification (NCBI taxonomy): domain Eukaryota; kingdom Viridiplantae; phylum Streptophyta; class Pinopsida; order Cupressales; family Cupressaceae; genus Cunninghamia; species Cunninghamia lanceolata. Next base: position 1,581,004 of record BSBN01001197.1, on the reverse strand, counting down.
TGTTTAGGATTTCAATTTTAGGGTTTAGGGTTTAGGGTTTAGGGTTTAGCTTTAGGGTTTAGGGTTTAAGGTTTACGATTTAGGGTTTAGGGTTTTTGGTTTAGGGTTTATGGTTTAGGAATTAGGTTTAAGGGTTAAGGGTTTAGGGTTTATGGTTACGGTTATGGGTTTAGGGTTTAGGGTTTAGAGTTTAGGGTTTAGGATTTCAAGTTTAGGGTTTAGGGTTTATGGTTTAGTTTTTAGGGTTTAGGTCTACGATTTAGGGTTTAGGGATTTTGGTTTAGGGTTTATGGTTTAGGAATTAGGGTTAAGGGTTTAGGAATTAGCATTTAGGGTTTAGGGTTTAGGGTTTAGGGTTTAGCTTTTAGCGTTTAGGGTTTACGATTTAGGGTTTAGGGTTTTTAGTTTATGGTTTAGGGATTAGCATTTAGGATTTATGTTTATGGTTTAGGGTTTAGGGTTTAGGGTTTAGGGATTAGGGTTTAGGGTTTGTGTTTTAGGGTTTATTTTTTAGGGTTTATGGATTAGGGTTTAGGATTTACGATTTAGGATTTATGGTTTAGGATTTAGGGTTTAGGATTTAGGGTTTATGGTTTATGGTTTAGTGTTTATGGTTTAGGTTTTAGGGTTTAGGGTTTAGGGTTTATGATTTAAGTTGTAGTGTTTAGTATTTATGGTTGAGGATTTAGGGTTTAGGTTTTAAGGTTTAGGGTTTAGGGTTTTGGATTTAGGGTTTAGGGTTTAGGGTTTAGGGTTTATGGGTTAGGGTTTAGGGTTTAGGGTTTATGGATTAGGGTTTAGGGTTTAGTGTTTATGGTTTAGGTTTTAGGTTTTAGGGTTTAAGGTTTAGGATTTAGGGTGTAGTGTTTAGGGTTTAGGGTTGAGGATTTCAGGTTTAGGGTTTAGGGTTTAGGGTTTAGGATTTAGGGTTTAAGGTTTTTGGTTTAGGGTTTAGGGTTTAGGGTTTATGGTATAGGGGATAGGGTTTATGGTATAGGGTTTAGGGTTTAGGGTTTAGTGTTTAGGGTTTATGGATTAGGGTTTATGGTTTATGGTTTAGGGTTCAGGGTTTAGGGTTTATGCTTTCGGATTTAGGGTTTAGGGTTTTTGGTTTAGAGTTTATGGTTTAGGGTTTAGAATTTAGGGAATAACATTTAGGGGTTAGGGTTTAGGGTTTTAGGGTTTATCGTTTAGGGTTTAGGGTTTAGGTTTTAAGGTTTACAGTTTTTAGGGTTTAGGGTTTAGGCTTTAGGGATTAGTGTTTAGGGTTTAGCTTTTAAGGCTTAGGGATTATGGTTTAGGGTTTAGGGTTTAGGATTTAGGGTTTAGGGATTCGCGTTTATGGTTAATGGTTTAGGGTTTATGGATTAGGGTTTAGGGTTTACGATTTAGGATTTAGGGTTTAGGGTTTTTGGTTTATGGTTTAGGATTTATGGTTTAGGGTTTAGGGTTTATGGTATAGGATTTAGGGTTTAGGGTTTAGGGTTTATGATTTAGGGTTTAGGGTTTAGGGTTTATAGTTTATTGTTTAGGGTTTACGGTTTAGGGTTTTTTGGGTTTAGGGTTGAGGTTTTATTTTTTAGGGCTTAGGGTTTAGGGTTTAGGGTTTTTGGTTTAAGGTTATGAGTTTTTAGGGTTTAGGGTTTAGGGTTTAGGGCTTAGGGCTTAGGGTTTAGGGTTTAGCAATTATGGTCTAGGGTTTAGGGATTATGGTTTAGGGTTTAGCATTTAGGGTTTAGGGTTTAGGGTTTAGGGTTTAGGGATTAGGGTGTAGGGTTTAAGGTTTAGGGTTATTAGGGTTTAGGGTTTATGGTTTAGGCTTTAGGTATTAGGGTTTAGGGTTTAGGGTTTAGGGTTTATGGTTTAAGATTTAGGGTTTAGGATTTAGGGTTTAGGATTTATGGTTTTTGGTTTTTGGTTTAGGGTTTAAGGTTTAGGGTTTAGGGTTTTTTATTAGGGTTTATATTCTAGGATTTAGGGTTTAGGGTTTATTGTTTAGGGTTTACGGTTTAGGGTTTAGGGTTGATAGTTTAAGGTTTAGGGTTTATGGATTAGAGTTTAGGGTGTAGGTTTTAGGGTGTAGGGTATAGTGTTTAGGGTTTAGGGTTTAGGGTATAGTGTTTAGGGTTTAGGGTTTATGGTTTATTGTTTAGGGTTTAGGGTTTATTTTTTAGGATTTAGGGTTTGTTGCAAGTATGAGGTGAGCCAGTATTGTCATTGATGTCAACATACTCATATTGTATTGACAAGAAGGATTTGATGAGCTGTGTGCTGAGGATATTGAGAAAATTAGCCTCAGTCAGGAACAGTGAAGAACAGTGATGAGAAGAAGGCAAATGTACTGTATAGGATCAGAACCGGAGGATGCAGATTAAAGGGTTAGTAGATATGAGTCTTGAGATGCTTCAGTTAAGATTTCAAAGGTCCGCATGAAGATCTGAAGGAATTGTGGCTGTCGGTATGGAACCGGTTCCGGCAAGTATCTAGAGGTGACAGAGGATCACAAAAAGGTCTGGTGAGGTCTGGAATTGTATTATCCTAATCTGCGGATTGGAAGGAGTGTTTGGGATGTCCTTGTGATGTGTCATCCTGATTTGTGTATGATTTGGAGGTCCGGAAGTACCTCTTGCATTATGACAGTGGCGACAGACTGTGTTCTTGAAGTTCCGGATGAGGAAGACAAGAGATTCCAGTAAGTAGAGGAAGTGCGGATGTATCCGGTCATTCAGGCAGGCCTGTGAAGGTTCTTGGATCATGTTTAGGTTGTGTTGTTGGTCCGCATTGATAGTAGAGCCCAGAATTGAAGTTATTCTTCCAGATGAAGTTCTTGCTCTGTTTAGCCGACCGGATGAGTTGTTCATCCTGCGAATGTTCTTGTGGTGGCCGACCGGATGTGTTATTCATCTTGCGGATACTCTTATGGTTGTTTTCCGACTTAGATGTTTGTTCCTAAGTCGATGTCTTGTATAAATAACGGTTTGTGAGCTCATTTCAAAGTGTGGTTTTTGTGGATGAGTGTGGCATAGTGAAGAGAAGTGCAAAAGGCAGAGCAGAAGTTTTTGGGCTTAAATGGAACTGATCCAGACATGGTAGAGATGTCATTCTCCAGTTCAAGACTGTGATTCTTATCACTTTGTAGACAGTGTGTCTCCTTGTAGGCAGTGGGCCTCTTTGTGAGCAGTGTGCTCGGGCAGTGAGCCCTAATTGGCAAGTGCCATTCTTTTTCTTATTCTTCTAACAGAGAATAATTCTTGGGTTAATCACCCCGTGGTTTTTCCCTTAACCAAGTTTTCCACGTCAAAATCTTGGTGTTCAATATGTTGATGTTTATCTGCTCTTGTGTTTATGTATAATGCTTCCATGGATGATTAATTGATATGCTGTTAACTAACAACCAAGAATTAAGTGTTTGAAAGAACAAGAAGTTTTATACAACTGATTCACCCCCCCTCTCAGTTGTATGCCCTAGATCCAACAATTGGTATCAGAGCCAAGTTCCTCTGAAAGAAGCTTAACCGCTTGAGGAGATCCAGGATGTCGTCTTACAAGAAGGATAGTCCGAAGTTCGATGGAACCAACTTCACTCTTTGGAAAGGTCACATGAAGTGTCACTTGGAATGTATGGGAAAAGCATACTTGGCTATGGTTTCAAAACCTTATGTACCTCCACAAGGTGGTCCGACAACTCTGAATGAAATCACAGAAGCTGAAAACAATCTGCGGACCAAGGAAGCTCTTCTAAGCGCATTGAATGACTCAGATCTCTCGAATGTTATTGACCTACCAACTGCATATGAGATCCTGACTAAACTGGAACTTCTGTATGAAGGAGATGAGTTTGTCAAAAGTGCAAGGTTGCAAAGTCTGAAAGGGAAATTTGAAAGATTGAAAATGAGAGATGATGAAAACATCACTACCTTTATGCCAAGAGTGAATGAGCTGGTATGTGGAATTAGAAATGCTGGTGGAACTCTAGATGAAAATGAGATTGTCTGCAAAATCCTAAGATCCCTTCCTGCTGCCTACAAAATCAAGGTTGCTGCCATTGATGAATTCAGAGCCCACACAACTGTCACAAGAGAACAACTGGCTGGCAAACTAGCTGCATTTGAAATGACCGAGTTTGGAGATGATCCTCCCAAGACTGAATCTGCTTTCAAAGCCAGTACCTATGTGAAAGGCAAACAGAGATTTGATCTGGGAGAAAACTCATCAAGGAAGATGTCATGGTATGATCAAGCAAGAAGAGACATGGAAGAAGAAGAAGCAGAAACAGCTCAACTTGAAGCCCTCATTGCAAAGAGACTGCCAAGAGGATCCGGTAAGTATGAAGGAAAACTACCCTTTAAGTGTTTCAACTGCAATAAGATTGGTCATTTTGCTTCAAGATGTCTGGAAAGATCTGCAAGGTCTAATACTAACAGACAAAGGTTTCAAAAGAATTGCTATTATGTTCATGAAGAAGATGACAATGAAGGAGTAACAGATGATGAATCAGAACTAGGAAGCAAATCTGGAAATGAGTGGGTGTTTATTGCCATCAAGGAAGAAGATTCAATACTCTCTGAATCTGTCAATCACAAAGTTGTTGAAAAAGCTTTGGCTGCTCAAGTGGAAGAAAAGGATGATTGGGTTATTGACAGTGGATGTTCTCACCATATGACTGGTGACAAGAATAAGTTCTTAGATTTGGAAAGATATGAAGGAGGAATGGTAAAGTTTGGTGACAATTCTGCTGGCTAAATCAGAGGTAGGGGAACTATTTCCTTTGATGGAAAGAGCAAAACAGGTAATGTACTATATGTTGAAGGATTGAAGCACAATCTTCTCAGTGTTGGTCAGTTAGTGGACAAAGGCTATGATCTCCGGTTCAAGAATGGAAAATGCAGAATCTTTACAAGCTCCGGAACTGAAATTGCATCCGGTACTCAGACAAAAGGTAATATCTTTCATCTGGTTGGTTCAAATAAAAGTTGTTTGTTTGTTCAAATTGATCAGAGTTGGTAATGGCATAGAAGAATGTGTCATGTAAATTTTGATAACATCATCAAGATAAGCAATACTCAGGCTGTAAGAGATCTTCCAAAATTGATGAAACCTACAAATAGTGTGTGCAAAGAATGTCAGTTAGGTAAACAAAACAGAGTCTCTTTCAAAAGTAAAGATCAGTCTTCTACCGGATTGTTGGAATTAGTACATACTGATCTCTATGGTCCGACAAGAATCAAGAGTCTGCAAGGTGATAGATATTTCATGTTGTTAATTGATGATCATTCCCGGATGATGTGGGTTACCTTTCTAAAAGAAAAATCAGAAGCATTTGAGAAGTTCAAAATCTTCAAAGCTATGGTAGAGAATCAAACCGGATTGAAACTAAAGTGTCTAAGGTTTAATAGAGGTGGTGAATTTACATCTGGTGAATTCATTGACTTTTGTGAGAAGCAGGGTATAAGGAGACAGTTGTCTGCTCCTAGGACTCCACAGCAGAATGGAGTAGTTGAGAGAAAGAACCGGACCATCCAGGAAGCTGCCAGGACAATGATGTTGGAAGCAAATGTTCCTCAGATGTTTTGGAAAGAAGCTATCAGCACTGCAGTCTACACTCTCAATCGAGTTCAAATTAGAAACAACACTGGTAAGACCCCCTATGAACTCTGGTTTGGCGTCACTCCTACTATGAAATATTTCAGAGTATTTGGTAGCAAGTGTTATATTAAAAGAGATGAAGATCTAGGAAAGTTTGATGCTAGAAGTGATGAAGGAATTTTCTTGGGTTACTCCACTCAAAGCAAAGCATACTGATGTTACAATAAGAGATTGAGGAAGATGATAGAAAGCACCAATGTAAAAGTTGATGAAGGAATTGAGAAGCCTTCAAGATTTTATGAGTTTGATGAAGATGACCAAGATAGTGTTCATGGAACTCAATCCTCTCCGGTGAGACAGAGTCAGCCTGATCCGGTAAATCAGGAAGAAGAGATAGGTTTGAATGAGCCTGATCAAGAAGCAGCAGTGCAGGATACTCCCAAAATTCCAAGGTATGTAAGACTGAACCACTCTGAAGATCAGATCATAGGTGACAGAAGCAAAGGTGTACAAACTAGAAGGAATGTTGCTCAAAATCAGGATGAATGTTGTCTGATTTCAAAGATTGAACCTAAAACAATAAATGAAGCCTGCAATGATGAAAACTGGACCAAAGCAATGGAAGATGAATTGATGCAAATTGAGAAAAATCATACTTGGGATCTTGTTCCCAGACCTAGAGATAGGAATGTAATTGGAACCAAGTGGGTCTTTCGGAACAAACTAAATGAAGCTGGTGAAGTAATCAGAAACAAAGCTAGATTGGTCTGCAAAGGGTACTCTCAAATAGAAGGAATTGACTTTGAAGAGACTTTTGCTCCGGTGGCAAGAATTGAAGCAGTCAGATTACTTCTTGCATATGCTGCCTTCAAAGACTTCAAGGTATATCAGATGGATGTCAAGTCTGCCTTCCTAAATGGTGATCTGGAAGAAGAAGTCTACATTGAACAACCGGATGGATTTCAATTGTCTGATAATGATGATATGGTCTGCAAGTTGAAGAAAGCTTTGTATGGATTGAAGCAAGCCCCAAGAGCATGGTATGAAAGGTTGGATAAGCATCTTGTGCAGATTGGATTCAACAAAGGTACTGCTGACAGTAACTTATATTTCAAAATTGATCATGATAACATTTTGATTGTTGAAGTGTTTGTGGATGATATCATTTTTAGAGGAAGAGATAGTATGTGCAAAACTTTTGCAAATTAGATGAAAAGTGAGTTTGAAATGTCTCTGCTTGGTGAAATGAATTTCTTCTTGGGTCTGCAAATTACTCAAACAAAAGAAGGGATTTTCATCTCTCAGACCAAATATGTGAAAGAATTGTTAAGGAAATTTGGTATGGAAGACTCAAAGCCAATGAACACTCCTATGGCAACCGGATGTAAGTTAAGCAAAGATGATGATTCTCCAAAGGCAGATCAGACAAAGTATAGATCAATGATTGGTGGATTGTTGTATCTCACTCAAACTAGACCAGATATAATGCAGGCTGTTGGTCTTGTGGCAAGATTCCAGGCTGATCCTAGAGAATCTCATGTTATGGCAATCAAAAGAATTTTTAGGTACTTGAAAGGAACAGTTGAGTATGGTCTATGGTACCCTAGAGATCCGGATTTCTCTCTTCATGCTTACACAGATGCAGATTGGGCAGGTGATGTGGATGACCGTAAGAGCACTAGTGGTGGAGCATTCTTTTTGGGGAAGAGATTGGTTTCTTGGTTAAGCAAGAAACAAGATGCAATATCTCTGTCTACAACTGAAGCAGAATACATTGCAGTAGCAGGTAGTTGCACTCAAATCTTATGGATGAAGCAGATGCTAAGAGACATTAAAATTGAATATGAGGAGCCTATCACAATTTTCTGTGATAATTCAAGTGCAATTAATATTTCTAAGAATCCGGTGTTGCATTCTAAGACTAAGCACATATCTATCAAGTTTCACTTTTTGAGAGAACAAGTAAACAAGGAAGAAGTCAGATTGGAGTATGTTCCCTCCAAGGATCAGATTGCAGATATCTTTACTAAACCTCTTCCCAAGGATTCTTTTGAATATCTCTGGGAGAAGTTAGGGGTCATGGCCCCTCCGGTGATGAACTAGGATGCACTGATGTGCATCAGTCCGGTGGATATCACAGTCATATCTTGTGATCCGGATTAATGATGGGGAGCTGCAACTAAGGGGGAGCAGCTGGTATGATTCTGATGTATGAGAATTGCAAGTATGAGCCCTTTGCCATTGATGTCAAAGGGGGAGAGAAGACATGTGAAAAACAAGTGGTTGATGATCAAAGGGGGAGCAGTAAAGGAAGAGAAGACATGTGAAAAGTTGTTGTTGATAGGGGGAGCGGTGACAGAAAAGAGAAGTTCTTGTCTTAATGGTTTTTCACATCATATGTTGCCATCAATGACAAAGGGGGAGATTGTTGCAAGTATGAGGTGAGCCAGTATTGTCATTGATGTCAACATACTCATATTGCATTGACAAGAAGGATTTGATGAGCTGTGTGCTGAGGATATTGAGAAAATTAGCCTCAGTCAGGAACAGTGAAGAACAGTGATGAGAAGAAGGCAAATGTACTGTATAGGATGAGAACCAGAGGATGCGGATTAAAGGGTTAGTAGATATGAGTCTTGAGATGCTTCAGTTAAGATTTCAGAGGTCCGCATGAAGATCTAAAGGAATTATGGCTGTCGATATGGAACCGGTTCCGGCAAGTATCCAGAGGTGACAGAGGATCACAAAAAGGTCTGGTGAGGTCCGGAATTGTATTATCCTAATCTGCGGATTGGAAGGAGTGTTTGGGATGTCCTTGTGATGTGTCATCCTGATTTGTGTATGATTTGGAGGTCCGGAAGTACCTCTTGCATTATGACAGTGGCGACAGACTGTGTTCTTGAAGTTCCGGATGAGGAAGACAAGAGATTCCAGTAAGTAGAGGAAGTGCGGATGTATCCGGTCATTCAGGCAGGCCTGTGAAGGTTCTTGGATCATGTTTAGGTTGTGTTGTTGGTCTGCATTGATAGTAGAGCCCAGAATTGAAGTTATTCTTCCGGATGAAGTTCTTGCTCTGTTTAGCCGACCGGATGAGTTGTTCATCCTGCGAATGTTCTTGTGGTGGCCGACCGGATGTGTTATTCATCTTGCGGATACTCTTATGGTTGTTTGCCGACTTAGATGTTTGTTCCTAAGTCGATGTCTTGTATAAATAACGGTTTGTGAGCTCATTTCAAAGTGTGGTTTTTGTGGATGAGTGTGGCATAGTGAAGAGAAGTGCGAAAGGCAGAGCAGAAGTTTTTGGGCTTAAATGGAACTGATCCGGACATGGTAGAGATGTCATTCTCTAGTTCAAGACTGTGATTCTTATCACTTTGTAGACAATGTGCCTCCTTGTAGGCAGTGGGCCTCTTTGTGAGCAGTGTGCTCAGGCAGTGAGCCCTAATTGGCAAGTGCCATTCTTTTTCTTATTCTTCTAACAGAGAATAATTCTTGGGTTAATCACCCCGTGGTTTTTCCCTTAACCGGGTTTTCCACGTCAAAATCTTGGTGTTCAATGTGTTGATGTTTATCTGCTCTTGTGTTTATGTATAATGCTTCCATGGATGATTAATTGATATGCTGTTAACTAACAACCAAGAGTTAAGTGTTTGAAAGAACAAGAAGTTTTATACAACTGATTCACCCCCCCCCCCTCTCAGTTGTATGCCCTAGATCCAACAGGGTTTAGGGGTTATGGTTTAGGGTTTAGGGTTCAGGGTTTATGGTTTAGGGTTTCGGGTTTAGTGTTTACGGTTTAGGGTTTATGGTTTATGGGGTAAGATTTAGGGTTTAGAGCGTTTGGTTTAGGGTTTAGGGTTTGGGGTTTAAGGTTTAGGATTTAGGGTTTATGATTTACGGTTTAGGGTTTCGGGTTTAGGGTTGATGGTTTGCAGTTTAGGGTTTATGGATTAGGGTTTAGGGTTTAGGGTTTAGCGTTTAGGGTGAACGGTTTAGGGTGTAGGGTTTATGGTGTAGGGTTTAGGGTTCAGGGTTTATAGTTTAGGATTTAGGGTTTAGAATTTATGGTTTATGGTTTAGGGTTTACGGTTTAGGGATTAGGGTTTAGGGTTTTTGATTTAGGGTTTAGGGTTTCGGGTTTAGGGTTTGGGGTTTATGGTTAGGGTTACGCATTACGGGTTTGGGGTTTAGGGTTTCAGGTTTAGGGTTTAGGACTTAGGGTTTAGGGTTTAAGGGTTAGGGTTTAGGTTTTAGGGTTTAGGGTTTAGGGTTTAGGGTTTAGGGTTTAGGGTTTATGGTTCAGGGTTTATGGTTTAGGGTTTCAGGTTTAGGGTTAACGGTTTAGGGTTTATGGTTTATGGTTTAAGATTTAGCGTTTAGAGTGTTTGGTTTAGAGTTTAGGGTTTAGGATTTAGGGTTTAGGGTTTAGGGTTTAGGGTTAAGGGTCTAGGGTTTATGGTTTATGGTTTATGGTTTAAGGTTTAGGGTTTAGGGTTTATGATTTAGGGTTTAGGGTTTATGGATTAGGGTTTAGGGTTTAGTGTTTAGTGTTTAGGGTTTAGGTTTTAAGGTTTAGGTTTTATGGTTTATAGTTTAGGATTTAGGGTTTAGGTTTTTAGAGTTTAGGGTTTAGGGTTTAGGGTTTAGGGTTTGGGGTTTATGGATTATGGTTTATGGTTTATGGTTTAGGGTTTAATTTTTAGGGTTTATGGATTAGGGTTTAGGGTTTACGATTTGGGATTTAGGGTTTAGGATTTTTGGTTTATGGTTTAGGGCTTAGGGTTTAGGGTTTAGGGTTTATTATTTAGGGTTTATTGTCTATGGTTTAGGATTTAGGGTTTAGGGTTTAGGGTTTAGGGTTTGTGGTTATAGTTTATGGTTTAGGGTTTGTTATTTAGGGTTTATCGTTTATGGTTTATGGTTTATGCTTTATGGTTTAGGGTTTATGTTTCATAGTTTAGGGTTTAAAGTTTAGGGTTCATGGTTTATGGTTTATGGTTTAGGGTTTAGGGTTTATGTTTTAGCATTTAGGGTTTTGGGTTTTGGGTTTATAGTTTAAGGTTTAGGGTTTAGGGTTTAGGGTTTAGAGTTTAGGGTTTAGGGTTTAGGGTTTATAGTTTAAGGTTAAGGGTTAAGGGTTTACGGTTTACAGTTTATGGTTTAGGGTTTATGGTTTATGGTTTAAGGTTTAGGGATTAGTATTTAGGGTTTAGTGTGTAGGGTTTAGGGTTTAGGGTTTAGGGTTTTTAGGGTCTAGGGTTGAGGTTTTAGGGTTTAGCACTTAGGGTTTAGGATTTAGGGTTTATGGTTTAGGGTTTAGGGTTAAGGTTTTAGGGTTTATGGTTTATGTTTAGGGTTTAGGGTTTAGGATTTAGGGTTTGCGGTTTAGGGTTTAGGGTTTAGGGTTTAGGGTTTAGGGTTTATAGTCTAGGATTTAGGCTTTAGGTTTTTAGGGTTTGGGGTTTGGCGTTTATGGTTTATGGTTTAGGGTTTAGGTTTTAGGGTTTAAGGTTTATGGTTTATTGTTTAGGGTTTAAGGTTTAAGGTTTAGGGTTTAGGGTTAAGGTTTTAGGGTTTATCATTTAGGGTTTAGGGTATAGTGTTTATGGTTTAGGGTTTAGGGTTTAGGGTTTAAGTTTTAAGGTTTAAGGTTTAGGGTTTTTAGGGTTTAGCGTTTAGACTTTAGGCTTTACGAATTAGAGTTTAGGGTTTAGGGTTTAGGGTTTAGGGTTTATTGTATAGGTTTTAGGGTTTATGGTTTAGGATTTAGAGTTTAGGATTTATTTTTTAAGGTTTAGTGTTTAAGGTTTAGGGTTTAGGGTTGAAGTTTTACGGTTTAGGACATAGGGTTTATGGTTTATGGTTTAGGGTTTAGAGTTTAGGGTTTAGGGTAGAGGATTTAGAGTTTAGGGTTTAGGGTTTAAGGTTATGCGTTTTTAGGGTTTAAGGTTTAGGGTTTACGATTTATGGTTTACGCTTTAGTGATTAGGGTTTAGGGTTAAGGGTTTATGGTTTATGGTTTATGGCTTAGGGTTTAGGGTTTAACGATTATGGTAAGGGGTTTAGGGTTTAGGGATTGTGGTTTAGGGTTTAGGGTTTAGTGTTTAGGGTTTATGGTTTATGGTTTAGGGTTTAGCGATTAGGGTTTAGGGTTTAAGATTTAGGGTTTTTAGGGTTTAGGCTTTAGGCTTTAGGGATTAGGGTTTAGGGTTTCAGGTTTCGGGTTTAGGGTTTAGGGTTTACGATTTATGGTTTATGGTTTTTGGTTTAGGGTTTAGGGTTTAGGCTTTATGGTTTAGGGTTTAGGGTTTAGGGTTGATGGTTTAGGGTTTAGGGTTTATGGATTAGGGTTTAGGGTTTAGGGTTTAGTGTTTAGTGTTTAGGGTTTAGGGTTTATGGGTTATGGTTTAGGGTTTATAGTTTAGGATTTAGGGTTTAGGTTTTTAGGGTTTGGGGTTTAGGGTTTAGGGTTTAGCGTTTAGGGTTTGGGGTTTATGGATTAGGGTTTATGGTTTATTGTTTAGGGTTTAGGGTTTAGGGTTTATGGATTAGGGTTTTGGGTTTACGATTTAGGATTTAGGGTTTAAGGTTTTTGGTTTATGGTTTAGGATTTATGGTTTAGGGTTTAGTGTTTAGGGTTTAGGGTTTAGGGTTTAGGGTTTAGAGTATAGGATTTAGGGTTTAGGGTTTAGGATTTATGGTTTAAGGTTTAGGGTTTAGGGTTTATTATTTAGGGTTTATGGTTTAGGATTTATGGTTTAGGGTTTATGGTTTAGCATATGGGATTTAGGGTTTATGGTTTAGGATTTATGATTTAGGGTTTAGGGTTTAGGGTTTAGGGTTTATTATTTAGGGTTTAGGGTTTAGGGTTTAGGGTTTATGTTTTAGGGTTTAGGGTTTAAAGTTTAGAGTTTATAGATTATGGTTTAGGGTTTCAGGTTTAGGATTTAGGTTTTAGGTTTATCGTTTAGGGTTTAGAGTTTAGGGTGTAGTGTTTAGGGTTTAGGGTTTTTAGGGTTTAGGGTTTATTGTTTAGGCTTTAGGGTTTAGGGTTTAGGGTTTAGGATTTATAGTTTTTGGGTTGTGGTTTATGGTTTAGGGTTTAGGGTTTATGGATTAGGGTTTAGGGTTTAGGGTTTAGCGTTTAGGGTTTAGGGTTTTTGATTTAGGGTTTAGGGTTTAGGGTTTAGGGTTTATGGTTACGGTTATGGGTTTAGGGTTTGGGGTTTAGGGTTTAGGGTTCAGAGTTTAGAGTTTAGGATTTCAAGTTTAGGGTTTAGGGTTTAGGGTTTAGCTTTTAGGGTTTAGGGTATAGGGTTTATGATTTAGGGTTTAGGGTTTTTGGTTTAGGGTTTATGGTTTAGGAATTAGGGTTAAGGGTTTAGGGTTTAGGGTTTAGGGTTTATGGTTACGGTTATGGGTTTAGGGTTTAGGGTTTAGGATTTCAAGTTTAGGGTTTAGGGTTTAGGGTTTACGATTTAGGGTTTAGGGATTTTGGTTTAGGGTTTATGGTTTAGGAATTAGGGTTAAGGGTTTAGGAATTAGCATTTAGGGTTGATGGTTTACAGTTTAGGGTTTAGGGTTTATGGTTTAGCTTTTAGGGTTTACGACTTAGGGTGTAGGGTTTTTAGTTTATGGTTTAGGGATTAGCATTTAGGGTTTATGTTTAGGGTTTAGGGTTTAGGGTTTAGGGATTAGGGTTTAGGGTTTGTGTTTTAGGGTTTATTGTTTAGAGTTTATGGATTAGGGTTTAGGATTTACGATTTAGGATTTATGGTTTAGGATTTAGGGTTTAGGATTTAGGGTTTATGGTTTATGGTTTAGTGTTTAGTGTTTATGGTTTAGGTTTTAGGGTTTAGGGTTTAGGGTTTATAATTTAGGTTGTAGTGTTTAGTATTTATGGTTGAGGATTTAGGGTTTAGGGTTTAGGTTTTAAGGTTTAGGGTTTAGGGTTTTGGATTTAGGGTTTAGGGTTTAGGGTTGACGGTTTAGGGTTGATGGGTTAGGGTTTAGGGTTTAGGGTTTATGGATTAGGGTTTAGAGTTTAGGGTTTAGGGTTTAGATTTTAGGGTTTAAGGTTTACGATTTAGGGTGTAGTGTTTAGGGTTTACGTTTGAGGATTTAGGGTTTAGGGTTTAGGGTTTAGGATTTAGGGTTTAAGGTTTTTTGTTTATGGTTTAGGGTTTAGGGTTTATGGTATAGGGGATAGGGTTTAGGGTATCGGGTTTAGGGTTTAGCGTTCAGGGATTATGGATTAGGGTTTATGGTTTAGGGTTTAGGGTTTAGGGTTTATGCTTTTAGATATAGGGTTTAGGGTTTTTGGTTTAGAGTTTATGGTTTAGGGTTTAGATTTTAGGGAATAGCATTTAGGGTTTAGGGTTTATGGTTTTAGGGTTTATGGTTTTAGGGTTTAGGGTTTAGGGTATAGGGTTTAGGGTTTAGGTTTTAAGGTTTACGGTTTTTAGGGTTTAATGTTTAGGGTTTAGGGTTTAGGGCTTAGGGATTATTGTTTATGGTTTAGGGTTTAGGATTTAGAGTTTAGGGATTAGGGTTTATGGTTTATGGTTAATGGTTTAGGGTTTAAGGTTTAGGGTTTATTGTTTAGGGTTTATGGATTAGGGTTTAGGGTTTACGATTTAGGATTTAGGGTTTAGGGTTTTTAGTTTATGGTTTAGGATTTATGGTTTAGGTTTTAGGGTTTATGGTTTAGGGTTTAGGGTTTAGGGTTTAGGGTATAGGATTTAGGGTTTAGGGTTTATGGTTTATGGTTTATGGTTTAGGGTTTAGGGTTTATGATTTAGGGTTTATGGTTTATGGTTTATGGTTTATTGTTTAGGGTTTAGGGTTTAGGGTTGAGGTTTTATTTTTTAGGGCTTAGGGTTTAGGGTTTAGGGTTTAGGGTTTAGGGTTTAAGGTTTAGGGTATAGGGTTTAGGGTTTAGGGTTTCTGGTTTAAGGTTATGAGTTTTTAGGGTTTTGGGTTTAGGGTTTAGGGCTTAGGGTTTAGGGTTTAGTGATTATGGTCTAGGGTTTAGGGATTATGGTTTAGGGTTTAACGTTTAGGGTTTAGGGTTTAAGGATTAGGGTGTAGGGTTTAAGTTTTAGGGTTTTTAGGGTTTAGTGTTTATGGTTTAGGTTTTAGGTATTAGGGTTTATGGTTTATGGTTTATGGTTTAGGATTTAGGGTTTAGGATTTATGGTTTTTTGTTTTTGTTTTAGGGTTTAAGGTTTATGGTTTAGGGTTTTTCATTAGGGTTTATATTTTAGGATTTAGGGTTTAGGGTTTACGGTTTAGGGTTTATGGTTTAGGGTTTAGGGTTGATAGTTTAAGGTTTAGGGTTTATGGATTAGGGTTTAGGGTTTAGCGTTTAGGGTGTAGGTTTTAAGGTGTAGGGTATAGTGTTTAGGGTTTAGGGTTTAGGGTATAGTGTTTAGGGTTTAGGGTTTAGGGTATAGTGTTTAGGGTTTTGGGTTTATGGTTTAGAGTTTAGGGTTTAGGGTTTATTTTTTAGGATTTAGGGTTTATGGTTTATGGTTTAGGGTTTAGGGTTCAGGGTTTATGGTTTAGGGTTTCGGGTTTAGGGTTTATGGTTTATGGTTTAAGATTTAGGGTTTAGAGTGTTTGGTTTAGGGTTTAGGGTTTAGGGTTTAAGGTTTAGGGTTTAGGGTTTAAGGTTTAGGGTTTAGGGTTTATGATTTAGGGTTTAGGGTTGATGGTTTACGATTTAGGGTTTATGGATTAGGGTTCAAGGTTTAGCGTTTAGGGTGTAGGGTTTACGGTTTACGGTTTATAGTTTAGGATTTAGGGTTTAGGGTTTAGGGTTTAGGGTTTACGAGATAGGGATTAGGGTTTAGGGTTTTTGATTTAGGGTTTAGGGTTTTAGGTTTAGGGTTTAGGGTTTTTGGTTTATGGTTTAGGGTTTAGGGTTTATGGTTCAGGGTTTATGGTTTAGGGTTTCAGGTTTAGGGTTAACGGTTTATGGTTTATGGTTTATGGTTTAAGATTTAGGGTTTAGAGTGTTTGGTTTAGGGTTTAGTGTTTAGGGTTTAGGATTTAGGTTTTAGGGTTTAGGGTTTAGGGTTTAGGGTTAAGGGTTTAGGGTTTATGGTTTATGGTTTATGTTTTAAGGTTTAGGGTTTAGGGTTTATGATTTAGGGGTTAGGGTTTAGGGTTAATGGTTTACAGTTTAGGGTTTATGGATTAGGGTTTAGGGTTTAGGATTTAGTGTTTAGTGTTTAGTGTTTAGGGTTTAGGGTTTAAAGTTTAGGATTTATGGTTTATAGTTTAGGATTTAGCGTTTAGGTTTTTAGATTTTGGGGTTTAGGGTTTAGGGTTTAGGGTTTACGGTTTGGGGTTTATGGTTTATGGTTTATGGTTTAATTTTTAGGGTTTATTGATTAGGGTTTAGGGTTTACGATTTAGGATTTAGGGTTTAGGGTTTTTGGTTTATGGTTTATGATTTATGGTTTATGGTTTAGGGTTTAGGGTTTAGGATTTAGGGTTTAGAGTTTAGGATTTATGGTTTAGCATTTAGGGTTTAGGGTTTATTATTTAGGGTTTATGGTTTAGGATTTAGGGTTTAGGGTTTAGGATTTATGGTTTATGGTTTATGGTTTATGGTTTATTATTTATGGTTTATGGTTTATGGTTTAGGGTTTAGGGTTTATGTTTCATAGTTTAGGGTTTAAAGTTTAGGGTTCATGGTTTATGGTTTATGGTTTAGGGTTTATGTTTTAGGATTTAGGGTTTAGGGTTTTAGGTTTATGGTTTAAGGTTTAGGGTTTAGGGTTTAGGGTTTAGAGTTTAGGGTTTAGGGTTTAGGGTTTATAGTTTAAGGTTAAGGGTTTACGGTTTACGGTTTATGGTTTAGGGTTTATGGTTTAAGGTTTAGGGATTAGTATTTAGGGTTTAGTGTGTAGGGTTTAGGGTTTAGGGTTTAGGGTTTTTAGGGTTTAGGGTTGAGGTTTTAGGGTTTAGCACTTAGGGTTTAGGATTTAGGGTTTATGGTTTATGGTTTAGGGTTAAGGTTTTAGGGTTTACGGTTTATGTTTAGGGTTTAGGGTTTAGGATTTAGGGTTTGTGGTTTAGGGTTTAGGGTTTAGGGTTTATCGTTTATAGTCTAGGATTTAGGCTTTAGGTTTTTAGGGTTTAGGGTTTAGGGTTTAGGGTTTATAGTCTAGGATTTAGGGTTTAGGTTTTTAGGTTTTGGGGTTTAGGGTTTGGGGTTTATGGATTAGGGTTTATGGTTTATGGTTTAGGGTTTAGGGTTTAGGGTTTAATTTTTAAGGTTTATGGATTAGGGTTTAGCATTTACGATTTGGGATTTTGGGTTTAGGGTTTTTAGTTTATAGTTTAGGATTTAGGGTTTAGGGTTTAGGATTTAGGGTTTAGGGTTTAGGGTTTAGGGTTTAGGGTTTATTATTTAGGGTTTAGGGTTTATGGATTAGGGTTTAGGGTTTACGATTTGGGATTTTGGGTTTAGGGTTTTTGGTTTATGGTTTAGGATTTATGGTTTAGGGTTTAGGGTTTAGGGTTTAGGATTTATGGTTTATGGTTTAGGGTTTAGGGTTTAGGGTTTATTATTTAGGGTTTATGGTTTATGGTTTAGGATTTAGGGTTTAGGGTTTAGGGTTTAGTGTTTAGGGTTTAGGGTTTAGGATTTAGGGTTTAGGGTTTAGGGTTTAGGGTTTATTATTTATGGTTTATGGTTTATGGTTTATGGTTTAAGGTTTAGGGTTTATGTTTTAAGGTTTAGGGTTTATGATTTAGGCTTTAGGGTTTAGGTTTTAGGTTTATTGTTTATGGTTTAGAGTTTAGCGTATAGTGTTTAGGGTTTAGGGTTTAGGATTTAGGGTTTAAGGTTTAGGGTTTTTAGGGTTTAGGGTTTAGGGTTTAGGATTTAAGGATTAGTGTTTAGGGTTTATGGTTTATGGTTTTTGATTTACGGTTTAGGGTTTATGGTTAGGGTTATGGGTTTAGGGTTTGGGGTTTAGTGTTTAGGGTTTAGGTTTTAGAGCTTAGGGTTTAGGTTTTCAAGTTTAGGGTTTAGGGTTTAGGGTTTAGGGTTTATGGTTTAGCTTTTAGGGTTTACGATTTAGGGTTTAGGGTTTTTGGTTTATGGTTTAGGAATTATAGTGTCTAGGATTTATGGTCGAGGATTTAGGGTTTAGGGTTTAGGGATTAGTGTTTATGATTTATGGTTTATGGTTTATGGTTTATGGTTTAGGATTTTTAGTTTATGGTTTTTGGTTTATGTTTTAGGGTTTAGGGTTTATGGTTTAGGGTTTAGGCTTTAGGGTTTATGATTTAGTGTTTAGGGTTTAGGGTTGAGGGTTTAGGGTTTAGAGTTTATGGCTTAGGATTTAGGGTTTAGGTTTTAGGGTTTAGTGTTTAGGGTTTAGGGTTTAGGGTCTGTGGTTTAGGGTTTATGGTTGATGGTTTAAGGTTTAGGGATTATAGTTTTGGATTTAGGGTTTGGGGTTTATGGTCTAGGGTTTAAGGTTTAGGGTTTAGGGTTTAGGTTTTAGGGTTTAGGGTTTAGGGTTTAGGGTTTAGGATTTAGGTTTTAGGGTTTAGGCTTTAGGGACTAGTGTTTAGGGTTTAGGGTTTAGGCTTTAGGCTTTAGGCCTTAGGGACTAGTGTTTAGGGTTTAGGGTTTAGGGTTTATGGTCTTTTAGGGTTTAGGGTTTATTTTTAAGGTTTAGGGTTTATGGCTGAGGGTTTAGGGTTTTGGGTTTATGGTTTAAGGTTTAGGGTTTATGGTTTAGGATTTAGAGTTTAGGTTTTAGGGTTTAGGGTTTAGGGTTTATAGTTTAAGGTTAAGGGTTAAGGGTTTAGGGTTTAGGGTTTATGGTTTAAGGTTTAGGGTTTACGGTTTACGGTTTACGGTTTAGGGTTTTTAGGGTTTAGGGCTTAGGGTTTAGGATTTAAGGTTTAGGGTTTAGGTTTTATGGTTTATGGTTTATGGTTTATGGTTTATGTTGAGGGTTTAGGGTTTTTGGTTTAGGATTTAGGGTTTAGGGTTTAGGGTTTATAGTTTAGGGTTTAGGGTTTAGGGTTTAGGGTTTAGGGTTTATGGTTGAGGATTTAGGGTTAAGGCTTTAGGGTTTAGGGTTTCGGGTTTCAGGTTTATTATTTATGGTTTACGTTTTAGGGTTTATGGTTTAGGGTTTAGGATTTATGGTTTAGAGTTTTTGGTTTATCATTTAGGGTTTAGGGTTTAGGGTTTAGGGTTTAGTGTTTAGGGTTTATGGTTTATGGATTAGGGTTTAGGGTTTAGGTTTTAGGGTTTGTGGATTAGGGTTTATGGTTTAGGGTTTAGGGTTTATGGTTTAGGAATTATAGTTTAGGGTTTAGGGTTTAGGGTTTAGGGTTTAGGTTTTAAGGTTTATGGTTTACGGGTTAGGGTTTAGGGTTTAGGTTTTAGGGTTAATCATTTAGAGTTTAGGGTTTAGGTTTTAATGTTTAGGGTTTTTAGGGTTTATGCTTCAGGCTTTAGAGTTTAGGCTTTATGGATTAGTCTTTAGGGTTTTGGGTTTGCGATTTAGGATTTAGGGTTTATGGTTTACAGTTTAGGATTTATGGTTTAGGGTTTAGGGTTTATGGTTTAGGTTTTAGGGTTTAGGGTTTATGGTATAGGATTTATGGTTTAGGGTTTAGGGTTTATGATTTAAGGTTTATGGTTTAGGATTTATGGTTTAGGGTTTGTGGTTTATGGTTTATGGTTTATGGTTTATGGTTTAGGGTTTAGGGTTTAGCATTTAGGGTTTAGGTTTTAGGTTTATTGTTTAGGGTTTAGAGTTTAGGGTATAGTGTTTAGGGTTTTGGGTTTAGGGTTTAGAGTTTATGGTTGAGGGTTTAGGGTTTATGGTTTGGGGTTTAGGATTTAGGGTTTAGGGTTTATAGTTTATGGTTTTGGATTTAGCGTTTAGGGTTTTTGGTTCAGGGTTTATGGTTTTGGGTTTAGGGTTTATGGTTTATGGTTTATGGTTTAGGTTTAAAGGTTTATGGTTTATGGTTTAGTGTTTAGGGTTTAAGCTTTAGGGTTTAGGGTTTACTTTTAAGGGTTTATCGTTTAGGTTTGAGGGTTTAGGGTTCAGAGTATAGGGTTTAGGGTTTAGGGTTTAGGGTTCAGGGTATAGGGTTTATGGTTTATGGTTTAGGGTTTAGGGTTTTTAGGGTTTAGGCTTTAGGGTTTAGGGTTTAGGGTTTAGGGTTTATTCTTTAGTGTTTAGGGTTTAGGGTTTAGGGTTTAGGATTTAGAGTTAAGGGTTTATGGTTTAAAGTTTAGGGTTTCGGGTTTAGTGTTTAGGGTTTAGGATTTTTAGGGTTTAGTGTTGAGGTTTTATGGTTAGGGCTTAGGGTTTAGGGTTTATGGTTTATGATTTATGGTTTATGGCTTATGGTTTAGAGTTTAAGGTTTAGGGTATAGGGTGTAGGGTTTAGGGTTTAGGGATTATGGTTTAGGGTTTAGTGTTTAGGGTTTAGGGTTTAGGGTTTAGGGTTCAGGGTTTAGGGTTTAGGGTTTAGGGTTTATGGTTTAGGGATTACAGTTTAGGGATTAGGGTTTAAGGTTTAGGGTTTTTAGGGTTTAGGGTTTAGGCTTTAAGGATTAGTGTTTATGTTTTAGGGTTTAGGGTTTAGGGTTTAGGATTTATAGTTTTTGGGTTTTGGTTTATGGTTTACGGTTTATGGATAAGGGTTTAGGGTTTAGGGTTTATCATTTAGGGTTTAGCGTTTAGGGATTAGGGTTTTTGATTTTGGGTTTAGGGTTTAGGGTTTAGGGTTTATTGTTACGGTTATGGGTTTAGGGTTTGGGGTTTAGGGTTTAGGGTTTAGGGTTCAGAGTTTAGGGTTTAGTATTTCAAGGTTAGGGTTTAGGGTTTATGGTTTAGCTTTTAGGGTTTATGGTTTACGATTTAGGGTTTAGGGTTTTTGGTTTAGGGTTTATGGTTTAGGGTTTATGGTTTATGGTTTAGGGTTACGGTTATGGGTTTAGGGTTTAGGTTTTATGGTTTAGGGTTTAGGGTTTAGGATTTATGGTTTATGGTTTTTGGTTTAGGGTTTACAGTTTATGGTTTAGGGTTTATGGTTTAAGGTTTATGGTTTAGGGTTGATGATTTAGGGTTTAGGGTTTAGGGTTGAGGGTTGATGGTTTAGGGTTTAGGGTTTATGAATTAGGGTTTAGGGTTTAGGGTTAAGGGTTTAGAGTTTAGGCTTTAGGCTTTAGGCTTTAGGGTTTATGGTTTATGGTTTAGGGTGTATAGTTTAGGATTTAGGGATTATGGTTTATGGTTTACGGTATACGGTTTTTGATTTAGGGTTTATGGTTTAGGGTTTAGGGTTTGGGGTTTATGGTTAGGGATACAGGTTTAGGGTTTGGGGTTTAGGGTTTAGGTTTTAGGGTTTCAGGTTAAGGGTTTAGGAATTAGGGTTTATGGTTTAGGGTTTATGGTTTAGGTTTTAGGGTTTAGGGTTTAGGGTTTAGGGTTTAAGATTTAGGGTTTAGGGTTTAGGGTTTCAGGTATAGTGTTTATGGTTTATGGTTTATGGTTTATGGTTTATGGTTTTTGGTTTATGGTTTATGGTTTATGGATTAGGGATTAGGGTTTATGATTTAGGGTTTAGGGTTTAGGATTTAGGGTTTAGGGTTTATTGTTTAGGGTTTAGTGTTTAGGGTTTAGAGTTTAGGGTTTAGAGTTTAGAGTTTAGGGTTTGGGGTTAAGGGTTTCAGGTTTAGTGTTTAGGGTTTAGGGTTTAGGATTTAGGTTTTAGGGTTTAGGGTTTGGCATTTAGGGTTTAGGGTTTTTGGTTTATGGTTTATGATTTAGGGTTTAGGGTTTAGTGTTTATGGTTTGTGGTTTACAGTTTACGGTTTAGGGTTTATGGTTTAGGATTTAGGGTTTAGGGTTTTTGATTTAGGGTTTATGGTTTATGGTTTAGCGTTTAGCGTTGATTGTTTAGGGTTTATCGTTTTGGGTTGAAGGTTTAGGGTTTAGGGTTTAAGGTTATTGGTTTTTAGGGTTTATGGTTTAGGCTTTAGTGATTAGGGTTAAGGCTTAAGGATTTATGGTTTATGGTTTAGGGTTTATGGTTTAGCGATTAGGGTTTAGGGTTTATGGTTTAGGGTTTAGGGTTTATTGTTTAGGGTTTTTGGATTAGGGTTTAGGGTTTACGATTTAGGATTTATGGTTTAGGTGGGTTTAGGGTTTAGGATTTAGGGTGTAGTGTTTAGGGTTTCAAGATGAGGATTTAGGGTTTAGGGTTTATTGTTTAGGTTTTAGGGTTTAGGGTTTAGGATTTAAGGTTTAGGGTTTAGGGTTTAGGGTTTAGCGTTTATGGATTAGGGTTTATGGTTTAGTGTTTAGGGTTTAGGGTTTATTGTTTAGGGTTTAGGTTTTATGTTTTAGGGTTTAGGGTTTAGGATTTAGGGTTTAGGGTTTTTCCTTTAGGGTTTATGGTTTATGGTTTGGGGTTTAGGATTTAGGGTTTAGGGTTTAATGTTTATAGTTTTGTAGACACCCTAAAATGACCGTGTCGTCAAATCACTGGCATTCCGTTATCTTCCTAATCACCTGCATTTCAACATTAATTAAATAATCTAATTATTTAATTAATTTCATCAAATTCTTCTAAATCATAAAATTGCGACATTAATTAAATAAATCCTCATTATTTATTTAATTAAATCAAATTCCTCTATATTCTTCCACAATTAAATAATTTTTAATTATTTAATTAGATCATTATCCTCTTTCCAAAAATCAAATCCACATTAATTAAATATATCCAATTATTTAATTAATTCATCACAATTCTATCTTATCTACAATTAAATAATTTACATTATTTAATTAAATCAATTGTTCTTCTAAATTTAAATAAATCAAATCAAATTTATTTAAATTATCTCAATCCTCTAAAAATAAATAAAATCAAATATTTTATTTATAATCTTCTGTTCTTCCAAAATCATGCACAACAATTAAATAAATTTATTTATTTAATTTGCTTTTAAATCTTCTAAATTAAATAATTCTAATTATTTAATTGTTTCTTCCAAAATATCTTCTCTAAATTTAAATAAATCAATTATTTATTTAAATTGCTTTTTCTTCTAATTTGAGTTATCTCTAATATAACTCAAGCTTTCTTGCTCATCAATTAAATATTTATATATTTAATAAAGCAAAATATCTTCTTTTCTCATGCAAATCCCTTCTTCTTGTTTTAAATCACTTAACTGATTGCTTTATTCTTTTAATTGATTTATCTCTTCAGTTAACTCATTCTTCTATTCTTGATAACTCCTCTCATGCAAAAGAAAGCAAGACACATGTCTGCTTCTTATTCGTTGCACATTCCTCAGCTTATCTCCTCCATTGATTCTTCTGAATTATCTGGACCGTTGATCGATTTTCCTTGAAATCTATATAAACCCCCCTCATCTCCTTCATTGAGTCTCTCTCTTCGATCGTATTCTCAGGCATACTTAACAGAGCTTCGAGCATACACAACGCGTCGATTGAGCACTATAACGATCTTTTGACATTGATCTCTTGAGCACTACACTTGCTTGTTGCAGCTATGGCTTTGCAATTTCATTGAGCAACTCTACATTCAATCCAAAGGAAACAACACAAATTTCGGTAAAAGTCTTTATTGCATTGATTATTTGTCATGGCTTTTATTTAAATGCGTTTTCTTTATGTTATTGGGTTTTTGGTTTTATTAGTTTAGATTTAATCCATTTTTCCATATACACATTCTGGCACGCCCGGTGGGACCCATTGGTCCTGATTTAATATCAAATTTGTGGAATTTTTAGTTTGATTTCACAGGTTTTTAACTCTTTTTTTGGAGAGATTCGAAAAAAAAAAAAAAATTTAAAGGAAGCTTGCTGGGCAAAAACGGAGGTCACGGTTGTGTTCGGAAGGGTCGAGGGACGAAGAAAAATATAAAATTTGACCTATTTCGGTGAAGGTAAAATTTTTTCACCTCTGGCACGCAACCCGAGGCCATACAATCACTGTGAGGTACGGTAAAAAAAAAAAAAAATTCTTTTTTCAAAAAAAAATTCAAAAAAAAAAAAAAAAAAAAGCAAAAAGAAAAAGCAAAAAAAATCCAAAAATAAAAAAGCAAAAAAACAAAAACCAAAAAAAAAACAAATAAAACAAATAAAAAATGAAGTGTTTTTAGTTTTTATTTCTTTTAGAAAGTAAAACAAAGTAAAGAGAATCTTTTTTCTTTTTTCTTTTTATTTTTTGAAAAAAAAATAAAGCACCTTCAGCCCAGCAGCAGGTCACATCAGTGACCAGGAGCCAGTCACAGGGGGCTAAGACAGACCCCTCTTCAATGAGCTTTTTAAATGAATAGGCGATTTTCAAACCTCATTATCTTGGTCATACGGACACGTATTTCAGTGCTTTTTTTTTGAAATAGGCTAGAATTTCGTGATCTACATCGTGGTAAAATTGGTTTTTTCTCAAGATTCTCTGATTTTTCAGAAAATTGATTTTCTCACTGCTGTCTTTGTCTCGTCACAGTTTTTTGACTTTTCAAGCTTCATAACTTTCACAAACGGACTCGGATTCAGGTGATATTTTTTTTTAAAGTTGGTATTTTTCTGTCCTCTACACAGTGGTAATATTTTTTCAAAGATTTTCTGAGATCTATTTTTTAAGACCACTCATTGGCCTATTCTCAATCTCTGACTTCAAGCACTTGCTAACTTTTGAGTTTGTGTGGACCTAATATCACTTGTTGCAGCTTCTTATTACTCATACAGAGCAAATAGGTGTTTTTAACATGTTCATGCAGGATGAGCATTGAAGACCTCTTGATCTATCTCACTAAGTCTTAGAAACACATTGCATGCTTAAAAGGATAATTGAACAAATCTTTTCTTGCAATCTAAGTCTTAGGAACATACTGCTTTTCTTAAGGGACAATGGACATGTATGAACAAACACCTCAATTTTCTAAAGGACAATGGACATGAATGCCAAACACTTCATTTCATAAGGGACAATTTACAACTACAATCGTGTGTGTGCATAGCTTAGTTGCACCTTATTTTTCTTATAACGGGACAATTGAACCTTTGTGTGACGTGCTTGATTTTACATTTTTTGTACTTCCTTTAAAAGGGCTTGCTTTTGGATTGCGTTTCATCCAAAAGGGACGACCCTAAGCGGAGTTTTCCTTTGAACCGCTATATAAAAGGGATAAGGCGAAAGCCAAGTCCTAACCGACGTCAGCCTTACCTTGTGATGCCAAACTGAAAAGAGGTGTACTAGCCCTTTGTGGAAACGATTTTCACATTGAGCGAAGTGTTTGAAACTCTTAGTAGGATTGGTTAAAGCTTTTAGTAGCTTGTCGCATTGCTCGTAAGGCGTTGGTCCCTCAAAGTCACTAAGAACCAATTTAGATAGAGACTACCCGACCTACCTCCGAACATTGCGGTAATCATCAGTGCAAGGGAAATCGATTTAAACCCTTAAGATACTCACCATTGGCTCCCTTGAGAAGAGATAGTATTCCCTTGGACATAAAAACTCTTGTGACCTACTTGAGCTTTCCAAGGGGAGGGTGAGATATCCCTACCTATCGTCTCTCGCAAAGATACTAAATATCTGACACCTTTATGGAATGATATTTTTATCGACGGAGTATTAAGCTGTGAGCTGATCTACTGCAATGAAACCTTGTCTCTAGGGATAAAAAGTGCTTGTTATTGATTGCAACTGTATTAGACCTGTGGAAACATTGGGCTTGTTTGGAGCCTTGAACATACACTATCTGTTGTGTCAGTCCTTGTGCCTTTTTTTTGGACCACTTGTTTGCTGTGTTTTCTCTTGCCAAACCAATCCAATCAGAAATAGAAAAATCTTGCCTTTGAAAAACATCAGACACTACTTCAGCGCCCCTGGTATTACAGCAGCTCGCCTTTGGTAATACAGTAGATCGCCTTTGGTCAGCAGTAACCCGCCTCTGGCAAAACTCTACTTCAGTGCCCTTGGTATAACAGTAGCTCGCTTTTGGTCACTGTAGCTTGCCTTTGACATAGCAGTAACTCGCTATTGGTAGCTCAGTCCGTCACCTCTAGCCCATAGTAGCACGCTTTTGGTAGCACAGTCCTGCGCCTCTGGTCAAACAGTATAGCACCTTTGGTCCAGTACTTTGTGCATCAAAGTTTGTCTGTTTCTTCAAAGCATCTCATAGATTCCCAGCATTACATTGTGTCCTAAACATACCCCATGGTCACCACTAGGCTACAGCAAACTATGAAGTCTAGGCAAGTTGTCCCTAAGAAGCACAAGTCACCCCCTCGCACACCACAATCAGGTCGTCTCAACATTACTCCCAAGGTGACTCCTAATACACCCGCGGCAAAACCAATCAGCTCTCCAAACATGCCGCACATAGATAAACCAAGTAATCCTCATGAGGATAGAACCCCTTTGCTAAATGCACCGCAGTATACCACAGGCTTGCCTCCAGATTTTGTCCCACAAGGTTATATCGTAGATCAAACCCCATCTCAAGAAGAGCGACACTTTGAAATAGGTCAATCCTCTCAAGAAGATGGGCAAGATCTGGATGAATTTATACAGGATCCTAGAGCTATAGCTGCCTTTGATAAAATTCTTAGTGAGAACCAGGATTATTTCTTTCACTTGCTTGCAAAGCAAGGTGCCAAGTTACCTCAAGATTTTGATGTGTCCACTCTCAAGGAGAGCAACAACACCCAAAAAACCATACAAGCGGTGCAAACCATGTCCACAGTGACTACGCCCCTACCTACTCAAGGTTCGCAGTATAGGAATCCCCTTTTTCAAAATCCAACAGAGGAAAGGCCCGTATCACCACTTTTGACTCCTATGGAGATCTATCAAAACCAACAAGAAACTCTCCAACGGCAGGCAGAGTTAGCTAGGCAAGCCACCTTAGCTCGATCCAATGTGCAACCAGCTCCTAAAGTGTCCATCCCAAGCGCAAGTGGAATCTTGGTTACCCCATCACGCGTAGGTTTCCCACCCAATTACAATCCGGGGAACACGTATGTAGCCATGCAACAAGGGTCTCAACATATGCCACCTCCTATATCATCACATCTGCATGTCTCTCAACCAATTGGAGTCACGCAACCCCAACCACAACATTCTTCTACTCTCATCCTCAAGCAACCCCAACCGTCGCAAATAACTTCTACCTATGTTCCTCCACCACAACATTCTTCTACTCTCATCTTCAATCAACCCCCACCGTCGCAAATCACTTCTACCTATGTTCCTCCTCCACAACGTTCATCCATGCTCAACTTCTTTCATACATTGCCTAGCCACTCTCAACATTCCCAACATCAGGTTTCCCAAAGCTATGTGCCACCATCACAACCTAATCAAACGCACTTTAGCTTTCCTCCCCCAATACGTTTCTTCAACCATCGCAGAGCCAACATTCTTACCTAGCACCACCTCCACCTCTGCCTAATCAAAACCCCCAATTCCAACCCAATCTGAACCAATCATACAATCCATACAATCCCAATCAATCTTACGACCCTTACAATACCACTGCGCATGGCTCACATTATAATCTTCCATATGGGCAACACCAACCACTTTTTGGACAACAGGAGACGTTACCAACCCCTCCCACGACTATGGAACTAAAGATTGCGGAGGTGCAACAACAGCTATCTGATCTTACGTTTGGCCACACCAAAAAGACCTTCTCTTTGGAGGAAGTGTGCCCTTATCCTTTTGATCGGTCATTACCAATGATCCCTTTTCCTCAAAATTTCACTATTCCAAAGTTCGATAAGTACAAAGGAAAAGGTGACCCAAAAGACCATCTTAGGGAATTCTATCTTGCTTGCTTTGAGGTCTCTCACAACGACACATATCTTATGCGTCTTTTTCCTCGCAGTCTTGGAGGACAAGCAATAGAATGGTTCTCACACTTACCTACGGGTATCAAGTCTTTCAACGAGCTAGCAGAGAAGTTTGCCACCCATTTTTCTTACAACGCAGAGCATGAGATTTCCATGATGGACCTATGCAACAATAAACAGAAAAATGGTGAAACTTTCATTTCTTTCCTCCAACGATGGAGACAAATGGATAGTAAATTCCCTTTCAAGATTCCAGAGAAACAGCTTGTTAGCATCTTTGTGCAGAACCTCAACCAAGAGTTAGGTTTCCATTTGCAAATTCTTAGTGCTACAACCTTCGATGAAATCACATACAAGGGTATCAACATTGAGAAGGCCCTCATCGCTAAGGGTGTGGTCAAAATCTTTAAGGAGACGAAAGATAGCAATTCGCATCAACAGTCGAATGATAAACCCAAATATTGGAATAAAAACAAAAACGTGGTCAATGATGGAGTGGTCGATACTAAGCATGTCCAAACGTTGCAAACACCGCTGCAACTCTCCAAACCAAGTCAAGCTCCACCTCAACAACAGCAGCAACAAAGGCAGCCT
Organism: Cunninghamia lanceolata; assembly: GCA_027924645.1. Taxonomy (NCBI): domain Eukaryota; kingdom Viridiplantae; phylum Streptophyta; class Pinopsida; order Cupressales; family Cupressaceae; genus Cunninghamia; species Cunninghamia lanceolata. The sequence goes on along the minus strand of BSBN01001197.1, from coordinate 1,552,926 downwards.
TATCCCAACCAACAGCAACGACAACAAGAGCGGCCTCAACAAGATTACCCTCCGCGACGTCAATTTACTCCTTTGGGAGTGCCCATAGAATCGGTCTTACAGCAAGCTTTGCAGAAAAGGCTCATAACCTTACCTGATGCTCCTCCTTATGGAGAACCTGTCTACAAAACTACACGTTACAGAGACAATGAGTATTGTGAGTTCCATAGGAGCAAAGGTCATCGAACTGCATCTTGCATGAAGCTTAAGCACCTCATCCAAAACCTTATCGAAGCTAATCAAATCACTTTTGAGAATGAATCACCAGCGCAACACACGAACAAGGATCTCGATATGTACAAGGAACCATTCCCTCATCATGGTCCACCTCCTCCTCAGGATAGAGGTAAAGGTATCAATCACGCTTCCACGTCCTTCGATTCCATTGTAGGTCGTTTTGAAGAGAGTCGAGTGTCTACCCTCACCATTAAAGGCAAATCTACGGATTGTGCTGTTACTACTCGTCGAGGTCATGTCACCATTCGTGCACCTACACCTAGGCTTCCAGTTCAGTCTGATTATAATCTTGTCGAACATCTAGGGAGAACACCAGCACAGATCTCTATTTTGGACCTTCTACGGTCATCACCTGCACATAGAGTGGTGCTAGAAAAAGCCCTCCAAGAGTCCTCCGTTCCTAACAACATAGCAGTCGCAGATTTCCAAGCTATAGTGGGTAATATTGCTTCGCCTTACAATGTGGTCTTCTCTGAGAAAGACCTTCCCTCCCATGATCCTTGTCACAACGATGCCCTCCATATTGAAGTGCTCATCCATAAGCGCAAAATCAAACGCATCCTCATAGATGGTGGTGCTGGTCTCAACATCTGTTCTTTAAAGTTACTAAAGCAATTGGGATACTCTGAGGATCATGTCAACACTGAGCATAGTATTACAATCAAAGGGTATGATGATGCAGAACGTCGTTCAGAGGGTGTTATTCACTTGCCTATACAACTGGGCCCGGTCATGCTTGAAACTAGGTGTCAAGTCCTTGATATTGAGCTGCCTTACAACATTATTTTGGGCCGCCCATGGATCCATGCAATGAAAGTTGTTCCCTCCACGTACCATCAGTCCCTCAAGTTCCCATACAATGGTACGGAGATCACCATCCCAGGAGACCCTAATCCTTTTGAATTTTTCCGTGTCTTGCAAGGAAGCTATAAGAATTGCAACCAAGTGCCTAAAAATGACAAAGCCCTTGAGTCCCCTCTCTATGTTGACCCTGAAACTCTCACACAAGCCTCTACAAGTGAACCTACACCCTTCCCCAAAATCACAGCTCACTTTCGGGATATAGGCTTTGGCTCTTATGATATCTCTGAATCTTGTTGTGTAGGGCGGATGCCTTTATCTCCAAAAACTTACGGCAAACCACCCATTGCTAAAGTTACCAAAAAAGCAGCTATTCCTCCCCCAACATTCCTAACCCAATTCCAACATGGACGGTTATTGGAAGAGGAAACTATTGAGGACATCTCTTCTTGGCTCTACAAGGAGAAAGAACCAGTCACGATACCAGTCAAGCAATATGGCAATGGCTTAAGGATAGTGAAAAATATGGGCTATAAAGGCAAAGGTGGCCTTGGGAAACAGAATCAAGGCACTATGGAGCCCATTGTGGTAACAAAGAAGCTAGACAAGAAAGGATTAGGATTTGGTAAGAAGGTACCACGCGCCTCGGACATCGAGTATATCCTCGATGAGGTAGCTGACAAGTTTCCCGTCGATTCGACATCTACAGAGGATATCATCGATGACTCTTCCCTCCACATAACCAATCTATTCGCAGAATCCTCCATTTTTACACTATCCTCTGTATCCTTAACTTCCACCACCAGCACCCAGAATGTCACGCTTGTCTACCCTGAACTTATCGATTGGGACCAACAAGGGGCCCCTGTTATAGATGTCTTTCAGAATGACGAAGCTTTAGCTGAATTCATGGGACTTCGAGAAGGTATCCCTCTTGGTGATCACAAGGCAGGTTTTGTAATGGAACTTGAGCCCACGGCTTATTTTGGTGAGAATGCCAAATCCTCTAGTCGCAAAAGCGCACATAAAGAAAGATCTCTAGGTGAAAACCACACTGTGGCACCTCCTGATCATAAAATAGTAAAAATAAAGGACGTATCCAAAGGTGAAAACCCAACTGCGGCACCTGAGGATGGAGGATTTGACCTTCCCTTACCTTCTAAGTATCAAGAGAAATCAGCTCTACTAGTGGAAGATTCTACAGAGATCAACCTAGGTACAAAACAGAATCCAAAGACAACATTTCTAGCAGCATCATTATCTGATATAGAGCACAGAAACCTTAACAACTTCTTCTTACAATGAACCATCAACTTTGCATGGACCTATGCGGATATGCCAGGGCTCGACCCTAAGCTGGTAGTTCATTATCTCACAGTTGATCCCAAAGTGAAACCAGTCAAACAGAAGTTGAGAAAGATGCACCCACAGATCGCTCTCCTAGTGAAAGTAGAAATACAGAAGCTATTAGACGCAAAATTCATACGACCTATTGACTATTCAGATTGGGTCTCAAACATTGTACCTGTATCTAAACCTAATGGGCGCATCCGCATGTGTAATGATTTCAGAGATCTCAATAAGGCATGTCCTAAAGATGACTTTCCACTACCAAACATTGACATTATAGTGGACTTGACAGCTGGTCACGAGATGCTTTCTCTCATGGATGGATTCTCGGGTTACAATCAGATAAGGATAGCTGAAGAAGACCAACATAAAACAACCTTTACATGTCCTTGGGGCAATTACTGTTGGTGTGTTATGCCATTTGGTCTCAAGAATGCAGGAGCAACCTATCAGCGAGCTATGACAGTGATCTTCCACGATCTATTTCATCACATCATGGAGGATTATGTTGATGATATACTAGCTAAATCTTCTCGGGCGGATCACATACAGGTCCTAGGGCAGATCTTTGACAGGCTTGAAAAATACCAAGTAAGACTCAATCCAAAGAAGTGTGTATTCGGTGTAACATCAGGGAAGCTATTGGGATACATCGTATCTCGTAGAGGCATCGAAGTAGATCCAGCAAAAGTAAAGGCTATAGTGGAGATGCCTCCACCAAAGAACCTTAAAGCATTAAGGAGCCTCCAAGGAAGGTTACAGTCCATCAGGCGTTTCATATCACAGCTAGCAGATAAATGCCAACCCTTTCAGCACTTGCTCCGAAAGGATGTCTCGTTTCGATGGGACAACAAGTGTCAGGCAGCGTTTGATCAACTTAAAGAGTATCTAGCTACACCTCTGGTATTGGTTCCACCAGTTGCGGACAAACCCTTGATATTGTACATCTCCACTACAAATTCGGCCCTAGGGGCCCTGCTAGCACAAAATGATGACTCAGGCAGAGAGCACGCAATTTACTATATCAATAGAACCTTGGTGGGATATGAGCTCAATTATTCACCCATGGAAAGGGCTTGTCTAGCAGTAGTGTTTGCCTCCCAAAAGTTGCAGCATTACATGTTGAACCAACACACAAATCTGATAGCCAAGATTGATCCCTTGAAATGTCTATTAGCAAAAGCAGCTCTCACAGGCAGACTGGCTAAATGGGTTATGATCCTTAGTGAGTTCGACATTGAGTACACAGATCGTAAAGCAATCAAAGGACAAGCCCTCGCGGATCAACTAGCAGAAGCACCTATGAAAGATACACATCCTATGGTCGCAGACTTTCCTGATGAGAATCTATTCACTCTTGCTAACTCCATAATGTGGAAGTTATACTTTGACGGCTCTTACACACAGCATGGATCAGGAGCTGGCATCTTATTTGTTACACCTCAAAATGACTACATTCCAAAGTCATATCGGCTCGCATTCCCTTGCACCAACAACATAGCTGAGTATGAAGCACTCCTTATAGGTCTCAATACAGCAGTTCAATGGGATATCACAGAATTACAAGTATATGGAGACTCACAGCTAGTCATCCGCCAAGTCACAGATGAATACCAAACAAAGGATGAAAAGTTGGTCCCCTACAAACAACTAGTGGATGCCTACAAACCACATTTTTCTAGCATCACATTTGAGCAAATTCCAAGAGAACATAATAAAGCTGCGGATTCTATGGCTTCTGTAGGGTCACTAATTGATATGCCTGCAAATACACAGAAATGTGAATTCTTGATTGAGCAATTGTTGATACCAGCCGTCGATGTTCCTGTTACTGAAATCATCTGCGAACTTGTTGGTCCCGATTCCCCATGGTACGAAGATATCTATGAATACCTCAAGAACAATACCTTTCCCCCTGACCTATCATCCACTCAACGCAAAACCTTTATCCGTCGATCCTCTCGTTACATCATTCTGGGTGATACACTATATCGCCGGAGTCTCGATGGTATCCTCTTACGATGTCTTAACACGGAAGAAGCCGAAGCTACCTTACGAGACATACACGAAGGTGTCTGTGGCGCACATTCTACCGGTCCTAATCTTGCTAAGAAGATACTCAGAACAGGTTATTACTGGCCTACAATAGAGCAAGATGCCGCACAGTTTGCTAAGAAGTGTCTACAATGCCAGCAGCATGGAGATTTGATTCACGCACCCGCTCATGAGTTACAACCTGTGACAACTCCATGGCCTTTTTCTCAATGGGGTCTCGACCTCGTAGGACAAATCCACCCTTCCTCCTCCAATGGCCACAAGTTTATCATTACCGCTACTAAGTATTTCACGAAGTGGGTGGAAGCCATTCCTATGACCTATATCACCGGTAAACAAATAGCCAAGTTTATCCTAAACTACCTCATATGCCGGTATGGTATTCCCCAAGCTATTGTCACTGATAATGGGAGACCATTCAAGAACCAAGATGTCCGTGCCTTATGCATACAGTACAATATCCAACATCGCTTTTCAACTCCCTACTATCCGCAGAGTAACGGCCAAGCTGAGGCTTCCAACAAAACCATTCTCAAAATCCTCAAGAAAACGGTCAATGAAGCTGGTCGTGATTGGCACTTGCAACTCAATCCCGCCCTATGGGCCTACCGCACTAGTATCAGAACACCAACTGGTGCCACACCCTATGCCTTGGTCTTTGGCTCTGAAGCCATCCTACCTATAGAGGTCGAGATCCCATCCCTCAGAGTATCCATGCAGGACCTGATCGACGGAGATGAGTATCGCACTTCCAGATTAGCTGAGCTTGAACTACTAGATGAGAGGTGCCTTGCCGCACTTAATCATCTCCATGTCTATCAAAACCGCCTCCGGCGTAATTACAACAAAAAGATCAAAGAAAGGCGGTTTCAAGTTGGTGATCTTGTACTTAAGGAGAATCAGAGAAATCAAGCAGATCGAGAGAAGAAGGGCAAGTTTGAGCCTAACTGGTTAGGTCCCTTCATTGTCACAGCAGCATATGGATCGGGAGCTTATACTTTAGCTACACCTGACGGCATTCCTCTAGATGAGCCACTTAACAGTGTCCATCTCAAGAAGTTCTATGCCTGATCCTTAGAGTATTCCCACAAAAAATCAAAAAAAATCAAAAAAAATCAAAAAAAATCAAAAAAAATCAAAAAAATACAAAAATACAAAAAATACAAAAAACATTCATCCTCTGGTAAAAACCTGGCAAACAGGCGCCTTGGATAAGTACCATAGTGAAAACCTGGCAAACAGGCGCTATGCGTAGAGTCAGCATCCATCGTCTATCGAGTCTTGTCCACTCCTTGTCCAGTTCGCAACCTGCTTCATCCATCCATCCGTAATAAAACCATTGACTTTGTTTGCATTTCCATCTCCCTATCTAGTATAGCTTGGAAATTTGTCAATGTCCATCATCGTCATCCCACGTCTTGATCTGTGTCTACAGTTAACACTGTCTTGTCCTAGGTCAAGTCTTTCTGTGTCTTCTTCGGCGGTCACCCCTACAGTTTCCTCTACCAGAATGGGGGCAACTCTTTCCTTAGCTTCAGTCTAGGATTGGTTCCTTGTTCGTGGTTCGCAGCGCATACTTCAATCTTGTCTCATTTCCACAGGTAACACCCTTTAACGGACACTTCGCTCCTACGATAAGGCTGTTATCTTCTCAACACTTGTTCTACATCATCACCTCCCCCAGAACTACATATCATCTTTTCAATCTTAAGGTACCTTGATCCCATGGATATGGGTATGTAGGCAGTCTGGAATACGAAGGACGTTTCTAGTACTCAGGTACATAAGATCACCTCTTCTCCACTCTTTTCCCACATCATCACACTAACCAGAACTACATATCATCTTCCCAATCTTAAGGTACCTTGATCCCATGGATATGGGTATGTAGGCAGTCTGGAATACGAAGGAAGTATCCAGTACTCAGGTACATAAGATCTCCCCCTTCCATCTTGACCCATCTCATCACTTTGTCCAGAACTACATATTTATCACTTTCATCTTTCATCGTCGTGTGCCTTGATCCTGTGGATACAGGGTATGTAGGCAGTCTGGAATACGAAGGATGTATCCAGTACTTAGGCACACATGATCCATCATTCTCCAACCGTCCCAATCCATTAGCATTCCATCCTTCTAGTCTTCCATTTGTCAAAATCCATTCACCTCGACTTGACTAACTCAAGCAGCAAGCTAGCGCATCCTTTCAAAGCAAAAGTCCTTAACAAACTTGAAGCAAAGAGGCCTACTTCCAAAGTCATCTACTGTCCTGCATACCGATTGCCAACATCAGCTAAGTACCGCTTAACCAAGCCCTAGATCAACAAGCTTGTCTTCTTCGAAGTGTTCCATTGTCGAGACCAACACACGCGTCTCCTGCAACATGTGGCATTTCCTGCAAGTGAGACATTGTCTTTTTAGATAGATAGCACCCTTTAACGGACACAAAGTTCCTACGATAAGGCTGTTATCGTTCCTACCCAATCTATCCTGAGCAACCTCTTTGGCAAGAGAATATGTTGGCTGTATGTTTACTCTGTAAGTCAATCAATTTGTGTTATGGTTTATCTTTTGTTCCTTATCCCTTACCCATTCAAGGCTACCTTGATTTATCTATAATCTTGGTATGTTGCGATGCAGTACGGATTGGGGGCATAGTCATTGCTTTTCGTGTGCTGTGTTTGAGGAATGATCTTTAGTATCTTTCTTAGCATTCTATTTATCTTGTGTGTGTTATGACCTAGCATCTTACATATTAGTATTCTTCTTGCATTTACATGTATTGAAGTTTATTTTATGTTCAAGACTATGGCTTATTCACATGTTCCAACAAGGTTATATTATGTCTAAGGGGATCTAAGTTCAAACCACTTGCTTGCAGAGTCAACGTCCACGCACTCAGATATTACAGCACCTTGGTCTTTTATACCTTGGTGGCAAACTATCCACGTGCTACATCAAAAATAAGGATTGCTCTTTTTAAATATTTGTGAAACCGTTGCAACAAGCTCATCCATTTGCCCATCCATTCATCCAGGGCCTTATATAGTTTTCCAACAATAATCAATCAACAGTCTTTCTCTTATGTTCTCTCCTATCTCCTTTCTTCTATCTATCATCAACCCAACCTCGTCTGTCTCCAACAAATCTTCTAGTCGAGCGTCAACACAGTTCTTCTATCGCTTCCATGTCTTTCCTCTCGAGGGGGCACCCTACACTAACTATGCTGGGGCAATTACCTACATTGGGGCATAAAAATTGTATCACCTCTTCAACAATCATTTTCTTTGACGCAACGCTACATGCTGCATTGCATCAAAGAGGGGCAAAATGTAGACACCCTAAAATGACCGTGTCGTCAAATCACTGGCATTCCGTTATCTTCCTAATCACCTGCATTTCAACATTAATTAAATAATCTAATTATTTAATTAATTTCATCAAATTCTTCTAAATCATAAAATTGCGACATTAATTAAATAAATCCTCATTATTTATTTAATTAAATCAAATTCCTCTATATTCTTCCACAATTAAATAATTTTTAATTATTTAATTAGATCATTATCCTCTTTCCAAAAATCAAATCCACATTAATTAAATATATCCAATTATTTAATTAATTCATCACAATTCTATCTTATCTACAATTAAATAATTTACATTATTTAATTAAATCAATTGTTCTTCTAAATTTAAATAAATCAAATCAAATTTATTTAAATTATCTCAATCCTCTAAAAATAAATAAAATCAAATATTTTATTTATAATCTTCTGTTCTTCCAAAATCATGCACAACAATTAAATAAATTTATTTATTTAATTTGTTTTTAAATCTTCTAAATTAAATAATTCTAATTATTTAATTGTTTCTTCCAAAATATCTTCTCTAAATTTAAATAAATCAATTATTTATTTAAATTGCTTTTTCTTCTAATTTGAGTTATCTCTAATATAACTCAAGCTTTCTTGCTCATCAATTAAATATTTATATATTTAATAAAGCAAAATATCTTCTTTTCTCATGCAAATCCCTTCTTCTTGTTTTAAATCACTTAACTGATTGCTTTATTCTTTTAATTGATTTATCTCTTCAGTTAACTCATTCTTCTATTCTTGATAACTCCTCTCATGCAAAAGAAAGCAAGACACATGTCTGCTTCTTATTCGTTGCACATTCCTCAGCTTATCTCCTCCATTGATTCTTCTGAATTATCTGGACCGTTGATCGATTTTCCTTGAAATCTATATAAACCCCCCTCATCTCCTTCATTGAGTCTCTCTCTTCGATCGTATTCTCAGGCATACTTAACAGAGCTTCGAGCATACACAACGCGTCGATTGAGCACTATAACGATCTTTTGACATTGATCTCTTGAGCACTACACTTGCTTGTTGCAGCTATGGCTTTGCAATTTCATTGAGCAATTCTACATTCAATCCAAAGGAAACAACACAAATTTCGGTAAAAGTCTTTATTGCATTGATTATTTGTCATGGCTTTTATTTAAATGCGTTTTCTTTATGTTATTGGGTTTTTGGTTTTATTAGTTTAGATTTAATCCATTTTTCCATATACACAGGTTTATGGTTTATAGTTTATGGTTTAGGGTTTAGAGTTTATGGTTTAGGGTTTAGGGTTTAGCGTTTAGGGTTTAGGGTTTAGGGTTTATGATTTAGTGTTTATGGATTTTTATTTAGGTTTAGGGTTTAGGGTTTGGGTTTTAGGGTTTAAGGTTTATGGTTTAGGGTTTAGGGTTTAAGGTTTAGGGTTTAGGGTTTAGGTTTTAGGGTTTATCATTTAGGGTTTAGGGTTTAGGGTTCAGGGTTCTTAGGGTTTAGGGTTTAGGCTTTAGGAATTAGTGCTTAGGGTTTAGGGTTTATGGTTTATGGTTTATTGTATAGGGTTTAGGGTTTAGGGTTCAAGATTTAGAGTTTAGGGTTTATGGTTTAAGGTTTAGTGTTTACGGTTTACGGTTTAGGGTTTAGGGTTGAGGTTTTACAGTTTAGGGCTTAGGGTTTAAGGTTTAGGGTAGAGGTTTTAGGGTTTAGGGTTTAGGGTTTAAGGTCATGGGTTTTTAGGGTTTAGGGTTTACGATTTATGGTTTAGGCTTTAGTGATTAGGGTTTAGGGTTAAGGGTTTATGGTTGATGGTTTAGGGCTTAGGGTTTAGTGTTTAGCAATTATGGTAAGGGGTTTAGGGTTTAGGGATTATGGTTTAGGGTTTAGGGTTTAGTGTTTATGGTTTATGGTTTAGGGTTTATGGTTTATGATTTTTGGTTTAGGGTCTAGGGTTTAGGGTTTACGGTTTAAGGTTTAGGGTTTAGGGTTTATGATTTAGGGTTTAGGGATTAGGGTTGATGGTTTAGGGTTTAGGGTTTATGGATTAGGGTTTAGGGTTTAGGGTTTAGGGTTTAGGGTGTAGTGTTTAGGGTTTAGGGTTTCTATGGTTTAGGGTATAGGGTTTAGGGTTTAGGGTTTAGGGATTGGGGTTTATGGTTAGGGTTACGGGTTACTAGTTTAGGGTTTAGGCTTTTAGGTTTAGGGTTTAGGGTTTAGGGTTTAGGATTTAGGGTTTAAAGTTTTTGGTTTAGGGTTTAGGGTTTAGGATTTATAGTTTAGGATGAAGGGTTTAGGGTTTAGGGTTTAGGGTTTATTGTTTAGGGTTTAGTGTTTAGGGTTTAGAGTTTAGGGTTTATGGTTTATGGTTTATGGTTTATGGTTTATGGTTTGGGGTTTATGGTTAGGGTTACGGGTTTAGGGTTTCCGGTTTAGGGTTTAGGGTAAAGGGTTTACAGTTTTAGGGTTTATGGTTTAGGGTTTAACATTTAGGGTTTAGGGTTTTTGAGTTATGGTTTATAGTTTTGGATTTAGGGTTTATCGTTTACGGTTTAGGGTTTAGGGTTTATGGTTTTTGATTTAGGGTTTACGGTTTAGGGTTTATGGTTAGGGTTACAGGTTTAGGGTTTGGGGTTTAGGGTTTAGGGTTTAGGGTTTCAGGTTTAGGCTTTAGGGTTCAGGGATCAGGGTTTAGGGTTTAACTTTTAGTTTTTAGGGTTTAGGGTTTTTGGTTTATGGTTTATGGTTTAGGGTTTAGGGTTTAGAGTTTCAGGTATAGGGTTTACGGTTTAGGGTTTATGGTTTAGGATTTAGGGTTTAGAGTTTTTGGTTTAGGGTTTAGGGTTTAGGGCTTAGGGTTTAGGGTTTAGGGTTTAGCTTTTAGGGTTTAGGGTTTAGGGTTTAGGATTTAGGGTTAAGGGTTTATAGTTTAGGATTTAGGATTTATGGTTTATGGTTTATGGTTTATGGTATGGGGTTTAGGGTTTATGGTTTGGGATTTAGGGTTTACAAGTTTTGCTTTAGAGCTTTTGCTTTAAGGTTTATGGTTTATGGTTTATGGTTTATGGTTTGGGGTTTAGGATTTAGGGTTTAGGGTTTAGGGTTTAGGGTTTAGGGTTTATAGTTTATGGTTTAGGGTTTAGATTTTATGGTTTATGGTTTAGGTTTTAGCATTTAGGGTTTAGGGTTTATGGTTTAGGATTTAGCGTTTAGGGTTTTTGGTTTAGAGTTTATGGTTTAGGGTCTATAGTTTATGGTTTATGGTTTAGGGTTTAGGGTTTAGGGTTTAAGGTTTAGGGTTTAGGGTTTAGGGTTTAGGGTTTATCATTTAGGGTTTATCATTTAGGGTTTAGGGTTTAGGGTATAGTGTTGATGGTTTAGAGATTAGGGTTTAGGGTTTAAGGTTTATGGTTTTTGGTTTATGGTTTAGGATTTAGGGTTTAGGGTTTAGTGTTTAGTGTTTAGGGTTTAGGGTATAGGATTTAGGGTATAGGGTTTAGGATTTATGGTTTAGGGTTTAGGATTTATTATTTAGGGTTTAGGGTTCATGGTTTAGAATTTATGGTTTAGGGTTTAGGTTATAGGATTTAGGGTTTAGGGTTTAGGATTTATGGTTTATGGTTTAGGGTTTATTATTTATGGTTTATGGTTTAGGGTTTAGGGTTTAGTGTTTAGGGTTTAGGGTTTAGGGTTTATGTTTTAGGGTTTAGGGTTTAAAGTTTAGGGTTTATGGTTTATGGTTTAGGGTTCAGGGTTTAGGATTTAGGTTTTAGGTTTATCCTTTAGGGTTTAGAGTTTGGGGTATAGTGTTTACGGTTTAGGTTTTAGGGTTTAGTGTTTAAGGTTTAGGGTTTTTAGGGTTTAGTGTTTAGGGTTTAAGCTTTAAGGATTAGTGTTTAGGGTTTAGGGTTTAGGGTTTTTGGTTTATGGTTTAAGGTTTATGGTTTAGGGTTTAGGATTTATAGTTTTCAAGTTTTGGTTTATGGTTTAGTGTTTATGGAATAGGGTTTAGGGTTTAGCGTTTAGGGTTTAGGGTTTAGGTTTTACGGTTTTTGATTTAGGGTTTAGGGTTTATGGTTAGGGTTATGGGTTTAGGGTTTGGGGTTTGGGGTTTAGGGTTTAGAGTTTAGGGTTTAGGATTTCAAGTTTACGGTTTAGGGATTAGGCTTTAGCTTTTAGGGTTTAGGGTTTAGGGTTTACGATTTAGGGTTTAGGGTTTTTGGTTTAGGGTTTATGGTTTAGGAATTAGGGTTAACGGTTTAGGGTTTAGGAATTATCATTTAGGGTTTATACTTTATTGTTTAGGGTTTAGGGTTTATTGTTTAGCTTTTAGGGTTTAGGGTTTACAACTTAGGGTTTAGGGTTTTTGGTTTCTGGTTTATGGTTTAGAGATTAGCATTTATGGTTTATGTTTATGGTTTATGGTTTGGGGTTTAGGGTTTAGAGATTAGGGTTTAGGCTTTGTGTTTTAGGGTTTATGGATTAGGGTTTAGGATTTACGATTTAGGATTTAGGGTTTAGGGTTTCTGGATTATGGTTTAGGTTTTAGGGTTTATGGTTTAGTGTTTATGGTTTACGTTTTAGGGTTTAGGGTTTATGATTTAGGTTGTAGTGTTTAGTATTTAGGGTTTAGGGTTTAGGGTTTAGGGTTTTGGATTTAGGGTTTAGGGTTTAGGGTTTAGGGTTGACGGTTTAGGGTTGATGGGTTAGGGTTTAGGGTTTAAGGTTTAGGGTTTATAGTTTAGTGTTTATGGTTTAGGTTTTAGGGTTTAGGGTTTAAGTTTTACGATTTAGGGTGTAGTGTTTAGGGTTTAGGGTTGAGTATTTAGGGTTTAGGGTTTAGGGTTTAGGGTTTAGTGTTTAGGGTTTATGGATTAGGGTTTATGGTTTATGGTTTAGGGTTTTGGGTTTTGGATTTAGGGTTTAGGGTTTTTGGTTTAGAGTTTATGGTTTATGGTTTAGGGTTTAGGGTTTAGGGTTTCGAGTTCAGGGAATAGCATTTAGGGTTTAAGGTTTAGAAAATAGCATTTAGGGTTTAGGGTTTATCATTTAGGGTTTAGGGTTTAGGGTTTAGGGTATAGGTTTTAGTGTTTAGGGTTTAGGGTTTAGGCTTTAGGGATTAGTGTTTAGGGTTTAGGTTTTAGGGCTTAGGGATTAGGGTTTAGGGTTTAGGATTTAGGGATTAGGGTTTATGGTTTATGGTTAATGGTTTAGGGTTTAGGGTTTAGGGTTTATGGATTAGGGTTTAGGGTTTACGATTTAGGATTTAGGGTTTAGTGTTTATGGTTTATGGTTTAGGGTTTAGGGTTTAAAGTTTATGGTTTAGGGTTTAGGGTTTAGGGTTTATGGTATAGGATTTAGGGTTTAGGCTTTATGGTTTATGGTTTATGATTTTGGGTTTATGGTTTATTATTTAGGGTTTAGGGTTTTTTGGGTTTAGGGTTGAGGTTTTACTGTTTAGGGCTTAGGGTTTAGGGTTTAGGGTTTATGGTTTTGGATTTAGGGTTTAGTGTTTAGGGTTTAGGGTTTAGGGTTGACAGTTTAGGGTTGATGGGTTAGGGTTTAGGGTTTATGGATTAGGGTTTAGGGTTTAGGGTTTACAGTTTAGGGTTTAGTGTTTATGGTTTAGTGTTTATGGTTTAGGTTTTAGGGTTTAGGGTTTAAGGTTTACGATTTAGGGTGTAGTGTTTAGGGTTTAGGGTTGAAGATTTAGGGTTTAGGGTTTAGGGTTTAGTGTTTAGGGTTTATGGATTAGGGTTTATGGTTTATGGTTTATGGTTTATGGTTTAGGGTTTAGGGTTTAGGGTTTTGGATTTAGGGTTTAGGCTTTTTGGTTTAGAGTTTATGGTTTATGGTTTAGGGTTTAGGGTTTAGGGTTCAGGGAATAGCATTTAGGGTTTAGGGTTTAGGAAATAGCATTTAGGGTTTAGGGTTTATCATTTAGGGTTTAGGGTTTAGGGTTTAGGTTTTATCGTTTTGGGTTTAGGGTTTAGGCTTTAGGGATTAGTATTTAGGGTTTAGGTTTTAGGGCTTAGGGATTAGGGTTTAGGGTTTAGGGTTTAGGATTTAGGGTTTAGGGATTAGGGTTTATGGTTTATGGTTAATGGTTTAGGGTTTAGGGTTTAGGGTTTAGGGTTTATGGATTAGGGTTTAGGGTTTACAGTTTAGGATTTAGGGTTTAGTGTTTATGGTTTATGGTTTAGGGTTTAGGGTTTAAAGTTTATGGTTTAGGTTTTAGGGTTTAGTTTTTATGGTATAGGATTTGGGGTTTAGGGTTTATGGTTTATGATTTAGGGTTTATGGTTTATTATTTAGGGTTTAGGGTTTTTTGGGTTTAGGGTTGAGGTTTTACTGTTTAGGGCTTAGGGTTTAGGGTTTATGGTTTATGGTTTAGGCTTTATGGTTTAGGGTATAGGGTTTAGGGTTTAGGCTTTCTTGTTTAAGGTTATGAGTTTTTAGGGTTTAGGGTTTAGGGTTTAGAGCTTAGGGCTTAGGGTTTAGGGTTTACCGTTTATGGTCTAGGGTTTAGGGTTTAGGGATTATGGTTTAGGGTTTAGCGTTTAGTGTTTAGGGTTTAGGGATTAGGGTTTAGGGATTAGGGTGTAGGGTTTAAGGTTTGAGGTTTTTAGGGTTTAGGGTTTATGGTTTAGGCTTTAGGTATTAGGGTTGAGGGTTTAGGGTTTAAGGTTTAGGATTTATGGTTTTTGGTTTTTAGTTTAGGGTTTAGGGTTTAAGGTTTATGGTTTAGGGCTTATGATTTAGGGATTAGGGTTTAGGGTTGATAGTTTACGGTTTAGGGTTTATGGATTAGGGTTTAGGGTTTAGCGTTTAGGGTGTAGGTTTTAGGGTGTAGGGTATAGTGTTTAGGGTTTAGGGTATAGTGTTTAGGGTTTATGGTTTATGGTTTATTTTTTAGGATTCAGGATATAGGGTTTATGGTTTAGGGCTTAGGGTTTACGGTTTAGGGATTAGGGTTTATGGTTTTTGATTAAGGGTTTAGGGTTTAGGGTTTAGGGTTTAGGGTTTGGCGTTTATGGTTAGGGTTACAGGTTTAGGGTTTGGCGTTTAGGGTCTCGGGTTTCAGGTTTAGGGTTTAGGGTTTAGGAATTAGGGTTTAAGGTTTAGGTTTTGGGTTTTAGGGTTTAGGGTTTAGGGTTTTTGGTTTATGGTTTAGGGTTTAAGGTTCAGGGTTTATGGTTTAGGGTTTCAGGTTTAGGGTTTACTGTTTAGGTTTTAAGGTTTAGGGTTTAAGATTTAGGGTTTAAAGTGTTTGGTTTAGGGTTTAGGGTTTAGGGTTTAGGGTTTGGGGTTTAAGGTTTAGGGTTTAGGGTTTATGATTTAGGGTTTAGGGTTTTGGGTGGGTTGATGGTTTACAGTTTTGGGTTTATGGATTAGGGTTTAGGGTTTAGGGTTTAGCGTTTAGGGTGTAGGTTTTATGGTTTAGGGTTTATGGTTTATGGTCTAGGGTGTAGAGTATAGTGTTTAGGGTTTAGGGTTTAGGGTATAGTGTTTAGGGTTTAGGGTTTACTTTTTAGGATTTAGGGTTTAGGGTTTATGGTTTAGGGTTTAGGGTTTACGGTTTAAGGATTAGGGTTTATGGTTTTTGATTTAGGGTTTAGGGTTTGGGGTTTGGGGTTTATGGTTAGGGTTACGGGTTACGGGTTTGGGGTTTGGGGTTTAGTGTTTAGGGTTTAGGTTTTCAGGTATAGGGTTTAGGGTTTAGGGTTTAGGAATTAGGGTTTAGGGTTTAGGGTTTAAGGTTTAGGGTTTAGGTTTTAGGGTTTAGGGTTTTTGGTTTATGGTTTATGGTTTAGGGTTTATGGTTCATGGTTTATGGTTTAGGGTTTCAGGTTTAGGGTTTATGGTTTAAGATTTAGCCTTTAGAGTGTTTGGTTTAGGGTTTAGGGTTTAGGGTTTAGGGTTCAAGGTTTATGGTTTATGGTTTATGGTTTATGGTTTAAGGTTTATGGCTTAGGGTTTATGATATAGGGTTTAGGGTTTAGGGTTTAGGGTTGATGGTTTAGGGTTTAGGGTTTATGGATTAGGGTTTAGTGTTTAGTGTTTAGTGTTTAAGGTTTATGGTTTATAGTTTAGGATTTAGGGTTTAGGTTTTTAGGGTTTGGGGTTTAGGGGTTAGGGTTTAGGGTTTATGGATTAGGGTTTATGGTTTATGGTTTATGGTTTAGGGATTAGGGTTTAATTTTTAGGGTTTATGGATTAGGGTTTAGGGTTTATGATTTAGGGTTTAGGGTTTTTGGTTTATGGTTTAGGATTTATGGTTTAGGGTTTCGGGTTTAGGGTTTAGTGTTTAGGGTATAGGATTTAGGGTTTAGGGTTTAGGATTTAGGGTTTATGGTTTATGGTTTATTATTTATGGTTTATTGTTTATGGTTTAGGATTTATGGTTTATGGTTTCCAGTTTAGGGTTTAGGGTTTAGGGTTTATTATTTAGGGTTTAGGGTTTAGGGTTTATGTTTTAGAGTTTAGGGTTTAAAGTTTAGGGTTCATGGTTTATGGTTTAGGGTTTATGTTTTAGGATTTAGGGTTTTGGGTTTTGGGTTTATGGTTTAAGGTTTAGGGTTTAGGGTTTAAGGTTTAGAGTTTAGGGTTTAGGGTTTAGGGTTTCAGGTTTATATTTTAAGGTTAAGGGTTAAGGGTTTAGGATTTAGGGTTTATGGTTTATGGTTTATGGTTTATGGTTTATGGTTTAAGGTTTAGGGTTTAGTATTTAGGGTTTAGGGTGTAGGGTGTAGGGTTTAGGGTTTAGGGTTTTATGGTTTAGGGTTGAGGTTTTAGGGTTTAGGGCTTAGGGTTTAGGATTTAGGGTTTAGGGTTTAGGGTTAAGGTTTTAGGGTTTATGGTTTATGGTTTAGGATTTAGGGTTTAGGGTTTGTGGTTTAGGGTTTAGGTTTAGGGTTTAGGGTTTAGTGCTAAGTGTTTAGGGTTTAGGTTTTAGGTTTTAGGGTTTATGGTTTAGGTTTTTAGGGTTTGGGGTTTAGGGTTTAGGGTTTAGGGTTTGGGGTTTATGGATTAGGGTTTATGGTTTAGGGTTTAGGGTTTACGGTTTAATTTTTAGGGTTTATGGATTAGGGTTTAGGGTTTACGATTTAGGATTTAGGGTTTAGGGTTTTTGGTTTAGGGTTTAGGGTTTAGGGTTTAGGGTTTAGGGTTTAGGATTTATGTTTTATGGTTTAGGGTTTAGGGTTTAGGGTTTATTATTTATTTTTTATGGTTTATGGTTTAGGATTTATGGTTTAGGGTTTAGGGTTTAGGATTTCGGGTTTAGGGTTTAGGGTTTAGGGTTTAGGGTTTAGGGTTTATTATTTAGGGTTTATGGTTTAGGGTTTAGGGTTTATGGTTTAGGGTTTATGTTTTAGGGTTTAGGGTTTCAGGTTTAGGGGTTAGGGTTTAGGGTTTAGGTTTTAGGTTTATTGTTTAGGGTTTAGAGTTTAGGGTATAGTTTTTAGGGTTTAGTGTTTAGGGTTTAAGGTTTAGGGTTTTTAGGGTTTAGGGTTTAGGGTTTAGGCTTTAAGGATTAGTGTTTAAGGTTTATGGTTTATGGTTTAGGATTTATAGTTTTTGGTTTTTGGTTAATGGTTTATGGATTAGGGTTTAGGGTTTAGAGTTTAGGGTTTTTGATTTAGGGTTTAGGGTTTAGGGTTCAGTGTTTATGGTGAGGGTTATGGGTTTAGGGTTTAGGGTTTAGAGTTTAGAGTTTAGGTTTTCGAGTTTAGGGTTATGGGTTTAGGGTTTAGGAACTAGGGTTAATGGTTAGGGTTTAGGAATTAGCATTCAGGGTTTATGGTTTATGGTTTAGGGTTTAGGGTTTAGCTTTTAGGGTTTAGGGTTTAGGGTTTACGATCTAGGGTTTAGGGTTTTTGGTTTAGGGTTTATGGTTTAGGGTTTAGGGTTTAGGGTTTAGGGTTTACGATCTAGGGTTTAGGGTTTTTGGTTTAGGGTTTATGGTTTAGGGTTTAGGGTTTAGGGTTTAGGGTTTAGGGTTTAGGGTTTAGGGATTAGCGTTTAGGGTTTAGGGTTTACTGTTTAGAGTTTATGGATTAGGGTTTAGGATTTAGGGTTTAGGGTTTAGGATTTAGGGTTTATATTTTAGGGTTTATTGTTTAGTGTTTATGGTTTAGGTTTTAGGGTTTAGGGTTTACGATTTAAATTGTAGTGTTTAGGATTTATGGTTGAGGATTTAGCGTTTAGGGTTTAGGGTTTACGTTTTAGGGTTTAGGGTTTAGGGTTTTAGATTTATGGTTTAGGGTTTAGGGTTTATGGTTTAGGGCTTAAGGTTGATGGGTTTGTGGTTTAGGGTTTGGGGTTTAGGGTTTAGGGTTTCAGGTTTAGGGTTTAAGGTTTAGGTTTTAGGTTTTAGGGTTTAGGGTTTAGGGTTTTTGGTTTTTTGTTTAGGGTTTATGGTTTAGGGTTTCAGGTATAGGGTTTTCGGTTTAGGGTTTATGGGTTATGGTTTGTGGTTTAAGATTTAGGGTTTAGAGTGTTTGGTTTAGGGTTTAGGGATTAGGGTTTAAGGATTAGGGTTTAGGGTTTATGATTTAGGGTTTATGGTTAAGGGTGTTGCAAGTATGAGGTTATCCAGTGTTGTCATTGATGTCAACATACTCATATTGCATTGACAAGAAGGATTTGATGAGCTGTGTGCTGAGGATATTGAGAAAATTAGTCTCAGTCAGGAACAGTGAAGAACAGTGATGAGAAGAAGGTAAATGTACTGTATAGGATGAGAACCGAAGGATGCGGATTAAAGGGTTAGTAGATATGAGTCTTGAGATGCTACAGTTAAGATTTCAGAGGTCCGCATTAAGATCTGAAGGAGTTGTGGCTGCCGGTATAGAACCGGGTCCGGCAAGTATCCGGAGGTGACAGAGGATCACAAAAAGGTCCGGTGAGGTCCGGAATTGTATTATCCTAATCTGCGGATTGGAAGGAGTGTTTGGGATGTCCGTGTGATGTATCATCCTGATTTGTGTATGATTTGGAGGTCCGGAAGTACCTCTTGCATTATGACAGTGGCGACAGACTGTGTTCTTGAAGTTCCGGATGAGGAAGACAAGAGATCCCAGTAAGCAGAGGAAGTGCGGATGTATCCGGACATTCAGACAGGCTTGTGAAGGTTCTTGGATCATGTTTAGGTTTTGTTGTTGGTCCGCATTGATGGTAGAGCCCGGAATTGAAGTTATTCTTCCGGATGAAGTTCTTGCTTTGTGTAGCCGACCGGATGAGTTGTTCATCCTGCGAATGTTCTTGTGATGGCCGACCGGATGTGTTATTCATCTTGCGGATACTCCTATGGTTGTTTGCCGACTTAGATGCTTGTTCCTAAGTCGATGTCTTGTATAAATAATGATTTGTGAGTTCATTTCAGTGTGTGGTGTGAGGATGAGCATGGTATAGCGAAGAAACGTGCGAAAAGCAGAGCAGAGATTGTTGGGCTTAATTGGAACTGATCCGGACATGGTAGAGATGTCATTCTCCAGTTCAAGACTGTGATTTTCATCACTTTGTAGACAGTGTGTCTCCTTGTAGGCAGTGGGCCTCTTTGTGAGCAGTGTGCTCGGGCAGTGAGCCCTTATTGGCATGTGCCATTCATCTTTCCTTTATTCTTCTAACAGAGAATAATTCTTGGGTTAATCACCCCGTGGTTTTTTCCTTAACCGGGTTTTCCACGTCAAAATCTTGGTGTTCAATGTGTTGATGCTTATCTGCTCTTGTGTTTATGTATTATGCTTCCATGGATGATTATTTGATATGCTGCTAACTAACAACAGTGAGTTAAGTGTGTGAATGACAAGAAGTTTCATACAACTGATTCACCCCCCCCCTCTCAGTTGTATGCCCTAGATCCAACAATTGGTATCAGAGCCAAGTTCCTCTGACAAGAGCTTAACCGCTTGAGGAGATCCGGGATGTCGTCATACAAGAAGGATAGTCCGAAGTTCGATGGAACCAACTTCACTCTCTGGAAAGGTCGCATGAAGTGTCACTTGGAATGCATGGGAAAAGCATATCTGGGTATGATTTCAAAACCATATGTACCTCCACAAGGTGGTCCGACTACTCTGAATGAAATCACAGAAGCTGAAAACAATCTGCGGACCAAGGAAGCTCTTCTAAGCGCATTGAATGACTCAGATCTCTCGAATGTCATTGACCTACCCACTGCATATGAGATCCTAACTAAATTGGAACTTCTATATGAAGGAGATGAGTTTGTCAAAAGTGCAAGGTTGCAAAGTCTGAAAGGGAAATTTGAAAGGTTGAAAATGAGAGATGATGAAAACATCACTACCTTTATGCCAAGAGTAAATGAGCTGGTATGTGGAATCAGAAATGCTGGTGGAACTTTAGATGAAAATGAGATTGTCTGCAAAATCCTAAGATCCCTTCCTGCTGCCTACAAAATCAAAGTTGCTGCCATTGATGAATTCAGAGCCCACACAACTGTCACAAGAGAACAACTGGCTGGCAAACTAGCTGCATTTGAAATGACCGAGTTTGGAGATGATCCTCCCAAGACTGAATCTGCTTTCAAAGCCAGTGCCTATGTGAAAGGCAAACAGAGATTTGATCCGGGTGAAAACTCATCAAGGAAAATGTCATGGTATGATCAAGCAAGAAGAGACATGGAAGAAGAAGAAGCAGAAACAGCTCAACTTGAAGCCCTCATTGCAAAGAGACTGCCAAGAGGATCCGGTAAGTATGAAGGAAAACTACCCTTTAAGTGTTTCAACTGCAATAAGATTGGTCATTTTGCCTCAAGATGTCCGGAGAGATCTGCAAGATCTAATACTCACAGACAAAGGTTTCAAAAGAATTGCTATTATGTTCATGAAGAAGATGACAATGAAGGAGTAACAGATGATGAATCAGAACCAGGAAGCAAATCCGGAAATGAGTGGGTGTTTATAGCCATCAAGGAAGAAGATTCCATGCTCTCTGAATCTGTCAATCACAAAGTTGTTGAAAAAGCCTTGGCTGCTCAAGTGGAAGAAAAGGATGATTGGGTTATTGACAGTGGATGTTCTCACCATATGACTGGTGACAAGAATAAGTTCTTAGACTTGGAAAGATATGAAGGAGGAATGGTAAAGTTTGGTGACAATTCTGCTGGCAGAATCAGAGGTAGGGGAACTATTTCCTTTGATGGTAAGAGCAAAACAGGAAATGTACTGTATGTTGAAGGATTGAAGCACAATCTTCTCAGTGTTGGTCAGTTAGTGGACAAAGGCTATGATCTCCGGTTCAAGAATGGAAAATGCAGAATCTTTACAAGCTCCGGAACTGAAATTGCATCCGGTACTCAGACAAAAGGTAACATCTTTCATCTGGTTGGTTCAAATAAAAGTTGTTTGTTTGTTCAAATTGATCAGAGTTGGTTATGGCATAGAAGAATGTGTCATGTAAATTTTGATAACATCATCAAAATAAGCAATACTCAGGCTGTGAGAGATCTTCCAAAGTTGATAAAACCTACAAATAGTGTGTGTAAAGAATGTCAGTTAGGCAAACAAAGCAGAGTCTCTTTTAAAAGCAAAGATCAGTCTTCTACCGGATTATTGGAATTAGTACATACTGATCTATGTGGTCCGACAAGAATCAAGAGTCTGCAAGGTGATAGATATTTCATGTTGTTAATTGATGATCATTCCCGGATGATGTGGGTTACCTTTCTAAAAGAAAAATCAGAAGCTTTTGAGAAGTTCAAAATCTTCAAAGCTATGGTGGAGAATCAAACCGGATTGAAACTAAAGTGTCTAAGGTCTGATAGAGGTGGTGAATTTACATCTGGTGAATTCATTGACTTTTGTGAGAAACAGGGTATAAGGAGACAGTTGTCTGCTCCTAAGACTCCACAGCAGAATGGAGTAGTTGAGAGAAAGAACCGGACCATCCAGGAAGCTGCTAGGACAATGATGTTGGAAGCAAATGTTCCTCAAATGTTTTGGAAAGAAGCTATCAGCACTGCAGTCTACACTCTCAATCGAGTTCAAATCAGAAACAACACCGGTAAGACCCCCTATGAACTCTGGTTTGGCATCACTCCTACTGTGAAATATTTCAGAGTATTTGGTAGCAAGTGTTATATTAAAAGAGATGAAGATCTAGGAAAGTTTGATGCTAGAAGTGATGAAGGAATTTTCTTGGGCTACTCCACTCAAAGCAAAGCATACCGGTGTTACAATAAGAGATTGAGGAAGATGATAGAAAGCACCAATGTGAAGGTTGATGAAGGAATTGAGAAGCCTTCAAGATTTTATGAGTTTGATGAAGATGACCAAGACAGTGTTCAAGGACCTCAATCCTCTCCGGTGAGACAGAGTCAGCCTGATCCGGTAAATCAGGAAGAAGAGTTAGATTTGAATGAGGCTGATCAAGAAACAACAGTGCTGGATACTCCCAAAATTCCAAGGTATGTAAGACTGAATCACTCTGAAGATCAGATCATAGGTGACAGAAGCAAAGGTGTACAAACTAGAAGGAATATTGCTCAAGATCAGAATGAATGTTGTCTGATTTCAAAGATTGAACCTAAAACAATAAATGAAGCCTGCAATGATGAAAACTGGACCAAAGCAATGGAAGATGAACTGATGCAAATTGAGAAAAATCATACTTGGGATCTTGTTCCCAGACCTAGAGACAGGAATGTAATTGGAACCAAGTGGGTCTTCCGGAACAAACTAAATGAAGCTGGTGAAGTAATCAGAAACAAAGCTAGATTGGTCTGCAAAGGCTACTCTCAAATAGAAGGAATTGACTTTGAAGAGACTTTTGCTCCGGTAGCAAGAATTGAAGCAGTCAGATTACTTCTTGCATTTGCTGCCTTCAAAGACTTCAAGGTATATCAGTTGGATGTCAAGTCTGCCTTCCTAAATGGTGATCTGGAAGAAGAAGTCTACATTGAACAACCGGATGGATTTCAATTGTCTGATAATAATGATATGGTCTGCAAGTTGAAGAAAGCTTTGTATGGATTGAAGCAAGCCCCAAGAGCATGGTATGAAAGGTTGGATAAGCATCTTGTGCAGATTGGATTCAACAAAGGTACTGCTGACAGTAACTTATATTTCAAAATTGATCATGAAAACATTCTAATTGTTGAAGTGTTTGTGGATGATATCATTTTTGGAGGAAGAGATAGTATGTGCAAAACTTTTGCAAATCAGATGAAAAGTGAGTTCGAAATGTCTATGCTTGGTGAAATGAATTTCTTCTTGGGTCTGCAAATTACTCAAACAAAAGAGGGGATCTTCATCTCTCAGACCAAATATGTGAAAGAATTGTTAAAGAAATTTGGTATGGAAAACTCAAAGCCTATGAACACTCCTATGGCAACCGGATGTAAGTTAAGCAAAGATGATGATTCTCCAAAGGCAGATCAGACAAAGTATAGATCAATGATTGGTGGATTGTTGTATCTCACTCAAACTAGACCAGATATAATGCAGGCTGTTGGTCTTGTGGCAAGATTCCAGGCTGATCCTAGAGAATCTCATGTTATGGCAATCAAAAGAATTTTTAGATACTTGAAAGGAACAGTTGAGTATGGTCTATGGTATCCCAGAGATCCGGATTTCTCTCTTCATGCTTACACAGATGCAGACTGGGCAGGAGATGTGGATGACCGGAAGAGCACTAGTGGTGGAGCATTCTTTTTGGGGAAGAGATTGGTTTCTTGGCTAAGCAAGAAACAAGATGCAATATCTCTGTCTACAACTGAAGCAGAATACATTGCAGCAGCAGGTAGTTGTACTCAAATCCTATGGATGAAGCAGATGCTAAGAGACATCAAAGTTGAATATGAGGAGCCTATCACAATTTTCTGTGATAATTCAAGTGCAATTAATATTTCCAAGAATCCGGTATTGCATTCTAAGACTAAGCACATATCTATCAAATTTCACTTTTTGAGAGAACAAGTAAACAAGGAAGAAGTCAGATTGGAGTATGTTCCCTCCAAGGATCAGATTGCAGATATCTTTACCAAACCTCTTCCCAAGGACTCCTTTGAATATCTCCGGGAGAAGTTAGGGGTCATGGCCCCTCCGGTGATGAACTAAGATGGCACTGATGTGCATCAGTCCGGTGGCTATCACAGTCATATCTTGTGATCCGGACTAATGAGGAGCTGCAACTAAGGGGGAGCAGCTAGTATGATTCTGATGCATG
Organism: Cunninghamia lanceolata; assembly: GCA_027924645.1. NCBI lineage: Eukaryota > Viridiplantae > Streptophyta > Pinopsida > Cupressales > Cupressaceae > Cunninghamia > Cunninghamia lanceolata. The sequence continues at coordinate 1,528,912 of BSBN01001197.1, read as the reverse complement.
AGAATTGCAAGTATGAGCCCTTTGCCATTGATGTCAAAGGGGGAGAGAAGACATGTGAAAAACAAGTGGTTGATGATCAAAGGGGGAGCAGTAAAGGAAGAGAAGACATATGAAAAGATGAGGAGCAGTAAAGGAAGAGAAGACATATGAAAAGATGAAGTTCTTGTCTTAATGGTTTTTCACATCATATGTTGCCATCAATGACAAAGGGGGAGATTGTTGCAAGTATGAGGTTATCCAGTGTTGTCATTGATGTCAACATACTCATATTGCATTGACAAGAAGGATTTGATGAGCTGTGTGCTGAGGATATTGAGAAAATCAGTCTCAGTTAGGAACAGTGAAGAACAGTGATGAGAAGAAGGTAAATGTACTGTATAGGATGAGAACTGGAGGATGCGGATTAAAGGGTTAGTAGATATGAGTCTTGAGATGCTACAGTTAAGATTTCAGAGGTCCGCATGAAGATCTGAAGGAGTTGTGGCTGCCGGTATAGAACCGGGTCCGGCAAGTATCCGGAGGTGACAGAGGATCACAAAAAGGTCCGGTGAGGTCCGGAATTGTATTATCCTAATCTGCGGATTGGAAGGAGTGTTTGGGATGTCCGTGTGATGTATCATCCTGATTTGTGTATGATTTGGAGGTCCGGAAGTACCTCTTGCATTATGACAGTGGCGACAGACTGTGTTCTTGAAGTTCCGGATGAGGAAGACAAGAGATCCCAGTAAGCAGAGGAAGTGCGGATGTATCCGGACATTCAGACAGGCTTGTGAAGGTTCTTGGATCATGTTTAAGTTTTGTTGTTGGTCCGCATTGATGGTAGAGCCCGGAATTGAAGTTATTCTTCCGGATGAAGTTCTTGCTTTGTGTAGCCGACCGGATGAGTTGTTCATCCTGCGAATGTTCTTGTGATGGCCGACCGGATGTGTTATTCATCTTGCGGATACTCCTATGGTTGTTTGCCGACTTAGATGCTTGTTCCTAAGTCGATGTCTTGTATAAATAATGATTTGTGAGTTCATTTCAGTGTGTGGTGTGAGGATGAGCATGGTATAGCGAAGAAACGTGCGAAAAGCAGAGCAGAGATTGTTGGGCTTAATTGGAACTGATCCGGACATGGTAGAGATGTCATTCTCCAGTTCAAGACTGTGATTTTCATCACTTTGTAGACAGTGTGTCTCCTTGTAGGCAGTGGGCCTCTTTGTGAGCAGTGTGCTCGGGCAGTGAGCCCTTATTGGCATGTGCCATTCATCTTTCCTTTATTCTTCTAACAGAGAATAATTCTTGGGTTAATCACCCCGTGGTTTTTCCCTTAACCGGGTTTTCCACGTCAAAATCTTGGTGTTCAATGTGTTGATGCTTATCTGCTCTTGTGTTTATGTATTATGCTTCCATGGATGATTATTTGATATGCTGCTAACTAACAACAGTGAGTTAAGTGTGTGAATGACAAGAAGTTTCATACAACTGATTCACCCCCCCCTCTCAGTTGTATGCCCTAGATCCAACATAGGGTTGATGGTTTACAGTTTAGGGTGTAGGGTTTAGGGTGTAGGCTTTATGATTTAGGGTTTATAGTTTAGGATTTAGGGTTTAGGGTTTAGGGTTTATGGTTTACGGTTTAGGGATTAGGGTTTATTGTTTTTAATTTAGGGTTTAGGATTTAGGGTTTGGGGTTTATCGTTAGGGTTATGGGTTTAGGGTTTAGGGTTTTAGGTTTAGGGTTTTAGGTTTAGGGTTTAGGGTTTAGGGTTTAGGAATTAGGGTTTAGGGTTTAGGGTTTAAGGTTTGGGGTTTAGGTTTTAGGGTTTAGGGTTTTTGGTTTATGGTTTACAGTTTAGGGTTTATGGTTCAGGGTTTATGGATTAGGGTTTCAGGTTTAGGGTTTACGGTTTAGGGTTTATGGTTTATGGTTTAAGATTTAGGGTTTAGAGTGTTTGGTTTAGGGTTTAGGGTTTAGGGTTTAGGGTTTATGATTTAGGGTTTAGGATTTATGATTTAGGGTTTAGGGTTTATAGTTTAGGATTTAGGGTTTACTGTTTAGGGTTTAGAGTTTAGGGTTTAGCATTTAGGGTTTATGGTTTAGGGTTTAAGTTTTGGGGTTTATGGTTAGGGTTAAGGCTTTAGGGTTTGGGGTTTAGGGTTTAGGTTTTAGACTAAAGGGTTTAAGGTTCAGGGTTTAGGGTTTAGGTTTTAAGGTTTAGGTTTTACGGTTTAGGGTTTAGTATTTAGGATTTAGGGTTTTTCATTTATGGTTTCAAGTTGAGGGTTTATGGTTGAGGGTTTATGGTTTATTGTTTCTGGTTTAGGGTTTTTTGTTTATGGTTTAGGGTTTATTGTTAATGGTTTAGGTTTTAGTGTTTAGGGTTTATCGTTTAGGGTTTAAGGTTTAGGGTATAGGGTTTAGGGTTTAAGGTTATGGGTTTTTAGGGTTTTGGGTTTAGGGTTTGGGATTTAGGGTTTATGGGTTATGGTTTAGGGTTTCATGTTTATGGTTTAGGTTTTAGGATTTATGGTTTAGGGTTTAGAATTTAGGGTGTAGGGTTTAGGGTTTAGGGTTTAATGTTAGAGTTTATGGTTCAGGGTTTAGGGTTTAGGGTTTAGGTTTTAGGTTTATCATTTAGGGTTTAGAGTTTAGGGCATAGTGTTTAGGGTTTAGGGTTTCGCGTTTAAGATTTAGGGTTTTTAGGGTTTAGGGTTTAGGGTTTAGGGGATTAGTGTTTAGGGTTTATGGTATAGGGTTTAGGATTTTTAGTTTATGGTTTTTGGTTTATGGTTTATGGTATAGGGTTTATTGTTTAGGGTTTAGGGTTTAGGTTTGATGATTTAGTGTTTAGGGTTTAGGGTTGAGGGTTTATGGTTTAGGGTTTATGGATTAGGGTTTAGGGTTTAGGTTTTAGGGTTTAGTGTTTAGGGTTTAGGGTTTAGGGTCTGTGGTTTAGGGTTTATGGTTTAATGTTTAGGGATTATAGTTTGGGATTTAGGGTTTAGGGTTTAGGGTTTAGGGTTTAGGGTTTAGGCTTTAGGCTTTAGGGTTTAGGGTTTAGGCACTAGTGTTTAGGGTTTAGGGTTTAGGCTTTAGGCTTTAGGGACTAGTGTTTAGGACTTAGGGTTTAGGGTTTATGGCTTATGGTTTAGGGATTAGGGTTTAGGGTTTAGGTTTTAGGGTCTAGGGTTTAGGGTTTAGGGTTTATTGTTTAGGGTTTAGGGTATATGGCTGAGTGTTTAGGGTTTAGGTTTTGGGTTTTGGTCTAGCGTTTAGGGTTTAGGGTTTAGGGTTTAGGGTTTATAGTTTAAGGTTAAGGGTTAAGGGTTTACGGTTTAGGGTTTAGGGTTTATGGTTTAAGGTTTAGGGTTTAGGATTTAGGGTTTAGGGTGTAGGGTTTAGGGTTTAGGGTTTAGGGTTGAGGTTTTAGGGTTTAGGGTTTAGGGTTTAGGATTTAGGGTTTAGGGTTTAGGATTTAGGGTTTACGGTTAGGTTTTAGGGTTTATGGTTTATGGTTTATGTTTATGGTTTGGGGTTTATGGTTTAGGATTTATGGTTTAGGGTTTAGGGTTTATAGTTTAGGGTTTATGGTTTAGGGTCTAAGTTTTAGGGTTTAGGGTTTAGGATTGAGGATTTAGGGTTTAGGATTTAGGTTTTGGGGTTTTGGGTTTATTATTTATGGTTTACATTTTAGGGTTTATGGTTTATGGTTTAGGATTTATGGTTTAGGGTTTGTGGTTTAGGGTTTAGGGTTTAGGGTTTAGGGTTTATGGATTATGTTTTAGGGTTTAGGGTTTAGGGTTTAGGGTTTAGGGTTTATGGTTTAGGGTTTAGGGTTTAGGGAATAGCATTTAGGGTTTAGGGTTTAGGGTTTAGGGTTTACGTGTTAGGGTTTAGGGTTTAGGTTTTAGGGTTAATCATTTAGGGTTTAGGGTTTAAGGTTTTTAGGGTTTATGCTTTAGGTTTTAGGGTTTAGGCTTTAGGGATTAGTGTTTAGGGTTTAGGGTTTAGGGCTTAGGGATTAGGGTTTAGGGTTTAGGGTTTAGGGTTTATTGTTTAGGGTTTATGGATTAGGGTTTAGGGTTTGCGATTTAGGATTTAGGGTTTATGGTTTATGGATTAGGGTTTAGGGTTTGCGATTTAGGATTTAGGGTTTATGGTTTATGGATTAGGATTTATGGTTTATGGTTTAGGGTTTTGTGTTTCTGGTTTATGGTTTTGGTTTTAGGGTTTAGGGTTTATGGTATAGGATTTAGGGTTTAGGGTTTAGGGTTTAGGGTTTATGATTTAAGGTTTATGGTTTAGGATTTATGGTTTATGGTTTATGGTTTATGGTTTATGGTTTAGGGTTTAAGGTTTATGGTTTATGGTTTATGGTTTAGGGTTTAGGTTTAAGGTTTATCGTTTAGGGTCTAGAGTTTAGGGTATAGTGTTTAGGGTTTACTGTTTAGGATTTAGAGTTTAAGGTTTAGGGTTTTTAGGGTTTAGGGTTTAGGGTTTAGGATTTAGGGATTAGTGTTTAGGGTTTATGGTTTATGGTTTTTAGTGTTTAGGATTTATGGTTTATGGATTTTATTTTATGGTTTAGGATTTATGGTTTATAGTTTAGGGTTTATGATTTAGGGTTTAGGGTTTAGGGTTTAGGGTTGAGGGTTTAGGGTTTAGGGTTTATGGATTAGGGTTTAGGGTTTAGTGTTTAGCATTTAGGGTTTAGGGTTTAGGGTTTGTGGTTTGTAGTTTAGGGTTTAAGGTTTATCATTTAGGGATTATAGTTTGGGATTTAGGGTTTATGGTTTATGGTTGAGGGTTTATGGTTTAGGGTTTATGGTTTATGGTTTATAGTTTAGGATTTAGGGTTTAGGTTTTTAGGGTTTTGGGTTTAGGGTTTAGGATTTAGGGTTTAGGGTCTGGGGTTTATGGATTAGGGTTTATGGTTTATGCTTTAAGGTTTAGTGTTTAGGGTTTAATTTTTAGGGTTTATGGATTAGGGTTTAGGGTTTACGATTAAGGATTTAGGGTTTAGGATTTTTGGTTTATGGTTTAGGATTTAGGGTTTAGGGTTTAGTTTTTAGGGTTTAGGGTTTAGGGTTTAGGGTTTAGGGTTTAGCATTTAGGTTATAGGATATAGGGTATAAGGTTTGGGATTTATGGTTTAGGGTTTAGGGTTTATTATTTAGGGTTTAGGGTTTATGGTTTAGGATTTATGGTTTATGGTTTATTTTTTAGGGTTTAGGGTTTAGGGTTTAGGGTTTAGGGTATAGGATTTAGGGTTTAGGGTTTAGGATTTATGGTTTAGGAACTAGGGTTAACGGTTAGGGTTTAGGAATTAGCATTCAGGGTTTATGGTTTAGGGTTTAGGGTTTAGGGTTTAGCTTTTAGAGTTTAGGGTTTACGATTTAGGGTTTAGTTTTTTTGGTTTATTGTTTAGGGATTAGCATTTAGGGTTTACGGTTTATGGTTTATGGTTTAGGGTTTAGGGTTTAGGGATTAGCATTTAGGGTTTATTGTTTAGGGTTTATGGATTAGGGTTTAGGATTTACGATTTAGGATTTAGGGTTTAGGGTTTAGGGTTTAGGATTTAGGGTTTATATTTTAGGGTTTATTGTTTAGTGTTTATGGTTTAGGTTTTAGGGTTTAGGGTTTACGATTTAAATTGTAGTGTTTAGGATTTATGGTTGAGGATTTAGCGTTTAGGGTTTAGGGTTTAGGGTTTACGTTTTAAGGTTTAGGGTTTAGGGTTTTAGATTTATGGTTTAGGGTTTATGGTTTAGGGCTTAGGGTTGATGGGTTTATGGTTTAGGGTTTGGGGTTTAGGGTTTAGGGTTTCAGGTTTAGGGTTTAGGGTTTAGGGTTTAGGAATTAGGGTTTAGGGTTTAAGGTTTAGGTTTTAGGGTTTAGGGTTTTTGGTTTTTTGTTTAGCGTTTATGGTTCAGGGTTTATGGTTTAGGGTTTCAGGTTTAGGGTTTACGGTTTAGGGTTTATGGGTTATGGTTTGTGGTTTAAGATTTAGGGTTTAGAGTGTTTGGTTTAGGGTTTAGGGTTTAGGGTTTAAGGTTTAGGGTTTAGGGTTTATGATTTAGGGTTTAGGGTTTAGGGTTGATGGTTTACAGTTTAGAGTGTAGGGTTTATGGTTTAGGGTTTATAGTTTAGGATTTAGGGTTTAGGGTTTAGGGTTTAGGGTTTATTGTTTTTAATTTAAGGTTTAGGATTTAGGGTTTAGGGTTTATGGTTAGGGTTATGGGTTACGAGTTTAGGGTTTAGGAATTAGGGTTTAGGTTTTAGCTTTTAGGGTTTAGGGTTTAGGGTTTAAGGTTTAGGGTTTAGGGTTTATGATTCAGGGTTTATGGATTAGGGTTTTAGGTTTAGGGTTTACGGTTTAGGGTTTATGGTTTATGGTTAAGATTTAGGGTTTAGAGTGTTTGGTTTAAGGTTTAGGGTTTAGGGTTTAGGGTTTAGGGTTTAGGGTTTAGGGTTTAGGATTTAGGGTTTAGGGTTTAGGGTTTATAGTTTAGGATTTAGGGTTTAGTGTTTAGGGTTTAGAGTTTAGGGTTTAGCATTTAGGGTTTATGGGTTAGGGTTTAAGTTTTGGGGTTTATGGTTAGGGCTAAGGCTTTAGGGTTTGGGGTTTAGGGTTTCAGGTTTAGGGTTTAGGGTTTAGACTAACGAGTTTAAGGTTCAGGTTTTAGGGTTTAGGTTTTAAGGTTTAGGTTTAGGGTTTAGGGTTTAGTATTTAGGATTTAGGGTTTTTGGTTTATGGTTTCGGGTTGAGGGTTTATGGTTGAGGGTTTATGGTTTATTGTTTAAGGGTTTATTGTTAATGGTTTAGGTTTTAGTGTTTAGGGTTAATCATTTAGGGTTTAAGGTTTAGGGTTTAGGGTTTAGGGTTTAAGGTTATGGGTTTTTAGGGTTTTGGGTTTATGGTTTATGGTTTAGGGTTTGGGATTTAGGGTTTATGGGTTATGGTTTAGGGTTTAATGTTTATGGTTTAGGTTTTAGGATTTAGGGTTTAGGGTTTAGAATTTAGGGTGTATGGTTTAGGGTTTACGGTTTAGGGTTTAGGGTTTAATGTTTAGAGTTTATGGTTTATGGTTTAGGGTTTAGGGTTTAGGTTTTAGGTTTATCGTTTAGGGTTTAGAGTTTAGGGTATAGTGTTTAGGGTTTAGGGTTTCAGGTTTGAGGTTTAGGGTTTTTAGGGTTTAGGGTTTAGGGTTTAGGGTTTAGGGATTAGTGTTTAGGGTTTATGGTATAGGGTTTAGGATTTTTAGTTTATGGTTTTTGGTTTATGGTTTAGGGTTTAGGGTTTATTGTTTAGGGTTTAGGGTTTAGGGTTGATGATTTAGTGTTTAGGGTTTAGGGTTGAGGGTTTATGGTTTAGGGATTATGGATTAGGGTTTAGGGTTTAGGTTTTAGGGTTTAGTGTTTAGGGTTTAGGGTCTGTGGTTTAGGGTTTATGGTTTAAGGTTTAGGGATTATAGTTTGGGATTTAGGGTTTATGGTTTAGGGTTTAGCGTTTTTGATATAGGGTTTAGGGTTTAGGGTTTAGGATTTAGGGTTTATGGTTTAGGCTTTAGGGTTTAGGCTTTAGGCTTTAGGCACTAGTGTTTTGGGTTAGGGTTTACGGTTGAGGCTTTAGGCTTTAGGGACTAGTGTTTAGGACTTAGGGTTTAGGGTTTATGGCTTATGGTTTAGGGATTAGGGTTTAGGGTTTAGGGTTTATGGTCTAGGGTTTAGGGTTTAGGTTTTATTGTTTAGGGTTTAGGGTTTATCGCTGAGTGTTTAGGGTTTAGGTTTTGGGTTTTTGGTCTAGGGTTTAGGGTTTAGGGATTAGGATTTAGAGTTTAGGGTTTAGGGTTTAGGGTTTATAGTTTAAGGTTAAGGGTTAAGGGTTAAGGGTTTAGGGTTTATGTTTTAAGGTTTAGGGTTTAGGATTTAGGGTTGAGGGTGTAGGGTTTAGGGTTTAGGGTTTTTAGGGTTTAGGGTTGAGGTTTTAGGGTTTAGGGCTTAGGGTTTAGGATTTAGGGTTTAGGGTTTAGGATTTAGGGTTTACGGTTTAGGTTTTAGGGTTTATGGTTTATGGTTTATGTTTATGGTTTGGGGTTTATGGTTTAGGATTTAGGGTTTAGGGTTTAGGGTTTAGGGTTTAGGGTTTATAGTTTAGGGTTTATGGTTTAGGGTCTAAGTTTTAGGGTTTAGGGTTTAGGATTAAGGATTTAGGGTTTTGGGTTTTGGGTTTATTATTTATGGTTTACATTTTAGGGTTTATGGTTTATGGTTTAGGATTTATGGTTTAGGGTTTGTGGTTTATCGTTTAGCGTTTAGGGTTTAGGGTTTAGGGTTTATGGATTATGTTTTAGGGTTTAGGGTTTAGGGTTTAGGGTTTATGGTTTATGAATTATGGTTTAGGGTTTAGGGAATAGCATTTAAGGTTTAGGGTTTATGGTTTATGGTTTACGGGTTAGGGTTTAGGGCTTAGGTTTTAGGGTTAATCATTTAGGGTTTAGGGTTTAAGGTTTTTAGGGTTTATGCTTTAGGCTTTAGGGATTAGTGTTTAGGGTTTAGGGTTTAGGGTTTAGGGCTTAGGGATTAGGGTTTATGGTTTAGGGTTTAGGGTTAAAGGGTTTATTGTTTAGGGTTTATGGATTAGGGTTTAGGGTTTGCGATTTAGGATTTATGGTTTATGGTTTATGGATTAGGATTTATGGTTTAGGGTTTAGGGTTTTGTGTTTCTGGTTTATGGTTTTGGTTTTAGGGTTTAGGGTTTATGGTATAGGATTTAGGGTTTAGGGTTTATGGTTTATGGTTTTAGGGTTTAGGGTTTATGATTTATGGTTTATGGTTTAGGATTTATGGTTTATGGTTTAGGGTTTAGGGTTTAGGGTTTAACGTTTAAGGTTTATGGTTTATGGTTTAGGGTTTAGGTTTAAGCTTTATCGTTTAGGGTCTAGAGTTTAAGGTATAGTGTTTAGGGTTTAGGGTTTAGGGTTTAGAGTTTAAGGTTTAGGGTTTTTAGGGTTTAGGGTTTAGGGTTTAGGATTTAGGGATTAGTGTTTAGGGTTTATGGTTTATGGTTTATAGGGTTTAGGATTTATGGTTTATGGATTTTATTTTATGGTTTAGCATTTATGGTTTATGGTTTAGGGTTTATGATTTAGGGTTTAGGGTTTAGGGTTGAGGGTTTAGGCTTTCGGGTTCAGGGTTTAGTGTTTAGCATTTAGGGTTTAGGGTTTAGGGTTTGTGGTTTGCAGTTTACGGTTTAAGGTTTATCATTTAGGGATTATAGTTTGGGATTTAGGGTTTATGGTTTATGGTTGAGGGTTTATGGTTTAGGGTTTATGGCTTATGGTTTAGGGTTTATAGTTTAGGATTTAGGGTTTATGGATTAGGGTTTAGTGTTTACGATTTAGGATTTAGGGTTTAGGGTTTTTGGTTTATGGTTTAGGATTTAGGGTTTAGGGTTTAGTGTTTAGGGTTTAGTGTTTAGGGTTTAGGGTTTAGGGTTTAGCATTTAGGTTATAAGATTTAGGGTATAAGGTTTAGGATTTATGGTTTAGGGTTTAGGGTTTAGGGTCTAGGTTTATTATTTAGGGTTTAGAGTTTATGGTTTAGGATTTATGGTTTAGGGTTTTTTTTAGGGTTTAGGGTTTAGGGTTTAGGGTTTAGGATTTATGGTTTAGGAACTAGGGTTAACAGTTAGGGTTTAGGAATTAGCATTCAGGGTTTATTGTTTAGGGTTTATGGTTTAGGGTTTACGATTTAGGGTTTAGGGTTTTTGGTTTATGATTTAGGGATTAGCATTTAGGGTTTATGGTTTAGGGTTTAGGGTTTAGGGTTTAGGGATTAGCGTTTAGGGTTTAGGGTTTATTGTGTAGGGTTTATGGATTAGGGTTTAGGATTTACGATTTAGGATTTAGGGTTTAGGGTTTAGGATTTAGGGTTTATATTTTAGGGTTTATTGTTTAGTGTTTATGGTTTAGGTTTTAGGGTTTAGGGTTTAGGGTTTACGATTTAAATTGTAGTGTTTAGGATTTATGGTTGGATTTAGCGTTTAGGGTTTAGGGTTTACGTTTTAGGGTTTAGGGTTTAGGGTTTTAGATTTATGGTTTAGGGTTTATTGTTTATGGTTTAGGGCTTAGGGTTGATGGGTTTATGGTTTAGGGTTTGGGGTTTAGGGTTTAGGGTTTCAGGTTTAGGGTTTAGGGTTTAGGGTTTAGGGTTTAGGAACTAGGGTTTAGGTTTTAAGGTTTAGGTTTTAGGTTTTAGGGTTTATGGTTTAGGGTTTTTGGTTTTTTGTTTAGGGTTTATGGTTCAGGGTTTATGGTTTAGTGTTTCAGGTTTAGGGTTTACGGTTTAGGGTTTCTAGGTTATGGTTTGTGGCTTAAGATTTAGGGTTTAGAGTGTTTGGTTTAGGGTTTAGGGTTTAGGGTTTATGATTTAGGGTTTAGGGTTTAGGGTTGATGGTTTAATGTTTAGGGTGTAGGGTTTAGTGTTTAGGGTTTATAGTTTAGGATTTAGGGTTTAGGGTTTACTGTTTAGGGTTTACGGTTTAGGGATTAGGGTTTATTGTTTTTAATTTAGGGTTTAGGATTTAGGGTTTGGGGTTTATGGTTAGGGTTACAGGTTTAGGGTTTAGGGTTTCAGGTTTAGGGTTTAGGGTTTAGGGTTTAGGGTTTAGGAATTAGGGTTTAGGGTTTAAGGTTTAAGGTTTAGGGTTTAGGGTTTAGGGTTTAGGGTTTTTGGTTTATGGTTTAGGGTTTATGGTTTAGGGTTTACGGTTTAAGGTTTATGGTTTATGGTTTAAGATTTAGGGTTTAGAGTGTTTGGTTTAGGGTTTAGGGTTTAGGGTTTATGGTTTAGGGTTTAGGGTTTAGGGTTTATGGTTTAGGATTTAGGATTTAGGGTTTAGGGTTTATAGTTTAGGATTTAGGGTTTAGTGTTTAGGGTTTAGAGTTTAGGGTTTAGCATTTAGGGTTTAGGGTTTAGGGTTTAAGTTTTTGGGTTTATGGTTAGGGTTAAGGCTTTAGGGTTTGGGGTTTAGGGTTTCAGGTTTAGGGTTTAGGGTTTAGACTAAAGAGTTTAAGGTTCAGGGTTTAGGGTTTAGGTTTTAAGGTTTAGGGTTTAGGGTTTAGGGTTTAGGATTTAGGGTTTTTGGTTTATGGTTTCGGGTTGAGGGTTTATGGTTGAGGGTTTATGGTTTATTGTTTATGGTTTAGGTTTTAGTGTTTAGGGTTTATCGTTTAGGGTTTAAGGTTTAGGGTATATGGTTTAGGGTTTAAGGTTATGGGGCTTTAGGGTTTTGGGTTTATGGTTTAGGGTTTAGGGTTTGGGATTTAGGGTTTATGGGTTATGGACTAGGGTTTAATGTTTATGGTTTAGAATTTAGGGCTTAGGGTTTAGGGTTTAGGGTTTACTGTTTAGAGTTTAGGGTTTACGGTTTAGGGTTTAGGTTTTAGGTTTATCGTTTAGGGTTTAGAGTTTAGGGTATAGTGTTTAGGGTTTAGGGTTTCAAGTTTAAGGTTTAGGGTTTTTAGGGTTTAGAGTTTAGGGTTTAGGGATTAGTGTTTAGGGTTTATGGTATAGGGTTTAGGATTTTTAGTTTTTGGTTTATGGTTTATGGTTTAGGGTTTATTGTTTAGGGTTTAGGGTTTAGGGTTGACGATTTAGTGTTTAGGGTTTAGGAGGGGTTTAGGGTTTAGGGTTTATGGATTAGGGTTTAGGGTTTAGGGTTTAGGGTCTGTGGTTTATGGTTTATGGCTTATGGTTTAAGGTTTAGGGATTATAGTTTGGGATTTAGGGTTTAGGGTTTACGGTTTAGGGTTTAGGGTTTAGGGTTTTTGATATAGGGTTTAGGGTTTAGGGTTTAGGTTTTAGGGTTTAGGGTTTAGGGTTTAGGGTTTAGGCTTTAGGGTTTAGGCTTTAGGCACTAGTGTTTAGGGTTTAGGGTTTAGGGTTTAGGCTTTAGGCTTTAGGCTTTAGGGACTAGTGTTTAGGACTTAGGGTTTAGGGTTTATGGCTTATGGTTTAGGGATTAGGGTTTAGGGTTTATGGTCTAGGGTTTAGGGTTTAGGGTTTATTGTTTAGGGTTTAGGGTTTAAGGCTGAGTGTTTAGGATTTAGGTTTTGGGTTTTTGGTGTAGGGTTTAGGGTTTAGGATTTAGAGTTTAGGATTTAGGGTTTAGGGTTTAGGGTTTAGGGTTTATAGTTTAAGGTTAAGGGTTTACGGTTTAGGGTTTAGGGTTTATGGTTTAAGGTTTAGGGTTTAGGATTTAGGGATTAGGGTGTAGGGTTTAGGGTTTAGGGTTTTTAGGGTTTAGGGTTGAGGTTTTAGGGTTTAGGGCTTAGGGTTTAGGATTTAGGGTTTAGGGTTTAGGATTTAGGGTTGACGGTTTAGGTTTTAGGGTTTATGGTTTATGGTTTATGTTTATGGTTTGGGGTTTATGGTTTAGGATTTAGGGTTTAGGGTTTTTGGTTTAGGGTTTATAGTTTATGGTTTATGGTTTAGGGTCTAAGTTTTAGGGTTTAGGGTTTAGGATTGAGGATTTAGGGTTTAGGATTTAGGGTTTAGGGTTTAGGGTTTATTATTTATGGTTTACGTTTTAGGGTTTATGGTTTGTGGTTTAACGTTTAGGGTTTAGGGTTTAGGGTTTATGGATTATGTTTTAGGGTTTAGGGTTTAGGGTTTAGGGTTTATGGTTTAGGAATTATGGTTTAGGGTTGAGGGTTTAGGGTTTAGGGAATAGCATTTAGGGTTTAGGGTTTATGGTTTATGGTTTATTGGTTAGGGTTTAGGGTTTAGGTTTTACGGTTTAGGTTTTAGGGTTAATCATTTAGGTTTTAGGGTTTAAGGTTTTTAGGGTTTATGCTTTAGGCTTTAGGGTTTAGGCTTTAGGGATTAGTGTTTAGTGTTTAGGGTTTAGGGTTTAGGGTTTAGGGCTTAGGGATTAGGGTTTAGGGTTTAGGGTTTAGGGTTTATGGATTAGGGTTTAGGGTTTGCGATTTAGGATTTAGGGTTTAGGGTTTATGGATTAGGATTTATGGTTTAGGGTTTTGTGTTTCTGGTTTATGGTTTTGGTTTTAGGGTTTATGGTATAGGATTTAGGGTTTATGGTTTATGGTTTATGGTTTAGGGTTTAGGGTTTATGATTTAAGGTTTATGGTTTAGGATTTTAGGGTATAGTGTTTAGGGTTTAGGGTTTAGGGTTTAGGATTTAGGGATTAGTGTTTAGGTTTTATGGTTTATGGTTTTTAGGGTTTAGGATTTATGGTTTATGTATTTTGTTTTATGGTTTAGGATTTATGGTTTATGGTTTAGGGTTTATGATTTAGGGTTTAGGGTTTAGGGTTGAGGGTTTAGGGTTTAGGGTTTATGGATTAGGGTTTAGGGTTTATGGATTAGGGTTTAGGGTTTAGTGTTTAGCATTTAGGGTTTAGGGTTTAGGGTTTGTGGTTTATAATTTAGGGTTTAAGGTTTATCATTTAGGGATTATAGTTTGGGATTTATGGTTTATGGTTTATGGTTGAGGGTTTATGGTTTATGGTTTAAGGTTTATAGTTTAGGATTTAGGGTTTAGCTTTTTAGGGTTTAGGGTTTAGGGTTTAGGGTTTAGGGTTTAGGGTCTGGGGTTTATGGATTAGGGTTTATGGTTTATGCTTTAAGGTTTAGTGTTTAGGGTTTAATTTTTAGGGTTTATGGATTAGGGTTTAGGGTTTACGATTTAGGATTTAGGGTTTAGGGTTTTTGGTTTATGGTTTAGGATTTAGGGTTTAGGGTTTAGTGTTTAGTGTTTAGGGTTTAGGGTTTAGGGTTTAGCATTTAGGTTATAGGATTTAGGGTATAAGGTTTAGGATTTATGGTTTATGGTTTAGGGTTTAGGGTTTATTATTTATGGTTTATGGTTTATGGTTTAGGGTTTAGGGTTTATGTTTTAGGGTTTAGGGTTTAAAGTTTAGGGTTTAGAGTTTGGGGTATAGTGTTTATGGTTTAGGGTTTAGGGTTTAGGGTTTAAGGTCTAGGGTTTTTAGGGTTTAAAGTTTAGGGTTTAGGCTTTAAGGATTAGTGTTTAGGGTTTATGGTTTATGGTTTTTGGTTTATCGTTTATGGTTTAGGGTTTAGGGTTTAGGATTTATAGTTGTTAGGTTTTGGTTTATGGTTTAGGGTTTATGGAATAGGTTTAGGGTTTAAGGTTTAGGGTTTACGGTTTATGGTTTATGGTTAGGGTTATGGGTTTTGGGTTTGGGGTTTAGGGTTTAGGGTTTACAATTTCAAGTTTAGGGTTTAGGGTTTAGGGTTTAGCTTTTAGGGTTTATGATTTAGGTTTTAGGGTTTTTGGTTTAGGGTTTTTAGTTTAGGGTTTAGGTTTTATGGTTTAGGAATTAGGTTTAAGGGTGTAGGGTTTAGGAATCAACATTTAGGGTTTATGGTTTATTGTTTAGGGTTTAGGGTTTATTGTTTAGCTTATAGGGTTTAGGGTTTACAACTTAGGGTTTAGGGTTTTTTGTTTATGGTTTATGGTTTATGGTTTAGGGTTTAGGGATTAGGGTTTAGGGTTTGTGTTTTAGGGTTTATGGATTAGGGTTTAGGATTTACGATTGAGGATTTAGGGTTTAGGGTTGCTGGATTATGGTTTAGGGTTTATGGTTTATGGTTTAGTGTTTATGGTTTATGTTTTAGGGTTTAGGGTTTATGATTTAGGTTGTAGTGTTTAGTATTTATGGTTGAGGATTTAGGGTTTAGGGTTTAGGTTTTAAGGTTTAGGGTTTAGGGTTTTGGATTTAGGGTTTAGGGTTTAGGGTTTAGGGTTGATGGGTTAGGGTTTAGGGTTTATGGATTAGGGTTTAGGGTTTAGGGTTTAGGGTTTATGATTTATGGTTTAGGTTTTATGGTTTAGTGTTTATGGTTTAGGTTTTAGGGTTTAGGGTTTCAGGTTTACGATTTAGGGTGTAGTGTTTAGGGTTTAGGGTTGAGGATTTAAGGTTTATGGTTTATGGTTTAGGGTTTAGGGTTTATGATTTAGGGTTTAGGGTTTTTCGTTTAGGGTTTAGGGTTTATGGTATAGGGTATAGGGTTTAGGGTTTAGCGTTTAGGGTTTATGGATTAGGGTTTAGTGCTTAGGGTTTAGGGTTTAGGTTTTAGGGTTTAGTGTTTAGGTTTTAGCGTTTAGGGTTTAGGGTTTAGGCTTTACGGATTAGTGTTTAGGGTTTAGGTTTTAGGGCTTAGGGATTAGGGATTAGGGTTTAGGGTTTAGGATTTAGGGTTTAGGGATTAGGGTTTATGGTTTATGGTTTATGGTTAATGGTTTAGGGTTTATTTTTTAGGGTTTATGGATTAGGGTTTAGGTTTTACGATTTAGGATTTAGGGTTTAGTATTTTTGGTTTATGGTCTAGGATTTATGGTTTAGGGTTTAGGGTTTGGGGTTTATGGTTTAGGGTTTAGGGTTTAGGGTTTAGGGTTTATGGTATAGGATTTAGGTTTTATGGTTTATGGTTTATGGTTTATGATTTAGGGTTTATAGTTTAGGGTTTATGGTTTATTGTTTAGGGTTTAGGGTTTAGGGTTTAGGGTTGAGGTTTTACTGTTTAGGGTTTAGGGTTTATGGTTTATGGTTTAGGCTTTATGGTTTAGGGTTTAAGGTTTAGGGTATAGGGTTTAGGGTTTAGGTTTCTGGTTTAAGGTTATGAGTTTTTAGGGTTTAGGGTTTAGGGTTTAGGGCTTAGGGATTAGGGTTTAGGGTTTAGCGATTATGGTCTAGGGTTTAGGGTTTAGGGATTATGGTTTAGGGTTTAGCGTTTAGTGTTTAGGGTTTAGGGTTTAGGGATTAGGGTTTAGGGATGAGGGTGTAGGGTTTAAGGATTAGGGTTTTTAGTGTTTATGGTTTAGGCTTTAGGTATTAGGGTTGAGGGTTTAGGTTTATGGTTTATGGTTTAGAATTTGGGTTTTAGGATTTATAGTTTTTGGTTTTTAGTTTAGGGTTTAGGGTTTAAGGTTTAGGGTTTAGGGCTTATGATTTAGGGTTTAGGGTTTAGGGTTGATAGTTTACGGTTTAGGGTTTATGGATTAGGGTTTAGGGTTTAGCCTTTAGGGTGTAGGTTTTAGTGCGTAGGGAATAGTGTTTAGGGTTTATGGTTTAGGGTATAGTGTTTAGGGTTTAGGGTTTATGGTTTAGGGTTTATTTTTTAGGATTTAGGGTTTAGGGTTTATGGTTTAGGGTTTACGGTTTAGGGATTAGGGTTTATGGTTTTTGATTTAGGGTTTAGGGTTTGGCGTTTATGGTTAGGGTTACGGGTTACGGGTTTGGGGTTTAGGGTTTCAGTTTTAGGGTTTAGGGTTTAGGAATTACGGTTTAAGGTTAAGGTTTTAGGTTTTAGGGTTTAGGGTTTTTGGTTTATGGTTTAGGATATAAGGTTCAGGGTTTATGGTTTAGGGTTTCGGGTTTAGGGTTTATGGTTTAAGATTTAGGATTTAGAGTGTTTGGTTTAGGGTTTAGCGTTTAGGGTTTAGGGTTTAAGGTTTGGTTTAGGGTTTATGATTTAGGGTTTAGGGTTATGGTTTACGTTTTAGGGTTTAGGGTTTAGCGTTTTAGGGTGTAGGGTTTAGGGTTTAGGGTTTAGGGTGTAGGGTGTAGAGTATAGTGTTTAGGGTTTAGGGTTTAGGGTATAGTGTTAAGGGTTTATGGTTTATGGTTTATGGTTTAGGGTTTATTTTTTAGGATTTAGGGTTTAGGGTTTAGGGTTTAGGGTTTAGGGTTTAGGGTTTACAGTTTAGGGATTAGGGTTTTTGGTTTTTATTTAGCGTTTAGGGTTTAGGGTTTGGGGTTTATGGTTAGGGTTACGGGTTTGGGGTTTAGGGTTTCATGTATAGGGTTTAGGGTTTAGGGTTTAGGAATTAGGATTTAGGGTTTAGGTTTTAGGGTTTAGGGTTTTTGGTTTTTGTTTTATGGGTTAGGGTTTATGGTTCAGGGTTTATGGTTTAGGGTTTTAGGTTTAGGGTTTAGGGTTTATGGTTTATGGTTTATGGTTTAAGATTTAGGGTTTAGAGTGTTTAGTTTAGGGTTTAGTGTTCAGGGTTTAGGGTTTAGGGTTTAGGGTTTAGGGTTTAAGGTTTAGGGTTTAGGGTTTATGATATAGGGTTTAGGGTTTAGGGTTGATGGTTTAGGGTTTAGGGTTTATGGATTAGGGTTTAGGATTTAGGGTTTAGTGTTTAGTGTTTAGTGTTTAGGGTTTAGGGTTTAAGGTTTAGGGTTTATGGTTTATAGTTTAGGATTTAGGGTTTAAGTTTTCAGGGTTTGGGGTTTGTGGTTTAGCATTTAGGGTTTGGGGTATATGGATTAGGGTTTAGGGTTTAGGGTTTAGGGTTTAATTTTTAGGGTTTATGGATTAGGGTTTAGCGTTTATGATTTAGGGTTTAGGGTTTTTGGTTTATGGTTTTAGATTTATGGTTTATGGTTTAGGGTTTAGGGTTTAGGGTTTAGGGTTTAGGGTTTAGGATTTAGGGTTTAGGGTTTAGGATTTATGGTTGATGGTTTTTGGTTTATTATTTATGGTTTATGGTTTATGGTTTAGGATTTATGGTCTAGGGTTTAGGGTTTAGGGTTTAGGGTTTAGGGTTTAGGGTTTAGGATTTATGGTTTATGGTTTATGGTTTATGGTTTATTATTTAGGGTTTATTGTCTATGGTTTAGGATTTAGGGTTTATGGATTAGGGTTTAGGGTTTAGCGTTTAGGGTGTAGGTTTTAGCGTGTAGGGTATAGTGTTTAGGGTTTAGGGTTTAGGGTATAGTGTTTAGGGTTTACGGTTTATGGTTTAGGGTTTAGGGTTTAGGGTTTATTTTTTAGGATTTAGGGTTTAGGGTTTAGGTTTTAGGGTTTACGGTTTAGGGATTAGGGTATAGGGTTTAGGGTTTAAGGTGTAGGGTTTAGGGTTTAGGGTTTAGGGTGTAGGGTGTAGAGTATAGTGTTTAGGGTTTAGGGTTTAGCGTATAGTGTTAAGGGTTTATGGTTTATGGTTTATGGTTTATGGTTTATGGTTTATTTTTTAGGATTTAGGGTTTAGGGTTTATAGTTTATGGTTTAGGGTTTACAGTTTAGGGATTAGGGTTTATGGTTTTTGATTTAGGGTTTAGGGTTTAGGGTTTAGGGTTTGGGGTTTATGGTTAGGGTTACGGGTTTGGGGTTTGGGGTTTAGGGTTTCATGTATAGGGTTTAGGGTATAGGGTTTAGGAATTAGGGTTTAGGGTTTAGGTTTTAGGGTTTAGGGTTTAGGGTTTAGGGTTTTTGTTTTATGGTTTAGGGTTTATGGTTCAGGGTTTATGGTTTAGGGTTTTAGGTTTAGGGTTTACGGTTTAGGGTTTATGGTTTATGGTTTAAGATTTAGGGTTTAGAGTGTTTGGTTTAGGGTTTAGGGTTTAGGGTTTAGTGTTCAGGGTTTAGGGTTTAGGGTTTAGGGTTTATGGTTTAAGGTTTAGGGTTTAGGGTTTATGATATAGGGTTTAGGGTTTAGGGTTTAGGGTTTAGGGTTTATGGATTAGGGTTTAGGGTTTAGTGTTTAGTGTTTAGGGTTTAGGGTTTAAGGTTTAGGGTTTATGGTTTATAGTTTAGGATTTAGGGTTTAGGTTTTTAGGGTTTGGGGTTTGTGGTTTAGGGTTTAGGGTTTGGGGTTTATGGATTAGAGTTTATGGTTTATGGTTTAGGGATTAGGGTTTAATTTTTAGGGTTTATGGATTAGGGTTTAGGGTTTATGATTTAGGGTTTAAGGTTTTTGGTTTATGGTTTTGTTGGATCTAGGGCATACAACTGAGAGGGGGGGGTGAATCAGTTGTATAAAACTTCTTCTCTTTTAAACACTTAATTCTCTGTTGTTAGTTAGCAGCATATCAAATACTCATCCATGGAAACATAATACATAAACACAAGAGCAGATAAGCATCAACACATTGAACACCAAGATTTTGACGTGGAAAACCCGGTTAAGGGAAAAACCACGGGGTGATTAACCCAAGAATTATTCTCTGTTAGAAGAATAAAGAAAAATGAATGGCACATGCCAATAAGGGCTCACTACCCGAGCACACTGCTCACAAAGAGGCCCACTGCCTACAAGGAGACACACTGTCTACAAAGTGATGAAAATCACAGTCTTGAACTGGAGAATGACATCTCTACCATGTCCGGATCAGTTCCAATTAAGCCCAAAGTCTCTGCTCTTCCTTTCGCACATTTCTTCGCTATGCCGCACTCATCCTCACACCACACCTTGAAATGAACTCACAAACCGTTATTTATACAAGACATCGACTTAGGAACAAACATCTAAGTCGGCAAATAACCATAGGAGTATCCGCAAGATGAATAACACATCCGGTCGGCCATCACAAGAACATTCGCAGGATGAACAACTCATCCGGTCGGCTAAACATAGCAAGAACTTCATCCGGAAGAATAACTTCAATTCCGGGCTCTACCATCAATGCGGACCAACAACACAACCTAAACATGATCCAAGAACCTTCACAAGCCTGTCTGAATGTCCGGATACATCCGCACTTCCTTTACTTACTGGGATCTCTTGTCTTCCTCATCCGGAACTTCAAGAACACAGTCTGTCGCCACTGTCATAATGCAAGAGGTACTTCCGGACCTCCAAATCATACACAAATCAGGATGACACATCACAAGGACATCCCAAACTCCGTCCAATCCGCAGATTAGGATGATACAATTCTGGACCTCACCGGACCTTTTTGTGATCCTCTGTCACCTCTAGATACTTGCCGGACCCGGTTCTATACCGGCAGCCACAACTCCTTCAGATCTTCATGCGGACCTCTGAAATCTTAACTGTAGCATGTCAAGACTCATATCTACTAACCCTTTAATCCGCATCCTCCGGTTCTCATCCTATACAGTACATTTACCTTCTTCTCATCACTGTTCTTCACTGTTCCTGACTGAGGCTAATTTTCTCAATATCCTCAGCACACAGCTCATCAAATCCTTCTTGTCAATGCAATATGAGTATGTTGACATCAATGACAACACTGGCTAACCTCATACTTGCAACAGGTTTATGGTTTAGGGTTTAGGGTTTAGAGTTTAGGATTTAGGGTTTAGGGTTTAGGATTTATGGTTGATGGTTGATGGTTTATTATTTAGGGTTTATGGTTTATGGTTTAGGATTTATGGTCTAGGGTTTAGGGTTTAGTGTTTAGGGTTTAGGGTTTAGGATTTATGGTTTATGGTTTAGGGTTTAGGGTTTATTATTTAGGGTTTATGGTTTATGGTTTAGGGTTTAGGGTTTATGTTTTAGAGTTTAGGGTTTAAAGGGTTTAGGGTTTAGGGTTTATGTTTTAGGATTTAGGGTTTAGGGTTTTTGGTTTATGGTTTAAGGTTTAGGGTTTATGGTTTAGGGTTTAGGGTTTATAGTTTAAGGTTAAGGGTTAAGGGTTTAGGTTTTTGGGTTTAGGGTTTATGGTTTATGGTTTAAGGTTTAGGGTTTAGTATTTAGGGTTTAGGGTGTAGTGTTTAGGGTTTAGGGTTTTTATGGTTTAGGGTTGAGGTTTTAGGGTTTAGGGCTTAGGGTTTAGGATTGAGGGTTTAGTGTTTAGGGTTAAGGTTTTAGGGTTTATGGTTTATGTTTATGGTTTACGGTTTAGGGTTTGTGGTTTAGGGTTTAGGGTTTCTAGTTTATGGTTTATGGTTTATGGTTTATGGTTTATTTTTTAGGATTCAGGGTTTAGGGTTTATAGTTTATGGTTTAGGGTTTACAGTTTAGGGATTAGGGTTTATGGTTTTTGATTTAGGGTTTAGGGTTTATGGTTTAGGGTTTGGGGTTTATGGTTAGGGTTACGGGTTTGGGGTTTGGGGTTTAGGGTTTCATGTATAGGGTTTAGGGTTTAGGGTTTAGGAATTAGGGTTTAGGGTTTAGGTTTTAGGGTTTAGGGTTTAGGGTTTAGTGTTTTTGTTTTATGGTTTAGGGTTTATGGTTCAGGGTTTATGGTTTAGGGTTTCAGGTTTAGGGTTTACGGTTTAGGGTTTACGGTTTATGGTTTAAGATTTAGGGTTTAGAGTGTTTGGTTTAGGGTTTAGGGTTTAGGGTTTAGTGTTCAGGGTTTAGGGTTTAGGGTTTATGGTTTATGGTTTAAGGTTTAGGGTTTAGGGTTTATGATATAGGGTTTAGGGTTTAGGGTTGATGGTTTAGGGTTCATGGATTAGGGTTTAGGGTTTAGTGTTTAGTGTTTAGGGTTTAGGGTTTAAGGTTTAGGGTTTATGGTTTATAGTTTAGGATTTAGGGTTTAGGTTTTTAGGGTTTGGGGTTTGTGGTTTAGGGTTTAGGGTTTGGGGTTTATGGATTAGAGTTTATGGTTTATGGTTTAGGGATTAGGGTTTAATTTTTAGGGTTTATGGATTAGGGTTTAGGGTTTATGATTTAGGGTTTAGGGTTTTTGGTTTATGGTTTATGGTTTAGGGTTTAGGGTTTAGGGTTTAGGATTTAGGGTTTAGGGTTTAGGATTTATGGTTGATGGTTTATGGTTTATTATTTAGGGTTTATGGTTTATGGTTTAGGATTTATGGTCTAGGGTTTAGGATTTAGGGTTTAGGGTTTAGGGTTTAGGATTTATGGTTTATGGTTTAGGGTTTAGGGTTTATTATTTAGGGTTTATGGTTTATGGTTTAGGGTTTAGGGTTTAGGGTTTATGTTTTAGAGTTTAGGGTTTAAAGGGTTTAGGGTTTAGGGTTTATGTTTTAGGATTTAGGGTTTAGGATTTTTGGTTTATGGTTTAAGGTTTAGGGTTTATGGTTTAGGGTTTAGGGTTTATAGTTTAAGGTTAAGGGTTAAGGGTTTAGGTTTTTGGGTTTAGGGTTTATGGTTTATGGTTTAAGGTTTAGGGTTTAGTATTTAGGGTTTAGGGTGTAGTGTTTCGGGTTTAAGGTTTTTATGGTTTAGGGTTGAGGTTTTAGGGTTTAGGGCTTAGGGTTTAGGATTGAGGGTTTAGTGTTTAGGGTTAAGGTTTTAGGGTTTATGGTTTATGTTTAGGGTTTAGGGTTTATGGTTTAGGATTTAGGGTTTAGGGTTTAGGGTTTAGGGTTTAGGGTTTCTAGTTTAGGGTTTAGTGTTTATGGTTTAGGGTTTAGTGTTTAGTGTTTAGGGTTTAGGGTTTAGCATTTATTGTTTAGGATTTAGGGTTTAGGTTTTTAGGATTTGGTGTTTAGGGTTTAGGGTTTGGGGTTTATGGTTTATGGTTTAATTTTTAGGGTTTATGGATTAGGGTTCAGGGTTTACAATTTAGGATTTAGGGTTTAGGGTTTAGGGTTTAGGGTTTCGAGTATAGGATTTAGGGTTTAGGGTTTAGGATTTATGGTCTATGGTTTATGGTTTAGGGTTTATTATTTAGGGTTTAGGGTTTATGGTTTATGGTTTAGGGTTTATGGTTTATGGTTTATGGTTTAGGGTTTAAGGTTTATGTTTTAGGGTTTAGGGTTTAAAGTTTAGGGTTTATGGTTTAGGGTCTCAGGTTTAGGGGTTAGGGTTTAGGATTTAGGTTTTAGGTTTATTGTTTAGGGTTTAGAGTTTAGGGTATAGTGTTTAGGGTTTAGGGTTTAGGGTTTAAGGTTTAGGGTTTTTATGGTTTAGGGTTTAGGCTTTAAGGATTAGTGTTTAGGGTTTAGGGTTTAGGGTTTAGGATTTATAGTTTTTTGGTTTTTGCTTTATGGTTTAGGGTTTATGGATTGGGGTTTAGGGTTTAGAGTTTAGCGTTTAGGGTTTTTGATTTAGGGTGTAGGGTTTAGGGTTTATGGTTAGGGTTATGGGTTTAAGGTTTAGAGTTTAGTGTTTAGGTTTTCAAGTTTAGTGTTTAGGGTTTAGCGTTTAGGGTTTAGGGTTTATGGTTTAGCTTTTATGGTTTAAGGTTTAGGGTTTACGATTTAGGGTTTAGGGTTTTTGGTTTGGGGTTTAGGGTTTATGCTTTAGGAATTAGGGTTAAGGGTTAGGTTTTAGGAATTAGCATTCAGGGTTTATGGTTTAGGGTTTAGCTTTTAGCGTTTAGGGTTTAGGGTTTACGAATTAGTGTTTAGGGTTTTTGGTTTATGGTTTAGGGATTAGCATTTATGGTTTAGGGTTTAGGGTTTAGGGTTTAGGAAGTAGCGTTTAGGGTTTGTGGTTTAGGGTTTAGGGTTTATTGTTTAGGGTTTATGGATTAGGGTTTAGGATTTACGATTTAGGATTTAGGGTTTATAGTTTAGGGTTTATGGTTTAGTGTTTCTGGTTTAGGTTTTAGGGTTTAGGGTTTAGGGTTTATGATTTAAATTGTAGTGTTTAGGATTTATGGTTGAGGATTTAGCGTTTAGGGTTTAGGGTTTTGGATTTATGGTTTATGGTTTAGGGCTTAGGGTTGATGGGTTTATGGTTTATGGTTTAGGGTTTGGGGCTTAGGGTTTAGGGTTTCAGGTTTAGGGTTTAGGGTTTAGGAATTAGGGTTTAGGGTTTAGGGTTTAAGGTTTAGGTTTTAGAGTTTAGGGTTTAAAGTTTAGGGTTGATGGTTTATGGTTTATGGTTTAGGGTTTATTGTTTATGTTTTAGGATTTAGGGTTTAGGGTTTAGGGTTTATGGTTTAAGGTTTAGGGTTTAGAGTTTAGGGTTTAGGATTTATAGTTTAACGTTAAGGGTTAAGGGTTTAGGTTTTAGGGTTTATGGTTTATGGTTGATGGTTTATGGTTTAAGGTTTAAGGTTTAGTATTTAGGGTTTAGGGTGTAGGGTTTAAGGTTTAGGGTTTAGGGTTTTTATGGTTTAGGGTTGAGGTTTTAGGGTTTAGGGCTTAGGGTTTAGGATTTAGGGTTTAGGGTTTAGGGTTAAGGTTTTAGGTTTATGGTTTATGTTTAGGGTTTAGGGTTTATGGTTTAGGATTTAGGGTTTAGGGTTTGAGGTTTAGGGTTTAGTGTTTCTAGTTTAGGGTTTAGGGTTTAGTGTTTAGGGTTTAGGGTTTAGGGTTTAGGTTTTAGGGTTTATAGTTTAGCATTTAGGGTTTAGGTTTTTAGTGTTTGGTGTTTAGGGTTTAGGGTTTAGGGTTTAGGGTTTGGTGTTTATGGATTAGGGTTTATGGTTTATGGTTTATGGTTTAATTTTTAGGGTTTATGGATTAGGGTTTAGGGTTTATGATTTAGGGTTTAGGGTTTAGGGTTTAGGGTTTAGGATTTATGGTTTATGCTTTAGGGTTTAGGGTTTAGGGTTTAAGGTTTAGGGTTTTTAGGGTTTAGGCTTTAAGGATTAGTGTTTAAGGTTTGTGGTTTATGGTTTAGGGTTTAGGATTTACAGTTTTTGGTTTTCAGTTTATGGTTTAGGGTTTATGGATTGGGGTTTAGGGTTTAGGGTTTAGTGTTTAGGGTTTTTGATTTAGGGTGTAGGGTTTAGGGTTAGGGTTATGGGTTTAGGGTTTAGGGTTTAGAGTTTAGGGTTTAGGTTTTCAAGTTTAGGGTTTAGGGTTTAGCGTTTAGGGTTTATGGTTTAGCTTTTAGGGTTTAAGGTTAAGGGTTTACGATTTAGGGTTTAGGGTTTTTGGTTTAGGGTTTAGGGTTTAAGCTTGAGGAATTAGGGTTAAGGGTTAGGTTTTAGGAATTAGCATTCAGGGTTTATGGTTTAGGGTTTAGCTTTTAGGGTTTAGGGTTTAGGGTTTACGAATTAGGGTTTAGGGTTTTTGGTTTATGGTTTAGGGATTAGCATTTATGGTTTATGGTTTAGGGTTTAAGGTTTAGGGATTAGCGTTTAGGGTTTGTGGTTTAGGGTTTAGGGTTTATTGTTTAGGGTTTACGGATTAGGGTTTAGGATTTACGATTTACAATTTAGGGTTTAGGGTTTAGGATATAGGGTTTATAGTTTAGGGTTTATTGTTTAGTGTTTATGGTTTAGGTTTTAGGGTTTAGGGTTTACGATTTAAATTGTAGTGTTTAGGATTTATGGTTGAGGATTTAGGGTTTAGGGTTTACGTTTTAGGGTTTAGGGTTTTGGATTTATGGTTTAGGGTTTATGGTTTATTGTTTAGGGCTTAGGGTTGATGGGTTTAGGGTTTATGGTTTAGGGTTTGGGGCTTAGGGTTTAGGGTTTTGGGTTTAGGGTTTAGGGTTAAGGGTTTAGGAATTATGGTTTAGGGTTTAGGGTTTAAGGTTTAGGTTTTAGAGTTTAGAGTTTAAAGTTTAGGGTTCATGGTTTATGGTTTATGGTTTATGGTTTATTGTTTATGTTTTATTATTTAGGGTTTAGGGTTTTGGGCTTATGGTTTAAGGTTTAGGCTTTAGACTTTAGGGTTTAGGGTTTAGGGTTTATAGTTTAAGGTTAAGGGTTAAGGGTTTAAGGCTTAGGGTTTAGGAGTTAGGGTTTAGGGTTGAGGTTTTAGGGTTTAGGGCTTAGGGTTTAGGATTTAGGGTTTAGGGTTTAGGGTTAAGGTTTTAGGGTTTATGGTTTATGTTTAGGGTTTAGGGTTTATGGTTTAGGATTTAGGGTTTAGGGTTTGTGGTTTAGGGTTTAGGGTTTCTAGTTTAGGGTTTAGGGTTTAGGGTTTAGGGTTTAGTGTTTAGTGTTTAGGGTTTAGGGTTTAGGGTTTAGGGTTTAGGGTTTATAGTTTAGGATTTAGGGTTTAGGTTTTTAGGGTTTGGGGTTTAGGGTTTAGGGTTTGGGGTTTATGGATTAGGGTTTAAGGTTTAGGGTTTAGGGTTTAATTTTAAGGGTTTATGGATTAGGGTTTAGGGTTTATGATTTAGGATTTAGGGTTTAGTGTTTAGGATTTAGGGTTTAGGGTTTAGGGTTTAGGGTTTAGGGTTTAGGGTTTAGGGTTTCAGGTTTAGGGTTTTTAGGGTTTAGGGTTTAGTCTTTAAGGATTTGTGTTTATGGTTTATGGTTTATGGTTTAGGATTTATAGTTTTTGGTTTTTGGTTTAGGGTTTAGGGTTTATGGATTGGGGTTTAGCATTTAGGGTTTTTGATTTAGGCTATAGGGTTTAGGGTTTAGGGTTTAGGGTTAGGGTTATGGGTTTAGGGTTTAGGGGTTAGGGTTTAGGGTTTAAGGTTTAGAGTTTAGGGTTTAGGTTTTCAAGTTTAGGGTTTAGGGTTTATGGTTTATGGTTTAGCTTTTAGGGTTTAAGGTTTAGGGTTTACGATTTAGGGTTTAGGGTTTTTGGTTTAGGGTTTATGCTTTAGGAATTAGGGTTAAGGGTTAGGTTTTAGGAATCAGCATTCAGGGTTTACGGTTTAGGGTTTAGTGTTTAGGGTTTAGCTTTTAGGGTTTAGGGTTTAGGGTTTAGGGTTTACGAATTAGGGTTTAGGGTTTTGGGTTAATGGTTTAGGGATTAGCATTTATGGTTTATGGTTTATGGTTTATAGTTTAGGGTTTAGGAATTAGCGTTTAGGGTTTGTGGTTTAGGGTTTAGGGTTTATTGTTTAGGGTTTATGGATTAGGGTTTAGGATTTACGATTTAGGATTTAGGGTTTAGGGTTTAGGGTTTATAGTTTAGGGTTTATGGTTTAGTGTTTATGGTTTAGGTTTTAGGGTTTACGATTTAAATTGTAGTGTTTAGGATTTATGGTTGAGGATTTAGGGTTTAGGGTTTAGGGTTTTGAATTTATGGTTTAGGGTTTATGGTTTATGGTTTAGGGCTTAGGGTTGATGGGTTTAGGGTTTAAGGTTTAGGTTTTAGAGTTTAGGGTTTAGAGTTTAGGGTTCATGGTTTATGGTTTATGGTTTAGGGTTTATTGTTTATGTTTTAGGATTTAGGGTTTAGGGTTTAGGGTTTATCATTTAAGGTTTAGGGTTTAGAGTTTAGGGTTTAGGGTTTAGGGTTTTCTAGTTTAAGGTTAAGGGTTAAGGGTTTAGGTTTTAGGGTTTATGGTTTATGGTTTAAGGTTTAGGGTTTAGTATTTAGGGTTTAGGGTGTAGGGTTTAGGGTTTAGGGTTTTTCTGGTTTAGGGTTAAGGTTTTAGGGTTTAGGGCTTAGTGTTTAGGATTTAGGGTTTAGGGTTTAGGGTTAAGGTTTTAGGGTTTATGGTTTATGTTTAGGGTTTAGTGTTTAGGGTTTAGGGTTTGTGGTTTATGGTTTAGGGTTTCTAGTTTAGGGTTTAGGGTTTAGGGTTTAGTGTTTAGTGTTTAGGGTTTAGGGTTTAGGGTTTAGGGTTTATAGTTTAGGATTTACGGTTTATGTTTTTAGGGTTTGGGGTTTAGGGTTTAGGGTTTAGGGTTTGGGGTTTATGGATTAGGGTTTATGGTTTATGGTTTAGGGTTTAATTTCTAGGGTATATGGATTAGGGTTTAGGGTTACGATTTAGGATTTAGCGTTTAGGGTTTAGGGTTTAGGATTTAGGGTGTAGGGTTTAAGATTTATGGTTTATGGTTTAGGGTTTATGGTTTAGTATTTAGGGTTTAGGGTTTAGTGTTTAGGGTTTAGGGTTTAGTGTTTAGGGTTTAGGGTTTAGGGTATAGGATTTACGGTTTAGGGTTTAGGATTTAGGGTTTAGGGTTTATTATTTAGGTTTTATGGTTTATGGTTTATGGTTTATGGTTTAGGGTTTATGGTTAAGGGTTTTGGGTTTAGGTGTTAGGGTTTAGGGTTTAGGTTTTAGGTTTATTGTTTAGGGTTTAGAGTTTAGGGTATAGTGTTTAGGGTTTAGGGTTTAAGGTTTAGGGTTTTTAGGGTTTAGGTTTTAGGGTTTAGGCTTTAAGGATTAGTGTTTAAGGTTTATGGTTTATGGTTTAGGATTTATAGTTTTTGGTTTTTGGTTTATGGTTTATGGTTTATGGATTGGGGTTTAGGGTTTAGGGTTTAGCATTTATGGTTTTTGATTTAGGGTGTAGGTTGTAGGGTTTAGGGTTTAGGGTTTAGAGTTTAGGGTTTATGGTTAGGGTTATGGGCTTAGGGTTTAGGGTTTAGGGTTTAGGTTTTCAAGTTTAGGGTTTAGCGTTTTGGGTTTAGGGTTTATGGTTTAGCTTTTAAGGTTTAAGGTTTAGGGTTTACAATTTACGGTTTAGGGTTTTTGGTTTAGGTTTTAGGGTTTATGCTTTAGGAATTAGGGTTAAGGGTTAGGGTTTAGGATTTAGCATTCAGGGTTTATGGTTTAGGGTTTAGTGTTTAGGGTTTAGCTTTTAGGGTTTAGGGTTTATGATTTAGGGTTTAGGGTTTTTGGTTTATTGTTTAGGGATTAGCATTTATGGTTTATGGTTTATGGTTTATGGTTTAGGGTTTAGGGATTAGCATTTAGGGTTTGTGGTTTAGGGTTTAGGGTTTATTGTTTAAGGTTTATGGATTAGGGTTTAGGATTTAGGATTTAGGATTTAGGGTTTAGGGTTTAGGGTTTAGGATTTAGGGTTTATAGTTTAGGGTTTATGGTTTAGTGTTTATGGTTTAGGTTTTAGGGTTTAGGGTTTAGGGTTTACGATTTAAATTGTAGTGTTTAGGATTTATGGTTGAGGATTTAGGGTTTAGGGTTTAGGCTTTACGTTTTAGGGTTTAGGGTTTTTGGATTTATGGTTTAGGGTTTATGGTTTATTGCTTAGGGCTTAGGGTTGATGGGTTTAGGGTTTAGGGTTTAGGGTTTAGGAATTAGGGTTTAGGGTTTAGGGTTTATGGTTTAGGTCTGAGATTTTAGGGTTTACGGTTTAGGGTTTTTGGTTTATGGGTTAGGGCTTATGGTTCAGGGTTTATGGTTTAGGGTTTCGGGTTTACTGTTTATAGTTTAGGGTTTATGGGTTGTGGTTTGTGGTTTAAGATTTAGGGTTTAGAGTGTTTTGTTTAGGGTTTAAGGTTTAGGGTTTAGGGTTTATGATTTAGGGTTTAGGGTTTAGGGTTTAGGGTTGATGGTTTATGGTTTAGGGTGTAGTGTTTATGGTTTATGGTTTAGGGTTTACGGTTTATGGATTAGGGTTTATGGCTTTTAATTTAGGGTTTATGGTTTAGGATTTAGGGTTTGGGGTTTATGGTAAGGGTTACGGGTTACGGGTTTGGGGTTTAGGGTTTGGGGTTTAGGGTTTAGGGTTTAGGGTTTAGGGTTTACGGTTTAGCGTTTAGGGTTTAGGGTTTAGGGTTTAGGGTTTAAGGTTTAGGGTTTAGGTTTTAGGGTTTAGGGTTTTTGGTTTATGGTTAAGGGTTTAGGGTTTATGGTTCAGGGTTTATGGATTAGGGTTTCAGGTTTAGGGTTTAGGGTTTATGGTTTAAGATTTAGGGTTTATATTGTTTGGTTTAGGGTTTAGGGTTTAGGGTTTAGGGTTTAGGGTTCAGGATTTAGGATTTAGTGTCTAGGCTTTATAGTTTAGGATTTAGGGTTTAGTGTTTAGGGTTTAGAGTTTAGTATTTAGCGTTTAGGGTTTCGGGTTTTAAG
The DNA here is from genome assembly GCA_027924645.1 of Cunninghamia lanceolata. NCBI lineage: Eukaryota > Viridiplantae > Streptophyta > Pinopsida > Cupressales > Cupressaceae > Cunninghamia > Cunninghamia lanceolata. The sequence goes on along the minus strand of BSBN01001197.1, from coordinate 1,499,582 downwards.
CTTTGGGGTTTATGGTTAGGGTTAAGGCTTTAGGGTTTGGTGTTTAGGGTTTCAGGTTTAGGGTTTAGGGCTTAGAGCAAAGGGTTTAAGGTTCAGGGTTTAGGGTTTAGGTTTTAAGGTTTAGGGTTTAGGGTTTAGGGTTTAGGGTTTATGGTTGAGGATTTATGGTTTATGGTTTATGGTTTAGGGTTTATTTTTTATGGTTTAGGATTTAGGTTTTAGGGTTTATGGTTTATGATTTAGGGTTTATCATTTAGGGTTTAAGGTTTAGTGTTTAGGGTTTAGGGTTTAAGGTTATGGGTTTTTAGGGTTTTGGGTTTGTGGTTTATGGTTTAGGGTTTATGGGTTATTGTTTAGGGTTTAATGTTTATGGTTTAGGTTTTAGGGTTTAGAATTTAGGGTGTAGGGTTTAGGGTTTAATGTTTAGGGTTTATGGTTTACGGTTTAGGGTTTAGGGTTTAGGTTTTAGGTTTATCATTTAGGGTTTAGAGTTTAGGGTATAGTGTTTAGGGTTTAGGGTTTAGGGTTTAGGGATTAGTGTTTAGGGTTTATGGTTTAGGGTTTAGCATTTTTAGTTTATGGTTTTTGTTTTATGGTTTATGGTTTAGGGTTTATTATTTAGGGTTTAGGGTTTAGGGTTTATGATTTAGTGTTTAGGGTTAAGGGCTGAGGGTTTATGGTTTAGGGTTTATGGATTAGGGTTTATGGATTAGGGTTGAGGGTTTATGGATTAGGGTTTAGGGTTTAGGTTTTAGGGTTTAGTGTTTAGGGTTTAGGGTTTAGGGTCTGTGGTTTAGGGTTTATTGTTTATGGTTTAAGGTTTAGGGATTATAGTTTGGGATTTAGGGTTTAGGGTTTAGGGTTTAGGGTTTAGGGTTTTTGATTTAGGGTTTAGGTTTTAGGTTTTAGGGTTTATGGTTTAGGCTTTAGACTTTAGGCTTTAGGGTTTATGGTTTAGGCTTTAGGCACTAGTGTTTAGGGTTTAGGGTTTAGGGTTTAGGCTTTAGGGACTAGTGTTTAGGGTTTCGGGTTTAGGGTTTATGGCTTATGGTTTAGGGATTAGGGTTTAGGGTTTAGGGTTTATGGTCTAGGTTTTAGGTTTTAGGGTTTAGGGTTTAGTATTTAGGGTTTATGGTTTAAGGTTTAGGGTTTAGGATTTAGGGTTTAGGGTGTAGGGTTTAGGGTTTAGGGTTTTTAGGGTTTAGGGTTGAGGTTTTAGGGTTTATGGTTTAGGGTTTAGGATTTAGGGTTTAGGGTTTAGGGTTTAGGTTTTAGGGTTTAGGGTTTATGGTTTAATTTTAGGGTTTACGGTTTATCGTTTAGGATTTAGGGTTTAGGGTTTTTGGTTTAGGGTTTAGGGTTTATAGTTTAGGGTTTATGGTTTAGGGTCTACGTTTCAGGGTTTAGGGTTTAGGATTAAGGATTTAGGGTTTAGGCTTTAGGGTTTAGGGTTTTGGGTTTCGCGTTTATTATTTATGGTTTACGTTTTTGGATTTATGGTTTAGGGTTTAGGATTTATGGTTTAGGGTTTGTGGTTTATCTTTTAGGGTTCAGGGTTTAGGGTTTAGGGTTTAGGGTTTAGGGTTTAGGCTTTAGGTTTATGGATTAGGGTTTAGGGTTTATGGTTTAGGGTTTAGGGTTTAGGAATTATTGTTTAGGGTTTAGGGTTTAGGGTTTAGGGTTTAGGGAATAGCATTGAGGGTTTAGGGTTTAGGGAATAGCATTGAGGGTTTAGGGTTTATGGTTTATGGTTTACGAGTTAGGGTTTAGGGTTTAGGTTTTAGGGTTAGTCATTTAGGGTTTAGGGTTTAGGGTTTAAGGTTTTTAGGGTTTATGCTTTAGGCTTTAGGGTTTAGGCTTTAGGGATTAATGTTTAGGGTTTAGGGTTTAGGGTTTAGGGTTTATGGATTAGCGTTTAGGTTTTGTGATTTAGGATTTAGGGTTTATGGTTTATGGATTAGGATTTATGGTTTATGGTTTAGGCTTTTTTGTTTATGGTTTATGGTTTTGGTTTTAGGGTTTATGGTATAGGATTTAGGGTTTAGGGTTTATGGTTTAAGGTTTAGGGTTTAGGGTTTATGATTTAAGGTCTATGGTTTAGGATTTATGGTTTAGGGTTTAGGGTTTATGGTTTAGGGTTTAGCTTTTAGGTTTATCGTTTAGGGTTTAGAGTTTAGGGTATAGTGTTTAGGGTTTAGGGTTTAGAGTTTAAGGTTTACAGTTTTTAGGGTTTAGGGTTTATCGTTTAGGCTTAAGGGATTAGTGTTTAGGGTTTATGGTTTATGGTTTTTAGGGTTTAGGATTTATGGTTAATGGATTTTGTTTTATGGTTTAGGATTTATGGTTTATGGTTTAGGGTTTATGATTTAGGGTTTAGGGTTTTTGGTTTGTAGTTTAGGGTTCACGGTTTATCATTTAGGGATTATAGTTTGGGATTTAGGGTTTATGGTTTATGGTTTATGGTTTAGGGTTTAGGGTTTAGGGTTTAGGGTTTAGGGTTTTTAGTTTAGGATTTAGGGTTTAGGTTTTTAGGGTTTGGGTTTTGGGGTTTAGGGTTTAGGGTTTAGGGTTTAGGGTCTGGGGTTTATGGATTAGGGTTTATGGTTTATGGTTTAAGGTTTAGTGTTTAGGGTTTAATTTTTAGGGTTTATGGATTAGGGTTTAGGGTTTATGATTTAGGATTTAGGGTTTAGGGTTTTTGGTTTATGGTTTAGGATTTAGGGTTTAGGGTTTATTGTTTAGGGTTTAGGGTTTGGGGTTTAGGGTATAGGATTTAGGGTATAGGGTTTAGGATTTATGGTTTATGGTTTATGGTTTATGGTTTAGGGTTTATTATTTAGGGTTTAGGGTTTATGGTTTAGGATTTATGGTTTAGGGTTTATTTTTTAGGGTTTGGGGTTTAGGGTTTAGGGTATAGAATTTAGGGTTTAGGGTTTAGGATCTATGGTTTATGGTTTAGGGTTTATGGTTTATGGTTTATGGTTTAGGGTTTATGGTTTAGGGTTTAGGGTTTATGTTTTAGGGTTTAGGGTTTAGAGTTTAGGGTTTAGAGTTTAGGGTTTAGAGTTTGGGGTATAGTGTTTAGGGTTTAGGGTTTAGGGTTTAAGGTTTAAGGTTTAGGGTTTTTAGGGTTTAGGGTTTAGGTTTTAATGATTAGTGTTTAGGGTTTATGGTTTATGGTTTTTGGTTTTTGGTTTATGGTTTATGGTTTAGGATTTATAGTTTTTAGGTTTTGATTTATCGATTAGGGTTTATGGAATAGGGTTTAGGGTTTTTGATTTATGGTTTAGGGTTTAGGGTTTAGGGTTTATGGGTTTAGGGTTTAGAGTTTAGGGTTTAGGATTTCAAGTTTAGGGTTTAGGGTTTAGGGTTTAGCTTTTAGGGTTTAGGGTTTACGATTTAGGGTTTAGGGTTTTTGGTTTATGGTTTAGGAATTAGGGTTAAGGGTTTAGGGTTTAGGAATTAGCATTTAGGGTTTATGGTTTATTGTTTAGGGTTTAGGGTTTATTGTTTAGCTTTTAGGGTTTAGGGTTTACAACTTAGGGTTTAGGGTTTTTGGTTTATGGTTTAGGGATTAGCATTTATGGTTTATGGTTTATGGTTTAGGGTTTGTGTTTTAGGGTTTATGGATTAGGGTTTAGGATTTACGATTTAGGGTTTAGGGTTTCTGGATTATGGTTTAGGGTTTATGGTTTAGTGTTTATGGTTTAGGTTTTAGGGTTTAGGGTTTAGGGTTTAGGGTTTATGATTTAGGTTGTAGTGTTTAGTATTTATGGTTGAGGATTTACGGTTTAGGGTTTAGGGTTTAGGTTTTAAGGTTTAGGGTTTAGGGTTTTTGATTTAGGGTTTAGGGTTTCTGGTTTATGGTTTAGGGTTGATGGGTTAGGGTTTAGGGTTTAGGGTTTATGGATGAGGGTTTAGGGTTTATGGTTTACGGTTTAGGGTTTATGGTTTAGTGTTTATTGTTTAGGTTTTAGGGTTTAGCGTTTAATGTTTATGATTTAGGGTGTAGTGTTTAGGGTTTAGGGTTGAGGATTTAGGGTTTATGGTTTATGGTTTATGGTTGAGGATTTATGGTTTAGGATTTTTGGTTTATGGTTTAGGGTTTATGGTATAGGGTATAGGGTTTAGCATTTAGCATTTAGGGTTTATGGATTAGGGTTTAGGGTTTAGGGTTTAGGGTTTAGGGTTTATGGTTTCGGATTTAGGGTTTAGGGTTTTTGGTTTAGAGTTTATGGTTTATGGTTTATGGTTTATGGTTTAGGGTTTAGGGAATAGCATTTAGGGTTTAGGGTTTAGGGAATAGCATTTAGGGTTTAGGGTTTAGGGTTTATCGTTTAGGGTTTAGGGTTTAGGGTTTAGGGTTTAGATTTTAGCATTTAGGGTTTAGGCTTTAGGGATTAGTGTTTAGGGTTTAGGTTTTAGGGCTTAGGGATTAAGGATTAGGGTTTAGGGTTTAGGATTTAGGGTTTAGGGATTAGGGTTTATGGTTTAGGGTTTAGGGTTTATTGTTTAGGGTTTATGGATTAGGGTTTAGTGTTTACGATTTAGGATTTAGGGTTTAGTGTTTTTGGTTTATGGTTTAGGATTTAGGGTTTAGGGTTTATGGTTTATGGTTTATGGTTTATGGTTTAGGGTTTAGGGTTTATGGTATAGGATTTAGGGTTTAGGGTTTATGGTTTATGATTTATGGTTTATGGTTTATTGTTTAGGGTTTAGGGTTTTTTGGGTTTAGGGTTGAGGTTTTACTGTTTAGGGATTAGGGTTTATGGTTTATGGTTTATGGTTTAAGTTTTATGGTTTAGGGTTTAAGGTTTAAGGTTTAGGGAATAGGGTTTAGGGTATAGGGTTTCTGGTTTAAGGTTATGAGTTTTTAGGGTTTAGGGTTTAGGGCTTAGGTCTTAGGGTTTAGGGTTTAGCGATTATGGTCTAGGGTTTAGGGTTTAGGGATTATGGTTTAGGGTTTAGCGTTTAGTGTTTAGGATTTAGGGTTTACGGTCTAGGGATTAGCATTTAGGGATTAGGGTGTAGGGTTTAGGGTTCAGGGTTGTTAGGGTTTAGGGTTTATGGTTTAGGCTTTAGGTATTAGTGTTGAGGGTTTATGGTTTAGGATTTAGGGTTTAGGATTTATGGTTTTGGGTTGTTAGTTTAGGGTTTAAGGTTTAAGGTTTATGGTTTTCTATTTAGGGTTTAGGGTTTAGGGTTTGGGGTTTATGGTTAGGGTTACGGGTTATGGGTTTGGGGTTTAGGGTTGAGGGTTTCAGGTTTAGGGTTTAGGGTTTAGGGTTTAAGGTTTAGGAATTAGGGTTTAGGGTTTAGTGTTGAAGGTTTAGGGTTTAGGTTTTAGGGTTTAGGGTTTTTGGTTTATGGTTTAAGGTTTAGTGTTTCAGGTTTAAGGTTTAGGAATTAGGGTTTAGGGTTTAAGGTTTAGGGTTTAGGTTTTAGGGTTTAGGGTTTAGGGTTTTTGGTTTAGGGTTTAGGGTTTAGGGTTTAGGGTTCAGGTTTAGGCTTTCAGGTTTAGGGTTTATGGTTTATGGTTTAAGATTTAGGGTTTAGAGTGTTTGGTTTAGGGTTTAGGGTTTAGGGTTTAGGGTTTATGGTTTAGGGTTTAGGGTTTAGGGTTTAGGGTTTAGGATTTAGGATTTAGGGTTTAGGATTTAGGGTTCAGGGTTTAGGGTTTATGGTTTAAGGTTTATGGTTTATGGTTTATGATTTAGGTTTTAGGGTTTAGGCTTGATGGCTTAGGGTTTAGGGTTTATGGATTAGGGTTTAGGGTTTAGTGTTTAGTGTTTAGGGTTTAAGGTTTAGGGTTTATGGTTTATAGTTTAGGATTTAGGGTTTAGGTTTTTAGGGTTTGGGGTTTAGGGTTTATGGTTCAGGGTTTGGGGTTTATGGATTAAGGTTTATGGTTTAAGGTTTAGGGTTTAATTTTTAGGGTTTATGGATTTAGGGTTTAGGGTTTAGGGTTTTGGATTTAGGGTTTATGGTTTATGGTTTAGGGTTTATTATTTAGCGTTTATGGTTTATGGTTTAGGATTTATGGTTTAGGGTCTAGGGTTTAGGGTTTAGAGTTTAGGATTTAGGGTTTAGGGTTTAAGATTTATGGTTTATGGTTTATGGTTTAGGGTTTAGGGTTTATTATTTAGGGTTTATGGTTTATGGTTTAGGGTTTAGGGTTTATGTTTTAGAGTTTAGGGTTTAAAGTTTAGGGTTCATGGTTTATGGTTTAGGGTTTTGGGTTTTGGGTTTATGGTTTAAGGTTTAGGGTTTAGAGTTTAGGGTTTAGGGTTTAGGGTTTATAGTTTAAGGTTAAGGGTTAAGCGTTTAGGGTTTACGGTTTATGGTTTATGGTTTATGGTTTATGGTTTAAGGTTTAGGGTTTATGGTTTAGGGTTTTTGGTTTATGGTTTAAGGTTTAGGGTTTAGTATTTAGGGTTTAGGCTGTAGGGTTTAGGGTTTAGGGTTTAGGGTTTTTATGGTTTAGGGTTGAGGTTTTAGGGTTTAGGGTTTAGGGTTAAGTTTTAGGGTTTATGGTTTATGTTTATGCTTTAGGGTTTAGGGTTTAGGATTTAGGGTTTAGGGTTTGTGGTTTAGGGTTGAGGGTTTATAGTTTAGGGCTTAGGGTTTAGTGTTTAGTCTTTAGGGTTTAGGTTTTAGGGTTTAGGGTTTAGGTTTTTAGGGTTTGGGGTGTAGGGTTTAGGGTTTGGCGTTTATGGATTAGGGTTTATGGTTTATCGTTTATGGTTTATGGTTTAGGGTTTAATTTTTAGGATTTATGGATTAGGGTTTAGGGTTTACGATTTAGGATTTATGGATTAGGGTTTAGGGTTTACGCTTTAGGATTTAGGGTTTAGGGTTTTTGGTTTGTGGTTTAGGATTTATGGTTTAGGGTTTAGGGTTTAGGGTTTAGGATTTAGGGTTTAGGATTTAGGGTTTATGGTTTAGGGTTTAGGGTTTATTATTTAGGGTTTATGGTTTATGGTTTAGGATTTATGGTTTAGGGTTTAGGGTTTAAGGTTTAGGGTATAGGATTTAGGGTTTAGGGTTTAGGATTTAGGGTTTAAGGTTTGGGGTTTATTATTTATGGTTTATGGTTTATGGTTTAGGGTTTATGTTTTAGGGTTTAGGGTTTAAAGTTTAGGGTTTGTGGTTTAGGGTTTAGAGTTTAGGGTATAGTGTTTAGGGTTTAGGGTTTAGGGTTTAATGTTTAGGGTTTTTAGGCTTTAGGCTTTAGGCTTTAAGGATTAGTGTTTAGGGTTTATGGTTTAGGGTTTAGGGTTTATAGTTTTTGGTTTACGGTTTATGGTTTAGGGTTTATGGATTAGGGTTTAGGGTTTAGGGTTTAGCGTTTAGGGTTTAGGGTTTTTTCTTTAGGGTTTATGGTTAGGGTTATGGGTTTAGTGTTTGGGGTTTAGGGTTTAGGGTTGAGGGTTTTTGGTTTGGGGTTTAGGGTTTATGGTTTAGGAATTAGGGTTAAGAGTTTAGGGTTTAGGAATTAACATTCAGGGTTTAGGGTTTAGGGTTTAGGGTTTATGATTTAGGATTTAGGGTTTAGGGATTAGCATTTTGGGTTTATGGTTTATGGTTTATGGTTTAAGTTTAGGGTTTAGGGATTAGGGTTTAGGGTTTGTGGTTTAGGGTTTATGGTTTAGTGTTTATGGTTAAGTTTTTAGGGTTTAGGGTTTATGATTTAAATTGCAGTGTTTAGTGTTTATAGTTGAGGGTTTAGGGTTTAGGAATTAGGGTTTACGTTTAGGGTTTAGGGTTTAGGGTTTTGGATTTAGGGTTTAGGGTTTATGGTTTATGGTTTAGGGCTTAGGGTTGATGGTTTAGGTTTGATGGGTTAGGGTTGATGATTTAGGGTTTATGGATTAGGGTTTATGGTTTATGGTTTAGGGTTTAGGGTTTAGGTTTTAGGGTTTAAGGTTAATGGTTTAGGGTTTAAGGTTTAGGGTTTAGGGTTTAGGTTTTAGGGTTTAGGGTTTAGGGTTTAGTGTTTAAGGTTTAGGGTTTTTAGGGTTTAGGCTTTAGGATTTAGACTTTAGGAATTAGTGCTTAGGGTTTAGGGTTTAGGGTTTAGGGTTTAGGGTTTATTGTATAGGGTTTAGGGCTTAGGGTTCAAGATTTAGAGTTTAGGGTTTAGGGTTTAGGGATTAGGGTTTAGGGTTGAGATTTTACGGTTTAGGGCTTAGGGTTTATGGTTTATGGTTTATGGTTTATGGTTTATGGTTTATGGTTTAGGGTTTAAGGTTTAGGGTAGACGGTTTAAGGTTTAGGGTTTAAGGTTATGGATTTTTAGGGTTTAGGGTTTACGATTTATGGTTTAGGCTTCAGTGATTAGGGTTTAGGGTTAAGGGTTTATGGTTTATGGTTTAGGGCTTATGGTTTAGTGTTTAGCGATTATGGTAAGGGGTTTAGGGTTTAGGGTTTAGTGTTTATGGTTTATGGTTTATGGTTTAGGGTTTAGGGATTAGGGTTTAGGGTTTAAGGTTTAGGGTTTTTAGGGTTTACGCTTTAGGCTTTAGGGATTAGGGTTTGGGGTTTAGGGTTTAGTATTTATGGTTTTTGGTTTTTGGTTTAGGGTCTAGGATTTAGGGTTTATGGTTGAAGGTTTAGCATTTAGGGTTTATGATTTAGGGTTTAGGGTTAAGGGTTTATGGATAGTGTTTAGTGTTTAGGGTTTAGGGTTTATGGATTGTGTTTAGTGTTTAGGGTTTAGGGTTTAGGGTTTATAGTTTAGGATTTAGGGTTTAGGGTTTATGGTTTAGGGTTTAGTGTTTAGAGTTTATGGTTTTTGATTTATGGTTTAGGGTATAGGGTTTAGGGATTGGGGTTTATGGTTAGGGTTTAGGGTTACGGGTTACGGGTTTAGGGTTTCAGGTTTAGGGTTTAGGGGTTAGTTTTTAGGGTTTAAAGTTTTTGGTTTAGGGTTTAGGGTTTAGGATTTAGTGTTTAGGGTTTATAGTTTAGGATGAAGGGTTTAGGGTTTAGGGTTTAGTGTTTAGGGTTTAGGGTTTAGGGTTTGGGGTTTATGGTTAGGGTTACGGGTTTAGGGTTTGGGGTTTAGTGTTAGGGTTTAGGGTTAGGGTTTCAGATTTAGGGTTTAGGGTTTAGGGTAAAGGGTAAAGGGTTTAGGGTTTAGGGTTTAGCATTTAGGGTTTAGGGTTTTTGAGTTATGGTTTATGGTTTAGGGTTTATAGTTTAGGATTTAGGGTTTAGGGTTTAGGGTTTACGGTTTAGGGTTTAGGGTTTATGGTTTTTGATTTATGGTTTATGGTTTATGGTTTATGGTTTATGGTTTAGGGTTTGGGGTTTATGGTTAGGGTTACAGGTTTACGGTTTGGGGTTTAGTGTTTAGGGTTTATGGTTTAGGGTTCAGGAATTAGGGTTTAAGGTTTAGGGTTTAGGGTTTAGTGTTTAGTTTTTAGGGTTTAGGGTTTAGGGTTTAGGATTTAGGGTTTAGGGTTTTTGGTTTATGGTTTATGGTTTTGGGTTTAGGGTTTAGGGTTTATAGTTTAGGGTTTCAGGTATAGGGTTTACGGTTTAGGATTTATGGTTTAGGATTAAGGGTTTAGAGTTTTTGGTTTAGGGTTTAGGGTTTATGATTTAGGGTTTAGGGTTTAGGGTTTATTGTTTAGGATTTAGGGTTTATGGTTTATTGTTTGGGGTTTAGGGTTTAGGGTGTATGGTTTATGGTTTAGGGTTTACGATTTTTGCTTTAGGGTTTTTGCTTTATGGTTTATGGTTTGGGGTTTACGGTTTAGGGTTTAGGGTTTAGGGTTTAGGCTTTATAGTTTAGGGTTTAGGGTTTAGATTTTATGGTTGATGGTTTAGGTTTTAGCGTTTAGGGTTTAGGGTTTATGGTTTAGGATTTAGCGTTTAGGGTTTTTGGTTAAGGGTTTATGGTTTAGGGTCTATAGTTTAGGGTTTAGGGTTTAGCGTTTAGGGTTTAGGGTTTAGGGTTTAGGGTTTAGGGTTTAAGGTTTAGGGTTTAGGGTTTAGGGTTTAGGGTTTATCATTTAGGGTTTAGGGTTTATGATATAGTGTTTAGGGTTTAGGGTTTAGGGTTTAGGGTTTAGGGTTTAAGGTTTAGGGTTTTTAGGGTTTAGGGTTTAGGCTTTACGAATTAGAGTTTAGGGTTTAGGTTTTAGGGCTTAGAGTTTATGGTTTATTGTATATGGTTTAGGGTTTATGGTTTAGGATTTAGAGTTTAGGGTTTATGGTTTAAAGTTTAGTGTTTAAGGTTTAGTGTTTAGGGTTTAGGGTTGAAGTTTTACGGTTTAGGGCTCAGGTTTTATGGTTTAGGGTTTAGGGTTTAGGGTAGAGGGTTTAGGGTTTAGGGTTTACGATTTATGGTTTAGGCTTTAGTGACTAGGGTTTAGGGTTAAGGGTTTATAGTTTAGGGTATAACGATTATGGTAAGGGGTTTACGGTTTAGGGATTATGGTTTAGGGTTTAGGGTTTAGTGTTTAAGGTTTAGGGTTTAAGGTTTAGGGTTTAGGGTTTAGAGTTTAGGGATTAGGGTTTAGGTTTTAAGGTTTAGGGTGTTTAGGGTTTAGGGTTTAGGCTTTAGGCTTTAGGGATTAGGGTTTAGGGTTTAGGATTTTTGGTTTATGGTTTAAGGTTTAGGGTTTAGGGTTTATGGTTTAGGGTATAGGGTTTAGGGTCCATGGTTTAGGGTTTAGGGTTTATGGATTAGGGTTTAAGGTTTAGCGTTTAGTGTTTAGAGTTTAGGGTTTAGGGTTTAGGGTTTAGGGTTTAGGGTTTGTAGTTGAGGATTTAGGGTTTAGGTTTTTAGGGTTTGGGGTTTAGGGTTTAGGGTTTAGGGTTTGGGGTTTATGGATTGTGGTTTAGGGTTTAATTTTTAGGCTTTATGGATTAGAGTTTAGGGTTTACGATTTAGCATTAAGGGTTTAGGGTTTTTGGTTTATGGTTTAGGATTTATGGTTTAGGGTTTAGTGTTTAGGGTTTAGGGTTTAGGGTATAGGATTTAGGGTTTAGGGTTTAGGATTTATGGTTTATGGTTTATTGTTTAGGGTTTATGGTTTATGGTTTATGGTTTAGGGTTTAGGGTTTATTATTTAGGGTTTATGGTTTAGGGTTTATGTTTTAGGGTTTAAAGTTTAGGGTTTATGGTTTAGGATTTAGGGTTTATGCTTTAAGGTTTAAGTTTTAGGTTTAGAGTTTAGGGTATAGTGTTTAGGGTGTAGGGTTTAGGGTTTAAAGTTTAGGGTTTAGGGTTTAGGATTTAGGGTTTAAGGTTTAGGTTTTAGGTTTATCATTTAGGGTTTAGAGTTTAGGGTATAGTGTTTAGGGTGTAGGGTTTAAGGTTTAGGGTTTAGGCTTTAAGGATTAGTGTTTAGGGTTTAGGGTTTATGGTTTAGGATTTATAGTTTTTCTGTTTTGGTTTATGATTTAGGGTTTATGGATTAGGGTTTAGGGTTTAGCGTTTAGGGTTTAGGGTTTTGATTTAGGGTTTAGGGTTTAGGGTTAGGGTTATGGTTTTAGGGTTTGTTAGTGCCTGAATTGACTGACAGTTTTTGAGCAATTTTCATGCAGGCACCTTCCCTAAATATCCAAAAAATGTTCTAAGTGTTGGACCTCGTCAGCATTTTTCAGCTGCAGCATCATTTTTTCCTGAGGAGGAGGTCATCATCATCATATTTCAATATCGGGTGATGTTTGGATATCATCCCGATCCTGCTGATGAGCTACAGTGTGCCCTGATTTTCTTGCGGGGGGTGATTTTTCAAATATCTGGTGATCTTCCAATTATCACCCTGCCCTTATATGATGATGATGTCACCCTGATCTTCCGAGGGGGTCATTTTCTAAGTTGTTCAACCCGGCCTATTTTTCTTAAGGGTCGTCATCATCATCATCATATTTCCGGTTATCGCCGTGTTGCTTGCGAGGGTCATCATATTGTCTACCTGCATGATCTTTCGCTGGGGTGATATTTTAACATCGGGTGATCTTTGTTAAGATCATCCTGATGATGTTGCTGTAAAGTTCTAACTGTGACCCGATATTCATCGTGGTCATCATATTTTGGACGTCAGGATGATCTTAGTCAATATCATCCTGATGTTGTTGTATCACTTCATGTTCGTTGTTTTATCATCCTGATGATGCTGACGTCATTCTTACGTCAGGGTGATATCCGCTTTTCTGCCTGTCTGCATCATGATATTTCCGAAGGGAGATATCCGCCTGTCGGCTTCGTGCATTATCTAGTGGGGGGTGATCTTTTCAAATATCTGGCATATTCATCTATCACCCCGATCTTATAGTGGAGCTACAGTGCAGCATGATATTTGTGCATCAGGATGATATTTCCAAATATCCAGTTATCTTCTGAATATCATCTTGATGTCGATATGATGATGACGTCATCAAGGTCCGGGGGGGTCATATTTCTAACACTGATCATCTTGTGGAGATCCCCCGATATTTTCAAATATGATGATGACGTCATCCGGATATGAGGAGGTGGGCAGTAAGCAGATATGCTGATGACGTCAGCAGGATATGATGATGATGTCATCAGGATGTTCATCGGCCAGACTTTTGGTATCGGCTAAGCAGGAGGATCTTCCTCTGATGGATCAGGTTGTGCCGATGAAGGCGATTATCATGCAGGTGATATTGCGATGATGATGCTGACGTCAGGATGATTTTTCAAGCAACAGGATATCATGCTGTTGGAGGATGATGATGAAGTCTTATACTAGTGTCGTCAGGAGCAAAAGCACCGACATTATATATGCTCGTGGCCTAGTATATAAAGTGTTGAAAAGGTCGCCGCGGGGTGCATGTGGGATAATTGATATCCTGCATATTTTCAAATATCATGACGATGAATCTTGGCGGGAAATGGTTGCGATGCACAGTTTGACGTTTTCCCGAGGCCGCGGGTTGGTGCGCCATTAATGGCGAAGGTTGCAGAGGTATGGACGGATCTGGTACCCGATTAAAGGTGTACATCAACGGACAGTGGCGCAGGGCTCGAGGTTTCTTCCTGTCTCCTCCCCTACCTTCTGCATTCATGTTTGGGCGCCAATCTGGTAATGCGTTGAGTGCCATTTTTCTGATACTGTGTATCTGGCAGGATTTTTGGTCAACCATGTAATTAATTGCTGTGGTACACTACCTGGCTGTTATAAGCAGGAAGTGTTACTCATTTTTGGTTGTTGAAAGTTGAAGATTTTTGGCTCTGTAATTCAAAACAAGCTGATCTGGTTGCTCTATACAGCTAAACCTGTGAGTCTATGTATCTCTTGTTGTATGTTTTGGCACGAACCCACTGATTTCATGATTAATCTTATATGAGAAATGCTATCTTAGCATGTGTTTTGTTAATTCTGTCTCCAGTATTGCATGTATTCTTCTTCTGAATCTGGATATTTGGGTAATGTTTAGATTCTAGAGCATAGAATTCCTATGTTGAATGTCTGATCTTTTAACTTCTGCTCAAGGGGTAGATTAAACTGTTTTCAGGTTGAACATTGGGAAGGGTATACTGCAGTAGGGATGCCATAAGTAGAGATAACTTAACACTCTGTATTGGGAGATATCTGTAAGGCAGGTATCACATATATCCCCCTGAAATCCAGTTTTAGCTGTTCATGTTGATCATTCACAGGTGTATGTCTACTGACTCCAGGCCCTGGATAGGCACCAATCTTGCTTTGTTTTTGTGTTACAACCATGTCCAGCTTTGCATCCAAACTTAAAATCCAAATCAAAATCTAAAACAACCATTAGGACATTAGAATTAGTTTTAGGATCCTCAGTCCTCTGTCTACAACTGCAAATAGGCCCAAAGCTAGCCCCTTTGCTCTTATCTTTCAGTTTTGGTCTACTTACAGGAGGACTTATCTGCTTTCTGTCAGCATCCCAGCCTTGTATGCATATCCTCATGGATGTTGAGTAGGGAATACCCCCCTAGGTTTTGCAGAGCCTGAAGAAGAAGAGGAGATAAAATACAGAGTCTATCTCCTACACTGTTGGCCCCTGGCCCAAAGATCCTGTTGATCATTGATGGCTACCTTGTAGGGAAATCTGGGAATAAGCATCCAGTCTGGGAAAAAGTCAACAGGGTTTAGAGTTTAGGGTTTAGGGTTTAGGATTTCAAGTTTAGGGTTTAGGGTTTAGGGTTTAGGGTTTAGCTTTTAGGATTTAGGGTTTAGGGTTTCTGATTGAGGGTTTAGGGTTTTTGGTTTAGGTTTTATGGTTTAGGAATTAGGGTTAAGGTTTTAGGGTTTAGGAATTAGCATTTATGGTTTAGGGTTTAGGGTTTATGGTTTAGGGTTTATGGTTTAGTTTTTAGGGTTTAGGGTTTACGACTTAGTGTTTAGGGTTTTTGGTTTAGGGATTAGCATTTAGGGTTTATGTTTATTGTTTATGGTTTAGGGTTTAGGGTTTAGTGTTTGTGTTTTAGGGTTTAGGATTTATTGTTTAGGGTTTATGGATTACGGTTTAGGATTTAAAATTTATGATTTAGGGTTTAGGGTTTCTGGATTATGGTTTAGGGCTTAAGGTTTAGGATTTAGGGTTTATGGTTTATGGTTTATGGTTTAGTGTTTATGGTTTAGGTTTTAGGGTTTAGGGTTTAGGGTTTATGATTTAGGTTGTAGTGTTTAGTATTTATGTTTGAGGATTTAGGTTTTAGGGTTTAGGGTTTAGGGTTTAGGGTTTAAGGTTTAGGGTTTATGGTTTATGGTTTATGGTTTAGGGTTTATGGTTTCAGATTTAGGGTTTAGGGTTGTTGGTTTAGAGTTTATGGTTTATGGTTTATGGTTTAGGGTTTAGGGAATAGAGTTAGGGTTTAGGGTTTAGGGAATAGCATTTAGGGTTTAGGGTTTAGTGTTTATGGTTTATGGTTTAGGGTTTGGGGTTTAGGTTTTAGGGTTTATCGTTTAGGGTATAGGGTATAGGGTATAGGGTATAGGGTATAGGGTTTAGGTTTTAAGGTTTGCTGTTTTTAGGGTTTAGCGTTTAGGCTTTAGGCTTTAGGCTTTAGGGATTAGTGTTTAGGGTTTAGGTTTTAGGGCTTAGGGATTATGGTTTAGGGTTTAGGGTTTAGGGTTTAGGGATTAGTGTTTATGGTTTATGGTTAATGGTTTAGGATTTAGGGTTTAGGGTTTATTGTTTAGGGTTTATGGATTAGGGTTTAGGGTTTAGTGTTTACGATTTAGGATTTAGGGTTTAGGGTTTTTGGTTTATGGTTTACGGTTTATGGTTTAGGATTTAGGGTTTAGGATTTAGGGTTTATGGTTTATGGCTTATGGTTTAGGGTTTAGGGTTTAGGGTTTATGGTTTATTTTTTAGGGTTTAGGGTTTAGGGTTTTTTGGGTTTAGGGTTGAGGTTTTACTATTTAGGGCTTAGGGTTTAGGGTTTATTGTTTATGGTTTAGGGTTTAAGGTTTAGGGTATAGGGTTTAGGGTTTAGGGTTTCTGGTTTAAGGTTATGAGTTTTTAGGGTTTAGGGTTTAGGGATTAGGGCTTAGGGTTTAGGGTTTAGCGATTATGGTCTAGGGTTTAGGGGTTTGGTTTAGGGTTTAGCGTTTAGTGTTTAGGGTTTAGGGTTTAGGGCTTAGGGTTTAAGGTTTAGGGTTTTTAGGGTTTATGGTTTAGGCTTTAGGTATTAGGGTTTAGGGTTTAGGGTTTAGGATTTAGGGTTTAGGATTTATGGTTTTTGGTTTTGTTTTTAGGGTTTAATGTTGATGGTTTAGGGTTTAGGGTTTAGGGTTTAGGGTTGATAGTTTACGGTTTAGGGTTTATGGATTAGGGTTGAGGGTTTAGCTTTTAGATTGTAGGTTTTAGGGTGTAGGGTATAGTGTTTAGGGTTTAGGGTTTAGGGTATAGTGTTTAGGGTTTAGGGTTTTTGGTTTATGGTTTAGGGTTTAGGGTTTATTTTTTAGGATTTAGGGTTTATGGTGTAGGCTTTAGGGTTTACGGTTTAGGGATTATGGTTTATGGTTTTTGATTTAGGGTTTACGGTTTGGCGTTTATGGTTAGGGTTACAGGTTTTGGGTTTGGGGTTTAGGCTTTAGGATTCAGGGTTTATGAATTAGGGTTTAGGGTTTAGGGTTTAAGGTTTAGGTTTTAGGTTTTAGAGTTTAGGGTTTAGGGTTTTTGGTTTAGGGTTTAGGGTTTAGGGTTTATGGTTCAGGGTTTATGGTTTAGGGTTTCGGGTTTCAGGGTTAGGGTTTATGGTTTATGGTTTAAGATTTAGGGTTTAGAGTGTTTGGTTTAGGGTTTAGGGTTTAAGGTTTAGGGTTTAGGGTTTAGGGTTTATGATTTAGGGTTTAGGGTTTATGGATTAGGGTTTAGGGTTTATGGTTTACGGTTTAGGGTTTATGGATTAGGGTTTAGCGTTTAGGGTGTAGGGTTTATGGTTTAGGGTTTATAGTTTAGGATTTATGGTTTATGGTTTAGGGTTTACGGTTTAGGGATTAGGGTTTATGGTTTTATATTTAGTGTTTAGGGTTTGGGGTTTATGGTTAGCGTTACGGGTTATGGGTTTGGGGTTTGGGGTTTAGGGTTGAGGGTTTCAGGTTTAGGGTTTAGTGTTTAGGATGTAAGGTTTAGGAATTAGGGTTTAGAGTTGAAGGTTTAGGGTTTAGGGTTTAGTGTTTCAGGTTTAGGGTTTAGGGTTTAGGGTTTAGGAATTAGGGTTTAGGGTTTAGGGTTTAGGGTTTAAAGTTTAGGGTTTAGGTTTTAGGGTTTATGGTTTAGGGTTTTTGGTTTTTGGTTTATGGTTTGGGTTTTATGGTTCAGGGTTTATGGTTTAGGGTTTTAGGTTTAGGGTTTAGGGTTTATGGTTTAAGATTTAGGGTTTAGAGTGTTTGGTTTAGGGTTTAGGGTTTAGGATTTATTGTTTAGGGTTTAGGGTTCAGGGTTCAGAGTTTAGGGTTTATGGTTTAGGGTTTATGATTTAGGTTTTAGGGTTTAGGGTTAATGGTTTAGGGTTTATTGATTAGGGTTTAGGGTTTAGGGTTTAGTGTTTAGTGTTTAGGGTTTAAGGTTTAGGGTTTATGGTTTATAGTTTAGGATTTAGGGTTTAGTTTTTTAGGGTTTGGGGTTTAGGGTTTAGGGTTCAGGATTTTGGGGTTATGGATTAGAGTTTATGGTTTATGGTTTAAGGTTTAGGGTTTAATTTTTAGGGTTTATGGATTAGGGTTTATGGTTTACGATTTAGGATTTAGGGTTTAGGGTTTTTGGTTTATGGTTTAGGATTTATGGTTTAGGGTTTAGGGTTTAGGGTATAGGATTTAGGGTTTAGGGTTTAGGATTTAGGGTTTCTTGTTTATGGTTTATGGTTTAGGGTTTATTATTTAGGGTTTATGGTTTATGGTTTAGGATTTATGGTTTATGGTTTAGGGTTTAGGGTTTAGAGTTTAGGATTTAGGGTTTAGGATTTATGGTTTATGGTTTATTATTTAGGGTTTAGGGTTTAGGGTTTATGTTTTAGAGTTTAGGGTTTAAAGTTTAGGGTTTATGGTTTATGGTTTATGGTTTAGAGTTTATGTTTTAGAGTTTAGGGTTTAATGTTTAGGGTTCATGGTTTATGGTGTATGGTTTAGGGTTTATGTTTTAGGATTTAGGGTTTAGGGTTTAGGGTTTATGGTTTAAGGTTTAGGGTTTAGGGTTTAGGGTTTAGGGTTTAGAGTTTATGGTTTATGGTTTAGGTTTTATACTTTAAGGTTAAGGGTTTAGGGTTTATGGTTTAAGGTTTAGGGTTTAGTATTTAGGGTTTAGGCTGTAGGGTTTAGGGTTTAGGGTTTTTATGGTTTAGGGTTGCGGTTTTAGGGTTTAGGGCTTAGGGCTAAGGATTTAGGGGTTAGGGTTTAGGGTTAAGGTTTTAGGGTTTATAGTTTATGTTTATGGTTTAGGGTTTATGGTTTAGGATTTAGGGTTTAGGGTTTGTGGTTTAGGGTTGAGGGTTTATAGTTTAGGGTTTAGGGTTTAGTGTTTAGTGTTTAGGGTTTAGGGTTTATAGTTTAGGATTTAGGTTTAGGTTTTTAGGGTTTGGGGTGTAGGGTTTAGGGTTTACGGTTTATGGATTAGGGTTTATGGTTTATGGTTTAGGGTTTATGGATTAGGTTTTAGGGTTTACGATTTAGGATTTAGGGTTTAGGATTTTTGGTTTACGGTTTAGGATTTAGGGTTTAGGGTTTAGGGTTTAGGGTTTAGGATTTAGGGTTTAGGGTTTAGGATTTATGGTTTATGGTTTAGGGTTTATTATTTAGGGTTTATGGTTTATGGTTTAGGATTTATGGTTTAGGGTTTAGGGTTGAGGATTTAGGGTTTAGGATTTATGGTTTAAGGTTTAGGGTTCAGGATTTATTATTTAAGGTTTATGGTTTAGGGTTTAGGGTTTAGAGTTTAGGGTTTAGGGTTTAAAGTTTAGGGTGTGTGGTTTAGGGTTTAGGTTTTAGGGTTATTGTTTAGGGTTTAGAGTTTAGGGTATAGTGTTTAGGGTTTTGGGTTTAGGGTTTAGGGTTGAGGGTTTAAGGTTTACGGTTTTTAGGTTTTAGGGTTTAGGGTTTAGGCTTTAAGTATTAGTGTTTAGGGTTTATGGTTTATGGTTTATGGTTTAGGATTTATAGTTTTTGGTTTACGGTTTATGGTTTAGGGTTTATGGATTAGGTTTTAGGGTTTAGCGTTTAGGGTTTAGCGTTTAGGGTTTAGGGTTTAGGGTTTAGGGTTTATGGTTAGGGTTATGGGTTTAGTGTTTGGGGTTTAGGGTTTAGGGTTTAGAGTTTAGCGTTTAGGTTTTCAAGTTTAGGGTTTAGCGTTTAGGGTTTAGGGTTTATGGTTTAGCTTTTAGGGTTTATGATTTAGGGTTTAGGGTTTAGGGTTTAGGGTTTAGGAATTAGGGTTAAGGGTTTAGGGTTTAGGAATTAGCATTCAGTGTTTAGGGTTTAGGGTTTAGGGTTTACCTTTTAGGGTTTAGGGTTTAGAGTTTACAATTTAGGGTTTAGGGTTTAGGGATTTGCATTTAGGGTTTATGGTTTATGGTTTATGGTTTAGGGATTAGGGTTTAGGGTTTTTGGTTTAGGGTTTAGGGTTTATGGATTAGGGTTTAGTGGTTATGGTTAAGGTTTTCTGGTTCAGGGTTTATGATTTAAATTGTAGTGTTTAGGATTTATGGTTGAGGATTTAGGGTTTATGATTTAGGGTTTAGGGGTTAGGAATTAGGGTTTACGTTTGGGGTTTAGGGTTTAGGGTTTTGGATTTAGGGTTTAGGGTTTAGGGTTTATGGTTTAGGGCTTAGGGTTAATGGTTTAGGGTTGATGGGTTAGGGTTTAGGGTTTAGGGTTTATGGATTAGGGTTTAGGGTTTATGGTTTATGGTTTATGGTTTATTGTTTAGGGTTTATGGTTTAGGATTTTTGGTTTAGGGTTTTTTCTTTAGGGTTTATGGTTTATGGTTTGGGGTTTAGGGTTTACGGTTTACGGTTTAGTGTTTAGGGTTTAGCATTTATGGTTTATGGTTTAGGGTTTCGGGTTTATGGTTTAGGATTAAGGGTTTAGGGTTTAGGATTTAGGGTTTATGGTTTATGGTTTACGGTTTAGGGTTTAGGATTTATTTTTTAGGATTTAGGGTTTATGGTTTATGGTTTATGGTTTACGGTTTAGGGATTAGGGTTTATGGTTTTTGATTTAGGGTTTAGGGTTTAGGGTTTATGGTTTAAGGTTTTAGGTTTAGTATTTAGGGTTTAGGTTGTAGGGTTTAGGGTTTAGGGTTTTTATGGTTTAGGGTTGAGGTTTTAGGGTTTAGGGCTTAGGGCTTAGGGCTTAGGATTTAGGGTTTAGGGTTTAGGGTTAAGTTTTAGGGTTTATGGTTTAGGGTTTATGCTTTAGGATTTAGGGTTTAGGGTTTGTGGTTTAGGGTTGAGGGTTTATAGTTTAGGGCTTAGGGTTTAGTGTTTAGTGTTTAGTGTTTAGGGTTTAGTGTTTATAGTTTAGGATTTAGGTTTAGGTTTTTAGGGTTTGGGGTGTAGGGTTTAGGGTTTAGGGTTTACAGATTAGGGTTTATGGTTTATGGTTTAGGGTTTATGGATTAGGTTTTAGGGTTTACGATTTAGGATTTAGGGTTTAGGGTTTTTGGTTTGCGGTTTAGGGTTTAGGGTTTAGGATTTAGGGTTTAGGGTTTAAGATTTAGGGTTTAGGGTTTAGGGTTTATTATTTAGGGTTTATGGTTTATGGTTTAGGATTTATGGTTTAGGGTTTAGGGTATAGGATTTAGGGTTTAGGATTTAGGGTTTAAGGTTTAGGGTTTAGGATTTATTATTTAAGGTTTATGGTTTAGGGTTTAGGGTTTAGAGTTTAGGGTTTAGGGTTTAAAGTTTAGGGTGTGTGGTTTAGGGTTTAGGTTTTAGGGTTATTGTTTAGGGTTTAGAGTTTAGGGTATAGTGTTTAGGGTTTAGGGTTTAGGGTTTAGGGTTGAGGGTTTAAGGTTTAGGGTTTTTAGGTTTTAGGGTTTAGGGTTTAGGCTTTAAGGATTAGTGTTTAGGGTTTATGGTTTATGGTTTATGGTTTAGGATTTATAGTTTTTGTTTTACAGTTTATGGTTTAGGGTTTATGGATTAGGGTTTAGGGTTTAGCGTTTAGGGTTTAGGGTTTTTGATTTAGGGTTTAGGGTTTAGGGTTTATGGTTAGGGTTATGGGTTTAGTGTTTGGGGTTGAGGGTTTAGGGTTTAGAGTTTAGCGTTTAGGTTTTCAAGTTTAGGGTTTAGGGTTTAGGGTTTAGCTTTTAGGGTTTAAGGTTTAGCGTTTACGATTTAGGTTTTTGGTTTCGGGTTTAGGGTTCAGGGTTTAGGAATTAGGGTTAAGGGTTTAGGGTTTAGGAATTAGCATTCAGTGTTTAGGGTTTAGGGTTTAGGGTGTAGGGTTTACCTTTTAGGGTTTAGGGTTTAGAGTTTACGATTTAGGGTTTAGGGTTTAGGGATTTGCATTTATGGTTTATGGTTTATGGTTTAGGGATTAGGGTTTACGGTTTAGGGTTTAGCAATTAGGAATTAGGGTTTACGTTTAGGTTTTAGGGTTTAGGGTTTAGGGTTTTGGATTTAGGGTTTAGAGTTTATGGTTTATGGTTTAGGGCTTAGGGTTGATGGTTTAGGGTTGATGGGTTAGGGTTTAGGGTTTAGGGTTTATGGATTAGGATTTATGGTTTATGGTTTAGGGTTTAGGGTTTAGCGTTTAGGGTTTAGGGTTTAGGGTTAGGGTTATGGGTTTAGTGTTTGGGGTTTAGGGTTTAGGGTTTAGGGTTTAGAGTTTAGCGTTTAGGTTTTCAAGTTTAGGGTTTAGTGTTTAGGGTTTAGCGTTTAGGGTTTAGGGTTTATGGTTTAGGTTTTAGGGTTTAAGGTTTAGGGTTTACAATTTAGGGTTGAGGGTTTTTGGTTTGGGGTTTAGGGTTTATGGTTTAGGAATTAGGGTTAAGGGTTTAGGGTTTAGGAATTAGCATTCAGGGTTTAGGGTTTAGGGTTTAGGGTTTAGCTTTTAGGGTTTAGGGTTTATGATTTAGTATTTAGGGTTTAGGGATTAGCATTTAGGGTTTATGGTTTAGGTTTAGGGTTTAGGGATTAGGTTTTAGGGTTTGTGGTTTAGGGTTTAGGGTTTATTGTTTAGGGTTTATGGTTTAGTGTTTATGGTTAAGGTTTTAGGGTTTAGGGTTTACGATTAAAATTGTAGTGTTTAGTGTTTATGGTTGAGGATTTAGGGTTTAGGGTTTAGGGTTTAGGGTTTAGGGTTTAGGAATTAGGGTTTACATTTAGGGTTTAGGGTTTAGGGTTTAGGGTTTATGGTTTATGGTTTATGGTTTAGGGCTTAAGGTTGATGATTTAGGTTTGATGGGTTAGGGTTTAGGGTTTGGGGTTTATGGATTAGGGTTTATGGTTTATGGTTTAGGGTTTAGGGTTTAGGTTTTAGGGTTTAAGGTTAATGGTTTAGGGTTTAAGGTTTAGGGTTTAGGTTTTAGGGTTTAGGGTTTAGTGTTTAAGGTTTAGGGTTTTTAGGGTTTAGGCTTTAGGATTTAGACTTTAGGAGTTAGTGCTTAGGGTTTAGGGTTTAGGGTTTAGGGTTTATTGTATAGGGTTTAGGGTTTAGGGTTCAGGATTTAGAGTTTATGGTTTAGGGTTTAGGGATTAGGGTTTAGGGTTGAGGTTTTACGGTTTAAGGCTTAGGGTTTATGGTTTATGGTTTAGTGTTTAAGGTTAAGGGTAGACGGTTTAGGGTTTAGGGTTTAAGGTTATGGATTTTTAGGGTTTAGGGTTTATGATTTATGGTTTAGGCTTCAGTGATTAGGGTTTAGGGTTTAGGGCTTAGGGTTTAGTGTTTAGCGATTATGGTAAGGGGTTTAGGGTTTAGGGATTATGGTTTAGGGTTTAGGGTTTAGTGTTTATGGTTTATGGTTTATGGTTTAGGGTTTAGGGATTAGGGTTTAGGGTTTAAGGTTTAGGGTTTAGTATTTATGGTTTTTCTTTTTTGGTTTAGGGTCTAGGGTTTAGGGTTTATGGTTTAAGGTTTAGGGTTTAGGGTTTATGATTTAGGGTTTAGGGTTTATGATTTAGGGTTTAGGGTTTATGGATAGTGTTTAGTGTTTAGGGTTTAGGGTTTATGGATTGTGTTTAGTGTTTAGGGTTTAGGGTTTAGGGTTTATAGTTTAGGATTTAGGGTTTAGGGTTTATGGTTTATGGTTTAGGGTTTAGGGTTTAGAGTTTATGGTTTTTGATTTATGGTTTAGGGTATAGGGTTTAGGGATTGGGGTTTATGGTTAGGGTTTAGGGTTACAGGTTACAAGTTTAGGGTTTAGGGTTTAGTTTTTAGGGTTTAGGGTTTAGTTTTTAGGGTTTAAAGTTTTTGGTTTAGGGTTTAGGGTTTAGTGTTTAGGGTTTATGGTTTATGGTTTATGGTTTATGGTTTAGGGTTTAAGGTTTAGGGTTTGGGGTTTATGGTTAGGGTTACGGGTTTAGGGTTTGGGGTTTAGTGTTAGGGTTTAGGGTTAGGGTTTCAGATTTAGGGTTTAGGGTTTAGGGTAAAGGGTAAAGGGTTTAGGGTTTAGGGTTTAGGGTTTTTGAGTTATGGTTTATGGTTTATGGTTTAGGGTTTATGGTTTAGGGTTTGGGGTTTATGGTTAGGGTTACAGGTTTAGGGTTTGGGGTTTAGTGTTTAGGGTTTATGGTTTAGGGTTCAGGAATTAGGGTTTTATGGTTTAGGGTTTAGTGTTTAGTGTTTAGTTTTTAGGGTTTAGGGTTTAGGGTTTAGGATTTAGGGTTTAGGGTTTTTGGTTTATAGTTTATGGTTTATGGTTTAGGGTTTAGGGTTTATAGTTTAGGGTTTCAGGGATAGGGTTTACGGTTTATGGTTTAGGATTTAGGGTTTAGAGTTTTTGGTTTAGGGTTTAGGGTTTAGGGTTTAGGGTTTAGCGTTTAGGGTTTAGGGTTTACGATTTAGGGTTTATAGTTTAGGATTTAGGATTTATGGTTTATGGTTTGGGGTTTAGGGTTTAGGGTTTAGGGTTTAGGGTGTATGGTTTATGGTTTAGGGTTTACGGTTTTTGCTTTATGGTTTGGGGTTTAGGATTTAGGGTTTAGGGTTTAGGGTTTAGGGTTTATAGTTTATGGTTTAGGGTTTAGATTTTATGGTTGATGGTTTAGGTTTTAGTGTTTAGGGTTTAGGGTTTATGGTTTAGGATTTAGCGTTTAGGGTTTTTGTTTTAGGGTTTAGGGTTTAGGGTCTATAGTTTAGGGTTTAGGGTTTAGCGTTTAGGGTTTAGGGTTTATGGTTTAGGGTTTAGGGATTAGGTTTTAGTGTTTAAGGTTTATGGTTTATCATTTAGGGTTTAAGGTTTAGGGTTTAGGGTTTAGGTTTTAGGGTTTATCGTTTAGGGTTTAGGGTTTAGGATATAGTGTTTATGGTTTAGGGTTTAGGTTTTAGGGTTTAGGGTTTAGGGTTTAAGGTTTAGGGTTTTTAGGGTTTAGGGTTCAGGCTTTACGAATTAGGGTTTAGGGTTTAGGGTTTAGGGTTTATGGTTTATTGTATAGGGTTCAGGGTTTATGGTTTAGGATTTAGAGTTTAGGGTTTATGGTTTAAAGTTTAGTGTTTAAGGTTTAGTGTTTAGGGTTTAGGGTTGAAGTTTTATGGTTTAGGGCTTAGGGTTTATGGTTTAGGGTTTATGGTTTAGGGTTTAGGGTAGAGGGTTTAGGGTTTAGGGTTTAGGGTTTAAGGTTATGGGTTTTTAGGGTTTAGGGTTTAGGGTTTACGATTTATGGTTTAGGCTTTAGTGACTTGGGTTTAGGGTTAAGGGTTTATGGTTTAGGGTTTAGCGATTATGGTAAGGGGTTTACGGTTTAGGGATTATGGTTTATGGTTTAGGGTTTAGTGTTTAAGGTTTAGGGTTTAGGGTTTAGGGTTTTTAGGGTTTAGGCTTTAGGCTTTAGGCTTTAGGGATTAGGATTTAGGGTTTAGGGTTTAGGATTTATGGTTTATGGTTTTTTGTTAGGGTTTAGGGTTTATGGTTTATGGTTTAAGGTTTAGGGTTTAGGGTTTATGGTTTAGGGTTTGTGGTTTAGGGTTTAGGGTTTATGGATTAGGGTTTAGGGTTTAGTGTTTAGTGTTTAGAGTTTAGGGTTTAGGGTTTAGGGTTTAGGGTTTATAGTTTAGGATTTAGTGTTTAGGTTTTTAGGGTTTGGGGTTTAGGGTTTAGGGTTTAGGGTTTGGGGTTTATGGATTGTGGTTTATGGTTTAGGGTTTAATTTTTACGCTTTATGGATTAGGGTTTAGGGTTTACGATTTAGCATTAAGGGTTTAGGGTTTTTGGTTTATGGTTTAGGATTTATGGTTTAGGGTTTAGTGTTTAGGGTTTAGGGTTTAGTGTATAGGATTTAGGGTTTAGGGTTTAGGATTTATGGTTTATGGTTTATGGTTTATTTTTTATGGTTTATGGTTTATGGTTTATGGTTTAGGGTTTATTATTTAGGGTTTATGGTTTAGGGTTTATGTTTTAGGGTTTAGGGTTTAATGTTTAGGGTTTATGGTTTAGGATTTATTGTTTAGGGTTTAAGGTTTAGGTTTTAGGTTTATCGTTTAGGGTTTAGAGTTTAGGGTATAGTGTTTAGGGTGTAGGGTTTAGGGTTTAGTGTTTAGGGTTTAAGGTTTAGGGGTTTTAGGGTTTAAAGTTTAGGGTTTAGGCTTTAAGGATTAGTGTTTAGGGTTTATGGTTTAGGGTTTAGGGTTTATGTTTTAGGATTTATAGTTTTTGGGTTTTGGTTTATGATTTAGGGTTTATGGATTAGGGTTTAGGGTTTAGGGTTTTTGATTTAGGGTTTAGGGTTTAGGGTTAGGGTTATGGGTTTAGGGTTTTGGGTTTAGGGTTTAGAGTTTAGGGTTTAGGATTTCAAGTTTAGGGTTTAGGGTTTAGGATTTAGGGTTTCTGATTGAGGGTTTAGGGTTTTTGGTTTAGGGTTTAGGGTTTATGGTTTAGGAATTAGGGTAAGGGTTTAGGGTTTAGGAATTAGCATTTATGGTTTATGGTTTATGGTTTATGGTTTAGCTTTTAGGGTTTAGGGTTTATGACTTAGTGTTTAGGGTTTTTGGTTTAGGGATTAGCATTTAAGGTTTATGTTTATTGTTTATGGTTTATGGTTTATGGTTTAGGGTTTAGGGTTTAGTGTTTGTGTTTTAGGGTTTAGGATTTATTGTTTAGGGTTTATGGATTACGGTTTAGGATTTACAATTTATGATTTAGGGTTTAGGGTTTCTGGATTATGATTTAGGTTGTAGTGTTTAGTATTTATGTTTGAGGATTTAGGTTTTAGGGTTTAGGGTTTAGGGTTTAAGGTTTAGGGTTTATGGTTTATGGTTTAGGGTTTAGGGTTTATGGTTTCAGATTTAGGGTTTAGGGTTTTTGGTTTAGAGTTTATGGTTTATGGTTTAGGGTTTAGGGTTTAGAATTAGGGTTTAGGGTTTAGGGAATAGCATTTAGGGTTTAGGGTTTAGTGTTTATGGTTTATGGTTTATGGTTTGGGGTTTAGGTTTTAGGGTTTATCGTTTAGCGTTTAGGGTTTAGGGTATAGGGTTTAGGGTTTAGGTTTTAAGGTTTACAGTTTTTAGGGTTTAGGGTTCAGGCTTTAGGGATTAGTGTTTAGGGTTTAGGTTTTAGGGCTTAGGGATTTTGGTTTAGGGTTTAGGGTTTAGGGTTTATTGTTTAGGGTTTATGGATTAGGGTTTAGGGTTTACGATTTAAGATTTAGGGTTTAGGGTTTTTGGTTTATGGTTTAGGATTTATAGTTTAGGGTTTAGGGTTTGGGGTTTATTGTTTAGGGTTTATGGTTTATGGTTTATAGTTTTTGGTTTACGGTTTATGGTACAAGATTTATGGTTTAGGGTTTAGGGTTTAGGGTTTAGGGTTTAGGGTTTATGGTTTAGGGTTTATGATTTAGGGTTTATGGTTTAGAGTTTATGGTTTATTTTTTAGGGTTTAGGGTTTAGGGTTTTTTGGGTTTAGGGTTGAGGTTTTACTTTTTAGGGCTTAGGGTTTAGGGTTTATTGTTTATGGTTTAGGGTTTATGGTTTAGGGTTTAAGGTTTAGGGTATAGGGTTTAGGGTTTAGGGTTTCTGGTTTAAGGTTATGAGTTTTTAGGGTTTAGGGTTTAGGGTTTAGGGCTTAGGGCTTAGGGTTTAGGGTTTAGCGATTATGGTCTAGGGTTTAGGGGTTATGGTTTAGGGTTTAGCGTTTAGTGTTTAGGGTTTAGGGTTTAGGGCTTAGGGTTTAAGGTTTAGGGTTTTTAGGGTTTATGGTTTAGGCTTTAGGTATTAGGGTTTAGGGTTTATGGTTTATGGTTTATGGTTTAGGATTTAGGGTTTAGGATTTATGGTTTTTGGTTTTTGGTTTAGGGTTTAATGTTGATGGTTTAGGGTTTAGGGTTTAGGGTTTAGGGTTGATAGTTTACGGTTTAGGGTTTATGGATTAGGGTTTAGCTTTTAGGGTGTAGGTTTTAGGGTGTAGGGTATTGTGTTTAGGGTTTAGGGTTTAGGGTATAGTGTTTAGGTTTTAGGGTTTTTGGTTTATCATTTATGGTTTAGGGTTTATTTTTTAGGATTTAGGGTTTATGGTTTATGGTTTAGGGTTTACGTTTTAGGGATTATGGTTTATGGTTTTTGATTTAGGGTTTAGGGTTTGGGGTTTATGGTTAGGGTTACAGGTTTAGGGTTTGGGGTTTAGAGTTTAGGGTTTTAGGTTTAGGGTTCAGGGTTTATGAATTAGGGTTTAGGGTTTAAGGTTTAGGTTTTGGGTTTTAGAGTTTAGGGTTTAGGGTTTTTGGTTTATGGTTTAGGGTTTATGGTTCAGGGTTTATGGTTTAGGGTTTCGGGTTTAGGGTTTACGGTTTAGGGTTTATGGTTTATGGTTTAAGATTTAGGGTTTAGGGTTTATGGTTTATGGTTTGGGGTTTACGGTTTAGGGATTAGGGTTTATGGTTTTATATTTGGGGTTTAGGGTTTGGGGTTTATGGTTAGGGTTACTGGTTATGGGTTTGGGGTTTAGGGTTGAGGGTTTCAGGTTTAGGGTTTAGTGTTTAGGGTGTAAGGTTTAGGAATTAGGGTTTAGGGTTTAAGGTTTAGGGTTTAGGTTTTAGGGTTTAGGGTTTAGGGTTTAGGGTTTAGGGTTTCAGGTTTAGGGTTTAGGGTTTAGGAATTAGGGTTTATGGTTTAGGATTTAGGGTTTAAGGTTTAGGGTTTAGGTTTTAGGGTTTATGGTTTAGGGTTTTTGGTTTTTGGTTTATGGTTTGGGGTTTATGGTTCAGGGTTTCAGGTTTAGGGTTTACGATTTAGGGTTTATGGTTTAAGATTGAGGGTTTAGAGTGTTTGGTTTAGGGTTTAGGGTTTAGGGTTTAGGGTTAGGTTTTAGGGTTCAGGGTTCAAAGTTTAGGGTTTATGGTTTATGGTTTAAGGTTTAGGTTTTATGATTTAGGTTTTAGGGTTTAGGGTTAATGGTTTAGGGTTTATGGATTAGGGTTTAGGGTTTAGGGTTTAGTGCTTAGTGTTTAGGGTTTATGGTTTATAGTTTAGGATTTAGGGTTTAGTTTTTTAGGGTTTGGGGTTTAGGGTTTAGGGTTCAGGGTTTGGGGGTTATGGATTAGAGTTTATGGTTTACGGTTGAAGGTTTAGGGTTTAATTTTTAGGGTTTATGGATTAGGGTTTAGTGTTTACGATTTAGGATTTAGGGTTTAGGGTTTTTGGTTTATGGTTTAGGATTTATGGTTTATGGTTTAGGGTTTATGGTATAGGATTTAGGGTTTAGGGTTTAGGATTTAGGGTTTCTTGTTTATGGTTTATGGTTTGGGGTTTATGGTTTATGGTTTAGGATTTATGGTTTAGGGTTTAGGGTTTAGGGTTTAGAGTTTAGGATTTACGGTTTAGGATTTATGGTTTATGGTTTAGGGTTTAGGGTTTGTTATTTAGGTTTTATGGTTTAGGGTTTATGGTTTATGGTTTAGGGTTTATGTTTTAGAGTTTAGGGTTTAAAGTTTAGGGTTCATGGTTTATGGTTTAGGTTTTATGTTTTAGAGTTTAGGGTTTAAAGTTTGGGGTTTAGGGTTTAGGGTTTAGGGTTTAGGGTTTAAGGTTTAGGAATTAGGGTTTAGGGTTTAGTGTTGAAGGTTTAGGGTTTAGGGTTTTTGGTTTATGGTTTAAGGTTTAGTGTTTCAGGTTTAAGGTTTAGGAATTAGGGTTTAGGGTTTAAGGTTTAGGGTTTAGGTTTTAGGGTTTACGGTTTAGGCTTTTTGGTTTAGGGTTTAGGGTTTAGGGTTTAGGGTTCAGGGTTCAGGTTTAGGCTTTCAGGTTTAGGGTTTCAGGTTTAGGGTTTATGGTTTATGGTTTAAGATTTAGGGTTTAGAGTGTTTGGTTTAGGGTTTAGGGTTTAGGGTTTATGGTTTATGGTTTAGGGTTTAGGGTTTATGGTTTAGGGTTTAGGATTTAGGATTTAGGGTTTAGGATTTAGGGTTCAGGGTTTAGGGTTTATGGTTTAAGGTTTATGGTTTATGGTTTATGATTTAGGTTTTAGGGTTTAGGCTTGATGGCTTAGGGTTTAGGGTTTATGGATTAGGGTTTAGGGTTTAGTGTTTAGTGTTTAGGGTTTAAGGTTTAGGGTTTATGGTTTATAGTTTAGGATTTAGGGTTTAGGTTTTTAGGGTTTGGGGTTTAGGGTTTATGGTTCAGGGTTTGGGGTTTATGGATTAGGGTTTATGGTTTAAGGTTTAGGGTTTAATTTTTAGGGTTTATGGATTTAGGGTTTAGGGTTTAGGCTTTTGGATTTAGGGTTTATGGTTTATGGTTTAGGGTTTATTATTTAGCGTTTATGGTTTATGGTTTAGGATTTATGGTTTAGGGTCTAGGGTTTAGGGTTTAGAGTTTAGGATTTAGGGTTTAGGGTTTAAGATTTATGGTTTATGGTTTATGGTTTAGGGTTTAGGGTTTATTATTTAGGGTTTATGGTTTATGGTTTATGGTTTATGGTTTATGTTTTAGAGTTAGGGTTTAAAGTTTAGGGTTCATGGTTTATGGTTTAGGGTTTTGGGTTTATGGTTTATGGTTTAAGGTTTAGGGTTTAGAGTTTAGGGTTTAGGGTTTAGGGTTTATAGTTTAAGGTTAAGGGTTAAGCATTTAGGGTTTACGGTTTATGGTTTATGGTTTATGGTTTAAGGTTTAGGGTTTATGGTTTAGGGTTTATGGTTTATGGTTTAAGGTTTAGGGTTTAGTATTTAGGGTTTAGGCTGTAGGGTTTAGGGTTTAGGGTTTAGGGTTTTTATGGTTTAGGGTTGAGGTTTTAGGGTTTAGGGCTTAGGGCTTAGGATTTAGGGTTTAGGGTTTAGGGTTAAGTTTTAGGGTTTATGGTTTATGTTTATGCTTTAGGGTTTAGGGTTTAGGATTTAGGGTTTAGGGTTTGTGGTTTAGGGTTGAGGGTTTATAGTTTAGGGCTTAGGGTTTAGTGTTTAGTCTTTAGGGTTTAGGTTTTAGGGTTTATAGTTTAGGATTTAGGGTTTAGGTTTTTAGGGTTTGGGGTGTAGGGTTTAGGGTTTGGCGTTTATGGATTAGGGTTTATGGTTTATCGTTTATGGTTTATTGTTTAGGGTTTAATTTTTAGGATTTATGGATTATGGTTTAGGGTTTATGATTTAGGATTTATGGATTAGGGTTTAGGGTTTACACTTTAGGATTTAGGGTTTAGGGTTTTTGGTTTGTGGTTTAGGATTTATGGTTTCTGGTTTAGGGTTTAAGGTTTAGGGTTTAGGGTTTAGGATTTAGGGTTTAGGATTTAGGGTTTATGGTTTAGGGTTTAGGGTTTATTATTTAGGGTTTATGGTTTATGGTTTAGGATTTATGGTTTAGGGTTTAGGGTTTAGGGTTTAGGATTTAGGGTTTATGGTTTAGGGTTTAGGGTTTATTATTTAGGGTTTATGGTTTATGGTTTAGGATTTATGGTTTAGGGTTTAGGGTTTAAGGTTTAGGGTATAGGATTTAGGGTTTAGGGTTTAGGATTTAGGGTTTAAGGTTTGGGGTTTATTATTTATGGTTTATGGTTTATGGTTTAGGGTTTATGTTTTAGGGTTTAGGGTTTAAAGTTTAGGGTTTGTGGTTTAGGGTTTAGAGTTTAGGGTATAGTGTTTAGGGTTTAGGGTTTAGGGTTTAATGTTTAGGGTTTTTAGGGTTTAGGCTTTAGGCTTTAAGGATTAGTGTTTAGGGTTTATGGTTTATGGTTTAGGGTTTATAGTTTTTGGTTTACGGTTTATGGTTTAGGGTTTATGGATTAGGGTTTAGGGTTTAGGGTTTAGCGTTTAGGGTTTAGGGTTTTTTCTTTAGGGTTTATGGTTAGGGTTATGGGTTTAGTGTTTGGGGTTTAGGGTTTAGGGTTGAGGGTTTTTGGTTTGGGGTTTAGGGTTTATGGTTTAGGAATTAGGGTTAAGGGTTTAGGGTTTAGGAATTAACATTCAGGGTTTAGGGTTTAGGGTTTAGGGTTTATGATTTAGGATTTAGGGTTTAGGGATTAGCATTTTGGGTTTATGGTTTATGGTTTATGGTTTAAGTTTAGGGTTTAGGAATTAGGGTTTAGGGTTTGTGGTTTAGGGTTTATTGTTTAGGGTTTATGGTTTAGTGTTTATGGTTAAGTTTTTAGGGTTTAGGGTTTACGATTTAAATTGCAGTGTTTAGTGTTTATAGTTGAGGGTTTAGGGTTTAGGGTTTAGGGTTTAGGAATTAGGGTTTACGTTTAGGGTTTAGGGTTTTGGATTTAGGGTTTAGGGTTTATGGTTTATGGTTTAGGGCTTAGGGTTGATGGTTTAGGTTTGATGGGTTAGGGTTGATGATTTAGGGTTTATGGATTAGGGTTTATGGTTTATGGTTTATGGTTTATGGTTTAGGTTTTAGGGTTTAAGGTTAATGGTTTAGGGTTTAAGGTTTAGGGTTTAGGGTTTAGGTTTTAGGGTTTAGGGTTTAGGGTTTAGTGTTTAAGGTTTAGGGTTTTTAGGGTTTAGGCTTTAGGATTTAGACTTTAGGAATTAGTGCTTAGGGTTTAGGGTTTAGGGTTTAGGGTTTATGGTTTATTGTATAGGGTTTAGGGCTTAGGGTTCAAGATTTAGAGTTTAGGGTTTAGGGTTTAGGGATTAGGGTTTAGGGTTGAGGTTTTACGGTTTAGGGCTTAGTGTTTATGGTTTATGGTTTATGGTTTAGGGTTTAAGGTTTAGGGTAGACGGTTTAAGGTTTAGGGTTTAAGGTTATGGATTTTTAGGGTTTAGGGTTTACGATTTATGGTTTAGGCTTCAGTGATTAGGGTTTAGGGTTAAGGGTTTATGGTTTATGGTTTAGGGCTTATGGTTTAGTGTTTAGCGATTATGGTAAGGGGTTTAGGGTTTAGGGATTATGGTTTAGGGTTTAGGGTTTAGTGTTTATGGTTTATGGTTTAGGGTTTAGGGATTAGGGTTTAGGGTTTAAGGTTTAGGGTTTTTAGGGTTTACGCTTTAGGCTTTAGGGATTAGGGTTTGGGGTTTAGGGTTTAGTATTTATGGTTTTTGGTTTTTGGTTTAGGGTCTAGGGTTTAGGGTTTATGGTTGAAGGTTTAGCATTTAGGGTTTATGATTTAGGGTTTAGGGTTAAGGGTTTATGGATAGTGTTTAGTGTTTAGGGTTTAGGGTTTATGGATTGTGTTTAGTGTTTAGGGTTTAGGGTTTAGGGTTTATAGTTTAGGATTTAGGGTTTAGGGTTTATGTTTTACGGTTTAGGGTTTAGAGTTTATGGTTTTTGATTTATGGTTTAGGGTATAGGGTTTAGGGAATGGGGTTTATGGTTAGGGTTACGGGTTACGGGTTACGGGTTTAGGGTTTCAGGTTTAGGGTTTAGGGGTTAGTTTTTAGGGTTTAAAGTTTTTGGTTTAGGGTTTAGGGTTTAGGATTTAGTGTTTAGGGTTTATAGTTTAGGATGAAGGGTTTAGGGTTTAGGGTTTAGTGTTTAGGGTTTAGGGTTTAGGGTTTAGGGTTTGGGGTTTATGGTTAGGGTTACGGGTTTAGGGTTTGGGGTTTAGTGTTAGGGTTTAGGGTTAGGGTTTCAGATTTAGGGTTTAGGGTTTAGGGTAAAGGGTAAAGGGTTTAGGGTTTAGGGTTTAGCATTTAGGGTTTAGGGTTTTTGAGTTATGGTTTATGGTTTAGGGTTTATAGTTTAGGATTTAGGGTTTAGGGTTTAGGGTTTAGGGTTTACGGTTTAGGGTTTATGGTTTTTGATTTATGGTTTATGGTTTATGGTTTATGGTTTATGGTTTAGGATTTAGCGTTTAGGGTTTTTGGTTTAGGGTTTATGGTTTAGGGTCTATAGTTTAGGGTTTAGGGTTTAGCGTTTAGGGTTTAGGGTTTATGGTTTAGGGTTTAGGTTTTAATGTTTAAGGTTTAGGGTTTAGGGTTTAGGGTTTAGGGTTTAGGTTTTAGGGTTTATCATTTAGGGTTTAGGGTTTAGGATATAGTGTTTAGGGTTTAGGGTTTAGGGTTTAGTGTTTAAGGTTTAGGGTTTTTAGGGTTTAGGGTTTAGGCTTTACGAATTAGAGTTTAGGGTTTAGGGTTTAGGGCTTAGAGTTTATGGTTTATTGTATATGGTTTAGGGTTTATGGTTTAGGATTTAGAGTTTAGGGTTTATGGTTTAAAGTTTAGTGTTTAAGGTTTAGTGTTTAGGGTTTAGGGTTGAAGTTTTACGGTTTAGGGCTTAGGTTTTATGGTTTAGGGTTTAGGGTTTAGGGTAGAGGGTTGAGGGTTTAGGGTTTAGGGTTTAGGGTTTAGGGTTTACGATTTATGGTTTAGGCTTTAGTGACTAGGGTTTAGGGTTAAGGGTTTATAGTTTAGGGTTTAACGATTATGGTAAGGGGTTTACGGTTTAGGGATTATGGTTTAGGGTTTAGGGTTTAGTGTTTAAGGTTTAGGGTTTAAGGTTTAGGGTTTAGGGTTTATGGATTAGGGTTTAGGTTTTAAGGTTTAGGGTGTTTAGGGTTTAGGGTTTAGGGTTTAGGCTTTAGGGATTAGGGTTTAGGGTTTAGGGTTTAGGGTTTAGGATTTTTGGTTTATGGTTTAAGGTTTAGGGTTTAGGGTTTATGGTTTAGGGTATAGGGTTTAGGGTCCATGGTTTAGGGTTTAGGGTTTATGGATTAGGGTTTAAGGTTTAGCGTTTAGTGTTTAGAGTTTAGGGTTTAGGGTTTAGGGTTTAGGGTTTATAGTTGAGGATTTAGGGTTTAGGTTTTTAGGGTTTGGGGTTTAGGGTTTAGGGTTTGGGGTTTATGGATTGTGGTTTAGGGTTTAATTTTTAGGCTTTATGGATTAGGGTTTAGGGTTTACGATTTAGCATTAAGGGTTTAGGGTTTTTGGTTTATGGTTTAGGATTTATGGTTTAGGGTTTAGTGTTTAGGGTTTAGGGTTTAGGGTATAGGATTTAGGGTTTAGGGTTTAGGATTTATGGTTTATGGTTTATTGTTTAGGGTTTATGGTTTAGGGTTTAGGGTTTATTATTTAGGGTTTATGGTTTAGGGTTTATGTTTTAGGGTTTAAAGTTTAGGGTTTATGGTTTAGGATTTAGGGTTTATGCTTTAAGGTTTAAGTTTTAGGTTTAGAGTTTAGGGTATAGTGTTTAGGGTGTAGGGTTTAGGGTTTAAAGTTTAGGGTTTAGGGTTTAGGATTTAGGGTTTAAGGTTTAGGTTTTAGATTGATCGTTTAGGGTTTAGAGTTTAGGGTATAGTGTTTAGGGTGTAGGGTTTAAGGTTTAGGGGTTTTAGGATTTAAGGTTTAGGGTTTAGGCTTTAAGGATTAGTGTTTAGGGTTTATGGTTTAGGGTTTAGGGTTTATGGTTTAGGATTTATAGTTTTTCTGTTTTGGTTTATGATTTAGGGTTTATGGATTAGGGTTTAGGGTTTAGCATTTTGATTTAGGGTTTAGGGTTTAGGGTTTAGGATTTCAAGTTTAGGGTTTAGGGTTTAGGGTTTAGGGTTTAGCTTTTAGGGTTTAGGGTTTAGGGTTTCCGATTGAGGGTTTAGGGTTTTTGGTTTAGGTTTTATGGTTTAGGAATTAGGGTTAAGGTTTTAGGGTTTAGGAATTAGCATTTATGGTTTATGGTTTATGGTTTATGGTTTAGGGTTTAGGGTTTAGTTTTTAGGGTTTAGGGTTTACGACTTAGTGTTTAGGGTTTTTGGTTTAGGGATTAGCATTTAGGGTTTATGTTTATTGTTTATGGTTTAGGGTTTAGGGTTTAGTGTTTGTGTTTTAGGGTTTAGGATTTATTGTTTAGGGTTTATGGATTACGGTTTAGGATTTAAAATTTATGATTTAGGGTTTAGGGTTTCTGGATTATGGTTTAGGGTTTAAGGTTTAGGATTTAGGGTTAATGGTTTAGTGTTTATGGTTTAGTGTTTATGGTTTAGGTTTTAGGTTTTAGGGTTTAGGGTTTATGATTTAGGTTGTAGTGTTTAGTATTTATGTTTGAGGATTTAGGTTTTAGGGTTTAGGGTTTAGGGTTTAGGGTTTAAGGTTTAGGGTTTATGGTTTATGGTTTAGGGTTTAGGGTTTATGGTTTCAGATTTAGGGTTTAGGGTTGTTGGTTTAGAGTTTATGGTTTAT
Organism: Cunninghamia lanceolata; assembly: GCA_027924645.1. Classification (NCBI taxonomy): domain Eukaryota; kingdom Viridiplantae; phylum Streptophyta; class Pinopsida; order Cupressales; family Cupressaceae; genus Cunninghamia; species Cunninghamia lanceolata. The sequence goes on along the minus strand of BSBN01001197.1, from coordinate 1,464,436 downwards.
GGTTTATGGTTTAGGGTTTAGGGTTTAGGGAATAGAATTAGGGTTTAGGGTTTAGGGAATAGCATTTAGGGTTTAGGGTTTAGTGTTTATGGTTTATGGTTTATGGTTTGGGGTTTAGGTTTTAGGGTTTATCGTTTAGGGTATAGGGTATAGGGTATAGGGTTTAGGTTTTAAGGTTTGCAGTTTTTAGGGTTTAGCGTTTAGGCTTTAGGCTTTAGGCTTTAGGGATTAGTGTTTAGGGTTTAGGTTTTAGGGCTTAGGGATTATGGTTTAGGGTTTAGGGTTTAGGGTTTAGGGATTAGTGTTTATGGTTTATGGTTAATGGTTTAGGATTTAGGGTTTAGGGTTTATTGTTTAGGGTTTATGGATTAGGGTTTAGGGTTTAGTGTTTACGATTTAGGATTTAGGGTTTAGGGTTTTTGGTTTATGGTTTAGGGTTTATGGTTTAGGGTTTAGGGTTTTTGGTTTATGGTTTACGGTTTATGGTTTAGGATTTAGGGTTTAGGATTTAGGGTTTATGGTTTATGGCTTATGGTTTAGGGTTTATGATTTAGGGTTTAGGGTTTAGGGTTTATGGTTTATTTTTTAGGGTTTAGGGTTTAGGGTTTTTTGGGTTTAGGGTTGAGGTTTTACTATTTAGGGCTTAGGGTTTAGGGTTTATTGTTTATGGTTTAGGGTTTAAGGTTTAGGGTATAGGGTTTAGGGTTTAGGGTTTCTGGTTTAAGGTTATGAGTTTTTAGGGTTTAGGGTTTAGGGATTAGGGCTTAGGGTTTAGGGTTTAGCGATTATGGTCTAGGGTTTAGGGGTTTGGTTTAGGGTTTAGCGTTTAGTGTTTAGGGTTTAGGGCTTAGGGCTTAGGGTTTAAGGTTTAGGGTTTTTAGGGTTTATGGTTTAGGCTTTAGGTATTAGGGTTTAGGGTTTATGGTTTAGGATTTAGGGTTTAGGATTTATGGTTTTTGGTTTTGTTTTTAGGGTTTAATGTTGATGGTTTAGGGTTTAGGGTTGATAGTTTACGGTTTAGGGTTTATGGATTAGGGTTGAGGGTTTAGCTTTTAGGTTGTAGGTTTTAGGGTGTAGGGTATAGTGTTTAGGGTTTAGGGTTTAGGGTATAGTGTTTAGGGTTTAGGGTTTTTGGTTTATGGTTTATGGTTTATTTTTTAGGATTTAGGGTTTATGGTGTAGGCTTTAGGGTTTACGGTTTAGGGATTATGGTTTATGGTTTTTGATTTAGGGTTTAGGGTTTGGCGTTTATGGTTAGGGTTACAGGTTTTGGGTTTGGGGTTTAGGCTTTAGGATTCAGGGTTTATGAATTAGGGTTTAGGGTTTAGGGTTTAAGGTTTAGGTTTTAGGTTTTAGAGTTTAGGGTTTAGGGTTTTTGGTTTAGGGTTTAGGGTTTAGGTTTTATGGTTCAGGGTTTATGGTTTAGGGTTTCGGGTTTCAGGGTTAGGGTTTATGGTTTATGGTTTAAGATTTAGGGTTTAGAGTGTTTGGTTTAGGGTTTAGGGTTTAAGGTTTAGGGTTTAGGGTTTAGGGTTTATGATTTAGGGTTTAGGGTTTATGGATTAGGGTTTAGGGTTTATGGTTTACGGTTTAGGGTTTATGGATTAGGGTTTAGCGTTTAGGGTGTAGGGTTTATGGTTTAGGGTTTATAGTTTAGGATTTAGGGTTTATGGTTTAGGGTTTACAGTTTAGGGATTAGGGTTTATGGTTTTATATTTAGTGTTTAGGGTTTGGGGTTTATGGTTAGCGTTACGGGTTATGGGTTTGGGGTTTGGGGTTTAGGGTTGAGGGTTTCAGGTTTAGGGTTTAGTGTTTAGGATTTAGGGTTTAGGGTTTGGGGTCTAGGGTTTAGGGTTTAGGGTTTAGGTTTTACTATTTAGGGCTTACGGTTTAGGGTTTATTGTTTATGGTTTAGGGTTTAAGGTTTAGGGTATAGGGTTTAGGGTTTAGGGTTTCTGGTTTAAGGTTATGAGTTTTTAGGGTTTAGGGTTTAGGGATTAGGGCTTAGGGTTTAGGGTTTAGCGATTATGGTCTAGGGTTTAGGGGTTTGGTTTAGGGTTTAGCGTTTAGTGTTTAGGGTTTAGGGTTTAGGGCTTAGGGTTTAAGGTTTAGGGTTTTTAGGGTTTATGGTTTAGGCTTTAGGTATTAGGGTTTAGGGTTTATGGTTTAGGATTTAGGGTTTAGGATTTATGGTTTTTGGTTTTGTTTTTAGGGTTTAATGTTGATGGTTTAGGGTTTAGGGTTTAGGGTTTAGGGTTGATAGTTTACGGTTTAGGGTTTATGGATTAGGGTTGAGGGTTTAGCTTTTAGGTTGTAGGGTTTAGGGTGTAGGGTATAGTGTTTAGGGTTTAGGGTTTTTGGTTTATGGTTTATGGTTTAGGGTTTATTTTTTAGGATTTAGGGTTTATGGTGTAGGCTTTAGGGTTTACGGTTTAGGGATTATGGTTTATGGTTTTTGATTAAGGGGTTTAGGGTTTGGCGTTTATGGTTAGGGTTACAGGTTTTGGGTTTGGGGTTTAGGCTTTAGGATTCAGGGTTTATGAATTAGGGTTTAGGGTTTAGGGTTTAAGGTTTAGGTTTTAGGTTTTAGAGTTTAGGGTTTAGGGTTTTTGGTTTAGGGTTTAGGGTTTAGGGTTTAGGGTTCAGGGTTTATGGTTTAGGGTTTCGGGTTTCAGGGTTAGGGTTTATGGTTTATGGTTTAAGATTTAGGGTTTAGAGTGTTTGGTTTAGGGTTTAGGGTTTAAGGTTTAGGGTTTAGGGTTTAGGGTTTATGATTTAGGGTTTAGGGTTTATGGATTAGGGTTTAGGGTTTATGGTTTACGGTTTAGGGTTTATGGATTAGGGTTTAGCGTTTAGGGTGTAGGGTTTATGGTTTAGGGTTTATAGTTTAGGATTTAGGGTTTATGGTTTAGGGTTTACAGTTTAGGGATTAGGGTTTATGGTTTTATATTTAGTGTTTAGGGTTTGGGGTTTATGGTTAGCGTTACGGGTTATGGGTTTGGGGTTTGGGGTTTAGGGTTGAGGGTTTCAGGTTTAGGGTTTAGTGTTTAGGATGTAAGGTTTAGGAATTAGGGTTTAGAGTTGAAGGTTTAGGGTTTAGGGTTTAGTGTTTCAGGTTTAGGGTTTAGGGTTTAGGGTTTAGGAATTAGGGTTTAGGGTTTAGGGTTTAGGGTTTAAAGTTTAGGGTTTAGGTTTTAGGGTTTATGGTTTATGGTTTATGGTTTTTGGTTTATGGTTTGGGTTTTATGGTTCAGGGTTTATGGTTTAGGGTTTTAGGTTTAGGGTTTAGGGTTTATGGTTTAAGATTTAGGGTTTAGAGTGTTTGGTTTAGGGTTTAGGGTTTAGGATTTATTGTTTAGGGTTTAGGGTTCAGGGTTCAGAGTTTAGGGTTTATGGTTTAGGGTTTATGATTTAGGTTTTAGGGTTTAGGGTTAATGGTTTAGGGTTTATTGATTAGGGTTTAGGGTTTAGGGTTTAGTGTTTAGTGTTTAGGGTTTATGTTTTATAGTTTAGGATTTAGGGTTTAGTTTTTTAGGGTTTGGGGTTTAGGGTTTAGGGTTCAGGGTTTTGGGGTTATGGATTAGAGTTTATGGTTTATGGTTTAAGGTTTAGGGTTTAATTTTTAGGGTTTATGGATTAGGGTTTATGGTTTACGATTTAGGATTTAGGGTTTAGGGTTTTTGGTTTATGGTTTAGGATTTATGGTTTAGGGTTTAGGGTTTAGGGTATAGGATTTAGGGTTTAGGGTTTAGGATTTAGGGTTTCTTGTTTATGGTTTATGGTTTAGGGTTTATTATTTAGGGTTTATGGTTTATGGTTTAGGATTTATGGTTTATGGTTTAGGGTTTAGGGTTTAGAGTTTAGGATTTAGGGTTTAGGATTTATGGTTTATGGTTTATGGTTTATGGTTTATTATTTAGGGTTTAGGGTTTAGGGTTTAGGGTTTATGTTTTAGAGTTTAGGGTTTAAAGTTTAGGGTTTATGGTTTATGGTTTATGGTTTAGGGTTTATGTTTTAGAGTTTAGGGTTTAAAGTTTAGGGTTCATGGTTTATGGTGTATGGTTTAGGGTTTATGTTTTAGGATTTAGGGTTTAGGGTTTAGGGTTTATGGTTTAAGGTTTAGGGTTTAGGGTTTAGGGTTTAGAGTTTATGGTTTAGGGTTTAGGTTTTATACTTTAAGGTTAAGGGTTTAGGGTTTATGGTTTAAGGTTTAGAGTTTAGTATTAAGGTTTAGCCTGTAGGGTTTAGGGTTTAGGGTTTTTATGGTTTAGGGTTGAGGTTTTAGGGTTTAGGGCTTAGGGCTTAGGATTTAGGGGTTAGGGTTTAGGGTTAAGGTTTTAGGGTTTATAGTTTATGTTTATGGTTTAGGGTTTATGGTTTAGGATTTAGGGTTTAGGGTTTGTGGTTTAGGGTTGAGGGTTTATAGTTTAGGGTTTAGGGTTTAGTGTTTAGTGTTTAGGGTTTAGGGTTTATAGTTTAGGATTTAGGTTTAGGTTTTTAGGGTTTGGGGTGTAGGGTTTAGGGTTTACGGCTTATGGATTAGGGTTTATGGTTTATGGTTTAGGGTTTATGGATTAGGTTTTAGGGTTTACGATTTAGGATTTAGGGTTTAGGATTTTTGGTTTGCGGTTTAGGATTTAGGGTTTAGGGTTTAGGGTTTAGGGTTTAGGATTTAGGGTTTAGGGTTTAGGATTTAGGTTTTAGGGTTTAGGATTTATGGTTTATGGTTTAGGGTTTATTATTTAGGGTTTATGGTTTATGGTTTAGGATTTATGGTTTAGGGTTTAGGGTATAGGATTTAGGGTTTAGGATTTATGGTTTAAGGTTTAGGGTTCAGGATTTATTATTTAAGGTTTATGGTTTAGGGTTTAGGGTTTAGAGTTTAGGGTTTAGGGTTTAAAGTTTAGGGTGTGTGGTTTAGGGTTTAGGTTTTAGGGTTATTGTTTAGGGTTTAGAGTTTAGGGTATAGTGTTTAGGGTTTAGGGTTTAGGGTTTAGGGTTGAGGGTTTAAGGTTTACGGTTTTTAGGTTTTATGGTTTAGGGTTTAGGCTTTAAGGATTAGTGTTTAGGGTTTATGGTTTATGGTTTATGGTTTAGGATTTATAGTTTTTGGTTTACGGTTTATGGTTTAGGGTTTAGGGTTTAGCGTTTAGGGTTTAGGGTTTAGGGTTTATGGTTACGGTTATGGGTTTAGTGTTTGGGGTTTAGGGTTTAGGGTTTAGAGTTTAGCGTTTAGGTTTTCAAGTTTAGGGTTTAGGGTTTATGGTTTAGCTTTTAGGGTTTACGATTTAGGGTTTAGGGTTTAGGGTTTAGGGTTTAGGAATTAGGGTTAAGGGTTTAGGGTTTAGGAATTAGCATTCAGTGTTTAGGGTTTAGGGTTTAGGGTTTACCTTTTAGGGTTTAGGGTTTAGAGTTTACGATTTAGGGTTTAGGGTTTAGGGATTTGCATTTAGGGTTTATGGTTTATGGTTTATGGTTTAGGGATTAGGGTTTAGGGTTTTTGGTTTAGGGTTTAGGGTTTATTGTTTAGGGTTTATGGATTAGGGTTTAGTGGTTATGGTTAAGGTTTTCTGGTTCAGGGTTTATGATTTAAATTGTAGTGTTTAGGATTTATGGTTGAGGATTTAGGGTTTATGATTTAGGGTTTAGGGGTTAGGAATTAGGGTTTACGTTTGGGGTTTAGGGTTTAGGGTTTTGGATTTAGGGTTTAGGGTTTATGGTTTATGGTTTAGGGCTTAGGGTTAATGGTTTAGGGTTGATGGGTTAGGGTTTAGGGTTTAGGGTTTATGGATTAGGGTTTAGGGTTTATGGTTTATGGTTTATGGTTTATTGTTTAGGGTTTATGGTTTAGGATTTTTGGTTTAGGGTTTTTTCTTTAGGGTTTATGGTTTATGGTTTGGGGTTTATGGTTTAGGGTTTACGGTTTAGTGTTTAGGGTTTAGCATTTATGGTTTATGGTTTAGGGTTTCGGGTTTATGGTTTAGGATTAAGGGTTTAGGGTTTAGGATTTAGGGTTTATGGTTTATTGTTTATGGTTTACGGTTTAGGGATTAGGGTTTATGGTTTTTGATTTAGGGTTTAGGGTTTAGGGTTTATGGTTTAAGGTTTTGGGTTTAGTATTTAGGGTTTAGGCTGTAGGGTTTAGGGTTTAGGGTTTTTATGGTTTAGGGTTGAGGTTTTAGGGTTTAGGGCTTAGGGCTTAGGATTTAGGGTTTAGGGTTTAGGGTTAAGTTTTAGGGTTTATGGTTTATGTTTATGGTTTAGGGTTTATGGTTTAGGATTTAGGGTTTAGGGTTTGTGGTTTAGGGTTGAGGGTTTATAGTTTAGGGCTTAGGGTTTAGTGTTTAGTGTTTAGTGTTTAGGGTTTAGTGTTTATAGTTTAGGATTTAGGTTTAGGTTTTTAGGGTTTGGGGTGTAGGGTTTACGGTTTACGGTTTATGGATTAGGGTTTATGGTTTATGGTTTAGGGTTTATGGATTAGGTTTTAGGGTTTACGATTTAGGATTTAGGGTTTAGGGTTTTTGGTTTGCGGTTTAGGATTTAGGGTTTAGGGTTTAGGGTTTAGGATTTAGGGTTTAGGGTTTAGGGTTTATTATTTAGGGTTTATGGTTTATGGTTTAGGATTTATGGTTTAGGGTTTAGGGTTTAGGATTTAGGGTTTAAGGTTTAGGGTTTAGGATTTATTATTTAAGGTTTATGGTTTATGGTTTAGGGTTTAGAGTTTAGGGTTTAGGGTTTAAAGTTTAGGGTGTGTGGTTTAGGGTTTAGGTTTTAGGGTTATTGTTTAGGGTTTAGAGTTTAGGGTATAGGGTTTAGGGTTTAGGGTTTAGGGTTTAGGGTTGAGGGTTTAAGGTTTAGGGTTTTTAGGTTTTAGGGTTTAGGGTTTAGGCTTTAAGGATTAGTGTTTAGGGTTTATGGTTTATGGTTTATGGTTTAGGATTTATAGTTTTTGGTTTACAGTTTATGGTTTAGGGTTTATGGATTAGGGTTTATGGTTTAGCGTTTAGGGTTTAGGGTTTAGGGTTTAGGGTTAGGGTTATGGGTTTAGTGTTTGGGGTTTAGGGTTTAGGGTTTAGAGTTTAGCGTTTAGGTTTTCAAGTTTAGGGTTTAGGGTTTAGGGTTTAGCTTTTAGGGTTTAGCGTTTATGGTTTAGCTTTTAGGGTTTAAGGTTTAGGGTTTACGATTTAGGTTTTTGGTTTCGGGTTTAGGTTTCAGGGTTTAGGAATTAGGGTTAAGGGTTTAGGGTTTAGGAATTAGCATTCAATGTTTAGAGTTTAGGGTTTAGGGTGTAGGGTTTACCTTTTAGGGTTTAGGGTTTAGAGTTTAGGGTTTAGGGTTTAGGGTTTAGGGATTTGCATTTAGGGTTTACGGTTTATGGTTTATGGTTTATGGTTTAGGGATTAGGGTTTACGGTTTAGGGTTTAGCAATTAGGAATTAGGGTTTACGTTTAGGTTTTAGGGTTTAGGGTTTAGCGTTTTGGATTTAGGGTTTAGAGTTTATGGTTTATGGTTTAGGGCTTAGGGTTGATGGTTTAGGGTTGATGGGTTAGGGTTTAGGGTTTAGGGTTTATGGATTAGGATTTATGGTTTATGGTTTAGGGTTTAGGGTTTAGCGTTTAGGGTTTAGGGTTTAGGGTTTTTGATTTAGGGTTTAGGGTTTAGGGTTTATGGTTAGGGTTATGGGTTTAGTGTTTGGGGTTTAGGGTTTAGGGTTTAGGGTTTAGAGTTTAGCGTTTAGGTTTTCAAGTTTAGGGTTTAGTGTTTAGGGTTTAGCGTTTAGGGTTTAGGGTTTATGGTTTAGCTTTTAGGGTTTAAGGTTTAGGGTTTACGATTTAGGGTTGAGGGTTTTTGGTTTGGGGTTTAGGGTTTATGGTTTAGGAATTAGGGTTAAGGGTTTAGGGTTTAGGAATTAGCATTCAGGGTTTAGGGTTTAGGGTTTAGGGTTTAGCTTTTAGGGTTTAGGGTTTATGATTTAGGATTTAGGGTTTAGGGATTAGCATTTAGGGTTTATGGTTTAGGTTTAGGGTTTAGGGATTAGGTTTTAGGGTTTGTGGTTTAGGGTTTAGGGTTTATTGTTTAGGGTTTATGGTTTAGTGTTTATGGTTAAGGTTTTAGGGTTTAGGGTTTACGATTAAAATTGCAGTGTTTAGTGTTTATGGTTGAGGATTTAGGGTTTAGGGTTTAGGGTTTAGGGTTTAGGAATTAGGGTTTACATTTAGGGTTTAGGGTTTAAGGTTTATGGTTTATGGTTTATGGTTTAGGGCTTAAGGTTGATGATTTAGGTTTGATGGGTTAGGGTTTAGGGTTTGGGGTTTATGGATTAGGGTTTATGGTTTATGGTTTAGGGTTTAGGTTTTAGGGTTTAAGGTTAATGGTTTAGGGTTTAAGGTTTAGGGTTTAGGTTTTAGGGTTTAGGGTTTAGGGTTTAGTGTTTAAGGTTTAGGGTTTTTAGGGTTTAGGCTTTAGGATTTAGACTTTAAGAGTTAGTGCTTAGGGTTTAGGGTTTAGGGTTTAGGGTTTATTGTATAGGGTTTAGGGTTTAGGGTTCAAGATTTAGAGTTTAGGGTTTAGGGTTTAGGGATTAGGGTTTAGGGTTGAGGTTTTACGGTTTAGGGCTTAGGGTTTATGGTTTATGGTTTAGTGTTTAAGGTTAAGGGTAGACGGTTTAGGGTTTAGGGTTTAAGGTTATGGATTTTTAGGGTTTAGGGTTTATGATTTATGGTTTAAGCTTCAGTGATTAGGGTTTAGGGTTTAGGGCTTAGGGTTTAGTGTTTAGCGATTATGGTAAGGGGTATAGGGTTTAGGGATTATGGTTTAGGGTTTAGGGTTTAGTGTTTATGGTTTATGGTTTATGGTTTAGGGTTTAGGGATTAGGGTTAAGCGTTTAAGGTTTAGGGTTTAGTATTTATGGTTTTTCATTTTTGGTTTAGGGTCTAGGGTTTAGGGTTTAGGGTTTATGATTTAGGGTTTAGGGTTTATGATTTAGGGTTTAGGGTTTATGGATAGTGTTTAGTGTTTAGGGTTTAGGGTTTATGGATTGTGTTTAGTGTTTAGTGTTTAGGGTTTAGGGTTTATAGTTTAGCATTTAGGGTTTAGGGTTTATGGTTTATGGTTTACGGTTTAGAGTTTAGAGTTTATGGTTTTTGATTTATGGTTTAGGGTATAGGGTTTAGGGATTGGGGTTTATGGTTAGGGTTTAGGGTTACAGGTTACAAGTTTAGGGTTTAGGGTTTAGTTTTTAGGGTTTAAAGTTTTTGGTTTAGGGTTTAGGGTTTAGGATTTAGTGTTTAGGGTTTATAGTTTAGGATGAAGGGTTTAGGGTTTAGTGTTTAGGGTTTATGGTTTATGGTTTATGGTTTATGGTTTAGGGTTTAGGGTTTAGGGTTTGGGGTTTATGGTTAGGGTTACAGGTTTAGGGTTTGGGGTTTAGTGTTAGGGTTTAGGGTTAGGGTTTCAGATTTAGGGTTTAGGGTTTAGGGTAAAGGGTAAAGGGTTTAGGGTTTAGGGTTTAGCATTTAGGGTTTAGGGTTTTTGAGTTATGGTTTATGGTTTAGGGTTTAGGGTTTATGGTTTTTGATTTAGGGTTTAGGGTTTAGGGTTTATGGTTTAGGGTTTGGGGTTTATGGTTAGGGTTACAGGTTTAGGGTTTGGGGTTTAGTGTTTAGGGTTTATGGTTTAGGGTTCAGGAATTAGGGTTTTATGGTTTAGGGTTTAGGGTTTAGTGTTTAGTTTTTAGGGTTTAGGGTTTAGGGTTTAGGATTTAGGGTTTAGGGTTTTTGGTTTTTGGTTTATGGTTTTGGGTTTAGGGTTTAGGGTTTATAGTTTAGGGTTTCAGGGATAGGGTTTATGGTTTAGGAATTATGGTTTATGGTTTTATATTTAGGGTTTAGGGTTTGGGGTTTATGGTTAGGGTTACGGGTTATGGGTTTGGGGTTTAGGGTTGAGGGTTGAGGGTTTAGGGTTTAGTGTTTAGGGTGTAAGGTTTACAAATTAGGGTTTAGGGTTTAGGTTTTAGGGTTTAGGGTTTAGTGTTTCAGGTTTAGGGTTTAGGGTTTAGGGTTTAGGAATTAGGGTTTAGGGTTTAGGTTTTAGGGTTTAGGGTTTAGGGTTTAGGGTTTAGGGTTTAAGGTTTAGGAATTAGGGTTTAGGGTTTAGGGTTTATGGTTTAGGAATTACGGTTTATGGTTTTATATTTAGGGTTTAGGGTTTGGGGTTTATGGTTAGGGTTACGGGTTATGGGTTTGGGGTTGAGGGTTGAGGGTTGAGGGTTTAGGGTTTAGTGTTTAGGGTGTAAGGTTTACGAATTAGGGTTTAGGGTTTAGGTTTTAGGGTTTAGGGTTTAGTGTTTCAGGTTTAGGGTTTAGGGTTTAGGGTTTAGGAATTAGGGTTTAGGTTTTAGGGTTTAGGGTTTAGGGTTTTTGGTTTTTGGTTTATGGTTTGGGGTTTATGGTTCAGGGTTTATGGTTTAGGGTTTCAGGTTTACGGTTTATGGTTTATGGTTTAAGATTTAGGGTTTAGAGTGTTTGGTTTAGGGTTTAGGGTTTAGGGTTTAGGGTTCAGGGTTCAGAGTTTAGGGTTTATGGTTTATGGTTTAAGGTTTAGGGTTTAGGGTTTATGATTTAGGTTTTAGGGTTTAGGGTTAATGGTTTAGGGTTTATGGATTAGGGTTTAGGGTTTAGGGTTTAGTGTTTAGTGTTTAGGGTTTAAGGTTTAGGGTTTATGGTTTATAGTTTAGGATTTAGGGTTTAGGTTTTTAGGGTTTGGGGTTTAGGGTTTAGGGTTCAGGGTTTGGGGGTTATGGATTAGAGTTTATGGTTTAAGGTTTAGGGTTTAATTTATAGGTTTTATGGATTAGGGTTTAGGGTTTACTATTTAGGATTTAGGGTTTAGGGTTTTTGGTTTATGGTTTAGGATTTATGGTTTAGGGTTTAGGGTTTATGGTATAGGATTTAGGGTTTAGGGTTTAGGATTTAGGGTTTCTTGTTTATGGTTTAGGGTTTAGGGTTTATTATTTAGGGTTTATGGTTTATGGTTTAGGATTTATGGTTTAGAGTTTAGGGTTTAGGGTTTAGAGTTTAGGATTTAGGATTTAGGATTTATGGTTTATGGTTTATGGTTTATGGTTTATTATTTAGGGTTTATTGTTTATGGTTTAGGGTTTAGGGTTTAGGGTTTATGTTTTAGAGTTTAGGGTTTAAAGTTTAGGGTTCGTGGTTTATGGTTTAGGGTTTAGGGTTTATGTTTTAGAGTCTAGGGTTTAAAGTTTAGGGTTCACAGTTTATGGTCTATGGTTTAGGGTTTATGTTTTAGGATTTAGGGTTTTGGGTTTATGGTTTAAGGTTTAGGGTTTAGGGTTTAGAGTTTATGGTTTAGGGTTTAGGGTTTAGGTTTTATAGTTTAAGGTTAAGGGTTAAGGGTTAAGGGTTTAGTATTTAGGGTTTAGGCTGTAGGGTTTAGGGTTTTTATTTTTTAGGGTTGAGGTTTTAGGGTTTAGGGCTTAGGGCTTAGGATTTAGGGGTTAGGGTTTAGGGTTAAGGTTTTAGGGTTTATGGTTTATGTTTATGGTTTAGGGTTTATGGTTTAGGATTTAGTGTTTAGGGTTTGTGGTTTAGGGTTGAGGGTTTATAGTTTAGGGTTTAGGGTTTAGTGTTTAGTGTTTAGGGTTTAGGGTTTATAGTTTAGGATTTAGGTTTAGGTTTTTAGGGTTTGGGGTGTAGGGTTTAGGGTTTACGGTTTATGGATTAGGGTTTATGGTTTATGGTTTATGGTTTATGGTTTAGGGTTTTGATGTTTAGGGTTTAGGATTTAAGGTTTAGGGTTTAGGATTTATGGTTTATGGTTTATGGTTTATTATTTAGGGTTTATGGTTATGGTATAGGATTTAGGGTATAGGATTTAGGGTTTAGGGTTTTAGGTTTAGGGTTTAGGGTTTATTATTTAGGGTTTATGGTTTATGGTTTAGGGTTTATGTTTTAGGTTTTAGGGTTTAAAGTTTAGGGTGTGTGGTTTAGGGTTTAGGTTTTAGGGTTATTGTTTAGGGTTTAGAGTTTAGGGTATAGTGTTTAGGGTTTAGGGTTTAGGGTTGAGGGTTTAAGGTTTAGGGTTTTTAGGTTTTAGGGTTTAGGGTTTAGGCTTTAAGGATTAGTGTTTAGGGTTTATGGCTTATGGTTTAGGATTTATAGTTTTTGGTTTACGGTTTATGGTTTAGGGTTTATGGATTAGGGTTTAGGGTTTAGTGTTTAGGGTTTAGGGTTTTTGATTTAGGGTTTAGGGTTTATGGTTTATGGTTTAAGGTTTAGGAATTAGGGTTTAGGGTTTAGGGTTTATGGTTTAGGAATTATGGTTTATGGTTTTATATTTAGGGTTTAGGGTTTGGGGTTTAGGGTTGAGGGTTGAGGGTTTAGGGTTTAGTGTTTAGGGTGTAAGGTTTACGAATTAGGGTTTAGGGTTTAGGTTTTAGGGTTTAGGGTTTAGTGTTTCAGGTTTAGGGTTTAGGGTTTAGGGTTTAGGAATTAGGGTTTAGGGTTTAGGTTTTAGGGTTTAGGGTTTAGGGTTTTTGGTTTTTGGTTTATGGTTTGGGGTTTATTGTTCAGGGTTTATGGTTTAGGGTTTCAGGTTTACGGTTTATGGTTTATGGTTTAAGATTTAGGGTTTAGAGTGTTTGGTTTAGGGTTTAGGGTTTAGGGTTTAGGGTTCAGGGTTCAGAGTTTAGGGTTTATGGTTTATGGTTTAAGGTTTATGGTTTAGGGTTTATGATTTAGGTTTTAGGGTTTAGGGTTAATGGTTTAGGGTTTATGGATTAGGGTTTAGGGTTTAGGGTTTAGTGTTTAGTGTTTAGGGTTTAAGGTTTAGGGTTTATGGTTTATAGTTTAGGATTTAGGGTTTAGGTTTTTAGGGTTTGGTGTTTAGGGTTTAGGGTTCAGGGTTTGGGGGTTATGGATTAGAGTTTATGGTTTAAGGTTTAGGGTTTAATTTATAGGGTTTATGGATTAGGGTTTAGGGTTTACTATTTAGGATTTAGGGTTTAGGGTTTTTGGTTTATGGTTTAGGATTTATGGTTTAGGGTTAGGGTTTATGGTATAGGATTTAGGGTTTAGGGTTTAGGATTTAGGGTTTCTTGTTTATGGTTTAGGGTTTAGGGTTTATTATTTAGGGTTTATGGTTTATGGTTTAGGATTTATGGTTTAGAGTTTAGGGTTTAGGGTTTAGAGTTTAGGATTTAGGGTTTAGGATTTATGGTTTATGGTTTATGGTTTATGGTTTATTATTTAGGGTTTATGGTTTAGGGTTTAGGGTTTAGGGTTTAGGGTTTATGTTTTAGAGTTTAGGGTTTAAAGTTTAGGGTTCACAGTTTATGGTCTATGGTTTAGGGTTTATGTTTTAGGATTTAGGGTTTTGGGTTTTGGGTTTATGGTTTAAGGTTTAGGGTTTAGGGTTTAGAGTTTATGGTTTAGGGTTTAGGGTTTAGGTTTTATAGTTTAAGGTTAAGGGTTAAGGGTTTAGGGTTTAGTATTTAGGGTTTAGGCTGTAGGGTTTAGGCTGTAGGGTTTAGGGTTTTTATTTTTTAGGGTTGAGGTTTTAGGGTTTAGGGCTTAGGGCTTAGGATTTAGGGGTTAGGGTTTAGGGTTAAGGTTTTAGGGTTTATGGTTTATGTTTATGGTTTAGGGTTTATGGTTTAGGATTTAGTGTTTAGGGTTTGTGGTTTAGGGTTGAGGGTTTATAGTTTAGGGTTTAGGGTTTAGTGTTTAGGGTTTAGGGTTTATAGTTTAGGATTTAGGTTTAGGTTTTTAGGGTTTGGGGTGTAGGGTTTAGGGTTTACGGTTTATGGATTAGGGTTTATGGTTTATGGTTTATGGTTTAGGGTTTTGATGTTTAGGGGTTAGGATTTAAGGTTTAGGGTTTAGGATTTATGGTTTATGGTTTATGGTTTATTATTTAGGGTTTATGGTTATGGTATAGGATTTAGGGTATAGGATTTAGGGTTTAGGGTTTAGGGTTTTAGGTTTAGGGTTTAGGGTTTATTATTTAGGGTTTATGGTTTATGGTTTAGGGTTTATGTTTTAGGTTTTAGGGTTTAAAGTTTAGGGTGTGTGGTTTAGGGTTTAGGTTTTAGGGTTATTGTTTAGGGTTTAGAGTTTAGGGTATAGTGTTTAGGGTTTAGGGTTTAGGGTTGAGGGTTTAAGGTTTAGGATTTTTAGGTTTTAGGGTTTAGGGTTTAGGCTTTAAGGATTAGTGTTTAGGGTTTATGGCTTATGGTTTAGGATTTATAGTTTTTGGTTTACGGTTTATGGTTTAGGGTTTATGGATTAGGGTTTAGGGTTTAGTGTTTAGGGTTTAGGGTTTTTGATTTAGGGTTTAGGGTTTATGGTTTATGGTTTAAGGTTTAGGAATTAGGGTTTAGGGTTTAGGGTTTAGGGTTTAGGAATTACGGTTTATGGTTTTATATTTAGGGTTTAGGGTTTGGGGTTTATGGTTAGGGTTACGGGTTATGGGTTTGGGGTTTAGGGTTGAGGGTTGAGGGTTTAGGGTTTAGTGTTTAGGGTGTAAGGTTTACGAATTAGGGTTTAGGGTTTAGGTTTTAGGGTTTAGGGTTTAGTGTTTCAGGTTTAGGGTTTAGGGTTTAGGGTTTAGGAATTAGGGTTTAGGGTTTAGGTTTTAGGGTTTAGGGTTTAGGGTTTTTGGTTTTTGGTTTATGGTTTGGGGTTTATGGTTCAGGGTTTATGGTTTAGGGTTTCAGGTTTATGGTTTATGGTTTAAGATTTAGGGTTTAGAGTGTTTGGTTTAGGGTTTAGGGTTTAGGGTTCAGGGTTCAGAGTTTAGGGTTTATGGTTTATGGTTTAAGGTTTAGGGTTTAGGGTTTATGATTTAGGTTTTAGGGTTTAGGGTTAATGGTTTAAGGTTTATCGATTAGGGTTTAGGGTTTAGGGTTTAGTGTTTAGTGTTTAGGGTTTAAGGTTTAGGGTTTATGGTTTATAGTTTAGGATTTAGGGTTTAGGTTTTTAGGGTTTGGGGTTTAGGGTTTAGGGTTCAGGGTTTGGGGGTTATGGATTAGAGTTTATGGTTTAAGGTTTAGGGTTTAATTTATAGGGTTTATGGATTAGGGTTTAGGGTTTACTATTTAGGATTTAGGGTTTAGGGTTTTTGGTTTATGGTTTAGGATTTATGGTTTAGGGTTTAGGGTTTATGGTGTAGGATTTAGGGTGTAGGGTTTAGGATTTAGGGTTTCTTGTTTATGGTTTAGGGTTTAGGGTTTATTATTTAGGGTTTATGGTTTATGGTTTAGGATTTATGGTTTAGAGTTTAGGGTTTAGGGTTTAGGGTTTAGAGTTTAGGATTTAGGGTTTAGGATTTATGGTTTATGGTTTATGGTTTATGGTTTATTATTTATGGTTTATGGTTTATGGTTTAGGGTTTAGGGTTTATGTTTTAGAGTTTAGGGTTTAAAGTTTAGGGTTCGTGGTTTATGGTTTAGGGTTTAGGGTTTATGTTTTAGAGTTTAGGGTTTAAAGTTTAGGGTTCACAGTTTATGGTCTATGGTTTAGGGTTTATGTTTTAGGATTTAGGGTTTAGGGTTTTGGGTTTATGGTTTAAGGTTTAGGGTTTAGGGTTTAGAGTTTATGGTTTAGGGTTTAGGGTTTAGGTTTTATAGTTTAAGGTTAAGGGTTAAGGGTTTAGGGTTTAGTATTTAGGGTTTAGGCTGTAGGGTTTAGGCTACAGGGTTTAGGGTTTTTATTTTTTAGGGTTGAGGTTTTAGGGTTTAGGGCTTAGGGCTTAGGATTTAGGGGTTAGGGTTTAGGGTTAAGGTTTTAGGGTTTATGGTTTATGTTTATGGTTTAGGGTTTATGGTTTAGGATTTAGTGTTTAGGGTTTGTGGTTTAGGGTTGAGGGTTTATAGTTTAGGGTTTAGGGTTTAGTGTTTAGTGTTTAGGGTTTAGGGTTTATAGTTTAGGATTTAGGTTTAGGTTTTTAGGGTTTGGGGTGTAGGGTTTAGGGTTTACGGTTTATGGATTAGGGTTTATGGTTTATGGTTTATGGTTTAGGGTTTTGATGTTTAGGGTTTAGGATTTAAGGTTTAGGGTTTAGGATTTATGGTTTATGGTTTATGGTTTATTATTTAGGGTTTATGGTTATGGTATAGGATTTAGGGTATAGGATTTAGGGTTTAGGGTTTAGGGTTTTAGGTTTAGGGTTTAGGGTTTATTATTTAGGGTTTATGGTTTAGGGTTTAGGGTTTATGTTTTAGGTTTTAGGGTTTAAAGTTTAGGGTGTGTGGTTTAGGGTTTAGGTTTTAGGGTTATTGTTTAGGGTTTAGAGTTTAGGGTATAGTGTTTAGGGTTTAGGGTTTAGGGTTTAAGGTTTAGGGTTTTTAGGTTTTAGGGTTTAGGGTTTAGGCTTTAAGGATTAGTGTTTAGGGTTTATGGCTTATGGTTTAGGATTTATAGTTTTTGGTTTACGGTTTATGGTTTAGGGTTTATGGATTAGGGTTTAGGGTTTAGTGTTTAGGGTTTAGGGTTTTTGATTTAGGGTTTAGGGTTTAGGGTTTATGGTTAGGGTTATGGGTTTAGGGTTTAGGGTTTAGAGTTTAGCGTTTAGGTTTTAAGGTTTAGGGTTTAGGGTTTAGGGTTTAGCGTTTAGGGTTTAGGGTTTATGGTTTAACTTTTAGGGTTTAAGGTTTAGGGTTTACGATTTAGGGTTTAGGGTTTTTGGCTTAGGGTTTACGGTTTATGGCTTAGGAATTAGGGTTAAGGGTTTAGGGTTTAGGAATTAGCATTCAGTGTTTAGGGTTCAGGGTTTATGGTTTAGCTTTCAGGGTTTAGGGTTTAGAGTTTACGATTTAGGGTTTAGGGATTTGCATTTAGGGTTTATGGTTTAGGGTTTAGGGTTTAGGGATTAGGGTTTAGGGTTTCTGGTTTAGGGTTTATTGTTTAGGGTTTATGGATTAGGGTTTAGGATATACGATTTAGGATTTAGGGTTTAGGGTTTATGGTTTAGGATTTAGGGTTTATGGTTTAGGGTTTAGGGTTTAGTGTTTATGGTTAAGGTTTTAGGGTTTAGGGTTTATGATTTAAATTGTAGTGTTTAGGATTTATGGTTGAGGATTTAGGGTTTAGGATTTAGGGTTTAGGGTTTACGTTTAGGGTTTAGGGTTTATGGTTTATGGTTTAGGGCATAGGGTTGTTGGTTTAGGGTTGATGGGTTAGGGTTTAGGGTTTATGGATTATGGTTTAGGGTCTATGGTTTATGGTTTATGGTTTATTGTTTAGGGTTTATCGTTTAGGACTTTTGGTTTAGGGTTTTTTCTTTAGGGTTTATGGTTTATGGTTTATGGTTTAGGGTTTACAATTTATGGTTTAGGGTTTAGGGTTTAGCATTTATGGTTTAGGGTTTAGGGTTTATGGTTTAGGATTAAGGGTTTAAGTTTTAGGATTTAGGGTTTAGGGTTTATGGTTTATGGTTTACGGTTTAGGGTTTAGGGTTTATTTTTTAGGATTTAGGGTTTATGGTTTATGGTTTACGGTTTAGGGATTAGGGTTTATGGTTTTTGATTTAGGGTTTAGGGTTTCGGGTTTAGGGTTTCAGGTTTAGGGTTTACGGTTTAGGGTTTATGTATTATGGTTAAGATTTAGGTTTTAGAGTGTTTGGTTTAGGGTTTTAGGTTTAGGGTTTAAGGTTTATGGTTTAGAGTTTATGATTTAGGGTTTAGGGTTGATGGTTTACGGTTTAGGGTTTATGGATTAAGGTTTAGGGTTTAGGGTTTAGCGTTTAGGGTGTAGGGTTTATGGTTTAGGGTTTATAGTTTAGGATTTAGGGTTTAGGGTTTATGGTTTATGGTTTAGGGTTTAGGGTTTAGGGTTTAGGGATTAGGATTTATGGTTTAGGGTTTAGGGTTTAGGATTTAGGGTTTGGGGTTTATGGTTAGGGTTATGGGTTTAGGGTTTGGGGTTTAGGGTTTAGTGTTTTAGGTTTAGGGTTTACGGTTTACAGTTTAGGAGTTAGCGTTTAGGGTTTAGGGTTTAGGGTTTTTGGTTTATGGTTTATGGTTTAGGGTTTATGGTTCAGGGTTTAGGGTTTAGGGTTTCAGGTTTAGGGTTTACGGTTTAGGGTTTATGGTTTATGGTTTAAGATTTAGGGTTTAGAGTGTTTGGTTTAGGGTTTATAGTTTAGGATTTAGGGTTTAGAGTTTAGGGTTTAGCGTTTAGGGTTTAAGTTTTGGGGTTTGTTTTAGGGTTAAGGCTTTAGGGTTTGGGTTTTAGGGTTTCAGGTTTAGGGTTTAGGGTTTAGAGTAAAGGGTTTAAGGTTCATGGTTTAGGGTTTAGGTTTTAGGGTTTACGGTTTAGGTTTTAGTATTTAGGGTTTAGGGTTTTTTATTTAGGGTTTAGGGTTTAGGGTTTATGGTTGAGGGTTTATGGTTTATGGTTTAGGATTTAGGGTTTAGGGTTTAGGGTTTATCATTTAGGGTTTAGTGTTTATTATTTATCGTTTAGGGTTTAAGGTTTAAGGTATAGGGTTTAAGGTTATGAGTTTTTAGGGTTTAGTGTTTATGGTTTATGGTTTAGGGTTTAGGGTTTAAGGTTTGGGATTTAGGGTTTATGGGTTATTGTTTAGGGTTTAGTGTTTATTGTTTATGTTTTAGGGTTCAGGGTTTAGGGTTTAGAATTTAGGGTGTAGGGTTTAGGGTTTAGGGTTTACAGTTTAGGGTTTATGGTTTAGGTTTTAGGTTTATCGTTTAGGGTTTAGAGTTTAGGGTATAGTGTTTATGGTTTAGGGTTTAAGGTTTAGGGTTTTTAGGGTTTCAGGTTTCGGGTTTCGGGTTTAGGGTTGATGGTTTAGGGTTGATGGTTTATGGTTTAGGGTTTAGGATTTTTATTTTATGGTTTTTTGTTTATGGTTTATGGTTTAGGGTTTAGGGTTTGGGGTTTAGGGTTTAGGGTTTATGGTACAAGATTTAGGGTTTAGGGTTTATGGTTTAGGGTTTAGGGTTTAGGGTTTATGATTTAAGGTTTATGGTTTATGGTTTATGGTTTAGGGTTTATGGTTTAAAGTTTAAGGTTTAGGGTTTAGGGTTTAGTTTAAGGTTTATCATTTAGGGTTTAGATTTTAAGGTATAGTGTTTAGGGTTTAGGGTTTAGGGTTTAAGGTTTAGGGTTTTTAGAGTTTTGGGTTTAGGGTTTAGGGTTTAGGGTTTAGGGTTTAGGGTTTAGGATTTTTAGTTTATGGTTTTTGGTTTATGGTTTATGGTTTAGGGTTTATGGTTTAGGGTTTATGGTTTGGGGTTTATGATTTAGTGTTTAGGTTTTAGGGTTTAGGTTTTATGGATTAGGGTTTAGGGTTTAGGTTTTAGGGTTTAGTGTTTAGGGTTTACTGTTTACGGTTTAGGGTCTGTGGTTTAGGGTTTATGGTTTATGGTTTAAGGTTTAGGTATTATAGTTTGGGATTTATGGTTTGTGGTTTATGGTTTTTGATTTAGGGTTTAAGGTTTAGTGTTTAGGTTTTAGGGTTTATGGTTTATGGTTTAGGCTTTAGGGTTTAGGCTTTAGGGACTAGTGTTTAGGGTTTAGGGTTTAGGGTTTATGGCTTATGGTTTAGGGATTAAGATTTAGGATTTAGGGTTTATGGTCTAGGGTTTAGGGTTTATGGTTTATGGCTGAGGGTTTAGGGTTTTGGTTTTATAGTTTAGGGTTTAGGGTTTAGGGTTTAGGGTTTATGGTTTAGAGTTTAGGGTTTAGGGTTTAGGGTTTAGGGTATATTGTTTAAGGTTAAGTGTTAAGGGTTTAGGGGTTAGGGTTTAGGGTTTAGGGTTTAAGGTTTAGGGTTTAGGATTTAGGATTTAGGGTTTAGCGTTTATGGTTTATGGTTTAGGGTTTATTGTTTGGGGTTTATGGATTAGGGTTTAGGGTTTGCGATTTAGGATTTATGGTTTATGGTTTATGGTTTAGGATTTATGGTTTATGGTTTAGGGTTTTGTGTTTATGGTTTAGGTTTTAGGGTTTACGGTTTATGGTATAGGGTTTTAGGGTTTAGGGTTTATAGTTTAAGGTTAAGGGTTAAGGGTTTAGGGTTTATGGTTTATGGTTTATGGTTTAGGGTTTATGATTTAAGGTTAATGGTTTATGGTTTACGGTTTAGGTTTTAGGGTTTATGGTTTATGTTTAGGGTTTAGGGTTTATGGTTTAGGATATAGGGTTTAGGGTTTAGGGTTTAGGGTTTAGGGTTTAGGGTCTAGGTTTTAGGGTTTAGGGTTTAGGGTTTAGGATTTAGGGTTGAGTATTTAAGGTTTAGGCTTTAGGGTTTAGGGTTTCAGGTTTATTATTTATAGTTTACGTTTTAGGGTTTAGGGTTTATGGTTTAGGATTTATGGTTTAGGGTTTGTTGTTTAGGGTTTAGCGTTAGGGTTTATGGTTTATGGATTATGGTTTAGGGTATAGGATTTAGAGTTTAGGGTTTATGGTTTAGGGTTTATGGTTTAAGGTTTAGGGTTTATGGTTTAGGAATTATGGTTTAGGGTTTAGGGTTTATGGTTGAGGGTTTAGGGAATAGCATTTAGGGTTTAGGGTTTATGGTTTATGGTTTAGGTTTTAGGGTTAATTATTTAGGGTTTAGGGTTTAGGTTTTAAGGTTTAGGGTTTTTAGGGTTTATGGTTTAGGCTTTACGGTTTAGGCTTTAGGGATTAGTGTTTAGGGTTTAGGGTTTAGGGCTTAGGGATTAGGGTTTAGGGTTGAGGGTTTAGGGTTTATTGTTTAGGGTTTATGTATTAGCGTTTAGGGTTTGCAATTTAGGATTTAGGGTTTATGGTTTATGGTTTAGGATTGATGGTTTATGGTTTAGGGTTTTGTGTTTATGGTTTAGGTTTTAGGGTTTAGGGTTTATGGTATAGGATTTAGGGTTTAGGGTTTATGATTTAAGGTTTATGGTTTAGGATTTATGGTTTAGGGTTTGTGGTTTATGGTTTATGGTTTAGGGTTTAGTGTTTAGGGTTTAGGGTTTAACGTTTAAGGTTTAGAGTTTAGGGTTTAGGGTTTAGGTTTTAGGTTTATCGTTTAGTGTTTAGAATTTAGGGTATAGTGTTTAGGGTTTAGGGTTTAGAGTTTAAGGTTTAGGGTTTTTAGGGTTTAGGGTTTAGGCTTTAGGCTTTAGGGAATAGTGGTTAGGGTTTAGGGTTTATGGTTGATGGTTTATAGGGTTTAGGATTTATGGTTTATGGTTTTTGTTTTATGGTTTAGGGTTTAGGATTTATGGTTTAGGGTTTCTGATTTAGGGTTTAGGGTTTAGGGTTTAGGGTTTATGGATTAGGGTTTAGGATTTAGGGTTTAGTGTTTAGCATTTAGGGTTTAGGGTTTAGGGTTTGTGGTTTGTAGTTTAGGGTTTAGGGTTTATCATTTAGGGATTATAGTTTGGGATTTAGGGTTTATGGTTTATGGTTGAGGGTTTATGGTTTAGCTTTTAGGGTTGAGGGTTTAGGGTTTATGATTTAGGGATTAGGGTTTTTGGTTTATAGTTTAGGATTTAGGGTTTATGGTTTAGGATTTAGGGTTTAGGGTTTAGGGATTAGCATTTATGGTTTATGGTTTATGGTTTATGGTTTAGTGTTTATCATTTATGGTTTAAGCTTTAGGGTTTAGGGTTTACGGTGTAGGGTTTAGGGTTTAAGGTTTAGGGTTTTTAAGGTTTAGGGTTTAGGGTTTAGGGTTTACACTTTAGGGATTAGTGTTTAGGGTTTAGGATTTAGGGCTTAGAGATTATGGTTTAGGGTTTAGGGTTTATGGTATAGGGATTAAGGTTTAGAGTTTAGGGTTTATTTTTAGGGTTTATGGATTAGTGTCTAGGGTTTTTGATTTAGGATATAGGGTTTAGGGTTTATGCTTTATGCTTTAGGGTTTAGGGTTTATTCTTTAGGATTTAGGGTTTATGGTTTAGTGTTTATCGTTTAGGTTTTAGGGTTTAGGGTTTAGGATTTAGGGTGTAGTCTTTAGGGTTTCGGGTTGAGGATTTAGGGTTTAGGGTTTAGGGTTTATTGTTTAGGTTATAGGGTTTATTGTTTAGGTTTTAGGGTTTAAGGGTTAGGGTTTATGGTTTATGGTTTATGGTTTATGGTTTAGGGTTTAGGGTTTATGGATTAGGGTTTAGGGTTTAGGATTTATGGTTTGGGGTTTGGGGTTTAGTGTTTAGGGTTTATGGTTTATGGTTTGCGGTTTAGGGTTTAGGATTAAGGTTTTAGTGTTTAGGATTTAGGGTTTAGGGTTTTTGCTTTAGGGTTTATGGTTGAGGGTTTATGGTTTATGGTTTATGGTTTATGGTTTATGGTTTGGGGTTTAAGGTTTAGGTTTTAAGGTTTAAGGTTTATGGTTTATGGTTTAGTGTTTAGGGTTTAAGGTTTAGGGTTTAGGGTTTAGGGTTTAGGTTTAAGAGTTTATCGTTTAGTGTTTAGGGTTTAGGGTTTAGGGTTTAGGATTTAGAGTTTAGAGTTTAGGGTTTATGGTTTAAGGTTTAGGGTTTAGGGTTTAGGGTTTAGGGTTTTTAGGGTTTAGGGTTGATGTTCTACGGTTAGGGCTTAGGGTTTATGGTTTATGGTTTAGAGTTTAAGGTTTAGGGTATAGGGTATAGGGTATAGGGTTTAAGGATTATGGTTTAGGGTTTAGGGTTTAGTGTTTAGTGTTTATGGTTTAGGGTTTAGGGTTTATGGTTGAGGGTTTATGGTTTACAGTTTACGGTTTAGGGATTACGGTCTAAGGTTTAAGGTTTTTAGGGTTTAAGGTTTATTGTTTAGGCTTTAGAGATTAGGGTTTAGAGTTTAGGGTTTAGGGTTTATGGTTTAGTATTTATGGTTTTTGGTTTTTGGTTTAGGGTTTAGGGTTCAGGGTTTATGGTTTAAGGTTTATGGTTTAGGGTTGATGATTTAGGGTTTAGGGTTAATGGTTTAGGGTTTAGGGTTTATGAATTAGGGTTTAGGGTTTAGGGTTTAGGGTTTAGGCTTTATGGTTTAGGTTGTAGTGTTTAGGATTTAGGGTTTAGGGTTTAGGGTTTATGGTTTAGGGTATATGGTTTTTGATTTAGGGTTTATGGTTTATGGTTTATGGTTTGGGGTTTATGGTTAGGGTTACAGGTTTAGGGTTTGGGGTTTATGGTTTAGGTTTTAGGGTTTCAAGTTTAGGGTTTAGGGTTTACGAATTAGGGTTTATGGTTTATACTTTATGGTTTAGGTTATAGGGTTTAGGATTTAGGGTTTAGGGTTTAGGGTTTAGGGTTTCAGGTATAGTGTTTAGGGTTTAGGGTTTGTGGTTTATGGTTTATGGAATAGGGTTTAGGGTTTATGATTTAGGGTTTAAGTTTTATGATTTAGGTTTTAGGGTTTAGAGTTTAGGGTTTAGGGTTTGGGGTTTAGGGTTTCAGGTTTAGGGTTTAGGGTTTAGGGTTTGGCATTTAGGGTTTATGGTTTATGGTTTATGGTTTAGTGTTTATGGTTCATGGTTTACGGTTTAGGGTTTAGGGTTTATGGTTTAGGATTTAGGGTTTAGGGTTTTTTATTTTGGGTTTATGGTTTATGGTTTAGCGTTTATCGTTTAGGGTTTAAGGTTTAGGGTTTAAAGTTTAAGGTTATGGGTTTTTAGGGTTTAGGGTTTATGGTTTAGGCTTTAGTGATTAGGGTTTAGGGTTTATGGTTTATGGTTTAGGGTTTAGGGTTTATGGTTTAGGCTTTAGTGATTAGGGTTTAGGGTTTATGGTTTATGGTTTAGGGTTTAGGGTTTAGGATTTATGGTTTAGGGTTTATTATTTAGGGTTTATGGTTTATGGTTTATGGTTTAGGGTTTAGGTTTTAGGTTTTAGGTTTATTGTTTAGGGTTTAGAGTTTAGGGTATAGTGTTTAGGGTTTAGGGTTTAGGGTTTAGGGTTTAGGGTTTAAGGTTTAGGGTTAACCATAAATTGCAAACCATAAACCATAAACCCTAAATCCTAAATCACAAACCATAAACCCTAATCAATAAACCCTAAATAATAAACCCTAAACCCTAAACCCTAAATCATAAACCCTAAACCTTAAACCCTAAACCCTAAACCCTAACCCCTAAACCCTTAACCCTTAACCTTAAACTATAAACCCTAAACCCTAAACCCTAAACTCTAAATCCTAAACCATAAACCCTAAACCATAAACCTAAAACCTAAAACCCTAAACCCTCAGCCATAAACCCTAAACCCTAAACAATAAACCCTAAACCCTAAACCCTAGACCATAAACCCTAAACCCTAATCCTTAATCCCTAAACCATAAGCCATAAACCCTAAACCCTAAACACTAGTCCCTAAAGCCTAAACCCTAAATCCTTAACCCTAAACACTAGTCCCTAAAGCCTAAACCCTAAACCCTAAACCCTAAACCCTAAACCATAAACCATAAACCATAAAACCTAAACCCTAAATCAAAAACCATAAACCCTAAACCAAAAACCATAAACCCTAAATCCCAAACTATAATACCTAAACCTTAAACCATAAACCATAAACCATAAACCACAGACCCTAAACCCTAAACCCTAAACCCTAAACACTAAACCCTAAAACCTAAACCCTAAAACCTAAACCCTAAACCCTAATCCATAAACCCTAAACCCTAAACCCTCAACCCTAAACCCTAAACACTAAATCATAAACCCTAAACCGTAAACCATAAACCCTAAACCGTAAACCTGTTGGGGAGAGACACTATATGGATTCATGAATGTTGTCATTGATGCCAACAAAGTTCATCCCACACATCCGCAGGACATGGTATGTCTCTACCAGAAGTCAGAGTGAAGAATGTTGTGGTTCGGTAAACAAGAACAGAGCATGTTGCAAGGTTCGACAGACAGGTCTGGATCTCTCAGAGGAAGCATCTTGGTGAAGTGCATATTTGGGGAAGTCAAGAGGAGTATCTTGACTGATAGATTCTAAGGTTTGAGCCTCTGGTGTGAAAAGGATAAAGAGATATGAATGTTTGAGTGTCAGGTTCTCATGTGATAGTGTGAACAGAGGAAGAACTGACTGGCAGAACATCAAACATTATTTTGGATGTGTTACTGATGTTGGTAAAGGTTATGAAGGCATGAATTATGTTTGGCCGACATAATTAATGATCTCCACAAGTATATCATTGATCCACATTACTTGGTGTGCAAGGATTCAGCTGACAAATCAAAGTTTGTGAAAATATTGACTATTCCGGGTGCCGACTAGAAAGGTGATGAAATCACTTGTGCAGATATATATACATGATGGATTTAGTTGTGAGATGTGTTGTGGGTGTTGTTGATGTGCGAATAAAAGTAGAGCAGAGCAGAAGCAGTAAGGAAGGTCTGGTATGTGAAAGGAAAGCAGCATAAGGAAAGAGAAAAGATGAAGTGCAGCAGATCAGTGTATTGAGCCTAACCGGAACTAAACTCTAGCATATGTGGATGCTACCAATCAGTTCAAGTATTGTATAACATTCCTTTTGTAGATAGTGTGTCTCTTTGTAGGCAGTGTGCCTCCTTTGTGAGCAGTGTGCTTGGGCAGTGAGCCCTAATTGGCAAGTGCCATTTTGTTTTTCTTAGTCTTCTAACAGAGAATAATCCTTGGGTTAATCACCCCGTGGTTTTCTCCCTTAACAGGGTTTCCACGTCAAAAATACTGTGTCATGTGTATTTGCATTTCATGATTATGTTTGTTCATTTGGATTAATATTACACTGATTGCTAATAAAGTTTAGAAAGCAGAAATAATTAGGATAACTAATTCACCCCCCTCTCAGTTATCAACAATTGGTATCAGAGCTAAGTTCCTCCTAACAGAGCCTAACAGCTTGAGGAAGATTTGGGAATTCAAATGGATGCATATGGTTTAAGGGAGCAACTCAAGACTGCCCTTGATGATCTTGAACAGTCAAACACTAAAGTCAATGAATTAAAGGAAAGACTCAAGCACAGGCTGATGATTTCATGAGAGAACTAAAAGACAATTAAGTCTCTCTATGAAAAAGAGAAAAGGAGCTGCTTCAGCAATTGGCAAGACAAGGTGAAGCAAATAATGCAAATGAAGAGCTGAAGGAAAAAACTGAGTTGTGTGAAAAGTTATCAAAAGAAATCATTATGGTAAGACATGAAATGGAATCAGGAGTCATGAAGTTTACCCAAGAAGTTGAAGAGAAAAGAAAAACTGAAGATAATCTAAGACAATCTCTCAAGGAGAAAATAAAAGATTGCCACCAGATGGATAGAATTATTAGACATCTTGAATCTAATCTTGAAGATGCTAAAGATAATGAAGAAAAACTTGAGGATCAAATTATCTCTCTCAAAAGGGATCTTCAAACAACAAATGAGTATAAAGAGAAATTTAAGATAAGTTCTGCTCAACTTGAAGTTCTTCTTGGAAGTCAAAAGAGGGCAGATGACAAGTATGGTTTGGGATATGAGAAAGGAGAAAGCTCTGGATCTAGTCAGAAGACTTTTGGATCAAAAAATCTAAGAAATAGATTTAGAAGACCTCTGGTAAGACAGCCTAATGCTCAAAGATATCCTTCCTTCAATGGATACTGCCACAATTGCAATACTTTTGGTCATAAAGCTAATCAGTGCAGAAAGAGAATGAATCAGACAAATTCATTCTTCTCCGGACAATGTTTTAACTGCAAAAGGTATGGTCACAAATCTCATGAATGCAGAAATATGCAAATGAACAAATCATTCAATGGTAGATGCTTTACATGGAATAGAATAGGTCATATGGCTAACAATGCAGATCAAGAGGATATCAATCAAATATGCAAAGAAATGTTGTTTGCCAAATTTGCAATAGATCTGGTCATATTGCAAAATTTTGTAGAAGCAAGAATCAAGACAAAAGAGGTCTGATATATCCTAATCAGAATCAGGATAAGGGTAAACAAAAAGTGAATGCAGATGAAGTTAGGAATGAGATGAACAAGATTTGGGTGAAGAAAAGTTTAGAGAATGTAGAGGTTGGATCCGCACCAGACTCTGGTGCTAATATTCCTTCCAAAAATTAAAAGGTGAGCTCTGGCTCAGGGGGAGACACAAAGAAAACCTTGTTCCCCCAACCAGTTAAGTGGTGCCTGAAATTGGCACATGAGAAGTTGTGGATCAAAGGGTTTCTAGAGAAACATCTAAAGAAGGTCTAGTAAAAATTTAGAGATCCACAAAAATATTTGAAGAGTCTTCCGATGAAATAGGTGTTTTCACAAGACTGGTCCAGGAAAACAGAGCAACCGGAATAACTTAGTTTGAGCATTTATTGCAAACTGACATTAGGGTTTGCAGAGCAATATAAGGGTTTTCTCATTAATCACTTGTTCATTTTGCTTTCAAGAAGAAGAGAGAAAAGGAGCTCTGCAACTACTTCTCCCAAAGATTAGGATGATTCTTCCTATAGCTCAATCCGGATTGCATCGTGTGTGCCCTAAACAACGTAAAATGTATTTTTCATTCTTGATAACCTTCAGTAATATTCTGTGATGATGGCTACTCCAAATATAGTAAAGATCTCTAATAGACCTCGCCCCACATTTAAAAAACATCCATACAAATCCTTGGAGGTAGATCCCCTAGGAGCTTTTTCTAGTGTTCCGCATGGCATTTTGCACACCGAAGATATTAGGGTTTACATACATGCAAATGTTGAAGAGTTTGGGGAATTCAAACTAAGAGATATCTATCACAAACAACTGTTAGATGATTCATTTGAGCTCAAACCCCAATACAAGGGCCTCTAGAATAAGCACTTTGCACAATACATACATTTCCCCTATTTTACTGAGGATGAATGGGTCAGGTACATTTTGAGCAGAATACATGACAACTTCATGTGGTTAAATGGACCATTCAAAATCACAAAAGATGCCATCAGGGCAATTACCAGATTGCACTCATCTGGTGGGATTCCTATTCTTAAATCTGTGAAGAATCAAACTGTGAGTGAGGCTACCGGATCCAAGTTTGACAAAAGAGCAATGACAGTAGATGACATCTCTGATCCGGATGTCAAGTATGCCTCCATGATCATTGGATACAAAATATATCATTCTAGCAGGGAAAATTCAATACCTGGAACTGCCATCTACACCGCATATGAAATGCTAAGAAAGGATGCAGACTATGATCTTTGTCAGCTTCTCTTGAACCAACTCTTGGAGAATCTGCAGAAAATAAAGAAAGATAAAAAGAATTCATTCAAGTATGGTGGACTAATATTATGTCTATTCTTCTACTTTATGAATGAGCTTCCCGAATCTAGTGGCTGGGTGTGGGAGAACGATAGACCAGTGGCTATCCAAATCAGAGATTATTTGCATGGACTTGGTGACAACAAAGCACAAAATACAGCTCTGTGGGGATACTTCAAGAATTTTTAGAACATGGTGCAAGCAAGAGAAAGGATTCCCCAGTCTGTTGTTGAAAAATACAAAGACTGTTTATTTTATGGTAGAGACTGATCAGTGCCTAATGGAGGCAGTAGAACCAAGAACTGTATGGATCATGCCCATGGGTATGAAGTTATGAACAAATTGTGGAGCTGCATGTTCAACACATGCTAAGTCAGCCTAAGGATCCAAAGGCAGAAAGGTTTGGAACCTTTGAGGAGCTGAGTATAAAAATTCATGTTGAACTCAGAGAACCAGAGATCAAGAGGAAGGTGAGAAAAGAAGTAGAAAATATTGCCCAAGGCCTTGGCATCTCAAAGGAGGCACTTGATGCCCACAAGAAAAGGATGGAAAGGGCTGAGGAAGAGAAGAAAGAGGCAGAAAAGAAAAGCAAGGAAAGTGCTCTAGTAGAAACCTCTACCCGGACCAGATCATCAAAAAGATTTGCTCCTGTCACAGCCAAAAGCTCAAGAACATCAAAACCAGAAGTCCAGGCATCCGGCAAAGGAGAGAAAAGATCAAAGATAAAAGCCACAAGGGCTTATGTCAGTCAGAGAGATGAAGAGGAAACTGAATCAGATGAGGGGACAAAGGAAATAAAGAAACAGAAGAAGAAAGGATCCGGTAAACCCTCCACATGTCAAGACAAGGAAGAAATGGCAGAGGAATTTGTTGAAAATCCCACCCTGTCTTTAGAAAGTGTAATCAAATCAGTCACTGTGGATGGAAACCTTCAACCAATGGCCGAATTCTATGATGATTACAATGAGGCTGATGAAAAGATCTTGCAGGAAGCTACAGTCAGGTATCTGAACATATACAATAAGGCTTTCATTGAAATTATTTCTCTTATTCCTAAGAGCCTAGAAAAGGAGTTAGAAATGAGAAAGACCAATGCCATGGCAAAAGACCTTGAGATCTGGGAACAGATAGCTATTCAGCTATATCCTTCAATCGATCCCAAGACAATGAATATGGTATTCAAAGATTGTAAGGATGAGTTCAGGAGCAAAGCAAGGATGAATCAACTTATGCTTGGTGAGACCGACAAGGTAGCCAAGGACATAGAAGAGATTCTCTGGAACGTCTTCAAAAGATTCAATCTTCCTATCATAGAGGACTTGGGTGCTGACCCCTCGGCCACAAATATTGCAGAAGAGTTCACTGAGATAATGGCAGAAGAAGTAATGGACACCGGTATAGAAAAGGATAAGGACTTAGAATCCTCTATTCCAGAAGAGGTGGCTCATGAACAAACAAATATCTCTCCTCCAGTTTCTCCTACAGCTTCCAGATCTAAAGGAGAAGACAGAATACAGGAGAAAGAAGCAGGAGTGAAGGAAAAAGAAGTTGACAGTACCAAGGTTGCAGAGGAAGAGAAGACCCCAACTGAGAAAACCACAACTGATAGTGGTAAGAATGCAGAAGGAGAGAAAGCTCCGAGGGACAGCCCTAAGAATGCAGAAGAGAAGAAACATCTGTCTCCGGCAAGAGACACTGCAAAAACTGTCCAGGAATTCCTGAACAAGGAAACAATGGAGATTGATGAACCGAAGCTTCTACAAGGACCATTTAATTTTGATTCACTTTCTCTAGTACAGACAATGAAGATAGCCTCATTCGCCAATGCAAAGGCTAAAGAAAAACTCCTAAAGTCTCACATGGAAGACTGTGAGTTGATAGAAGCTGCTTCTGGAGTGCTAGAAAAGATTATGCCATTGTTTCAGAAGGATTCCACAGCCTTCTCGTCTGGTAATATCAAAACTCTAGTCAATAGTGTTAGCACACATTTTGATTCACTAGAGAAGTCAGCAGAAGATAAGGTCCGGAAGGAATTTCTTGCAAAAAGATTATCAGAGGTACAAGGGTTGATAAGTAATGATAGGAGAAATATGAGTATAGGGATAAAGAGCTTAGAAAATGCTCTTAAAGATGGCGGAGAAATATACAAATTTTGTTTATCATGGTCCAAAGCAACAATGGAGATTGAAAATAAAATAAAAGAGCAAGAGGATAAACTACTAAGTTTGTCTCAAAGTTTTGATCCTCTCTCTTCCTCCATAGTCAATCAAGAGTGTCAGATTATTGCAATCACAAATGCAATAAAGAATTTTGAGAAAGAAAAGAAGAACATAATTAGCCGGATGGGTGAACTCAGAAGAATCATTATCCCTAAGTTAGAGGCCATGCATGAGGCCATAAGTGATGCTCAGACTACCAAACCAATGATCCGACATATCTTAAGAGGATAGAAGCTTTTGCATTCCTGTTGAGTGGTCACATCTCAATTTTGGACAGGATGAAGCAGAGTTGGGCAATAGAAGTTGTACAATTGAAGACAACTTTTGCAGACATACTTAAGTATATGTAAGTATGTCATATGTATATACTTATCCGGCTAAGTATAGTTTAAATTTTGAAAGTTTTGGTATACGGACCCTACCCTTTGCCATTGATGTCAAAGGGGGAGTGAAGATCAATGAAAAATGAGGAATCCAACTAAGGGGGAGCTCTGGAAAATATATATAAAAATAGAGCATCAGCCAAGGGGGAGCATAGTGTAAACACTTAGTCATTTTTTACTAAGTGTTGCCATCAATGCCAAAGGGGGAGATTGTTGGCAAGAGACACTATATGGATTCATGAATGTTGTCATTGATGGCAACAAAGTTCATCCCACACATCCACAGGACATGGTATGTTTCTACCGGAAGTCAGAGTGAAGAATGTTGTGGTCTGGTAAACAAGAATAGAGCATGTGGCAAGGTCTGACAGACAGGTCTGGATCTCTCAGAGGAAGCATCTTGGTGAAGTGCAGATTTGGGGAAGTCAAGAGGAGTATCTTGACTGATAGATTCCAAGGTTTGAGCCTCTGGTGTGAACAGGATAAAGAGATATGGATGTTTGAGTGTCGGGTTCTCATGTGACAGTGTGAACAGAGGAAGAGCTGATTGGCAGAACATCAAACATTATTCCGGATCTGTTACTGATGTTGGTAAAAGTTATGAAGGCATGAATTATGTTTGGCCGACATAATTAATGATCTCCACAAGTATATCATTGATCCACATTACTTGGTGTGCAAGGATTCAGCCGACAGATCAAAGTTTGTGAAAAGATTGACTATTCCGGGTGCCGACTAGAAAGGTGATGAAATCACTTGTGCGGATATATATACATGATGGATTTAGTTGTGAGATACGTTGTGGGTGTTGTTGATGTGCAAATAAAAGCAGAGCAGAGCAGAAGCAGTAAGGAAGGTCCGGTATATGAAAGGAAAGCAGCATAAGGAAAGAGGAAAGATGAAGTGCAGCAGATCAGTGTACTGAGCCTAACCGGAACTGAACTCCAACATATGCGGATGCTACCAATCAGTTCAAGTGTTGTATAACATTCCTTTTGTAGACAGTGGGTCTCTTTGTAGGCAGTGTGCCTCCTTTGTGAGTAGTGTGCTCGGGCAGTGAGCCCTAATTGGCAAGTGCCATTTTGTTTTTCTTATTCTTCTAACAGAGAATAATCCTTGGGTTAATCACCCTGTGGTTTTCTCCCTTAACAGGGTTTCCATGTCAAAAATACTGTGTCATGTGTATTTGCATTTCATGATTATGTTTGTTAATTTGGATTAATATTACACTGATTGCTAATAAAGTTCAGAAAGCAGAAATAATTAGGATAACTGATTCACCCCCCCTCTCAGTTATCAACAAAACCAAAAACCTTAAACCCTAAATCCTAAACTATAAACCCTAAACCCTAAATCCTAAATCCTAAACCCTAAACCCTAAACCCTAAACCATAAACCCTAAAAAATAAACCATAAACCCCAAACCGTAAACCCTAAACCTGAAACCCTGAACCATAAACCCTAAACCATAAACCATAAACCAAAAACCCTAACCCTAAACCCTAAAACCTAAACCCTAAACCTTAAACCCTAAACCCTAAACCCTAATTCCTAAACCCTAAACCCTAAACCTAAAACACTAAACCCTAAACCCCAAACCCTAAACTCATAACACTAACCATAAACCCAAAACCCTAAATCCTAAACCCTAAACCCTAAATCAAAAACCATAAACCCTAATCCCTAAATCGTAAACCCTAAACCATAAATCATAAACCCTAAATCCTAAACTATAAACCCTAAACCATAAACCCTACACCCTAAACCCTACACCCTAAACGTTAAACCCTAAACCTTAAACCGTAAACCATCAACCCTAAACCCTAAACCCTAAATCATAAACCATAAACCTTAAACCCTAAACCCTAAACCAAACACTCTAAACCCTAAATCTTAAACCATAATACATAAACCCTAAACTGTAAACCCTAAACCTGAAACGCTAAACCCTGAACCCTAATCCCTAAACCCTAAACCGTTAACCCTAAACCCTAAACCCTAAACCCTAAACCCTAAACCATAAACCTTAAACCCTAAACCCTAAACCAAACACTCTAAACCCTAAATCTTAAACCATAATACATAAACCCTCAATTGTAAACCCTAAACCCTAAACCCTAAACCCTAATTCCTAAACCCTAAACCCTAAACTCCAAACATGTAACCTGTAACCCAAACCCTAAACCCCAAACCCTAAACCCTAAACCCTAAATCAAAAACCATAAACCCTAATCCCTAAACCGTAAACCATAAACCATAAACCCTAAACCCTAAATCCTAAAAAATAAACCATAAACCATAAACCCTAAACACTAAACCCTTAATCCTAAACCATAAACCCTAAACCCTAAACCATAAACCATAAATGCTAAACCCTAAACCATAAACCATAAACCATAAACCCTAAACCCCAAACCATAAACCATAAACCCTAAACCATAAACCCTAAAGAAAAAACCCTAAACCAAAAATCCTAAACCCTAAACCCTAAACCATAAACCATAAACCCTAAACCCTAATCCATAAACCCTAAACCCTAAACCCTAAACCCTAACCCATCAACCCTAAACCATCAACCCTAAGCCCTAAACCATAAACCCTAAATCCAAAACCCTAAACCCTAAACCCTAAACATAAACCCTAATTCCTAAACCCTAAACCCTAAACCCTAAATCCTCAACCCTAAATCCTCAACCATAAATCCTAAACACTACAATTTAAATTGTAAACCCTAAACCCTAAAACCTAAACCCTAAACCCTAAACCCTAAATCCTAAATCGTATATCCTAAACCCTAATCCATAAACCCTAAACCCTAAACCCTAATCCCTAAACCCTAAATGCTAATCCCTAAACCCTAAACCCTAAATCGTAAACCCTAAACCCTAAACCCTAAAAGCTAAACCCTAAACCCTAAACCCTAAATGCTAATTCCTAAACCCTAAACCCTTAACCCTAATTCCTAAACCCTAAACCCTAAACCCTAAACCAAAAACCCTAAACCCTAAATCGTAAACCCTATACCTTAAACCCTAAAAGCTAAACCCTAAACCCTAAACCCTAAACGCTAAACCCTAAACCCTAAACTTGAAAACTTAAACGCTAAACTCTAAATCCTAAACCCTAAACCCTAAACCCATAACCCTAACCATAAACCCTAAACCCTAAATCAAAAACCCTAAACCCTAAACGCTAAACCCTAAACCCTAAACCCTAATCCATAAACCCTAAACCATAAACCGTAAACCAAAAACTATAAATCCTAAACCATAAACCATAAACCATAAACACTAATCCTTAGAGTTTCTGGTTTATGGTTTCTGGTTTAGGGTTTAGGGTTTAGGGTTCAAGGAATAGCATTTAGGGTTTAGGGTTTAGGGAATAGCATTTAGGGTTTAGGGTTTATGGTTTATGGTTTAGGTTTTAGGGTTTATCGTTTAGGGTTTAGGATATAGGGTTTAGGGTTTCAGTTTTAAGGTTTACGGTTTTTAGGGTTTAGCGTTTAGGGTTTAGGGTTTAGGCTTTAGGGATTAGTGTTTAGGGTTTAGGGTTTAGGTTTTAGGGCTTAGGGATTATGGTTTAGGGTTTAGGGTTTAGGATTTAGGGTTTAGGTATTATGGTTTATGGTTTATGGTTTATGGTTTATGGTTTAGGGTTTATGGATTAGGGTTTAGGCTTTATGATTTAGGATTTAGGGTTTAGGGTTTTTGGTTTATGGTTTAGGATTTATGGTTTATGGTTTAGGGTTTATGGTTTATGGTTTATGGTTTAGGGTGTATGGTTTATGGTATAGGATTTAGGGTTTAGGGTTTAGGGTTTATGATATAGGGTTTATGGTTTATGGTTTATGGTTTACGGTTTAGGGTTTACGGTTTAGGGTTTACGGTTTAGGGTTTTTTGGGTTTAGGGTTGAGGATTTACGGTATAGGGCATAGGGTTTAGGGTTTAGGGTTTATGGTTTAGGATTTAAGGTTTAGGGTATAGGGTTTATGGTTTAAGGTTATGGGTTTTTATGGTTTAGGGTTTAGGGCTTAGCGATTATGGTCTAGGGTTTAGGGTTTAGGAATTATGGTTTAGGGTTTAGCGTTTAGTGTTTAGGGTTTAGGGTTTGGGGTTTAGGGTTTAGGGATTAGGGTTTAGGGTTTAGGGTTTAAGGTTTAGGGTTTTTAGGGTTTAGGGTTTATGGTTTAGGCTTTAGGTATTAGGGTTTAGGGTTTAGGGTTTATGGTTTATGGTTCAAGGTTTAGGGTTTAGGATTTATGGTTTTTGGTTTAAGGTTTATGGTTTATGGTTTAGGGTTTATGATTTAGGGTTTACGGTTTACGGTTTAGGGTTGATGGTTTGCGGTTTAGGGTTTATGGATTAGGGTTTAGGGTTTAGCATTTAGGGTTTAGGGTTTAGCGTTTAGGGTATAGTGTTTAGGGTTTACGGTTTAGGGTTTATTTTTTAGGATTTAGGGTTTAGGGTTTAGGGTTTACGGTTTAGGGATTAGGGTTTATGGTTTTTGATTTAGGGTTTAGGGTTTAGGGTTTGGGGTTTATGATTAGGGTTACAGGTTTAGTGTTTGGGTTTAGTGTTTAGGGTTTAGGGTTTTAGGTTTAGGGTTAAGGGTTTAGGGTTTAGGAATTAGGGTTTAGGGTTTAGGTTTTAAGGTTTACGTTTTAGGTTTTAGGTTTTAGGGTTTAGGGTTTTTGGTTTATGGTTTATGGTTCAGGGTTTATGGTTCAGGGTTTATGGTTTATGGTTTTATGGTTTTAGGGTTTAGGGTTTAGGGTTTATGGTTTATTGTTTATGGTTTATGGTTTAGGGTTGAGGGTTTAAAGTTTATGGATTAGGGTTTAGGGTTTAGGGTTTAGGGTTTGGGGTTTAGGGTTTAGGGTTTATGTTTTATGGTTTGGGGTTTAGGGTTAAGTGTTTAGGGTTTAGGATTTAGGGTTTAGGGTATTTCCTTTAGGGTTTATGGTTGAGGGTTTAGGGTTTATGGTTTGCGGTTTAGGGTTTAGAGTTTATGGTTTAGGATTTAGCGTTTAGGGTTTTAGTTTAGGTTTTAGGGTTTAGTGTTTAGGGTTTATGGTTTATGGTTTATGGTTTATGGATTAGGGTTTAGGGTTTAGGGTTTATGGTTTGGGGTTTAGGGTTTAGGGTTTATGTTTTATGGTTTGGGGTTTAGGGTTTAGGGTTAAGTGTTTAGGGTTTAGGATTTAGGGTTTAGGGTATTTGCTTTAGGGTTTATGGTTGGCGGTTTAGGGTTTAGGGTTTGGGGTTTAGGGTTTAGGGTTTAGAGTTTATGGTTAAGGATTTAGCGTTTAGGGTTTTGGTTTAGGGTTTGGGGTTTAGGGTTTAGGTTTTAATGTTTAAGGTTTAGGGTTTAGGGTTTAAGGTTTAGGGTTTAGGGTTTAGGGTTTAGATTTAAGGGTTTATCGTTTAGGGTTTAGGGCTTAGGGTTCAGAGTATAGGGTTTATGGTTTAGGGTTTAGGGTTCAGGGTATAGGGTTTATGGTTTAGGGTTTAAGGTTTAGGGTTTTTAGGGTTTAGGGTTTAGGGTTTAGGGTTTAGGGCTTAGGGTTTATGGTTTATTGTTTAGGGTTTAGGGTTTAGGGTTTAGGGTTTAGGATTTAGAATTTAGGGTTATGGTTTAGGGTTTAGGGTTTTTAGGGTTTAGGGTTGAGGTTTTACGGTTAGGGCTTAGGGTTTAGGGTTTATGGTTTAGAGTTTATGGTTTATGGTTTATGGTTTAGGGTTTAGGGTTTATGGTTTATGGTTTAGGGTTTACGGTTTAGGGATTAGGGTTTAGGGTTTAGGTTTAGGGTTTTTAGGGTTTAAGGTTTATGGTTTAGGCTTTAGAGATTAGGGTTTGTGGTTTAAGGTTTAGGGTTTAGGGTTGATGATTTAGGGTTTACGGTTTAGGGTTTATGAATTAGGGTTTAGGGTTTAGGGTTTAGGGTTTAGCGTTAAGGGTTTAGCATTTAGGCTTTAGGCTTTAGGCTTTATGGTTTATGGTTTAGGGTGTATAGTTTAGGATTTAGGGTTTAGGGTTTACGATTTAGGGTTTATGGTTTATGGTTTAGGGTATATGGTTTTTGATTTAGGGATGAGGGTGGTTTGGGGTTTATGGTTAGGGTTAAGGGTTTAGGGTTTGGGGTTTAGGTTTTAGGGTTTTAGGTTTAGGGTTTAGGGTTTAGGAATTAGGGTTTATGGTTTAGGAATTAGGGTTTATGGTTTAGGAGTTAGGGTTTGGGGTTTAGGATTTAGGGTTTATGGTTTATGGTTTAGGGTTTAGGGTTTTGGGTTTTGGGTGTAGTGTTTATGGTTTATGGTTTATGGTTTATGGTTTAGGGATTTTGGTTTATGGTTTAGCGTTTATGGATTAGGGTTTAGGGTTTGTGATTTAGGGTTTAGGGTTTAGGATTTAGGGTTTAGGGTTTATAGTTTAGGGTTTAGGGTTTAGGGTTTAGAGTTTAGGGTTTAGAGTTTAGGGTTTCAGGTTTGGGGTTTAGGGTTTCAGGTTTAGGGTTTAGGGTAAAGGGTTTAGGTTTTAGGTTTTAGGGTTTAGGGTTTAGGGTTTAGGGTTTATGGTTTAGTGTTTATGGTTTATGGTTTACGGTTTGCGGTTTAGGGTTTACGGTTTAGGATTTAGGGTTTAGGGTTTTTGATTTATGGTTTATGGTTTATGGTTTAGCGTTTAACGTTTAGTTTTTAGGGTTTATAGTTTAGGGTTTAAGGTTTAGGGTTTAGGGTTTAGCGTTTAGGTTTAGGGTTTAGGTTTTAAGGTTATGGGTTTTTAGGGTTTAGGGTTTATGGTTTAGGCTTTAGTGATTAGGGTTTAGGGTTAAGGGTTTATGGTTTATGGTTTAGGGGTTAGGGTTTAGCGTTTAGGTTTTAGTTTTATCGTTTAGGGTTTAGAGTTTAGGGTATAGTGTTTAGGGTTTAGGGTTTAGGGTTGAACGTTTAGGGTTTTTAGGATTTATTGTTTAGGCTTTAGGGATTAGTGTTTATGGTTTATGGTTTATGGTTTATGGTTTAGGGTTTAGGGTTTAGACTTTACGGATTAGTGTTTAGGGTTTAGGGCTTAGGGCTTAGGGATTATGGTTTAGGGTTTACGGTTTACGGTTTATGGTTTATGGTTTATGGTTTATGGTTTAGGGTTTATTGTTTAGGGTTTTTGGATTAGGGTTTAGGGTTTACGATTTAAGATTTAGGGTTTA
Organism: Cunninghamia lanceolata; assembly: GCA_027924645.1. NCBI lineage: Eukaryota > Viridiplantae > Streptophyta > Pinopsida > Cupressales > Cupressaceae > Cunninghamia > Cunninghamia lanceolata. The sequence goes on along the minus strand of BSBN01001197.1, from coordinate 1,426,433 downwards.
GGGTTTATGCTTTATGGTTTAGGGTTTATGGTTTAGTGTTTAGGATTTATGGTTTATGTTTTACGATTTATGGTTTAGGTTTTAGGGTTTAGGGTTTAGGATTTGGGGTGTAGTGTTTAGGGTTTCGGGATGAGGATTTAGGGTTTAGGGTTTGTTGTTTAGGTTTTAGGTTTTAGGGTTTTGGATTTAGGGTTTAGGGTTTAGGGTTTAGGGATTAAAGTTTATTGTTTAGTGTTTAGGGTTTAGGGTTTATTGTTTAGGGTTTAGGTTTTAGGGTTTCAGGTTTAGGGTTTAGGGTTTAGGGTTTATGGTTTAGGACTTAGGGTTTAGGGTTTTTCCTTTTGGGTTTATGGTTTATGGTTTGGGGTTTAGGATTTAGGGTTTATGGTTTATGGTTTATGGTTTATGGTTTATGGTTTAGGGTTTAGAGTTTATGGTTTATGGTGTAGGGTTTGGCGTTTAGGGTTTATGGTTTAGGATTTAGCGTTTAGGGTCTATGGTTTATCGTTTATGGTTTAGGGTTTAGGGTTTAAGGTTATGGGTTTTTAGGGTTTAGGGTTTAGGGTTTACGATGTATGGTTTAGGCTTTAGTGATTAGGGTTTAGGGTTAAGGGTTTATGGTTTATGGTTTAGGTCTTAGGGTTTAGTGTATAGCGATTATGGTAAGGGGTTTAGGGTTTAGGGATTATGGTTTAGGGTTTAGGGTTTAGTGTTTATGGTTTATGGTTTAAGGTTTATGGGTTATGGTTTAGGGATTAGGGTTTAGGGTTTAAGATTTTGGGTTTTTAGTGTTTAGGGTTTAGGGTTTAGGCTTTAGGGATTAGGGTTTAGGGTTGATGGTTTATGGTTTTTAGTTTAGGGTCTAGGGTTTAGGGTTTATGGTTTAAGGTTTAGGGTTTATGGTTTATGATTTAGGGTTTAGGGTTGATGGTTGATGGTTTAGGGTTTATGGATTAGGGTTTAGGGTTTAGTGTTTAGTGTTTAGGGTTTAGGGTTTAGGGTTTATAGTTTAGGATTTAGGGTTTAGGGTTTATGGCTTATGGTTTATGGTTTACGGTTTAGGGTTTAGGGTTTTTGATTTATGGTTTATCGTATAGGGTTTAGGGATTGGGGTTTATGGTTAGGGTTACAGGTTACTAGTTTACGGTTTAGGATTTTAGGTTTAGGGTTTAGGGTTTAGGATTTAGGGTTTAAAGTTTTTGGTTTAGGGTTTAGGGTTTAGGATTTAGGGTTTAGGGTTTATAGTTTAGGATGAAGGCTTTAGGGTTTAGGGTTTAGCGTTTAGGGTTTAGAGTTTATGGTTTATGGTTTATGGTTTAGGGTTTGGTGTTTAGGGTTTTCAGTTTACGGTTTCAGGTTTAGGGTTTAGGGTAAAGGGTTTTCGGTTTACGGTTTAGGGTTTAGGTTTTAGGGTTTATAGTTTTGCATTTAGGGTTTAGGGGTTTTGAGTTATGGTTTATGGTTTAGGGTTTATAGTTTAGGATTTAGGGTTTATGGTTTAGGGTTTACAATTTAGGGTTTAGGGTTTAGGGTTTAGGGTTTAGGGTTTGGGGCTTATGGTTAGGGTCAAAGGTTTAGGGTTTGAGGTTCAGGGTTTAGGGTTTAGGGTTTCAGGTTTAGGGTTTAGGGTTTAGGAATTAGGGTTTATCGTTTAGGGTTTAGGGTTTACGATTTTTGCTTTAGGATTTTTGTTTTAGGGTTTATGGTTTATGGTTTATGGTTTGGGGTTTAGGATTTATGGTTTATGGTTTATGGTTTATGGTTTAGGGTTTATTGTTTATAGTTTATGGTTTAGGGTTTAGATTTTATGGTTTATGGTTTAGGTTTTAGCATTTAGGGTTTAGGGTTTATGGTTTAGGACTTAACATTTAGGGTTTTTGGTTTATGGTTTATGGTTTAGGGTCTATAGTTTAGGGTTTAGGGTATAAGGTTTAGGGTTTAGGGTTTAGGTTTTAGGGTTTATCGTTTAGGCTTTAGGGTTTAGGGTATAGTGTTTATGGTTTTGGGTTTAGGGTTTAGGGTTTAAATTTTAGGGTTTTTGGGGTTTAGGGTTTAGGGTTTAGCCTTTATGAATTAGAGTTTAGGGTTTAGGGCTTAGGGCTTAGGGTTTATGGTTTATTGTATAGGGTTTAGACTTTATGGTTTAGGATTTAGAGTTTAGGGTTTATGGTTTAAGGTTTAGTGTTTAAGTTTTAGGGTTTAGGGTTTAGGGTTGAAGTTTTACGGTTTAGGGCTTAGGGTTTAGGGTTTAGGGTTTATGGTTTAGGGTTTAGGGTAGAGTGTTTAGGGTTTAGGGTTTAAGGTTTAAGGTTATGGGTTTTTAGGGTTTAGGGTTTACGATTTATGGTTTAGGCTTTAGTGATTAGGGTTAAGGGTTTAGGGTTTAGGGTTTAAGGTTTATGGTTTAGGGTTTATGATTTAGGGTTTAGGGTTTATGGATTAGGGTTTAGGGTTTAGTGTTTAGGGTTTAGGGTTTAGGGTTTATGGTTTATGGTCTAGGGTTTATTGTTTAGGATTTAGGGTAGGTTTTTAGGGTTTGGGGTTTAGGGTTTAGGGTTTAGGGTCTGGGGTTTATTGATTAGGGTTTATGGTTTATGGTTTAGGGATTAGGGTTTAGGGTTTACGATTTAGGATTTAGGGTTCAGGGTTTTTGGTTTATGGTTTAGGATTTATTGTTTAGGATTTAGGGTAGGTTTTTAGGGTTTGGGGTTTAGGATTTAGGGTTTAGGGTATGGAGTTTATGGATTAGGGTTTATGGTTTATGGTTTAGGGATTAGGGTTTAGTGTTTAATTTTTAGGGTTTATGGATTAGGGTTTAGGGTTTACGATTGAGGATTTAGGGTTCAGGGTTTTTGGTTTATGGTTTAGGATTTATGGTTTATGGTTTAGGGTTTATTATTTATGGTTTATGGTTTATGGTTTAGGGTTTAGGGTTTAGGGTTTAAAGTTTAGGGTTTAGGGTTTAGGTTTTAGGTTTATCGTTAAGGGTTTAGAGTTTATGGTATATTGTTTAGGGTTTAGGGTTTAGGGTTTAAGGTTTAGGGTTTAGAGTTTAGACTTTAAGGATTAGTGTTTAGGGTTTATGGTTTAGGGTTTAGGATTTATAGTTTTTGGATTTTGGTTTATGGTTTAGGGTTTATGGATTAGGGTTTAGGGTTGAGGGTTTAGCGTTTATGGTTTAGGGTTTTTTATATAGGGTTTAGAGTTTAGGGTTTAGGGTTTATGTTTAGGGTTATGGGTTTAGGGTTTAGGGTTTAGAGTTTAGGGTTTAGGATTTCAAGTTTAGGGTTTAGGGTTTAGGGTTTATTGTTTAGCTTTTAGGGTTTAGGGTTTAGGGTTTTGCGATTTAGGGTTTAGTGTTTTTGGTTTAGGGTTTATGGTTTAGGGTTTATGGTTTAGGAATTAGGGTTAAGGGTTTAGGGTTTAGGAATTAGCATTTAGGGTTTATGGTTGAGGGTTTAAGGTTTAGGGTTTATGGTTTAGCTTTTAGGGTTTAGGGTTTTTGGTTTATGGTTTAGGGATTAGCATTTAGGGTTTATGTTTATGGTTTATGGTTTATGGTTTATGGTTTAGGGTTTAGGGATTAGGGTTTGTGTTTTAGGGTTTAGGGTTTATTGTTTAGGGTTTAGGATTTACGATTTAGGATTTAGGGTTTAGGGTTTCTGGATTATGGTTTAGGGTTTAGGATTTAGGGTTTATGGTTTATGGTTTATGGTTTAGTGTTTATGGTTTAGGTTTATGGTTGAGGGTTTAAGGTTTATGATTTAGGTTGTAGTGTTTAGTATTTATGGTTGAGGATTTAGGGTTTAGGGTTTAGGGTTTAAGGTTTTGGATTTAGGGTTTAGGGTTTATGGTTTAGGGTTGACGGTTTAGGGTTGATTGGTTAGGGTTTAGGGTTTATGAATTAGGGTTTAGCGTTTATGGTTTACGGTTTATGGTTTATGGTTTAGTGTTTAGTGTTTATGGCTTAGGGTTGAGGATTTAGGGTTTAGGGTTTATGGTTTAGGGTTTAGGGTATAGGGTTTAGGGTTTAGGTTTTAAGGTTTTCAGTTTTTAGGGTTTAGCATTTCGGGTTTAGGGTTTAGGCTTTAGGGATTAGTGTTTAGGGTTTAGGTTTTAGGGCTTAGGGATTATGGTTTAGGGGTTAGGGTTTATGGTTAATGGTTAATGGTTAATGGTTTAGGGTTTAGGGTTTAGGGTTTATTGTTTAGGGTTTATGGATTAGGGTTTATGATTTAGGATTTAGGGTTTAGGGTTTATGGTTTAGGATTTATGGTTTATGGTTTATGGTTTATGGTTTAGGGTTTAGGGTATAGGATTTAGGGTTTATGGTTTATGGTTTATGGTTTAGGGTTTATGATTTAGGGTTTATGGTTTAGGGTTTATGGTTTATTGTTTAGGGTTTAGGGTTTAGGGTTTTTTAGGTTTAGGGTTGAGGTTTTACTGTTTAGGGCTTAGGGTTTATGGTTTATGGTTTAGGGTGTAAGGTTTAGGGTATAGGGTTTAGGGTTTCTGGTTTAAGGTTGAGTTTTTTAGGGTTTAGGGTTTAGGGCTTAGGGTTTAGGGTTTAGCGATTATGTTCTAGGGTTTAGAGTTTAGGGATTATGGTTTAGGGTTTAGCATTTATTGTTTAGGGTTTAGGCTTTTTAGGGTTTAGGGTTTATGGTTTAGGCTTGAGGTATTAGGTTTTAGGGTTTAGGGTTTAGGGTTTATGGTTTAGGATTTAGGGTTTAGGATTTATGGTTTTTGGTTTAGGGTTTAGGGTTTAAGGTTTATTGTTTGGGTCTTATGATTTAGGGTTTAGCGTTTAGGGTTTAGGGTTGATAGTTTACGGTTTAGGGTTTATGGAATAGGGTTTAGGGTTTAGCGTTTAGCGTTTAGGGTGTAGGTTTTAGGGTGTAGGGTATAGTGTTTAGGGTTTAGGGTTTAGGGTATAGTATTTAGGGTTTGGGGTTTATAGTTTATGGTTTATGGTTTATTTTTTAGGATTTAGGGTTTAGGGTTTAGGGTTTACAGTTTAGGGATTAGGGTTTATTGTTTTTGATTTAGGGTTTAGGGTTTGGGGTTTATGGTTAGGGTTACGGGTTACGGGTTTGGGGTTTAGGGTTTAGGGTTTAGGGTTTTAGGTTTAGGGTTTAGGGTTTAGGAATTAGGGTTTAGGGTTTAGTGTTTAAGGTTTAGGTTATAGGTTTTAGGGTTTAGGGTTTAATGTTTAAGGTTTAGGTTTTAGGTTTTAGGGTTTAGGGTTTAGGGTTTTTGGTTTAGGGTTTATGGTTCAGGGTTTATGGTTTATGGTTTATGGTTTAGTGTTTATGGTTTAGGGTTTCTGGTTTAGTATTTAGGGTTTAGGGTTTGGAGTGTTTGGTTTAGGGTTTAGGGTTTAAGGTTTAGGGTTTAGGGTTTATAATTTAGGGTTTAGGGTTTCGGGTTTAGGGTTGATGGTTTACGGTTTAGGGTTTATGGATTAGGGTTTAGGGTTTAGGGTTTAGGGTGTAGGGTTTATTGTTTAGGGTTTGTAGTTTAGGATTTAGGGTTTAGGGTTTAGGGTTTATGGTTTAGCGATTAGGGTTTATGGTTTTTGATTTAGGTTTTAGGGTTTAGGGTTTGGGGTTTATGGTTAGGGTTACGGGTTACGGGTTTGGGGTTTAGGGTTTAGTGTTTAGGGTTTTAGGTTTAGGGTTTTTGGGTTTAGGGTTTAGGAATTAGGGTTTAGGGTTAGTGTTTAAGGTTTAGGGTTTAGGGTTTAGGGTTTAGGGTTTATGTTTATGGTTTAGGGTTTATGGTTTAGGGTTTCAGGTTTAGGGTTTAGGGTTTAGGGTTTAGGGTTTATGGTTTAGGGTTTAGGATTTAGGATTTAGGGTTTAGGGTTTAGGGTTCAGGGTTTATGGTTTATGGTTTATGGTTTAAGGTTTAGGGTTTAGGGTTTATGATTTAGGGTTTAGGGTTTAGGGTTGATGGTTTCGGGTTTATGGATTAGGGTTTAGTGTCTAGGGTTTAGGGTTTAGGGTTTACGGTAGGGGTTTATGGATTAGGGTTTATGGTTTATGGTTTATGGTTTAGGGTTTAGGGTTTAATTTTTAGGGTTTATGGATTAAGGTTTAGGGTTAACGATTTAGGATTTAGGGTTTAGGGTTTTTGGTTTATGGTTTAGGTTTTATGGTTTATGGTTTAGGGTTTAGGGTATAGGATTTAGGGTTAAGGGTTTAGGATTTAGGGTTTAGGGTTTATGATTTATGGTTTACAGTTTAGGGTTTATTATTTATGGTTTATGGTATAGGATTTATGGTTTAGGGTTTAGGGTTTAGGATTTAGGGTTTAGGGTTTAGGATTTATGGTTTATGGTTTATGGTTTAGGGTTTAGGGTTTATTATTTATGGTTTATGGTTTATGGTTTGGGGTTTAAAGTTTAGGGTTCATGGTTTATGGTTTATGGTTTATGGTTTATGTTTTATGTTTTAGGATTTAGGGTTTAGGGTTTTGGGTTTATGGTTTAAGGTTTAGGGTTTTGGGTTTAGGGTTTAGAGTTTAGGGTTTATTGTTTATGGTTTAGGGTTTATAGTTTAAGGTTAAGGGTTTATGGTTTAGGATTTAGGGTTTATGGTTTAAGGTTTATGGTTTTGTATTTAGGGTTTAGGGTGTAGGGTTTAGGGTTTTTATGGTTTAGGGTTGAGGTTTTAGGGTTTAGGGCTTAGGGTTTAGGATTTAGGGTTTAGGGTTTAGGGTTAAGGTTTTAGGGTTTATGGTTTATGTTTAGGGTTTAGGGTTTATGGTTTAGGATTTAAGGTTAAGGGTTTGTGGTTTAGGGTTTAGGGTTTATAGTTTAGGGTTTAGGGTTTAGGATATAGGGTTTAGAGTTTAGTGTTTAGGGTTTAGGGTTTAGGGTTTAGGATTTATGGTTTATAGTTTAGGATTTAGGGTTTAATTTTTAGGGTTTATGGATTAGGGTTTAGGGTTTACGATTTAGGATTTAGGGTTTAGGGTTTTTGGTTTGTCATTTAGGATTTAGGGTTTAGGATTTAGGGTTTAGAGTTTAGGATTTAGGGTTTAGGGTTTAGGATTTATGGTTTAGGGTTTAGGGTTTATTATTTAGGGTTTATGGTTTGTGGTTTAGGATTTATTGTTTAGGGTTTAGGGTTTAGGGTTCAGGGTTTATGGTTTATGGTTTATGGTTTAATGTTTAGGGTTTAGGGTTTATGATTTAGGGTTTAGGGTTTAGGGTTTAGTGTTTAGGGTTTAGGGTTTATGGTTTATAGTCTGAGATTTAGGGTTGAGGTTTTTAGGGTTTGGGGTTTAGGGTTTAGGGTTTATGGTTTATGGTTTAATTTTTAGGTTTTATGGATTAGGGTTTAGGGTTTACGATTTAGGATTTAGGGTTTAGGGTTTTTGGTTTATTGTTTAGGATTTATGGTTTAGGGTTTAGGGTATAGGATTTAGGGTTTAGGTTTATAGTATTTATGGTTTACGGTTTATGGTTTACGGTTTAGGGTTTATTATTTAGGGTTTAGGATTTAGGATTTAGGGTTTAGGGTTTAGGATTTATGGTTTATGGTTTAGGGTTTATTATTTAGGGTTTATGGTTTAGGGTTTAGAATTTATGTTTTAGGTTTAGGGTTTAGGGTTTAGGGTTTATGGTTTAAGGTTTAGGGTTTTGGGTTTAGGGTTTAGAGTTTATGGTTTAGTGTTTAGGGTTTATAGTTTAAGGTTAAGGGTTTAGGGTTTATTGTTTAGGGTTTTTAGTTTTTGGTTTAAGGTTTAGGGTTTTGTATTTAGGGTTTAGGGTGTATGGTTTAGGTTTGAGGTTTTAGGGTTTAGGGTTTATGGTTAGGGTTATGGGTTTAGGGTTTCAGGTATAGTTTTTAGGGTTTATGGTTTATGGTTCAGGGTTTAAGGTTTAGGGTTTTTAGGGTTTATGGTTTATGGTTTAGGCTTTAAGAATTAGTGTTTAGGGTTTATGGTTTATGGTTTAGGATTTATAGCTTTTGGTTTTTGGTTTATGGTTTGGGCTTTATGGATTAGGGTTTAGGGTTTTTGATTTAGGGTTTAGGGTTTATGGTTAGGGTTATGGGTTTAGGGTGTAGGGTTTAGGGTGTAGGGTTTAGGGTTTAGGTTTTCAAGTTTAGGGTTTAGGGTTTAGCGTTTAGGGTTTAGGGTTTAGGGTTTAGCTTTTAGGGTTTAAGGTTTAGGGTTTATGATTTAGGGTTTAGGGTTTTTGCTTTAAGGTTTCAGGTTTATGGTTTAGGAATTAGGGTTAAGGGTTTAGGGTTTAGGAATTAGCATTCAGGGTTTATGGTTTAGGGTTTAGGGTTTACGATTTAGGGTTTAGGGTTTTTGGTTTATAGTTTAGGGATTAGCATTTAGGGTTTATGGTTTATGGTTTATGGTTTATGGTTTAGGGTTTAGGGATTAGGATTTAGGGTTTAGGGTTTAGGGTTTATTGTTTAGGGTTTATCAATTAGGGTTTAGGATTTATGATTTAGGATTTAGGGTTTAGGGTTTCTACTTTATGGTTTATCGTTTAGGGTGTAGGGTTTATAATTTAGGGTTTATGGTTTATGGTTTATGGTTTAGTTTTTATGGTTTAGGTTTTAGGGTTTAGGGTTTACGATTTAAATTGTAGTGTTTAGGATTTATGGTTGAGGATTTAGGGTTTAGGGTTTACGTTTTAGGGTTTAGGGTTTACGATTTAAATTGTAGTGTTTAGGTTTTATGGTTGAGGATTTAGGGTTTAGGGTTTACGTTTTAGGGTTTAGGGTTTTGGATTTAGGGTTTAGGGTTTATGGTTTAGGGCTTAGGGTTTATGGTTTAAGGTTGATGGGTTAGGGTTTAGGGTTTAGGGTTTATGGAGTAGGGTTTAGGGTTCACGGTTTAGGGTTTATGGTTTATGGTTTAGGGTTTATGGTTTAGGATTTTTGGTTTAGGGTTTAGGGTTTAGCGTTTATCGTTTAGGGTTTAGGGTGTATGGTTTAGGGTTTAGGGTTTAGCATTTATGGTTTATGGTTTATGGTTTAGGGTTTATGGTTTAGGATTAAGGGTTTAGGGTTTTGGGTTTAGGGTTTATGGTTTATGGTTTATGGTTTATTTTTTAGGATTTAGGGTTTATGGTTTAGGGTTTACAGTTTAGGGTTTACGGTTTAGGGATTAGGGTTTGTGGTTTTTGATTTAGGGTTTAGGGTTTGGGTTTTATGGTTAGGGTTATGGGTTTAGAGTTTGGGGTTTGGGATTTAGGGTTTAGGGTTTCAGGTTTAGGGTTTAGGGTTTAGGGTTTAGGAATTAGGGTTTAGGGTTTAGGGTTTAGGGTTTAAGGTTTTGGTTTTAGGTTTTAGGGTTTATGGTTTAGGGTTTTTAATTTATGGTTTATGGTTTAGTGTTTAGGGTTTAGGGTTTTGGGTTTAGGGTTTAATATTTAGGGTTTAGAGTGTTTGGTTTAGGGTTTAGGTTTTAGGGTTTAAGGTTTATGGTTTAGGGTTTATGATTTAGGGTTTAGGGTTTAGGGTTGATGGTTTACGGTTTAGGGTTTAGGGATTAGGGATTAGGGTTTAGCATTTAGGGTTTAGGGTTTAGCGTTTAGCGTTTACGGTTTAGGGATTAGGGTTTATGGTTTTTGATTTAGGGTTTAGGGTTTAGGATTTAGGGTTTGGGGTTTATGGTTTAGGATTTAGGGTTTAGGGTTTAGGGTTTTAGGTTTAGGGTTTAGGGTTTAGGAATTAGGGTTTAGGGTTTAAGGTTTAAGGTTTAGGTTTTAGGGTTTTTGGTTTAGGGTTTATGGTTTAGGGTTTATGGTTCAGGGTTTATGGTTTAGGGTTTCAGGTTTAGGGTTTACGGTTTAGGGTTTATGGTTTATGGTTTAAGATTTAGGGTTTAGGGTGTTTGGTTTAGGGTTTAGGGTTTATTTTTTAGGGTTTATGGTTTATGGTTTAGGGTTTAGGATATAGGATTTCGGGTTTATAGTTTAGGATTTAGGGTTTAGTGTTTAGGGTTTAGAGTTAGGGTTTAGCGTTTAGCGTTTAGGGTTTAGGGTTTATGGCCGAGGGTTTAGGGTTTAGGGTTTTGGGTTTATGGTTTATGGTTTAGGGTTTAGGGTTTATGGTTTAGGATTTAGAGTTTAGGGTTTAGGGTTTATAGTTTAAGGTTAAGGGTTAAGGGTTTAGGGTTTATGGTTTATGGTTTAAGGTTTAGGGTTTAGGATTTAGGGTTTAGGGTGTAGGGTTTACGGTTTATGGTTTAGGGTTTAGGGTTTTTAGGGTTTAGGGTTGAGGTTTTAGGGTTTAGGGCTTAGGGTTTATGGTTTATGGTTTATGGTTTAGGATTTTTGGTTTGGGGTTTGGGGTTTAGGGTTTAGGGTTTATGGTTTAGGATTAAGGGTTTAGGGTTTAGGGTTTATGGTTTAGGGTTTATGGTTTATGGTTTATGGTTTATGGTTTATTTTTTAGGATTTAGGGTTTAGGTTTATGGTTTAGAGCTTACGGTTTAGGGATTAGGGTTTGTGGTTTTTGATTTAGGGTTTAGGGTTTGGGGTTTATGGTTAGGGTTACGGGTTTAGGGTTTGGGGTTTAGGGTTTCCGGTTTAGGGTTTAGGGTTTAGGAATTAGGGTTTAGGGTTTAGGGTTTTAGGTTTTAGGGTTTATGGTTTAGGTTTTAGGTTTTAGGGTTTATGGTTTATGGTTTTTAGTTTATGGTTTATGGTTTAGGGTTCAGGGTTTATGGTTTAGGGTTTCGGGTTTACGGTTTAGGGTTTAGGGTTTAATATTTAGGGTTTAGAGTGTTTGGTTTAGGGTTTACGGTTTAGGGTTGATGGTTTACGGTTTAGGGTTTATGGATTAGGGTTTAGGGTTTAGGGTTTAGCGTTTAGCATTTACGGTTTAGGGATTAGGGTTTATGGTTTTTGATCTAGGGTTTAGGGTTTAGGATGTAGGGTTTGCGGTTTATGGTTTAGGATTTAGGGTTTAGGGTTTAGGGTTTCAGGTTTAGGGTTTAGTGTTTAGGGTTTAGGAATTAGGGTTTAGGGTTTAGGGTTTAAGGTTTAAGGTTTAGGTTTTAGGGTTTTTGGTTTATGGTTTATGGTTTAGCGTTTATGGTTCAGGGTTTATGGTTTAGGGTTTCAGGTTTAGGGTTTATTTTTTATGGTTTAAGATTTAGGGTTTAGGGTGTTTGGTTTAGGGTTTAGGGTTTAGGGTTTAGGGTTTATAGTTTAGGATTTAGGGTTTAGTGTTTAGGGTTTAGAGTTTAGGGTTTAGCGTTTAGGGTTTAGGATTTATGGTTTAGGGTTTAAGGTTTGGGGTTAATGGTTAGGGTTAAGGCTTTAGGGTTTAGGGTTTAGGGTTTATGGCCGAGGGTTTAGGGTTTATAGTTTATGGTTTATGGTTTAGGGTTTCTGGTTTAGGATTTAGTGTTTAGGGTTTAGGGTTTAGGGTTTAGGGTTTATAGTTTAAGGTTAAGGGTTAAGGGTTTAGGGTTTATGGTTTAAGGTTTAGGGTTTAGGATTTAGGGTTTAGGGTGTAGGGTTTATGGTTTATGGTTTAGGGTTTTTAGGGTTTAGGGTTGAGGTTTTAGGATTAAGGCTTAGGATTTAGGATTTAGGGTGTAGGGTTTAGGATTTAGGGTTTAGGGTTTTGGGTTTACGATTTAGGTTTTAGGGTTTATGGTTTATGTTTAGGGTTTAGGGCTTATGGTTTATTATTTAGGGTTTAGGTTTTAGGGTTTATAGTTTAGGGTTTAGGGTTTAGGGTCTAGGTTTTAGGCTTTGGGGTTTAGGGTTTAGGGTTTAGGGTTTAGGGTTGAGTATTTAGGGTTTAGGGTTTAGGGTGTAGGGTTTCGGGTTTATTATTTATTGTTTACATTTTAGGGTTTATGGTTTATGGTTTAGGATTTATGGTTTAGGGTTGAGGGTTTATGGTTTATGGTTTAGGGTTTAGGGTTTATGGATTAGGGTTTAGGGTTTGCAATTTAGGATTTATGGTTTATGGTTTTTGTTTAAGTATTTATGGTTTAGGGTTTAGGGTTTATGGTTTAGGAATTATGGTTTAGGGTTTATGGTTTACGGTTTAGGGTTTAGGGTTTGGGGAATAGCATTTAGGGTTTAGGGTTTATGGTTTATGGTTTACGGGTTATGGTTTAGGGTTTAGGGTTTAGGTTTTAAGGTTTAGGGTTTTTAGGGTTTATGCTTTAAGCTTTAGTGTTTATGCTTTAGGGATTAGGGTTTATGGTTTATGGTTTAGGGTTTAGGGTTTATTGTTTAGGGTTTATGGATTAGGGTTTAGGGTTTGCGATTTAGGATTTAGGGTTTATGGTTTATGGTTTAGGATTTATGGTTTATGGTTTAGGGTTTTGTGTTTATGGTTTATGGTTTAGGTTTTACGGTTTATGGTATAGGATTTAGGGTTTAGGGTTTATGGTTTAGCTTTTAGGGTTTAGGGTTTAGGGTTTATGATTTAAGGTTTATGGTTTAGGATTTATGGTTTATGGTTTGTGGTTTATGGTTTATGGTGTAGGGTTTAGGGTTTAGGGTTTAACATTTAAGGTTTATGGTTTATGATTTATGGTTTAGGTTTTAGGTTTATCGTTTAGGGTTTAGAGTTTAGGGTATAGTGTTTAGGGTTTAGGGTTTAGAGTTTAAGGTTTAGGGTTTTTAGGGTTTAGGGTTTAGGCTTTAGGCTTTAGGGATTAGTGTTTAGGGTTTAGGGTTTATGGTTTATGGTTTATGGTTTTTAGGGTTTAGGATTTATGGTTTATGGTTTTTGTTTTATGGTTTATGGTTTAGAATTTATGGTTTATGGTTTATGGTTTAGGGTTTATGATTTATGGTTTATGGTTTAGGGTTGAGGGTTTAGGGTTTAGGGTTTATGGATTAGGGTTTAGTGTTTAGCGTTTAGGGTTTGTGGTTTTTAGTTTAGGGTTTAGGGTTTATAATTTAGGGATTATAGTTTGGGATTTAGGGTTTATTGTTTATGGTTGAGGGTTTATGGTTTAGGATTTAGTGTTGATGGTTTAGGATTTAGGGTTTAGGGTTTAGGGATTAGCGTTTAGGGTTTATGGTTTATGGTTTATGGTTTACGGTTTATGGTTTATGGTTTATCCTTTATGGTTTAAGGTTTAGGGTTTAGGGTTTAAGGTTTACGGTTTTAAGGTTTAAGGTTTACGGTTTAGGGTTTTCACTTTAGGGATTAGTGTTTAGGGTTTAGAGCTTAGGCATTATGGTTTAGGGTTTACGGTTTACGGTTTAGGGTTTATGGTATAGGGATTAGGGTTTATGGTTTATGGTTTATGGTTTATGGTTTATTTTTTAGGGTTTATGGATTAGGGTTTAGGGTTTATGATTTATGATTTAGGGTTTATGCTTTATGCTTTATGCTTTAGGGTTTATGCTTTAGGATTTATGGTTTATGGTTTATGGTTTAGGTTTTAGGGTTTAGGGTTTAGGATTTACGGTGTAGTGTTTAGGGTTTCTGGTTGAGGATTTAGGGTTTAGGGTTTATGGTTTATTGTTTAGGTTATAGGGTTTATTGTTTAGGGTTTAGGGTTTATGGTTTATTTATTAGGGTTTAGGGTTTAGGGTTTAGGGTTTGGGGTTTAGGGTTTAGGGTTTATGGTGTAGGGTTTGGGGTTTAGGGCTTAGTGTTAAGGGTTTAGGGTTTAGGATTTAGGGTTTAGGGTTTTTGCTTTAGGGTTTATGGTTGAGGGTTTCAGGTTTATGGTTTGGGGTTTACGGTTTAGGGTTTAGGGTTTAGGGTTCAGAGTATAGGGTTTATGGTTTATGGTTTAGGGTTCAGGGTATAGGATTTATGGTTTATGGTTTAGGGTTTAGGGTTTAGTGTTTAGGGTTTAAGGTTTAGGGTTTTTAGGGTTTAGGCTTTAGGGTTTAGGGTTTAGGGTTTAGGGTTTAGGGTTTAGGGTTTATTGTTTAGTGTTTAGGGTTTACGATTTAGGATTTAGAGTTTAGGGTTTATGGTTTAAGGTTTAGGGTTTAGGGTTTAGGGTTTTTAGGGTTTAGGGCTGAGGTTTTACGGTTAGGGCTTATGGTTGAGGGTTTATGGTTTAGAGTTTCAGGTTTAGGGTATAGGGTTTAGGGATTATGGTTTAGGGTTTAGGGTTTAGTGTTTAGTGTTTATGGTTTATGGTTTAGGGTTTAGGGTTTAGGTTTTAGGGTTTAGGGTTTAGGGATTAGGGTTTAGGGTTTAAGGTTTAGGGTTTTTAGGGTTTAAGTTTTATGGTTTAGGCTTTAGAGATTAGGGTTTAGGGTTTAGGGTTTAGGGTTTATGGTTTAGGATTTATGGTTTAGGGTTTAGTGTTTATTGTTTAAGGTTTAGGGTTTAGGGTTTAGGGTTGATGGTTTAGGGTTTATGAATTAGGGTTTAGGCTTTAGGGTTTATGGTTTATGGTTTAGGGTGTATAGTTTAGGATTTAGGGTTTAGGGTTTAGGGTTTAGGGTATATGGTTTTTGATTTAGGGTTTATGGTTTATGGTTTATGGTTTAGGGTTTGGGGTTTATGGTTAGGGTTACAGGTTTAGGGTTTAGGTTTTAGGGTTTCTAGTTTGGGGTTTAGTGTTTAGGAATTAGGGTTTATGGTTTATGGTTTATGGTTTAGGTTTTAGGGTTTATGGTTTAGGATTTATGGTTTAGGGTTTATGGTTTAGGGATTATGGTTTATGGTTTATGGTTTATGGTTTCGGGTTTAGGGTTTATGGTTTATGATTTAGGGTTTAGGATTTAGGATTTAGGGTTTATAGTTTAGGGTTTATGCTTTAGGGTTTAGAGTTTAGGGTTTAGGGTTTGGGGTTTAGGGTTTCAGGTTTAGGGTAAAGGGTTTAGGGTTTAGGTTTTAGGTTTTAGGGTTTAGGGTTTAGGGTTTTTGGTTTATGGTTTAGGGTTTAGGGTTTATGGTTTAGTGTTTATGGTTTATGGTTTACGGTTTAGGGTTTATGGTTCAGGATTTAGGGTTTAGGGTTTTTGTTTTAGGGTTTATGGTTTATGGTTTAGGGTTTATCGTTTAGGGTTTAAGGTTTAGGGTTTAGTTTTTAAGGTTATGGGTTTTTAGGGTTTAGGGTTTATGGTTTATGGTTTATGGTTTGTGGTTTATTGTTTTTGGTTTATGGTTTATGGTTTATGGTTTAGGTTTTAGGGTTTAGGGTTTATGATTTGGGGTTTAGGGTTTAGGGTTTAGGCTTAATGTATTAGGGTTTAGGGTTTAGGCTTTAGGGTTTAGGTTTTAGGGTTTAGGGTTTAGTGTTTATGGCTTATGGTTTAGGGATTAGAGTTTAGGGTTTATGGTCTAGGGTTTAGGGTTTAGGCTTTAGGGTTTATTGTTTAGGGTTTAGGGTTTATGGTTTATGGTTTAGGGTTTTTATTGTTTAGGGTTGAAGTTTTAGGGTTTAGGGCTTAGGGTTTTGGATTTAGGGTTTATCGTTTAGGTATTAGGGTTAAGGTTTTAGGGTTTAGGGTTTATGTTTAGGGTTTATGGTTTAGGATTTAGGGTTTAGGGTTTGTGGTTTAGGGTTTAGGGTTTATAGTTTAGGGTTTAGGGTTTATGGTTTAGTGTTTAGTGTTTAGGGTTTAGGGTTTATATTTTAGGATTTAGGGTTTAGGTTTTTAGGGTTTGGGGTTTGGGCTTTAGGGTTTAGGGTTTAGGGTTTAGGGTTTGGTGTTTATTGTTTATGGTTTAGGGTTTAATTTTTAGGATTTATTGATTAGGGTTTAGGGTTTACAATTTAGGATTTAGGGTTTAGGGTTTAGGGTTTAAGGTTTAGGGTATAAGATTTAGGGTTTAGGGTTTAGGATTTATGGTTTATGGTTTAGGGTTTAGGGTTTATGGTTTATTATTTAGGGTTTATGGTTTATGGTTTAGGATTTATGGTTTATGGTTTATGGTTTAGGGTTTAGGGTTTAGGGTATAGGATTTAGGGTTTAGGGTTTAGGATTTATGGTTTATGGTTTATGGTTTATGGTTTATTATATAGGGTTTATGGTTTAGGGTTTAGGGTTTATGGTTTATGGTTTAGGGTTTAGGGTTTATGTTTTAGGGTTTAGGGTTTGAAGTTTATGGTTTATGGTTTATGGTTTATGGTTTAGGGTTTAGGGTTTAGGTTTTATGTTTATTGTTTAGGGTTTAGAGTTTACGGTATAGTGTTTAGGGTTTAGGGTTTATGGTTTAGGGTTTTTGGGTTTAGGATTTAGGCTTTAAGGATTAGTGTTTAGGGTTTATGGTTTAGGGTTTAGGGTTTAGGGTTTAGGATTTATAGTTTTTGGTTTTTGGTTTATGGTTTAGGATTTAGTTTTTATGGTTTAGGGTTTCAGGTTTAGGGTATAGGATTTAGAGTTTAGGGTTTAGGATTGATGGTTTATGGTTTATGGTTTATGGTTTATTATTTAGGGTTTATGGTTTAGGGTTTAGGGTTTAGGATTGATGGTTTATGGTTTATGGTTTATTATTTAGGGTTTATGGTTTATGGTTTAGGATTTATGGTTTATGGTTTATGGTTTATGGTTTAGGGTTTAGGATTTATGGTTTATGGTTTATGGTTTATGGTTTATTATTTAGGGTTTATGGTTTAGGGTTTAGGGTTTATGGTTTATGTGTTAGGGTTTAGGGTTTATGTTTTAGGGTTTAGGGTTTAAAGTTTATGGTTTATGGTTTATGGTTTAGGCTTTAAGGATTAGTGTTTAGGTTTTAGGGTTTAGGGTTTAGGGTTTAGCGTTTAGGGTTTAGTGTTTAGGGTTTACGATTTAGGGTTTAGGGATTAGCATTTAGGGTTTAGGGTTTAGCATTTAGGGTTTAGGTATTAGGGTTTGTGGTTTAGGATTTAGGGTTTATGGATTAGGGTTTAGGATATACGATTTAGGATTTGGGTTTAGGGTTTAGGATTTAGGGTTTGGGGTTTAGGGTTTATGGTTTAGGTTTTTGTGTTTACGGTTTACGATTTAAATTGTAGTGTTTAGGATTTATGGTTGATCATGTAGGGTTTAGGGTATAGGGTTTAGGGTTTATGTTTAGGGTTTAGGGTTTAGGGTTTTGGATTTAGGGTTTAGGGTTTATCATTTATGGTTTAGGGCTTAGGGTTGATGGTTTAGGGTTGATGGGTTAGGGTTTATGGTTTAGGAATTATGGTTTATGGTTTATGGTTTATGGTTTATGTTTTAGGGTTTAAGGTTGAGGGTTTAGGGCTTAGGTTTTAAGGTTTGGGGTTTTTAGGGTTTATGCTTTAGGCTTTATAGTTTAGGCTTTAGGGATTAGTGTTTAGGGTTTAGGGTTTAGGGTTTAGGTCTTAGGGATTAGGGTTTAGGGTTTAGGGTTTAGGGTTTATTTTTTAGGGTTTATGGATTAGGGTTTAGGGTTTGCGATTTAGGATTTAGGGTTTATGGTTTTGTGTTGATGGTTTTTGGTTTAGGCTTTAGGGTTTAGGGCTTATGGTATAGGATTTATGGTTTATGGTTTATGGTTTAGGGTTTAGGGTTTAGGGTTTATGATTTAAGGTTTATGGTTTAGGATTAATGGTTTAGGGTTTGTGGTTTATGGTTTACGATTTATGGTTTAGGGTTTAGGGTTTAGGCTTTATGGTTTAGGGTTTAACATTTAAGGTTTATGGTTTATGGTTTATGGTTTAGGTTATAGGTTTATCCTTTAGGGTTTAGAGTTTAGGGTATAGTGTTTAGGGTTTAGGGTTTAGGGTTTAGAGTTTAAGGTTTAGGCTTTAGGCTTTAGGCTTTAGGCTTTAGGGATTAGTGTTTAGGGTTTAGGGTTTATGGTTTATGGTTTTTAGGGTTTAGGATTTATGGTTTAGGGTTTAGGAATTGTGGTTTATGGTTTATGGTTTAGGATTTATGATTTAGGGTTTAGGGTTTAGGGTTTAGGGTTTAGGGTTTAGGGTTTATGGATTAGGGTTTAGGGTTTAGTGTTTAGGGTTTAGGGTTTAGGGTTTAGGGTTTGTGGTTTGTAGTTTAGTGTTTAGGGTTTATCATTTAGGGATTATAGTTTGGGATTTAGGGTTTATGGTTTATGGTTGAGGGTTTATGGTTAGCTTTTAGGGTTGACTGTTTAGAGTTTACGATTTAGGGATTAGGGTTTTTGGTTTATGGTTTAGGATTTAGGGTTTATGGTTTAGGATTTAGGGTTTAGGGTTTAGGGATTATCATTTATGGTTTATGGTTTATGGTTTATGGTTTAGTGTTTATTGTTTATGGTTTAAGGGTTAGGGTTTAGGGTTTAGGGTTCAGGGTTTAAGGTTTAGGGTTTTTATGGTTTATGGTTTAGGGTTTAGGGTTTACACTTTGGGGATTAGTGTTTAGGGTTTAGGGTTTAGGGCTAAGGGATTATTGTTTAGGGTTTATAGTTTATGGTATAGGGATTAGGGTTTAGGGTTTAGGGTTTATGGATTAGGGTTTAGGGTTTATGATTTAGGATTTAGGGTTTAGGGTTTATGCTTTATGCTTTAGGGTTTAGGGTTTATGCTTGAGGATTTAGGGTTTATGGTTTATGGTTTAGCTTTTAAGGTTTAGGTTTTAGGGTTTAGGGTTTAGGATTTAGGGTGTAGTGTTTAGGGTTTCGGGTTTCAGATTTAGGGTTTAGGGTTTAAGTGTTAGGGTTTAGGGTTTAGGGTTTAGGGTTTATGGATTAGGGTTTAGGGTTTATGGATTAGGGTTTAGGGTTTATAATTTGGGGTTTGGGTTTAGTGTTTAGGGTTTATGGTTTAGGGTTTAGTGTTTAGGGTTTATGGTTTAGGGTTTAGTGTTTAGGATTAAGGGTTTAGGGTTTAGGGTTTTTGCTTTAGGGTTTATGGTTGAGGGTTTAGGGTTTATGGTTTGGGGTTTAGGGTTTATGGTTTATGGTTTACCGTTTATGGTTTAGAGTTTATGTTTTAGGATTTAGCGTTTAGGGTTTTGGTTTAGGGTTTTTGGTTTTTGGTTTATGGTTTATGGTTTTATGGTTTATAGTTTAGGGTTTAGGGTTTAGGTTTAAGGGTTTATCGTTTAGTGTTTATGGTTTAGGGTTTATTTAGAGTTTAGGGTTTTTAGGGTTTAGGGTTGTTGTTTTACATTTAGGGCTTAGAGTTTATGGTTTAGAGTTTAAGGTTTAGGGTATAGGGTTTAGGGTTTAGGGATTATGGTTTAGGGTTTAGGGTTTAGTATTTAGTGTTTATGGTTTATGGTTTATGGTTTAGGGTTCAGGGTTTCAGGTTAGGGTTTATGGTTTAGGGATTAGTGTTCAGGGTTTAAGGTTTAGTGTTTTTAGGGTTTAAGGTTTATGGTTTAGGCTTTAGAGATTAGGGTTTAGGGTTTAGTGTTAATGGTTTAGGGTTTAGGGTTTAGGGTTTAGCGTTTAGGGTTTAGGGTTTAGGATTTAGGCTTTAGGGTTTATGGTTTATAGTGTATAGTTTAGGATTTAGGGTTTACGGTTTACAGTTTAGGGATTATGGTTTATGGTTTAGGGTTTAGGGTTTGGGGTTTATGGTTAGGGTTACAGGTTTAGGGTTTGGGGTTTAGGTTTTAGGGTTTCAGGTTTAAGGTTTAGGGTTTCAGAATTAGGGTTTATGGTTTAGGGTTTAGGGTTTAGGTTTTAGGGTTTGGGGTTTAGGGTTTAGGGTTTAGGGTTTAGGGTTTATGGTTTCAGGTATTGTGTTTAGGGTTTAGGGTTTATGGTTTAGAGTTTAGGGTTTGTGGAATAGGGTTTAGGGTTTATGATTTAGGGTTAGGGTTTGTGATTTAGGGTTTAGGGTTTAGGGTTTAGGGTTTAGGGTTTAGAGTTTAGGGTATAGAGTTTAGGGTTTAGGGTTTGGGGTTAAGGGTTTCATGTTTAGGGTAAAGGGTTTAGGGTTTGGCATTTAGGGTTTATGGTTTATGGTTTACGATTTTAGGTTTAGGGTTTATGGTTTAGGATTTAGGGTTTAGGGTTTTTGATTTAGGGTTTATGGTTTATGGTTTAGCGTTTAGTGTTTAGGGTTTATCATTTAGGGTTTAAGGTTTAGGGTTTAAGGTTATGGGTTTTTAGGGTTTAGGGTTTATGGTTTAGGCTTTAGTGATTAGGGTTTAGGTTTAAGGGTTTATGGTTTATGGTTTTATTGGTTAGGGTTTAGCGTTTAGGTTTTAGGTTTTTCGTTTAGGGTTTAGAGTTCAGGGTATAGTTTTTAGGGTTTAGGGTTTAGGGTTTAGGCCTTAGATTTTAGGGATTAGTGTTTAGGGTTTATGGTTTAGGGTTTAGGGTTTAGGATTTTTGGTTTATGGTTTATGGTTTATGGTTTAGGGTTTATGATTTAGGATTTAGGGTTTATGGATTAGGGTTTAGGGTTTAGTGTTTAGGGTTTAGGGTTTAGTGTTTGTGGTTTAAGATTTAGGGTTTAGGGTTTAAGGTTTAGGGATTATAGTTTGGGATTTAGGGTTTAGGGTTTATTGTTTACGCTTTAGGCTTTATGGTTTTTGATTTATTGTTTATGGTTTATGCATTAAGGTTTAGGGTTTAGGGTTTATGGTTTATGGATTAGGGTTTAGGGTTTAGTGTTTATTGATTACGCTTTAGGCTTTATGGTTTTTGATTTAGGGTTTATGGTTTAGGCTTTAGGGTTTACAGTTTAGGGTTTATGGTTTATGGTTTATGGATTATGGATTATGGTTTATGGTTTATGGTTTTTGTTTTATGCTTTATGCTTTATGGTTTAGGGTTTAGGGTTTATGATTTAGGGTTTAGGGTTTAGGGTTGAGGGTTGAGCGTTGAGGGTTTAGGGTTTAGGCTTAATGTATTAGGGTTTAGGGTTTAGCGTTTAGGGTTTAGTGTTTATGGCTTATGGTTTAGGGATTAGGGTTTAGGGTTTATGGTCTAGGGTTTTTAGGGTTTAGGATTGAGGTTTTAGGGTTTAGGGTTTAGAGTTTAGGGTTTAGGATTTAGGGTTTATGGTTTATTATTTAGGGTTTATTTTTTATTGTTTAGGATTTATGGTTTACGGTTTATGGTTTATGGTTTATGGTTTAGTATTTAGGGTTTAGGATTTATGGTTTACGGTTTAGGGTTTAGGGTTTATTGTTTATGGTTTAGGGTTTATGTTTTAGGGTTTAAGGTTTAAAGTTTAGGGTTTATGGTTTATGGTTTATGGTTTAGGATTTAGGTTTTAGGTTTATTGTTTAGGGTTTAGAGTTTAGGGTATAGTGTTTAGGGTTTAGGGTTTAAGGTTTAGGGGTTTTAGGGTTTAGGGTTTAGGCTCTAAGGATTAGTGTTTAGGGTTTATGGTTAAGGGTTTATGGTTTAGGGTTTAGGGTTTATGGATTAGGGTTTAGGGTTTAGCGTTTAGGGTTTAGGGTTTTTGATTTAGGGTTTAGGGTTTATGGTTAGGCTTATGGCTTTAGGGTTTGGGGTTTAGGTCTTAGGGTTTAGGGTTTAGAGTTTAGCGTTTAGGTTTTCAAGTTTAGGGTTTAGGGTTTTGGATTTAGCGTTTAGGGTTTAGAGTTTATGGTTTAGCTTTTAGGGTTTAGGGTTTAGGAATCAGCATTTAGTGTTTATGGTTTATGGTTTAGGGTTTAGGGTTTATGGTTTAGCTTTTTGGGGTTTAGGGTTTAGGGTTTATGATTTAGGGTTTAGGGTTTTTGGTTTATGGTTTAGGGATTAGGATTTATGGTTTATGGTTTAGGGATTAGGGTTTAGGGTTTGTGGTTTAGGGTTTATTGTTTAGGGTTTATGGATTAGGGTTTAGGATTTAGTGTTTAGGGTTTCTGGTTTCTGGTTTAGGGTTTAGGGTTTAGGATTTAGGGTTTAGGGTTTAGGGTTTAGTGTTTATGGTTTAGGTTTTAGGGTTTAGGGTTTAGGGTTTAGGGTTTACGATTTAGATTGTAGTGTTTAGGATTTATGGTTGAGGATTTAGGGTTCAGGGTTTAGGGCTTAGGGCTTAGGATTTAGGGTTTAGGGTTTAGGGTTTAGGTTTTTGGGTTTAGGGTCTAGGGTTTTGGATTTAGGGTTTAAGGTTTAGGGTTGATGGTTTAGGGTTGATGGGTTAGGGTTTAGGGTTTAGGGTTTATGGATTAGGGTTTAGGGTTTATGGTTTAGGATTTTTGGTTTAGGGTTTTTGCTTTAGGGTTTATGGTTTAGGGTTTATGGTTTATGGTTTATGGTTTGGGGTTTAGGGTTTATGGTTTATGGTTTAGGGTTTATCGTTTATGGTTTATTGTTTAGGGTTTATGATTGAGGGTTTTTGGTTTAGGATTTAGGGTTTAGGGTTTATGGTTTAGGGTTTAGGGTTTAGGGTTTAGGGTTGAGGGTTGAGGGTTGAGGATTTAGGATTTAGGGTTTAGGGTTTTTGGTTTATGGTATAGGGTACAGGTTTTAGGGTTGAGGGTTTAGGTTTTTGGGTTTATGAATTAGGGTTTATTGTTTAGGGTTTAGGGTTTATGCTTTATGGTTTATGGTTTATGTGTTATGGTTCATGGTTTAGGGTTTATGGTTTCTAATTTAGGGTTTAGAGTTTTTGGTTTAGAATTTCTAGTTTATGGTTTCTGGTTTAGGGTTTACGGTTTAGGGTTTAGGGTTTAGGGTTCAGGGAATAACATTTAGGGTTTAGGGTTTATGGAATAGCATTTAGGGTTTAGGGTTTAAGTTTTAGGGTTTAGGCTTTAGGGTTTAGGTTTTAGGGTTTATCGTTTATGGTTTAGGGTTTAGGATATAGGGTTTAGGGTTTTGATTTTAAGGTTTACGATTTTTAGGGTTTAGCGTTTAGGCTTTAGTGATTAGTGTTTAGGGTTTAGGATTTAGGTTTTAGGGCTTAGGGATTATGGTTTAGGGTTTAGGACTTAGGGTTTAGGTATTAGGGTTTATGGTTTATGGTTTAGGGTTTAGCGTTTAGGGTTTACGATTTAGGATTTAGGGTTTAGGGTTTTTGGTTTATGGTTTAGGATTTATGGTTTATGGTTTATGGTTTATGGTTTAGGGTGTATGGTTTATGGTATAGGATTTAGGTTTTATGGTTTATGGTTTAGGGTTTAGGGTTTAGGGTTTAGGGTTTATGGTTTAGGATTTAAGGTTTAGGGTATAGGGTATAGGTTTTATGGTTTAAGGTTATGGGTTTTTAGGGTTTACGGTTTAGGGTTTAGGGCTTAGGGCTTAGGGTTTAGCGATTATGGTCTAGGGTTTAGGGTTTAGGGATTATGGTTTAGGGTTTAGCGTTTAGGGTTTAGGGTTTAGGGTTTGGGGTTTAGGGTTTAGGGATTAGGGTTTAGGGTTTAAGGTTTAGGGTTTTTAGGGTTTAGGGTTTATGGTTTAGGCTTTAGGTATTAGGGTTTAGGGTTTAGGGTTTAGTGTTTATGGTTTATGGTAGAGGGTTTAGGATTTATGGTTTTTGGTTTTTTGTTTAGGGTTTAGGATTTATGGTTCAGGGTTTATGATTTAGGGTTTAGGGTTTAGGGTTGATAGTTTACGGTTTAGGGTTTATGGAATAGGGTTTAGGGTTTAGCGTTTAGCGTTTAGGGTGTTGGTTTTAGGGTGTAGGTTATAGTGTTTAGGGTTTAGGGTTTAGGGTATAGTATTTAGGGTTTGGGGTTTATGGTTTATGGTTTATGGTTTATGGTTTATTTTTTAGGATTTAGGGTTTAGGGTTTATGGTTTAGGGTTTAGGGTTTACAGTTTAGGGATTAGGGTTTATTGTTTTTGATTTAGGGTTTAGGGTTTGGGGTTTATGGTTAGGGTTACAGGTTTAGGGTTTGGGGTTTAGGGTTTGGGGTTTAGGGTTTAGGGTTTAGGGTTTAGGGTTTTAGGTTTAGGGTTTAGGGTTTAGGGTTTAGGAATTAGGGGTTTAGTGTTTAAGATTTAGGGTTTAGGGTTTAGGGTTTTTGGTTTAGGGTTTATGGTTCAGGGTTTATGGTTTAGGGTTTCTGGTTTAGTGTTTACGGTTTAGGGTTTTTGGTTTAGTATTTAGGGTTTAGGGTTTGGAGTGTTTGGTTTAGGGTTTAGGATTTATGGTTTAGGGTTTATGATTTAGGGTTTAGGGTTGATGGTTTACGGTTTAGGGTTTATGGATTAGGGTTTAGGGTTTAGGGTTTAGGGTGTAGGGTTTATTGTTTAGGGTTTATAGTTTAGGATTTAGGGTTTAGGGTTTACAGTTTAGGGATTAGGGTTTATGGTTTTTGATTTAGGGTTTATGGTTTAGAGTTTGGGGTTTATGGTTAGGGTTACGGGTTACGAGTTTGGCATTTAGTGTTTAGGGTTTAGGGTTTCAAGTTTCGGGTTTAGGCTTTAGGGTTTTTTTTAAGGTTTAGGTTTTAGGTTTTAGGGTTTAGGGTTTAGGGTTTTTGGTTTATGGTTTAGGGTTTATGGTTTATGGTTTTATGGTTTTAGGGTTTAGGGTTTAGGATTTAGGGTTTAGGGTTTAGGGTTTAGGGTTTAGGGTTGAGGGTTTATGGATTAGGATTTAGGGTTTAGGGTTTGGGGTTTAGGGTTTAGGGTTTATGGTTTATGGTTTGGGGTTTAGGATTTAGTGTTAAGGGTTTAGGATTTAGGGTTTAGGGTTTCTGCTTTTGGGTTTATGGTTGAGGGTTTAGGGTTTATGGTTTGGGGTTTATGGTTTATGGTTTATGGTTTAGGGTTTAGAGTTTATGGTTTAGGATTTAGCGTTTAGGGTTTTGGTTTAAGGTTTTTGGTTTATGGTTTATGGTTTATGGTTTAGGGTTTATGGTTTATGGTTTAGGGTTTATGGTTTATGGTTTATGGTTTAGGTTTTAAGGTTTAAGGTTTATGGTTTAGTGTTTAGGGTTTAAGGTTTAGGGTTTAGGGTTTAGGGTTTAGGTTTAAGGGTTTATCGTTTAGGGTTTAGTGTTTAGGGTTCAGAGTATAGGGTTTATGGTTTATGGTTTGGGGTTTAGGGTATAGGGTTTATGGTTTAGGGTTTAAGGTTTAAGGTTTAGGGTTTTTAGGGTTTAGGGTTTAGGGTTTAGGGCTTAGGGTTTATGGTTTATTGTTTATTGTTTAGGGTTTAGGGTTTAGGGTTTAGGGTTTAGGGTTTAGAGTTTAGGGTTTTTAGGGTTTAGGGTTGAGGTTTTACAGTTAGGTCTTAGGGTTTATGGTTTATCGTTTATGGTTTGGGGTTTAGAGTTTAGAGTTTAGGATTTATCATTTAGGGTTTAGGGTTGAGGGTTTAGGGTTTAGGGTTTAGGGTTTAGGGTTTAGAGTTTAGGGTTTATGGTTTATGGTTTAGGGTTTAGGGTTTACGGTTTGGGGATTAGGGTTTAGGGTTTAAGGTTTAGGGTTTTTAGGGTTTAAGGTTTAGGGTTTAGGCTTTAGAGATTAGGGTTTATGGTTTAAGGTTTATGGTTTAGGGTTGATTATTTGGCGTTTAGGGTTTAAGGTTGATGGTTTAGGGTTTAGGGTTTATGAATTAGATTTTAGGGTTTAGCGTTTAGGGTTTAGGGTTTAGGGTTTATGGTTTATGGTTTAGGGTGTATAGTTTAGGATTTAGGGTTTATGGTTTATGGTTTAGGGTATATGGTTTTTGATTTAGGGTTGATGTTTTATGGTTTATGGTTTAGGGTTTGGGGTTTATGGTTAGGGTTACAGGTTTAGGGTTTGGGGTTTAGGGTGTAGGTTTTAGGTTTTCAGGTTTAGGGTTTAGGAATTAGGGTTTAGGGTTTAGGGTTTAGGAGTTAGGGTTTAGGGTTTAGGATTTAGGATTTAGGGTTTAGGGTTTAGGGTTTAGGGTTTCAGGTATAGTGTTTAGGGTTTATGGTTAATGGTTTAGTGTTTATGGATTAGGGTTTAGGGTTTATGATTTAGGGTTTAGGGTTTAGAATTTAGGGTTTAGGTTTATAGTTTAGGGTTTAGGGTTTAGAGTTTAGGGTTTAGGGTTTGAGGTTTAGGGTTTCAGATTAGGGTTTAGGGTTTAGGGTTTGGGTTTTAGGGTTTATGGTTTGGCATTTAGGGTTTAGGGTTTTTGGATTATGGTTTATAGTTTATGGTTTGTTGTTTATGGTTTATGGTTTACGGTTTAGGGTTTAGGGTTTAGGATTTAGGGTGTAGGGTTTTTGATTTATGGTTTATGGTTTAGCATTTAACGTTTAGTTTTTAGGGTTTATCGTTTAGGTTTTAAGGTTGAGGGTTTAGGGTTTAGGGTTTAAGGTTATGGGTTTTTAGGGTTTAGGGTTTAGGGTTTGGGCTTTAGTGATTAGGGTTTAGGGTTAAGGTTTTATGGTTTAGGGTTTAGGGGTTAGGGTTTATCGTTTAGGTTTTAGCTTTATCGTTTAGGGTTTAGAGTTTAGGGTATATTGTTTAGGGTTTAGGGTTGAAGGTTTAGTGTTTTTAGGCTTTAGGCTTTAGGGATTAGTGTTTAGGGTTTATGGTTTATGGTTTAGACTTTACGGCTTAGTGTTTAGGGTTTAGGGTTTAGGGTTTAGGGCTTAGGGATTATGGTTTAGGGTTTACGGTTTAAGGTTTATGGTTTAGCGATTAGGGTTTAGGGTTTATTGTTTAGGGTTTTTGGATTAGGGTTTAGGGTTTACGATTTAAGATTTAGGGTTTAGGGTTTATGCTTTATGGTTTAGGGTTTAGGGTTTAGTGTTTAGGATTTATGGTTTATTGTTTACGGTTTATGGTTTAGTGTTTATGGTTTAGGTTTTGTGGTTTAGGGTTTAGGATTTAGGGTGTAGTGTTTAGGTTTTCAGGATGAGGATTTAGGGTTTAGGGTTTATTGTTTAGGTTTTAGGGTTTAGGATTTAGGGTTTAGGGTTTACAATTTAAGGTTTAGTGTTTATGGTTTATGGTTTAGTGTTTAGGGTTTAGGGTTTAGGGTTTATTGTTTAGGGTTTAGGTTTTCGGGTTTAGTGTTTAGGGTTTATGGTTTATGGTTTATGGTTTATGGTTTATGGTTTAGGGTTTAGGGTTTAGAGTTAATGGTTTATGGTTGATGGTTTATAGTTTATGGTTTAGGGTTTAGAGTTTATGGTTTATGGTTTAGGGTTTAGCGTTTAGGGTTTATGGTTTAGGATTTAGCGTTTAGGGTTTTTGGTTTAGGGTTTATGGTTTATGGTTTAGGGTTTATGGTTTAGGGTTTAGGATTTAAGGTTACGAGCTTTTAGGGTTTAGGGTTTAGGGTTTACAATTTATGGTTTAGGCTTTAGTGATTAGGGTTTAGGGTTAAGGGTTTATGGTTTATGGTTTAGGGCTTAGGGTTTAGTGTTTAGCGATTATGGTAAGGGGTTTAGGGTTTAGGGATTATGGTTTAGGGTTTAGGATTTAGTGTTTATGGTTTATGGTTTATGGTTTAGGGTTTAGGGATTAGAGTTTAGGGTTTTAGGTTTAGGGTTTTTAGGGTTTAGGGTTTAGGGTTTAGGGTTTAGGGATTAGGGTTTAAGGTTTAGGGTTTAGGGTTTAGGATTTATGGTTTATGGTTTTTGGTATAGGGTCTAGGGTTTATGGTTTATGTTTTAAGGTTTAGGGTTTAGGGTTTATGATTTAGGGTTTAGGGTTTAGGATTGATGGTTTAGGGTTTAGGGTTTATGGATTAGGGTTTAGGGTTTAGTGTTTAGGTTTTAGGGTTTAGGGTTTAGGGTTTAAAGTTTAGGATTTAGGGTTTAGGGTTTATGGTTTATGGTTTACGGTTTAGGGTTTATGGTTTTTGATTTATGGTTTAGGGTATAGGGTTTAGGGTTTAGGGTTTAGGGATTGGGGTTTATGGTTAGGGTTATGGGTTACGGGTTTAGGGTTTAGGATTTAGGGTTTAAAGTTTTTGGTTTAGGGTTTAGGGTTTATAGCTTAGGACAAAGGGTTTAGGGTTTAGGGTTTAGTGTTTAGTGTTTAGAGTTTAGGGTTTAGGGTTTATGGTTTATGGTTTATGGTTAGGGTTACTAGTTTATGGTTTGGGGTTTAGGGTTTCTAGTTTAGGGTTTCATGTTTAGGGTTTAGGGTTTAGGGTAAAGGGTTTAGGGTTTAGGGTTTACGGTTTAGGTTTTAGGGTTTAGCATTTAGGGTTTAGGGTTTTTGAGTTATGGTTAGGGTTTATGGTTTAGGATTGAGGGTTTATGGTTTAGGGTTTACAATTTAGGGTTTAGGGTTTATGGTTTTTTATTTAGGGTTTAGGGTTATAGGTTTAGGTTTTGGGGTTTAGGATTTAGGGTTTCAGGTTTAGGGTTTAGGGTTCAGGAATTAGGGTTTAGGGTTTAGGGTTTTTGGTTTATGGTTTAGGATTTATTGTTTAGGGTTAAGGGTTTAGGGTTTCAGGTATAGGGTTTACGGTTTAGGGTTTACGGTTTAGGATTTAGGGTTTAGAGTTTTTGGTTTAGTGTTTAGGGTTTAGGGTTTAGGGTTTATGATTTAGCGTTTAGGGTTTAGGGTTTAGGATTTAGGGTTTAGGGTTTATAGTTTAGGATTTAGGGTTTATGGTTTATGGTTTGGGGTTGAGGGTTTAGGGTTTATGGTTTATGGTTTATGGTTGAGGATTTAGGGTTTACGATTTTTGCTTTAGGGTTTATGGTTTGGGGTTTTTGGTTTATGGTTTATGGTTTGGGGTTTAGGATTTAGGGTTTAGGGTTTATGGTTTATGGTTTATGGTTTATGGTTTATGGTTTATGGTTTATAGTTTATGGTTTAGGATTTAGATTTTATGGTTTATGGTTTAGGTTTTAGCGTTTAGGGTGTATGGTTTAGGATTTAGCGTTTAGGGTTTTTGGTTTAGGGTTTATGGTTTAGGGTCTATAGTTTATGGTTTAGGGTTTAGGGTTTATGGTTTAGGGTTTAGGTTTTAGGGTTTAAGGTTTATGGTTTATGGTTTAGGGTTTATGGTTTAGGGTTTAGGGTTTAGGGTTTAGGGTTTAGTGTCTATGTTTTATGGTTTAGGGTTTAAGGTTTAGGGTTTTTAGGGTTTAGGCTTTAGGATTTACGAATTAGAGTTTAGGGTTTAGGGTTAAGGGCTTAGGGTTTATGGTTTATTGTATAGGGTTTAGGGTTTATGGTTTAGGATTTAGAGTTTAGGGTTTATGGTTTAAGGTTTAGTGTTTAAGGTTTGGGGTTTAGTGTTTAGGGTTGAAGTTTTACGGTTTAAGGCTTAGGGTTTATGGTTTATGGTTTAGGGTTTATGGTTTATGGTTTATGGTTTAGGGTAGAGGGTTTAGGGTTTAGGGTTTAGGGTGTTGGATTTAAGGCATGCAACTGAGAGGGGGGGTGAATCAGTTGTATAAAACTTCTTGTTCTTTCAAACACTTGATTCTTCGTTGTTAGTTAACAGCATATCAATTAATCATCCATGAAAGCATAATACATAAACACAAGAGCAGATAAACATCAACACATTGAACACCAAGATTTTGACGTGGAAAACCCGGTTAAGGGAAAAACCACGGGGTGATTAACCCAAGGATTATTCTCTGTTAGAAGAATAAGAAAAAGAATGGCACTTGCCAATTAGGGCTCACTGCCCGAGTACACTGCTCACAAAGAGGCCCACTGCCTACAAGGAGACACACTGTCTACAAAGTGATAAGAATCACAATCTTGAACTGGAGAATGACATCTCTACCATGTCTGGATCAGTTCCATTTAAGCCCAAAAACCTCTGCTCTGCCTTTCACACTTCTCTTCGCTATGCCACACTCATCCACACAATCCACACTTCGAAGTGAACTCACAAACTGTTATTTATACAAGACATCAACTTAGGAACAAACATCTAAGTCGGCAAACAACCATAAGAGTATCCGCAAGATGAATAACACATCCGGTCGGCCACCACAAGAACATTCGCAGGATGAACAACTCATCCGGTCGGCTAAATAGAGCAAGAACTTCATCTGGAAGAATAACTTCAATTCCGGGCTCTACTATCAATGCGGACCAACAACACAACCTCAACATGATCCAAGAACCTTCACAAGCCTGCCTGAATGACTAGGTACATCCACACTTTCTTTACTTACTGGAATTTCTTCTCTTCCTTATCCGGAACTTCAAGAACACTGTCTGTCGCCACTGTCATAATGCAAGAGGTACTTCCGGACCTCCAAATCATACACAACTTGAAATGGCACATCACAAGGACATCCCAAAGACTCCTTCCAATTCGCAGATTAGGATTATATAGTTCCGGACCTCACCGGACCTTTTTGTGATCCTCTGTCACCTCTGAATACTTGCCGGAACCGGTTCTATACCGACAGCCACAACTCCTTCAGATCTTCATGCGGACCTCTGAAATCTTAACTGAAGCATCTCAAGACTCATATCTACAAACCCTTTAATCTGCATCCTCCGGTTCTCAACCTATACAATACATTTGCCTTCTTCTCATCACGGTTCTTCACTGTTCCTGACTGAGGCTAATTTTCTCAATATCCTCAGCACACAGCTCATCCAATCCTTCTTGTCAATGCAATATGAGTATGTTGACATCAATGACAACACTGGCTCACCTCATACTTGCAACAATCTCCCCCTTTGTCATTGATGGCAACATATGATGTGAAAAACCATCAAGACAAGAACTTCTCCTTTCTGTCACAGCTCCCCCTATCAACAACAACTTTTCACATGTCTTCTCTTCCTTTACTGCTCCCCCTTTGATCATCAACCACTTGTTTTTCACATGTCTTCTCTCCCCCTTTGACATCAATGGCAAAGGGCTCATACTTGCAATTCTCATACATCAGAATCATACCAGCTGCTCCCCCTTAGTTGCAGCTCCCCATCATCAATCCGGATCACAAGATATGACTGTGATATCCATCGGACTGATGCACATCAGTGCATCCTTGTTCATCACCGAAGGGGCCATGACCCCTAACTTCTCCCGGAGATATTCAAAAGAGTCCTTGGGAAGAGGTTTAGTAAAGATATCTGCAATCTGATCCTTTGAGGGAACATACTCCAATCTGACTTCTTCCTTGTTCACTTGTTCTCTCAAAAAGTGAAACTTGATAGATATGTGCTTAGTCTTAGAATTCAATACCGGATTCTTAGAAATATTAATTGCACTTGACTTATCACAGAAAATTGTGATAGGCTCCTCATATTCAACTTTAATGTCTCTTAGCATCTGCTTCATCCATAAGATTTGAGTGCAACTACCTGCTGCTGCAATGTATTCTGCTTCAGTTGTAGACAGAGATATTGCATCTTGTTTCTTGCTTAGCCAAGAAACCAATCTCTTCCCCAAAAAGAATGCTCCACCACTAGTGCTCTTCCGGTCATCCACATCTCCTGCCCAATCTGCATCTGTGTAAGCATGAAGAGAGAAATCTGAATCTCTAGGGTACCATAGACCATACTCAACTGTTCCTTTCAGGTACCTAAAAATTCTTTTCATTGCGATAACATGAGATTCTCTAGGATCAGCCTGGAATCTTGCCACAAGACCAATAGCCTGCATTATATCTGGTCTAGTCTAAGTGAGATACAACAATCCACCAATCATTGATCTATACTTTGTCTGATCTGCCTTTGGGGAGTCATCATCTTTGCTCAACTTACATCCGGTTGCCATGGGAGTGTTCATTGGTTTTGAATCTTCCATACCATATTTCCTTAACAATTCTTTCACATATTTGGTCTGAGAAATGAAGATTCCTTTCTTTGTTTGAGTAATTTGCAGACCCAAGAAGAAATTCATTTCATCAAGCATAGACATTTCAAACTCACTTTTCATCTGATTTGCAAAAGTTTTGCACATACTATCTCTTCCTCCAAAAATGATATCATCCACAAACACTTCAACAATCAAAATGTTTTCATGAACAATTTTGAAATATAAGTTACTGTCAGCAGTACCTCTTTTGAATCCAATCTGCACAAGATGCTTATCCAACCTTTCATACCATGCTCTTGGGGCTTGCTTTAGTCCATACAATGCTTTCTTCAACTTGCAGACCATATCATCATTATCAGACAATTGAAATCCATCCGGTTGTTCAATGTAAACTTCTTCTTCCAGATCACCATTTAGGAAAGCAGACTTGACATCTATCTGATATACCTTGAAGTCTTTGAAGGCAGCAAATGCAAGAAATAATCTTACTGCTTCAATTCTTGCCACCGGAGCAAAGGTCTCTTCAAAGTCAATTCCTTCTATTTGAGAGTAGCCTTTGCAGACCAATCTAGCTTTGTTTCTGATAACTTCACCAGCTTCATTCAGTTTGTTTCGGAAGACCCATTTGGTTCCAATCACATTCCTGTCTCTAGGTCTGGGAACAAGATCCCAAGTATGATTTTTCTCAATTTGCATTAATTCATCTTTCATAGCTTTAGTCCAGTTTTCATCATTGCAGGCTTCATTTACTGTTTTAGGTTCAATCTTTGAAATCAGACAACATTCATCCTGATTTTGAGCAACATTCCTTCTAGTTTGCACACCTTTGCTTCTGTCACCTATGATCTGATCTTCAGAGTGGTTTAGTCTTACATACCTTGGAATTTTGGGAATATCCTGCACTGTTGCTCCTTGATCAGGTTCATTCTGACCTATTTCTTCTTCCTGATTTACTGGATCAAGTTGATTCTGACTTACCGGAAGGGATTGAGTCCCTTGAACCTGAACACCATCTTGATCATCTTCATCAAACTCATAAAATCTTGAAGGCTTCTCAATTCCTTCATCAACTTTCACATTGGTGCTTTCTATCATCTTCCTCAATCTCTTATTGTAACACCGGTATGCTTTGCTTTGAGTGGAGTAGCCCAAGAAAATTCCTTCATCACTTCTAGCATCAAACTTTCCTAGATCTTCATCTCTTTTAATATAACACTTGCTACCAAATACTCTAAAATATTTCACAGTAGGAGTGATGCCAAACCAGAGTTCATAGGGGGTCTTACCGGTGTTGTTTCTGATTTGAACTCGATTGAGAGTGTAGACTGCAGTGCTGATAGCTTCTTTCCAAAACATCTGAGGAACATTTTCTTCCAACATCATTGTCCTGGCAGCTTCCTGGATGGTCCGGTTCTTTCTTTCAACTACTCCATTCTGCTGTGGAGTCCTAGGAGCAGACAATTGTCTCCTTATACCCTGCTTCTCACAAAAGTCAATGAACTCACCAGATGTAAATTCACCACCTCTATCAGACCTTAGACACTTTAGTTTCAATCCGGTTTGATTCTCTACCATAGCTTTGAAGATTTTGAACTTCTCAAATGCTTCTGATTTTTCTTTTAGAAAGCTAACCCACATCATCCGGGAATGATCATCAATTAACAACATGAAATATCTATCACCTTGCAGACTCTTGATTCTTGTCGGACCACAGAGATAAGTATGTACTAATTCCAACAATCCGGTAGAAGACTGATCTTTGCTTTTGAAAGAGACTCTGCTCTGTTTACCTAGCTGACATTCTTTGCACAAACTATTTGTAGGTTTCACCAATTTTGGAAGGTCTCTTACATCCTGAATATTGCTTATCTTGATGATGTTATCAAAATTCACATGACACATTCTTCTATGCCATAACCAACTCTGATCAACTTGAGCAAACAGACAACTTTTGTTTGAACCAACCAGATGAAAGATATTACCTTTTGTTTGAGCACCGGATGCAATTTCAGTTCTGGAGCTTGTAAAGATTCTGCATTTTCTATTCTTGAACCAGAGATCATAGCCTTTGTCCACTAACTGACCAACACTGAGAAGATTGTGCTTCAATCCTTCAACATATAGTACATTACCTATTTTGCTCTTTCCATCAAAGGAAATAGTTCCCCTACCTCTGATTCTGCCAGCAGAATTGTCACCAAACTTTACCATTCCTCCTTCATACCTTTCCAAATCTAAGAACTTATTCTTGTCACCAGTCATATGGTGAGAACATCCACTATCAATAACCCAATCATCCTTTTCTTCCACTTGAGCAGCCAAAGCTCTTTCCACAACCTTGTGATTGACAGATTCAGAGGATATTGAATCTTCTTCCTTGATGGCAATAAACACCCATTCATTTCCAGATTTGCTTTCTAGTTCTGATTCATCATCTGTTACTCCTTCATTGTCATCTTCTTCATGAACATAATAGCAGTTCTTTTGAAACCTTTGTCTATTAGTATTAGATCTTGCAGATCTTTCCGGACATCTTGAAGCAAAATGACCAATCTTATTGCAGTTGAAACACTTAAAGGGTAGTTTTCCTTCATACTTACCGGATCCTCTTGGCAGTCTCTTTGCAATGAGGGCTTCAAGTTGAGCTGTTTCTGCTTCTTCTTCTTCCATGTCTCTTCTTGCTTGATCATACCATGACATTTTCCTTGATGAGTTTTCTCCTGGATCAAATCTCTGTTTGCCTTTCACATAGGCACTGGCTTTGAAAGCAGATTCAGTCTTGGGAGGATCATCTCCAAACTCGGTCATTTCAAATGCAGCTAGTTTACTAGCCAGTTGTTCTCTTGTGACAGTTGTGTGGGCTCTGAATTCATCAATGGCAGCAACCTTGATTTTGTAGGCAGCAGGAAGGGATCTTAGGATTTTGCAGACAATCTCATTTTCATCTAGAGTTCCACCAGCATTTCTAATTCCACATACCAGCTCATTCACTCTTGGCATAAAGGTAGTGATGTTTTCATCATCTCTCATCTTCAATCTTTCAAATTTCCCTTTCAGACTTTGCAACCTTGCACTTTTGACAAACTCATCTCCTTCATACAGAAGTTCCAGTTTAGTCAGGATCTCATATGCAGTTGGTAGGTCAATAACATTTGAGAGATCTGAATCATTCAATGCGCTTAGTAGGGCTTCCTTGGTCCGCAGATTATTTTTAGCATCTGTGATTTCATTCAGAGTTGTCGGACCACCTTGTGGAGGTACATATGGTTTTGAGACCATAGCCAAGTATGCTTTTCCCATACATTCCAAGTGACACTTCATGCGACCTTTCCAGAGAGTGAAGTTGGTTCCATCGAACTTCGGACTATCCTTCTTGTATGACGACATCCTGGATCTCCTCAAGCGGTTAAGCTCCTTTCAGAGGAACTTGGCTCTGATACCAATTGTTGGATTTAAGGCATGCAAGTGAGAGGGGGGGTGAATCAGTTATATAAAACTTCTTGTTCTTTCAAACACTTGATTCTTCATTGTTAGTTAACAGCATATCAATTAATCATCCATGAAAGCATAATACATAAACACAAGAGCAGATAAACATCAACACATTGAACACCAAGATTTTGACGTGGAAAACCCGGTTAAGGGAAAAACCACAGGGTGATTAACCCAAGGATTATTCTCTGTTAGAAGAATAAGAAAAAGAATGGCACTTGCCAATTAGGGCTCAATGCCCGAGCACACTGCTCACAAAGAGGCCCACTGCCTACAAGGAGACACACTGTCTACAAAGTGATAAGAATCACAATCTTGAACTGGAGAATGACATCTCTACCATGTTCGGATTAGTTCCATTTAAGCCCAAAAACCTCTGCTCTGCCTTTCGCACTTCTCTTCGCTATGCCACACTCATCCACACAATCCACACTTCGAAGTGAACTCACAAACCGTTATTTATACAAGACATCGACTTAGGAACAAACATCTAAGTCGGCAAACAACCATAAGAGTATCCGCAAGATGAATAACACATCCGGTCGGCCACCACAAGAACATTCGCAGGATGAACAACTCATCCGGTCGGCTAAACAGAGCAAGAACTTCATCCGGAAGAATAACTTCAATTCTGGGCTCTACTATCAATGCGGACCAACAACACAACCTCAACATGATCCAAGACCTTCACAAGCCTGCCTGAATGACCAGGTACATCCGCACTTTCTTTACTTACTGGAATTTCTTCTCTTCCTTATCCGGAACTTCAAGAACACTGTCTGTCGCCACTGTCATAATGCAAGAGGTACTTCCGGACCTCCAAATCATACAC
This sequence comes from Cunninghamia lanceolata, assembly GCA_027924645.1. Lineage (NCBI taxonomy): Eukaryota > Viridiplantae > Streptophyta > Pinopsida > Cupressales > Cupressaceae > Cunninghamia > Cunninghamia lanceolata. The sequence continues at coordinate 1,390,648 of BSBN01001197.1, read as the reverse complement.
AACTTGAGATGGCACATCACAAGGACATCCCAAAGACTCCTTCCAATCCGCAGATTAGGATTATATAGTTCCGGACCTCACCGGACCTTTTTGTGATCCTCTGTCACCTCTGAATACTTGCCGGAACCGGTTCTACACCGACAACCACAACTCCTTCAGATCTTCATGCGGACCTCTGAAATCTTAACTGAAGCATCTCAAGACTCATATCTACAAACCCTTTAATCCGCATCCTCCGGTTCTCAACCTATACAATACATTTGCCTTCTTCTCATCACGGTTCTTCACTGTTCCTGACTGAGGCTAATTTTCTCAATATCCTCAGCACACAGCTCATCCAATCCTTCTTGTCAATGCAATATGAGTATGTTGACATCAATGACAACACTGGCTCACCTCATACTTGCAACATAGGGTTTAAGGTTATGGGTTTTTAGGGTTTACGATTTATAGTTTAGGCTTTAGTGATTAGGGTTTAGGGTTAAGGGTTTATGGTTTATGGTTTAGGGCTTACGGTTTAGGGTTTAGCGATTATGGTAAGGGGTTTAGGGTTTAGGGATTATGGTTTAGGGTTTAGGATTTAGTGTTTAGGGTTTAGGGTTTAGGGTTTAGGTTTTATGGTTTAGGGTTTAAGGTTTAGGGTTTTTAGGGTTTAGGGTTTAGGCTTTAGGGATTAGGGTTTAGGGTTTAGTGTTTAGGGATTAGGGTTTAGGGTTTAGGGTTTAGGTTTTAGGGTTATTGTTTACGGTTTAGAGTTTAGGGTATAGTGTTTATAGTTTAGGGTTTATGGGTTAGGGTTTAAGGTTTAGGGTTTTTAGGGTTTAGGCTTTAGGCTTTAGGCTTTAAGGATTAGTGTTTAGGGTTTATGGTTTACGGTTTAGGGTTTCTGGTTCAGGGTTTGAGGTTTAGGGTTTTTAGGGTTTAGGGTTTAGGGTTTAGGCTTTAAGGATTAGTGTTTGTGGTTTAGGATTTATAGCTTTTGGTTTTTGGTTTATGGTTTGGGGTTTATGGATTAGGGTTTAGGGTTTAGCGTTTAGGGTTTTGGGCTTAGGGTTTATGGTTTATTGTATAGGGTTTATGGTTTATGGTTTAGGATTTAGAGTTTAGGGTTTATGGTTTAAGGTTTAGTGTTTAAGGTTTGGGGTTTAGGGTTGAAGTTTTACGGTTTAGGGCTTAGGGTTTATGGTTTATGGTTTATGGTTTATGGTAGAGGGTTTAGGGTTTAGGGTTTAGGGTTTAAGGTTATGGGTTTTTAGGGTTTACAATTTATGGTTTAGGCTTTAGTGATTAGAGTTTAGGGTTAAGGGTTTAGGGTTTATGGTTTAGGGCTTAGGGTTTAGGGTTTAGCGATTATGGTGAGGGGTTTAGGGTTTAGGTATTATGGATTAGGGTTTAGGGTTTAGGGATTAGGGTTTAGGGTTTAAGGTTTAGGGTTTTTAGGGTTTAGGGTTTAGGGTTTTTAGGGTTTAGGGATTAGGGTTTATGGTTTAGGGATTAGGGTTTAGGGTTTAGGGTTATTGTTTAGGGTTTAGAGTTTAGGGTATAGTGTTTATGGTTTGGGTTTATGGTTTAGGGTTTAAGGTTTAGGGTTTTTAGGCTTTAGGCTTTATGCTTTAGGCTTTAAGGATTAGTGTTTAGGGTTTAGGGTTTTTGGTTCAGGGTTTAAGGTTTAGGGTTTTTAGGGTTTAGGGTTTAGGGTTTAGGCTTTAAGGATTAGTGTTTGGGGTTTAGGATTTATAGCTTTTGGTTTTTGGTTTATGGTTTGGGGTTTATGGATTAGGGTTTAGGGTTTAGCGTTTAGGGTTTAGGGTTTTTGATTTAGGGTTTAGGGTTTAGGGTTTATGGTTAGGGTTATGGGTTTAGGGTTTAGGGTTTAGGTTTTCAAGTTTAGGGTTTAGGGTTTAGCATTTAGGGTTTAGGGTTTATGGTTTAGCTTTTAGGGTTTAAGGTTTAGGGCTTATGGTTTAGGTTTTAGGGTTTTTGGTTTAGGGTTTAGGGTTTATGGTTTAGGAATTAGGGTTAAGGGTTTAGGGTTTAGGAATTAGCATTCAGGGTTTATGGTTTAAGGTTTATGGTTTATTGTTTAGGGTTTATGGTTTATCTTTTAGGGTTTAGGGTTTAGGGTTTACAATCTACAGTTTAGGGTTTAGGGTTTTTGGTTTATGGTTTAGGGATTAGCATTTATGGTTTATTGTTTAGGGTTTAGGGTTTATGATTTACGATTTAGGATTTAGGGTTTAGGGTTTATGGTTTATGGTTTATGGTTTAGGGTTTAGGATTTACGGTTTAAGGTTTAGGGTTGATGGTTTACGGTTTAGGGTTTATGGATTGGGGTATAGGGTTTAGGGTTTAGGGTTTAGCGTTTACGGTTTAGGGTTTAACATTTAGGGTTTAGGGTTTAGCGTTTAGGGTTTACGGTTTACGGATTAGGGTTTATGGATTTTGATTTATGGTTTATGGTTTAGGGTTTAGTATTTAGGGTTTGGTGTTTATGGTTAGGGTTACGGGTTTAGGGTTTCAGGTTTAGGGTTTAGGGTTTAGGGTTTAGGAATTAGGGTTTAGGGTAACTTAGGGTTTAAGGTTTAAGGTTTAGGTTTTAGGGTTTTTGGTTTAGGGTTTATGGTCCAGGGTTTGGGGTTTAGGGTTTATGGTTTAGGGTTTATGGTTTATGGTTTAAGATTTAGGGTTTAGAGTGTTTGGTGTAGGGTTTAGGGTTTAGGGTTTAGAGTTTATGGTTTATGGTTTATGGTTTATGGTTTATTTTTTAGGGTTTATGGTTTAGGTTTTAGCGTTTAGGGTTTATGGTTTAGGATTTAGCATTTAGGGTTTTTGGTTTAGGGTTTATGGTTTAGGGTCTATAGTTTATGGTTTATGGTTTATGGTTTATGGTTTAGGGTTTAAGGTTTATGGTTTAGGGTTTAGGGTTTAGGGTTTAGGGTTTAGGTTTTAGGGTTTATCGTTTAGGGTTTAGGGCTTAGGGTTTAGGGTATAGTGTGTATGGTTTAGGGTTTAGGGTTTAAGGTTTAGGGTTTTTAGGGTTTAGGCTTTAGGCTTTACGAATTAGAGTTTAGGGTTTAGTGTTTAGGGCTTAGGGTTTATGGTTTATTTTATAGGGTTTAAGGTTTATGGTTTAGGATTTAGAGTTTAGGGTTTATGGTTTAAGGTTTAGTGTTTAAGGTTTGGGGTTTAGGGTTTAGGGTTGATGTTTTACGGTTTAGGGCTTAGGGTTTATGGTTTATGGTTTATGGTTTAGGGTAGAGCATTTAGGGTTTAGGGTTTAGGGTTTAAGGTTATGGGTTTTTAGGGTTTACGATTTATGGTTTAGGCTTTAGTGATTAGGGTTTAGGGTTAAGGGTTTATGGTTTATGGTTTAGGACTTAGGGTTTAGGGTTTAGCGATTATGGTAAGGGGTTTAGTGTTTAGGGATTATGGTTTAGGGTTTAGTGTTTAGGGTTTAGGGTTTAGGGATTAGGGTTTAGGGTTTAAGGTTTAGGGTTTTATGGTTTAGGGTTTAGGGTTTAGGCTTTAGGGATTAGGGTTCAGGCTTTAGGGATTAGGGTTTAGGGTTTAGGGTTTAGGTTTTGGGATTAGGGTTTAGGGTTTAGGGTTTAGGGTATAGTGTTTATGGTTTATGGTTTAGGGTTTAGGGTTTAAGGTTTAGGGTTTTTAGGGTTTAGGGTTTAGGGTTTAGGCTTTAAGGATTAGTGTTTAGGGTTTAGGGTTTAAGGTTTAGGGTTTTTAGGGTTTAGGGTTTAGGGTTTAGGCTTTAAGGATTAGTGTTTAGGGTTTAGGATTTATAGCTTTTGGTTTTTGGTTTATGGTTTGGGGTTTATGGATTAGGGTTTAGGGTTTAGCGTTTAGGGTGTAGGGTTAAGGGTTTTGGGTTTTGGGTTTAGGTTTTAGGGTTTATGGTTAGGGTTATGGGTTTAGGGTTTAGGGTTTAGGTTTTCAAGTTTAGGGTTTAGGGTTTATGGTTTAGCTTTTAGGGTTTAAGGTTTAGGGTTTATGATTTAGGGTTTAGGGTTTTTAGTTTAGGGTTTAGGGTTTATGGTTTAGGAATTAGGGTTAAGGGTTTAGGGTTTAGGAATTAGCAGTCAAGGTTTATGGTTTATGGTTTAGGGTTTATTGTTTAGGGTTTAGCGTTTATCTTTTAGGGTTTAGGGTTTAGGGATTAGCATTTATGGTTTATGGTTTATGGTTTATGGTTTATGGTTTATGATTTACGATTTAGGATTTAGGGTTTAGGGTTTATGGTTTATGGTTTATGGTTTAGGGTTTAGGACTAAGGGTTTAAGGTTTAGGGTTGATGGTTTACGGTTTAGGGTTTATGCATTAGGGTATAGGGTTTAGTGTTTGGGGTTTAGCATTTACGGTTTAGGGTTTAGCGTTTAGGGTTTAGGGTTTAGCGTTTAGGGTTTACGGTTTAGGGATTAGGGTTTATGGATTTTGATTTAGGGTTTAGGGTTTAGGATTTAGGGTTTGGTGTTTATGGTTAGGGTTACGTGTTTAGGGTTTAGGGTTTCAGGTTTAAGGTTTAGGGTTTCAGGTTTAGGGTTTATGGTTCAGGGTTTAGGTTTTAGGGTTTGAGGTTTAGGGTTTACGGTTTAGGGTTTATGGTTTATGGTTTAAGATTTAGGGTTTAGAGTGTTTGGTTTAGGGTTTAGGGTTTAGAGTTTATGGTTTATGGTTTATGGTTTATTTTTTAGGGTTTATGGTTTATGGTTTATGGTTTAGGGTTTAGGATTTAGGATTTAGGGTTTGGGGTTTATAGTTTAGGATTTAGGGTTTAGTGTTTACGGTTTAGAGTTTAGGGTTTAGTGTTTAGGGTTTATGGTTTATGGTTTAGGGTTTAGGGTTTAAGGTTTGGGGTTTATGGTTATGGTTAAGGCTTTAGGGTTTGGGGTTTAGGGTTTGGGGTTTAGGGTTTCAGGTTTAGGGTTTAGGGTTTAGAGTAAGGGGTTTAAGGTTCAGGGTTTAGGGTTTAGGTTTTAGGGTTTAGGGTTTAGGGTTTAGTATTTAGGGTTTAGGGATTTTGGTTTATGGTTTATGGTTTAGGGTTTATGGTTGAGGGTTTATGGTTTATGGTTTATGGTTTAATGTTTATTGTTTATTGTTTAGGGTTTAAGGTTTTGGGTATAGGGTTTAGGGTTTAAGGTTATGGGTTTTTCGGGTTTAGTGTTTATGATTTAGGGTTTATGGTTTAGGGTTGAGGGTTTAGGGTTTGGGATTTAGGGTTTAGTGTTTATGGTTTAGGTTTTAGGGTTTATGGTTTATGGTTTAGAATTTAGGGTGTAGGGTTTAGGGTTGAGGATTTAGTGTTTAGGGTTTAGGGTTTAGGGTTTAGGGTTTAGGTTTATCGTTTAGGGTTTAGAGTTTAGGGTATAGTGTTTAGGGTTTAGGGTTTAAGGTTTAGGGTTTTTAGGGTTTAGGATTTAGGATTTAGGGTTTAGGGATTAGTGTTTATGGTTTATGGTTTATGGTTTATGGTTCATGGTTTAGGATTTTTAGTTTATGGTTTTTGGTTTATGGTTTAGGGTTTAGGGTTTATGGTTTATGGTTTAGGGTTTATGATTTAGTGTTTAGGGTTTAGGGTTGAGGGTTTAGGGTTTAGGGTTTATGGATTAGGGTTTAGGGTTTAGGTTTTAGGGTTTAGTGTTTAGGGTTTAGGGTTTAGGGTCTATGGTTTAGGGTTTAGGGTTTATGGTTTAATGTATAGGGATTTAGGATTTATGGTTTATGGTTTATGGTTTAGGGTTTATAGTTTTTGATTTAGGGTTTAGGGTTTAGGTTTTATGGTTTATGGTTTATGGTTTAGGGTTTAGGCTTTAGGCTTTGGGGTTTAGGCTTTAGGGACTAGTGTTTAGGGTTTAGGGTTCAGGGTTTGGGCTTTAGGGTTTAGGTTTTAGGGATTAGTGTTTAGGGTTTAGGGTTTAGGGATTAGGGTTTACGCTTTAGGGTTTATGGCTTATGGTTTAGGGATTAGGGATTAGGGTTTAGGGTTTATGGTCTAGGGTTTAGGGTTTAGGGTTTATTGTTTAGGGTTTAGGGTTTATGGCTGAGGGTTTAGGGTTTAGGGTTTAGGGCTTATGGTTTAGGATTTAGAGTTTAGGGTTTAGGATTTAGGATTTATCGTTTAGGTATTAGGGTTAAGGTTTTGGGGTTTATGGTTTATGTTTAGGGTTTAGGGTTTATGGTTTAGGATTTAGGGTTTAGGGATTGTGGTTTAGGGTTTAGGGTTTATAGTTTAGGGTTTAGGGTTTAGGCTTGAGGGTTTATAGTTTAGGATTTAGGGTTTAGGTTTTTAGGGTTTGGGGTTTAGGGTTTAGAGTTTAGGGATTAGGGTTTGGGGTTTATGGTTTACGGTTTAATTTTTAGGGTTTATTGATTAGGGTTTAGGGTTTACGATTTAGGATTTAGGGTTTTTGGTTTATGGTTTATGGTTTATGGTTTAGGGTTTAAGGTTTAGTGTATAGGATTTAGGGTTTAGGGTTTAGGATTTAGGGTTTATGGTTTATTATTTAGGGTTTATGGTTTATGGTTTAGGATTTATGGTTTATGGTTTATGGTTTATGGTTTAGGGTTTAGTATTTAGGGTTTAGGATTTAGGGTTTAGGGTTTAGCATTTATGGTTTATGGTTTATGGTTTATGGTTTATGGTTTATGGTTTATGGTTTATGGTTTATGGTTTAGGGTTTAAAGTTTAGGGTTTATGGTTTATGGTTTAGGTTTTATGTTTATTGTTTAGGGTTTAGAGTTTAGGGTATGGTTTTTAGGTTTTAGGGTTTAGGGTTTTTAGGTTTAGGGTTTAGGCTTTAAGGTTTAGTGTTTAGGGTTTATGGTTTATGGTTTAGGATTTATAGTTTTTGGTTTTTGGTTTATGGTTTAGGGTTTATGGATTAGGGTTTAGGGTTTAGGGTTTAGCGTTTAGGGTTTAGGGTTTTTGATTTAGGGTTTATGGTTAGGGTTATGGGTTTACGATTTGCGGTTTGGGGTTTAGGGTTTAGGGTTTAGGGTTTAGAGTTTAGGGTTTAGGATTTTGCGTTTAGGGTTTAGGGTCTATGGTTTAGCTTTTAGGGTTTAGGGTTTAGGGTTTAGGAATTAGCATTTGTGGTTTATCGTTTAGGGTTTATGGTTTAGCTTTTATGGTTTGCGATTTAGGGTTTAGGGTTTTTGGTTTATTGTTCAGGGATTAGCATTTAGGGTTTATGGTTTATGGTTTATTGTTTATGGTTTAGGGTTTAGGGTTTAAGGTTTAGGGATTAGGGTTTAGGTTTTGTGGTTTAGGGTTTAGGCTTCATTGTTTAGGGTTTATGGATTAGGGTTTAGGATTTACGATTTAGGATTTAGGGTTTAGGGTTTTTGGTTTCTGGTTTAGGGTTTAGGGTTTATGGTTTATTGTTTATGGTTAAGGTTTTAGGGTTTAAGGTTTAGGGTTTACAATTTAGGTTGTAGTGTTTAGGATTTATGGTTGAGGATTTAGGGTTTAGGGTTTAGGGTTTAGGGCTTAGGATTTAGGGTTTAGGGTTAGGCTTTAGGGTTTAGGTTTTAGTGTTTAGGGTTTAGGGTTTTGGATTTAGGGTTTAGGGTTTAGAGTTTAGGGTTTAGGGTTGATGGGTTAGGGTTTAGGGTTTATGGATTAGGGTTTAGGGTTTAGGGTTTAGGCTTTAGGGTTTATGGTTTAGGATTTAGGGTTTAGGGTTTATGGTTTATGGTTTATGGTTTATGGTTTAGGGTTGAGGGTTTAGGATTTAGGGTTTTTGGTGTATGGTTTAGGGTTTCAGGTTTATGGTATAGGGTATAGGGTTTAGGGTATAGGGTTTATGGTTTATGGTTTAGGGTTTATAGTTTATGGTTTACGGTTTATGGTTGATGGTTTAGAGTTTAGGGTTTAGGGTTTCAGATTTAGGGTTTTGGGTTTTTGGTTTAGAGTTTCTGGTTTATGGTTTTTGGTTTAGGGTTTAGGGTTTAGGGTTTAGGGTTCAGGGAATAGCATTTAGGGTTTAGGGTTTAGGGAATAGCATTTATGGTTTATGGTTTATGGTTTATGGTTTAGGTTTTAGGGTTTATCGTTTAGGGTTTAGGGTTTAGGGTATAGGGTATAGGGTTTAGGTTTTAAGGTTTAGGGTTTTTGGGGTTTAGCATTTAGGGTTTAAGGTTTAGGCTTTAGGGATTAGTTGTTAGGGTTTAGGGTTTAGGTTCTAGGGCTTAGGGATTGTGGTTTAGGGTGTAGGGTTTAGGTATTAGGGTTTAGGGATTAGGGTTTATATATTAGGGTTTATGGATTAGGGTTTACGATTTAGGATTTAGGGTTTAGGGTTTTTTCTTTATGGTTTCAGATTTATGGTTTAGGGTTTATGGTTTAGGGTGTATGGTTTATGGTATAGGATTTAGGGTTTATGGTTTATGGTTTAGGGTTTTGGTTTTATGATTTAGGGTTTAGGGTTTAGGGTTTAGGGTTTATGGTTTATGGTTTAGGGTTTATGGTTTAGGATTTAAGGTTTAGGGTATAGGGTATAGGGTTTAGGGTTTAAGGTTATGGGTTTTTAGGGTTTAGAGTTTAGGGTTTAAGGCTTAGGGGTTAGGGTTTAGAGATTATGGTCTGGGTTTTAGGGTTTAGGCGTTAGGGTTTAGGGTTTAGCGTTTGGTGTTTAGGGTTTAGGGTTTAGGGTTTATGGTTTATGGTTTAGGGTTTATGGTTTAGGATTTAAGGTTTAGGGTATAGGGTATAGGGTTTAGGGTTTAAGGTTATGGGTTTTTAGGGTTTAGAGTTTAGGGTTTAAGGCTTAGGGCTTAGGGTTTAGAGATTATGGTCTGGGTTTTAGGGTTTAGGCGTTAGGGTTTAGGGTTTAGCGTTTGGTGTTTAGGGTTTAGGGTTTAGGGATAAGGGTTTAGGGTTTAAGGTTTAGGGTTTTTAGGGTTTATGGTTTAGGCTTTAGGTATTAGGGTTTAGGGTTTATGGTTTATGGTTTATGGTTTAGGCTTTAGGATTTATGGTTTTTGGTTTATGGTTTAGGGTTTAAGGTTTATGGTTTAGGGTTTATGATTTAGGGTTTAAGGTTTAGGGTTGATGGTTTACGGTTTAGGGTTTATGGATTAGGGTTTAGGGTTTAGCATTTAGGGTGTAGGTTTTAGGGTTATGGGTTATGGGTTTAGGGTTTAGGAATTAGGGTTTATGGTTTAGGGTTTAAGGTTTAGGTTTCAGGTTTTAGGTTTTAGGGTTTAGGGTTTATGGTTTATGGTTTAGGGTTTATGGTTCAGGGTTTTTGGTTTAGGGTTTCGGGTTTAGGGTTTACGGTTTAGGGTTTACGGTTTATGGTTTAAGATTTAGGGTTTAGAGTGTTTTGTTTAGGTTTTAGGTTTTAGGGTTTAGGGTTTAAGGTTTAGGGTTTAGGGTATATGATATAGGGTTTAGGGTTTAGGGTTGATGGTTTATGGTTTAGGGTTTATGGATTAGGGTTTAGGGTTTAGGGTTTAGTGTTTAGGGTGTAGGGTTTAGGGTTTATAGTTTAGGATTTAGGGTTTAGGGTTTATGGTTTATGGTTTACAGTTTAGCTATTAGGCTTTATGGTTTTTGATTTACGGTTTAGGGTTTAGGGTTTAGGATTTAGGGTTTGGGGTTTATGGTTAGGGTTACAGGTTTAGGGTTTAGGAATTAGGGTTTAGGGTTTAAGGTTTAGGGTTTAGGGTTTAGGGTTTTTGGTTTATGTTTTAGGGTTTATGGTTTAGGGTTTCAGGTTTAGGGTTTAGGGTTTAGGGTTTATGGTTTAAGATTTAGGGTTTAGAGTGTTTGGTTTAGGGTTTATGGTTTATGGTTTTTTTAGGGTTTATGGTTAATTCTTTAGGGTTTAGGGTTTAGGATTTAGGATTTAGGGTTTAGGGTTTAGGGTTTAGGGTTTATGGTTTAAGATTTAGGGTTTAGAGTGTTTGTTTTAGGGTTTACGGTTTCGGGTTTAGAGTTTATGGTTTAAGGTTTATGGTTTATGGTTTAGGGTTTCGGGTTTAGGATTTAGGATTTAAGGTTTAGGGTTTATAGTTTAGGATTTAGGGTTTAGTGTTTAGGTTTTAGCGTTTAGGGTTTAGGGTTTAGGGTTTAAGGTTTGGGGTTTATGGTTAGGGTTAAGGCTTTAGGGCTTGGGGTTTAGGGTTTCAGGTTTAGGGTTTAAGGTTCAGGGTTTAGGGTTTAGCTTTTAGGGTTTACAGTTTAGGTTTTAGGGTTTTTGGTTTATGGTTGAGGGTTTAGGGTTTAGGGTTTATGGTTTATGGTTTATGGTTTAGGGTTTGGGATTTAGGGTTGATGGGTTATGGTTTAGGGTTTAGTGTTTATGGTTTAGGTTTTATTGTTTATGGTTGAGGATTTAGAATTTAGGGTGTAGGATTTAGGGTTAAGGATTTAGGATTTAGGGTTTAGGGTTTAGGGTTTAGGGTTTAAAATTTGGGGTTTATGGTTTACGTTTTAGGGTTTAGGGTTTAGGTTTTAGGTTTATCGTTTAGGGTTTATAGTTTAGGATATAGTGTTTAGGGTTTAGGGTTTAAGGTTTAGGCTTTTTAGTGTTTAGGGTTTAGGGTTTAGAGATTAGTGTTTACGGTTTATGGTTTATGATTTAGGGTTTAGGGTTTTGGATTTTTGGTTTATGGTTATTGGTTTAAGGTTTAGGGTTTAGGGTTTATAATTTAGTGTTTAGGGTTTAGTTTTTAGGGTTTAGGGTTTATTATTTAGTGTTTAGGGTTTAGGGTTGACGGTTTAGGGCTTAGGGTTTATGGATTAGGGTTTAGGGTTTAGGTTTTAGGGTTTAGTGTTTAGGGTTTATGGTTTATGGTTTATGGTTTATGGTTTAAGGTTTAGGGATTATAGTTTGGGATTTAGGGTGTATGGTTTATGGTTTAGGCTTTATGGTTTTTGATTTAGGGTTTAGGGTTTAGGGTAGTTTATGTCTTATGGTTTAGGCTTTAGGCTTTAGGCTTTAGGGTTTAGGCTTTAGGGTCTAGTGTTTAGGGTTTAGGGTTTAGGGTTTAGGCTTTAGGTTTTAGGCTTTAGCGACTAGTGTTTAGGGTTTAGGGTTTAGGGTTTATGGCTTATGGTTTAGCAATTAGGGTTTAGGGTTTATGGTCTAGGGTTTAGGGTTTATTGTTTAGGGTTTATGGTTTATGGATGAGGGTTCAGGGTTTACGGTTTTGGGTTTAGGGTTTAGGGTTTATGGTTTATGGTTTAGGATTTAGAGTTTAGGGTTTAGGGTTTAGGGTTTATAGTTTAAGGTTAAGGGTTTAGGATTTAGGGTTTAGGATTTATGGTTTAGGAATTATGGTTTATGGTTTAGGGTTTAGGGTTTAGGGAATAGCATTTAGGGTTTAGGGTTTGTGGTTTATGGTTTACGGGTTAGGGTTTAGGGTTTAGGGTTTAGGTTTTAGGGCTAATCATTTACGGTTTAGGGTTTAGGGTTTAGGTATTAAGGTTTAGGGTTTTTAGGGTTTATGCTTTAGGGTTTAGGGTTTAGCCTTTAGGGATTAGTTTTTAGGGTTTAGGGTTTAGGGTTTAGGGCTTAGGGTTTAGGGTTTTTTGGTTTATGGTTTATGGTTTAGGACTTAGGGATTTTTGTTTATGGTTTATGGTTTATGGTTTAGGGATTAGGGTTTATGTTTTATGGTTAATGGTTTAGGGTTTATTATTCAGGGTTTATGGATTAGGGTTTAGGGTTTATGATTTAGAATTTAGGGATTAGGGTTTTTGGTTTATGGTTTAGGATTTATGGTTTATGGTTTACGGTTTATGGTATAAGATTTAGGGTTTAGGGTTTATGGCTTAGGGTTTAGTGTTTAGGGTTTAGGGTTTAGGGTTTAGGATTTAGGGTTTATGGTTTATGATTTAGGGTTTAAAGTTTAGGGTTTAGGGTTTAGGGTTTAGGGTTTAGGATTTAATGTTTAGGGTTTAGGGTTTAGCTTTTACGTTTATCATTTACGGTTTAGAGTTTAGGGTATAGTGTTTAGGTTTTAGGGGTTATAGTTTAAGGTTTAGGGTTCAGGGTTTAGGCGTTAGGAATTAGTGTTTAGGGTTTATGGTTTATGGTTTAAGGTTTAGGGTTTTTAGGGTTTAGGGTTCAGGCTTTAGGCTTTAGGAATTAGTGTTTATGGTTTAGGGTTTAGGTTTATAGTTTTTGGTTTATGGTTTGTGGTTTATGGTTTAGGTCTTAGGGTTTATGATTTAGGATTTAGGGTTTAGGGTTTATCATTTAGGGTTTATGGAATAGGGTTTAGGGTTTAGGGTTTACGGTTTAGGGTTTAGGGATTATAGTTTGGGATTTAGGGTTTATGGTTTTTGATTTAGGGTTTCAGGTTTATGGTTTATGGTTTATGGTTTAGGGTTTATGGTTAGGGTTACAGGTTTACGGTTTATGGTTTATGGTTTCATGTTTAGGGTTTAGGGTTTAGGGATTAGGGTTTAGGGTTTGGGTTAATGGTTTAACTTTTAGGGTTTAGGGTTTAGGGTTGACAATTTATGGTTTAGGATTTATGGTTTATGGTTTAGTGTTTAGGGTTTACGGTTTATGGTTTATGGTTTAGTGTTTAGGGCTTTTGGTTTAGTTTTTATGGTTTATGGTTTATGGTTTAGAGTTTAGGGATTAGCATTTATGGTTTAGGGTTTATCGTTTAGGGTTTAAGGTTTAGTGTATAGGGTTTATGGTTTATGGTTTATGGTTTAGGATTTAGGGTTTAGGGTTTTTGGTTTAGTGTTTATGGTTTATGGTTTATGGTTTAGAGTTTAGGGATTAGCATTTATGGTTTATGGTTTATGTTTTATGGTTTAGGGTTTAGGGTTTATCGTTTAGGGTTTAAGGTTTAGGGTATAGGGTATAGGGTTTAGGGTTTAGGGTTTATGATTTATGGTTTATGGTTTATGGTTTATGGTTTATGGTTTAGTGTTTATGGTTTATGGTTTATGGTTTAGAGTTTAGGGATTAGCATTTATGGTTTATGGTTTATGTTTTATGGTTTAGGGTTTAGGGTTTAAGGTTTAGGGTATAGGGTATAGGGTATAGGGTTTAGGGTTTACGATTTATGGTTTAGGGTTTTTGGTTTATGGTTTAGGGTTTATGGTTTAGTGTTTAGGATTTACGGTTTAGGGTTTATGGTTTAGGATTTAGGGTTTATGGTTTTTCGTTTAGTGTTTATGGTTTATGTTTTAGGGTTTAGAGTTTAGGGATTAGCATTTATGGTTTAAGGTTTATCGTTTAGGGTTTGAGGTTTAGGGTATAGGGTTTAGGGTTTAGGGTGTATGGTTTAGGATTTAGGGTTTAGGGTTTTTGGTTTAGTGTTTATGGTTTATGGTTTATGGTTTAGAGTTTAGGGATTAGCATTTATGGTTTAAGGTTTATGTTTTATGGTTTATGGTTCAGGGTTTATGGTTTAGGGTTTAAGGTTTAGGATATAGGGTATAGGGTTTAGGGTTTAGGGTTTAAGGTTTAGGGTTTAGGGTTTAGGGTTTAGGGTTTAGGGATTAGTGTTTAGGGTTTAGGGTTTAGGGTTTAGGGCTTAGGGATTATGGTTTAGGACTTAGGGTTTGGGGTTTACTGGTTAGGGATTAGGGTTTACGGTTTATGTTTTATTCTTTAGGGTTTAGGGTTTAGAGTTTATTGTTTAGGGTTTAGGGTTTACGGTTTAGGATTTAGGGTTTATGGTTTATGGTTTAGGGTTTAGGGTTTAGGGTTTAGGATTTAGGATTTATGGTTTAGGCTTTATGGTTCAGTGTTTATGGTTTAGGTTTTAGGGTTTAGGGTTTAGGGTTTAGGATTTAGGGTGTAGTGTTTAGGGTTTAGAGTTGAGGATTTAGGGTTTAGTTTTATGGTTTAGGGTTTATGGTTTATGGTTTATGGTTTAAGGTTTAGGATTCATGGTTTAGGGTTTTTGCTTTAGGGTTTAGGGTTTAGGGTTTATGGTTTGGGGTTTAGGGTTTAGGGTATAGGGTATAGGGTTTAGGGTTTAGGGTTTAGGATTTATGGTTTATGGTTTATGGTTTATGGTTTAGGTTTTAGGGTTTATCATTAAGGGTACAGGTATAGGGTTTAGGGTTTAGGGTTTATTATTTAGGGTTTATGGTTGAGGTTTTAGGGTTTATGGTTTAGGATTTAGGGTTTAGGATTTTTGGTTTATGGTTTATGGTTTAGGGTTAAGGGTTTATGGTTTATGGTTTAGGGTTTAGGATTTATCGTTTAGGGTTTAAGATTTAGTGTTTAGGGTTTTAGGGTTTAGGGTTTATGTTTTAAGGATTATTGTTTACGGTTTATGGTTTATGGTTTAGGGTTTAGGGTTTTGGGCTTAGGGATTATGGTTTATGGTTTATGGTTTAGGGATTAGGGTCTATGGTTTATTTTTTATTGTTTAGGGTTTAGGGTTTAGGGTTTAGGGTTTAGGGTTTATGGATTAGGGTTTAGGGTTTATGATTTAGGATTTAGGGTTTATGGTTTAGTGTTTATGGTTTAGGTATAAGGGTTTAGGGTTTAAGATTTAGGGTGTAGTGTTTAGGGTTTAGAGTTGAGGATTTAGGGTTTAGGGTTTGGGGTTTAGGGTTTAGGGTTTAGGGTTTAGGTTTTACAGTTTAGGGTTTAGGGTTTAGGATTTAGGATTTAGGGTTTAGGGTTTAGGGTTATGGATTAGGGTTTAGGGTTTATGGTTTAGGATTTAGCGTTTAGGGTTTATGGTTTATGGTTTAGGGTTTATGTTTTAGGGATTAGGGTTTGGGGTTTAGGATTTCGAGTTTAGGGTTTTGCTTTAGGGTTTAGTGTTTATGGTTTATGGTTTATTGTTTAGGGTTTAGGGTTTAAGGTTTAGGGTTTAGGGTTTGGGGTTTAGGGATTATGGTTTATGGTTTATGATTTAGGGTTTAGGATTTAGGATTTAGGGTTTATGGTTTATGGTTTATGGTTTAGGAATTATGGTTTAGGGTTTAGGGTTTAGGGTTTAGGGTTTATGTTTTAGAGTTTATTGTTTAGGGTATAGTGTATAGGGTTTAGGGTATAGGGTTTATTTTTTATGGTTTATGGTTTAGGGTTTATGGTTTAGGATTTAGGGTTTAGTGTTTTTGGTTTAGGGTTTAGGGTTTAGGGTTAAGGGTTTATGTTTTATGGTTTAGGGTTTAGGGTTTAGGGTTTTATTTTTTATGGTTTAGGGTTTATGGTTTAGGGTTTAGTGTTTATGGATTATCATTTATTTTTTAGGGTTTAGGGTTTTTGGGTTAGGATTTAGGGTTTATGGTTTATTATTTATGGTTTAGGGTTTAGGGTTTAAGGTTTAAGGTTTTTAAGGTTTAGGATTTAGGGTTTATGGTTTAGGCTTTTAGGGATTAGGGTTTAGGGTTTAGGATTTAGGGTTTATGGTTTTATGGTTTATGGTTTAGGGTTTATCGTATAGGGTTTAGGATTTATGGTTTATGGTTGAGGTTTCAGGGTTTATGATTTAGGGTTTATGGTTTATGGTTTATGGTTTTTAGGGTTTAAGATTTATGGTTTATGGTTTTTGGTTTATGGTTTATGCTTTAGGATTTATGGTTTATGGTTTAGGGTTTAGGGTTTATGATTTAGGGTTTAGGTTGTAGGGTTTAGGGTCTAGGGTTTATGGATTAGGGTTTAGGGTTTATCATTTAGGGTTTAGGGTTTAGGGTTTAGGGATTATAGTTTGGGATTTAGGGTTTATGGTTTATGGTTGAGGGTTTATGGTTTAGCTTTTAGTGTTGAGGGTTTAGGGTTTACGATTTAGGGATTAGGGTTTTTGGTTTATGGTTTATGGTTTAGGGTTTAGGGTTTAGGGTTGATGGATTAACATTTAGGGTTTAGGGTTTATCGTTTATGTTTTAAGGTTTATGGTATAGGGTTTAGGGTTTAGGGTTTAGGTTTTAGGGTTTAAGGTTTAGGGTTTAGGTCTTAGGGCTTAGGGATTATGGTTTAGGGTTTAGGGTTTATGGTTTAGGGATTAGGGTTTAGGGTTTAGTGTTTATTGTTTAGGGTTTAGGGTTTACGATTTAGGATTTAGGGTTTAGGATTTAGGGTTTATGCTTTATGCTTTATGGTTTAGGGTTTAGGATTTAGGGTTTATGGTTTACAGTTTATGGTTTAGTGTTTATGGTTTAGGTTTTAGGGTTTGGGGTTTATGATTTAGGGTTTCAGGATGAGGATTTAGGGTTTAGGGTTTATTGTTTAGGTTTTAGGGTTTAGGGTTTGTGGTTTAGGATTTAGGGTTTAGGGTTTAGGGTTTAGGGTTGATGGTTTAGGGTTGATTGTTTAGGGTTTAGGGTTTATGGATTAGGGTTTAGGGTTTAGGGTTTTGTTGCAAGTATGGGTTTAACCGGTGTTGCAAGTATGGGTTTAGTGTTGCATTAATGAGAAGGATTGGATGAGCAGTGTGCTGAGGATATTGAGAAAATTAGTCTCAATCAGGAACAGTGAAGAATAGTGATGAGAACAAGGTAAAAGTCCAAGATAGGTGGAGGATCAGAGGATGCAGTTTAAAGGGTTTGCAGATATAAGTCTTGAGATTCTTCAGTCAGGTTTTTAGAGGTCCACATGAAGATCTGAAGAAGTTATAGTCGCTCAAGTAGAACCAGCTCTGGCAGGTGTCTAGAGGTGACAGAGTGACACAGATAGGTCCGGTGAGGTCCGGTAATGCATTATCCCATTCTGCAGATTTGAGGAAGTGTTGAGGACATCCTTGTGAAGTGTCAAGTAGATTGGTTTATGGCTTGAAGGTCTAGAAGAACCTATTCCTTTGTGACAATGATGACAGACTGTGTTCTTGAGGTTCCGGATGAAGGAGAGAAGGATTCCAGTAAGCACATGAAGTGCGGATGTTCTTGGTGATTCAGGAAAGCTTTTGGTGATCTGTGGATCAGTTCCAGTTCATGTTTGTGGTTTGCATTGAAGTTAAAGTTTGTATTTGAAGAATAACCACCGAATGTTAGTGTTCTTCCTGAGACTGGCCGACCGGATGTATTACATGTCTTGTAGATGTTCTTGTAGGTGTTTGCTGACTCAGATGATTGTTCCTAAGTCAATGTCGTGTATAAATAAGGGATTGTGAAGTCATTTCAAAGTGGGTGTCTTGGTGTGATGAGTGTGTGGTAGTGAAGAAGAGTGCGAAAGGCAAAGCAAAAGTATTGGGCTTAAATGGAACTGATTCAAGCATGGTGAAGATGCTAGTCTCCAGTTCATGAAGGTGATACTTATTTCTTTGTAGACAGTGTGTCTCTTGTAGACAGTGAGCCTCTTGTGAGCAGTGTGCTTAGGCAGTGAGCCCTAATTGGCATGTGCCATTTTGTTCTTTCCATTCTTCTAATAGAGAATACAATCTTGGATTAATCAGCCCATGGTTTTTCCCTTAACCGGGTTTTTCATGTCAAAATCTTGGTGTCTTATGTGTTGATATGTTTCTGCTTTTGATTTGAATGCATTATGGTTCATGATTAATATTTTGCTAATCACTAAAGAAGATTTAAGTGTTTAATAGGATAAAGTTTCGCACAACTGATTCACCCCCCCTCTCAGTTGTGTGCCCTAAGTATAACAATTGGTATCAGAGCTAGGTTCCTCTAAAAGGAGCTTAACTGCTTGAGGAGATCTAGGATGTCGTCTTACAAGAAGGATAGTTTGAAGTTTGATGGAACCAACTTTGCTCTTTGGAAAGGTCGCATGAAATGTCACTTGTAGTGTATGGGATTTGCATACTGGTCCATGGTTACGAAAGCATAGGTACCTCCACAGGGTGGTTCGATAACCCTAAATGAAATCACAGATGCTGAAAATAATCTGCGGACCAAAGAGGCTCTTTTAACCGCATTATCTAACTCAGAACTCTCAAATGTTATTGACCTGCCAACTACCTTGGAGATTTGGAATAAACTGGAACTTTTGCATGAAGGAGACCAGTATGTTAAATGTGCAAGGTTACAGAGTCTAAAAGGGAAATTTGAAAAATTGAAGATGAGAGATGATGAAAATATTACCACTTTTATGCCAAGAGTGAATGAGCTGGTTTGTGGAATTAGAAATGTTGGTGGTGTCTTGGATGAAAATGAGATTGTTGGTAAAATTCTCAGATCCCTCCCTACTTCTTACAAAATCAAGGCTGCTGCCATTGAAGAATTCAGAGCTCATACAACTATCACAAGAGATCAATTGGCTGGGAAATTGGCTGCATTTGAAATGACAGAGTTTGGAGACGACCCCCCCAAGACTGAATCTGCATTCAAAGCCAGTGCCTCTATTAAAGGTAAACAAAGGCTTGATCCGGGAGAGAATTCTTCAAAGAAATTGTCCTGGTATGAAAAAGCAAGAAAAGATTTGGAAGAAGAAGAAGTAGCAACTACTCAACTTGAAGCCCTTATTGCAAAGAGGCTGCCAAGAGGATCCAGTAAGTATGAAGGAAAATTACCTTTTAAGTGTTTTAACTATAATAAGATTGGTCATTTTGCCTCAAGGTGTCCAGAAAGATTTTCAAGGTAAAATCTTAACAAGCTGAGGTTCCAAAAGAACTGTTACTATGTACATGAAGATGATGATAATAAAGGAGTAACAGATGACAAATCAGAGATAGGAAACAAATCCGAAAATGAATGGGTGTTCATTGCCATCAAGGAAGAAGTTCTAATGTCCTCTGTATCTGTCAATCTTAAGAATGTGGAAAGAGCTTTGGCTGCCCAAATTGAAGAGAAGGATGATTGGGTCATTGAAAGTGGTTGCTCTCACCATATGACAGGTGACAAAAATAAGTTTGTAGATTTGGAAAGGTATGAAGGAGGAGTGGTAAAGTTTGGTGACAATTCTGCTAGTAGAATCAGAGGAAGAGGAACTATTTCTTTTGATGGAAGAAACAAAACTAGTAATGTACTGTATGTTGAAGGTTTGAAGCACAATCTTCTCAGTGTTGGATAGTTGGTAGACAAAGGCTATGGTCTCCGATTCAAGGATAGAAAATGCAAAATCTTTGAGAGTTCCAGAACAGAGATTGCATCTGATACTCAAACTAAAGGTAATATCTTCCATTTGGTTGGTACTGGTAAAAGTTGCTTATTTGTTCAAGTTGATCAAAGTTGGTTATGGCATAGAAGGATGTGTCATGTGAATTTTGATAATATCATCAAGATAAGCAATACTCAGGCTATAAGAGATCTCCCAAAATTGGTGAAACCTACTAATAGCTTGTGCAAGGAATGTCAATTGGGTAAGATGAGCAGAGTCAATTTCAAAAGCAAGGAACTATCTTCTACCAGATTATTGGACCTAGTTCACACTGACCTTTGTGGTCCAGAAAGAACCAGGAGTATTCAAGGTGATAGATACTTCATGCTGCTAATTGATGACTATTCTTGGATGATGTGGGTAACCTTTCTAAAGGAGAAATCATAAGCTCTTGAAAAATTCAAAATATTCAAGGCTATGGTGGAGAATGAAATAGGACTAAAGTTGAAATGTCTAAGGTCTGATAGGGGTGGAGAATTCACATCCGGTGAGTTCATAGAGTTCTGTGAGAAACATGGGATTAGGAGACAGTTGTCTGCTCCTAGGACTCCTCAGCAGAATGGAGTAGTGGAGAGGAAGAACCAGACCATCCAGGAAGCATCTAGGACCATGATGATGGAAGCAAATGTTCCTCAGATCTATTGGAGAGAAGCTATCAGCACTGCAGTCTATACTCTCAATCAAGTTCAAATCAGAAGCAATATCGGTAAGACCCCTTATGAACTTTGGTTTGGCATTACTCCTACTGTAAGATATTTTAGAGTCTTTGGTAGCAAATGTTACATCAAAAGAGATGAAGATCTAGGCAAGTTTGATGCTAGAAGTGATGAAGGAATATTCTTGGGTTACTCTACTCAAAGCAAAGCATACCGGTGTTATAACAAGAGACTAAGGAAGATGATAGAAAGTACAAATGTGAAGGTTGATGAGGGAATAGAGAAACCCTCAAGGTTTTATGAATATGATGAAGATGATCAGAATGGTGTTCTAGTTCAAGGATTTCAATCCTCTTCTGAAAGTCAGATTCAAACTGATCCAATAAATCAGGAAGAAGAGATAGGTCTAAATGAGCCTGATCAAGAAGCAGAAGTACAAGAAGCTCCCAAAGTTCCAAGGTATGTAAGTCTGAACCACTCTGAAGATCAGATCATAGGTGACAAAAGCAAGGTGTGCAAACTAGAAGGAAAATTGCTCAAAATTCAGAGGAATATTGTCTGATTTCAAAGATTGAACCTAAGACAATAAATAAAGCCTGTAATGATGAAAATTGGACCAAAGAAATGGAGGCAGAGTTGAGGCAAATTGAGAAAAATCACACTTGGGATCTTGTTCCCAGACCTAGAAACAAGAATGTGATTGGAACCAAATGGGTCTTCCAGAACAAACTAAATGAAGTTGGTGAAGTAATCAGAAATAAAGCCAGATTGGTCTGTAAGGGCTACTCCCAAATAGAAGGAATTGATTTTGAAGAAACTTTTTCTCTGGTGGAAAGAATTGAAGTAGTTAGATTATTTCTTGCATTTGCTGCCTTCAAGGATTTCAAGGTGTATCAGATGGATGTCAAGTCTGCTTTCTTGAATGGTGACTTAGAAGAAGTGTACATTGAACAACCAGATGGATTTCAATTATCTGAGCATGGTGATATGGTCTGCAAGTTGAAGAAGGCACTATATGGACTAAAGCAAGCCCCAAGAGCATGGTATGAAAGATTGGACAAACATCTTTTGAAGACTGGTTTCAACAAAGGTACTGCTGACAGTAACTTATATTTTAAAATTGATCATGAAAACATCTTGATTGTTGAAGTATTTGTTGATGATATCATCTTTGGAGGAAGAGACAGTATGTGTAGAACTTTTGCAAATCAAATGAAAAGGGAGTTTGAGATGTCAATGCTTGGTGAAATGAATTTCTTCTTGGGTCTGTAAATTACTCAAACAAAGAAAGGAATCTTTATTTCTCAGACCAAATATGTGAAAGAATTGTTAAGGAAATTTGGAATGGAGGATTCAAAGCCAATGAATACTCCCATGGCAACCGGATGTAAGTTGAGCAAAGATGATGACTCTCCTAAGACAGACCAGACAAAGTACAGATCAATGATTGGAGGGTTGTTGTACCTCACTAAAACTAGACCAGATATAATGCAGGCTGATCCTAGAGAATCTCATGTCATGGCAATCAAAAGGATTTTTAGATACCTAAAAGGGATGGTTGAGTATGGTCTGTGGTATCCTAGAGATCATGACTTCTCTCTTCATGCATATACAGATGCTGATTGGGCAGGAGATGTGGATGATCGAAAGAGTACCAGTGGTGAAGCTTTCTTTTTGGGAAAGAGATTGGTTTCTTGGCTAAGCAAGGAACAAGAGGCAATATCCCTGTCTACAACTGAAGCAGAATATATTGCAGCAACAGGTAGTTGCACTCAAGTTTTGTGGATGAAGTAGATGCTAAGAGATATTAAAGTAGAGTATGAGGAGCCTATCACAATTTTCTGTGATAATTCAAGTGCAATAAATATTTCTAAGAATCCGGTGTTGCATTCTAAGACTAAGCATATATCTATCAAGTTTCACTTTCTGAGAGAGCAAGTGAACAAGGATGAAGTCAGACTGGAGTTTGTACCCTCCAAGGATCAGATTGCAGATATTTTTACTAAACCTCTTCCCAAGGACTCTTTTGAGTATCTCAGGGATAAGTTAGGGGTTATTGCCCCTCCGATGATGAATTAGGATGCACTGATGTACATCAGTCCGGTGGATATCACAGTCATATCTTGTGATCCAGATTGATGATGGGGAGCTGCTACTCAGGGGGAGCAGCAGGTATGATTTTGGAGCTACAAGTATGAGCCCTTTGCCATTGATGTCAAAGGGGGAGAGAAGACATGTGAAAAATAGATGGTTGATGATCAAAGGGGGAGCAGTAAAGGAAGTGAAGACATGTGAATAGTTGTTGTTGATAGGGGGAGTTGTGATAGTAAGGAGAAGTTCTTGTCTTGATGGTTTTTCACATCATATGTTGCCATCAATGACAAAGGGGGAAATTGTTGCAAGTATGGGTTTAACCGGTGTTGTCATTGATGTCAACATACTCATGTTGCATTAATGAGAAGGATTGGATGAGCTGTGTGCTGAGGATATTAAGAAAATTAGTCTCAATCAGGAACAATGAAGAACAATGATGATAACAAGGTAAAAGTCTAAGATAGGTTGAGGATCAGAGGATGCAGTTTAAAGGGTTTGCAGATATAAGTCTTGAGATGCTCCAGTTAAGTTTTCAGAGGTCCGCATGAAGATCTGAAGAAGTTATGGTCGCTCAAGTAGAACCAGCTCCGGCAGGTGTCCAGAGGTGACATAGTGACATAGATAGGTCTGGTGAGGTCCGGTAATGCATTATCCCATTTTGCGGATTTGAGGAAGTGTTGAGGGCATCTTTGTGAAGTGTCAAATAGATTGGTTTGTGGCTTGAAGGTCTGGAAGAACCTCTTCCTTTGTGACAGTGATGATAGACTGTGTTCTTGAGGTTCCAGATGAAGGAGAGAAGGATTCCAATAAGCACATGAAGTGCGGATGTTGTTGGTGATTCAGGAAAGCTTTTGGTGATCTGTGGATCGGTTCCAGTTCATGTTGGTGGTCTGCATTGAAGTTAAAGTTTGTATTTGAAGAATAACCACCGGATGTTAGTGTTCTTCCTGAGACTGGCCGACCGGATGTATTACACATCTTGCGGATGTTCTTGTAGGTGTTTGCCGACTTAGATGATTGTTCCTAAGTCGATGTCATGTATAAATAAAGGATTGTGAAGTCATTTCAAAGTGGGTGTCTTGGTGTGATGAGTGTGTGGTAGCGAAGAAGAGTGCGAAAGGCAAAGCAGAAGTATTGGGCTTAAATGGAACTGATTCAAGCATGGTGAAGATGCTATTCTCCAGTTCATGAAGGTGATACTTATTTCTTTGTAGACAGTGTGTCTCTTGTAGGCAGTGAGCCTCTTGTGAGCAGTGTGCTCGGGCAGTGAGCCCTAATTCACATGTGCCATTTTGTTCTTTCCATTCTTCTAACAGAGAATACAATCTTGGGTTAATCACCCCATGGTTTTTCCCTTAACCGGGTTTTCCACGTCAAAATCTTGGTGTCTTATGTGTTGATATGTTTCTGCTTTTGATTTGAATGCATTATGGTTCATGATTAATATTCTCCTAATCACTAAAGAAGATTTAAGTGTTTAATAGGAGAAAGTTTTGCACAACTGATTCACCCCCCCTCTCAGTTGTGTGCCCTAAGTATAATAGGTTTATGGTTTAGGATTTTTGGTTTAGGGTTTTTGCTTTAGGGTTTATGGTTTAGCGTTTATGGTTTATGGTTTATGGTTCAGGGTTTATGGTTTATGGTTTATGGTTTAGGGTTTAGGGTTTATGGTTTATGGTTTAGGGTTTAAGGTTTATGGTTTAGGATTTAGGGTTTAGGGTTTAGGGTTTAGGGTTTAGAGTTTAGGGTTTATGGTTTATGGTTTAGGGTTTAGGGTTTATGGATTAGGGTTATGGTTTAGGATTTATGGTTTATGGTTTATGGTTTAGGGTTTATGGTTTAGGATTGAGGGTTTAGGGTTTTTGGTTTAGAGTTTATGGTTTATTGTTTATGGTTTATGGTTTATGGTTTATGGTTTAGGGTTCAGTGAATAGCATTTAGGGTTTAGGGAATAGCATTTAGGGTTTAGCGTTTAGGGTATAGGGTTTAGGGTATAGGGTATAGGGTTTAGGTTTTAAGGTTTACAGTTTTTAGGGTTTAGGGTTTAGGCTTTAGGGATTAGTGTTTAGGGTGTAGGGTTTAGGGCTTAGGGATTATGGTTTAGGCTTTAGGGTTTAGTGTTTAGGGTTTAGGGATTAGGGTTTATGGTTTATTGTTTAGGGTTTATTGTTTACGGTTTATGGTTTAGGGTTTAGGGTTTATGATTTAGGGTTTAGGGTTTTTGATTTATGGTTTAAGATTTATGGTTTATGGTTTAGGGTTTAGGGTTTAGGGTTTATGGTATAGTGTTTAGGGTTTAGGGTTTGTGGTATAGGATATAGGGTTTACGGTTTAGCGTTTATGGTTTATGGTTTATGGTTTAGGGTTTATGATTTAGGGTTTAGGGTTTAGGGTTTAGAGTTTATGGTTTATGGTTTATGGTTTATGGTTTAGGGTTTATGGTTTATGGTTTAGGGTTTAGGGTTTATGGTTTAGGATTTAGGGTTTTCGGTTTAGAGTTTATGGTTTATGGTTTAGGGTTTATGGTATAGGGTTTAGGGAATAGCATTTAGGGTTTAGATTTTAGGGTTTAGGGTTTAGGTTTTAGGGTTTATCGTTTAGGGTTTAGGGTGTAGGGTATAGTGTTTAGGGTTTAGGGTTTAGGTTTTAAGGTTTAGAGTTTAGGCTTTAGGCTTTAGGGATTAGTGTTTAGGGTTTAGGGTTTAGGGTTTACGATTTAGGATTTAGGGTTTAGGGTTTTTGGTTTATGGTTTAGGATTTATGGTTTATGGTTTATGGTTTAGGGTTTATGGTATAAGATTTAGGGTTTAGGGTGTATGGTTTATGGTTTAGTGTTTAGGGTTTAGGGTTTAGGGTTTATGATTTATGGTTTATGGTTTATGGTTTAGGGTTTAGCTTTTACGTTTATCGTTTAAGGTTTAGAGTTTAGGGTATAGTGTTTAGGGTTTAGGGTTTAGGGTTTAAGGTTTAGGGTTTTTAGGGTTTAGGGTTCAGGCTTTAGGCTTTGGGAATTAGTGTTTATGGTTTATGGTTTATGGATTATGGTTTATGGTTTAGGGTTTGGGATTTATGGTTTAGGGTTTAAGGTTGAGGGTTTATCATTTAGGGTTTATGGATTAGGGTTTAGGGTTTAGCGTTTAGGGTTTACGGTTTAGGGTTTTTGGTTTAGGGTTTAGGGTTTAGGGTTTAGGGATTATAGTTTGGGATTTAGGGCTTAGGGTTTAGGGTTTAGGGTTTAGGGTTTTTGATTTAGGGTTTATAGTTTATGGTTTAGGGTTTAAGGTTTAGGGTTTATGTATAGGGTTTAGGGTTTAGGGTTTCATGTTTAGGGTTTAGGGTTTAGGGATTAGGGTTTAGGGTTTAGCTTTTAGGGTTTAGGGTTTATGATTTAGGGTTTAGGGTTTTTGGTTTATGGTTTATGGTTTATGGTTTATGTTTTATGGTTTATGGTTTAGGGTTTTTGGTTTAGTGTTTATGGTTTATGGTTTAGGGTTTAGGGTATAGAGTTTAGGGATTAGCATTTATGGTTTATGGTTTATGGTTTATGGTTTAGCATTTAGGGTTTAGAGTTTATCGTTTAGGGTTTAAGGTTTAGGGTATAGGGTTTAGGGTTTAGGATTTAGGGTTTAGGGTTTAGGGTTTTGGCTTTAGGCTTTAGGGATTAGTGTTTAGGGTTTACGGTTTAGGGCTTAGGAATTATGGTTTAGGGTTTATCGTTTATGGTTTAGGGATTAGGGTTTATGGTTTATGGTTTATTCTTTAGGGTTTAGGGTTTAGGGTTGATTGTTTAGTGTTTATGGATTAGGGTTTAGGGTTTACGATTTAGGATTTAGGGTTTACGGTTTATGGTTTATGGTTTATGGTTTAGTGTTTAGGGTTTAGGATTTAGGGTTTAGGGTTTAGGGTTTAGGGTTTAGGGTTTAGTGTTTATGGTTTAGGTTTTAGGGTTTAGGATTTAGGGTGTAGTGTTTAGGGTTTAGAGTTGAGGATTTAGGGTTTAGGGTTTGGGTTTTAGGGTTTAGGGTGTATGGTTTAGGGT
Source organism: Cunninghamia lanceolata (assembly GCA_027924645.1). Taxonomy (NCBI): domain Eukaryota; kingdom Viridiplantae; phylum Streptophyta; class Pinopsida; order Cupressales; family Cupressaceae; genus Cunninghamia; species Cunninghamia lanceolata. The sequence continues at coordinate 1,364,861 of BSBN01001197.1, read as the reverse complement.
TTAGGGTTTAGGGTTCATTCTTTATGGTTTAGGATTTAGGGTTTAGGGTTTTTGCTTTAGGGTTTATGGTTTGGGGTTTAGGGTTTAGCGTTTAGGGTTTAGGGTTTAGGGTTTATAGTTTAGGGTTTAGGGTTTATGGTTTATTGTTTATGGTTTAGGATTTAGTGTTTATGGTTTAGGATTTAGGGTTTAGGGTTTAGGGTTTAGGGTTTAGGGTTTATGCTTTATGGTTTAGGGTTCATGGTTTAGGGTTTAGGGTTTAGGTTTTATGGTTTATCGTTTAGGGTATAGGTATAGGGTATAGGGTTTAGGGTTTATTATTTAGGTTTTATGGTTTAGGGTTTATGGTTTAGGATTTAGGGTTTAGGGTTTCTGGTTTTTGTTTTAGGGTTTAGGGTTAAGGGTTTATGTTTTATGGTTTATGGTTTATGGTTTAGGGTTTAGTGTTTAGGGTTTAGGGTTTATCATTTAGTGTTTATGTTTTAGGGTATAGGGTATAGGGTTTAGGGTTTAAGGTTGAGGGTTTTGGCTTTAGGCTTTAGGGATTAGTGTTTAGAGTTTAGGGTTTAGAGCTTAGGGATCATGGTTTAGGGTTTAGGGTTTAGGGTTTTCGGATTAGGGTTTATGGTTTATTTTTTTATTGTTTAGGGTTTAGGGTTTATTATTTAGGGTTTATGGATTAGGGTTTAGGGTTTATGATTTATGATTTATGGTTTATGGTTTATGGTTTAGTGTTTATGGTTTAGCTTTTAGGGTTTAGGGTTTAGGGTTTAAGATTTAGGGTGTAGTGTTTAGGGTTTAGAGTTGAGGATTTAGGGTTTAGGGTTTGGGTTTAGGGTTTATTGTTTATGGTTTAGGTTTTAGGGTTTAGGATTTAGGATTTAGGGTTTAGGGTTTAGGGTTATGGATTAGGGTTTAGGGTTTAGGGTTTGGGGTTTTTTTATTTAGGGTTTATGGATTAGGGTTTCGGGTTTATGATTTATGATTTAGGGTTTATGGTTTATGGTTTAGTTTTTTATGGTTTAGCTTTTAGGGTTTAGGGTTTAAGATTTAGGGTGTAGTGTTTAGGGTTTAGAGTTGAGGATTTAGGGTTTAGGGTTTATGGTTTATGGTTTAGGTTTTAGGGTTTAGGGTATAGGGTTTAGGATTTATGATTTATGGTTTAGGGTTTAGGGTTTAGGGTTATGGATTAGAGTTTAGGGTTTAGGGTTTGGGGTTTGGGGTTCAGGCTTTAGGGTTTATGGTTTAGGGTTTATGTTTTAGGGTTTAGGGTTTATGGTTTAGGATTTAGGGTTTAGGGTTTTTGCTTTAGGTTAATTCATTTAGGGTTTATCATTTAGGGTTTAGGGTTTAGGGTTTAAGGTTTAGGGTTTATGGTTTATGGTTTAGGGTTTAGGGTTTAGGGTATAGGGTTTAGGATTTAGGGTTTAGGGTTTATGGTTTAGGATTTATGGTTTATGGTTTATGGTTTATTGTTTATGGCTTAGGGTTTAGGGATTAGGTTTTAGGGTTTATCGTTTAGGGTATAGGGTATAGGGTATAGGGTTTAGTGTTTATTTTTTATGGTTTATGGTTTATGATTTAGGGTTTAGGGTTTAGGGTTTAGGGTTTATGTTTTATGGTTTAGGGTTTAGGGTTTATGGTTTATGGTTTATGGTTTTATTTTTTATGGTTTAGGGTTTAGGGTTTAGTGTTTAGGGATTAGCATTTATTGTTTAGGGTTTAGGGTTTAGGGTTTGTGGGTTAGGATTTAGGGTTTATGGTTTAGGGTTTATTGTGTAGGGTTTAGGGTTTAGGGTTTTTACGGTTTAGGGTTTATAGTTTAGTCTTTTAGGGTTTAGGGTTTAGGATTTATGGTTTATGGTTTTATGGTTTAGGGTTTAGGGTTTATGGTAGAGGGTTTAGGATTTATGGTTTTTGGTTTTTGGTTTATGGTTGAGTTTTTAAAGATTAGGGTTTAGGGTTTAGGGTTTATGATTTATGGTTTATGGTTTATGGTTTAGGTTTTAGTTTTATCGTTTAGGGTTTAGAGTTTAGGGTATAGTGTTTAGGGTTTAGGGTTTATGTTTTTTAGGGCTTAGGGTTTATGGTTTATGGTTTAGGGTTTAGGGTTAAGGATTTAGTGTTTAGGGTTTATGGATTATGGTTTATGGTTTATAGTTTAGGGATTAGTGTTTAGGGTTTAGGGTTTACGATTTAGGATTTAGGGTTTAGGGTTTTTGGTTTATGGTTTAGGATTTATGGTTTATGGTTTAGGGTTTATGGTATAAGATTTAGGGTTTAGGGTGTATGGTTTATGGTTTAGTGTTTAGGGTTTATGATTTATGGTTTATGGTTTATGGTTTAGGGTTTAGCTTTTATGTTTATTGTTTAACGTTTAGAGTTTAGGGTATAGTGTTTAGGGTTTAGGGTTTAGGGTTTAAGGTTTAGGGTTTTTAGGGTTTAGGGTTCAGGCTTTAGGCTTTGGGAATTATGGTTTATGGTTTATGGTTTATGGATTATGGTTTATGGTTTAGGGTTTGGGATTTATGGTTTAGGGTTTAAGGTTGAGGGTTTATCATTTAGGGTTTATGGATTAGGGTTTAGGGTTTAGCGTTTAGGGTTTACGGTTTAGGGTTTTTGGTTTAGGGTTTAGGGATTATAGTTTGGGATTTAGGGCTTAGGGTTTAGGGTTTAGGGTTTTTGATTTAGGGTTTATAGTTTATGGTTTAGGGTTTAAGGTTTAGGGTTTATGTATAGGGTTTAGGGTTTCACATTTAGGGTTTAGTGATTAGGGTTTAGGGTTTACGGTTTAGCTTTTAGGGTTTAGGGTTTATGATTTAGGGTTTAGGGTTTATGGTTTATGGTTTATGTTTTATGGTTTATGGTTTAGGGTTTTTGGTTTAGTGTTTATGGTTTATGGTTTATGGTTTAGGGTATAGAGTTTAGGGATTAGCATTTATGGTTTATGGTTTATGGTTTAGCATTTAGGGTTTAGAGTTTATCGTTTAGGGTTTAAGGTTTAGGGTATAGGGTTTGGGGTTTAGGATTTAGGGTTTAGGGTTTAGGGTTTAGGCTTTAGGCTTTAGGGATTAGTGTTTAGGGTTTAGGGTTTAGGGCTTAGGAATTATGGTTTAGGGTTTATCCTTTATGGTTTAGGGATTAGGGTTTATGGTTTATCGTTTATTCTTTAGGGTTTAGGGTTTAGGGTTTATTGTTTAGTGTTTATGGATTAGGGTTTAGGGTTTACGATTTAGGATTTAGGGTTTACAGTTTATGGTTTATGGTTTAGTGTTTAGGCTTTAGGATTTAGGGTTTAGGGTTTAGGGTTTAGGGTTTAGGGTTTAGGGTTTAGTGTTTATGGTTTAGGTTTTAGGGTTTAGGATTTAGGGTGTAGTGTTTAGGGTTTAGAGTTGAGGATTTAGGGTTTAGGGTTTGGGTTTTAGGGTTTAGGGTGTATGGTTTAGGGTTTAGGGTTTAGGGTTTAGGGTTCATTCTTTATGGTTTAGGATTTAGGGTTTAGGGTTTTTGCTTTAGGGTTTATGGTTTATGGTTTGGGGTTTAGGGTTTAGCGTTTAGGGTTTAGGGTTTATAGTTTTGGGTTTAGGGTTTATGGTTTAGGATTTAGTGTTTATGGTTTAGGATTTAGGGTTTAGGGTTTAGGGTTTAGGGTTTATGCTTTATGGTTTAGGGTTCATGGTTTAGGGTTTAAGGTTTAGGGTTTAGGGTTTAGGTTTTATGGTTTATTGTTTAGGGTATAGGTATAGGGTTTAGGGTTTAGGGTTTATTATTTAGGTTTTATGGTTTAGGGTTTATGGTTTAGGATTTAGGGTTTAGGGTTTCTAGTTTTTGGTTTAGGGTTTAGGGTTAAGGGTTTATGGTTTATGGTTTATGGTTTAGGGTTTAGTGTTTAGGGTTTAGGGTTTATCATTTAGTGTTTATGTTTTAGGGTATAGGGTATAGGGTTTAGGGTTTAAGGTTGAGGATTTTGGCTTTAGGCTTTAGGGATTAGTGTTTAGGGTTTAGGGTTTAGAGCTTAGGGATCATGGTTTAGGGTTTAGGGTTTACAGATTAGGGTTTATGGTTTATTTTTTTATTGTTTAGGGTTTAGGGTTTAGGGTTTATTATTTAGGGTTTATGGATTAGGGTTTATGGTTTATGATTTATGATTTAGGGTTTATGGTTTATGGTTTATGGTTTAGTGTTTATGGTTTAGCTTTTAGGGTTTAGGGTTTAGGGTTTAAGATTTAGGGTGTAGTGTTTAGGGTTTAGAGTTGAGGATTTAGGGTTTAGGGTTTGGGTTTAGGGTTTATTGTTTATGGTTTAGGTTTTAGGGTTTAGGATTTAGGGTTATGGATTAGGGTTTAGGGTTTAGGGTTTGGGGTTTTTTTATTTAGGGTTTATTATTTAGGGTTTATGGATTAGGATTTAGGGTTTATGATTTATGATTTAGGGTTTATGGTTTATGGTTTATGGTTTAGTTTTTTATGGTTTAGCTTTTAGGGTTTACGGTTTAAGATTTAGGGTGTAGTGTTTAGGGTTTAGAGTTGAGGATTTAGGGTTTAGGGTTTATGGTTTATGGTTTAGGTTTTAGGGTTTAGGGTATAGGGTTTAGGATTTATGATTTATGGTTTAGGGTTTAGGGTTTAGGGTTATGGATTAGAGTTTAGGGTTTAGGGTTTAGGGTTTGGGGTTTAGGCTTTAGGGTTTATGGTTTAGGGTTTAGGGTTTATGTTTTAGGGTTTAGGGTTTATGGTTTAGGATTTAGGGTTTAGGGGTTTTGCTTTAGGTTAATTCATTTATGGTTTATCGTTTAGGGTTTAGGGTTTAGGGTTTAAGGTTTATGGTTTATGGTTTATGGTTTATGGTTTATGGTTTAGGGTATAGCGTTTAGGATTTAGGGTTTAGGGTTTATGGTTTAGGATTTATGGTTTATGGTTTAGGGTTTATTGTTTATGGTTTAGGGTTTAGGGATTAGGTTTTAGGGTATATCGTATAGGGTATAGGGTATAGGGTTTAGTGTTTATTTTTTATGGTTTATGGTTAATGATTTAGGGTTTAGGGTTTATGTTTTATGGTTTATGGTTTAGGGTTTAGGGTTTAGGGTTTATTGTTTTATTTTTTATGGTTTATGGTTTAGGGTTTACTGTTTAGGGATTAGCATTTATTGTTTAGGGTTTAGGGTTTGTGGGTTAGGATTTAGGGTTTATGGTTTAGGGTTTATTGTGTAGGGTTTAGGGTTTAGGGTTTTTACGGTTTAGGGTTTAGGGTTTAGGATTTATGGTTTAGGGTTTAGGGTTTATGGTAGAGGGTTTAGGATTTATGGTTTTTGGTTTTTGGTTTATGGTTGAGTTTTTAAAGTTTAGGGTTTAGGGTTTAGGTTTTATGATTTATGGTTTATGGTTTATGGTTTAGGTTTTAGTTTTATCGTTTAGGGTTTAGAGTTTAGGGTATAGTGTTTAGGGTTTAGGGTTTAAGGTTTATGTTTTTTAGGGCTTAGGGTTTATGGTTTATGGTTTAGTGTTTAGGGTTAAGGATTTAGTGTTTAGGGTTTATGGATTATGGTTTATGGTTTATAGTTTAGGGTTTAGGGTTTAGGGTTTAAGGTTTAGTGTTTAGGGTTTAGGTTTAGGGTTTAGGGTTTAGGGAATAGCATTTAGGGTTTATGGTTTATGGTTTATGGTTTATGGTTTAGGGAATAGCATTTAGGGTTTAGGGTTTAGGGTTTATTGTTTAGGGTTTATGGCTTAGGGTATAGGGTTTAGGTTTTAAGGTTTAGGGATAAGGGTTTAGCGTTTAGCGTTTAGGGTTTACGGTTTAGGGTTTATGGTTTATGGTTTGGGGTTTAGGGTTTAGGGATTATAGTTTGGGATTTAGGGCTTAGGATTTATGGTTTATGGTTTATGGCTTTTGATTTAGGGTTTAGCGTTTATGGTTTAAGGTTTAGGGTTTATGGTTAGGGTTACATGTTTAGGGTTTATGGTTTCATGTTTAGGGTTTAGGGATTAGGGTTTAGGGTTTATGGTTTAGCTTTTAGGGTTTAAGGTTTAGGGTTTACGATTTAGGGTTTAGGGTTTTTGTTTTATGGTTTAGCGTTTATTGTTTATGGTTTATGTTTTAGGGTTTAGGGTTTAGGGTTTAGGGTTTATGGTATATGGTTTAGGATTTAGGGCTTAGGGTTTTTAGTTTAGTGTTTATGGTTTTTGGTTTATGGTTTAGGGTTTAGAGTTTAGGGATTAGCATTTAGGGTTTAGGGTTTAGGGTTTAGGGTTTATCGTTTAGGGCGTAAGGTTTAGGGTATAGGGTATAGGGTATAGGGTTTAGGGGTTAGGGCTTAGGGTTTAGGGTTTATGGTTTATGGTTTATGGTTTATGGTTTATGGTTTTTTCTTTAGGGTTTATGGTTTATTCTTTAGGGTTTAGGGTTTAGGGTTTATTGTTTAGGGTTTATGGATTAGGGTTTAGTGTTTATGATTTATGATTTAGGGTTTATGGTTTAGGGTTTATGTTTTAGTGTTTATGGTTTAGGTTTTAGGGTTTATGTTTTAGTGTTTATGGTTTAGGGTTTAGGGTTTAGGATTTAGGGTGTAGTGTTTAGGGTTTAGAGTTGAGTATTTACGGTTTAGGGTTTATGGTTTATTGTTTAGGTTTTAGGGTTTAGGATTTAGGGTTTAGGGTTTAGTGTTTAGGTCTTAGGGTTTAGGGTTTAGGGTTTATGGTTTAGGATTTATGGTTTAGGGTTTTTGCTTTATGGTTTATGGTTTATGGTTTAGGGTTTATGGTTAGGGTTACAGGTTTAGGGTTTAGGGTTTCATGTTTAGGGTTTAAGGTTTAGGGTTTAGGGTTTAGGGTTTAGGGTTTAGCTTTTAGGGTTTCGGGTTTATGATTTAGGGTTTAGGGTTTTTGGTTTATGGTTTATCATTTATGGTTTATGGTTTATGTTTTAGGGTTTAGAGTTTAGGGTTTAGGGTTTAGGATTTAGGGTTTAGGGTTTTTAGTTTAGTGTTTATGGTTTGTGGTTTATGGTTTAGGGTTTAGAGTTTAGGGATTAGCATTTATGGTTTATGGTTTATGGTTTACGGTTTGTCGTTTAGGGTGTAAGGTTTAGGGTATAGGGTATAGGGTTTAGGGCTTAGGGCTTAGGGATTATGGTTTAGGGTTAAGGGTTTAGGGTTTATGGTTTATGGTTTATGGTTTAGGGTTTATTGTTTAGGGTTTATGGATTAGGGATTACTGTTTGCAATTTACGATTAAGGGTTTATGGTTTATGGTTTAGGATTTAGGGTTTATGGTTTAGGGTTTATGTTTTAGTGTTTATGGTTTAGGTTTTAGGGTTTAGGGTTTAGGATTTAGGGTGTAGTGTTCAGGGTTTAGAGCTGAGTATTTATGGTTTAGGGTTTGGGGTTTATGTTCAATGGTTTATGGTTTAGGTTTTAGGGTTTAGGGTTTAGGGTTTATTGTTCAGTGTTTAGGTCTTAGGGTTTAGGGTTTAGTGTTTATGGTTTAGGGTTTAGGGTTTAGGATTTATGGTTTAGGGTTTTTGCTTTAGGGTTTATGGTTTATGGTTTATGGTTTATGGTTTATGGTTTAAGGTTTAGGGTTTATGGTTTAGGGTATAGGGTATAGGGTTTAGGGTTTAGGGTTTAGGCTTTAGGGATTAGTCTTTAGGGTTTAGGGTTTAGGGTTTAGGGATTATGGTTTATGGTTTATGGTTTAGGGATTAGGGTTTATGGTTTATGGTTTATTGTTTAGGGTTTAGGGTTTAGGGTTTACGATTTATGGTTTATGGTTTATGGTTTAGGGTTTATGGTTTAGTGTTTATGGTTTAGGTTTTAGGGTTTAGGTTTTAGGGTTTAGGATTTAGGGTGTAGTGTTTAGGGTTTAGAGTGGAGAATTTAGGGTTTAGGGTTTGGGGTTTAGGGTTTATGGTTTAGGGTTTAGGGTTTTAGGGTTTAGGGTTTAGGATTTAGGGTTTAGTGTTATGGATTAGGGTTTAGGGTTTGGGGTTTAGGGTTTAGGGTTTAGGGAATAGCATTTAGGGTTTAGGGTTTATGGCTTATGGTTTATGGTTTAAGGTTTAGGGTTTAGGGTTTAGGTTTAGGTTTTAAGGTTTAGGGTTAAGGGTTTAGTGTTTAGCGTTTGGGTTTACAGTTTAGGGTTTGTGGTTTAGGGTTTAGGGTTTAGGGATTATAGTTTGGTATTTAGGGCTTAGGGTTTAGGGTTTATGTTTTTTGATTTAGGGTTTAGAGTTTATGGTTTATGGTTTAGGGTTTAAGGTTTATGGTTAGGGTTACAAGTTTACGATTTAGGGTTTAGGGTTTATGGTTTATGGTTTATGGTTTAGGATTTAGCGTTTAGGGTTTCTGGTTTAGTGTTTATGGTTTAGGGTTTAGGGTTCAGGGTTTAGGGTTTAAGGTTTAGGGTTTAGTGTTTAGGCTTTAGGATTTAGGGTTTATAGTTAGGGTTACAGGTTTAGGGTTTAGGGTTTAGGGTTTAGGGTTAAGGGTTTAGGGTTTAGGGTTTTTGGTTTAGTGTTTATGGTTTATGGTTTATAGTTTATGGTTTATGGTTTAGGGTTTAGAGTTTAGGGATTAGCATTTATGGTTTATAGTTTATGGTTTATGGTTTAGGGTTTAGGGTTTATCGTTTAGGGTTTAAGGTTTAGGGTATAGGGTTTAAGGTTTAGTGTTTATGGTTTAGGCTTTAGGCTTTAGGGATTAGTGTTTAGGGTTTAGGGTTTGGGGTGTAGGGTTTAGGGCTTAGGGATTAGGGTTTAGGGTTTAGGGTTTAGGGATTAGTGTTTATGGTTTATAGTTTATTCTTTAGGGTTTAGGGTTTATTTTTTATGGTTTATGGTTTAGGGTTTAGTGTTTATGGTTTAGGATTTAGGGTTTAGGGTTTAGGGTTTAGGATTTAGGGTGTAGTGTTTAGGGTTTAGAGCAGAGGATTTAGGGTTTAGGGTTTGGGGTTTATGGTTTATGTTTTATGGTTTTAGTTTTAGGGTTTATGGTTTTGGGTTTAGTGTTGAGGGTTTAGGGTTTATGGTTTATGGTTTAGGATTTAGGGTTTAGGGTTTATGCTTTAGGGTTTATGGTTTATGGTTTGGGGTTTAGGGTTTAGGGTTTAGGGTTTTTGGTTTTTGGTTTATGGTTTATGGTTTATGGTTTAGGATTTAGGGTTTAGGGTTTAGGGTTTAGGGTTTAAGGATTAGGGTTTAGGGTTTATGGTTTATGGTTTAGGGGGTTTAGGGTTTATGGTTTATGGTTTATGGTTTATGGTTTAGGGTTTAAGGTTTAAGGTTTATGGTTTATGGTTTATGGTTTAGGTTTTAGGGTTTATCGTTTAGGGTATAGGGTATAGGGTATAGGGTTTAGGCTTTAGGGTTTAGGGTTTATTGTTTAGGGTTTATGGTTTATGGTTTATGGTTTACGATTTAGGGTTTAGTTTTTATCGTTTATGGTTTAGGGTTAAGTGTTTATATTTTATGGTTTATGGTTTATGGTTTAGGGTTTAGGGTTTAGGGTTTATCGTTTAGGGTTTAAGGTTTAGGGTATAGGGTATAGGTTTTAGGGTCTAAGGTTTAGGGTTTAGGGTTTAGTGATTAGTGTTTAGGGTTTAGGGTTTAGGGCTTAGGGATTATGGTTTATGGTTTATGGTTTAGGGTTTATGGTTTAGGGATTAGGGTTTATGGTTTATGGTTTATTATTTAGGGTTCAGGGTTTAGGGTTTATTATTTAGGGTTTATGGATTAGGGTTTAGGGTTTACGATATAGGGTTTAGGGTTTATGTTTTATGGTTTAGGGTTTATTGTTTAGTGTTTATGGTTTAGGTTTTAGGATTTAGGGTTTAGGATTTAGGGTGTAGTGTTTAGGGTTTAGAGTTGAGGATTTAGTGTTTAGGGTTTGGGGTTTAGGGTTTAGGGTTTATGGCTTAGGTTTTAGGATTTAGGGTTTAGGGTTTAGGGTTATGTATTTGGGTTTATGGTTTAGGGTTTATGTTTTAGGGTTTAAGGTTTATGGTTTAGGATTTAGGGTTTAGGGTTTTTGGTTTAGGGTTTATGGTTTAGGGTTTAGGGTTTAGGGTTTATATTTTAGTGTTTAGGGTTTATGGTTTAGTATTTAGGGTTTAGGGTTTTTGCTTTAGGTTTTATGGTTTATGGTTTATGTTTTATGGTTTATCGTTTAGGGTTTAGGATTTAAGGTTTAGGGTTTATGGTTTATTGTTTAGGGTTTATGTTTTAGGGTTTAGGGTTTAGGGTTTAGGGTTTAGGTTTTAGGGTTTATCGTTTAGGGTATAGGGTTGAGGGTTGAGGGTATAGGGTATAGGGTTTAGGGTTTACAGTTTAGGGTTTATTGTTTATGGTTTATGGTTTAGGGTTTATGGTGTAGGATTTAGGGTTTAGGGTTTTTGTTTTAGCGTTTAGGGTTTAGGGTTAAGGGTTTATGTTTTATGGTTTATGGTTTAGGGTTTATGGTTTAAGGTTTAGGGTTTTGTTTTTTAGGGTTTAGGGTTTAGTGTTAAGGGATTAGCATTTATTGTTTAGGGCTTAGGGTTTAGGGTTTATGGGTTAGGATTTAGGGTTTAGGGTTTAATGTTTATGGTGTAGGGTTTAGGGTTTAAGGTTTAGGGATTTTACGGTTTAGGGTTTAGGGATTATGGTTTATACTTTTAGGGATTAGGGTTTAGGATTTAGGGTTTATGGTTTTATGGTTTATGGTTTATCATTTAGGGTTTATGGTATAGGGTATAGGGTTTAGTGTTTAGGGTTTAGGGTTTATGGATTAGGGTTTATGTGTTAGGATTGAGGATTTATGGTTTATCTTTTAGGGTTTATGGTTTAGGATTTAGGGTTTAGGGTTTTTGGTTTAGAGTTTATGGTTTATGGTTTATGGTTTAGGGTTCAGGGAATAGCATTTAGGGTTTAGGGTTTATGGTTTATGGTTTATGGTTTAGCATTTAGGGTTTAATGTTTAGGGTTTAGGGTTTAGGGTATAGGGTTAAGGGTTTACGTTTTAAGGTTTACAATTTTTAGGGTTTAGGCTTTAGGCTTGAGGGATTAGTGTTTAGGGTTTAGGGTTTAGGGTTTAGGGCTTAGGGATTATGGTTTAGGGTTTAGGGTTTGGAGTTTAGGGATTAGGGTTGATGGTTTATGGTTTAGGGTTTAGGGTTTATTGTTTACGATTTATGGATTAGGGTTTAGGGTTTATGGATGACGATTTAGGGTTTAGGGTTTTTGATTTATGGTTTATGGTTTATGGTATAGTGTTTAGGGTTTGTGGTATAGGATATAGGGTTTAGGGTTTATGGTTTATGGTTTATTGTTTAGTGTTTAGGGTTTATGATTTAGGGTTTATGGTTTAGGGTTTAGTGTTTAGGGTTTAGTGTTTAGGGTTTATTGTATAGGATTTAGAGTTTAGGGTTTATGGTTTATGGTTTAGGGTTATGGGTTTAGGGTTTATGATTTAGGGTTTAGGATTATGGTTTAGGATTTAGGGTTTAGGGTTTTCGGTTTAGAGTTTATGGTTTATGGTTTAGGGTTTAGGGTCTATGGTAGAGGGTTTAGGGAATAAAATTTAGGGTTTAGGGTTTAGGTTTTAGGGTTTATCGTTTAGGGTTTAGGGTGTAGGGTTTAGTGTTTAGGGTTTAGGGTTTAGGTTTTAAGGTTTAGGGTTTTTAGGCTTTAGGCTTTAGGGTTTAGGGTTTAGGCTTTACGGATTAGTGTTTAGGGTTTAGAAATTAGGGTTTATGGTTTATGGTTTATGGTTTATGGTTTATGGTTTATTGTTCAAGGTTTATGGATTAGGGTTTAGGGTTTACGATTTAGGATTTAGGGTATAGTGTTTAGGGTTTAGGGTTTATTGTTTAAGGTTTAGGGTTTTTAGGGGTTAGGGTTCAGGCTTTAGGCTTTGGGAATTAGTGTTTAGGATTTATGGTTTATGTTTTATGGATTATGGTTTATGGTTTATGGTTTGGGATTTACAGTTTATGTTTTATGGTTTATGGTTTAGGGTTTATGATTTAGGGTTTAGGGTTGAGGGTTTAGGGTTTATCATTTAGGGTTTACGGTTTAGGGTTTCTGGTATAGGGTTTAGGGTTTAGGGTTTAGGGATTATAGTTTGGGATTTAGGGCTTAGGGTTTAGGGTTTAGGGTTTTTGATTTAGGGTTTATTGTCTAGGGTTTAGGGTTTAAGGTTTAGGGTTTATGGATAGGGTTACAGGTTTAGGGTTTAGTGTTTAGGGTTTCATGTTTAGGGTTTAGGGATTAGGGTTTAGTGTTTAGGGTTTAGGGTTTATGGTTTAGCTTTTGGGGTTTAGGGTTTATGGTTTAGGGTTTACGATTTAGGGTTTAGGGTTTTTGGTTTATGGCTTAGTGTTTTGGTTTATGGTTTAGGGTTTATGGTTTATGTTTTATGGTTTATGGTTTAGGGTTTAGGATTTAGGGCTTAGGGTTTTTGGTTTAGTGTTTATGGTTTATGGTTTAGGGTGTAGGGTTTAGGGATTAACATTTATGGTTTATGGTTTATGGTTTAGCATTTAGGGTTTAGGGTTTATCGTTTAGGGTTTAAGGTTTAGGGTATAGGGTTTAGGGTTTAGGATTTACGGTTTAGGGTTTAAGGTTTAGGTTTTAGGCTTTAGGGATTAGTGTTTAGGGTTTAGGGTTTAGGGTTTAGGGCTTAGGGATTATGGATTAGGGTTTAGGGTTTATGGTTTAGGGATTAGGGTTTATGGTTTATGGTTTATTCTTTAGGGTTTAGGGTTTATTGTTTAGTGTTTATGGATTAGGGTTTAGGGTTTACGATTTAGGATTTAGGGTTTAGGGTTTATTGTTTATGGTATATGTTTTAGTGTTTAGGGTTTAGGATTTATAGTTTATGGTTTAGGGTTTAGTGTTTATGGTTTAGGTTTTAGGGTTTAGGATTTAGGGTGTAGTGTTTAGGGTTTATTATTTAGGGTTTATGGATTAGGGTTTAGGGTTTATGATTTATGATTTATGGTTTATGGTTTATGGTTTAGTGTTTAGGGTTTAGTGTTTAGGGTGTAGTGTTTAGGGTTTAGAGTTGAGGATTTAGGGTTTGGTGTTTGGGTTTAGGGTTTATGGTTTAGGTTTTAGGGTTTAGGGTTTAGGGTTTAGGATTTAGGGTTTAGAGTTTAGGGTTTAGGGTTTAGGGTTATGGATTAGGGTTTAACGTTTATGGTTTAGGATTTAGGGTTTAGGGTTTTTGCTTTAGGGTTTATGGTTTATGGTTTAATGTTTAGGGTTTAGGGTTTATGTTTTAGGGTTTAGGGTTTAGGGTTTAGGATTTAGGGTTTAGGGTTTTTGCTTTATGGTTTATGGTTTATGGTTTATGGTTTATTTTTTAGGTTTTATGGTTTAGGGTTTAGGGTTTAAGGTTTAGGGTTTATGGTTTATGGTTTAGGGTTTAGGGTTTAGGATTTAGGGTTTAGGGTTTAGGATTTAGGCTTTATGGTTTATGGTTTAGGGTATATTATTTATGGTTTAGGGTTTATGGTTTATGGTTTATGGTTTAGGTTTTAGGGTTTATCGTTTATGGTATAGGGTATAGGGTTTAGGGTTTATTGTTTATTTTTTATGGTTTAGGGTTCTAGGGTTTATGGTTTAGGGTTTAGGGTTTTATTTTTTATGGTTTATGGTTTAGGGTTTAGGGTTTAGTGTTTAGGGATTAGCATTTATTGTTTAGGGTTTAGGGTTTAGGGTTTGTGGGTTAGTATTTAGGGTTTATTGTTTAGGGTTTAGGGTTTAAGGTTTAGGGTTTTTACGGTTTAGGGTTTAGGGTTTAGGGTTTAGTCTTTTAGTGATTAGGGTTTAGGGTTTAGGGTTTAGGATTTAGGGTTTATGGTTTTATGGTTTATGGTTTATGGTTTTTGGTTTATGGTAGAGGGTTTAGGATTTATGGTTTATGGTTTTTGGTTTATGGTTGAGGTTTTAAAGTTTATGGTTTATGGTTTATGGTTTACAGTTTAGGGTTTAGGTTTTAGGTTTATCGTTTAGGGTTTAGAGTTTAGGGTATAGTGTTTAGGGTTTAGGGTTTAAGGTTTATGTTTTTTAGGGTTTAGGGTTTAGGGTTTAGGGAATAGCATTTAGGTTTTATGGTTTATGGTTTATGGTTTATGGTTTAGGGTTTAGGTTTTAGGGTTTATCGTTTAGGGTTTATGGTTTAGGGTATAGGGTTTAGGGTTTAGGTTTTAAGGTTTAGGGTTAAGGGTTGAGGGTTTAGCGTTTAGGGTTTACGGTTTAGGGTTTGTGGTTTAGGGTTTGGGGTTTGGGGTTTAGGGTTTAAAGATTATAGTTTGGGATTTAGGGCTTAGGATTTATAGTTTAGGGTTTAGGGTTTATGGTTTTTGATTTATTGTTTAGGGTTTATGGTTTATGGTTTAAGGTTTAGGGTTTATGGTTAGGGTTACAGGTTTAGGGTTTAGGGTTTAGGGTTTCATGTGTAGGGTTTAGGGTTTATGGTTTAGGGATTAGGGTTTATGGTTTAGGGTTTAGGGTTTAGGGTTTAGGGTTTAGCTTTTAGGGTTTATCATTTAGGGTTTACGATTTAGGGTTTTTGGTTTTTGGTTTATGGTTTTTCGTTTATGGTTAAGGTTTTAAAGTTTATGGTTTATGGTTTATGGTTTATGGTTTATGGTTTATGGTTTATGGTTTATGGTTTACGGTTTAGGGTTTAGGTTTTAGGTTTATCGTTTAGGGTTTAGAGTTTAGGGTATAGTGTTTAGGGTTTAGGGTTTAGGGTTTAAGGTTTATGTTTTTTAGGGTTTAGGGTTTAGGGTTTAAGGTTTAAGGTTTAGGGTTTAGGCTTAGGTTTAGGGTTTAGGGTTTAGGGAATAGCATTTATGGTTTATGGTTTAGGGTTTAGGGTTTAGGGAATAGCATTTAGGGTTTAGGGTTTAGGTTTTAGGGTTTATCGTTTAGGGTTTATGCTTTAGGGTATAGGGTTTAGGGTTTAGGTTTTAAGGTTTAGGGTTAAGGGTTTAGGGTTTACGGTTTAGGGTTTGTGGTTTAGGGTTTGGTGTTTCGGGTTTAGTGTTTAGGGTTTACAGTTTAAGGATTATAGTTTGGGATTTAGGGCTTAGGGTTTATGGTTTTTGATTTATGGTTTATGGTTTATGGTTTATGGTTTAGGGTTTAAGGTTTAGGGTTTTTGGTTGGGGTTAAAGGTTTACAGTTTACGATTTAGGGTTTCATGTTTAGGGTTTAGGGTTTATGGTTTAGGGATTAGGGTTTAGGGTTTAGGGTTTATGGTTTAGCTTTTAGGGTTTAGTGTTTAGGGTTTATGAATTAGGGTTTAGGGTTTTTGGTTTATGGTTTATGGTTTATGTTTTAGGGTTTAGGGTTTAGGGTTTGGGGTTTATGGTTTAGGATTTAGGGTTTAGGGTTTTTGGTTTAATGTTTATGGTTTGTGGTTTATAGTTTAGGGATTAGCATTTATGGTTTATGGTTTATGGTTTAGGGTTTAGGGTTTAGCATTTAGGGTTGAAGGTTTATGGTATAGGGTATAGGGTATAGGGTTTAGGGCTTAGGGATTATGGTTTAGGGTTTAGGGTTTAGGGTTTATAGTTTAGGGGTTAGGGTTTATGGTTTATGGTTTATTCTTTAGGGTTTATTGTTTAGGGTTTATGGATTAGGGTTTAGGGTTTACGATTTAGGGTTTATGGTTTATGGTTTATGGTTTATGGTTTATGGTTTATGGTTTAGGGTTTATGGTTTATGTTTTAGTGTTTATGGTTTAGGTTTCAGGGTTTAGGGTTTAGGATTTAGGGTGTAGTGTTTAGGGTTTAGAGTTGAATATTTATGGTTTAGGGTTTGGGGTTTATGGTTTATGGTTTAGGTTTTAGGGTTTAGGGTTTAGGGTTTAGTGTTTAGGTCTTAGGGTTTAGGGTTTAGGGTTTATGGTTTATTGTTTAGGGTTTAGGGTTTAGGATTTATGATTTAGGGTTTTTGCTTTAGGGTTTATGGTTTAGGGTTTAGGGTGTAGGGTTTAAGGTTTAGGGTATAGGGTATAGGGTTTAGGGTTTGAGTTTTAAGGTTTAGGGTTTAGGCTTTAGGGCTTAGTGTTTAGGGTTTAGGGTTTAGGGTTTAGGGTTTAGGGCTTAGGGATTATGGTTTATGGTTTAGGGTTTAGGGTTTATGGTTTAGGAATTAGGGTTTATGGTTTATTGTTTGGGGTTTAGGGTATAGGGTTTATTGTTTAGGGTTTAGGGTTTAGGATTTATTATTTAGCATTTATGGTTTAGGGTTTATGGTTTAGTATTTATGGTTTAGGTTTTAGGGTTTAGGTTTTAGTTTTTAGGATTTAGGGTTTAGGGTTTAGAGTTGAGGATTTAGGGTTTAGGGTTTGGGGTTTATGGTTTATGGTTTATGGGTTAGGTTTTAGGGTTTCGGGTTTAGGGTTTAGGATTTAGGGTTTAGGGTTTAGGGTTTAGGGTTATGGATTAGGGTCATTAGGGTTTAGGGTTTATGTTTTAGGGTTTAGTGTTTATGGTGTAGGATTTAGGGTTTAGGGTTTTTGCTTTAGGGTTTATGGTTTATGGTTTAGGGTTTATGTTTTAGGGTTTAGGGTTTAGGGTTTTTGCTTTGGGGTTTAGGGTTTAAGGTTTAAGGTTTTGGGTTTATGGTTTATGGTTTATAGTTTAGGTTTTAGGGTTTAGAGTTTAAGATTTAGGGTTTAGGGTTTATGGTTTATGGTTTAGGTTTTAGGTTTTATCGTTTAGTGTATAGGGTATAGGGTTTATGGTATAGGTTTTAGGGTTTAGCGTTTATTGTTTATGGTTTATGGTTTATGGTTTAGGGTTTAGGGTTTAGGTTTTAGGTTTATTGTTTAGGGTTTAGAGTTTAGTGTATAGTGTTTACGGTTTAGGGTTTAATGTTTATGTTTTTTAGGGTTAATGGTTTATGGTTAATGGTTTATGGCTTAGGGTTTAGGGTTTAGTATTTAGGGTTTAGGGTTTAGGTTTAGGGTTTATGGATTAAGGTTTATGGTTTATGGTTTATGGTTTAGTGTTTTTGGTTTAGGGTTTAGGGTTTAGGGTTTAGAGTTTAGGGAATAGCATTTAGAGTTTATGGTTTATGGTTTATGGTTTAGGGTTTAGGGTTTGGGGTTTAGGGTTTAGGGAATAGAATTTAGGGTTTATGGTTTAGGTTTTAAGAATTAGGGTTAAGGGTTTATGGTTTAGCGTTTGGGTTTACGGTTTAGGCTTTGTGGTTTAAGGTTTAGGGTTTAGGGTTTAGGGATTATAGTTTGGGATTTAGGGCTTAGGTTTTATGGTTTATGGTTTTTTATTTAGGGTTTAGGGTTTTTGGTTTATGGTTTAGGGTTTAGGGTTTATGGTTTATTGTTAGGGTTACAGGTTTACTGTTTAGGGTTTAAGGTTCAGGGTTTATGGTTTATGGTTTATGGTTTAGGATTTAGCATTTAGGGTTTTTGGTTTAGTGTTTATGGTTTATGGTTTATGGTTTAGGGTGTAGGGTTTAGGGTTTGAGGTTTAGGGTTTAGGGTTTAGGGTTTAGGATTTAGGGTTCATGGTTAGGGTTACAGGTTTAGGGTTTAGGGTTTAGGGTTGAGGGTTTTTGGTTTAGTGTTTATGGTTTATGGTTTACGGTTTAGATTTTATGGTTTATGGTTTAGAGTTTAGGGATTAGCATTTATGGTTTATGGTTTAAGGTTTAGGGTTTAGGGTTTAAGGTTTAGGGTATAGGGTATAAGGTATAGGGTTTAGGGTTTAAGGTTTAGGGTTTAGGCTTTAGGCTTTAGACTTTAGGGATTAGTGTTTAGGGTTTAGGGTTTAGTGTTTAGGGCTTAGGGATTATGGTTTAGGGTTTATGATTTAGGGATTAGGGTTTATGGTTTATGGTTTATGGTTTAGGGTTTATGGATTAGGGTTTACGGTTTACGATTTAGGATTTAGGGTTTAGGGTTTATGGATTATGGTTTAGGGTTTAGTGTTTAGGATTTAGGGTTTATGGTCTAGGGTTTATGTTTTAGTGTTTATGGTTTATGTTTTAGGGTTTAGGGTTTATGGTTTAGGATTTAGGGTGCAGTGTTTAGGGTTTAGAGTTGAGGATTTAGGGTTTAGGGTTTGGGGTTTATGGTTTATGGTTAGGTTTTAGGGTTTAGGTTTTAGGGTTTAGTGTTTAGGGTTTAGGGTTTAGAGTTTAGGGTTTAGGGTTTAGGGTTTAGTGTTTATGGTTTAGGATTTGCGGTTTATGGTTTAGGATTTATGATTTAGGGTTTTTGCTTTAGGGTTTATAGTTTATGGTTTATGGTTTATGGTTTGGGGTTTGGGGTTTAGGGTTTAGGGTTTATGGTTTATGGTTTATTGTTTATGGTTTATGGTTTATGGTTTATGGTTTAGGATTTAGGGTTTAGGGTTTAGGGTTTAGGGTTTATGGTTTATGGTTTATGGTTTATGGTTTAAGGTTTATGGTTTAGGGTTTATGGTTTATGGTTTAGGTTTTAGCGTTTATCGTATAGGGTATAGGGTATAGGGTATAGGGTATAGGGTTTATGGTTTAGGATTTAGGGTTTAAGGTTTTTGGTTTATGGTTTATGGTTTAGGGTTAAGGGTTTATGTTTTATGGTTTAGGGCTTAGGGTTTAGGGTTTGGGGATTAGGGATTAGTGTTTAGGGTTTAGGGTTTAGGGCTTAGGGATTATGGTTTATGCTTTATGGTTTAGGGTTTATGGTTAAGGGATTAGGGTTTATGGTTTATTGTTTAGGGTTTAGGGTTTATTATTTAGGGTTTACGGATTAGGGTTTACGATTTAGGATTTAGGGTTTAGGGTTTATGATTTATGTTTTAGGGTTTATGGTTTAGTGTTTATGGTTTAGGTTTAAGGGTTTAGGATTTAGGGTTTAGGATTTAGTGTGTAGTGTTTAGGGTTTAGAGTTGAGGATTTAGGGTTTAGGGTTTGGGGTTTAGGGTTTATGGTTTATGGTTTAGGTTTTAGGGTTTAGGGTTTAGGGTTTAGGGTTATGGATTAGGGTTTAGGGTTTAGGGTTTAGGGTTTATGGTTTATGTTTTAGGGTTTAGAGTTTATGGTTTAGGATTTAGGGTTTAGGGTTTAGGGTTTATGGTTTATGGTTTATGGTTTATCGTTTAGGGTTTACTGTTTAGGGTTTAGGGTTTAGGGTTTAGGGTTTAAGGTTTAAGTTTTATGGTTTATGGTTTAGGGTGTAGGGTTTAGGATTTAGTGTTTAGGGTTTAGGGTTTAGGGTTTAGGGTTTATTGTTTATGGTTTATGGTTTAGGGTTTAGGGTTTAGGGTTTATGGTTTATGGTTTAGGTTTTAGGGTTTATTGTTTAGGGTATAGGGTATAGGGTTTAGGATTTATTTTTTATGGTTTATGGTTTATGGTTTAGGGTTTAGGTTTTAGGTTTATCGTTTAGGGTTTAGAGTTTAGGGTATATTGTTTAGGGTTTAGGGTTTAAGGTTTATCTTTTTTAGGGTTTAGGGTTTATGGTTTAGGGTTAAGGATTTAGGGTTTAGCATTTAGGGTTTAGGGTTTATGGATTAAGGTTTAGGGTTTAGGGTTTAGGGTTTAGGTTTTGGGGAGTAGCATTTAGAGTTTATGGTTTATGGTTTGGGGTTTGGGGTTTAGGGTTTAGGGTTTATTGAATAGCATTTAGGGCTTTGGGTTTATGGTTTATGGTTTATGGTTTAGTGTTTAGGGTATAGGGTATAGGGTTTAGGGTTTAGGTTTTAGGGTTTATCATTCAGGGTTTATGGTTTATGGTTTAGGTTTTAAGGTTTAGGGTTAAGGGTTTAGGGTTTAGCGGTTAGGGTTTACGGTTTAGGGTTTGTGGTTTAGGTTTTAGGGTTTAGGGTTTAAGGATTATAGTTTGGGATTTAGGGCTTAGGGTTTAGGGTTTATGGTTTTAGATTTAGGGTTTAGGGTTTAGGGTTTATGGTTTATGGTTTAGGGTTTAGGGTTTAAGGTTTAGGGTTTATGGTTAGGGTTATAGGTTTAGGGTTTAGGGTTTAGGGTTTAAGGTTTAGGGTTTATGGTTAGGGTTATAGGTTTAGGGTTTAGGGTTTAGGGTTTCATGTTTAGGGTTTAGGGATTAGGCTTTAGGGTTCAGGGTTTATGGTTTTTGGTTTATGGTTTACAGTTTATGGTTTATGGTTTAGGGTTTACCGTTTAGGGTTTATGGTTTAGGATTTAGGGTTTAGGCTTTTTGGTTTAGTGTTTATGGTTTAGGGTTTAGGGTTTATGGTTTATGGTTTAGGATTTAGGGTTTAGGGTTTTTGGTTTATGGTTTATGGTTTAGGGCTAAGGGTTTATGGTTTAGGGTTTAGTGTTTAGGGTTTATCGTTTAGGGTTTAAGGTTTAGGGTATAGGGTCTAGGGTTTTGGGTTTAAGGTTGAGGATTTAGGCTTTAGGCTTTTGGGATTAGTGTTTAGGGTTTAGGGTTTAGGGCTTAGGGATTATGGTTTATGGTTTATGGTTTAGGGTTTAGGGATTAGGGTTTATGGTTTATTTTTTATGGTTTATGGTTTATGGTTTATTTTTTATTGTTTATGGTTTAGGGTTTATTATTTAGGGTTTATGGATTAGGGTTTAGGGTTTATGATTTATGATTTAGGGTTTATGGCTTATGGTTTATTGTTTATGGTTTAGCTTTTAGGGTTTAGGGTTTAGGGTTTAAGATTTAGGGTGTAGTGTTTAGGGTTGAGAGTTGAGGATTTAGGGTTTAGGGTTTGGGTAAAGGGTTTATGGTTTATGGTTTAGGTTTTAGAGTTTAGGGTTTAGGATTTAGGATTTAGGGTTTAGGGTTTAGGGTTATGGATTAGGGTTTAGGGTTTAGGGTTTATGGTTTAGGATTTAGGGTTTAGGGTTTTTGCTTTAGGGTTTATGGTTTATGGTTTAGTGTTTAGGGTTTATGTTTTAGGGTTTAGGGTTTATGGTTTAGGATTTAGGGTTTAGGGTTTTTGCTTTAGGGTTTATGGTTTAGGGTTTATGGTTTATGGTTTATGGTTTAGGTTTTAGGGTTTATGGTTTAACGTTTTGGGTTTATGGTTTAGGGTTTATGGTTTAGGATTTATGGTTTTTGATTTAGGGTTTAGGGTTTATGGTTTATGGTTTAGGGTTTATGGTTAGGGTTATAGGTTTACAGTTTAGGGTTTAGGGTTTCATTTTTAGGGTTTAGGGTTTATGGTTTAGGGATTAGGGTTTAGGGTTTATGGTTTAGCTTTTAGGGTTTAGGGTTTATGATTTAGTGTTTAGGGTTTTTGGTTTATGGTTTAGCATTTATGGTTTAGGATTTAGGGTTTAGGGTTTTTGGTTTAATGTTTATGGTTTGTGGTTTATGGTTTAGGGTTTAGAGTTTAGGGATTAGCATTTATGGTTTAGGGTTTAGGGTTTATCGTTTAGGGTTTAAGGTTTAGGGTATAGGGTATAGGGTTTAGGGTTTACTGTTTAGGGTTTAGGGCTTAGGGATTATGGTTTAGTGTTTAGGGTTGATGATTTAGGGATTAGGGTTTATGTTTTATGGTTTATTCTTTAGGGTTTAGGGTTTATTGTTTAGGGTTTATGGATTAGGGTTTAGGGTTTACGATTTACGATTTATGGTTTATGGTTTATGGTTTATGGTTCATGGTTTATGGTTTGTGGTTTATGGTTTATGTTTTAGTTTTTATGCTTTAGGTTTTAGGGTTTAGAGTTTAGGGTTTAGTATTTAGGGTGTAGTGTTTAGGGTTTAGAGTTGAGTATTTATGGTTTAGGGTTTGGGGTTTATGGTTTATGGTTTAGGTTTTATGGTTTAGGGTTTAGTGTTTATTGTTTAGTGTTTAGGTCTTAGGGTTTAGGGTTTAGAGTTTAGGTCTTAGGTTTTAGGGTTTAGAGTTTAGGGTTTAGTATTTAGGGTGTAGTGTTTAGGGTTTAGAGTTGAGTATTTATGGTTTAGGGTTTGGGGTTTATGGTTTATGGTTTAGGTTTTAAGGTTTAGGGTTTAGGGTTTAGTGTTTAGGTCTTAGGGTTTAGGGTTTAGGGTTTAGGGTTTATGGTTTATGGTTTATGGTTTAGGATTTATGGTTTATTTGTTTTGCTTTAGGGTTTATGGTTTAGGGTTTATGGTTTATGGTTTATGGTTTAGGGTTTAAGGTTTAGGGTTTAAGGTTTAGGGTATAGGGTTTAGGGTTTAAGGTTTAGGGTTTAGGGATTAGTGTTTAGTGTTTAGGGTTTAGGGTTTAGGGCTTAGGGATTATGGTTTATGGTTTAGGGTTTATGGTTTAGGGATTAGGGTTTAGGGTTTATGGTTTATTATTTAGCGTTTAGGGTTTAGGGTTTATTGTTTAGGGTTTAGGGTTTACGATTTATGGTTTAGGGTTTATGGTTTATGGTTTAGGGTTTATGGTTTAGTGTTTATGGTTTAGGTTTTATGGTTTAGGTTTTAGGGTTTAGGATTTAGGGTGTAGGGTTTAGGGTTTAGAGTTGAGGATTTAGGGTTTAGGGTTTAGAGTTGAGGATTTAGGGTTTAGGGTTTGGGGTTTATGGTTTAGGTTTTAGGGTTTAGGGTTTAGGGTTTAGGGTTATGGATTAGGGTCATTAGGGTTTAGGGTTTATGTTTTATTGTTTAGTGTTTATGGTGTAGGATTTAGGGTTTAGGGTTTTTGTTTTAGGGTTTATGGTTTATGGTTTATGTTTTAGGGTTTAGGGTTTATGGTTTAGGATTTAGGGTTTAGGGTTTTTGCTTTAGGGTTTATGGTTTATGGTTTATGGTTTATCGTTTAGGGTTTAGGGTTTAGGGTTTAAGGTTTAAGGTTTTGGGTTTATGGTTTATGGTTTATGGTTTAGGTTTTAGGGTTTAGAGTTTAGGATTTAGGGTTTAGGGTTTATGGTTTAGGGTTAATGGTTTATGGTTTATGGTTTATGGTTTAGGGTTTATCGTTTAGGGTATAGGGTATAGGGTTTACGGTACAGGGTTTAGGGTTTAGGGTTTAGCGTTTATTGTTTATGGTTTATGGTTCAGGGTTTAGGGTTTAGGGTTTAGGTTTTAGGTTTATCATTTAGGGTTTAGAGTTTGGGGTATACTGTTTAGGGTTTAGGGTTTAAGGTTTATGTTTTTTAGGGTTTATGGTTTATGGTTTAGGGTTTGGGGTTTAGGGTTAACAATTTAGGGTTTAGGGTTTAGGGTTTATGGATTATGGTTTATGGTTTATGGTTTATGGTTTAGGGTTTAGGGTTTATGGTTTATGGTTTATGGTTTATGGTTTAGGGTTTAGAGTTTAGGGAATAGCATTTAGAGTTTATGGTTTATGGTTTATGGTTTAGGGTTTAGGGTTTGGGGTTTAGGGTTTAGGGTTTAGGGAATAGCATTTAGGGTTTATGGTTTATGGTTTAAGGTTTAGGGTTTGTGATTTAGGGTTTAGGGTTTAGGTTTTAAGGTATAGGGTTTAGGGTTTAGGGTTTAGCGTTTGGGTTTATGGTTTAGGGTTTGTGGTTTGTGGTTTAGGGTTTAGGGATTATAGTTTGGGATTTAGGGCTTAGGGTTTAGGGTTTAGGGTTTATTGTTTATGGTTTATGGTTTAGGGTTTATGGTTTTTGATATAGGGTTTAGGGTTTATGGTTTATGGTTTAAGGTTTAGGGTTTATGGTTAGGGTTACAGGTTTATGGTTTAGGGTTTATGGTTTAGGGTTTATGGTTTATGGTTTAGGATTTAGCGTTTAGGGTTTTTGGTTTAGTGTTTATGGTTTATGGTTTAGGGTTTAGGGTTTAAGGTTTAGGGTTTAGGGTTTAGGCTTTAGGATTTAGGGTTTATGGTTAGGGTTACAGGTTTAGGGTTTAAGGTTTATGGTTTAGGGTTAAGGGTTAGGGTTTAGGGTTTTTGGTTTAGTGTTTATGGTTTATGGTTTATGGTTTATGGTTTAGGGTTTAGAGTTTAGGGATTAGCATTTATGGTTTATGGTTTATGGTTTAGGTTTTATCGTTTAGGGTTTAAGGCTTAGGGTATAGGGTTGAGGGTTTATGGTTTAAGGTTTAGGGTTTAGGGTTTAGGCTTTAGGCTTTAGGGATTAGTGTTTAGGGTTTATTGTTTAGGGTTCAGGGTTTAGGGCTTAGGGATTATGGTTTAGGGTTTAGGGTTTAGGGTTTAGGGATTAGGGTTTAGGGTTTATTATTTAGGGTTTATGGATTAGGGTTTAGGGTTTACGATTTAGGATTTAGGGTTTAGGGTTTAGGATTTATGGTTTATGGTTTTTGCTTTAGGGTTTATAGTTTATGGTTTATGGTTTATGGTTTATGGTTTGGGGTTTATGGTTTGGGGTTTACGGTTTAGGGTTTAGGGTTTATGGTTTATGGTTTATGGTTTGGTGTTTATGGTTTATGGTTTATGGTTTAGGGTTTAGAGTTTATGGTTTATGGTTTATGGTTTATGGTTTAAGGTTTATGGTTTATGGTTTAGGGTTTAGGTTTTAGCGTTTATCGTACAGGGTATAGGGTATAGGGTATAGGGTTTAGGGTTTAGGGTTTTTGGTTTATGGTTTAGGGTTAAGGGTTTATGTTTTATGGTTTAGGTCTTAGGGTTTAGGGTTTAGGGATTAGTGTTTAGGGTTTAGAGTTTAGAGTTTAGGGCTTAGGGATTATGGTTTATGTTTTATGGTTTAGGGTTTATGGTTTAGGGATTATGGTTTATGGTTTATGGTTTATTGTTGATTTTTTAGGGTTTATTATTTAGGGTTTATGGATTAGGGTTTAGGGTTTATGATTTAGGATTTAGGGTTTATGATTTATGGTTTAGTGTTTATGGTTTAGGTTTAAGGGTTTAGGGTTTAGGATATAGGGTGTAGTGTTTAGGGTTTAGAGTTGAGGATTTAGGGTTTAGGGTTTCGGGTTTGGGGTTTATGGTTTATGGTTTAGGTTTTATGGTTTAGGGTTTATGGTTTAGGATTTAGGGTTTAGGTTTTAGGGTTATGGATTAGGGTTTAGGGTTTAGGGTTTATGTTTTAGGGTTTGCGGTTTATGGTTTAAGATTTAGGGTTTAGGGTTTTTGCTTTAGAGTTTATGGTTTATGTTTTAGGGTTTAGAGTTTATGGTTTAGGATTTAGGGTTTAGGGTTTTTGCTTTAGCGTTTATAGTTTAGGGTTTATGGTTTATGGTTTATGGTTTATGGTTTATGGTTTAGGGTTTAGGATTTAGTGTTTATGGTTTATGGTTTATGGTTTAGGGTTTATTGTTTCTGGTTTAGGGTTTAGGGTTTAGGGTTTATTGTTTATGGTTTATGGTTTATGGTTTAGGGTTTATGGTTTATGGTTTGTGGTTTAGGGTTTATGGTTTATAGTTTATGGTTTAGGTTTTAGGGTTTATCATTTAGGGTATAGGGTTTATTGTTTATGGTTTAGGGTTTAGGTTTTAGGTTTATCGTTTAGGGTTTAGACTTTAGGGTATAGTGTTTAGGGTTTAGGGTTTAAGGTTTATCTTTTTTAGGGTTTAAGGTTTATGGTTTAGGGTTAAGGATTTAGGGTTTAGGGTTTATGGATTAAGGTTTATGGTTTATGGTTTATGGTTTAGGGTTTAGGGTTTAGGGAGTAGCATTTAGAGTTTATGGTTTATGGTTTATGGTTTATGGTTTGAGGTTTAGGGTTTAGGGTTTAGTGAATAGCATTTATGGTTTATGGTTTATGGTTTAGGGTTTAGGGTATAGGGTTTAGGTTTTAGGTTTTATCATTTAGGGTTTATGGTTTAGGGTATAGGGTTTATGGTTTAGGTTTTAAGGTTTAGGGTTAAGGGTTTAGTGTTTAACATTTAGGGTTTGTGGTTAAGGGTTTAGGGTTTATGGTTTTTGATTTATGGTTTATGGTTTATGGTTTATGGTTTAGGGTTTAAGGTTTAGGGTTTAGGGTTTAGGGTTTCATGTTTAGCGTTTAGGCTTTATGGTTTATGTTTTATGGTTTAGGGTTTAGGGATTAGGGTTTAGGGTTTAGGGTTTAGGGTTTAAGGTTTAGGGTTTATGGTTAAGGTTACAGGTTTATGGTTTAGCATTTAGGGTTTAGGGTTTATGGTTTATGGTTTAGGGTTTATGGTTTAGGTTTTAGGGTTTATCGTTTAGGGTATACGGTATAGGGTTTAGGGTTTAGGTTTTAGGGTTTAGGGTTTAGGGTTTAGGTTTTAGCATTTATCATATAGGGTATAGGGTATAGGGTATAGGGTTTAGGGTTTATTGTTTAGGGTTTAGGGATTAGGGTTTATGGTTTAGGATTTAGGGTTTAGGGTTTTTGGTTTATGGTTTAGGTTAAAGGGTTTATGTTTTATGGTTTAGGGTTTAGGGCTTAGGGATTATGGTTTATGGTTTATGGTTTAGGGTTTATGGTTTAGGGATTATGGTTTATGGTTTATGGTTTATTGTTTATCGTTTAGGGTTTATGGATTAGGGTTTAGGGTTTACGATTTAGGATTTAGGGTTTATGATTTATGGTTTAGGGTTTATGGTTTAGTGTTTATGGGTTTAGGGTTTAGGATTTAAGGTGTAGTGTTCAGGGTTTATAGTTGAGGATTTAGGGTTTAGGGTTTGGGGTTTAGGGTTTATGGTTTAGGTTTTAGGGTTTAGGGTTTATGGTTTAGGATTTAGGGTTTATGGTTTATGGTTTATGGTTTAGGGTTTAGGGTTTATGGTATAGGATTTAGGGTTTAGGGTTTTTGCTTTAGGGTTTATGGTTTATGTTTTAGGGTTTAGAGTTTATGGTTTAGGATTTAGGGTTTAGGGTTTTTGCTTTAGGGTTTATGGTTTATGGTTTATGGTTTATGGTTTATCGTTTAGGGTTTAGGGTCTATGGTTTATGGTTTATGGTTTATGGTTTAGGATTTAGGGTTTATGGTTTATGGTTTAGGGTTTATTTTTTATGGTTTATGGTTTATGGTTTATGGTTTAGGGTTTGTTGTTGAGGGTTTATGGTTTATAGTTTAGGGTTTAGGTTTTAGGGTTTATCGTTTAGGGTATATGGTTTAGGGTTGATTGTTTATGGTTTATGGTTTATGGTTTAGGTTTTAGGTTTATCGTTTAGGGTATAGTGTTTAGGGTATAGGGTTTAAGGTTTATCTTTTTTAGGGTTTAGGGTTTAGGTATTATGGTTTCTGGTTTAGGGTTTAGGGTTAAGGATTTAGGGTTTAGGGTGTAGGGTTTATGGGTTAAGGTTTATGGTTTATGGTTTATGGTTTATGGTTTAGGGTTTAGGGTTTAGGGTTTAGGGTTTTTGGTTTAGGGTTTAGGGTTTAGGGTTTAGAGTTTATAGTTTAGGGTTTGGGGTTTAGGGTTTAGTGAATAGCATTTAGGGTTTAGGGTTTATGGTTTATTGTTTATGGTTTAGGGTATAAGGTATAGGGTTTAGGTTTTAGGGTTTATCATTTAGGGTTAATGGTTTAGGGTATAGGGTTTAGGGTTTAGGTTTTAAGGTTTAGGGTTAAGGGTTTAGGGTTTAGTGTTTAGGGTTTACAGTTTAGGGTTTGTGGTTAAGGGTTTAGGGTTTATGGTTTTTGATTTATGGTTTATGGTTTATAGTTTATGGTTTAGGGTTTAAGGTTTAGGGTTTATGGTTAGGGTTACAGGTTTAGGGTTTAGGGTTTAGGGTTTAGGGTTTCATGTTTAGGGTTTAGGGTTTAGGGTTTCATGTTTGGGGTTTAGGGTTTAGGGTTTAGGGTTTATGGTTTAGGGTTTAAGGTTTAGGGTTTATGGTTAGGGTTACAGGTTTCAGTTTAGGGTTTAGGGTTTCATGTTTAGGGTTTAGGTTTTAGGGTTTAGGGTTTAGTGTTTTTGGTTTATGGTTTACAGTTTATGGTTTATGGTTTATGGTTTATGGTTTAGGGTTTACGGTTTAGGGTTTATGGTTTAGGATTTATGGTTTAGGGTTTTTGGTTTAGTGTTTATGGTTTATGGTTTATGGTTTAGGGTATAGAGTTTAGGGATTATCAGTTATGGTTTGTGGTTTAGGGTTTAGGGTTTATCGTTTAGGGTTTAATGTTTGGGGTTTAGGGTTTAGGGTTTAAGGTTTAGCTTTTAGGCTTTAGGATTTATGGATTAGTGTTTACGGTTTACAGTTAAGTGTTTAGGGCTTATGGATTATGGTTTAGGGTTTAGGGTTTATGGATTATGGTTTAGGGTTTATGGCTTAGGCATTAGGGTTTATGGTTTATGGTTTATTCTTTAGGGTTTAGGGTTTAAGGTTTATTGTTTAGGGTTTATGGATTAGGGTTTAGGGTTTACAATTTAGGATTTAGGGTTTAGGGTTTATGGTTTGTGGTTTATGGTTTAGGGTTTAAGATTTAGGGTTTATGGTTTATCGTTTAGGGTTTAGTGTTTATGGTTTATGGTTTAGGGTTTAGGGTTTAGGATTTAGGGTGTAGTGTTTAGGGTTTAGAGTTGAGGATTTAGGGTTTAGGGTTTAGGGTTTAGGCAAACTTTAAAGAAACGTCCAAAAACTCAAACATTCGCAGTGTTCAGTATTTACGGTACCTCTGTGTCACGTTTACGGGTAATGCCGTCGCGTTGAACCAAGTACCTCACACCTAACATAGCTGCAACAATGACGTCTGGGCACCGTCCCTCTAAATCGTTAGGGAGTAATAAGGAACATCTCTAAGTTACATCCGTAGGAAGGGAAAATCTCCTCGGATACCTGACTAAAAAGATTAAGAAAAAAGAAAAAGGTGAGACTATCAAAAAAATGTTGTAGGACGATCAACGGGAAGACCTCATCGAGAAAATATGCGTGATAGGTAAATTATTCACACTTGAAAACTTAAATGCCAAACACTCCCGGGAGGTGTGTTTGCAATACTAGTTTCTTAGGAATTCTGTCTCTGTATCACTTGAGTGAATGGGCAGTTGGTGAAGAACTGTGTATCAACCACAGTTACATAAAACCTAGTGCAAGACTGAACTACATGTTTGCATTCGTCGTGTAGATCGTATCCGTAGAGGGCCTTGATCCTGTGGATACAGGTTATGTAGGCAGTCTGGATGGCGAAGGATGCCCCCAGTACTTAGGTCCCTCAGATATAGGGTAACTCTATAATAATCAACTTCATAATCTTGATCTTTAGTTTAAAGGTTAACTAGGTAACTTAAGAACTCTCCTAGTACTCAAAAGAATCCCCAGGGTGGATTACTTGTACTCGGCATTGCCGTAAACTGAGGTGAGTACAAGTTGATGTTATGTGTTCCCTGGTCGACATCCTCAATACAGTGTCTGGGCTGACTGTGGTCCCCAGGAAGTGACTCATGAACCTATATTGGTCCCGAGGGAGTCAAAAGTCTCTGGCCAGAGCGTAATGATTCCTGTCCTCTTTAGCCCATTAGGATGTTATGTTTATGTATCCCGGATTGGATAGAGTATTGGTCCGTTTGACCCACTAGGCCTTTTGGCCACTATTTGTTCTACCTGAATTAGGTAGCGATAAGGTTCGTTTGACCTGGTTCCGTATGAACCTATTTGCCCAAAGGATAGAAGAGCCTGGGTTGGCTTAAGAATGTTCTGTTTTGAACATATGGCCCATTTTGGCTGAATTTTTTCCTGAGTACTCAATGAAAGTCTTGATATATCTCATAAGAACTAGTGAATAAAGTAAAATTTTTGAAAATTTGAGTTTGGATCAAGTGGGTCCTTACACCACCATTGGTACTCTTTCGGTCATCCACATCTCCTGCCCAATCCGCATCTGTAAATGCATGAAGAGAGAAATTATGATCTCTAGGATACTACAAACCATACTCAACTGTCCCTTTTAGATACCTAAAAATCCTCTTGATTGCCATGACATGAGATTCTCTAGGATTAGCTTGGAATCTAGCAACAAGACCAACAACATTCATAACTAATCCTCCAATCATTGACCTGTACTTTTTTTTATCAGCCTTAGGAGAGTCATCATCTTTGCTCAATTTACATCTGGTTGCCATGGGAGTACACATTGGTTTTGAATCTTCCATCCCAAATTTCTTCAACAATTCTTTCACATATTTGGTCTGAGAAATGAAGATTCCTTTATTTGTTTGAGTGATTTGTAGACCCAAGAAGAAATTCATTTCCCCAAGCATGGACATCTCAAATTCACTTTTCATTTGATTTGCAAAAGTTTTACACATACTGTCTCTTCCTCCAAAAATGATATCATCAACAAACACTTCAACAATCAATATATTTTCATGATCAATTTTTAAGTACAAATTACTATCAGCAGTACCTTTGTTGAAACCAATCTTCAAAAGATGTTTATCCAATCTTTCATACTAGACTCTTGGGGCTTGCTTCAGTCCATATAGTGCTTTCTTCAACTTGCAGACCATATCACCATGATTAGACAATTGAAATCCATCCGGTTGCTCAATGTATACT
The DNA here is from genome assembly GCA_027924645.1 of Cunninghamia lanceolata. NCBI lineage: Eukaryota > Viridiplantae > Streptophyta > Pinopsida > Cupressales > Cupressaceae > Cunninghamia > Cunninghamia lanceolata. The sequence goes on along the minus strand of BSBN01001197.1, from coordinate 1,334,537 downwards.
TCTTCTTCCAAGTCTCCATTCAGAAATGCAGACTTAACATGCATCTGATATACTTTGAAGTCCTTGAAGGCAGCAAAAGCAAGAAATAATCTGACAGCTTCAATTCTTGCCACTGGAGAAAAAGTTTCTTCAAAATCAACTCCTATTTGAGAGTAACCCTTGCAGACCAATCTGGCTTTATTTATGATTACTTCACCAACTTCATTCAGTTTGTTCCAGAAGACCCATTTGGTTCCAATCACATTCTTGTTTCTAGGTCTAGGAACAAGATCCCAAGTGTGATTTTTCTCAATTTGCATCAGTTCTTCCTCCATTGCTTTAGTCCATTTTTCATCATTGCAAGCTTCATTCACTGTCTTAGGTTCAATATTTGAAATCAGACAATACTCTTCTGAATCTTGAGCAATCCTTCTTCTTGTTTGTACACCTTTGCTTTTATCACCTATAATCTGATCTTCAAAGTGATTCAGTCTTACATACCTAGGAACTTTGGGAGTTTCTTGAACTTCTAATTCTTGAACAGGTTCATTCAAACTTATCTCTTCTTCCTGATTTATCAGATCAGTTTGAATCTAAATTTCAGAGGAAGCTTGGACTTCTTGAACAAAAACATCATTTTGATCATCTTCATCATATTCATAAAACCTTGAGGGTTTTTCAATTCCTTCATCAACCTTCACATTTGTACTTTCCATAATCTTCCTTAATCTCTTGTTATAACACTGGTATACTTTGCTTTGAGTAGAATAACCCAAGAATATTCCTTCATCACTTCTAGCATCAAATTTTCCTAGATCTTCATCTCTTTTAATGTAACATTTGCTACCAAAAACTCTGAAATACCTCATAGTAGGAGTGATGCCAAACCAAAGTTCATAAGGAGTCTTACTGGTATTGCTTCTGATTTGTACTCAATTGAGAGTATAGACAGCAGTGCTGATAGCTTCTCTCCAATAGATCTGAGGAATATTTGCTTCCATCATCATGGTCCTAGATGCTTCCTGGATGGTTCGGTTCTTTCTCTCCACTACTCCATTTTGCTGTGGAGTCCTAGGAGCAGACAACTGTCTCTTTATTCCATGTTTCTTACAGAATTCTATGAACTCTCTAGATGTGAATTCTCCACCTCTATCAGACCTTAGACATTTTAATTTTAATCTGGTTTCATTCTCTACCATAGCCTTGAATATTTTGAATTTCTCAAGAGCTTATGATTTCTCTTTCAGAAAAGTAGCCCACATCATCCAGGAATGGTCATCAATTAATAACATGAAGTATCTGTCACCTTGCACACTCCTGATTCTTGCCAGATCACATAGATCAGTATGAACTAAGTCCAATAATCTGGTAGAAGATTGTTCCTTGCTTTTGAATGAGACTCTGCTTTGTTTCCTCAACTGACATTCTTTGCACAAACTATTTGCAAGTTTCACTAGTTTTGGAAGATCTCTTATAGCCTGAGTGTTGCTTATCTTGATGATATTATCAAAATTTACATGACACATCCTCCTATGCCATAACCAACTCTGATCAATTTGCACAAATAGACAACTTTTACCAGTACCAACTAAATGAAAGATATTACCTTTTGTTTGAGTACCGGATGCAATCTCTGTTATGAAACTTTCAAAGATCTTGCATTTTTAATTTTTGAATCAAAGATCATAGCCCTTGTGTACCAATTGTCCAACACTGAGAAGATTGTGTTTCAATCCTTCAACATATAGTACATTACCAGTTTTGTTCTTTCCATCAAAAGAAATAGTTCCTTTGCCTCTGATTCTACCAACAGAATTATCACCAAATTTTACCACTCCTCCTTCATACCTTTCCAGATCTATGAACTTATTTTTGTCACCTGTCATATGGTGAGAGCATCCACTGTCAATGACCCAATCATCCTTTTCTTCAACTTGAACAGCCAGAGCTCTTTCTACAACTTTATGATTGACAGATTCAGAGGACATTGGATCTTCTTCCTTAATGGCAATAACACCCAATCACTTCCAAATTTATTTCCTGTCTCTAATTCATCATTTGTTATTCCTTCATTATCATTATCTTCATGAACATAGTAACAATTCTTCTAGAACCTTGATTTGTTAGGATTTGGCCTTGAAAATCTTTCTGGACACCTTGAAGCAAAATGACCAATCTTATTGCAGTTAAAACACTTAAAAGGCAATTTCCCTTCATACTTACTAGATCCTCTTGGCAGTCTTTTTGCAATAAGGGCTTCAAGTTGAGTAGTTTTAGCTTCTTCTTCTTCCAGGTCTTTTATTGCTTTTTCATACCATGATAGTTTCCTTGAAGAGTTCTCTCCCTGATCAAACCTTTATTTTCCTTTTACAGAAGCACTAGCTTTGAATGTAGATTCAGTCTTGGGGGGGACATCTCCAAACTTGGTCAGTTCAAGTGCAGCCAATTTACCAACCAATTGATCTCTTGTGACACTTGAATGGGCTCTGAATTCTTCAATGGCAGCAACCTTGATTTTATAAGAAGCAGGAAGGGATCTGAGAACTTTACCAACAATCTCATCTTCATCCAAGACTCCACCAGCACATCTAATGCCACAAACAGGCTCATTTACTCTTGGCATAAAGGTAGTGATATTTTCATCTTCTCTCATCTTCAGATTTTCAAATTTCCCTTTCAAACTCTGTAGCCTTGCACATTTAACATACTTGTCTCCTTCATGCAGAAGTTCCATTTTTTTTCCAAATCTCAAAAGCAGTTTGTAGGTCAACAACATTTGTAAGCTCTGAATCAAACAAGGCACTTAGAAGGGCTTCTTTGGTTCGCAAATTGTTTCCAACATCTGTGATTTCACTTGCAGATTTCGGGCCATTATGTGGAGGCGTATACTTTGTTGTAGCCATGGTCCAGTACTGCATTCCCATACATTGCAAGTGACATTGCACGTGACTTTTCCAAAGATTAAAATTATTTCCATCAAACTTCGGACTATCCTTCTTGTAGGACGACATCTTGGATCTCCTCAAGCGGTTAAGCTCTTTTAGAGGAACTTGGCTCTGATACCAATTGTTAGATTCAGAACAGACAATTGAGAGGGTGGGGTGAATCAGTTGTCCAGAACTTTCTTCTAATTAAACACTTAAATCTACTTGGTAATTCAGCAGCATATTAATAAATCAATCATGGAAACATAATGTATTAAATCAAGAGTAGAAACATATCAACACATAAGACACCAAGATTTTGACGTGGAAAACCCGGTTAAGGGAAAAACCACGGGGTGATTAACCCAAGATTGTATTCTCTGTTAGAAGAATAGAAAGAATAAAATGGCACATGCCAATTAGGGCTCACTGCCCGAGCACACTACTCACAAGAGGCTCACTGCCTACAAGAGACACACTGTCTACAAAATAATAAGTATCACATACTTGAACTGGAAAATAGCATCTTCACCATGCTTGAATCAGTTCCATTTAAGCCCAATACTTCTGCTCTGCCTTTCGCTATCTTCCTCTCTACCACACTCTCATCTCAATCAGACACAATTGAAATGACTTTACAATCCCTTATTTATACAAGACATCGACTTAGGAATAATCATCTAAGTCGGCAAACATCTACAAGAACATCCGCAAGATGTGTAATTCATCCGGTAGGCCAAACTTAGGAAGAACACCATCATCCGAAAGTTATTCTTCAATTGCTAGCTCAAACTCCAATATGAACCACCAACACGAACTGAACACAATCCAAGGACCTCCACAAGCTTGCCTGAATCACAAAGAACATCTGCACTACATCTGCTTACTGAAATCCTTATCTCCTTCATCTGGAACCCCAAGAACACAGTCTGTCATCACTGTCACAATGGAATAGATGCTTGCGGACCTCCAGACCACAAACCAATTGAGTTGTCAATTCACATTGACTTCCTAAACACTCCACCAAATCCGCAGAATAGGATAATGCATTTCCGGATCTCACCGGACCTATCTGTATCACTCTGTCACCTCTAAACACCTGCCAGAACCAGTTTTACTTGAGTGACCACAACTTCTTCAGATCTTCATGCGGACCTCTGAAATATTTTCTGGATCACCTTAAGACACATATCTACAAACCCTTTGAACTGCATCCTCTGATAGTCATCTTAGCTAGGATATTTAGATCACTGTCTTCACTGTTCTTGATTAGGACTAATTTTCTCAATATCCTCAGCACACAACTCATCCAATCCTTATCATCAATGCAACAGAAGTATGTTGACATCAATGACAACACCGGTTAGGCCCATACTTGCAATAGGGTTCAGGGTTTAAGGTTTAGGGATTTTAGGCTTTAGGCTTTAGGGATTAATGTTTAGGGTTTATGGTTTATGGTTTAGGGTTTAGGATTTATGGTTTATGGTTTTTGGTTTATGGTTTAGAGTTTATGGTTTAGGGTTTATAATTTAGGGTTTAGGGTTTAGGGTTGAGGGTTTAGAGTTTAGCGTTTAGGGTTTATGGATTAGGGTTTAGGGTTTAGCGTTTAGGGTTTAGGGTTTAGGGTTAGGGTTTGTGGTTTAGGATTTAGGGTTTAGGGTGTAGGGTTTAGGGTTTAGGGATTATAGTTTGGGATTTAGGGTTTATATTTTATGGTTTAGGGTTTAGGATTTTTAATTTAGGGTTTAGGGTTTATGGTTTATGGTTAGGGTTACGAGTTTACGGTTTGGGGTTTAGGGTTTAGGGTTTACGATTTATGGTTTAGGTTTATGGTTTATAGTTTAGGGTTTATGGTTTAGGATTTAGGGTTTACAGTTTTTGGTGTAGGGTTTATGGTTTACGATTTAGGGTTTAGGTATTAGCATTTAGGGTTTATGGTTTTCGGTTTAGGGTTTAAGGTTTAGGGTATAGGGTATAGGGTTTAGGGTTTAGGTTTTAGGGTTTAGGGTTTTTAAAGTTTAGGGTTTAGGGTTTATGCTTTAGGCTTTAGGGATTAGTGTTTAGGGTTTAGGGTTTAGGGCTTAGGGATTGTGGTTTGGGGTTTAGGGTTTAGGGACTAGGGTTTATGATTTATGGTTTATGGTTTATGGTTTATTGTTTAGGGTTTATGGATTAGGGTTTTGGGTTTACGATTGAGGATTTAGGGTTTATGGTTTATGGTTTATGGTTTAGGGTATAGGGTTTAGGATTTAGGGCTTATTGTTTAGGGTTTATGGTTTAGTGTTTATGGTTTAGGTTTTAGGGTTTAGGGTTTAGGATTTAGGGTGTAGTGTTTAGGGTTGAGGATTTAGGGTTTAGGGTTTAGGGTTTATGGTTTAGGTTTTAGGGTTTAGGGTTTAGGGTTTAGAATTTAGGGTTTAGGGTTTAGGGTTTAGGGTTTAGGGTATAGGGTATAGGGTTTAGGCTTGAGGGTTTAGGGTTTAGGGTTTAGGTTTTATGGATTAGGGTTTATGGTTTATGGTTTAGGGTTTATGGTTTATGGTTTATGGTTTAGGGTTTAGGGTTTAGAGTTTAGGGTTTAGGGTTTATGGTTTTTGGTTTTTGGTTTTTGGTGTAGGGTTTAGGGTTTATGGTTTAGGATTTAGGGTTTTGGGTTTTTGCTTTAGGGTTTTGGGTTTTTGCTTTAGGGTTTATGGTTTATGGTTTGGGGTTTAGGGTTTATGGTTTATGGTTTATTGTTTAGGGTTTAGGGTTTAGGATTTCAGGTTTAGGGTTTATGTTTTATGTTTGAGGGTTTATGGTTTAGGGTTTAGGGTTTATGGTTTATGCTTTAGGGTTTAGGGTTTATGGTTTTAGGGTTTAGGGCTCAGTGATAATGGTTTAGGGTTTAGGGTTTAATGTTTAGGGTTTATGGATCAGGGTTTAGGGTTTATGGTTTACAATTTAGGGTTTAGGGTTTAGGGTTTATGTTTTATGGTTTAGGGTTTAGGGTTTAGGGAATAGCATTTACAGTTTATGGTTTATGGTTTATGGTTTATGTATTAGAGTTTATGGTTTATGGTTTATGGTTTATTGTTTAGGGTTTATGGATTAGGGTTTATGGTTTACGATGTAGGATTTAGGGTTTATGGTTTATAGTTTATGGCTTAGGGTTTAGGGTTTCGGGTTTATGGTATAGGATTTAGGGTTTAGGGTTTAGGGTTTAGGGTTTATGGTTTATGGTCTATGATTTATGGTTTATGGTTTAGGGTTTACTGTTTAGGGATTAGGGTTTAGGGTTTAGAGTTTAGGTTTTTGATTTATTGTTTAGGGTTTAGAGTTTAGGTTATAGTGTTTAGGGTTTAGGGTTTTTGGGGTTTAGGGTTTAGGTGTTAGGGATTAGTGTTTAGAATTTATGGTTTATGGTTTATGGTTTATGGTTTAGAATTTATGGCTTATGGGTTTTGGTTTAGGGTTTATGGTTTAGTGTTTAGGGTTTATGATTTAGGGTTTAGGGTTTGTTGTTGAGGGTTTAGGGTTTAGGGTTAAGGGTTTAGCTTTTAGGGTTTAGGGTTTTTTGTTTAGGGTTTAGGGTTTAGGGTTTATCATTTATGGTTAGGGTTACGAGTTTATGGTTTGGGGTTTAGGGTTTCAGGTTTAGGGTTTAGGGTTTAGGGTTGAGGGTTTAGGGATTAAGGTTTAGGGTTTAGGGTTTAGCTTTCAGGGTATAGGGTTTACGATTTAGGCTGTAGGGTTTTTCGTTTATGGTTTAGGGTTTAGGGTTTAGGATTTATGGTTTAGGGTTTATGGTTTAGGGTTTAGGGTTTAGGGTTTAGGGTTTAGCGTTTAGGGTTTAGTGTTTAGCGTTTAAGGTTTAGTGTTTTTAAGGCTTAGGGTTTAGGATTTAGGGATTAGTGTTTAGGGTTTAGGTTTTTGGGTTTAGGGCTTAGGGATAATGGTTTAGGGTTTAGGGTTTATGGTTTAGTGTTTATGGTTTATGGTTTAGGGTTTAGGGTTTTTTTTAGGGTTTATGGATTAGGGTTTAGGGTTTATGATTTAGGATTAGGGTTTAGGGTTTAGGATTTAGGGTTTATGGTTTATGGATTAGGGTTTATGGTTTAGTGTTTATGGTTTATGTTTTAGGGTTTAGGGTTTATGATTTAGGGTGTAGTATTTAGGGTTTAGGGTTGAGGATTTAGGGTTTAGGGCTTAGGGTTTAGGGTTTATGGTTTAGGTTTTAGGTTTAGGGTTTTGGATTTAGGGTTTATTGTTTATGGTTTATGGTTTATGGTTTATGGTTTATGGTGTAGGGTTTAGGGTTTAGGGTTGAGGGTTTAGGGTTTATGGATTGGGGTTTATGGTTTAGAGTTGATGGTTTATGGTTTAGGGTTTAAGGTTTTGGGTTTAGGGTTTGGGGTTTATGGATTATTGTTTATGGTTTATGGTTTAGGGTTTAGGTTTTAGGGTTTAGGGTTTAGGGTTTATTTTTAGGATTTAGGGTTTAGGGTTTTTGGTTTAGGGTTTATGGTTTATGGTTTAGGGTTTGGGGTTTAGTGTTTAGGGTTTAGGGTTTAGGGTTTAGGGTTTATGGTTTAGGGTTTATGGTTTATGGTTTAGGGTTTATTGTTTAGGGTTTATGGTTTAGGGTTTATTGTTTAGGGTTTCTGGTTTAGGGTTTATGGTTTATGGTTTAAGGTTTAGGGTTTAGAGTTTTTTGTTTATGGTTTAGGGTTTATGGTTTACAGTTTAGGATTTAGGGTTTATGGTTTAGTGTTTTAGTTTTAGGGTTTAGGGTTTAGGGTTTAGGGTTAGAGTTTAGGGTTTAGGGTTTATCGTTTGGGGTTTAAGGTTTAGGGTATAGGGTATAGGCTTTTGGTTTTAAGGGTTTTTAAGGTTTAGGGTTTACGGTTTAGGGATTAGGATTTAGGGATTAGTGTTTAGGGTTTAGGGTTTAGGGATTAGGGTTTCTGGTTTAGGGTTAATGGTTTATGGTTTATTGTTTAGGGTTTATGGATTAGGGTTTAGGGTTTACGATTTAGGATTTAGTGTTTAGGGTTTTTGGTTTATGGTTTAGGATTTATGGTTTATGGTTTAGGTTTTAGGGTTTAAGGGTTTATGGTTTATGGTTTAGGGTCTATGGTTTATGGTTTATGGTTTATGGTTTATGGTTTATGGTTTAGGATTTATGGTTTATGGTTTAGGGTTTAAGGTTTATGGTTTATGGTTTATTGGTTTTTATTGTTTAGGGTTTACGGTTTATGGTTTAGGCTTTAGGGATTAGGGTTTAGGGTTTAGGGTTTATGGTTTAGGGTTTATGGTTTATGGTTTAGGGTTTATGGTTTAGGATTTATGGTTAGGGTTTTTGGTTTAGGGTTTTTGGTTTAGGGTTTGGGGTTTAAGCTTTAGGGTATATTGTTTATGGTTTAGGGTATAGGCTTTATGGTTTATGGTTTATGGTTTATGGTTTAGGATTTTGGGTTTAGGGTTTATGGTTTATGGTTTATGGTTTAGGGTTTAGGGTTTAGGGTTTAAGGATTAGCATTTAGGGTTTAGGGTTTATGTTTTATGGTTTATGGTTTATGGTTTATGGTTTATGGTTTAGGGTTTAGGGTTTAGGTTTTAGGGTTTATCGTTTAGGGTTTAGGGTATGGGGTATAGGGTATAGAGTATAGGGTATAAGGTATAGGGTTTAGGGTTTTTAGGGTTTGGGGTTTAGGGTTTAGGGATTAGTGTTTAGGGTTTAGGGTTTATGGTTTAGGGTTTAGGGCTTAGGGATTATGGTTTAGGGTTTATGGTTTAGGGATTAGGGTTTATGGTTTATGGTTTATGGTTTAGGGTTTAGTGTTTAAGGTTTAGGATTTAGGGTTTAGTGTTTTTGGTTTATGGTTTATGGTTTATGGTTTATGGTTTGGGGTTTATGGTTTAGCGTTTATGGTTTAGGGTTTATCGTTTAGGGTATAGGGTTTAGGGTATAGGGTTTAGGGGTTTTAGGGTTTAGGGTTCAGGGATTAATGTTTAGCGTTTAGTGTTTAGGGTTTGGGGTTTTGGGTTTAGGGCTTAGGGTTTATGGTTTATTGTTTATGGTTTAGGGTTTAAGGTTTAGGGTTTAGGATTTAGGGTTTAGTGTTTACAGTTTATGGTTTAAGGTTTAGGGTTGAGGATTTAGGGTTTAGGGTTTAGGGTTTAGGGTTTATGGTTGAGGTTTTAGGGTTTAGGGCTTAGGGTATAGGTTTTAGGGTTTATGGTATATGGTTTATGTCTAGGGTTTAGGGTTTATGGTTTAGGATTTAAGGTTTGGGGTTTTTGGTTTATGGTTTATGGTTTATGGTTTAGGCTTTAGGGTTTATGGTTTAGGGTTTAGTGCTTAGGATTTAGGGTTTAGGGTTTAGGGTTTTAGGGTTTATGGTTTAAGGTTTAGGGTTTAGGGTTTATTATTTAGGATTTAGGGTTTATGGTTTAGGGTTTAGGGTTTAGGGTTGAGGTTTTAGGGTTTAGGGCTTAGGGTTTAGGGTTTAGGGTTTAGTGTTTAGGGTTTAGGGTTTATGGTTTATGGTTTATGGTTTAGTGTTTATAGTTTAGGTTTTAGGGTTTACGGTTTAGGGTATAGGATTTAGGGTGTAGGGTTTAGGGTTTAGGTTTGAGGATTTAGGGTTGAGGGTTTAGGGTTTATTGTTTATGGTGTAGGTTTTAGGGCATAGGGTTTAGGGTTTAGGATTTAGGGTTTACGGTTTATGGTTTATGGTTTAGGGTTTAGGGTCTAGGGTTGAGGGTTTAGGGTTTACAGTTTATGGATTAGGGTTTATGGTTTATAGTTTATGGTTTAGGGTTTATGATCTATGGTTTATGGTTTTTAGTGTTTAGGGTTTTTAGGGTTTAGGGCTTAGGGTTTGTTTTTTATGATTTAGGGTTTAGGGTTTAGGTTTTATGGTTTATGGTTTATGGTTTAGGGTCTAGGTTATAGGGTTTATGGTTTATGGTTTATGTTTAGGGTTTAGGGTTTATGGTTTAGGATTTAGGGTTTAGGGTTTATTGTTTAGGGTTTATTGTTTAGGGTTTAGGGTTTAGGTTTTATGGTTTAAGGTTTAAGGTTTAGGGTATAGGGTTTATGGTTTAGTGTTTAAGGTTTAGGCTTTGGGGTTTAGGGTTTAGGGTTTAGGGTTTGGGATTTATAGTTTATGGTTTAGTGTTTATGGTTTAGGTTTTAGGGTTTATGGTTTAGGGTTTAGGATTTAGGGTGTAGGATTTAGGGTTTGGGGTTTAGGGTTGAGGATTTAGGGTTTAGGGTTTATGGTTTAGGTTTTAGGTTTTAGGGTTTAGGGTTTAGGATTTAGGGTTTAGGGTTTAGGGTTTAGGGTTGAGGGTTTAGGGATTAGGGTTTATGGTTTAGGGTTTATGGTTTATGGTTTAGGATATAGTGGTTTAGGGCTTAGGGCTTAGGGTTTAGGTTTTATGGTTTTGGGTTTAGGGTTTAGGGTTTAGGGATTAGGGTTTAGGGCTTAGGGTTTATGGTTTGTAGTTTATGGTTTAGGGTTTAAGGTTTAGGATTTATGGTTTATGGTTTAAGGTTTAGGGTTTAGGAAACAGGGGTTTAGGGCTTAGGGTTTAGGGCTTAGTGTTTAGGGTTTAGGTTTTATGGTTTATGGTTTATGGTTTAGGTTTTATGGTTTAGGGTTTAGGGTCTAGGTTTTAGGGTTTATCATTTATGGTTTATGGTTTAGGATTTAGGGTTCAGGGTATTTGGTTTATGGTTTATGGTTTAGGGTTTAGGGTTTAGGATTTACGGTTCGGGGTTTCAGGTTTAAGATTTAGGGTTTTGGGTTTAAGGTTTAGGGTTTATTGTTTATGGTTTATGGTTTATGGTTTAGGGTTTAGGGTATAGGGTATAGGGTTTAGGGTTTATGGTTTTTAGTTTATGGTTTAGGGTTAAGGGTTTAGGGTTTATGGTTTAGGGTTTAGGATATAGGGTTTAGGGTTTAGGGTTTTTAGGGTTTAGGGTTGAGGTTTTAGGGTTTAGGGCTTAGGGTTTAGGGTTTAGGGTTTATGTTGTATGGTTTATGGGTTAGGGTTTAGGGTTTAGGTTTTAGGGTTTATGGTTTTTGGTTTGTGTTGAGGGTTTAGGGTTTATGGTTTAGGATTTAGGGTATAGGGTTTTTGGTTTAGGGTTTAGGGCTTAGGGTTTATAGTTTATGGTTTATGGTTTAGGTTTTAGTGTTTAGGGTTGAGGATTTAGGGTTTAGGGTTTATTTTTTATGCTTTACGTTTTAGGGTTTGGGGTTGAGGGTTTTTGGTTTATAGTTTAGGGTTTAGGGTTTCTGGTTTAAAGTTTAGGGTTTAGTGTTTATTGTTTAGGGTTTAAGGTTTAGGGTATAGGGTTTAGGGTTTAGTGTTTAAGGTTATGGGTTTTTAGGGTTTAGGGTTTATTCTTTAGCGATTAGGGTTTAGGGATTAGGGTTAAGGGTTTATGGTTTAGCGTTTAGGGCTTAGGGTTTAGGGTTTATAGATTATGGTTTAGGGATTAGGATTTAGGGTTTATGGTTTATGGTTTAGGATTTATGGTTTATGGTTTATGATTTAGGATTTAGTGTTTATGGTTTATGGTTTATGGTTTATGGTTTAGTGTTTAGGGATTAGCATTGAGGGTTTAGAGTTTAAGGTTTATTGTTTATGGTTTATTTTTTATTGTTTATGGTTTACAGTTTAGGTTTTAGGGTTTGGGGATTAGGGTTTAGGGTTTAGGGTTTTTAGGATTTAGGGTTTAGGGTTTATGATTTATGGTTTTTGGTTTATGGTTTAGGGTTTATAGTTTAAGGTTTAGGGTTTATGATTTAGGGTTTACGGTTTAGGGATTAGCGTTGAGGATTTAGGGTTTGGGGTTTATGGTTTTTAGTGTTTAGGGTTTAGTGTTGAGGTTTTAGGGTTTAGGGTTTAGGATTTATGATTTAAGGTTTAGTGTTTAGGTTTTATGGTTTATGGTTTGGGGTTTAGGGTCTAGGTTATAGGGTTTATGGTTTATGGTTTATGTTTATGGCTTATGGTTTAGGATTTAGGGTTTGGGATTATTGGTTTATGGTTTAGGGGTTAGGGTTTATGATTTAGGGTTTATGGTTTAGGGATTAGGGTTTAGGATTTAGGATTTAGGGTTTAGGTTTTCAGGTTTGGGGTTTAGGGTTTAGGGTTTAGGGTTTAAGGTTTATTGTTTATTGTTTAGGGTTTAGGGTTTAGGTTTTATGGTTTATGGTTTAGGGTTCAAGATTTAGGGTTTATGGTTTAGTGTTTATGGTTTAGGGTTTAGTATTTAGGGTTTGGATTTATAGTTTATGGTTTATGGTTTAGGGTTTAGTGTTTATGGTTTAGGTTTTAGGGTTTACGGTTTAGGGTTTAGGATTTAGGGTGTAGGGTTTAGGGTTTAGGGTTGAGGATTTAGGGTTTAGGTTTTATGGTTTATAGTTTAGGTTTTAGGGTTTAAGGTTTATGATTTAGGGTTTAGGGTTTAGGGTTTAGGGATTAGGGTTGAGGGTTTATGGATTAGGGTTTATACTTTATGGTTTATGGTTTATGGTTTAGGGTTTAGGGTTTATGGTTAAGGGTTTAGTGGTTAGAGTTTAGGGTTTATGATTTAGGATTTAGGGTTTAGGGTTTATTTTTTAGGGTTTATGGTTTATGGTTTATGGTTTAGGGTTTAGGGTTTAGGGTGTAGGATTTATGGTTCATGGTTTAGGGTTTATGGCTTAGGATTTGGAGTTTATGGTTTTTAGAGTTTAGGGTTTAGGGTTTAGGGTTTAGGCTTTAGGGATTAGTGTTTAGGGTTTAGTGTTTAGGGCTTAGGGCTTAGGGTTTAGGGTTTAGGGTTTAGGGTTTAGGGTTTAGGGTTAATGGTTTAGGGTTTATGGCTTATGGTTTAGGGATTAGGGATTAGGGTTTATGGTTTATGGTTTAGGGTTTATGGTCTAAGGTTTAGGGTTTATTGTTTAGGGTGTAGGGTTTATGGCTTAGGGTTTGGGGTTTATGGTTTATGGTTTAGGATTTATGGTTTATGGTTTAGGGTTTATGTTTTAGGATTTAAGGTTTAGGGTTTAGTGTTTATGGTTTATGGTTTAGGGTTTATGGTTTATGTTTTAGGGTTTATTATTTAGGGTTTAGAGTTTAGGGTTTAGGGTTTATGGTTTATAGTTTATGGTTTAGGGTTAAGGGTTAAGGGTTTATGGTTTATGGTTTATGGTTTAGGATATAGGGTTTAGGGTTTAGGGTTGAGGTTTTAGGTTTTAGGGCTTAGGGTTTAGGATTTAGGGTTTAGGTTTTATAGTTTATGGCTTAGGGTTTATGGTTTATGGTTTATGGTTTATGTTTAGGGTTTAGGGTTTATAGTTTAGGATTTAGGGTATAGGGTTTATTGTTTATGGTTTATTATTTATGGTTTATGGTTTAGGGATTAGGGTTTAGGGTTTAGGGTTTAAGGTTTAGGGTTTTTATGATTTAGGGTTTAGGGTTTAAGGTTTAGGGTTTTTAGGATTTAGGGTTTAGAGTTTATGGTCTAGGCTTTAGGGTTTATGGTTTATGGTTTCGGGTTAAGGGTTTAGGGTTTATGATTTAGGGTTTACGGTTTAGGGATTAGGGTTGAGGATTTAGGGTTTAGGGTTTAGCATTTAGTGTTTAGGGTTTATGGTTTATGATTTAGGGTTTAGGGTTTATAGTTGGGGTTCAGGGTTTATGGTTTATGGTTTTTGAATTAGGGTTTAGGGTTTAGGGTTTAGGGTTTATGGTTTATGGTTTATGGTTTAGGTTTTAGGGTTGAGGGTTTAGGGTTTATGGTTTAGGATTTAGGGTTTAGGGTTTAGGGTTTTTGGTTTATGGTTTATGGTTTAGGGTTAAAGGGTTTATGGTTTATGGTTTATGGTTTATGGTTTATGGTTTATGGTTTAGGATTTAGGGTTTAGGGTTTAGGATTTTTGGTTTATGGTTTAGGGTTTAGTGTTAAGGGCTTATGTTTTATGGTTTATGGTTTATGGTTTATGGTTTAGGGTTTAAGGTTTAAGGTTTATGGTTTATGGGTTTTTACTGTTCAGGGTTTAGGGTTTTTGGTTTGGGCTTTAGGGATTAAGGTTTAGGGTTTATGGTTTAGGATTTACGGTTTATGGTTTATGGTTTTTGGTTTAGTGTTTAGGGTTTAGGGTTTTTTGGTTTATGGTTTATGGTTTATTGTTTAGGGTTTGTGGTTTAGGATTTAGGGTTTATGGTTTATGGTTTTATTTTTTTATGTTTTATGGTTTATGGTTTATGGTTTAGTGTTTAGGTATTAGCATTTAGGGTTTATAGTTTATGGGTTAGGATTTATGGTTTAGGGTTTAGGTGTTTTACTGTTCAGGGTTTAGGGTCTATGGTTTAGGCTTTAGGGATTAGGTTTTATGGTTTATGGTTTATGGTTTAGGATTTATGGTTTATTGTTTTTGGTTTATGGTTTAGAGTTTATGATTTAGAGTTTAGGGTTTAGGGTTTATGGATTAGGTTTTAGGGTTTAGTGTTTAGCGTTTAGCGTTTAGGGTTTATGGTTTAGGGTTTGGGGTTTATAGTTTAGGATTTAGGTTTAGGGTTTATGGTTTAGTGTTTAGGGTTTATGGTTTTTGATTTTGGGTTTAGGGTTTAGGCTTTATGGTTTAAGGTTTATGGTTTATGGTTTATGGTTTAGGGTTTATGGTTTATGGTTAGGGTTACGAGTTACGGGTTTGGGGTTTAGGGTTTAGTGTTTAAGTTTTAGGGTTTATTATATAGGGTTTAGGATTTAGGGTTTAGGGTTTTTGGTTTATCGTTTACGGTTTAGGGTTTATGGTTTAATGTTTAGGGTTTACGGTTTAAGGTTTATGGTTTATGGGGGGCTAGGATTTAGGGTTTAGGGTTTTTAGTTTAGGGTTTAAAGGTTTAGGGTTTAGGGATTACCATTTAGGGTTTAGGATTTAGGGTTTAGGGATTAGGGTTTAGGGTTTATCATTTGGGGTTTAAGGTTTAGGGTTTTGGGTTTAAGGTTATGGGTTTAGGGATTAGCATTTAGCATTTAGGGTTTATGGTTTATGGGTTATGGTTTATGGTTTAGGGTTTAGTGTTTATCGTTTAGGTTTTAGGGTATAGGGTTTATCGTTTAGGTTTTATGGTTTAGGGTTTAGGATTTAGGGATTTGCTTTTAGGCTTTAGGGTTTATTGTTTAGGGTTTATGGATTAGGGTTTAGTGTTTATGATTTAGGGTTTATGGTTTAAGGTTTATGGTTTAGGATTGTGGGTTTATGGTTTATGGATTAGGGTTTTTGGTTTATGGTTTATGGTTTATCGTTTAGGGTTTAGGGATTAGGGTTTAAGGTTTTTAGTGTTTAGGGTTTTCAAGGTTTAGTGTTGAGGTTTTTGGGTTTAGGGCTTAGGGCTTATGATTTAGGGTTTAGGGTTTAGGTTTTATGGTTTATGGTTTAGGGTTTAGGGTTTATGTTTTATGGTTTATGATTTAGTGTTTAGGTATAGGGTTTATGGTTGATGGTTTACGGTATAGCGTTTAGGGTTAGGGTTTATGGTTTAGGATTTAGGTTTTAGGGTTTTTGGTTTAGGGTTTAGGGTTTAGGTTTGAGGGTTTATCGTTTGGGGTTTAGGGTTTAGGGTATAGGGTATAGGGTATAGGGTTTAGGGTTTATGGTTTAGGGTTTTGGGGTTTAGGGTTTAGGTTTTAGGCTTTAGGGGTTAGTGTTTAGGGTTTAGGGTTTAGGGTTTAGGGGTTAGGGTTTAGGGCTTAGGGTTTATGGTTTATGGTTTATGGTTTAAGGTTTAGGGTTTAGGATTTAGGGTTTAGGGTTTATGGTTTACAGTTTAAGGTTTAGAGTTTAGGATATATGGGTTTAGGGCTTAGGTTTAGTGTTTAGGGTTTAGGGTTTATGTTTTATGGTTTAGGGTTTAGGTTTTATGGTTTAGGGTTTAGGGTCTAGGTTTTATGG
The DNA here is from genome assembly GCA_027924645.1 of Cunninghamia lanceolata. Classification (NCBI taxonomy): domain Eukaryota; kingdom Viridiplantae; phylum Streptophyta; class Pinopsida; order Cupressales; family Cupressaceae; genus Cunninghamia; species Cunninghamia lanceolata. The sequence goes on along the minus strand of BSBN01001197.1, from coordinate 1,318,690 downwards.
TTTATGGTTTATGTTTAGGGTTTATAGTTTATGGTTTAGGATTTAGGGTTTAGGGTATTTGGTTTATGGTTTATGGTTTATGGTTTATTGTTTATGGTTTATGGTTTATGGTTTAGGATTTAGGGTTTAGGGTTTCAGGTTTAGGGTTTAGGGTTTAGCGTTGAAGGTTTAGGGTTTATTGTTTACGGTTTATGGTTTATGGTTTAGGGTATAGGGTATAGGGTTTATGATTTATGGTTTAGGGTTTAGGGTTTATGGTTTATGATTTAGGGTTTAGGGTTTTTGGTTTATTGTTTATGGTTTATGGTTTATGGTTTAGGGTTTAAGGTTTAGGGTTTAGTGTTTAAGGATTAGCATTTAGGGTTTATGTTTTATGGTTTATGGTTTAAGGTTTATGGTTTATGGTTTATGGTTTAGGTTTTAGGGTTTATCGTTTAGGGTATAGGGTATAGGGTATAGGGTTTAGGGTTTTTAGGGTATAGGGTATATGGTATATGGTTTAGGGATTAGTGTTTAGGGTTTATGGTTTAGGGTTTGGGGCTTAGGGATTATGGTTTAGGGTTTAGGGATTAGGGTTTATGGTTTATGGTTTATGGTTTATGGTTTAGGGTGTAAGGTTTAGGATTTAGGGTTTAATGTTTTTGGTTTATGGTTTATGGTTTATGGTTTAGGGTTTAGGGTTTATGGTTTAGCATTTATGGTTTAGGGTTTATGTTTTAGGGTTTATCGTTTAGGGTTTAGGGTTTAGGGTATAGGGTTTAGGGTTTATGGTTTAGGGTTTTTAGGGTTTATGGTTTATGGTTTATGGTTTATGGTTTAGGGTTTAAGATTTATCGTTTATGGTTTAGGGTTTTATGGTTTATGGTTTATGGTTTATGGTTTATGGTTTATTGTGTAGGGTTTATGGTTTATGGTTTATGGTTTTGGGTATAGGGTTTAGGGTTTATGGTTTAGAGTTTATGGTTTAGGATTTAGGGTTTTTGGTTTAGTGTCTAGGGTTTATGGTTTATGGTTTATGGTTTAGGGTTTATCGTTTAGCTTTTAGGGTTTAGGGTAAAGGGTTTAGGGTTTAGGTTTTTTAAGGTTTAGGGTTTAGGGATTAGGGTTTAGGGTTTAGGGATTAGTGTTTAGGGTTTATGGTTTATGTTTTAGGGTTTAGGGCTTGGGGATTATGGTTTAGGGTTTAGGGTTTAGGGTTTAGGGTTTATGGATTAGGGTTTAGGGTTTACGATTTAGAATTTAGGGTTTAGGTTTTTTTGTTTTTGTTTTATGGTTTAGGGTTTAAAGTTTAGGGTTTAGGATTTAGGGTTTAGGGTTTCAGGTTTGGGGTAGGTTTTTAGGGTTTATGGTCTAAGGTTTAGGGTTTATTGTTTAGGGTTTATGGTTTAGGGTATAGGGTATAGGGTTTATGGTTTAGGATTTAGGGTTTAGGGTTTTGGTTTAGTGTTTAGGGTTTATTGTTTATGGTTTATGGTTTAGGGTTTTTGGTTTATGGTTTATGGTTTATGGTTTATGGTTTATGGTTTAGGGTTCATGGTTTAGGGTTTAGGGATTAGCATTTAGGGTTTCGGGTTTATGTTTTATTGTTTATGGTTTATGGTTTAGTGTTTATGGTTTATGGTTTAGGGTTTAGAGTTTAGGGTTTAGGGTTTAGGGTTTTTCGTTTAGCATTTAGGGTTTAGGGTATAGGGTTTAGGGTTTAAGGTTTAGGGTTTTTAGGGTTTAGGTTTTAGGGTTTAGGGTTTAGGGATTAGTGTTTAGGCTTTAGGGTTTAGGTTTAGGGTTTAGGGCTTAGGGATTATGGTTTAAGGTTTTGGGTTTAGGTTTTATGGTTTATGGTTTAGGATTTAGGGTTTAGGTTTAGTGTTTAGGGTTTATTGTTTATGGTTTATGGTTTAGGGTTTATTGTTTATGGTTTAGGGTTTAGGGTTTTTGGTTTAGGGTTTATGGTTTATGGTTTAGGGTTCATGGTTTAGGGTTTAGGGATTAGCATTTAGGGTTTCGGGTTTATGTTTTATGTTTTATGGTTTAGGGTTTAGAGTTTAGGGTTTAGGGTTTAGGGTTTATCGTTTAGTATTTAGGGTTTAGGGTATAGGGTATAGGGTTTTTAGGGTTTAGGGTTTAGGGTTTAGGGATTAGTGTTTAGGCTTTAGGGTTTATGTTTAGGGTTTAGGGCTTAGGGATTATGGTTTAAGGTTTATGGTTTATGGTTTATGGTTTATTGTTTAGGGTTTATGGATTAGGGTTTAGGGTTTACGATTTAGGATTTAGGGTTTTTGGTTTATGGTTTATGGTTTATGGTTTATGGTTTATGGTTTATGGTGTAGGGTTTATGGTTTATGGTTTATGGTTTTTGATTTTTGGTTTATGGTTTATGGTTTATGGTTTATGGTTTATGTTTTATGGTTTATTTTTTAGGGTTTAGGATTAAGGGTATATGGTTTATGGTTTAGGATTTAGGGTTTAGGGATTATGATTTAGAGTTTATGGTTTATGGTTTATAGTTTAAGGTTTATGGTTTTTTAGGGTTTAGGCTTTAGGGATTAGTGTTTAGGGTTTATGGCTTAGGGTTTATGGTTTAGGGTTGAGGGTTAAGGGTTTAGGATTTTTGGTTTAGGGTTTAGGGTTTATGGTTTATGATTTATGGTTTATGGTTTATCGTTTAGGGTTTAAGGTTTAGGGTATAGGGTTTAGGGTTTAGTGTTTAGGGTTTAGGGTTTAGGTTTTTGGGTTTCAAGGGTTTACGGTTTATGGTTTAGGCTTTAGTGATTAGGGTTTAGGGTTTAGGGTTAAGGGTTTAGGGTTTAGGGTTTAGGGCTTAGGGTTTAGCAATTATGGTTTAGGGTTTAGGGATTATGGTTTAGGGTTTAGTGTTGAGGGTTTATGGTTTAGGGATTAGGGTTTAGGGTGTAGGGTTCATGGTTTAGGGTTTAAGGTTTATGGTTTAGGGATTAGGTTTTATGGTTTAGGGTTTAAGGTTTAGGGTTTTTAGGGTTTAGGGTTTAGTGTTTATGGTTTAGGCTTTGGGGATTAGGGATTTAGGTTTAGGATTTAGGGTTTAGGGTTTAGCATTTATGGTTTATGGTTTATGGTTTCAGGTTTAGGGCTTAGGGTTTAGGATTTATGGTTTATGGTTTATGGTTTATGGTTTGTGGTTTAAGGTTTTATGATTTAGGGTTTTAAGGTTTGTGGTTTGTGGGTTTAGGTTTTATGATTTAGGGTTGAGGGTTTAGGGTTTATGGATTAGGGTTTAGGGTTTAGGGTTTAGCTTTTAGGGTTTAGGGTTTAGGTTTTGGGGTTTATAGTTTAGGGTTTATAGTTTAGGATTTAGGGTTTATGGTTTATGGTTTTTTGATTTAGGGTTTATGGTTTATGGTTTATGGTTTATGGTTTAGGGTTTTTGATTTAGGGTTTATGGTTTATGGTTTATCGTTTAGGGTGTAGGATTTAGGGTTTAGGGTTTTTGGTTTTTGGTTTAGGGTTTAGGGTTTAGAGTGTAGGGTTTAGGGTCTATGGTTTATAGTTTAGGATTTGGGGTTTAGGGTTTTTGGTTTTTGGTTTAGGGTTTAGGGTTTAGAGTGTAGGGTTTAGGGTTCATGGTTTATAGTTTAGGATTTGGGGTTTAGGGTTTTTGGTTTATGGTTTATGGTTTATGGTTTATGGTTTATGGTTTAGAGTTTTGGGTTTATGGTTTATGGTTTAGGATTTAGGGTTTAGGGATTAGCATTTAGGGTTTAGGGTTTATTATTTAGGGTTTAAGGTTTGGGGTATAGGGTTTAGGGTTTAAGGTTTAAGGTTATAGGTTTTTAGGGTTTAGGGTTTAGGGTTTAGGCTTTAGTGATTAGGGTTTAGGGTTTAGGGTTAAGGGTTTATGGTTTAGGGTTAGGGATTAGGGTTTAGGGTTTATCAATTATTGTTTAGGGTTTAGGGATTATGGTTTAGGGTTTAGTGTATATGGTTTATGGTTTATGGTTTGGGGTTTAGGGTTTATGGTTTATGGTTTAGTGTTTAGAGTTTAGGGTTTGGGATTTAGGGTTTATGGTTTAGGGTTTAGTGTTTATGGTTTAGGTTTTAGGGTTTACGATTTAAGGTTTAGGATTTAGGGTGTAGGGTTTAGGGTTTATTGTTGAGGATTTACGGTTTAGGGTTTAGGGTTTATGGATTAGGTTTTAGTGTTTGGGGTTTAGGGTTTTTAGGGTTTAGGGTTTAGTGTTTAAGGTTTAGGCTTTAGGGATTTTTATTTAGGGTTTAGGGTTTAGGGCTTAGGGTTTATGGTTTATGGTTGAGGGTTTTGGTTTTATGGTTTATAGTTTAGGGTTTAGGGTTTAGTGTCTAGGTTTTATGGTTTATGGTTTATGGTTTATGTTTAAGGTTTAGGGTTTAGGGTCTAGGTTTTATGGTTTATGGTTTATGGTTTATGTTTAGGGTTTAGGGTTTATGGTTTAGGGTTTAGGGTTTTTGGTTAATGGTTTAGGGTTATGGTTTAGGATTTAGGGTTTAGAGTTTTTTGTTTATGGTTTATGGTTTATGGTTTATGGTTTAGGGTTTAGGGTTTAGGGTTTAGCATTTAGGGTTTAGGGTTTAGGGTTTATCGTTTAGGGTTTAAGGTTTAGGGTATAGGGTTTAGGGTTTAAGGTTATGGGTTTTTAAGGTTTAGGGTTTATGGATTAGGGTTTATGGTTTATGGTTTATGGTTTATGGTTTAGGTTTTAGGGTTTAGCATATAGGGTTTAGGGTTGAGAGTTTAGAGTTTAGGGTTTATGGTTTATGGTTGATGGTTGATGGTTTAGGGTTTATGATTTAGGATTTAGGGTTTAGGGTTTTTGGTTTAGGGTTTATGGTTTATGCTTTAGGGTTTAGGGTTTAGGATTTAGGGTTTAGGGTTTAAGGTTTAGGGTTTAGGGTTTAGGGTTTATGATTTATGGATTATGGTTTATGGTTTATGGTTTATGGTTTAGGGTATAAGGTTTAGGGTTTACAGTTTATGGTTTATGGTTTAGGTTTTAGGGTTTATCATTTAGGGTTTAGGGTTTAGGGTTTAGGGTTTAAGGTTTATGGATTAGGGTTTAGGGTTTAGGGTTTATAGTTTATGGTTTATGGTTTATGGTTTGGGGTTTAGGGTTTATGGTTTAGGATTTAGGGTTTAGGGTTTTTAGTTTATGGTTTATGGTTTATTGTTTATGGTTTATGGTTTATGGTTTATGGTTTAGGGTATATGGTTTAGGGTTTAGGGTGTAGGGTTTAGGGTTTAAGGTTTAAGGTTTATGGTTTAAGGTTTATGGATTAGGGTTTATGGTTTAGGTTTTAGGGTTTAAGGTTTAGGGTTTAGGGTTTAGGGTTTAGGGTTTAGGGTTTAAGGTTTATGGTTTAGGTTTTAGGTTTTAGGATTTAGGGTTTAGGATTTACGGTCTAGGGTTTAGTGTTTAGGGTTTAGGATTTAGTGTTTAGGGTTTTTTTTATGATTTAGGCTTTAGGGTTTATGGTTTATGGGTTACTTTATGGATTAGGGTGTATGGTTTATGGTTTAGGGTTTATGGTTTATGTTTAGGGTTTAGGGTTTAGGATTTAGGGTTTAGGGTTTTTGGTTTAGGGGTTAGACTTTAGGATTTAGGGTTTAAGGTTTTGAGTTTACAGTTTAGGGTTTATGGTTTAAGGTTTATGGTTTATGGTTTATGGTTTATGGTTTAGGGTTTAGTGTTTATGGTGTAGGATTTGGGGTTTATGGTTTATGGTTTATGGTTTAGGATTTAGGGTTTAGGGTTTTTGGTTTAGGGTTTATGGTTTATGGTTTAGGGTTTATGGTTTAGGATTTAGGGTTTAGGGTTTAGTGTTCAATGTTTAGGGTTTAGGGTTTAGGTTTTAGGGTTTATGGTTTATGGTTTCTGGTTTAGGGTTTATGGTTTAGGATTTAGGGTTTAGGGTTTTTTATTTATGGTTTAGGGTTTATGGTTTAGGATTTAGGGTTTAGGGTTTAGATTTTAGTGTGTAGGGTTTTTAGGGTTTAGAGTTTAGGTTTTAGGTTTTAGGTTTTATGGTTTATGGTTTATGGTTTATGGTTTTTGTTTAAGTTTTAGGGTTTATAGTTTAGGATTTATGGTTTATGGTTTATGGTTTAGGTGTATGGTTTATTGTTTATGGTTTATGGTTTAGGTTTTATGGTTTAGGGTTTATGTTTAAGTTTTATGGTTTATGGTTTAGGATTTGAGGTTTAGGGTTTAGGTTTTATGGTTTAGCACTTAGGGTTTACGGTTTATGGTTTATGGTTTAGTGTTTGGTGTTTAGGGTTTAGGGTTTATGGTGTAGGATTTGGGGTGTAGGGTTTGGGGTTTATGGTTTATGGTTTAGGGTTTAGGGTTTTTGGTTTGTGGTTTATGGTTTATGGTCTATTGTTTAGGGTTTATGGTTTAGGATTTAGGGTTTAGGGTTTATGGTTTAGGGTTTAGGGTTTATGGTTAGGGTTTAGGTTTTAGGGTTTATGGTTTATAGTTTTTGGTTTAGGGTTTATGGTTTAGGATATAGGGTTTAGGGTTTATGGTTTAGGGTTTATGGTATAGGTTTTAGGGTATAGGGTTTAGGGTATAGGGTTTATGGTTTATGGTTTATGGTTTAGTGTTTAGGGATTAGCATTTAGGGTTTAGGGTTTAGGGTTAATGGTTTAGGGTTTATGGTTTAGTGTTTATGGTTTAGGGTTTAGAGTTTAAGGTTTAGGGTTTTTAGGGTTTAGGGTTTAGGGTTTAGGCTTTAGGGATTATGGTTTAGGGTTTAGGCTTTAGGCTTTAGGGATTATGGTTTAGGGTTTAGGTTTCATGGTTTAGGGTTTATGGTTTAGGGTTTAGGATTTATGGTTTATGGTTTATGGTTTGGGGTTTAGTAGTTAGGGTTTAGGGTTTAGGGTTTTTGATTTAGGGTTTAGGGTTTAGGGTTTTTAGGGTTTAGGGTTTAAGGTTTAGGGTTTAGGGTTTATGATTTATGATTTAGGGATTAGGGTTTAGGGTTTAGGGTTTAGGGCTTAGGATTTAGGGTTTAGGGTATAGGGTTTATCATTTAGGGTTTAGGGATTAGCGTTTATGGTTTATGGTTTATGGTTTATGGTTTATGGTTTATGGTTTATGGTTTAGGATTTAGTGTTTATGGTTTATGCTTTATGGTTTAGGGTTTATGGTTTAGGATTTATGGTTTATGGTTTATGGTTTATGGTTTATGGTTTATGGTTTGAGGTTTATGGTTTATGGTTTATGGTTTATGGTTTATGGTTTGAGGTTTATGGTTTATGGTTTATGGTTTAGGGTTTATGGTTTATGGTTTAAGGTTTAGGGTTTAGGGTTTAGGGTTTTTAGGGTTTAGAGTTTAGGTTTTAGGTTTTAGTGTTTAGGGCTTGGGGTTTATGGTTTATGTTTAGGGTTTTGGGTTTATGATTTAGGATTTAGGGTTTTTGGTTTTTGGTTTATGGTTTAGGGTTTAGGATTTAGGGTTTAGGGCTTAAGCTTTAGGGTTTAGCGTTTAGGGTTTATGGTTTAAGGTTTATGGTTTATGGTTTATGGTTTATGGTTTATGGTTTAAGGTTTAGTGTTTGGGGTTTAGGGTTTAGAGTTTAGGGTTTAGGGTTTAGGGTTTATGGTGTAGGATTTGGGGTTTAGGGTTTATGGTTTATGGTTTATGGTTTATGGTTTAGGATTTAGGGTTTATGGTTTATGGTTTAGGGTTTAGGATTTATGGTTTATGGTTTAGGGTTTAGTGTTTATGGTTTATGGTTTATGGTTTAGGGTTTAGTGTTTAGGGATTAGCATTTAGGGTTTAGGGTTTCGGGTTTAGGGTTTAGGGTTTACGGTTTATGGTTTAGAGTTTATGGTTTAGGGTTTAGGGTTTATTGTTTAGGGTTTAGTGTTTAGGGTTCATGGTATATGGTTTAGGGTTTTTTTATTTAGGGTTCATGATGCTTAGTTTCATCTTGGTGCAGGAGCATCCAAAGGTGTAAGGGCAATCTTGCATCACCCAAAAATAATGTTGATTCAAAATTGATGTGTTTGTTTTCACTTCTTTTCAAGATTTGTGTTTTTGGATACCCATTTGCTTGAATAATGATTTAGAACCTTTAAAATTTCCAACGAGCTAAGAATACTAGAGTCGCTATTTTTAGTAAGTCTCATTGAAAAAGTGGTTGAGCCCAAAATTTACCCCAAAGCTTCAGAATAGTAAAATAAGAATTCTTGGTAGATTTCAGCTCAAGATCGCGTCTGAATTTCAAGATATTGAAATTTCAAGTTTGTGAGTATTCATCCTCTGATTATATTTCATGATAATGGATAATTGAGTGTGATCGGAAACATTTGTCTTGAAATTTTATGATCAGTTTCATCCATATGCTTTATTTCATGACAATTGATGATTGAGCGTGATCAGAAATATTCATTTGAAAATTTTACACTCAGTTTCGTTTAGATGCTTTATTTCATTATAATGGATCATTCAACGTGATCAAAAACATTTGTTTTAAAATTTTATGCTCGGTTTCATCTAGATGCTTTATTTCATGATATTGGATCATTCAGTGTGATCAGAAATGTTTGTTTTAAAATTTTACACTCAGTTTCGTCTAGATGCTTTATTTCCTGATAACGGATCATTGTGTGTAATTAGAAACATTTGTTTTAAAATTTTACGCTTAAATGCGCCAAGATGCTTTATTTCGTGATAATGAAACATTGTGTGTGATCAAAAACATTTGTTTTAAGATTTTATGCTCGGTTTCACCTAGATGCTTTATTTCATGATAATGGGTCATTCAACATGATTGGAAACAATTGTCTTAAAATTTTATACTTAGTTTCATCTAGATGCTTTATTTCATGATAATAGTTCATTGAGCATGACCAGAAGCATTTGTTTTAAGATTTGCTGCTTAGTTGATTCAAAATTGATTCATGATGCTTAGGGTTCATGATGCTTAGTTTCATCTTGGTGCAGGAGCATCCAAAGGTGTAAGGGCAATCTTGCATCACCCAAAAATAAGGTTGATTCAAAATTGATGTGTTTGTTTTCACTTCTTTTCAAGATTTGTGTTTTTGGATACCCATTTGCTTGAATAATGATTCAGAACCTTCAAAATATCCATCTGGCTAAGAATACTAGAGTCCCTATTTTTAGTAAGTCTTATCGGAGAAGTGGTTGAGCCCAAAATTTTCCCCAAAGCTTCGAAATAGGAAAATAAGCATTCTTGGTAGATTTCAGCTCAAGATTGCGTCTGGATTTCAAGATATTGAAGTTTCAAGTTTGTGAGGATTCATCCTCTGATTGTATTTCATGATAATGGAGAATTGAGTGAGATCAAAAATATTTGTCTTAAAATTTTACGTTCAGTTTCGTCCATATGCTTTATTTCATGACAATTGATGATTGAGCATGATTGAAAATATTTGTTTGACAGTTTTACACTCAACTTCGTCTAGATGCTTTATTTCATGATAATGGATCATTAAAACGTGATAGAAAACATTTGTTTTAAAATTTTACACTCAGTTTCATCTAGATGATTTATTTCATGATATTGGATCATTCAGTGTGATTAGAAACGTTTGTTTTAAAATTCAACACTTAGTTTTGTCTAGATGCCTTATTTCCTGATAATAGATCATTGCGTGGGATCATAAACATTTGTTTTAAAATTTTACGCTTAGATGCACCTAGATGCTTTATTTCACGATAATGAAATATTGTGTGCGATCGGGAACATTTGTTATAAGATTTTATGCTTGATTTCACCTAGATGCTTTATTTCATGATAATGGGTCATTCAACATGATTGGAAACAATTGTCTTAAAATTTTATGCTCAGTTTCATCTAGATGCTTTTTTTCATGATAATAGATCATTGAGCAAGACCGGAAGCATTTGTTTTAAGATTTGACGCTTAGTTTCATCTTGGTGCAAGAACATCCAGAGGTGTAGGGGTAATCTTGCATCACCCAAAAATAATGTTGATTCAAAATTGATGTGTTTATTTTCACTTCTTTGCAAGATTTGTGTTTTTGGATACCCATTTGCTTGAATAACGATTCAAAACCTTCAAAATTTTAAATGGGCTAAGAATACTAGAGTCGCTATTTTTAGTAAGTCTTATCAATGAAGCAGTTGAGCCAAAAATTTTCCCCAAAGGTTTGGAATAGTAAAATAAGCATTCTTGGAAGATTTCAGCTCAAGATCGCATCTGGATTTCAAGATATTGAAGTTTCAAGTTTGTGAGGATTCATCCTCTGATTGTATTTCATGGATAATTGACTGTGTTTGGAACCATTTGTCATGAAATTTTATGATCAGTTTCTTCCATATGCTTTATTTCATGACAATTGATGATTGAGCATGATCGGAAACATTCGTTTGAAAATTTTACACTCAGCTTTGTCTAGATACTTTATTTCATGATAATGGATGATTCAACATGATTGAAAACTTTTGCTTTAAAATTTTATGCTCGGTTTCATCTAGGTGCTTTATTTCATGATATTGGATCATTCAGTGTGATCAGAAACGTTTGTTTTAAAATTTTACACTCAGTTTCGTCTAGATGCTTTTTTTCCTTATAACGGATCATTGCGTGTGATCAGAAACATTTGTTTTAAAATTTTACACTTAGATGCACCTAGATGCTTTATTTCGTGATAATGAAACATTGTGTGTGATCAGACACATTTGTTTTAAGATTTTATGCTTGGTTTCACCTAGATGCTTTATTTCATGATAATGGGTCATTCAGCATGATTGGAAACAATTGTCTTAAAATTTTATACTCAATTTTGTCTAGATGCTTTATTTCATGATAATAGATCATTGAGCATGACCAGAATTCTGCATTTGTTTTAAGATTTGACACTTAGTTTCATCTTGCTGTAGGAGCATCCAGAGGTGTAAGGGCAATCTTGCATCACCAGGAAATAATGTTGATTTAAAATTGATGTGTTTGTTTTCACTTTTTAAAAAGATTTGTGTTTTTGGATACTGATTTTCTTGAATAATGATTCAAAACCATCAAAATTTCCAACGGGCTAAGAATACTAGAGTCGCTATTTTTAGTAAGTCTTATTGGAGAAGCGGTTGAGCCCAAAATTTTCCTCAAAGCTTCAAAATAGTAAAATAAGCATTCTTGGTAGATTTTAGCTCAAGATCGCATCTGGATTTCAAGATATTGAAGTTTCAAGTTTGCGAGGATTCATCCTCTGATTGTATTTCATGATAATGGATAATTGAGTGTGATCAGAAACATTTGTCTCAAAATTTTACGATTAGTTTCATCCATATGCTTTATTTCAAGACAATTGATGATTGAGCGTGACCAGAAACATTCGTTTGAAAATTTTACACTCGGTTTCATCTAGGTGCTTTATTTCATGATATTGGATCATTCAATGTGATCAGAAACGTTTGTTTTAAAATTTTACACTCAGTTTCATGTATATGCTTTATTTCCTTATAACAGATCATTGCCTGTGATCAGAAATATTTGTTTTAAAATTTTACGCTTAGATGCGCCTAGATGCTTTATTTCGTGATAATGAAATATTGTGTGTGATTAGAAACATTTGTTTTAAGATTTTATGCTCGGTTTCACTTAGATGCTTTATTTCATGAGAATGGGTCATTCAACATGATTGGAAACAATTGTCTTAAAATTTTATGCTCAGTTTTGTCTAGGTGCTTTATTTAATGATAATAGATCATTGACCATGACCGAAAGCACTTGTTTTAAGATTTGACGCTTAGTTTCATCTTGGTGCGAGAGCATCCAGAGGTGTAAGGGCAATCTTGCATCACCCAAAAATAATGTTGATTCAAAATTGATGTGTTTGTTTTCACTTCTTTTCAAGATTTATTGTTTTGGATACCCATTTGCTTGAATAATGATTCAAAACATTCAAATTTTCCAACGGGCTAAGAATACTAGAGTCGCTATTTTTAGTAAGTCTTATCGGAGAAGCGGTTGAGCCCAAAATTTTCCCCAAAGCTTCAGAATAGCAAAATAAGCATTCTTGGTAGATTTTAGCTCAAGATCACGTCTGGATTTCAAGATATTGAAGTTTCAAGTTTGTGAGGATTTATCCTCTGATTGTATTTCATGATAATGGATAATTGAGTGTGATCGAAAACATTTGTCTTAAAATTTTACGATCAGTTTCATCCATATGCTTTGTTTCATGACAATTGATGATGGAGCGTGATCAGAAACATTAGTTTGAAAATTGTACACTCAGCTTCGTCTAGATGCTTTATTTCATGATAATGGATCATTCAACGTGATCAAAAACATTTGTTTTAAAATTTTACGCTTAGTTTCATCTAGATGCTTTATTTCATGATATTGGATGATTCAGTGTGATTAGAAACGTTTGTTTTAAAATTTTACGCTCATTTTTGTCTAGATGCTTTATTTCCTGATAACGGATCATTACGTGTGATCATAAACATTTGTTTTAACATTTTACGCTTAGATGCACCTAGATGCTTTATTTCGTGATAATAAAACATTGTGTGTGATCGGAAACATATGTTTTAAGATTTTATGCTTGGTTTCACCTAGATGCTTTATTTCATGATAATGGGTCATTATGCATAATTGGAAACAATTGTCTTAAAATTTTATGCTCAGTTTCATCTAGATATTTTATTTCATGATAATAGATCATTGAGCATGACCGAAAGCATTTGTTTTAAGATTTGACATTTAGTTTCATCTTGGTGCAATATAATCCAGAGGTGTAAGGGCAATCTTGCATCACCTAAAAATAATGTTGATTCAAAATTGATGTGTTTATTTCCACTTCTTTTCAAGATTTTTGTTTTTGGATACCCATTTGCTTGAATAATGATTTAGAACATTCAAATTTTCCAACAGGCTAAGAATACTAGAGTCGCTATTTTTAGTAAGTCTTACCAGAGAAGCAGTTGAGCCCAAAATTTTCTCCAAAGCTTCGGAATAGTAAAATAAGCATTCTTGGTAGATTTTAGCTCAAGATCGCATCTGGATTTCAAGATATTGAAGTTTCAAGTTTGTGAGGATTTATCGTCTGATTGTATTTCATGATAATGGATAATTGAGTGTGATCGGAAATATTTGTCTCAAAATTTTACAATCAGTTTTGTCCATATGCTTTATTTCATGACAATTGATGATTGAGCGTGATCGGAAACGTTCGTTTGAAAATTTTACACTCAGCTTTGTCTAGATGCTTTATTTCATGATAATGGATCATTCAATGTGATCGAAAACATTTGTTTTAAAATTTTACGCTCGGTTTCATCTAGATGCTTTTTTTCATGATATTGGATCATTCAGTGTGATTATAAACATTTGTTTTAAAATTTTACACTCAGTTTTGTCTAGATGCTTTATTTCTTGATAACAAGTCATTGCATGTGATCAGAAACATTTATTTTAAAATTTTATGTTTAGATGCACCTAGATGCTTTATTTCATGATAATGAAACATTGTGTACGATCAGAAACATTCTTTTTAGGATTTTACGCTCAGTTTCACCTAGATGCTTTATTTCATGATAATGGGCCATTCAACATGATTGGAAACAATTGTCTTAAAATTTTATGCTCAGTTTCATCTAGATACTTTATTTCATGATAATAGATCATTGAGCAGGACCGGAAGCATTTGTTTTAAAATTTGACACTTAGTTTCATCTTGGTGCAAGAGCATCTAGAGGTGTAAGGGCAATCTTGCATCACCCAAAAATAATGTTGATTCAAAATTGATGTGTTTGTTTTCACTTCTTTTCAAGATTTGTGTTTTTGGATACCCATTTGCTTGAATAATGATTCAAAACCTTCAAAATTTGCAACGGGCTAAGAATAATAGAGTCGCTATTTTTAGTAAGTCTTATCAGAGAAGCGGTTGAGCCCAAAATTTTCCCCAAAGCTTCGAAATAGTAAAATAAGCATTCTTGGTAGATTTCAGCTCAAGATCGCGTCTGGATTTCAAGATATTGAAGTTTCAAGTTTGTGAGGATTCATCCTTTGATTGTATTTCATGATAATGGATAATTGAGTGTGATCGGAAACATTTGTCTCGAAAGTTTACGATCAGTTTCGTCCATATGCTTTATTTCATGACAATTGATGATTGACCATAATTGAAAACATTCGTTTGAAAATTTTACACTCAGCTTCATCTAGATACTTTATTTCATGATAATGGATCCTTCAATGTGATCAAAAACATTTGTTTTAAAATTTTACACTCGGTTTCATCTAGATGCTTGATTTCATGATATTGGATCATTCAGTGTGATCATAAATGTTTGTTTTAAAATTTTATAGTCAGTTTCATCTAGATGCTTTATTTCCTGCTAACGGATCCTTGCGCGTGATCTGAAACATTTGTTTTAAAATTTTACGCTTAGATGCGCCTAGACGCTTTATTTCGTGATAATGAAACATTGTGTGTCATGGGAAACATTTGCTTTAAGATTTTATGTTCAGTTTCACCTAGATGCTTTATTTGATGAGAATGGGTCATTTACCATGATTGGAAACAATTGTCTTAAAATTTTATGCTCAGTTTCATCTAGATGCTTTATTTCATGATAATAGATCATTGAGCATGACTGGAAGCATTTGTTTTAAGATTTGACGCTTAGTTTCATCTTGGTGTAGGAGCATCCAGAGGTGTAAGGGCAATCTTGCATCACAAAAAAATAACGTTGATTGAAAATTGATGTGTTTGTTCACTTCTTTTCAAGATTTGTGTTTTTGTATACCCATTTGCTTGAATAATGATTCAGAACCTTCAAAATTTCCAACGGGCTAAGAATACTAGAGGTGCTATTTTTAGTAAGTCTTATCGGAGAAGCGGTTGAGCCCAAAATTTTCCCCAAAGCTTCGGAATAGTAAAATAAACATTCTTGGTAGATTTCAGCTCAAGATCGCATCTAGATTTCAAGATATTGAAGTTTCAAGTTTGTGAGGATTTATCCTTTGATTTTATTTCATGATAATGGATAATTGAGTGTGATCAAAAACATTTGTCTCAAAATTTTATGATCAGTTTCGTCCATATGCTTTATTTCATGACAATTGATGATTGAACGTCAAAAAAAACATTCGTTTGAAAATTTTACAATCAGCTTCGTCTAGATGCTTTATTTCATGATAATGGATCATTCAACGCGATTGAAAACATTTGTTTTAAAATTTTACGCTCGGTTTCATTTAGGTGCTTTATTTCATGATATTGGATCACTTAGTGTGATCAGAAACGTTTGTTTTAAAATTTTAGACTAAGTTTCGTCTAGGTGCTTTGTTTCATGATAACGGATCATTGTGTGTGATCAGAAACATTTGTTTTAAAATTTTACGCTAAGATGCACCTAGATACTTTATTTCGTGATAATGAAACATTGTGTGTGATCAGAAACATTTGATTTAAGATTTTATGCTCAGTTTCACCTAGATGCTTTATTTCATGAGAATGGGTCATTCAACATGATTGGAAACAATTGTCTTAAAATTTTATGCTCAGTTTCATCTAGATGCTTTATTTCATGATAATAGATCATTGAGAATTCCTAGAAGCATTTGTTTTAAGATTTGATGCTTAGTTTCATCTTGGTGTAGGAGCATCCAGAGGTGTAAGGGCAATCTTGCATCACCCAAAAATAATGTTGATTCAAAATTGATGTGTTTGTTTTCACTTCTTTTCAAGATTTTTGTTTTTGGATACCCGTTTGCTTGAATAATGATTCAGAACCATCAAAGTTTCCAATGGGCTAAGAATACTATAGTCGCTATTTTTAGTAAGTCTTATTGGAGAAGCGGTTGAGCCCAAAATTTTTCCCAAAGCTTTAGAATAGTAAAATAAGCATTCTTGGTAGATTTCAACTCAAGATCACGTATGGATTTCAAGATATTGAAGTTTCAAGTTTGTGAGGATTCATCCTCTAATTGTATTTCATGATAATGGATAATTGAGTGTGATTGGAAACATTTGTCTTGAAATTTTATGATCAGTTTTGTCCATATGCTTTATTTCATGACAATTGATGATTAAGCGTGATCAAAAACATTCGTTTGAAAATTTTACACCCAGCTTCGTCTAGATGCTTTATTTCATGATAATGGATCATTCAACGTGATCAAAAACATTTGTTTTAAAATTTTACGCTCGATTTCATCTAGATGCTTTATTTCATGATATTGGATCATTTAGTGTGATAAAAAACGTTTGTTTTAAAATTTTACACTTAGTTTCATGTAGATGCTTTATTTCCTGATAACGGATCATTGCGTGTGATCAGAAACATTTGTTTTAAAATTTTACAGTTAGATGTGCCTAGATGCTTTATTTCATGATAATGAAACATTGTGTGTGATCGAAAATATTTGTTTTAAGATTTTATACTCGGTTTCACCTAGATGCTTTATATCATGATAATGGGTCATTTAGCATGATTGGAAACAATTGTCTTAAAATTTTATGCTCAGTTTCATTTAGATGCTTTATTTTATGATAATAGATCATTGAGCATGACTAGAAGCATTTGTTTTAAGATTTGATGCTTAGTTTCATCTTGGTACAGGAGCATCCAGAGGTGTAAGGGAAATCTTGCATCACCCGAAAATAATGTTGATTCAAAATTGATGTGTTTGTTTTCACTTCTTTTCATGATTTGTGTTTTTGGATATCCATTTGCTTGAATAATGATTCAAAACCTTCAAAATTTGCAACAGGCTAAGAGTAATAGAGTTACTATTTTTACTAAGTCTTATCGGAGAAGCGGTTGAGCCCAAAATTTTCCCCAAAGTTTCGGAATAGTAAAATAAGCATTCTTGGTAGATTTCAGCTCAAGATCGCATCTGGATTTCAAGATATTGAAGTTTCAAGTTTGTGAGGATTCATCCTCTGATTGTATTTCATGATAATGGATAATTGAGTGTGATCGGAAACATTTGTCTCAAAAGTTTATGATCAGTTTCGTCCATATGCTTTATTTCATGACAATTGATGATTGACCATAATTGGAAACATTCGGTTGAAAATTTTACACTCAGCTTCGTCTAGGTGCTTTATTTCATGATAATGGATCATTCAACGTGATCGAAAACATTTGTTTTAAAATTTTACACTCAGTTTCATCTAGATGCTTTATTGCATGATATTAGATCATTCAGTGTGATCAGAAATGTTTGTTTTAAAATTTTACACTCAGTTTCATGTAGATGCTTTATTTCCTGATAACGGATCATTGCGTGTGATCAGAAACATTTGTTTTAAAATTTTACGCTTAGATGCGCCTAGATGCTTTATTTCATGATAATGAAACATTGTGTGTGATCGGAAACATTTGTTTCAAGATTTTATACTCGGTTTCACCTAGATGCTTTATATCATGATAATGGGTCATTTAACATGATTGGAAACAATTGTCTTAAAATTTTATGCTCAGTTTCCTCTAGATGCTTTATTTTATGATAATAGATCATTGACCATGACCAGAAAAATTTGTTTTAAGATTTGATGCTTTGTTTCATCTTGGTGCAGGAGCATGTAAGGGAAATCTTGCATTACCCAAAAATAATGTTGATTCAAAATTGATGTGTTTGTTTACACTTCTTTTCAAGATTTATGGTTTTGGATACCCATTTGCTTGAATAATGATTCAGAACATTTAAATTTTCCAACAGGCTAAGAATACTAGAGTCACTATTTTTAGTAAGTCTTATTGGAGAAGTGGTTGAGCCCAAAATTTTCCCCAAAACTTTGAAATAGTAAAATAAGCATTCTTGGTAGATTTCAGCTCAAGATCGTATCTGGATTTCAAGATATTGAAGTTTCAAGTTTGGGAGGATTTATCATTTGATTGTATTTCATGATAATGGATAATTGAGTGTGATGGGAAACATTTGTCTTGATATTTTACGATCAGTTTCGTCCATATGCTTTATTTCATGACGATTGATGATTGAGCATGACCAGAAACATTCGTTTAAAAATTTTACACTCAGCTTTGTCTAGATGCTTTATTTCATGATAATGGATCATTCAACGTGATCGAAAACATTTGTTTTAAACTTTTATGCTCGGTTTCATCTAGATGCTTTATTTTATGATATTGGATGATTCAATGTGATCAGAAACGTTTGTTTTAAAATTTTACACTCAATTTCGTCTAGATGCTTTATTTCCTGATAACGGATCATTTCATGTGATCAGAAACATTTGTTTTAAAATTTTATGCTTAGATGCACCTAGATGCTTTATTTCGTGATAATGAAATATTGTGTGTGATTGGAAACATTTGTTTTAAGATTTTATACTCGGTTTCACCTAGATGCTTTATATCATGATAATGGGCCATTCAACATGATTAGAAACAACTGTCTTAAAATTTTATGCTTAGTTTCATCTAGATGCTTTATTTTATGATAATAGATCATTGAGCATGACCAGAAGTATTTGTTTTAAGATTTGATGCTTAGTTTCATCTTGGTACAGGAGCATCCAGAGGTGTAAGGGAAATCTTGCATCACCCAAAAATAATGTTGATTCAAAATTGATGTGTTTGTTTTCACTTCTTTTCAAGATTTATTGTTTTGGATACCCATTTGCTTGAATAATGATTCAGAACATTCAAATTTTCCAACGGGCTAAGAATACTAGAGTAGCTATTTTTAGTAAGTCTTATTGGAGAAGCGGTTGAGCCCAAAATTTTTCCCAAAGCTTCAGAATAGTAAAATAAGCATTCTTGGTAGATTTCAGCTCAAGATCGCGTTTGGATTTCAAGATATTGAAGTTTCAAGTTTGTGAGGATTTATCCTCTGATTGTATTTCATGATAATGGATAATTGAGTCTGATTGGAAACATTTGTCTCAAAATTTTATGATTAGTTTCATCCATATGCTTTATTTCATGACAATTGATGATTGAGCATGATCGAAAACATTCGTTTGAAAATTTTACACAAAGCTTTGTCTAGATGCTTTATTTCATGATAATAGATCATTCACGTGATCCAAAACATTGGTTTTAAAATTTTACGCTTGGTTTCTTCTAGATGCTTTATTTCATGATATTGGATCATTCAGTGTGATCATAAACGTTTGTTTTAAAATTTTACACTCAGTTTTGTCTAGATGCTTTATTTCCTGATAACGGGTCATTGCCTGTGATCAGAAACATTTATTTTAAAATTTTATGTTTAGATGCACCTAGATACTTTATTTCGTGATAATGAAACATTGTGTGTGATCGAAAACATTTGTTTTAAGATTTTATGCTCAGTTTCACCTAGATGCTTTATTTCATGATAATGGGTCATTCAGCATGATTCGAAACAATTGTCTTATAATTTTATACTCAGTTTCATTTAGATACTTTATTTCATGGTAATAGATCATTGAGCATGATCATAAGCATTTGTTTTAAAATTTGACACTTAGTTTCATCTTGGTGCAGTAGGATCTAGAGGTGTAAGGGCAATCTTGCATCACCCAAAAATAATGTTGATTCAAAATTGATGTGTTTGTTTTCACTTCTTTGCAAGATTTGTGTTTTTGGATACCCATTTGCTTGAATAATGATTCAAAACCTTCAAAATTTGCAACGGGCTAAGAATACTTGAGTCGTTATTTTTAGTAAGTCTTATCGGAGAAGCGATTGAGCCCAAAATTATTCCCAAAGCTTTGGAATAGTAAAATAACCATTCTTGGCAGATTTCAGCTCAAGATCGCGTCTAGATTTCAAGATATTGAAGTTTCAAGTTTGTGAGGATTCATCCTCTCATTGTATTTCATGATAATGGATAATTGAGTGTGATCAGAAACATTTGTCTCAAAATTTTATGATCAATTTCGTCCATATGCTTTATTTCATGTCAATTGATGATTGAGTGTGATCGGAAACATTCGTTTGAAAAATATACACTCAACTTCATCTAATTGCTTTATTTCATGATAATGGATCATTCAACGTGATCGAAAATATTTGTTTTAAAATTTTATGCTCAGTTTCATCTAGATGCTTTATTTCATGATATTGGATCATTGAGTGTGATCAGAAACGTTTGTTTTAAAATTTTACACTCAGTTTCGTCTAGATGATTTATTTCCATATAACGGATCATTGCTCGTGATCTGAAACATTTGTTTTAAAATTTTACGCCTAGATGCACCTAGATGCTTTATTTTGTGATAATGAAACATTGTGTGTGATCATAAACATTTGTTTTAAGATTTTATGCTCGGTTTCACCTAGATGCTTTATTTGATGAGAATGGGTCATTTAACATGATTGGTAACAATTGTCTTAAAATTTTATGCTCAGTTTCATCTAGATGCTTTATTTCATGATGATAGATCATTGAGCATGACTGAAAGCATTTGTTTTAAGATTTGACGCTTAGTTTCATCTTGGTACAGGAGCATCCAAAGGTGTAAGGGCAATCTTGCATCACAAAAAAATAATGTTGATTCAAAATTGATGTGTTTATTTTCACTTCTTTTCAAGATTTGTATTTTTGGATACCCATTTGTTTGAATAATGATTTAGAGCCTTCAAAATTTCCAATGGGATAAGAATACTTGAGTTGCTATTTTTAGTAAGTCTTATCGGAGAAGCTATTGAGCGCAAAATTTTTCCCAAAGCTTCGAAATAGTAAAATAAGCATTCTTGGTAGATTTTAGCTCAAGATCCCATCTGGATTTCAAGATATTGAAGTTTCAAGTTTGTGAGGATTTATCCTCTGATTGTATTTCATGATAATGGATAATTGAGTGTGAGATTGGAAACATTTGTCTCAAAATTTTACGATCAGTTTCGTCCATATGCTTTATTTCATGACAATTAATGATTGAGCGTGATCAGAAACATTTGTTTGAAAATTTTACACTCAGCTTTGTCTAGATGCTTTATTTCATGATAATGGATCATTTAATGTGATTGAAAACATTTGTTTTAAAATTTTATGCTCGGTTTCATCTAGGTACTTTATTTCATGATATTAGATCATTTAGTGTGATTAGAAACGTTTGTTTTAAAATTTTACTCTTAGTTTCGTCTAGATGCTTTATTTCATGATAATGAAACATTTTGTGTGATCAGAAACATTTGTTTTAAAATTTTATGCTCGGTTTCACCTAGATGCTTTATTTCATAATAATGGGTCATTCAGCATGATTGGAAACAATTGTCTTAAAATTTTATGCTCAGTTTCGTCTAGATGTTTTATTTCATGATAATAGATAATTAAGCATGACCAGAAGCATTTGTTTTAAGATTTGATGCTAAGTTTCATCTTGGTGCAGGAGCATCCAGAGGTGTAAGGGCAATCTTGCATCACCCAAAAATAATGTTGATTTAAAATTGATGTGTTTGTTTTCACTTCTTATCAAGATTTGTGTTTTTGGATACCCATTTGCTTGAATAATGATTCAGAACCATCAAAATTTCCACTAGGCTAAGAATACTAGAGTCACTATTTTTAGTAAGTCTTATCAGAGAAGTGATTGAGCCCAAAATTTTCCCCAAAGCTTCAGTATACTAAAATAAGCATTCTTGGTAGATTTCAGCTCAAGATCGCATCTGGATTTCAAGATATTGAAGTTTCAAGTTTGTGAGGATTCATCCTCTGATTGTATTTCATGATAATGGATAATTGAGTGTGATCGGAAACATTTGTCTCAAAATTTTACGATCAGTTTCATCCCTATGCTTTATTTCATGACAATTGATGATTGAGCGTGATCAGAAACGTTCGTTTGAGAATTTTACATTCAGCTTCGTCTAGATGCTTTATTTCATGATAATGGATCATTCAACGGATTGAAAACATTGTTTTAAAATTTTACGCTCAGTTTGATCTAGATGTTTTGTTTCATGATATTGGATCATTCATTGTGATAAAAAATGTTTGTTTTAAAATTTTACACTCAGTTTCGTCTAGATGCTTTATTTCCTGATAATGGCTCATTGTCTGTGAACAGAAGCATTTGTTTCAAAATTTTACACTTAGACACACCTAGATGCTTTATTTCGTGATAATGAAACATTGTGTGTGATCAGAAACATTTGTTTTAAGATTTTATGCTCAGTTTCACCTAGATGCTTTATTTCATGATAATGGGTCATTCAACATGATTGGAAACAATTGTCTTAAAATTTTATGCTCAGTTTCATCTAGATGCTTTGTGTCATGATAATAGATCATTGAGCATGACCGGAAGCATTTGTTTTCAGATTTGATGCTTAGTTTCATCTTGGTGCAGGAGCATCTAGAGGTGTAAGGGCAATCTTGCATCACCCAAAAATAATGTTGATTCAAAATTGATGTTTTGTTTTCACTTATTTTCAAGATGTGTTGTTTTGGATACCCATTTACTTGAATAATGATTGAAAACCTTCAAAATTTCCAACGGGCTAAGAATACTAGAGTTGAGCCCAAAATTTTACCCAAAGCTTCGAAATAGTAAAATAAACATTCTTGCTAGATTTCAGCTCAAGATTGCGTCTGGATTTCAAGATATTGAACTTTCAAATTTGTGGGGATTTATCCTCTGATTGTATTTCATGATAATGTATAATTGAGTGTGATCGGAAACATTCGTCTCAAAATTTTACGATCAGTTTCATCCATATGCTTTATTTCATGATAATGGATCATTCAACGTGATCGAAAACATTTATTTTAAAATTTTATGCTCAGTTTCATCTAGATGCTTTATTTCATGATATTGGATCATTTAGTGTGATAAGAAATGTTTCTTTTAAAATTTTACACTCTGTTTCATCTAAATGCTTTATTTCCTGATAATGGATCATTGCGTGTGATCATAAACATTTGTTTTAAAATTTTACGCTTAGATGCACCTAGATGCTTTCTTTCATGATAATGAAACATTGTGTGTGATCGGAAACATTCGTTTTAAGATTTTATGCTCGGTTTCACCTAGATGCTTTATTTCATGATAATGGGTCATTCAACATGATTGGAAACAATTGTCTTAAAATTTTATGGTTAGTTTCGTCTAGATATTTTATTTCATGATAATAGATCATTGAGCATGACCGGAAGCATTTGTTTTAAGATTTGATGCTCAGTTTCATCTTGGTGCAGGAGCATCCAGAGGTGTAAGGGCAATCTTGCATCACCCAAAAATAATGTTGATTCAAAATTGATGTGTTTGTTTTCACTTCTTTTCAAGATTTGTGTTTTTGGATACCCATTTGCTTGAATAATGATTCAGAACCGTCAAAATTTTCAATGGGATAAGAATACTAGAGTCACTATTTTTAGTAAGTCTTATTGGAGAAGCGGTTGAGCCCAAATTTTTTTCCAAAGCTTTGGAATAGTAAAATAAGTATTCTTCGTAGATTTCAACTCAAAATCACGTCTGGATTTCAAGATATTGAAGTTTCAAGTTGGGGAGGATTCATCCTCTGATTGTATTTCATGATAATCGATAATTGAGTGTGATTGGAAACATTTGTATCAAAATTTTATGATCAATTTCGTATATATGCTTTATTTCATGACAATTGATGATTAAGCGTGATCGGAAACATTCGTTTAAAAATTTTACACTCAGCGTCATCTAGAGGCTTTATTTCATGATAATGGATCATTCAACGTGATCGAAAACATTTGTTTTAAAATATTACGCTCGGTTTCATCTAGATGCTTTATTTCATGCTATTAGATCATTCAATGTGATTAGAAATGTTTGTTTTAAAATTTTACACTTAGTTTCATGTAGATGCTTTATTTCCTAATAATGGATCATTGCGTGTGATCAGAAACATTTGTTTTAAAATTTAACACTTAGATTTGCCTAGATGCTTTATTTCGTGATAATGAAAGATTGTGTGTGATCGGAAACATTTGTTTTAAGATTTTACACTCGGTTTCACTTAGATGCTTTATATCATGATAATGGGTCATTCAGCATGATTAGAAATAATTGTCTTAAAATTTTATGCTCAGTTTCATCTAGATACTTTATTTCGTGATAATAGATAATTTAGCATGATCGAAAGCATTTGTTTTAAGATTTGATGCTTAGTTTCATCTTGGTGCAGGAGCATCCAGAGGTGTAAGAGAAATCTTGCATCACCTAAAAATAATGTTGATTCAAAATTGATGTGTTTGTTTTCACTTCTTTTCAAGATTTATTGTTTTGGATACCCATTTGCTTGAATAATGATTCAGAACATTCAAATTTTTGAATGGGCTAAGAATACTAAAGTCACTATTTTTAGTAAGTCTTATCGGAGAAGTGGTTGAGCCCAAAAATTTCCCCAAAGCTTCGAAATAGTAAAATAAGCATTCTTGGTTGATTTCAGCTCAAGATCGCGTCTGAATTTCAAGATAATGAAGTTTCAAGTTTGTGAGGATTTATCCTCTGATTGTATTTTATGATAATGGATAATTAAGTGTGATCGCAAACATTTGTCTTGAAATTTTACGATCAGTTTCATCCATATGCTTTATTTCATGACGATTGATGATTGAGTGTGATCGGAAACATTCATTTGAAAATTTTACACTCAGCTTCGTCTAGATGCTTTATTTCATGATAATGGATCATTCAACGTGATCAAAAACATTTATTTTAAAATTTTACGCTCGGTTTCATCTAGATGCTTTATTTTATGATATTAAATGATTCAATGTGATCAGAAACGTTTGTTTTAAAATTTTACACTCAGTTTCGTTTAGATGCTTTATTTCCTGATAACGGATCATTTCGTGTGATCAGAAACATTTATTTTAAAATTTTATGCTTAGATGCACCTAGATGCTTTATTTCGTGATAATGAAACATTGTGTGTGATCGGAAACATTTGTTTTAAGATTTTATGCTTGGTTTCACCTAGATGCTTTATTTCATTATACTGGGTCATTCAGCATGATTGGAAACAATTGTCTTAAAATTTTATGCTCAGTTTCATCTAGCTATTTTATTTCATGATAATAGATCATTGAGCATGACCGGAAGCATTTGTTCAAAGATTTGTCTCTTAGTTTCATCTTGGTGCAGGAGCATCCAGAGGTGTAAGGGCAATCTTGCATCACCCAAAAATAATGTTGATTCAAAATTGATGTGTTTGTTTTCACCTCTTTTCAAGATTTGTGTTTTTGGATACCCATTTGCTTGAATAATGATTCAAAACATTCAAATTTTCCAACGGGCTAAGAATACTAGAGTCGCTATTTTTAGTAAGTCTTATTGGAGAAGCGGTTGAGCACAAAATTTTCCCCAAAGCTTCATAATAGTAAAATAAGCATTCTTGGTAGATTTCAACTCAAGATCGCGTCTGGATTTCAAGATATTGAAGTTTCAAGTTTGTGAGGATTTATCCTCTGATTGTATTTCATGATAATGGATAATTGAGTGTGATCGGAAACATTTGTCTCAAAAGTTTACGATCAGTTTCGTCCATATGCTTTATTTCATGACAATTGATGATTGAGCGTGATCAGAAACATTCGTTTGAAAATTTTACACTAAGCTTTATCTAGATGCTTTATTTCATGATAATGGATCATTCAACGTGATCGAAAATATTTGTTTTAAAATTTTACGCTTGGTTTCATCTAGATGCTTTATTTCATGATATTGGATCATTTAGTGTGATCATAAACATTTGTTTTAAAATTTTATACTTAGTTTCGTCTAGATGCTTTATTTCCTAATAACGGGTCATTGCATGTGATCAGAAACATTTATTTTAAAATTTTATTTTTAGATGCGCCTAGATACTTTATTTCATAATAATGAAACATTGTGTGAGATCAGAAACATTTTTTTTCTAATTTTATGCTCGGTTTCACATAGATGGTTTATTTCATGATAATGGGTCATTCAACATGATTGGAAACAATTGTCTTAAAATTTTATGCTCAGTTTAGTCTTCATACTTTATTTCATGATAATAGATCATTGAGCATGACTGAAAGCATTTGTTTTAAAACTTGACACTTAGTTTCATCTTGGTGCAGGAGCATCTAGAGGTGTAAGGGCAATCTTACATCACCCAAAAATAATGTTGATTCAAAATTTATGTGTTTGTTTTCACTTCTTTTCAAGATTTGTGTTTTTGGATACCCATTTGCTTGAATAATGATTCAAAAGCTTCAAAATTTGCAACGGGCTAAGAATATTAGAGTCGCTATTTTTAATAAGTCTTATCGGAGAAGCGATTGAGCCCAAAATTTTTCCCAAAGCTTCGAAATAGTAAAAAAGGTATTCTTGGTAGATTTCAGCTCAAGATCGCGTCTAGATTTCAAGATATTGAAGTTTCAAGTTTGTGAGGATTCATCTTCTGATTGTATTTCATGATAATGGATAATTGAGTGTGATCAAAAACATTTGTCTCAAAATTTTATAATCAATTTCATCCATATGCTTTATTTCTTGACAATTGATGATTGAGCATGATCAGAAACATTCGTTTGAAAATTTTACACTTAGCTTCGTCTAGATGCTTTATTTCATGATAATGGATCATTCAACGTGATCAAAAATATTTGTTTTAAAATTTTACGCTCAGTTTTATCTAGATGCTTTATTTCATGATATTGGATCACTCAGTGTGATCAGAAACATTTGTTTTAAAATTTTACACTCAGTTTCGTCTAGATGCTTTATTTCTTGATAATGGATCATTGCGCATGATCTGAAACATTTGTTTTAAAATTTTATGCCTAGATGCGTCTAGATGCTTTATTTCGTGATAATGAAACATTGTGTGTGATCGGAAACATTTGTTTTAAGATTTTATACTTGGTTTCACCTAGATGCTTTATTTGATGAGAATGGGTCATTTAGCATGATTGAAAACAATTGTCTTAAAATTTTATGCTCAGTTTTGTCTAGATGCTTTATTTCATGATAATAGATCATTGACCATGACCAGAAGTATTTGTTTTAAGATTTGACGCTTAGTTTCATCTTGGTGCAGGAGCATCCAAAGGTGTAAGGGTAATCTTGCATCACAAAAAATAATGTTGATTCAAAATTGATGTATTTGTTTTCACTTCTTTTCAAGATTTGTGTTTTTGGATACCCATTTGCTTGAATAATGATTCAGAGCCTTAAAAATTTCCAACGGGCTAAGAATACTAGAGTTACTATTTTTAGTAAGCCTTATCGGAGAAGCGATTGAGCCCAAAATTTTCCCCAAAGCTTCAGAATAGTAAAATAAGCATTCTTGGTAGATTTCAGCTCAAGATCGCGTTTAGATTTAAAGATATTGAAGTTTCAAGTTTGTGAGGATTTATCCTCTGATTGTATTTCATGATAATGGATAATTGAGTGTGATCAGAAAGATTTGTCTCAAAACTTTACGATCAGTTTCGTCCATATGCTTTATTTCATGACAATTGATGATTGAGCGTGATCAGAAACATTTGTTTGAAAATTTTACACTCAGCTTTGTCTAGATGCTTTATTACATGAAAATGGATCATTCAACGTGATTGCAAACATTTGTTTTAAAATTTTACGCTCGGCTTCATCTAGGTGCTTTATTTCATGATCTTGGATCATTCAGTGTGATAAGAAACGTTTGTTTTAAAATTTTACTCTCAGTTTCGTGTAGATGATTTATTTCATGATAATAAAACATTGTGTGTGATCAGAAACATTTGTTTTAAGATTTTATGTTTGGTTTCACCTAGATGCTTTATTTCATGATAATAGGTCATTCAGCACAATTGGAAACAATTGTCTTAAAATTTTATGCTCAGTTTCATCTAAATGTTTTATTTCATGATAATAGATCATTGAGCATGACTAGAAGCATTTGTTTTAAGATTTGATGCTAAGTTTCATCTTGCATCACCCAAAAATAATGTTGATTTAAAATTGATGTGTTTGTTTTCACTTCTTTTCATGATTTCTATTTTTCGATACCCATTTGCTTGAATAATAATTCAGAACCGTCATAATTTCCACTGGGCTAAGAATACTAGAGTCGCTATTTTAAGTAAGTCTTATCGGAGAAGCGGTTGAGCCCAAAATTTCCCCAAAGCTTCGGAATAGTAAAATAAGCATTCTTGGTAGATTTCAGCTCAAGATCGTGTTTGGATTTCAAGATATTAAAGTTTCAAGTTTGTGAGGATTCATCCTCTGATTGTATTTCATGATAATGGATAATTGAGTGTGATTGGAAACATTTGTCTTGAAATTTTATGATCAGTTTCATCCATATGCTTTATTTCATGACAATTGATGATTGAACGTGATCGGAAACATTCGTTTGAAAATTTTACACTCAGCTTCGTCCAAATGCTTTTTCATGATAATGGATCATTCAACGTGATTGAAAACATTTGTTTTAAAATTTTGTGCTCGGTTTGATCTAGATGCTTTGTTTCATGATATTGGATCATTCATTGTGATCAGAAATGTTTGTTTTAAAATTTTGCACTCAGTTTCGTCTAGATGCTTTATTTCCTGATAATGGCTCATTGCCTGTGATCAGAAACATTTTTTTTAAAATTTTATGCTTAGACACACCTAGATGCTTTATTTCATGATAATGAAACATTGTGTGTGATCAGAAACATTTGTTTTAAGATTTTATGCTCAGTTTCACCTAGATGCTTTATTTCATGATAATGGGTCATTCAACATGATTGGAAACAATTGTCTTAAAATTTTATGCTCAGTTTCGTCTAGATGCTTTGTGTCATGATAATAGATCATTGAGCATGATCAGAAGCATTTGTTTTCAGATTTGATGCTTAGTTTCATCTAGGTGCAGGAGCATCCAGAGGTGTAAGGGCAATCTTGCATCACCCAAAAATAATGTTGATTCAAAATTGATGTTTTGTTTTCACTTATTTTCAAGATTTGTTGTTTGGGATACTCATTTACTTGAATAATGATTCAGAACCTTCCAAATTTCCAACAGGCGAAGAATACTAGAGTCGTTATTTTTAGTAAGTCTTATCGGAGAAGGAGTTGAGCCCAAAATTTTACCCAAAGCTTCGAAATAGTAAAATAAACATTCTTGCTAGATTTCAGCTCAAGATCGCGTTTGGATTTCAAAATATTGAACTTTTAAATTTGTGAGGATTTATCCTCTGATTGTATTTCATGATAACGTATAATTGAGTGTGATCGGAAACATTCGTCTTGAAATTTTACGATCAGTTTCATCCATATGCTTTATTTCATGATAATGGATCATTCAACATGATCAAAAACATTTGTTTTAAAATTTTACGCTCGGTTTCATCTAGACGCTTTATTTCATGATATTGGATCATTTAGTGTGATCAGAAATGTTTGTTTTAAAATTTTACACTCTGTTTCATCTAGATGCTTTATTTCCTGATAATGGATCATTGCGTGTGATCATAAACATTTGTTTTAAAATTTTACGCTTAGATGCGCCTAGATGCTTTCTTTCACGATAATGAAACATTGTGTGTGATCGGAAACATTTGTTTTAAGATTTTATGCTCGGTTTCACCTAGATGCTTTATTTCATGATAATGGGTCATTCAACATGATTGGAAATAATTGTCTTAAAATTTTATGCTCAGTTTCGTCTAGATACTTTATTTCATGATAATAGATCATTGAGCATGACCGGAAGCATTTGTTTTAAGATTTGACGCTCAGTTTCATCTTGGTGCAGGAGCATCCAGAGGTGTAAGGGCAATCTTGCATCACCCAAAAATAATGTTGATTCAAAATTGATGTGTTTGTTTTCACTTCTTTTCAAGATTTGTGTTTTTGGATACCCATTTGCTTGAATAATGATTCAGAACCGTCAAAATTTTTAATGGGCTAAGAATACTAGAGTCGCTATTTTTAGTAAGTCTTATTGGAGAAGCAGTTGAGCCCAAAATTTTCCCCAAAGCTTTAGAATAGTAAAATAAGCATTCTTTGTAGATTTCAGCTCAAGATCGCATCTAAATTTCAAGATATTGAAGTTTCAAGTTTGCGAGGATTCATGCTCTGATTGTATTTCATGATAGTAGATAATTGAGTGTGATCGAAAATATTTGTCTCAAAATTTTATGATCAGTTTCGTCCATATGCTTTATTTCATGAGAATTGATGATTGAGCGTGATTGGAAACATTTGTTTAAAAATTTTACACTCAGCTTTGTCTAGATGCTTTATTTCATGATAATAGATCATTCAACGTGATCAAAAATATTTGCTTTAAAATTTTACTCTCAGTTTCATCTAGGTGTTTTATTTCATGATATTGGATCATTCAGTGTGATCAGAAACGTTTGTTTTAAAATTTTACACTTAGTTTCATCTATATGCTTTATTTCCTAATAATGGATCATTGCGTGTGATCAGAATCATTTGTTTTAAAATTTTATGCTTAGATGCGCCTAGATGCTTTATTTCGTGATAATGAAACATTATGTGTGATCAGAAACATTTGTTTTAAGATTTTATGCTCGGTTTCACTTAGATGTGTTATTTCATGATAATGGGTCATTCAACATGATTGGAAACAATTGTCTTAAAATTTTATGCTCAGTTTTGTCTAGATGCTTTATTTCATGATAATAGATCATTGAGCATGACCGGAAGCATTTGTTTTAAGATTTGACGTTTAGTTTCATCTCGGTCCAGGAGCATCCAGAGGTGTAAGGGCAATCTTGCATCACCCAAAAATAATGTTTATTCAAAATCGATGTGTTTGTTTTCACTTCTTTTCAAGATTTGCATTTTTGTATACCCATTTGATTGAATAATGATTCAGAACCTTCAAAATTTCTAACTGACTAAGAATACTAGAGTCACTATTTTTGTTAATTCTTATCGGAGAAGCCGTTGAGCCTAAAATTTTTCCCAAAGCTTCAGAATAGTAAAATAAGCATTCTTGGTAGATTTCAGCTCAAGATCATGTCTGGACTTCAAGATATTGAAGTTTCAAGTTTGTGAGGATTCATCCTTTGATTGTATTTCATGATAATGGATAATTGAGTGTGATCGGACACATTTGTCTTGAACTTTTATGATCAGTTTCGTTCATATGCTTTATTTCATGACAATTGATGATTGAGCATGATCGGAAACATTCATTTGAAAATTTTACACTCAGCTTCTTCTAGATGCTTTATTTCATGATAATGGATCATTCAACGTGATCAAAAACATTTGTTTTCAAATTTTACGCTCGGTTTCATCTAGATGCTTTATTTCATGATATTGGATCATTCATTGTGATAAAGAATGTTTGTTTTAAAATTTTACACTTAGTTTCGTCTAGATACTTTATTTCCTGATAACGGATCATTGCATGTGATAAAAAACATTTGTTTTAAAATTTTCCTCTTAGATGTGCCTAGATACTTTATTTCATGATAATAGGTCATTGAGCATGACCGGAAGCAGTTGAGCCCAAAATTTTCCCCAAAGCTTTGGAATAGTAAAATAAGCATTCTTGGTAGATTTCAGCTCAAGATCACGTATGGATAATTGATTGTATTTCATGATAATGGATAATTGAGTGTGATCGGAAACATTTGTCTTGAAATTTTACTATCAATTTCGTCCATATGCTTTATTTCATGACAATTGATGATTGAGCGTGATCGGAAACATTCGTTTGAAAA
Source organism: Cunninghamia lanceolata (assembly GCA_027924645.1). NCBI lineage: Eukaryota > Viridiplantae > Streptophyta > Pinopsida > Cupressales > Cupressaceae > Cunninghamia > Cunninghamia lanceolata. The sequence continues at coordinate 1,287,096 of BSBN01001197.1, read as the reverse complement.
CTTTACACTCAGCTTCGTCTAGATGCTTTATTTCATGATAATGGATCATTCAATGTGATTGAAAACATTTGTTTTAAAATTTTACGTTGGGTTTCATCTAGATGCTTTATTTCATGATATTGGATCATTCAGTGTGATCATAAATGTTTGTTTTAAAATTTTACACTTAGTTTCATCTAGATGATTTATTTCCTGATAACGAATCATTGCGTGTGATCAAAAACATTTGTTTTAAAATTTTGTGCTTAGATGCACCTAGATGCTTTATTTCTTGATAATGAAATATTGTGTGTGATCGAAAACATTTGCCTTCAAATTTTATGCTTAATTCCATCTAGATGCTTTATTTCATGATAATAGATCATTGAGCATGACCGGAAGCATTTGTTTTAAGATTTGACGCTTAGTTTCATCTTAGTACAAGAGCATCCAGAGGTGTAAGTGCAATCTTGCATCACCCAAAAATAATGTTGATTCAAAATTGATGTGTTTGTTTTCACTTCTTTTCAAGATTTGTGTTTTTGGGTACCCATTTGCTTGAATAATGATTCAGAACCTTCAAAATTTCCAACGGGCTAAGAATACTAGAGTCTCTATTTTTAGTAAGTCTTATCGAAGAAGCGGTTGAGCTCAAAATTTTTCCCAAAGCTTCAGAATAGTAAAATAAGTATTCTTGGTAGATTTCAGCTCAAGATTGCATCTGGATTTCAAGATAATGAAGTTTCAAGTTTGTGAGGATTCATCCTCTGATTATATTTCATGATAATCGATAATTGAGTGTGATCAGAAACATTTTATCTTGAAATTTTACGATCAGTTTCGTCCATATGCTTTATTTCATGACAATTGATGATTGAGCGTGATCGAAAACATTCATTTGAAATTTTACACTCAGCTTCGTCTAGATGCTTTATTTCAAGATAATGGATCATTCAACGTGATCGAAAACATTTGTTTTAAAATTTTACGGTCGGTTTCATCTATAGATGCTTTATTTCATGATATTGGATCATTCAGTGTGATCAACAATGTTTGTTTTAAAATTTTACACTCAGTTTCATCTAGATGCTTTATTTCCTGATAACGGATCATTGTGTGTGATCAAAAACATTTGTTTTAAAATTTTACGTTTAAATGCGCCTAGATGCTTTATTTCGTGATAATGAAACATTGTGTGTGATCATAAACATTTGTTTTAAGATTTTATGCTCAGTTTCACCTAGATGCTTTATTTCATGATAATGGGTCATTCAACATGATTGGAAACAATTGTGTTAAAATTTTATGCTCAGTTTCGTCTAGATGCTTTATTTCATGATAATAGATCATTGAGCATGACCAGAAGATTTTGTTTTAAGATTTGACGCTTAATTTCATCTTGGTGTAGGAGCATCCAGAGGTGTAAGGGCAATCTTGCATCACCCAAAAATAATGTTGATTCAAAATTGATGTGTTTGTTTTCACTTCTTTTCAAATTTCCATTTTTGGATACCTATTTGCTTGAATAATGATTTAGAACCTTCAAAATTTCAAGGGGCTAAGAATACTAGAGTCGCTATTTTTAGTTAGTCTTAACAGAGAAGCGGTTGAGCCCAAAATTTTTCCCAAAGCTTCGGAATAGTAAAATAAACATTCTTGGTAGATTTCAGCTCAAGATCACGTTTGAACTTCAAGATATTGAAGTTCAATGTTTGTGAGGATTCATCCTCTGATTATATTTCATGATAATAGATAATTGATTGTGATCGGAAACATTTGTCTTGAAATTTTACGATCAGCTTCGTCCATATGCTTTATTTCATGACAATTGATGATTGAGCATGATCGGAAACATTCATTTGAAAATTTTACACTCAGCTTCGTCTCGATTCTTTATTTCATGATAATGGATCATTCAACGTGATCAAAAATATTTGTTTTAAAATTTTACGCTCGGTTTCATCTAGATGCTTTATTTCATGATATTGGATCATTTAGTGTGATCAGAAACGTCTGTTTTAAAATTTTACACATTCAGTTTCGTCTAGATACTTTATTTCCTAATAACGGATCATTGCGTGTGATCAGAAACATTTGTTTTAAAATTTTAAGCTTAGATGCACCTAGATGCTTTATTTCATGATAATGAAACATTATGTGTGATCGGAAACATTTGTTTTAAAATTTTATGCTCGGTTTTACCTAGATGCTTTATTTCATGATAATAGGTCATTCAACATGATTGGAAACAATTGTCTTAAAATTTTATTCTCAATTTCATCTAGATGCTTTATTTGATGATAATAGATCATTGAGCATGACCGGAAGCATTTGTTTTAAGATTTGACGCTTAGTTTCATCTTGGTGCTGGAGCATCCATAGGTGTAAGGGCAATCTTGCATGACCCAAAAATAATGTTGATTCAAAATTGATGTGTTTGTTTTCACTTCTTTTCAAAATTTGTGTTTTTGGATACCCATTTGCTTGAATAATGATTCAGAACATTCAAAATTTCAAACGGGTTAAGAATACTAGAGTCGATATTTTTAGTATTTCTTATCGGAGAAGCAGTTGAGCCCAAAATTTTCTCCAAAGCTTCAGAATAGTAAAATAAGCATTCTTGGTAGATTTTAGCTCAAGATCGCGTCTGGATTTCAATATATTGAAGTTTCAAATTTGTGAGGATTCATCCTCTGATTGTATTTCATGATAATAGATAATTGAGTGTGATCGGAAACATTTGTCTTGAAATTTTACGATCAGTTTTGTCCATATTCTTTATTTCATGACAATTGATGATTGAGCGCAATCAAAAACATTCATTTAAAAATTTTACATTCAGCTTCGTCTAGATGTTTTATTTCATGATAATGGATCATTCAACGTGATCGAAAACATTTATTTTAAAATTTTATGCTTGGTTTCATCTAGATGTTTTATTTCATGATATTGGATCATTCAGTGTCATAAGAAACATTTGTTTTAAAATTTTACTCAGTTTCGTCTAGATGCTTTATTTCTTGATAACGAATCATTATGTGTGATCAGAAACATTTGTTTTAAAATTTTACACTTAGATGCACCTAGATACTTTATTTCATGATAATGAAACATTGTGTGTGATCGAAAACATTTGTTTTAAGATTTTATGCTCAATTTCACCTAGATGCTTTATTTCATAATAATGGGTCATTCAGCATGATTGGAAACATTTGTCTTAAAATTTTATTCTTAGTTTTGTCTAGATGCTTTATTTCATGCTAATAGATCATTGAGCATGACCAGAAACATTTGTTTTAAGATTTGATGCTTAGTTTCATCTTGTGCATGAGCATTCAGAGGTGTAAGGGCAATCTTGCATCACTCAAAAATAATGTTGATTCAAAATTGATGTGTTTGTTTTCACCTCTTTTCAAGATTTGTGTTTTTGGATACCCATTTGCTTGAATAATAATTCAGAACCTTCAAAATCTCCAACAGGCTAAGAATCCTAGAGTTGCTATTTTTAGTAATTTTATTAGAGAAGTGGTTGAGCCCAAAATTTTCCCCAAAGCTTCGGAATAGTAAAATAAGCATTCTTGGTAGATTTCAGCTCAATATCGTGTCTGGATTTCAAGATATTGAAGTTTTAAGTTTGTGAGGATTCATCCTCTGATTGTATTTCATGATAATGGATAATTGAGTGTGATCAGAGACATTTGTCTTGATATTTTATGATCAGTTTCGTCCATATGCTTTATTTCATCACAATTGATGATTGGGCGTGATGTAGATGCTTTATTTCATGATAATGGATCATTTAACAAGATCCAAATCATTTGTTTCAAAATTTTATGCTCGGTTTCATCTAGATGCTTTATTTCATGATATTGGATCATTTAACAAGATCCAAATCATTTGTTTCAAAATTTTATGCTCGGTTTCATCTAGATGCTTTATTTCATGATATTGGATCATTTAGTGTGATTAAAAACGTTTGTTTTAAAATTTTACACTCGTTTCGTCTAGATGCTTTATTTCCTCATAACAGATCATTGTGTGTAATCAGAAACATTTGTTTTAAAATTTTACTCTTAGATGCACCTAGATGCTTTATTTCGTGATAATGAAACATTGCGTGTGTTCAGAAATATTTATTATAAGATTTTATGCTCGGTTTCACCTAGATGCTTTATTTCATGATAATGGGTCATTCAGCTTGATTGAAAACAATTGTCTTAAAATTTTATGTTCAATTTCGTCTAGATGCTTTATTTTATGATAATAGATCATTGAGCATAACCGGAAGCATTTGTTTTAAGATTTGACGCTTAGTTTCATCTTGGTACAGGAGCATCCAGAGGTGTAAGGGCAATCTTGCATCACCCAAAAATAATGTTGATTCAAAATTGATGTGTTTGTTTTCACTTCTTTTGAGGCTTTGTGTTTTTGCATACCCATTTGCTTGAATAATGATTCAGAACCTTTAAAATTTCCAATGGGCTAAGAATATTAGTCGCGATTTTTAGTAAGTCTTATCGGAGAAGCGGTTGAGCCCAAAATTTTCCCCAAAGCTTCGGAATAGTAAAATAAGCATTCTTGGTAGATTTCAACTCAAGATCGCATCTGGATTTCAAGATATTGAAGTTTCAAGTTTGTGAGGATTCATCCTCTGATTGTATTTTATGATAATTGATAATTGAGTGTGATCGGAAACATTTGTCTTGAAATATTATGATCAATTTCATCCATATGCTTTATTACATGACAATTGATGATTGAGTGTGATCGGAAACATTCGTTTGAAAATTTTACACTCAGCTTCGTCTAGATGCTTTATTTCATGATAATGGATCATTCAACGTGATCGAAAACATTTGTTTTAAAATTTTACGCTCGGTTTCATCTAGATGCTTTTTTTCATGATATTGGATCATTCAGTGTGATCAGAAATGTTTGTTTTAAAATTTTACACTCAGTTTCATCTAGATGCTTTATTTCCTGATAACAGATCATTGCGTATGATCAGAAACATTTGTTTTAAAATTTTACATTTAGATGCACCTATATGCTTTATTTCGTGATAATGAAATATTGTGTGTGATTGGAAACATTTGTTTTAAGATTTTATGCTTGGTTTCACCTAGATGCATTATTTCATGATAATGGGTCATTCAACATGATTGGAAACAATTGTCTTAAAATTTTATGCTCAGTTTCATCTAGTTGCTTTATTTCATGATAATAGATCATTAAGCATGACCGGAAGCATTTGTTTTAAGTTTTGACGCTTAGTTTCATCTTGGTACAGGAGCATCCAGAGGTGTAAGGGCAGAGCAATCTTGCATCACCCAAAAATAATGTTGATTCAAAATTGATGTGTTTGTTTTCACTTCTTTTCAAGATTTGTGTTTTTGGATACCCATTTTCTTGCATAATGATTCAGAACCCTCAAAATTTCCATCGGGCATAGAATACTAGAGTCGCTATTTTTAGTAAGTCTGATCGGAGAAGCGATTGAGCCCAAAATTTTCCCCAAAGCTTCGGAATAGTAAAATGAGCATTCTTGGTAGATTTCAGCTCAAGATCACTTCTAGATTTCAAGATATCAAAGTTTCAAGTTTGTGGGGATTCATCCTCTGACTGTATTTCATTATAATGGATAATTGAGTGTGATCAGAAATATTTGTTTTGAAATTTTACGATCAGTTTCGTCCATATGCTTTATTTCATGACAATTGATGACTGAGCGTGATCGGAAACAATCGTTTGAAAATTTTACACTACGCTTTGTCTAGATGCTTTATTTCATGATAATGGATCATTCAATGTGATCGAAAATATTTGTTTTAAAATTTTACACTTGGTTTCATCCAAATGCTTTATTTCATAGTATTGGATCATTCAGTGTGATCAGAAACGTTTGTTTTAAAATTTTACACTCAGTTTCATCTAGATGCTTTATTTCCTGATAACTGATCATTGCGTGTAATCAAAATTTTTTAAAAAAAAATTTAGGGTTAGATGCGCCTAGATGCTTTATTTCGTGATAATGAAATAGTGTGTGATCGGAAACATTTGTTTTAAGATTTTATGCTCGATTTCACCTAGATGCTTTATTTCATGATAATGGGTCATTCAACATGATTGGAAACAATTGTCTTAAAATTTTATGCTTAGTTTTGTCTAGATGCTTTATTTCATGCTAATAGATCATTGAGCATGACCGGGAGCATTTGTTTTAAGATTTGACGCTTAGTTTCATCTTGGTGTAGGAGCATCCAGAGGTGTAAGGGCACTCTTGCATCACCCAAAAATAATGTTGATTCAAAATTGATGTCTTTGTTTTTAGTTCTTTTCAAGATTTGTGTTTTTGGATACCCATTTGCTTGAATAATAATTCAGAACCTTCAAAATTTTCAACGAGCTAAGAATACAAGAGTCGAGATTTTTAGTAAGTCTTATTGGAGAAGCTGTTGAGCCCTAAATTTTCCCCAAAGCTTCGGCATAGTAAAATAAGCATGCTTGGTAGATTTCAGCTCAAGATTGCGTCTGGATTTTAAGATATTGAAGTTTCAAGTTTGTGAGGATTCATCCTCTCATTGTATTTCATGATAATGGATAATTGAGTGTGATCGAAAATATTTGTCTTGAAATTTTATGATCAGTTTCATCCATATGCTTTATTTCATGACAATTGATGATTGAGTGTGATCGGAAACATTCATTTGAGAATTTTACAGTCAGCTTCGTCTAGATGCTTCATTTCATGATAATGGATCATTCAACGTGATCGAAAATATTTGTTTTAAAATTTTACGCTCAGTTTCATCTAGATGCTTTATTTCAAGATATTGGATCATTCAGTGTGATCAGAAACGTTTGTTTTAAAATTTTACACTCAGTTTCGTCTAGATGCTTTATTTCTTGATAACGGATCATTGCATGTGATCAGAAACATTTGTTTTAAAATTTTACGCTTAGATGGGTCTAGATGCTTTATTTCATCATATTGAAACATTGTGTGTGATTGGAAACATTTGTTTTAAGATTTTATGCTCAGTTTCACCTAGATGCTTTATTTCATAATAATGGGTCATTCAACATGATTGGAAACAATTGTCATAAAATTTTATGCTCAGTTTCGTCTAGATGCTTTATTTCATTATAATAGATCATTAAGCATGACTGGAAGCATTTGTTCTAAAATTTGATACTTAGTTTCATCTTGGTGCAGGAGCATCCAGAGGTGTAAGGGCAATCTTGCATCACCCAAAAATAATGTTGATTCAAAATTGATGTGTTTGTTTTCACTTCTTTTCAAGATTTATGTTTTTGGATACTCATTTGCTTGAATAATGATTTAGAACCTTCAAAATTTCCAATGGGCTAAGAATACTAGAGTCGCTATTTTTAGTAAGTCTTATCTAAGAAGCATTTGAGCCCAAAATTTTCCCCAAAAATTCAGAATAGTAAAATAATCATTCTTGGAAAATGGAAAATTTCAACTCAAGACCGCTCTGGATTTCAAGATATTGAAGTTTCAAGTTAGTGAGGATTCATCCTTTGATTGTATTTCATGATAATAGATAATTGAGTGTGATCGGAAACGTTTGTCTTGAAATTTTACGATCAGTTTCGTCCATATACTTTATTTCATAACAATTGATGATTGAGCGTGATCAGAAACATTCGTTTAAAAATTTTCCACTCAGCTTCGTCTAGATGCTTTATTTCATGATAATGGATCATTCAACGTGATCGAAAAAATTTGTTTTAAAATTTTACTCTCAGTTTCATCTAGATGCTTTATTTCATGATATTGGATGATTTAGTGTGATCAGAAACGTTTGTTTTAAAATTTTACACTCAGTTTTATCTAGATGCTTTATTTTCCTGATAATGGATCATTGTGTGTGATCAGAAACATTTGTTTTAACATTTTATGCTTAGATGGGCCTAGATGCTTTATTTCGTGATAATGAAACATTGTGTGTGATCACAAACATTATTTTTAAGATTTATGCTCAGTTTCACCTAGATGCTTTATTTCATAATAATGGGTCATTCGGCATGATTGGAAACACTTGTCTTAAAATTTTATTCCCAGTTTCGTCTAGATGCTTTATTTCATGATAATAGATCATTGAGCATGATCGGAAGCATTTGTTCTAAAATTTAATGCTTAGTTTCATCTTGGTGCAGGAGCATCCGGACGTGTAAGGGCAATCTTGCATCACCCAAAAATAATGTTGATTCAAAATTGATGTGTTTGTTTTCAATTCTTTTCAAGATTTTTATTTTTGGATACTCATTTACTTGAATAGATAATTGAGTGTGATCAAAAATATTTGTCTTGAAATTTTACGATCAGTTTCGTCCATATGCTTTATTTCATGACAATTGATGATTGAACGTGATCAGAAACATTCGTTTGAAAATTTTACATTTAGCGTTGTCTAGATACTTTATTTCATGATAATGGATCATTCAACGTGATCGAAAACATTTGTTTTAAAATTTTACTCTCGGTTTCATCTAGATGCTTTATTTCATGATATTGGATCATTCAGTGTGATCAAAACGTTTGTTTTAAAATTTTACACTCAGTTTTGTCTAGATGCTTTATTTCCTTGATAATGGATCATTGCGTGTGATCAGAAACATTTGTTTTAAAATTTTACGCTTAGATGGGCCTAAATACTTTATTTCGTGATAATGAAACATTGTGTGTGATCAGAAACATTTGTTTTAAGATTTTATGCTCGGTTTCACCTAGATGCTTTATTTCATAATAATGGGTCATTCAGCATGATTGGAAACAATTGTCTTAAAATTTTATGCTCAGTTTCGTATAGATACTTTATTTTATGATAATAGATCATTGAGCATGACTGGAAGCATTTGTTTTAAAATTTGATGCTTAGTTTCATCTTGGTGCAGGAGCATCCAGAGGTGTAAGGGCAATCTTGCATCACCCAAAAATAATGTTGATTCAAAATTGATGTGTTTGTTTTCACTTCTTTTCAAGATTTGTATTTTTGGATACTCATTTGCTTGAATAATGATTCAGAACCTTCAAAATTTCAACCGGGCTAAGAATACTAGAGTCGCTATTTTTAGTAAGTTTTATAGGAGAAGCATTTGAGCCCAAAATTTTTCCCAAAGCTTCGGAATAGAAAAATAAGCATTCTTGGTAGATTTTAGCTCAAGATCGCTTCTGGATTTCAAGATATTTCATGATAATAGATAATTGAGTGTGATCGGAAACATTTTCCTTGAAATTTTACTATTAGTTTCATCCATATGCTTTATTTCATGACAATTGATGATTGAGCGTGATCGGAAACATTTGTTTTAAAATTATACACTCAGCTTCGTCTAGATGCTTTATTTCATGATAATGGATCATTCAACGTGATCGAAAATATTTGTTTTAAAATTTTACACTCAATTTCATCTATAGATGCTTTATTTCATGATATTGGATCATTTAGTGTGATCAGAAACGTTTGTTTTAAAATTTTACACCCAGTTTCGTCTAGATAATTTATTTCCTGATAACGGATCATTTTATGTGATCAGAAACATTTGTTTTAAAATTTTATGCTTACATGCGCCTAGATGCTTTATTTCGTGATAACAAAACATTGTGTGTGATCTGAAACATTTGTTTTAAGATTTTATGCCCGGTTTCACTTAGATGCTTTATTTCATAATAATGGGTCATTCAGCATGATTGGAAACAATTGTCTTAAAATTTTATGCTCAGTTTTGTCTAGATGTTTTATTTCATGATAATAGATAATTGAGCATGACCAGAAGCATTTGTTTTAAGATTTGACGCTAAGTTTCATCTTGGTGCAGGAGCATCCAAAGGTGTAATGGCAATCTTGCATCACCCAAAAATAATGTTGATTTAAAATTGATGTGTTTGTTTTCACTTCTTATCAAGATTTGTGTTTTTGGATACCCATTTGCTTGAATAATGATTCAGAACCGTCAAAATTTCCACTGGGCTAAGAATACTAGAGTCACTATTTTTAGTAAGTCTTATCGGAGAAGCGGTTGAGCCCAAAATTTTCTCCAAAGCTTCAGTATAGTAAAATAAGCATCCTTGGTAGATTTCAGCTCAAGATCGCATTTGGATTTCAAGATATTGAAGTTTCAAATTTGTGAGGATTCATCCTCTGATTGTATTTAATGATAATGGATAATTGAGTGTGATCGGAAACATTTGTCTTAAAATTTTACGATCAGTTTTGTCCATATGATTTATTTCATGACAATTGATGATTGAGCATGATCAGAAACATTCATTTGAAAATTTTACACTCAGCTTCGTCTAGATGCTTTATTTCATGATAATGGATCATTCAATGTGATCGAAAACATTTGTTTTAAAATTTTACACTCAGTTTCATCTAGATGCTTTATTTCATGATATTGGATCATTCAGTGTGATCGTAAACGTTTGTTTTAAAATTTTACACCCAGTTTCGTCTAGATACTTTATTTCCTAATAACGGATTATTGCATGTGATCATAAACATTTGTTTCAAAATTTTACGCTTAGATGCACCTAGATGCTTTATTTTGCGATAATGAAACATTGTGCGATCAGAAACATTTGTTTTAAGATTTTACGCTTAGTTTCATCTTGGTGCAGGAGCATCCAGAGGTGTAAGGGCAATCTTGCATCACCCAAAAATAATGTTGATTCAAAATTGATGTGTTTGTTTTCACTTCTTTTCAAGATTTTTGTTTTTGGATACCCATTTGCTTGAATAATGATTCAAAACCTTCAAAATTTCCAACGGGCTAAGAATACTAGAGTCGCTATTTTTAGTAAGTTTTATCGGAGAAGCGGTTGAGCCCAAAATTTTCCCCAAAGCTTTGGAATAGTAAAATAAGCATTCTTGGTAGATTTCAGCTAAAGATCGCTTCTGGATTTCAAGATATTGAAGTTTCAAGTTTGTGAGGATTCATCCTCTGATTATATTTCATGATAATGGATAATTGAGTGTGATCGAAAACATTTGTCTTGAAATTTTATGATCAGTTTCGTCCATATGCTTTATTTCATGACAATTGATGATTGAGTGTGATTGAAAACATTCGTTTGAAAATTTTACACCCAGCTTCGTCTAGATGCTTTATTTCAGATAATGGATTATTCAACATGATCGAAAACATTTATTTTAAATTTTTACGCTCGGTTTCATCTAGATGCTTTATTTCATGATATTGGGTCATTCAGTGTGATCAGAAACGTTTGTTTTAAAATTTTACACTCAGTTTGATCTAGATGCTTTATTTCTTGATAATGGATCATTGCGTGTGATCAGAAACATTTGTATTAAAATTTTACGTTTAGATGCGCCTAGATGCTTTATTTCGTGATAATGAAACATTGTGTGTGATTAGAAACATTTGTTTTAAGATTTTATGCTCGATTTCACCTAGATGTTTTATTTTATGATAATGGGTCATTCAACATGATTGGGAACAATTGTTTTAAAATTTTATGCTTAGTTTCATCTAGATGCTTTATTTCATGATAATAGATCATTGAGCATGACCAAAAGCATTTGTTTTAAGATTTGATGCTTCATTTCATCTTGGTGCAAGAACATCCAGAGGTGTAAGGGCAGGGCAATCTTGCATCACCCAAAAATAATGTTGATTCAAAATTGATGTGTTTGTTTTCAATTCTTTTCAAAATTTGTGTTTTTGGATACCCATTTGCTTGAATAATGATTCAAAACCTTCAAAATTTCCAACGGGCTAAGAATACTAGAGTCGCTATTTTTAGTAAGTCTTACCAGAGAAGCGGTTGAGCCCAAAGTTTTTCCCAAAGATTTGGAATAGTAAAATAAGCATCCTTGGTAGATTTTAGCTCAAGATCGTTCAAGATTTCAAGAGATTGAAGTTTCAAGTTTGTGGGGATTCATCCTCTGATTGTATTTCATGATAATGGATAATTGAGTGTGATCAGAAACATTTGTCTTGAAATTTTACGATCAGTTTTGTCGATATGCTTTATTTCATGACAATTTGTGATTGAGCGTGTTCGGAAACATTCGTTTGAAAATTTTACCCTCAGCTTCGTCTAGATGCTTTATTTCATGATACTGGATCATTTAACGTGATCGAAAACATTTATTTTAAAATTTTATGCTCGGTTTCGTGTAGATGCCTTATTTCATGATATTCGATCATTCAAAGTGATCAGAAATGTTTGTTTTAAAATTTTACACTCAGTTTCATCTAGATACTTTATTTCCTGATAACGGATCATTGCATGTGATTAGAATTTTTTTAAAAAAAAATTTACTCTTAGATGCGCCTAGATGCTTTATTTTGTGATAATGAAACATTGTATGTGATTAGAAACATTTATTTTAAGATTTTATGCTCGGTTTCACCTAGATGCTTTATTTCATGATTATGGGTCATTTAGCATGATTAGAAAAATTGTTTTAAAATTTTATGCTCAGTTTCGTCTAGATGCTTTATTTCATTATAATAGATCATTGAGCATGACCGGAAGCATTTGTTTTAAGGTTTGACGCTTAGTTTCATCTTGGTGCAGGAGCATCCAGAGGTGTAAGGGCAATCTTGGATAACCCAAAAATAATGTTGATTCAAAATTGATGTGTTTATTTTCACTTCTTTTCAAGATTTGTGTTTTTTAATACCCATTTGCTTGAATAATGATTCAGAACCTTCAAAATTTTCAACGGGCTAAGAATACTAGAGTCGCTATTTTTAGTAAGTCTTATCGGAGAAGCAGTTGAGCCCAAAATTTTCCCCAAAGCTTCAGAATAGTAAAATAAGCATTCTTGGTAGATTTCAGCTCAAGATTGCGTCTGGATTTCAAGATACTGAAGTTTCAAGTTTGAGAGGATTCATCCTCTGATTGTATTTCATGATAATGGATAATTGAGTGTGATCGGAAACATTTATCTTGAAATGTTACGATCAGTTTCGTCCATATGCTTTATTCATGACAATTGATGATTGAGTGTGATTGGAAACATTCGTTTAAAAATTTTACAGTCAGCTTCATCTAGATGCTTTATTTCATGATAATGGATCATTCAACGTGATCCAAAACATTTGTTTTAAAATTTTACGCTCGATTTCATCTAGATGCTCTATTTCATGATATTGGATCATTCAATGTGATCAGAAACGTTTGTTTTAAAATTTTACACTCAGTTTCGTCTAGATGCTTTATTTCCTGATAACAGATCATTGCGTGTGATCAAAAACATTTGTTTTAAAATTTTACTCTTAGATGTGCCTAGATGCTTTATTTCGTGATAATGAAACATTTTGTATCATCGGAAACATTGTTATAAGATTTTATGCTCGGTTTCACCTAGATGCTTTATTTCATGATAATGCATCATTCAGCTTGATTGGAAACAATTGTCTTAAAGTTTTATGCTTAGTTTCATCTAGATTCTTTATTTCATGACAATAGATCATTGAGCATGACTGGAAGCATTTGTTTTAAGATTTGACACTTAGTTTCATCTTGGTGCAGGAGCATCCAGAGGTGTAAGGGCAACTTTGCATCACCCAAAAATTATGTTGATTTAAAATTGATGTGTTTGTTTTCACTTCTTTTCAAATTTTGTGTTTTTGGATACCCATTTGCTTGCATAATGATTCAAAACTTTCAAAATTTCCAACGGGCTAAGAATACTAGAGACATTATTTTTAGTAAGTTTTATCGGAGAAGCGGTTGAGCCCAAAATTTTCTCCAAAGCTTCAGAATAGTAAAATAAGCATTCTTGGTAGATTTCAGCTCAATATCGCATCTGAATTTCAAGATATTGAAGTTTCAAGTTTGTGAGGATTCATCCTCTGATTCTATTTCATGATAATGGATAATTGAGTGTAATAGGAAACATTTGTCTTGAAATTTTATGATCAGTTTCGTCCATATGTTTTATTTCATGACAATTGATGATTGAGCGTAATCGAAAACATTTGTTTGAAAATTTTACAGTCAGCTTCATCTAGATGCTTTATTTCAAGATAATGGATCATTCAACGTGATCGAAAACATTTGTTTTAAAATTTTACGCTCGATTTCATCTAGATGTTTTAGTTCATGATATTGGATCATTCAGTGTGATCAGAAATGTTTTTTTTTAAATTTTACACTCAGTTTCGTCTAGATGCTTTATTTCTTGACAACGGATCATTGCGTGTGATCAGAAACATTTGTTTTAAAATTTTACGCTTAGATGGGCCTAAATACTTTATTATGTGATAATGAAACATTGTGTGTGATCGAAAACAATTGTTTTAAGATTTTACGCTCAGTTTCACCTAGATGCTTTATTTCATGATAATGGTTCATTCAACATGATTGGAAACAATTGTCTTAAAATTTTATGCTCAGTTTCATCTAGATTCTTTATTTCGTGATAATAGATCATTGAGCATGACCAGAAGCATTTGTTTTAAGATTTGTCGCTTAGTTTATTTTTGGTGCAGGAGCATCCAGAGGTGTAAGGGCAATTTTGCATCACCCAAAAATAATGTTGATTCAAAGTTGATGTGTTTGTTTTCACTTCTTTTCAAGATTTGTGTTTTTGGATACCCATTTGCTTGAATAATGATTCAGAACCTTCAAAATTTCCAACGGGCTAAGAATACTAGAGTTGCTATTTTTAGTAAGTTTTATCAGAGAAGGGGTTGAGCCCAAAGTTTTCCCCAAAGCTTCAGAATAGTAAAATAAGCATTCTTGGTAGATTTCAGCTCAAGATCACGTCTGGATTTCAAGATATTGAAGTTTCAAGTTTGTGAGGATTCATCCTCTCATTGTATTTCATGATAATGGATAATTGAGTGTGATAAAAAACATGTCTTGAAATTTTACGATTAGTTTCGTCCATATGCTTTATTTCATGACAATTGATGGTTGAGCGTGATCGGAAACATTCGTTTGAAAATTTTACACTCAGTTTCGTCTAGATACTTTATTTCATGATAATGGATCATTCAACGTGATCGAAAACATTTGTTTTAAAATTTTACGCTCGGTTTCATCTAGATGCTTTATTTCATGATATTGGATCATTCAGTGTGATCAGAAATGTTTGTTTTAAAAATTTGCACTCAGTTTCGTCTAGATGCTTTATTTCCTTATAACGGATTGTTGCATGCAATCAGAAACATTTGTTTTAATATTTTACGCTTAGATGCGCCTAGATGCTTTATTTTGTGATAATGAAACATTATGTTTGATCAGAAACATTTGTTTTAAGATTTTATGCTCGGTTTCACCTAGATGCTTTATTTCATGATAATAGGTCATCCAGCATGATTTGAAACAATTGTCTTAAAATTTTATGCTCAGTTTCGTCTAGATGCTTTCTTTCATGATAATAGATTATTGAGCATGACCGGAAGAATTTGTTTTATGATTTGACGCTTAGTTTCATCTTGGTGCAGGGGCTTCCAGAGGTGTAAGGGCAATCTTGCATCACCCAAAAATAATGTTGATTTAAAATTGATGTGTTTGTTTTCACTTCTTTTAAAGATTTGTGTTTTTGGATATTCATTTGCTTGAATAATGATTGAGAACCTTCAGAATTTTCAACGGGCTAAGAATACTAGAGTCGCTATTTTTAGTATGTCTTATCGGAGAAGCATTTGAGCCCAAAATTTTCCCCAAAGCTTCGGAATAGTAAAATAAGCATTCTTGGTAGATTTTAGCTTAAAATCGCTTCAGGATTTCAAGATATTGAACTTTCAAGTTTGTGAGGACTCATCCTCTGATTGTATTTCATGGTAATAGATAATTGAGTGTGATCGAAAATATTTGTCTTGAAATTTTACGATCAGTTTCATCCATATGCTTTATTTCATGACAATTGATGATTGAGCGTGATCGAAAAAATTCGTTTGAAAATTTTACACTCAACTTCGTCTAGATGCTTTATTTCATGATAATAGACCATTCAACGTGATAAAAAACATTTGTTTTAAAATTTTACACTCGGTTTCATCCAAATGCTTTATTTCATGATATTGGATTATTCAATGTGATTAGAAACATTTGTTTTAAAATTTTACGCTTAGATGCACCTAGATGCTTTATTTCGTGATAATGAAATATTGTGTGTGATTGGAAACATTTGTTTTAAGATTTTATGCTTGCTTTCACTTAGATGCTTTATTTCATGATAATGGGTCATTCAGCATGATTGGAAACAATTGTCTTAAAATTTTATGCTCAGTTTCATTTAGATGCTTTATTTCATGATAATAGATCATTGAGCATGATTGAAAGAATTTGTTTTAAGATTTGACGCTTAGTTTCATCTTGGTGCAGGAGCATCCAGAGGTGTAAGGGGCAATCTTGCATCACCTTAAAATAATGTTGATTTAAAAATGATGTGTTTGTTTTCACTTCTTTTAAAGATTTGTGTTTTTAGATACCCATTGATTGAATAATGATTCAGAACCTTCAAAATTTCCAACGGGCTAAGAATACTAGAGTCACTATTTTTAGTAACTCTTATCGGAGAAGCGGTTGAGCCCAAAATTTTTCCCAAATCTTCGGAATAGTAAAATAAGCATTCTTGGTAGATTTCAGCTCAAGAACACATATGAATTTCAAGATATTGAAGTTTCAATTTTGTGAGGATTCATTCTCTAATTGTATTTCATGATAATGGATAATTGATTGTGATCAGAAACATTTGTCTTGAAATTTTACGATCAGTTTCGTCCATATGCTTTATTTCATGATAATTGATGATTAAGCGTAATCAAAAAACATTCATTTGAAAATTTTACACTCTGTTTCATCTAGTCTGCTTTATTTCATGATATTGTATCATTCAGTGTGATCAGAAATGTTTGTTTTAAAAATTTTCACTCAGTTTCATCTAAATACTTTATTTCTTGATAATGGATCATTGCGTGTGATCAGAAACATTTGTTTTAAAATTTTATGCTTAGATGCGCCTAGATGCTTTATTTCGTGATAATGAAACATTGTGTGTGATTGGAAACATTTGTTTTAAGATTTTATGCTCGGTTTCACCTAGGCGCTTTATTTCATGATAATGGGTCATTCAACATGATTGAAAACAATTGTCTCAAAATTTTATGCTTAGTTTCGTCTAGATGCTTTATTTCATGATAATAGATCATTGAGCATGACTGGAAGCATTTGTTTTAAGATTTGATGCTTAGTCTCATTTTGGTGCAGGAGCATCCAGAGGTGTAAGAGAAATCTTGCATCACCCAAAAATAATGTTGATTCAAAATTGATGTGTTTGTTCACTTCTTTTCAAGATTTGTGTTTTTGAATACCCTTTTTTTTGAATAATGATTCAGAACCTTCAAAATTTTCAACGAGCTAAGAATACTAAAGTCTCTATTTTTAGTAAGTCTTATCGGAAAAGCACCCACAATTTTTCCCAAACCTTCGGAATAGTAAAATAAGCATTCTTGGTAGATTTCAACTCAAGATCGCGTTTGGATTTCAAGATATTGAAGTTTCAAGTTTGTGAGGATTCATCCTCTGATTGTATTTCATGATAATGGATAATTGAGTGTGATCGGAAACATTTGTCTTGAAATTTTACGACCAATTTCATCCATATGCTTTATTTCATGACAACTAATGATTGAGCGTGATCGAAAACATTCATTTGAAAATTTTACAGTCAGCTTCGTCTAGATGCTTTATTTCAAGATAATGGATCATTCAACGTGATCGAAAACATTTGTTTTAAAATTTTACGCTCGGTTTCATCTAGATGCTTTATTTCATGATATTGGATCATTCAGTGTGATCAAAAACGTTTGTTTTAACATTTTACACTCAGTTTCGTTTAGATGCTTTATTTTCTGATAACAGATCATTGCGTGTGATCATAAACATTTGTTTTAAAATTTTACACTTAGATGCGCCTAGATGCTTTATTTCGTGGTAATGAAACATTGTGTGTGATCGGGAACATTTGTTTTAAGATTTTATGCTCGATTTCACCTAGATGCTTTATTTCATGATAATGGAATGTGGGTCCCGTTTATCATAGGTGCTAATAGTATTTGTTGAAAGAAAAACTTCAAGGAATCGTGACTTTCAAGGAATTGGGGTTTGCCTAAATATGTTCGTTGAGTTGGTAATAAGAGTGAAATCCTCAATATCTTTAAGTTAGTAGTTAGCATGTTTAAAAAGATCGACCGGTGTCTATGCTGGATCGTGTGGCCTCAATCGCACCTGAAAGAAATTGGCGTAGTTGAAACTGTGGAGTTTGATCGCTATAATAAAGGAAGCATTTGAATTCCTTTGAAAGTGCAACTGTATAAGGTGGGTTTGCTCATATATCAGACTGTCAGCCATTTACAGAAATCGTGGGCCAGTCAGTATTGATCTTCGACACCTAAGGAGAACATTGAGTATCAACGGCCTGTACAGAATTGATATCTTCTGATCACATTGTATGAGGATAGCGGATCATTATGTATGAGTCTCTGCATATAATAGGAAATGAAGTTTACAATAGTTCCGAGTTGTTGAACCACAAGAGGAGAATATATCTGACGCAATGTCCCTGATTGGTGTCTTGTAAGCATTCGGGACTATTAAGGCTGATTGTCATCATAGAATATAGCATCGATTGTATTGTAGAGATTCACTGAGGACTGAGTAATAGCCGCCATATCATATATCCTTCAAATGAGGTGACATGACTGGAGGATGCGTCATTTCTAGCGCCATTACATTGCACTGGTAACATCATCTTGAAGAATCAACGTATCATTCATTGCTATCAGAGTAACGGCTTTGGAGCATTTAGTCAACGGTTGGCATCGTTATTCATTTCAAATCTCCCTCAACCTTTATCAGCAGCAACAAGTCAAAGAGAATTTGGGCTTGATTTCATATTTGATTAGCACCAAGAGGTCTGACCTTCAAATCTTTAATTTGAAGCAACTATTCCTATCTACAAACCTAATTATCAGTTTTTGAGTTTATCATGGCAAAGTTGAATGCATTTGGCAGAGTTGATATATGTTGAGATCTGAGAAATTAAATCAAGTTCAGTCCTAGGGTTATCATTGAAAATTTGCTAGATTAAAAGAAATCAAATCAAAGACCATTTAATAATCAGGAACTAGCAAATATCCTAGAAAGGGATATTACAAGAGCTCATTTGACTCTTTATGTTTGTTGAGATATTGTTATGCTGTAGGAATGAACCTGTGAGATCTTCATCCTTCTTGAGAATGAAAACTCTCTTGAAGAAGTCTAGTTTCGGTGGTGAGATATCCACCTTAGCTGGAAGAGGCAGCTTCATTGTCAGGGGTTGCACATAGCAAATATAGATTTCGATGTATTTTGACCAGTTTTGGATTGAGAAGGGTTTTGTTTTGCTGTGGGATTGATAGAGTGATTTTTGAAGTGATTGTTTGCTTTCATTTAAGCTCTTGTGAATCCATTGTTGGTCGTACAACGTCACGCCATTCCTAGGCATGGGCTTTGAAAGTTGCGATGTTGTCCCTTGAAAGTGCCGGTTTTGAAGAAGAATGATTGTATGATGGTAATGGCACCCTCTTTCCATCCTTGTGGATTGTGTTGATACAGAGAAAATTGTACCTGGTCATATCATATCAATCGTACTAGCACTTGGGTTCGTACTTGATGGTGCATTGATCAAAGACAACGCCTTGTATGAGGGTTGTAATCTCTTTACAGAGTAGCATCGATCAATTTGGGACTGTTTCCACAGTTTTTGATGCAACTTTAAAACCACACTAAATTTGTCGTACGAACAATAGTCCATACACTTGTAGCAGCATTGGGATTCTTGTTTGCTAGGCACTGGGTTCCTAACAGCGTTTCATGTATGCTGGGAACAACCATTGATGAGTGGGATGCAATGAAAAGTATGTGGAGGAAGCTTCTAGATAAATCTACATTCGAGAGCAAAGTATAACCTTGCCAGCGGCGCTATACAGCAGCAGGGGGAAAGGCAAATCAATGCATGCCTATGACAACAATGGAATCTATGGTATAATTCAGTTTGGGATGCTTTCCATTATTCTTGTTTGATTTGTATTTGCAAGTGCAATATTAATATCATCAAATCATACATGTGAGTGGGTTTTATGGAGCTAATCCTATGTATCACAGCCTGAGGCACTTCATTGTAATAATCTGATATAAACTTTGTATGGCTTCCCACTAAATAAGTGGATGTGCCAGATAGTTTAGTTTCATGTTGCTTGTAAAGGCTTCCCACTGATTAAGTGGATGTGCCTCTTCTTTCAGTACTTCATTGCTCAGGTTCTCATTGAAGAAGTGGATGCACCTGGATCTTTACTTTCATGCATAACTCAGGTTCTCGCTGAATAAGTAGATGCACCTAGTTTACTTTCCTTGTACTTCCCACTGAATAAGTGGATGCCCACTAAATGAGTGGAACATTGTTACTTCAGTTGGTTTATAATTTGACTCTGAAGCACTTGTATGCTCTCACCTTGCCCACATCGGGATTTGGATGATCAGAAAAGTGTGGAAGACATCTTTGCTCATAATATTCCATTGTTGTCAGCTTGTTTTAAAAAAAAAATCAGGGCAGTGCATCACATGCATTAGCAATAAGAAAACCCATCGTATTGATTGACCTCCTTGCAGACACTTGTTACTTGTTTTGTTGAATTACCTTAGTAGGTTGCCTTCTTGCTTTTATGATACTTAGCAATTGTTCTATAACCTCACTCCTGCTCTAAACAATTGAAAATATTCTCCTTAGAATTTGAAGGCATCCAACTTTCTCTTCAAGCATTCTTCAAGAATATGTTTATTGCCCTTTTGGTGGTGGATATACGATACAAGTAGAGTAGCACATTTTTGTTTAAGGTCTTGTTCAACTCATTTGGATTGCATGGCTTGAATCAGTCCCTAAAAGTTGTCATTAATATTGGCTAGGGTAATGTGAATTTAGGAGTACACATACTAAGAAAGATTGCCACAAGGCAGAAAAAGAACTAGAAGGACTATATGAGTTGACTAACCGGGGCTGTCTTTTTGTATTATCCTTGTCCTAGCAAGGATGTAGTGGAGGAAGGCGGGGGGGGGGGGGGGGGGGGGTGGTTATTGTAGAGGAAGATATATTAGTAATAGTATGGTCAGAGTTCAAACCCATGCATGTAGACCTATGTTCCATGGGTATGTGTCCCTTGCCCTAAAACCAATGTCCCCATCCCCATCATGTTTCTAAGATAGTGGAACATAAGGGGACATCCCATAGCTGTCCCCAATTTTTCCAAGAACTTTGAAACGATTCCAAAATGGCACAGAACATTAGAAAATGTCTATGAGGCATTTGGTCATCCCAGGGGCAGTCGGGGACATCTAAGATGTTCCTTGACTATTATGGGGATGTCCGAGTGTCCAAGACTAAAAAGAGGAATTTCACATATTTCAAGAAAAAGAAATACTTGAATTTATTTAAAAAAAAAAAAAACAATTCTAAAAGGCATCCTAGACATGCAGGTATAGTAGATGATGACAGTAAATACTTCAATTCTCCGAGCAATTCTTATTGTATTATGCATGTAGTTAATCAATATGTATGTATGTTTGACTTTCAGTTCATTTGCACTTTATTTGAAACTAGCAATGCAATTCTAGTAGATGACAGCTGCAAACACTTAACTGAATCAGTATCTCCTATTGCAATTTGCCTACAATAAAACATTATATATGCATGGTTGACCTTTTAGGCCATGCTTATTTTGAGAGAGCATTACACGTTGTCATAAAAATAAAAAATGTCATTAAAACCTGATCGAGATATGTTTGCTTCCTACTCATAATTCACATGAAAATATAGGGCAAGGAGAATTTGTGGTGACATTCCTTTTTCAAGTTGGAATGAAGTCGATAAAATAGTACACACTCTTTGTTGAGGAGGCAGATCACACCGAAAAAACACAGACCCATACAAAGCTGGAGAAATTATGTCGAAGCATCTATTCCAGATACAAAGGAGTAAGCTACATAAAATGGTACACTTTCAGTTGTGGAGGCAGTTCATGCAGAAATATAGGACTAGAAGATATATACTGCTGTCACTGTCTTAAGGATATATACTGTTATCACTGCTGTCATGATATATTTATTGCTGATAAATTCTTTACTGCTGTCACTGTCTTAATTTTGATATTATGTATGGTTAAACTTGTAGAAATTTGAGTATCCCTATATAAATGCCTCCTGACTGCCATCCACGAAACGCATCCCCTGCCGTCCTGCCATCCCCGTCCCCAAAATGCCATGGAACATAGATGTAGACAAATGACATATTGTGACTTAATCTGTATTCTGCTCTGAGTGTGCTTGCTGCTAGCACAGATCTATATTAAATTGGATCATACCTGTGCGAAGAGGTGTTAAAAATTCATCAGGAGCCAATTCCCTCACCATGCAAGTGTAAATGTAAGAATATAGAGATTGGCACCTCGAGTATTTTGCATACCTCTTGACACGTCAGATCCAATTTAAGATAGAACCGTGCTAGTTTACACATCATGTATTATAAACAACATATATATAAGAATATGAAAGAGAATGAAATAGGACATCAATCTGATATTTTTCATCAACACAAAAGAAACTCCCTTCATCTTTTAGGAAGGGAAAACTATTCGAAAGAATTAATGAAGCAACCTGTACATATATCATAACAAAAATCTCGAGTCATTAGATCAGAAAACTAGACTAACGTTAGATAAGTTTATAGTACTTCCCAATTAAATCAATCCATCATCAATGGATCTATTATTTAATAATCAACCGAACAATATTTTCAGAGTACTTGAAAGACTTCGTTGTTTCTGCCAGGCAATGGTTTTTCTCCAGACGAGACCAGCCCTGGCAAGACAATTTTTTTTTTTTGTAAAAGCAGAGTGGAAGAAAAGTTTCAATATAAACTTCTAAAGCAGCCACTGACTCTCACCTCAGCAGCTTTGTTCAGCTTCTCCTTCACATTCTTTAGCATTTGAGGAAGATCTCCATCCCATTTATAAAATTCCAGTTCCCTTCCATCCAGTATTTTCTCTGCAACCTTTATGGTAATTTAAAATTTATATACAGTATATGCATAAATGAAAAGCTGGAAGCAAATCAAAGAAATGGATGATTGTTACTTTGAACATGAAGTATTGGGTTGGTTACTTAGTCACCAAAGCTTTGTGGTTAAAACAAGAATGAAGATTACAGATTTTACAGATGCTGCTTGTATCACGCACTGGCAAAACTGGGTTACATACCTTCTAACAGTGCAAAACAGATAGAACATTTTGTTAGCAGACCTGACCAGAATATGGCAGACTTTTTGTGGCCCTCTCTGCATTGACAAGGTACCCTAGTACAAGATATCTAGATGGTCAATTATCATAGTTACAAAAATATGAGAAATTATGTGACTTGTTGGAATTTTGTTTCTTTCTAAAGAGAGACTCAAATTACCTTTTAATAGAGATCATTCTCCTTTATGGCTAGGGGAGCTTGAATCTTTTAGGATTAACGAAGCAGACTACACATATTATGTCTAGAATTCAGGATTTTCTAAAAGGATATGACTATTTGCAAAATGGTGCAAAAGCAGAGATGCTGGCTCTGTTTACCTTTATGGTGAGAGGACCTCTCAAATGTGACCTCCCAGGTAACTTTTCTGTTTGGTTTGAGTGTATGATGCAGGTTTTAGAAACTAAAAGCTTAAAAAAACATTATGTCTGTTTTGACATTTGGTCAGATTACTTTTAATTTGGAAAAATACAACTCTCTAGACTACATTACAAGCTACTTCCACAATAGTGTCAGGAATGTTTGCTTTTATCTTTGTCTCAAAACATGCAGGAGAATCCATGCAGATAGAAAATCGGTTATTATTATATGCACATACTTGAGGATTGTGATGAGTATCTCTCTTGAAAAAATTAGTAATTGAAATGCAGTCCCAGATATCAAAAGAGAAGT
Source organism: Cunninghamia lanceolata (assembly GCA_027924645.1). Lineage (NCBI taxonomy): Eukaryota > Viridiplantae > Streptophyta > Pinopsida > Cupressales > Cupressaceae > Cunninghamia > Cunninghamia lanceolata. The sequence goes on along the minus strand of BSBN01001197.1, from coordinate 1,263,104 downwards.
AGATTACAAACATGAAAGCTGCTACTTATTTTTTCCTCCTTGTGTCACCATATAACCTTTTATTGCCATCACATATCTCTTCATCATTGATGTTCCTGCAGAATTCACTTCAGTTTGGTAGAAGAGAATCTTGCCATCAACAAAGTCTATTTATATGAACTAGCATTTAAAAAAATAATTGAATGCCAGTCTCTACAGTCATGCAGATTCAGCTATGAAGTTGTAACATTGTGCCTATTGTCAACACTTCTCGTACATCTTGTACTGCAACTCCTTAGGACTTCACTCATTCAATTCTTTGCTGAAATCTGATTGTTAAATATTTGAATTCAGAACCACTATGGATGTTTTTGATTGGAACAAACTTACTTTTTGATAGTTAAGCCAGTACCTCTGTGAAATAATCAAATAATACCTCCCTAGAACAACTAAAATATCACCTCTCCTTAGCAAATCCCTTACAGGTGCTCTTAAATCCTTGTCCTAGAAACCATAGTTGGAAAACTCGGACTTGGCAAAAACTCAGCAGACCCAAAATTTGCGACTTGGCAAAAACTCAGGGAAAACTCGTAAAAAAATAACTTAAATTTCTTTAAAAACATAACTTTTTTACAAAATTCAATGACAATGTATCCGATGAGTCCATAAATGAGTACAAAAGTGTTTTCTATTAGATTTGATCTATGTTCCACAGAGTTTCTTGACGGGGAGATGGGGGAGCGGGCTTCAAGATGAGTGGACAAAGGGGCTAAGTTTGGGGACGACAAGGGGACAGTGGTGGGTGGGGGTTTGTGGGCAGTGCCCCAGTGGGGTTGAGGGGCAATGCCCCTCGCGGGGGTCTGCAAGCAACACCCCCAGCGACGCCAAGGGGCGGAACCCTCGCCACCAAGCCCAAATTAAGGCCTTCGATACCACACAATCCTTCATGGTGCACGTCATTTTCACAATTTTATCACCATGTTTCCTACAATACCAAGTCCTTACTTCTCCTATCCTAATACTCACTCTTATAGCCTTTAGCCTTTCTCATTTTTTCACTTTTGTGATTGCTTAGGGTGTGGGTTGGGCCCATAACCATAGGGTTGGGTTACTAGCACGAAATTCCAAACAAAATTCTAATTTAAAAAAAAAAAAACTTTTTGCCTCAGTTGTTGTGTCTAGCGAGTTTTTCACTCAGTCTCGCCGAGTTTATGGCGATTTTTTGCCAACTACTTGTGAGTTTTTGGCTGAGTAACTCGCCACAGTAAAAAAGTGGTCACAGAGTTTTCCATCTATGCTAGAAACAATCCTAGCTTGATCTTCCTAGTGACCAGGGTACTTGACTACTTGGATTTCTCAGCAGCCACGTCATAGAAATTTTAAAAACTCAATGTTATTCAAAAATCATAAATAATGATAAGTGCAATACTATACTGCTAGCTTTGTAGGAAACCAAAATTGTGTTGCTATTCTACCATGATTAAATGTAGTTGTCATGTTGCCTTCAAGGCATAAACGTTACACCAAAGTGCTTATGAGCAGTACTGTTTTTCTTCTAGCACATAGAAATTTGTATATCCATTTAGTGCAGCATTTGTGCTTGCTCTCTCAATCAAGGCATAAGAGTTGTCATATCCTTACAAACTATATACTCCACTTTCTGTAGAGAAAACATCAATTGACAAGCTTCAAAGAAGCACTTTCCTCAAATGGTACACTTCCCTCTAGACTCTCAAATGTCATGTTCCATCTACGTCTGTTATTGTGATTCAATCTTTAAATATGTTGTCTCTTACTGTGATTTAATCTTTAAATATGTTGTGCACCTATGCACAACATATTACTAGCTTTCTATTAAAGGATGCTTTGTCCCTGACTCTTGAGTGTTATGTTATTAATTCTGTTAGTGTTATTGTAATGTTCCCTTTTTCAACCTAGTCAATTGTGGGCCCCGATAGCCAATTTTCCGGAATCCTGATAGGCTATGTGGTATGGTAAGGGGTTCCCCTTTGTGAAGATCTTTAGTTTAGTATTCTTGTTGGTATCTAATGTTGGTTTTGAACTTGGTGATGTTTCAGGATGACTATGCAACTTTCAGAAGTTTGTTCGGCTTCCCAGATTGCTCTCCAAGATTCTTCGAGGAGCCATCTATTTTTATAGTCACCCGGAAGGCATCGTTTTTCATCCCAAACTCTATGGAGCATGTTAGTGCAGTTTATTTAGCATTTTGGTGAAGTTTGGGATTTTCCGCAAAAAACATATATTTTGATGAGCTAACAATTAATTATTTGCACTTAGACTTATAAGTTGGCAAATAATTATAAAGTACAAGGGTATGATAGCTCATTGGAAAGGGGAAAAATTAATCTTTTATGTAGGCACATAAAAGTGTGAGCTAAAGTGATGAAATATTGGAGTTTGTGCAAAAAAGTATATTTCTTTATTTTATAATTCTTTTTATTGTGCAAACTCCTAAAAAGTGCCTATAAAAGGGAGTTGAGAGCTCATTTGGCTTTTTATACTTGTTGAGATATTGTTATGCTGTAGGAATGAACTTGTGGGATCTTCATCCTTCTTGAGAACGAAAACTCTTTCGAAGAAGTCTAGTTTTAGTGGTGAGATATCCACCCTAACTGGAAAGAGCAGCTTCACTATCAGAAGTTGCACAAAGCCATCATGGAGATTGATGTTTTTTGATCAAGTTTTGGAGTGCGAGTATTGTGTTTCAAATGTTAGAGTTTAGTGTGAGTTTTCGAGTGGATTTTGGAGTTTGTGTGTGTTCTTGCTTTTCCCACGGCTGGTTGTACATGCTCAGTCGTACAACAGTAGAGGGTTAAAGTGCTAGTTAGTGAAGTGGTTTGATATGCATTGGTTGAAGACTTAATCATATTTGCACAGTGTAGGCGTCCATTTCTGAGCAGACTGCAGTGATTAATATGCTGTTCTAACATCTTGTTACCAGTAATACTCCCTATCAGGCCGTACTTCCTTGCATACAGGCGTGAGCATCCTGTAGCTGAGCGCTTGAGTCTTGAATAAGTTTATTGGTGCTTGAGGATCACCAAGGGTAGATATGTTGTGTGTGATGAATTTGGAAGAGGTTTGACTGAAGAATCTGCAAGTTTATGATATCAGCCCTGCCACAGGCCACCGTATAGCAGTAGGAAAGAGTTATTCCCAGCGCAGCACTTGAACAGCAGTAGGATCACGTTTGGGCCAGTATTAAGGTGATATTTGTTAATGTTTATCTGATACTTCTTCATTGATGTTAGTAATCAGTGTTATAGCATTTTTCAATATTGATGTATGGGATTGTTGGGCTAACTTGCAATGCTACAGCAGAATGACTTGTTCTTGAAAGACCACTTTGTTTCATAACTCATTGTAATGGCTTCCCACTAAATAAGTGGATGTGCCAATTAGATTAGTCTTCTATTTTGCTCTGTAATGGCTTCCCACTAAATAAGTGGATGCACCTGGATTTACTTTTCATGCATAGCTCAGGTTCCCACTGAACAAGTGGATGCACCTGGTTTACTTTCCTTGTACTTTCCCACTGAATAAGCGGATGCCCACTGAATAAGTGGAAGATTGTTACTTCAGTTTGATTATGATTTGAATGATAACTCTGAAGCACTTGCATGCTCTCACCTTGCCCACATCGAGATCTAGGTGCTTGGTGAACAAAAGAGTGTGGAAGAACCTTGCTCATAACATTTAGTGTTGTCATCTTGTGAATTTCAAAAAAAAAAATCAGGGGTAGAATATTACAGTTATGTTTTGAATACCAAGAACTAATGAAGGGTTTAGTCATGGGTTTCCTTCCCATTGAGTATGTACAGAGGGAAAACCCTAAATGATGTATCCCTTTCCAATACCATTTGGTAATGCAATATAGAGACTAACCATTGTGTGAGGAATCTTCTATTTTACAATCAGATTTGACAGTGCAATCTTGATCATAAAGGATCATGAAATTTTGTGAACAATACAAAGGATCCAAAATCTAGACAGAAGACATAACAAAGTTGTCAGAAAACAAAACAAGAAAACATAAAAGGACAGCACTATTGTCACAGTAGTGTCTAGATCATAACCATGACTACAGTAGTGACCCCCGACTGTGTAACTCAGAAAACAAAATGAACAGATGTTGTATCACCTCCAACAAATGCAGGAATTCTTCTAGGGCCCAAGAGAAACATTCCAGTGGTCAGACACATCTACAAAAGAGTTGGAAAGCATGTGTTTGAGGTATGGGAAGATATAAATAAAGTTTTATTGATCAAAGAAAGGAAGTGTAAGAACCCTGTCCAATTTTGCCATGAATTTTCTGATTTTTAGTGCTTTGACATTTTGTCAAACACTTGGCATGCTTGCTGATGTATGACTGATTTCTGAGTTTATAGTGTTTAAATGCTCGTTTGTATGATTGTTTTGTGGTGGATTTCAGTTTGTTTCATACATATATTGCAAAGAACCAAAATACAAACATCCTTGCATGGATATGACGACAATACAAATGAATGATATAGATATTGCAACAATGATAACAGCTGATATAGAATTTGGAATATCTATTCAAATTGAAGATTTGAATACATGATATAGTTGTTTACATCAAACATACCCGACTTATCTTCATACATGGAATGCCAAACTATAAATGAATGTTGGCTAGCTGTTACAAATGTTTGGAATGACTGTTGGACTGCTGAAATAGATGTCTGAATTGAATGTGGACTGCTGTGACTCCAAAGTCTTCACTAAAACCACTTCCAAAGACAGTGATTCCTCCTAAATGGCAGCGATTTGATAATAGATGATAGCAATGGTACCTCAATGGCTGCGAATTGATGGCCTTATGGCTGCGCTAGGGTTTAGGTACCTCCAAATGTGAATCAGACCTACCAATAAACCTGCATCTGCCCTTATTGATGTCGAATATCACTCCAAACCTGCCATTATGCCTGGGCTAGGGTTTAGTCTCCTCAAAAATGAAATCGTAGGGCTGCGATCTCCTTCTAAAAGGCTGCAAACTCCTTCTAACCTCCAAAACTCTTCATAAATTCAGACGCTAGGGCTTTATAATGAATTCAATTGAATCTTCATTCAACCTTCATAACTTCTTCAATGAATATCGCCATAAACTTCTACCATAAACCCTACCAAAACCAAATTTATATTTGTTTACAAATCTTCATAAATTTGGCCATGAATCTCCTCAATATCAACCTGCAAAAATATATCTCTTGAAGCTCAATCAACTCCTCCAAAATCGCCTATGAAGCACAAATGTCAATCCTGGAATGAATCCACCTCAAGATGGAATTGGGTTTTCGTCCAATCCACCAATATTCCAAGCGTTCTCGTCCTAGGAATATGCTGAACCTGTAGTTGCAACTCACAAGGAAAACTTCAATGAAAATATCAAGCCAAGAATGATAAAATGACTTGCCTTCACCTCCTTTTAAAGCCACAAGTGAACTTTCTAGAAGACTCGCTTTTATTATTTTATTTTATTTTATATTTTTTCCTTTTCCAAAAATGACTTATTTTTATAATTTCTCAATATAATATTATAAAGTCACTTTTATAATAAAAATAGGTTTAGCTAATTAATTAAATATAAATAACCCAAAAATGACTTAGGATTATTTATAATTTAATTAATCAAATTATTCCCTTATATCTCTCAACTTAGCCTATGGGAATAAAAATAGGCTAGTGGAGCCCGCTGGATGATCATTCAAAAAATGGGGACATTACAAATCCTCCCCACTCTAAGATTGCTTGTCCTCAAGCAATCACAACTCCTGCATACAATCATTGAGATTCCAGGATCCCAAACTAATCTGAAGAATGCTCCACCAAGTTTCCGTTGCTCCACTCTAATACAACTGTCATCCAACAAAACACTGTGAAGCAAACCACTCATCATATGAATTCTTGGATTCAGAAGTATTGCATCATCATATAAACTGAAAGTGAAAGGATAATGTAATCTCCCCTTTTTCTGAGTGATCACCCATCGGAGTCAAGGGAATAGTCCGATTAGTTAAATAATATACTTAACTAATTTTGATGAGCTAAATAATGATGGAAAATGACTTTCTATATTTTTGTCAGCCTTGTGCAAAAAATAAATAAATAAAATTGTTTATGAGGTGGACGACCTAGGAAGGGCCTAAAAATGTAATATCAAAGGCCAAAAGAGGTTCACTCCTCTTGAAGAAAATAATAAAAAATAAAATAAAAATATTTTTATTTATTTCTTGGCGCCTAGCATGAGGTCAGCCAAGTATAGGGTCAGCCCTATTTGGAGGAGCAAAGATGGCTATAAATAAAGGTTCATTTGGAGTCATTTCATCATCCATTCATTTTTCATTTCTTCATTGAGATTTTCTCATTTGGCTACAACATTTGTTGCGCTTTATTCCAAGGACAAAAACCCTTGTGAATATCGGTGAGTTATTCAATTCAATGCTCAATTGTGAGATCTTCCTAGTGCAACTCATCTTGAATCCATCCACCAACATGATGCTGAATCTAGGAAACTCCTCTACTTGTAATCCTCTCTTGACCACAAAGCCCTCATCAATGAAGTTATGTGTTGCACCACTATCCACAAAACATGAAACCCGTTGTCCCTTCACAATTCCTCTTACCCTAAAAGGATAATACTTAGGAACACCTGATAGGAAAGCAATAGTAGTGTCAAGCTGTAATGTCCCAAAATGGGATATTACGGACAATTATGTATTTATGGACTTTCCAAAACACCTAACTTAAATTTCTGCTCAAACCCTAATTTTTGAAGTGAAAATCAAACTTGAAATAACAACTAGGGCAGTCCATAAACATCTCAAAACATCATAATTTTGCCATAAACATAATCAACCATAATGTACTTGCATTTCACCATCATATGAACATCAAATCTACTTCATTCAACCAACACAAATAACTGAAAATGAAATCAGAAGTCTGCTGCTATAAACTGAGTCTAAAATGTCTTCAATTACATCAATAGATATGGGTGAATATTGTAGAAATAGCCCAGCAGAAATCTGCCTTACAAACTAAAACAAAAGAACAACTGTCCTCTAACCTCCTATCAAGGAAATGAACCTCCAATCACTCCCAAACAGTGGCGCACAGCTCTGCTGGTCTTCTGCTCCACAAACGATGGACAAATGGATCCAAAGATGCTCACAAACTACACCAAAATGACTCCCAAGAGTGGCACTCCCAATGAGGGTTAAACCCTAGGAAATATTCCACACAAGAAGCCACAAAGAAGTCTTCAAATCTGCTCTGAAGGTCTGCTCCAAAAATTGATTAGAATTCTGCTCCTAAAATCTCCAATGAAGTACAAATGGACCTCTATGATGACGCCCTCTCAAGATGGATCAGGTCTTCGTCCAATCCACCCACTATTCACAAGGGTTTTCACCCTTGGAATAGGCTGCTATAAAGTGCAGATCAGAAAAAATAGATGAACAAGCTTGATTGATCTTTGAATGCCACACAAAAACTTATATTTATACATGTTTTTCACCTCCATCAAGTGCTGGCCGACCTAGCATTATTTTATCACCTTTTTTCACTTCAAGGCCGACCTCCTTATGCTCTATGGTGCCAAACTCTCTCTAGCCGACCTAGACCTGAAAAATATGCTTTTTTCTCCTAATAGGCCGACCTGCCTTAAGGTATTTTAGCGCCCAACATTGGCTGCAATTCTCCTAGTCCGACCTAGGAAAGTTTGCTTCATCATAGCCAAAACAAAATTCAAATGAAAAGATATGAATTTTTGTCTTCTTTGTTTTTTCCAAGCTAACTCCCTCCAAGCGCAAAGGTAAACATATTATTTTATTATTTGTTTCTTCTTCCAAGGTCATCCAAATCCATGAAGCAACAAATGAGATCCCACAAAGATGGTGCATACATGAGACCACATTATTATATCTTATCCTTCTTTCGGCGTGAATGAAATCCTCCATCAAAGCAATCCACCATGAGCAATCAATCTTGAGAGCAAAACAAGTGATATGAGACCACCAAGCCTCCTTCTATGACCACTCCGAAAATGGGGACATTACAATCCTTCTCAAAATTGTTTGTCCTCAAGCAATGGCAAATATGTAGCAAGTGAGATAGTGTCAAATGGCATGTACCTCCATCCATCCAAATGCCCTGCATCCTGTGAGATATTGTCAAATGACATGTATCTCCATCCGTCCAAATGCCATGTGATCGCACAAAATCTCCACCTGTGGCTATATCATCCAAGAAGAATGTGAAGAATGCAATGCGAAGTGAGCTCCAGTAGTCGAAGCCATACACACTTGAGCTCGACCTGGCCCCATCCTCCAGATTCTAAAAATATGCCTGCAACTACAAGTGCATCAATCTCTAAAATTCCCAAGGCTCCATCCTCCATAAGTGCTAAGTTTGATAAGAACCAAACACTATGCCAACTCGAAGCCTTGAAGAATGCCATGCCTGTCAACAAGTGATGAATAGTATGAACTTTGAAACATAACCACCAGTCTCCAAGTGGTGCAGGAGCACCGAGGTCATTTTTGGGTAAATAGTGTCATAAAGGGAATTTTGGTGTTTAGAGTCTCTAAAGTCATGTAATAAGGCCATAATAGGCCATTCTTGATGTCTTGAGTCAATTTGAATTCATTTGGCAAATAATGTAAAAAGTTGCAAAAATTGACAAAAATGTTGTTATGGCAAAATCGCAAAAAAGTGCAAAATGGAAGGTGAACGGTCATGTAAGTTGAAAAGTCAGTTTGGGTCAGTTAGATAAGTTGGTTTTGATGTTCAAGGCTTAAAAACAATGTGTATGGTCAAATTCAAGAGTAGAGTATTGTATTGAAGTGAAAAACAATAAAAGAATACCCTGTTTCTGCAATTTTTTTGTTTTTTTTGTCTTCTCCAGCCCATGGTACGGCCCTGTACGGCCTAGAAATGGCAAGAATCTGAGTCTGTTGGAAAGAGCATTTAAGTAGCTTTCAATTGCAGTTGGTTTCATTAATTTTCATTGGGTTAAGCAAAAGTTATAGTTGTTTTTGTGAAAACAGGTATGTGAAACCCTAGTTCAGGGTTTTAGTACAAAAATAATGATTTGGGCCTCATTCCACCGGTGAAATTTACTCAAAATGGGTGAAATGGAGGGACAGAAGATGTATTTCAAGATTCTAGTGGTTATTTTGCAAAAGGTAAGAGTTTTGGGTTAGATTTGGTGATGCCCTAGATTGATTTTTCTTATGTTTTTGGCTTGACAAGTGAGGCTAAGAGTGTGAGTTTGCATAAAAAACATTGGTAAGAGATTTGTGGAGGTTTGTATAGCATAGGTAGACCTAATAAGACATGTCTGAGCTATTGGGAAAGTTTGAAGAAGAGTGGAGTGTGGATTTTCAATAAACCCTCTTGAAACTAGCCTAGAAAGACCTAAAATAAGCGTTTAGTAGTTTGGGGTTTAAATGAGTGTTCCAAACCCTAAAAGTTTGTTAATCAGAGGTTTTGGAGGTTGTTCTAAGACTGTTCATAGGAATTTTGGCTTGGCATCAAGTTTATAGGGTACTTGTTTTGTAAAATAGGGCTAATTGACCCTTTTGTAACAGTGGAACAACGAATTGTTTGGCGTTTTGGTCTGAAACAACCATACCTAAGTCTTTGATATGTTGTGTAAAAGCATAATGGGTGCTCAGAAAGGTAATTCTTTTGTGGGTTTGGGACCCCTACAGGAAAATAAGTTGAAAAAACCTCTCAAGGAGGGCTACAAGGCTTGAGGAGGGCTAAACAAGAAAACCCATAATCCTAAGTTCTCCTAACTTGCAAAGTGGTTTGTTGAGGAGTTTGTAATCAGTCTACCTTGCTTGACATCACCAAGCTTCCGCTGCTCCACTCTGATAAAATCATCATCAACGCTCCATGAGTTGTGAAGCAACTCATCAAAATCCCAATGAAGTGATGTACCAAACATGTCACCACCTGGATCCCAAATTATCCTATCATCACATCCGGCAAACATGGAGAGATGGAAGCATCTCAAAGTGATAGCGACATCAAACCATCCTCCAACTCCTGTAGACCTCCCATGGATGTGCAAAACTCCCATCATAGGTGGAAGACAATACATATCAGCTCCTCCTAGTTGCTGATGTAGATCAAAACAACCTCCCAATTGAAAATCAAACCTATGTGGCTGCAAATAATACCTAATGACATATGGTGATAGAGTATCATCCATACGCAATCCTCCAATGATGAAGGGATGGTCCAAGCCCCTCCAAAACATCCCATTAGTTGCTGCCCTCCAAGTACTCCCAAGGAAATCCATGTATGAAAATGTAGAACAACCATCTCTCATCCATGCTTGAAGTAGTAACTCAGGAATTAGGGCTGGGACACCAATGTCTTCATGCTCATCTCCAAACACTAAGCCATAGCTCAGCTGAAATACAAGCATTAGTAACTCAAAATCAAGCATCCTTATGACAATACCTCCATACCTGGTGTCACAACTCCGCTGAAACTTTGTTCCTTCAAGTGGATGCCAATCAAAAACAAGTGTCTCCATGATATGAATCTCAAATCCCTTAAGTAGGACTGTCTCATACTCCACCAAAGAATCAACGTGATGGGACTCATCACAAGCAAACTCCTTAAGTACTCCAAGAATGATCAAAGGCCCAACCAAATTTGTATTACTCATACCTTCCTCTACATATGTAGTCATAACAATAGTGGCTAATCCACAAAGTGTATGCTCCATAATGCCATCCAAGTCTATGATGTGAGCATTCAAATGGCTCTCAAAAAGAGGTGACCATATCCTCATGAAGCAAGCCATGTGAATAAACAAAGAATTTTGAATCGTACAAAACCGATCTCTCCACTTGCTTGGCCACTATACAATGCTTACCCTTCATATGCCACATGTTTTGAATCTTCTTTGCCTCTGCCATGTCATGCTATACTAACTTGATCCTCTTGGGTCTTGGACACCCAAATAAGACCTCATGTTTGTCTCCAAAATGAAAGCCAATGATAGAAGAGGTCTTCCCAATCTCATTCTCATGTGTAAGGGCTGCCAACATATGATTATGCAAGAGTGAAAGACTGCTGATCCAAATAAATCAGAACTTTTGTCATACCTTTTCATAGTGTCTTCATCCATTTCAAACACCTCCTTCCTCTTTTTTGCATGTTCTCCATCAAATGTCGATCCATTACAAGCCTCAAGGCTGATCCATTTGGCTGTCATGTCATGATGTGAAGACAAGGGACTGCTGTTATACATCAGAAAATCAGTCCTTACCTTATGCCTTTGAGTGTTGTCCTTGTAGTCCCTAACCTCCTCTTCCTCCATGAGTGAGTGATCATCAACTAGGGCAGGTCCACATGATGTCTCCAATGAAAAATCAGATGTGTCATGTGCCTCAATTTCTATCCCATGGCTGCAATCTGAATCCTCATGTGTATACATCTCTTCTATCTTTATGAACTCATCATAGGATCCTTCAAGACCTTCCTTCATGTCTCCACTCTTTGCCATCTTCATGTTGCATTGTTCTTCATCAGATGTGGCTACCATAGAAGTCTGAAATTCTGCTATGTATGATGAAGAGTGTGCTATGCTCAACTCCCAATGAAGCTTCTTCACTCGATCTTCCGATTCTTGAAGGGCCTTTTGAGTGCTCTTCAAAGAATCCATAGTGTCCTTAAGCTCAAAGGTGAGCTTATCCGCTTCATCTTCCTCCCTTCTCAAAGCGTTAGCATATATCTCTCCAATCTTGAAGAGATGATCTCTATCCGCAAGTAGATGCAAGTAGTTTGATTTCACCATAGCCATGGCTTCTTGGAGTTCTTGAAAACCAGCAGGGTATAGGTTTTCTTCAAAGTGTTCATGCCTCCCAAGAGCTCTCCAACACAAATCTGCCATCACCTTATGAACATGATCAAAATGAGTTAGGGCTTCCACAAGCTTACCTTCATGTGTCTTCCGTTGTCCTTCCAAGTGGATGTGACTTATGAGACCCAATGTCTTCATGCAACATATCACGATCATGCCTTTCCAAACCAATACCTTCCTTGCCATCTTCTCCATGATGCCCATGTGCTAAGTCATATCACCATGCTCAATCCAAGGATCTGCATCAAAATAGTAGGTAGAATCTTCTACCTCATGATCTTCCTCAATGGCTGACCTAGGAAGTGAATGTACCGTGTTGATGATGTTTTATTGACAACAACATTAGAATAAAACACCAAGTGCTCTATCCTCTCTTGAACAAAGCGTCTCGAATGCTAAACTACGTGATCAAACAAGAACACTCCAAGGTTCCTTGTATGTGATTTTCAATGGATAGCCTCGGTGGTATGATGTGATAATGCTGTTTACACAAAGGGACTTACGCAAAATTTATTCATCACTCCATTCAAACATGTACTCTTTCTTTGTGAAATGGAACTTCTTCCAATCAACTACAAAAAGAAAAGGCAAAAGGCAAGGGTTTAGAGAAACTAATCTAAGGTCAATGAGGCAATGATGCTGCATGAATAGACAAACTCCTCAATAAACCTAACTCCACTTCGCCAAGAATGCCTACAACTACATGGAGTAGGTGCAATCTCCTAAGGTTAGCGAATGGTTTTCAAATCATGAAAGCTCATATAAGCACCCATTGGACAGCGTAGCTCAAACAAGCATCCACAACTGAACTTAAGCAAATTAATGAAGCTCAGACTAGCCTTACACAACACTCAACCAGCGATGGATGTCAAAAGCATGAGCTAGGAGTTGATCAAATATTCAATACATACATGCATTACATCAATGAACTTCTAATCTATCAACTAAGCTACTTTGGAAACAATTCTTAACCATCTTGGAGACAATGAAGACCATGCTAACATTCCAAAATCACAAGATCACCATGAAACATTCAACAATGAGCTTGCATTAATCTTGAAGTGTATCTTTACAACAATCTCTCAATATCTCTTCAATGACTTCGAAGAGTCTCCTCTACACTACTTTCTAATCTAATGTATCCTCTCTTATCCTCCTAATGTCTCCTAATGTATCTCTCTTTACAAATGAGAAGAATGAGCCTTTTATAGACTCAGAAATTACATGAAGGGCCAAGATTGATTTAGCAATCAACGGTCGAGATTGAGACAACAAGGCAGTTTGTTACAAAATTTGCTATTTTTAGAACATGAAAGAGGCAATGAAGGCACGTTTCCCAATGTGAAGCATTTTTGGAGCATCTTTATGGTGGGTCCTCTTGAATGAATGACATGGCAGAATGCGATTGGCTTGATGATGTGTACGTGCCACCTCAGCATCTTTAAACGAACTAGTTTGGTTCACCTCATGTTCACTTAGAATATTTTCTTCTTGTTGTCTTGATGCAACTCATGGATCGCTTTGATGATCATGCTCATCTCTCATCTTGTGATTTACTCTTGCAGGGTTTTGGCTCTGGACAGTTGCATGGACTCATGGAGTAGACTGGTGCATGATGAGAGTTCTTCTGGATGACCTCCTGGAGGTGTATGGTGAAGTGACAACCTTCCACTAGTCCTCGCCTCGTACAGATGATGCTCTTGATGATGAACTACACTTGTAACCTTGATCATCTTAGACTAGCTCCCCTCCACATGGCGTTGATGTCTTCCTCATGAGCTCGGAACAACACTCTTCCTTACTTTGCACTCCCACCACTTACCTACACAAGGAAACACATCAAATTAGGACTTAAAAGATTTTCAATGACAAATTACATTCTTCTTATGCATGTGGGATCAAAAAATGACATTCCAAAGCATCCATCACTTGTCAAAATCAAATTTGGAAAGCTACACTTTGAACTCACTTGCAATTCACCTCTCTCTCTAGCCAACATGCCTGAGCGGGTTTGGAGAGGGAGTCTGGAGCATGCAATGTGAAATCCAAGCCAGGGTGTAAGGGCCGCCCAGGCTGGGCGGGTTTGGAGGTGTTGTCTAGATTGAATGATGTGAAATCCATACCAAGGGGTCTAGGTCGCCCAGGCTGGGTGGGTTTGAAGGGTAGGTAAGGAATTTTAGACTTAGACAATTTTTGGCTTCACCTGAATGACTCCTCTCTTAGCATGACTTAGCATCTTGGAGTACTTGTGCAAAGTTAGCAGGCAAGTTTGGAATGCGAATGAAGGACAATCCTTATGACATAGTGAAATCCGCCCAAGCTAGGCGACCTAGAGGGTGTTGTGTGGAATGATCTTCATAACATTTCGAAACTTGTCTCATTTCCCTTAATCAACTTCCACCTTCCTTCGTTGATTGTTCTTGCAACTTACCCTAGTGGATGGGCAGATTAGGAGTTACGTGGAGTAATCACTACCTAATCCAAGATCACACCAAAAGCTCGCCCAAGAAGGGCGGATTTGAGAGGGAGTCTTGGATTTTTTTTGTCTTGTTCTTTTTTTGCCTCTAAATGAACTCCCTACTCCTCCTAACCTACAACTTTTCGTAAGGGTTTTCTTGGGCGGGTTTGAGGCGTTTGTCTGGAGAGACTCATGTGAACGACATGGAATCCATGCTCAGGTGAAATTTCCGCCTAGGCTGGGCGGGTTTAGAAGGTGTGCTTGGAATGCAAGTCTTGTCGCCATATTGGAAATGTCCTGAATAGAGGTATATTGAAAAATATTTAAAGTATTATACTTTAAATATTTTTCAATATACCCTCTAGGATGTTTGCGATGAGTCTCAGATCCATAGGATTTAACATGCAGATTCTAGATTTTGGAGGATCCACCAGATTTTAGACTTAGCCAATTTTCAGGATTTCAGGACATCAGGCTTAGTGATTTTTTATCATTCTTTCCAATTGATTCATCCTTGTCGGGAGGAGTTTGAGTAATGCTTGGTGCCATCTTCATCATTCTCATCAAGTAAACTTGCAAATTATGCCACCTACATCCCTGAGCGGTCCTAGAGGCAGTGTGTGGAGAGTTTCATGTGGGAGGAGACACAGTCCATGAACATCTCTTGAGGCCGCCCAGGTAGGGCGGGTTTGGAGGTGATGCATGGAATGTTGCTTGTAATCTACTTAACTTTCCTCCAACTTGCAAACCTTGCTTGAAATTCATCATTTCTCAGTGCCTTGTACTTGAAAACCTTCTAAACTTAACCATTTTCTCCTAGGGTGTGCTGGAGGGTGTTGTCTGGAGAAAGTCTCCTAAAGATGATGATACTATCCAAGAGGACCTTGTGAGGCCGCCTAGGCTAGGCGGTTTGGGAAGTAGTGTATGGAATCTACCTTGTGATGCCTCAAACTCATGAGTTTCCTTGGAGTTTCATCATTTCCCTGTTTTTTGTGCTCAAAACCTTGTAAATTTGACAACTTTTTCCTTGGGCGGATTTGAGGGTTCTGTCTCGACAAGTGCATGTGCATGATGTTGAATCCATGACTTTGTGCCAAGGCCGCCCAGTCTGGGTGGGTTTGGAGGTGAGGCATGGAATTTTCATCAAAATCTTAGTTTTCGACTCCATCATCACTTCCTAACTCCCTTCAATCGGCAAAAACTCGTGAAAATATCCTAACTTTCCCTGCGCGGGTTTGGAGGCTCTGTGTCGAGAGATTGTCCTGGTGAAGACCTTGTCCATGACTACCTAGTGAGGCCGCCCAGGTAGGGCGGGTTTGGTAGGTGTGCATGGAATTTCTTGCCTTAGTCAAATTTTGGATTTTCCTGAATGGAAGTATATTGAAAATATGTTTAAGTATAAGAAATTAATTTCTTATACTTTAAATATTTATCAATATACTTCCAGGATGTTTGAGATAGGTCTTGGATCCATAGGATTTAGCATGTAGATTCTAGATTTTTGAGGATCCACCAGATTTCAGACTGTCATTGAAGGGTCTCAAGGACATGCATCAGGATAAAGGCATATGTAACTGTTGAGACTTGGATACACAACACTATCAAAATCCTACAAGCTCAGAGGAAAACTAAACCTAAAGCAAAACAAGGACAGAAAGCAAGAAAAGAGAGGGTAATAAACTACCCCCAAAATTTTTTCAATTTTACAAAGCTATGAACAGTGTTAGCATAATGCATCAACGACTAAAGGCCTCACACTTTCTGATCACCAAGATCCCAGGATGGGCAAGGTGAGAGCATACAGTGATTTTGGCTTACAGTAACAAGTATGCATGAAAGAAAAACACTTCTTCCGCTGCGGCGGGCATCCACATATCGTGGGAATTCACCACTGTTCAGTGGGTATGAGTGCAAGAAGTGAAAAGTATAAATCATCCACTTATTCAGTGGGTATTCACCACTTATCAGTGGGTAGGAAAAAGAAGAAAAGTTCAGTTTCTCCACACTGGCGGTTGAACCATCCAGGGGTTATTATGTGAAATATTAAGGAAATGATTACAATGCTATCAGCTGTGAATTACAAGAAGAAGAAGGTTATATGGAGCATGATAACACTTTCCAAATGACTTTGCCTCACACAAACCCTGCATCACAAAGATGGCTGCCCCACCAAAAGAACACATAATGCATGCTGGTCTAAACTGTAACACAGAATCAGTCACTGCAAATGCTGTACGGCAACCTTGGGAAAGTCTCTTTACTCATTGAAAATCATATGCATCATAAACCACTACCAATCTGCTCTTAAACTGTTCACAGTCCCCCAACAATAATTCTGAAACCAAGAAACAATACAAACAGTGAGCAAACTGCTTCAGATATCAGCAAACACCTCATACAGAGCCGTACGGCCAGGAAGTACGGATATACTCATGGCACTCTCAAAACTCAACCAAAACACTGCAGACCACTCTCAAAATAGGCGCCCAAACATCACAATCAGTCCTCAATCATCAATGGTTGCAAAAGACTCAACATTAATTTCTGGTCTCAATCGACCCATTTAGGCATGTACGGACATGGAAGTACGGATTCCTCAGAATAAATTCAATCTGCACTAGTAAACCACTGGAATCATATTGAAATGAGGCACAAGATCCATACAAACACATTCCAATCAACTTTGCATTCAGAGATCAACCACATTATTTTCTAAGCAGAATCGTACCATTCTGCATTGTACGGCACTCCCCAGAAATTTCAGAACTGCATTATATTTCATGCTATCACTTCCCAAAGTGGCATCTTGTTCATACTAACACATTCCAATAAAGATCCATGATATAAACAGCTCATATAATTTCTAATATGGATCGATTCCTTAATGCCTGGTACGGTTCATTCATGTACGGACTCAACAAACATCACTTAAACAACAATATCTTGAATGGAGACTCTTACAAGTTAAATGCCAATGCAATATAGTCCACATACAATCCTTAATCTGTACTAATAACATTGAGATGATTTCATACCAAAATGTGCTCCTTACAAGGTACGGACTGAATAATACGGCCATATATTGGCTTACAACAGAAACAACAACTATACATATTTCTCACACTCAAAAAATCATATGAAATCCCACTCCAAAACAAACTATTAATGCATACAAATAAACACCACAAAATTCATGAATGCAATTGAAGCTTTATGCAACTTCTGTGTGAAGTCACCATACTCCAGCTAGGAAGGATATTGCACCATCGAAACTGGACTTCTCCATGAGGGTTTCCGTCCTCAAGAAGGAAAAGAACTTCTGGTTCAAACTAGCAGCATGTCTGTATCAAATTCCAAGCATGCCTCCAAATGAGCTCATATCTTCTTTTTATAAGCACCTGGGAGTTATACAACCAATCTTTCTTGAAATTAGAGCTTTTTTGCACTTCCCTTAGAAAAAATTTCTAATATCAAGTTAGGTGCACACTTAAGTGACTAGGGAATTAAAAAATTATAACATTTCCCCTTTTCCCATCAAGTCATAACATTAAGTCACTTTTTAAAATAACCCGCCTTAAACTTTAGTGCACCAAAAATAATAAAACTTAGTTTAATTATCAAATTAAACAAACCTTATAACTCCAATTTGATAATTAAACTAAAAATGATCCCAAACCATTCCCTAGCCCATCGGGATCATGAGATAGGCTAATGGTCCCATTCTGACTAGGCTTGGAAAGGGGACATTACAGGGTCCCCATTTGCAATGGGGCGATGTGTGATTACATCACAACATACCACCATGACCTCCTTGACCACCAAGGGATCATTTATCTCTTGCCAATCTAAATCAACCTTAGCAACATCCCTTTGTTCACTACATAGAAAATTTTCTTCTTGTAGCTGATCCAACACGGTTGGTTTGGCAATCTCCATGGCGGCATCTCCTTCGATCTTGTAGTCATCATGAAGTCCCATGTACTTTTCCCTTGTAGCCTCAATAGGTGACTCTCCTTCCTCTTTATCTTCATAGGGCTGAAGTGAACTCTTGTCTTTATCTTCTCTAGGAGTCCAAACTTCAATGCATGTTGACTGATTTCTTCCTTCCTCATGTTCACTTGTAGGCTACAAGTCACAAACACGTGATTCTTCTTTCTTTTCTAACCTTTCTCCAAAGATGACTTTTGATTCTTCTTCCTCTTTCCTCAAATTTCTGATGTAGGCATAGAGATCTTCCTTCCCTGGATTCCCATCTTCATGTACCTTGAAGAAAAATTCAAAAGGAGTTGCTAACCTAAAATCAAGTGATAAAGCATTGTACCCTTCAATGATTTGAGTGGCCTCTTTTTCATACAACCATCGATCCAGCTCCTTCAATCTAACTTGACTTTGTCTAAGAGATTCAAGCAAAGATGTCGTTGTTTCTCTACCTCCTTCCATGATGTATGATCAAACCCTCCAGGCTGGCAAGATCATATCTCTGATACCACTTGTAATGTCCGAAAATGGGATATTTATAGACAATTCTGGATTTATGGACTTTGCAAAACACCTAACTTGAATTTCTACTCAAACCCTAATTTCTGAAGTGAAAATCAGACTTGAAATAACAACTAGGGCAGCCCATAAACATCTCAAAACATCATAATTTTGCCATAAACATAATCGACCATAATGTACTTGCATTTCACCATCATATGAACATCAAATCTACTTCATTCAACCAACACAAATAACTGAAAATGAAATCAAAAGTCTGCTGCTATAAACTGAGTCTAAAAATGTCTTCAATTACATCAATAGATATGGGTGAATATAGTAGAAATATCCCAGCAGAAATCTGCCTTACAAACTAAAACAAAGGAACAACTGTCCTCTAACATCGTATCAAGGAAATGAACCTCCAATCACTCTCAAACAGTGGCATACAGGTCTACTGGTCTGCTGCTCCACAAATGATGGACAAATGGATCCAAAGATGCTCACAAACTACACCAAAATGACTCCCAAGAGTGGCGCTCCCAATGAGGGTCAAACCCTAGGCAATATTCCACACAACAAGCCACAAAGAAGCCTTCAAATCTGCTCCACAAATCTGCTCTGCAAGTCTGCTCCAAAAATTGATTAGAATTTTGCTCCTAAAATCTCCAATGAAGTACAAATGGACCTCCGTGATGAAGCCCTCTCAAGATGGATCAGGTTTTCGTCCAATCCACCCACTATTCACAAGGGTTTTCGTCCTTGGAATAGGCTGCTATAAAGTGCAGATCAGAAAGAATAGATGAACAAGCTTGATTGATCTTTGAATGCCACACAAAAACTTATATTTATACATGTTTTTCACCTCCACCAAGTGCTGGCCGACCTAGCATTATTTTATCACCTTTTTTCACTTCAAGGCCGACCTCCTTATGCTCTATGGCGCCAAACTCGCTCTGGCCGACCTAGACCTGAAAAATATGCTTTTTTCTCCTAATAGGCCAACCTACCTTAAGGTATTGTAGTGCCCAACATTGGCTGCAATTCTCCTAGGCCGACCTAGGAAAGTTTGCTTCATCATAGCCAAAACAAAATTCAAATGAAAGATATGAATTTTTGTCTTCTTTGTTTTTTCCAAGCTAACTCCCTCCAAGCGCCAAGGAAAACATATTATTTTATTATTTGTTTCTTCTTCCAAAGTCATTCAAATCCATGAAGCATCAAATAAGATCCCACAAAGATGGCACATACATGAGACCACATTATTATATCTTATCCTTCTTTCGGCATGAATGAAGTCATCCATCAAGGCAATCCACCATGAGCAATCAATCTTGAGAGAAAAACAAGTGATATGAGACCACCAAGCCTCCTTCTGTGACCACTCCGAAAATGGGGACATTACACAAGCTCCAACTGCTACTCCTCATGATGACTCTCCGAAGTAGTATCTTAGACCTCATCATCATCAACATCAGAGGTGACTTCAATGAAGTGTACTTTACCTTTCCCACGGCATCTGTGACCAGGCTCCTAAGACATAACTTCTTCCTTCTTAACTCATTCTTCGCCTCAATGTCTAGTGTTGTCCTCTTGGGCCAATCCTTCTGAAAGTTCTTCCTCGGGTCTTTCTTTGATGAAGCAAAAGGCTTACCCTGAAACTTGGGCTTGGAAGGCGTTGAAAACTTCATACCTTGAGCCCCCTTGATGGCTTCCCTCAAAAATGGTGGATCTAGGGCTTTCACCCATCCACAAAGTGGCTCCTCACGACCCTCAATGAATAGATAGGTCAATCTAGTCTTCAACACATTAGGAACCAACACGGCAAGCTTCTAAAACTCATAGATGTATGTGTCCACTGACTCCTACTTGAGTTGTGCCAACTCTCTGAAGAACTGCTCAGGATTTGTTTTATCAAATCTGTCAATCAATCTCTGTGAGAAATCAACATTAGTAACGAGGCTATGACCTTGAGTCACCATACCATTGTACCACCAATCAAGAGCATCTCCCTCCAAGTGTAGTGTAGCAAACTGAATGGCATCTCTCTCGAACATAGGGTTCAATGTGAGATAGTTGTCCAATTTCTAGATCCATGTTTGCGCTGTGATTTTGCCCCAACCATCAAAAAGTGTGATGTTCACCTTTCCCAACTTCATTTGCAAATCATGATTGTTATTGTTGCCTCTTTCTCCTCTAGGTCTATCTCTGTTCCTATACTTCAATTGGCAAAAATCGTGCAAAAACATGGCAATCTTGGAATTCTTCACTTAATGAGAACCACTCTCTCTTGTAGTCATTGAAGCTCTCACTTGCAACTTGCAGTCCATTCTCCGGAGCTCTTTGCTGATCCAAGAAAGTGGGCATAAGAGGTCTAACCACAGATGCATGAGACGCATGGGTATGAGTGTAGGCATTATTCCTGGAATTGCTAGTCTCCCCATTGTTGCCATTGTGTCCATTGCTTCTATTGCCTCCATTGTCGCCATTATTACCCATGCTATGCCACACAAATTGAGACATAATTTGCATGAGATCTTGCTGTCCTCTAGCAATGTCCTTGAGGATATCCCTTGTGCTAGGTTCCTTATTATTTATGTCATCCATGAAAGATTCTTTTTCCAAATCTGAACCAACAAACTGCTGCCTTTTTCTGTAGGTGATATATTCTCTATCTTCGAGATTCATGTATGAATAAACCCTTTAGGCTGGCAAGATCAAAGCTCTGATACCACTGTAATATCTCGAATGGAATCTGCCCTAAAATTCTGATTTTTATTTCTGCTCAAACCCTAACTCAGAATTCTGATTTTATTTTTCTCATTATGAAACGAATATGACAGTGAACATACAATGCCAAATGATGCCAAAATGTACTACAAGTTGCTGATCATATCAAACATGAAATCCACCATGAAAAACACAATATATGGCCACCAAAATGCAACATATAATTCTGATTTTCTGAATATATCTCTGCTGTTACAAACTGAATATGAAGACTGAAAATTACATCCAATATCAAGGGCTAAACGTGATCAAACATGGCCCGGAATGCGGCTGTTCAAGTCAGCTATAAACCCTAGGTTTGTACATACCAAAATATGGAGAATGAAGCTCAAACAAACCCTCCAAAGGGCAGTGCTCACAAGGAATGATGGCGGCTACAAGTTAGGGTTTGGAAAACCCTCCAAATAGTGAGATTGCCTCTCTCCAAGCCAAATCATCCTCCTCCAAAGGTGGCACTCAACTTTTAGGGTGAAACCCTAGTGCAATATCAACACAAAAACCAACAACAATGCTGCTCCAAATCTAATCTGCAAATCTGATTACGCAATGATGCTCCAAACCTGCAAATGTTTCCAATGAAGTGCAGATAGAACTCCGTTATGAGTCCTCCACAAGATGAGCTAGCTTTTCGTCCTTGGAATATAGCCCAACCAAAGTTGCAGCCAAAGAGAAGTATCTCCAAATGAAATAAGATATGAATGGATGATGAAATGCCTCCAAAAGACCTTACATTTATAGCCATTCTTTCCTCCAATTCCACCTTGGCCGACCTCTAGGAAATATATTTTATTTTATTTGTTTTTTCCCAACTCCTCATGGCTGACCTCATGCTAAGCATACTAGGCGCCCAAAACACAAATTAAATTTATTTATTTATTTATTTATTCCTTCCTCCAAGAGGAGCGAACCACTTTGGCATCTAATATTTCATATTTCGACCTTACACTAGGTCATCCATCTCAAAGGTATTTTATTTTGATTTATTATATTTTTACTCCTTCAAATTGGCTGACCATCCTTTTATTTTCCTTTCTTTATTTCTTTTTTTTTCTCTCCTTGGTCGCTCACCTCAAGGGCAAATTATTTTATTTATTTTGAATTCACCAATAAGCTCACAAAAATATACAAAGTCATCTCTCATCATCAATTTGTCCTAATAAATTGATTAAATATAATATTTAACCAATTAGGTCATTCCCTTAGCCCTCGGGTTTAGCCTACAGAAATAGGATAGGCTAACCGACTCCATTAGGCAATCAATCAAAAGATGGGGACATTACAACTACTTCAGAGAGTGATAATGAGGAGGAGCAACCATTGGTGCTTGGTGCTACGACGGATGACACGGTACATGGTACTATTACTACATTGTCAAGAGTTCCTAAGTACAATCCCTTTAGAGTGAGAGGAGTCCTAAAGGAGCAACAGGTCACATGTTTAGTTGACAGCAGGGCCACTCATAACTTCATTGATGAGGGTTTGGTGATGAAGAGAGGATTGCAAGCAAAGGAGTTCTCAGGCTTTAGTGTGATGGTTGCGGATGGATTCAAGATGAGTTGCATGAAAAAGATTCCGCTGTTGAGTATCCAGATGGGTGACTACACGGTCACCGATGGTTTCTATGTAGTTGGCATTGGTGATTCCTTTGTTGTTCTGGGAATCCAGTGGCTACACTCTCTCGGCAGATACATTCAGGGTTTTTAGAAGATGGAGTTGGAGTTCATGTCAGATGGGAGGAAGGTAGTGTTGAGAGCTTTGGCGAATGGTACGCCAAGGATAGTGACAATGAAGAGGATGGAGACCTTGTTTAGACATGTTGATGTTGCATGGGCAGCCCAATGTTTCGTTTCTTCTAAGTCTTCTTCTAGCAGTGACCAGCAGTATCATGTGGACATTCAGTCGGTGCTGGATAAACACAGCATGGTGTTTGGAGAGATTCCTCTCGGCAAACCTCTAGATCGCGGCTTTGAGCATGTGATAGAGTTAGAGGAGGGCTCCAAGCCCGTCATCACTACTCCCTATCGTCATCTGAGGAGATTCAAGGAGGAGATAAAGAAGATGATTAAGGAGTTGTTGGATATGGGACACATCAAGCCTAGTTCCAATCCCTTTGCTTCTTCGGTGGTCTTGGTAAAGAAGAAGGATGGCACGATGGGGATGTGCATTGACTACCGTGCCCTAAATAAGAAGACCATTAATAACCAGTATCCTATACCTAGGATCGATGAGCTGCATGGTGCAGTTTACTTTTCCAAGATTGATCTTCACTCAGGGTACCATTAGATTAGAGTTCGTGAGGACATTCATGAAACAAAATTCAGATGTCACTACGGACACTATGAATTCTTGGTTATGCCCTTTGGTCTTACTAACGACTTTCCAACCTTGTATGAACCGCATCTTCAACAGACAGTTGCAGAAGTTTGTTTTGGTATTTTTTGATGATATCCTGATATACAGTAAGACATGGGAGGATCACCTCAGCCACATTGATGAGGTGTTGAGCATCATGGAGGCACAGTACCTGTTTGCTAAGGCTTCCAAATGTGAATTTGGAATGACAGATTCTGTACTTGGGATACGTGATTGGCACTGGCAGAGTGAAGTTATACTAGGAGAAGATACAAGCTATTTTGGATTGGCCGCCACCGAAGAACATTTCAGATTTGAGAGGCTTCTTCAGGCTTTGTAGTTACTATAGAAGGTTTATTAAGGGGTTTTCACAACTGGAAGAACTTCTTACAGATCTCACTAAGAAGGGCGCCTTCAGATGGTCGGATGAGGCTCAGGCAACATTCGATACACTCAAGGAGGTAATGAGCACTTACCCAGTTTTGGCACTTCCCGATTTCTCTCAGCCATTTGTTTTGGAGTGTGATGCATAAGGTGAGGGGATAGGCGCAGTTCTCATGAATAATAGACATCTGTAAGAGACCTTATTATAAATGAATGAAAATGCAATCAACTTTAGCTATGATTTCTTGCACAAAATCACACCAAAATTCAAATACAATCACACATATATGAAACCATGAGTCACCATTGCATGTATCATTGATTCAACTTGAAATGATATCAAAAGCTTGCTGCTGTTATCATATTTCAGTCACTGACATAATCATATCAGACCTGAATATCTAATGAAAAGGACAACCAAATGCAACCAAATGTCCTTGTGACCCTAAAACATGAAAGAGCTATCAATGTCCAACGAAAATATACTTCAAATGTCACTGTTACAGCCTCATAAAATGGACTGATTACATCATATTAACTACTATTATGACTGATACAGAATATATATATGCCTAGAAATATTCTAGAGACCAAAACAATGACAAAAACTCTTGTGGCCAAGTGATGGAACCCTAGATACAAAATCTTGAGTCTATGATGCTCCAAAGTACTTCACACATCCAAATATTCAATTATAGCTTGCATATGAACCCTGTAATACCATTACCAGCTAGCTGTTATAAGAAATCAGAACTGAAAAATGCATATTAAACATTCATGTAATGATGATCTCTTCAAATCAACTACCTTGGTGTAACATCCACAATGACCAAGGGTTAGAATGATGTCAAATTCACTTCAAATACTCCTTAAACTTGCAATATTAAGCTCAATGGTGAATATTTGCATAATATCACCTCACAAAGAGTATGGGGTCATCTCCATACAAACACAAGGGGTCATCACCTTGCAAATTGACAAGAAAATCGGAATCTTGAGCTAAAACAAAAGAGTAAGAAAACATACCAATGCATCAATAGTTGCAAATTGAAGTTCAAGTCTTCTATTTAAGCTCTCCAAGCATGGATGTCCCTCTTCTTTGGCATTTGGGAATGTATCTTGAATTCCATCAATGATGAGCAATGAACTTGAACAAAATTAAATGAATTACATCTAGAGCATACTCATTTAAAAACAATCTTTAATTGTTTTAAATGAAAGATATCTACTTCAAATGGATCGATCCTCTAGCTTGGGCGATTGCATGCTTGCATTGAATTTTGCTTTGACAACATTTAAAATCTTCTTTTCTTCATGGACGGCTGAAGCAAATCATTTATTTTCTTTCTTCTAAATCCATCGCCCCATAACTACCTCAAGGCGAATGCATTGGATGATGGCGTTGGGCAATTAATATTATGAGTTTGCATTTAAAATGACTCTTCTTTACCTTGGCTGCCGATCCATGCATAGGCAATTGCATTGAATTTCATTGCAATTTTTTTAAATGCTTTTGACTTGGCGAATGCTCCTCCACATGGCGTCGATCCTATTCCTTGACACATGATCCAAGGGAATCCTCATAATGCTAGTCGATCCTCTTAATATCTTCATACAATGTAGCTCCATCTCCAATGCCATTGAAATTTCAAGCCAATCGATCCTCATGATGACCGTTGGGTTTAGCTTGGACCTATTCTTTCATTGGGCGAACACCCTTATTCCACACAAACTCCATATAAATCAATTTAGAGAAAATGTAATTAAATATTTCATTTTCCTTCTTATTCCATCATTTGAAAATTCAAATCAAATAATTGAAAATACAATTTCAATATTGCATTTCCCATATAGCTCAATAACACACTAGTTGATCCAACTTTCCGGTTCTCCATGCATAGAAACAATTCAACTAGCAAATCATTCCCTTACCAATACATTAGCCTACGGGAATGGATGATAGGCTAATCGTCAACTCCATATGAAGTCACTCCGGAGATGGGGACATGACAGTCCTCCCTTCCCGGGATTGCTTGTCCTCAAGCAATCGAAGATTGGGATGCTCTAAAATCTTCTCACGTTCCCATGTAGCATCCTCTAGTGGCAAACCTCTCCATCGCACCAAATACTCTCTGATTACTCGGCTACACAATTGGCGCTCCCTCATATCAACAATACTATCAGGCTCCAGTATCAACATGCCCTCTCCATCAAGAGGTGGAAGATCTATAGAAGAAACCACATTCTGACCCAATGCCTTTTTGAGGCATGAAACATGAAATACATTATGTATGCGGCTCCCTGCTGGCAAATCCAACTCATATGCTACTTCACCAACCCTCCTGATAATCCTGTATGGCCCATAAAATCTTGGCTTGAGTTTTTCTGCACCACTTTTCTTCAATGAACTGTCTATAGGACTGTAGGCGCAAAAATACCAAGTCATCTACCTCAAATGATCTCTCAACTCTATGCCTGTCTGCATAAATCTTCTGCTGATGCTGTGCATGCTGGATATTATCCTTAAGAGCTCTAAGGATATCCTGTGTGTCCTGCATTAACTCCTTAGCTCTAGGAGCTCTACTATCATCAAAAGTCAAGTCAACAAAAGATAATGCATCACACTCGTACAGTGCTCTAAATGGAGTCATGCCACTCGACATATGGTAGGTGGTATTATAACAATACTCACCAAGGTACAACCATCTCACCCAAGCACGCTGATGTCCTAAAACATAGTTGCAAAGATATCCCTCTACCCACTTATTAACAATCTCCGTCTGTCCATTGGTCTGAGGGTGATAACTTGTGCTTGGTGTCAACTCTGTACCTGCAAGTCGGAATAGTTCTCTCCAAAACATCCCAATAAACCGGCTATCCCGATCACTTACAATGGTCTTTGGAAGGCCATGCAAATGGAATATCTCTCTAAAGAATAAATCTGCAACTTGCAAAGCTGAATAGTCTGCTGCAATAGGATAGAAATGTGCATACTTAGTCAATCTATCACCAACCACATATATGCAATCCTTACCATGTGTCATGTCCCTTTTTTCTGGAATGGTCACCATCTTGTACATTGTTGCGCTTTCCAGTGGATTCGAGGTATTGAAAGAGGTTGGTTTCACCATTGGGGCTATCATTTCACTTTTGGATGCTTTCTCCTAGACAACTTGGCTCATGATGACTTGCCTTCTTCGAAGCTTGCATATGGATTCATATGGGAGTTTGGATTTCATCACATATGGGTATCTTGCCTTGGAACCATTACTTCACCTTTGATGCCTTGGAGACTTATCATTGCTATGGAGGTTATCACTATTCACCTTGGGCACATTGGTAACTATCTTCCTAAGGCGCTCCTCATGATTCTACTCAGGCGGATGGATATCATCATAAGGCTAAGGATAGTATATATTTCCCTTGGGCGCTCATGGAGGAATAATAAAATAATAATTAATTATTTGGCGCCACATTATGGAGATTATCATGCCTTGGCCGACTTGGACTTCACATTGGCTGACTGGGATATTGTCTTGGCTGACTGAGATCTTATCTTGGCCGACTAGGGATAGTTGCTAATGTTGTGGCGGCTAGAGGAGTTGGCCAACCAGCATTGGGAAATTAGGAGAATTATGTATAAAAAGAAGATTGAAGGATGCCATTCGATCAGGAACTCATGGACTTGTTTCTGATTTATTCCATTTGACTAAGGATTTGTTTCCTTGTCTTGCATTGAGGAGATGGCCCCTGAACATTGAATGGTGATGACCCCATTCATTTTTCAGCTAGAGCAGAAACTCTTATCAGCTTTGGAGAAGCAATACCCTTGGGCGAATTGCAGATTTCGATCAGACTTGGTTCACGGTTTCCTTGGAGAAGATTTGGGCGACTTGTTGGAGGCACCTTCCATATTGAAGCACATCATCCTAGGAGCTGGGCGAACTAATTTGAGGCAGACTTATGACTGATTTATGACTGCTGCATTTAGGGTTTCAGATCAGTTTATTACAGCAGACTGTTCATGCTCATTCGCCCCTTTTTGGAGACTTGTACTTGCATCATTTTGGTATGTAATTATTGGCATTAAAGACAAATTGATAGCTGGGCTGTTTGGCTACATGTTTATCATCATTTGTATGCCCTAATTTCCATATTTAGTATTTACAGCAGTTAGTATTAGCAGATTTCATATTGTTACAGCAGACTTCATATTTGATATTTATGGTATGACATCATAAGCTTATGAATGGATTAATGGTGAGAGATTGTCTACATGATTGAGCGAATTTTCCTTATTGTGAATTATCTTGCATCTTCTCATAATTCATGGTGAAACCCTTGCAAACTGTTAAGTCTGATTTCTACAGCAGAAATTAGGGTTTGAGCAGAATACTAAAGTGCAGAAATAAAAATCAGAATTTAGGGTTTTGAGCAGAAAACTAAGATGCAGAAATCTAGGGCAGAATTTAAAAATTGAAGTGCAGAATTTTTGGGCATATCCAATTGGGGACATGACACCATGTACCTTCGGAAGACCAGTGGTGAAATCCATAGAGATACTTTCCCACTTCTGCTCAGGAATAGGCAATGGCTATACTAGACTTGTAGGAAAAGTATGCTCTGACTTGTTCTGCTAACAAGTCAAACACTCTCTAACATGCTGTAGAACATCATCCTTGAGACCCTTCCAAGAGAATCTCTCACGCACTTGTCTATAGGTTTTGAAAAACCCTGGATGTCTTGCTAGAGGTGTGTCATGAATGGCTCTCAATATCTGTTGCTTGAGCTTTGACTCAGGTACCAAAAATATCCTGTCTTTGTAGTAAATCACATCATCTACCACCTTGTACCTGTCATCCTGTATAACACCATCCATGATCTCGCATGCAAAAGTAGATTTGGAATACTCAACTAAAAGTTGAGATTTCCAATCAGCAGAAACCTCACTCAAGGAACAAATAGTAGGCCTCCTAGAAAGTGCATCTGCAACAATGTTTTTCTTGCCCTTCACAAACTCAATGTCAAAGTCATATGCCTGTATCTTAGAGACCCATTTTTGTTGTCTCTCATTCAAATCCTTTTGTTCCAAGAAGTATTTCAGACTATTGTGGTCAATCCTAACCACAAACTTCGCATCTACCAAGTACTGACGAAACTTAGCCAAAGCATGCATAATGGCTAGCATCTCCTTGTCATAGGTGGAATATAGGCGCTCCACATCTCTCAACTTCCTGCTCTCAAATGCAATGGGATTCCTATTCTACATCAACACAACTCCAATCCCCTCTCCTGATAAATCACACTCAAGTACAAAGGACTATGTGAAATCTGGTAGTGCTAACACTGGAGTAGTACTCATCACCTCCTTAAGCCTATCAAATACTGCCTGTGCCTTAGAAGACCAAAGGAATGCCCCTTTCTTAGTGAGATCTGTCAATGGTGCTGCCAATTGTGAGAATCCCTTAACAAACCTCTTATAATAGCTGCAAAGACCTAAGAACCCTCTCAACTCAGTAAGGTTCCTTGGTATAGGCCATTCCTGAATTGCTTTGATCTTCTCATCCTGTACTCTAACTCCTTGAGCACTAATCATATGCCCCAAATAGAGAATCTCCTCCATCCCAAAGTCACATTTGGACATCTTAGCATATAATGACTGTGTCTCCATGACTCATCAAGAACTTCATCAAGATGTCGAAGATGCTCATCCCATGTCTTACTATAAATCAGAATATCATCAAAGAAAACCAACAAAAACTTACGCAACTACTTATTAAATACATGATTCATGCAAGACTGAAATGTAGCAGGTGCATTAGTAAGACCAAAGGGCATAACAAGAAACTCATAGTGTATGTAGTGGCATCTGAATGCAGTCTTAGGAATGTCCTCATGAACACGTATCTGATGGTAGCCTAAACGAAGATAAATCTTGGAGAAATACATGGCCCCATGTAGCTCATCTAGCAACTCATTGATCCTGGGTATAGGGTACCTGTTTTTTATTGTCTTCTTGTTCAAGGCCCTATAATCAATACACATTCGCATAGTACCATCCTTCTTCATCAACAACACCGAAGAAACAAATGGACTAGATGATGGTCGATGTGTCCCATATCCAACTCCTTAATTGTGTTCTCAATCTCAATTTTGAAGTGCCTAGGATGTCGATATGGTGCAATGTCGATGGGCTTGGTCCCATCCTCCAACTCAATCACATGCTCAAATCTACGATCTGGTGGTCTACCTGGAGGAATGTCACCAAACACCTTACTATGCTTATCCAATAAAGATTGGATATCAACATGATACTCACCCTTGGAAGAAGAATTAGAAGATATAGAAACTTGGGCTGCCCATGCAATATCATCATGGCGAAAAAAAGCTTCCATACGCCTAGCTGAAACCACTCTAGGTGTTCCATCTAAAATAGCCCTCAATACTATCTTCTTCCCATTGTGTATAAACTCAATCTCCATCTTCTTCAAATCCTGTATATATCGGCCAATAGAATGCAACCATTGCATCCCCAAAACAACATCAATACCTGAAAGTCCAACCATGTAGAAATCATCTACCAATGTATAATCACCCATTTGAATATTAAGCTGTAGTACCTTCTTCTGACAACTCATTGTAAAACCATCAGCTACTACAACTGTGAAACCCTCAAAATCCTCTGATTGTAGGCCACGTCTCATAACGAATCCCTAATCAATGAAATTATGGGTAGCTCCATTGTCTACTAAACATGTGACACGTTGCCCATTGATGATTCCCTTAACTCTGAATGCATGATACCTAGGAACTCCTAACATAGTAGCAATAGTCATTGTATTACCAATATCATCTGACTCAAGCTCCAAAGTGTCATGTCCCCGTTTCCGGCTTGATCATCCAGTAAAGAATGGATTAGCCTATTGATCATTCCCGGAGGCTAATTCAGAATGATAAGGGAATGAACTGGTTTTTGACTAACTTAATTTGTTGTTTTGCAGGAATAAGTCAGAAACCCAAAATTTGGCTAAGTCTGGAAGCCAAATAAGTAGGAAGTTGTCTGGGCGCCCATTTCAAATCATACTTCCTGGATGAGCGCCTAGCATAGTAACATCATATTTTCAAAGCAACTCCAACTCTGCAAAATCCCCAAGAACATGATTCAGTAGACACTAGGCGCACCTTTTCATCCAAACTGACTCCAACATGCGCCTAGGGTATTGAGAGCTCACAACTTGAGGCAAGGCGCTCAGGTAGGAAGATCAAGTTGCCTTGATGAGTTAAGGCGCCATTCACCAGATGCACAATCTAGAGTGGGCGCCTAAAGGCAACTAGGCGCTAAATCATGATTTTTGGACTTGGGACTGGCGCCCAAGTATGAAGGAGGAAGCAAAAGTGCCTGAGATGCTTTGAACCTTGAAGACTAGGCGCTATTTCATGTTCCATCAACCATTCAAGTGAGCCTAATTGACATCTACTCAAACATGCGCCTAGTCAAGAAAATAGCCACCCAGTCAAGGCGCTGATGATGAATGATATCCTAACTCACTTTGATAACTTCAAATGTGAGTATTTGCAGGGAAGGTGATCATTTCAAGTATAGGTGCCAATTCCTTCTTCTGCAAACCTAAAAGTGCGCCTACCTTGGAAGATGCTTCCAATCCACTTGAGAAGAGGTGTTTATGAAAGCAGAGTTGAGATTTTGACTAAAGGAAACAAGATTGGGTAATGAAGAAAGTAAAATCTCCTTAGGCGCCAAGTTGTGATCAAACCACATTGACTGAGCGCCTAGGCATATCAAGGCGCTTAAACAAGACTCCAGTGGGTGAATGATCCTCAAACTCCTCAAGAAGCCAGGGCGCTTGGCAGAAGTTGGTAATTTTGACTTAGAGATGACTTGAGATGAAGATTTTTGCAAGGAAAGGCCCCCATCCTTCCTAAGGCGCCAATTTGCACTCTTTCCTACCCAGAAATGCGCCTTAATGAAGAAGAAGACTAAAACACAAGTTTTAAACACTCTGGAAATGGGCGCTATCTTCAAGGAATCAATTCCTACTCAGAAGATTCATCTGTTTGTTGGAAAATGTCTAATCCTTTCCCAGGCGCCACAACCACTACAGAACTTCCAAGTCTAGCGCCCAAGTTATGGGAACACTAGAATTGCGCCTAAGTAAGTTGGATGTCAAATTCTCCTCTTTTCAATCTCCACCAGGCGCTTATTCATGCCTCTGCCACATCAAGGAGGCGCCTAGCCTAAAAGGCGCCTATTCATGTTTTCTGCTACCCCAGTTGAGTGCCTAGATCCACTTTGGGCGCCATTCCATGATCTCACTGCTTCAAATGGGCGCCTAGTCAAAGATAGTGTAGTTGGAACTACCTAAGCTCTCATTGGTTGACAGGATTACTTTGGGATCTGTGACGAGGTCTTTGGACAAGCTTGCCAACTCAGAATGAGTCATCAGATGGAATATTCCCTTGGATATGCTTCTTGGGAAACGTGCCTTGGTTCCTCTTCATGCATTGAAAAACGTGCCTTCATTGCCTTTGGAAGGCCTATAAAAGGAGGAGCTCCCTCATTCATTTGGTATCTATGCATTTGACAAACTTCTCTCTGCAAAGCTGTTGAGCTTGTAATCTTGAGGCCTGCGAGTTTCAAGTGTTGGGGTGATGCTCCCTCAACTGACAAGGTGATGCTCCCTTGTTGTACTGTGAGGTGTTGACATTCAGTTGACATCGTTGAGTTCAATCGAGTCGATCAAGTATAGGCGCCCATTGTAATCATCAAGGCTCCAAGGCCTGCTTTGTAATTCCATTTGAAATAAAGTGTAACTTCATGCCATTGAAAGCATTATTCATGTATTAAGACATTGTGAGTTGATTGAATCAAGTAATAAAACAGGTACCCAGCTAAAGGTTGATTCATTCAATTAGTTATCTTTGATATATATCTTTGTGTTGTTGAAATAGTTGATGAGTTGATAGCAAGTAAAAATTGTCTAAGTAAGGAAAAATTTTGGTAGAATTAGTTGGGTATCTTACACAAAGTAGGCTGATCCTCCTCATGATCTGAACCTGTATCCTCATGTGAATCAGTCTCATCATCAAACATTACCTCAATAAGATGTACCTTTCCTTTGCCTCTACATCTGTGTCCTGGTTCCCAAGGTTGTTTGCAATCTAAACACTTCTTCCTTCTCAATTCATCACGCTCCATAGATGTAGGACTTGGTCTAATAGGCTGAAATGTCTTCTTTTGATTTGAACTTGAACCTTTGAAAAATCTTTTCTTTTGAGTGAATGTAGGAGTAATATCCAAATCAAGTGCTAAATCAATGGCCTCATCCAATGTAGTTGGTTTGTGAACTTTCACCAAACCTCTAATCCTGTCATTCAATCCTTCAACAAATAACATAGTGATCCTCCTATCAGACATATCAGGGACCATAACCGCAATCTTTTGGAATTCATTAACACATGCTTCCACTCTACCACTTTGTTTCAACTGTGCAAGCTCACGGTAGTAGACCTCGACATCCTTGCGGTCGAACCTGTTAATAAGTTTTTGAACAAACCCATCATATGAAGTAATCCTGTTGCGATGTTGAGACACAAGACCATAATGCCACCATTCATAAGCCAACCCCTCTAAATGCATAGTAGTAAAGTGTTTAGCCTTTTCTTCACTCATGGGCTTGAGTGTGAGAAAAATATCCAATTTGTTTACCCATGCTCTAGCACTCATTTTACCATTGCCATCAAAACTAGGAAGAGGAATATCTTCCATTGCATCCTTGCACTCTCTTGGTTGAGTTGGTCTTGCTCTTCTTTGTCTTCTTTCTCTTGTCTTATGCTGCTTATGGCTTATGAAGTTGTTGAGGCTCACTCTATCACACACACGATCAGGAAGTGCATCATATTCATCAATCCAAGCTATCCAATCATCACATGCTTCTTCTTCATATTCCCACTCTTCTTCAATCACCTCTTCTTCTCTAGGAAGAAAGGTAGGCTACATAGGTCTCTCCACTGTTGGTGCACATGTTCTTGTTCTTTGTGATCTTGCAATACTTCCTTCATCATCCTGATTATCCCTGTTGTTGTTATTCCTGTTACCTGTCAATATATGGCATAGCCTATCAATGCTTCTTTGAATGCGAACATTTGTCTCATGTGTTTTTTGTATAGTCTCATTTGTTTGTTGCTGACCATCTCCCATTCTCCTTTGATTATCAACTATCTCTCTAAGCACTGTATCTATCTCATCTTGTGGAATAGGTTTCCTTCTATCACCCATTGTTTCAGCTCTTCTTCTATAATGATGTGGTAATGGATAAATGTAACTCATCACCCATAGGGTGACAGGAAAATGGCTCTGATACCACTGTAAGAGACCTTATTATGAATGAATGAAAATGCAATCAACTTTAAATAAGATTTCTTGCACAAAATCACACTAAAATTCAAATACAATCACACATATATGAAACAATGAGTCACCATTGCATGTATCATTGATTCAACTTGAAATGATATCAAAAGCTTGCTACTGTTATCATATTTCAGTCACTAACATAATCATATCTGACCTGAATATCTAATGAAAAGGACAACCAAATGCAACCAAATGTCCTTATGACCCTAAAACATGAAAGAGCTATCAATGTCCAATGAAAATATACTTCAAATGTCACTATTACAGCCTCATAAAATGGATTGATTACATCATATTGACTACTGTTATGACTGATACATAATGTATATATGCCCAGAAATCTTCTAGAGACCAAAACAATGACAAAAACTCCTCTCGTGGCCAAGCGATGGAACCCTAGATGCAAAATCTTGAGTCTATGATGCTCAAAGTACTTCACACATCCAAATATTCAATTATAGCTTGCATATGAACCCTGTAATACCATTACCAGCTGGTTGTTATAAGAAATCATAACTAAAAAATGTATATTAAACCTTCATGTAATGATGATCTCTTCAAATCGACTACCTTGGTGTAACATCCACAATGACCAAGGGTTAGAATGATGTCAAATTCACTTCAAATGCTCCTTAAATCTACAATATTAAGCTCAATGGTGAATATTTGCATAATATCACCTTTGTAAATATCACCTCACAAAGAGTATGGGGTCATCTCCATACAAACACAAGGGGTCATCGCCTTGCAAATTGACAAGAAAATTGGAATCTTGAGCCAAAACAAAAGAGTAAGAAAACATTCCAATGCATCAATAGTTGTAAATTGAAGTTCAAGTCCTCTATTAAAGCTCTCCAAGCATGGATGTCCCTCTTCTTTGGCATTTTGGAATGTAGCTTGAATTCCACCAATGATGAGCAATGAACTTGAACAAAATTAAATGAATTACATCTAGAGCATACTCATTTAAAAACAATTTTTAATTGTTTTAAATGAAAGATATCTACTTCAAATGGATCGATCCTCTAGCTTGGGTGATTGCATGCTTGCATTGAATTTTAGTTTGACAACATTTAAAATCTTTTTTTCTTCTTGGACGGCTAAAGCAAATCATTTATTTTCTTTCTTCTAAATCCATTGCCCCATAACTACCTCAAGGCGAATGCATTGGATGATGGCGTTGGGCAATTAATATTATGAGTTTGCATTTAAAATGACTCTTCTTTACCTTGGCCGCCGATCCTTGCATAGGCGATTGCATTGAATTTCATTGCAATTGTTTTTAAATGCTTTTGACTTGGCGAATGCTCCTCCACATGGTGTTGATCCTATTCCTTGACACATGATCCAAGGGAATCCTCATAATGCTAGTCGATCCTCTTAATATCTTCATACAATGTAGCTCCATCTCCAATGCCATTGAAATTTCAAGCCAATCGATCCTCATGATGACCGTTGGGTTTAGCTTGGACCTATTCTTTCATTGGGAGAACACCCTTATTCCACACAAACTCCATAAAAATCGATTTAGAGAAAATGTAATTAAATATTTCATTTTCCCTCTTATTCCATCATTTGAAAATTCAAATCAAATAATTGAAAATACAATTTCAATATTGCATTTCCCATATAGCTCAATAACACACTAGTTGATCCAACTTTCCAATTCTCCATGCATAGAAACAATTCAACTAGCAAATCATTCCCTTACCAATACATTAGCCTACGGGAATGGATGATAGGCTAATCGTCAACACCATATGAAGTCACTCCGGAAATGGGGACATGACAACATCCCATAGCCTAAGAGACTAGGAAGTTGAGAGATGCAGAGAGATTGTACTCCACCTATGATAAGGAGATGCTTGTCATCATGCATGCGTTGGCAAAGTTCAAACATGTCATGTCCTGATATTAAGGTATTGTTTAAATTAAAGATTTAAACATTATGATAAGTTAGAGAAGTTAATGTATAATAATATTAAATAATGTTATATTTATGGTATTTATAAATAATGAATATAAATACAATTATAAATATTATCAACTAAAATAATATTATATAATATATTAACAAATACTAATAATAAATAATATTATAATAATAAAAATAAAATAATATATATAATAATAATTAATTATGATAATAATAATAAACGATATATAATATGAATTATATATAATAATAATAAATAATAAACGATACATATAATAAATAATAATAAAAGATATGTAATAATAATAATAAATAAATACCTTTAAGGCCGATCCCCTTTATCAACCGTTGCATACTACTAACTGTAATACATGCTGCGGTAAAGACTAGGTAGCGATCCCTCTAAAAAGGTAACGATTCAAATGAAAGGGTGCCACCTTTCATAAACATAGAAGGTATAAATATTGGGGATGGAAGAGGAATCAAAAGGATAGGAAGGAGGATTTATAGAAGATACAACAGCAACAGCAGATTGGAGAAGAAGATAGTAGATACAAATACAATAAGAATAGTAAGAATAGTATAAATAATATTAAAAGATATATATATATATATATAGCTAGAAGAAGGAAAGTTACAACCTCTTCAATATATAGACATATTGGAGCATAGCAAGGGGAAAGTAGAACTACACACACATATAGAGGTCTAAAATTTGATTATGGAAGATTTATGTAATATGAATCATGCATGTTGTATTTATGATATCATTTTCATAATTTATTATGTGTTGTGGATATAATTAATTGAATTGATAAGACTTGGTTATACATAAATCTATACCATAATAGGAGGAAGGGAAAGTACAAAGGGAATATAGGACCCTCTCTTAGGTATGCCACCCAAAAGGAAATGTAATTAACTCACATGAGCCAAAGGGGTTCTGCCTTTGGTTGAAGGGTTTTGCCTTTGGGTCTAGGAGAGATGTGCTCTTCTAGATATGCCACTCATCATGAGAAACAATAAGTCCACATAAGCCAAAGGGGTTCTGCCTTCTAGTGAAGGGTTCTGCCTTTGGGTCTAGAGAGAGATGTGCTCTTCTAGACACGCCACTTATGATGGAAGTAATAAGTTCACATGGGTCGAAGGGGTTCTGCCTTCTTGTGAAGGGTTCTACCTTTGGGTCTAGAGAGAGATGTGCAGTGTTCCACTGAGTTTCTTGACGGGGACGCGTCCCTTGTCGGAGACGGGTTTCCGGGATGAGGGGACAAAGGGTCTAAGTTTGGGGACGGCGGGGGAGCGATGCTGATATACATATGGTACATGAATAACTAGTTATAAAAAGATGTTTAAGAATAACATTTCAAATTAAACTTTGGCAAATTAGTAAAATAGTAAAATTGCAAATACTAACATTTTAAATACTCGAATACTATTATTAAAAGACAAAGTAAATAAAATATTAAAATTTGACAAATGTTGAGGACGGGTTTCGGGGGCGGGGGGCAAAGGGGGACAAAGGGGGGATGACGGGGGAGATGGCGGCAGTGGGGGGGGGCGTTTCTCAGCCGTCCCCAAGTCTCTGAAACGTCCAGGTTGAGGGGACAGCTGGATTTTGGGGGGGGGGGGACGGGTCCCCGTGGAACACTGGAGATGTGCTCTTCTAGATACGCCACTCATGATAGAAATGAAATGTTCACTTGGGCCAAAGGGGTTCCGCCTTCTAGTTGAAGGGTTTTGCCTTTGGGCCTAGAGTGTTGGATCATTAGGATACCCTTTTGAGACCTCACTCCCCTCTCATGGGTATAGTGTTATAAGGAGGCCAATCATGAGGAAATAAGGAAAGACTGCAAGATGAGGGGATAATAGATAAATTAGAATCCTCACTAGGTACGCCACCTCATATGAATGGCATGGGCCACATGAGGCCAAGGGGGTTCTACCTTTTAGTTGAAGGGTTTTGCCCTTGGGCCTAGAGAGGCTAAGTCACCCCATCGAGTCACTTTCGTCCATGCTTTCCTATGATTGATCATCCTAAGGTAAGATTCAATTGAGTTTATCAATTGTTATGGACTTACTGATGTTTAAGATTTCTAACTTGTTGCAGGGATTAAGTCAAGACAAGGTACTCTCTAAATCTTTGTTTGCTTGGAAATTGATAATTTAAGAAAAAAATTAGTGTTGTCCCAAAAGGAGACATTACAAGTGGTATCAAAGCAGTCATCCTGCCAACCTGTAAAGTAAATTAATGCAACATTATACAAGACAATCCTCACGTAACAACAACAATATGGAAATGAACAATGAATTGAAGGCTTTTATGGAAATGACCACAAAGGCTATGACAAAACAAACCAAAGCTACCCAAGCACTTCAACAAACATTACAAAGCATGGGAAATGTGATCGACAATCTCAAAAGTCACTCAACAGATGAAAAAGAGGTGGGATCTAACCACTCCGAAACTGACAATGCAACATCAAACCCAAGGGTTCCAACACCCTCCTTCCTACCTGAAGAGGAGACATCAAGAGCGGAAGAGTTCGCTCCAAATTCAATAAGTACGGATGATATTGCAAGAGCATATGCAAGCTTGGAACCTGAAGTAAGGAGAGTAGTGTTATTTAATGACTATAGCAACTCAAGGAGGAATGAGATAACCGGGAAAGAAAGAAGCCCTATGAACAAAGATCTGAAGCATAAAGCAAACAAGGTCTATCTACCCAACTTTGATGGCTCCAACAAGATCTCCGCCCACGCATGGCTACAAAAACTCAATGATTAGCCTACGAATGGTGGCACCATGGAAAGCATACCTAAGGCCATCAAAACATAACATCTTACGAAGACTTCTCCCGAAAATTCATCAAAAGATTTGATAGAAGGCACCCGCAAGAGGACTTTAAAGAATTAACACACTTGAAACAACGTGGGACGGTGGAGGAGTACATCCAAGAATTTGAGAAATTATCTATAAGGGTTTCTGGAGTCGAAGAAGACCGATTCATGTACCTATTCATTGAAGGTTTGGATGAATCATTAAGAAACCTAGTGAGTGCTTTCAAACCCACGAACTTAGAAGATGCCATAGACACGGCATTAAGACTAGAGAAGGATAAGAAACCAAAACCCCTACATAAGAAAAAGAGTTTCCCCAAAGACTTCACTTCAAAGGGTAAATCTGTCATAAGGGAAGGTGGACACGAGAAACCATATCTTTCTTACAATTATCGTGAAGAGCTGAGAAAAAAGGGCCTTTGTTTTGATTGCAAGAAAGAATGGGAGAGAGGACACATTTGTAAACAAGACAAAAAGGTGTGTTTTAAATGTAAAGAAGTATGGAAACCAAGGCATAGATGTGGAAAAAGAGCTCAAGCACACAATATAGAAGTCATATCCAACAAAGAAATTTAGAAAGAAAGCTAAGTAACTTCAACTAAAAGAAGGAAAGAGAATTGATTCTAGAACCAAGTATGCTCGTTTACATGTAAGAAAAGAAATGGGGAAACAGAATCATTCCCGAGTATCCGGAAGAAGTTGAAATTGCTTGAGGACAAGCAATTTTGAGTGGGGAGGGCTGTCATGTCTTGATATTAATGTATTGTTTAAATTAAAGATTTAAACATCATGATAAGTTAGAGAAGTCATTAATGTATAATAATATTAAATAATGTTATATTTATGGTATTTATAAATAATAAATATAAATATAATTATAAATATTATCAATTTAAATAATATTATAATTATATATAAATGCAATTATAAATATTATCAACTAAAATAATATTATATAATATATTAATAAATATATATTATATAAATAAATACTAATAATAAATAATATATATAATAATAATTATTTATGATAATAATAATAAACGATATATAATATGAATTATATATAATAATAAAAAATAATAAACGATACATATAATAAATAATAATAAAAGATATGTAATAATAATAATAAATAAATACCTTTAAGGTCGATCCCCTTTATCAAGCGCATACTACTAACTATAATACTAGGCTAAGGCCGATCCCCTTTATCAAGCGCATACTACTAACTATAATACATGCTGCGGTAAAGACTAGGCAGCGATCCCTCTAAAAAGGTAACGATTCAAATGAAAGGGTGCCACCTTTCATAAACATAGAAGGTATAAATATTGGGGATGGAAGAGGAATCGAAAAGATAGGAAGGAGGATTTATAGAAGATACAACAGCAACAGCAGATTGGAGAAGAAGATAGTAGATACAAATACAATAAGAATAGTATAAATAATATTAAAAGAGATTTATATACTATATACAGCTGGAAGAAGGAAAGTTACAGCCTCTTCACTATATAGACATATTGGAGCATAGCAAGAGGAAAGTAGAACTACACACACATAGAGGTCTAAAATCTGATTATGGAAGATTTATATAATATGAATCATGCATGTTGTATTTATGATATCATTTTCATAATTTATTATGTGTTGTGGATATAATTAATTGAATTGATAAGACTTGGTTATGCATAAATATATACCATGATAGGAGGAAGGGAAAGTACAAAGGGAATATAGGACCCTCTCTTAGGTACGCCACCCAAAAGGAAATGTAATGAACTCACATGAGCCAAGGGGTTTTGCCTTTGGGTCTAGGAGAGATGTGCTCTTCTAGATACACCACTCATCATGAGAAACGATAAGTCCACATAAGCCAAAGGGGTTCTGCCTTCTAGTGAAGGGTTCTGCCTTTGGGTCTAGAGAGAGATGTGCTCTTCTAGACATGCCACTTATGATGGAAGTAATAAGTTCACATGGGCCAAAGGGGTTCTGCCTTTGGGTCTAGAGAGAGATGTGCTCTTCTAGACATGCCACTTATGATGGAAGTAATAAGTTCACATGGGCCAAAGGGGTTCTGCCTTCTAGTGAAGGGTTCTGCCTTTGGGTCTAGAGAGAGAGGTGCTCTTCTAGATACGCCACTCATGATGGAAATGAAATGTTCACTTGGCCCAAAGGGGTTCTGCCTTTGGGCCTACAGAGTTGGATCACTAGGATACCCTTTTGAGACCTCACTCCCCTATCATGGGTATAGTGTTATAAGGAGGCCAATCATGAGGAAATAAGGAAATATGGCGAGATGAGGGGATAACGGATAAATTAGAATCCTCACTAGGTACGCCACCTCATATGAATGGCATGGGCCACATGAGGCCAAGGGGGTTCTGCCTTTTAGTTGAAGGGTTTTGCCCTTGGGCCTAGATAAGCTAAGTCACTACATCAAGTCACTCTCTTCCATGCTTTCCTATGATTGATCATCCTAAGGTAAGATTCAATTGAGTTTATTAATTGTTATGGACTTACTGATGTTTAAGATTTCTAACTTGTTGCAGGGATTAAGTCAAGACAAGGTACTCTCTAAACCTTTGTTTGCTTGGAAATTGATAATTTAAAAAAAAAATTAGTGTTGTCCCAAAAGGGGACATTACAAAACAATACTTGGTGGGTGGTAAGTTTGTGGTAAGGACTGCCCACAATAGTCTGAAATACTTTCTAGAGAAGGATCTGAATGAGAGGCGACAGAAATGGGTGAGCAAGATTCAAGATTATGATTTTGACAAAGTATGTCAAGGGTAAGAACAATGCTGTTGCAGATGCTCTATCAAGGAGACCTACTATTTGCTCTATGTCAGAGATTTCAGTTGATTGGAAGGCCCACCTTTTGGTTGAGTATTCCAAGAATTCTTTTGCATGCGAGCTCATGGACGGCAAGGTTTAGGATGACAGGTATAAGGTGATTGATGATGTGATCTATTATAAGGATAGAATCTACTTGGTACCTGAGTCAAAGATGAAGGATAAGATTTTGAGGGTTGTTCATGATACTCCATTAGCAAGACATCCAGGGTTTTTCAAAACCTATAGGTAGGTGAGAGAGAGATTCTAATGGAAGGGTCTCAAGGATGATGTCTTGCAATATGTTCATGAGTGTATGACTTGTTAGCAGAACAAGTCAGAGCATACTTTCCCAACAGGTTTGTTTCAGCCTTTGCCTATTCCAAAACAAAAGTGGGAAAGTATATCTATGGATTTCATTACAGGTCTTCCGAAGGTCCAGGGTAGAGATTGCATATTTGTGGTTGTTGATAGATTGACTAAGTATGCACATTTCTTTGCTATTTCATCTGAGTATAAGGCACCTCAAGTTGCAGTGTTCTTCAGACAAGTGTTTAGACTCCATGGATTTCCCAAGACCATTGTCAACGATCAGGATAGCAGATTTCTCAGTGTATTTTGGTAGGAGCTATTCAGATTAGCTAGTACGGAGCTGACGCCAAGCACTAGCTACCACCCTCAAACAAATGGGCAGACAGAGATTGTGAACAAATGGGTGGAAGAATATCTACACAATTACGTTGCGAGGCAGCAGAAGGCTTGGATCAGGTGGTTGTATATGGGAGAGCATTGCTATAATACCACCTATCACATGTCGATTGGCATGACTCCTTTTAGAGCCTTGTATGGCTATGACGTTGTCTTTTGTAGACTTACATTAGATGACAGCAGAGCTCCCAAAGCTAGAGAGATGATACAAGATAGTCAGGATATCCTTAAGGCACTTAAGGATAATCTTCACCATGCTCAGAATCAGCAGAAAATGTATGCAAATAGGCACAGGGTGGAGAGGAATTTGGGGGTCGGTGACTTAGTTTTCTTGCGCCTTCAACCGTATAGACAGTCTACACTGAAGAGGAGTGGCGTAGAAAAACTAAAACCTCGATTCGATGGCTCCTACAGGATTGTGAGGAGAGTTGGAGAGGTTGCATATGAGTTGGAGTTGTTCGAGGGTAGCCAGATTCATAATGTGTTACATGTATCATGCCTCAAAAGGACAATTGGGTAGAATATTACTTCCTCTCCAAAGCTTCCACCATTGGATGAGGAGGGAAAACTGATTCTTGTTCCTGATGCTATTCTGGATGTCAGGGAGCGCAGATTGAAGAGTAGGGTGATCAAGGAATATTTGGTGAGATGGAAGGACTTGCCTATTGAGGATGCCACTTGGGAAGGAGAACAACTTTTACAACATCCAGGTTTGCAATTGTAATGTCCCATTTTTCCTAGTGGGTTAGTCTATACTCAGTTCTCGTAGACTAACCAAAGTGGTTAGGGAACTCTGGGAGTTCGTTTCGTTGATTTCTGACATTTTGACTGGGACTTACTACTTTTAGTAAGTTGCGAAGTTGGCTATTTTGGGAAACTCTTTATTGGAGATGGAGCGCTTCACCGAGACCTTTCCAACGGTCTATAACTCATGGAATTCTGTGACCGTTTGGGCTTTCATATTAAAGTCCGTAAGTTATAATTTATTATTATATTTGGACTTTAATTTATTAATGTCGGTGGCTTTGGAGAAATAAGGAAAAATGCAAAAAATAAGTCACTAAGGGACTTGGGTGCCCCTTTTGAGGAATAAAGAGCAAATTTAAAAATAACATTTCCCTCTCATATGAGTCGACCCACTTGTGGAGTTATAAAAAGGCAAAGAGTGGGAA
The DNA here is from genome assembly GCA_027924645.1 of Cunninghamia lanceolata. Classification (NCBI taxonomy): domain Eukaryota; kingdom Viridiplantae; phylum Streptophyta; class Pinopsida; order Cupressales; family Cupressaceae; genus Cunninghamia; species Cunninghamia lanceolata. The sequence continues at coordinate 1,218,812 of BSBN01001197.1, read as the reverse complement.
AAGTTATTCATTCTTGATATTACATTTTATGAAACTTTGCTCTGCAAATGAGGGTTTGGGGGATTTCTTCCAGCCAGGGCTTTTGGTGACGAAAACCACTATTAGTATCAATCTTCCGTAGGTGTGAAAGATCACCCAAGGGGATTTTGGGGTAGCCATACATAGTGGTTGTAGTTGTGCTTCAGTTGGATATTCTTGACGGAGTTTCGGAGAGGTTTTCATGATACATCTTCATAGATTTTCAGTGCAGTTGAGAGAACATTGAGGAGATTGTTTCTATCTGCAGATTTAAATAGAGATTGAGGCTGCATTTCCTTCCTTCCTTGCTAGCCGTACTTCCTTTCAGCTAGCCGTACATTTTAGACTTAGTCATACTTCTTGGGAGGCATTGCTCAAGGTTTTCATTGCAAATTTCTCTCTGGTGTTGGGATCGATTTTGGCCCATGAGGCCATTGCTATTGATGTAGATGAGTTACCTCACATTGTTGATGTTTTTAATACAAAACTCCATGTTCATGTTGCTGGTCTGTCAACAATAGAAATTCGAAGATGCTTATTTTGAAATGGGTATGTGATGATAATTCATTTTATGCCATTCTATGAACTGGGTCTTAATTATTTAGTTCATATTATCATAGATTTTCTAGGTTGTCCTTGCATGCTTCTTTTTCTATGTATTTATGCAAAAACACATACATACAAACCAAACCCCTTCTGCAACTTCTCTCTAGTTCTGAAAGACCACCAAAGAAATAAAAATATAACATTAAAATAAAGATAAATCAAAGAACAACAGGTGCAGGTTACTACAGTGGTATCAGAGCTGGTGCATCTTGCCAGCCTTTGTTGATCAGTTTATATGAGTGACGGAAGAAGAGTCTACACTAGACCCACTCCACATTGGCATCCACCTAAGGTTCCAGAAGGTGAAACAGTTTCAGGTATATTGGGTATGCACAACAACTCTTCCAGCGGCAGTGATAGCATAACAGGTAGTATGGGGGACAGAGGAGCAGACCAGCCAGAGAGTCTTGGCGCCAAAACAGGAAGAAAGTTCGATATTATGCTTGATATGATGTCCCAGCTCCTTGGGAAGCTTAACCAAGGGATTCCAATAGTTCACACCAATACCACACCCGGTGGTGAAAACAGTGGCTCTAATGATGATCACTGCAGACATGCAGGATAGGGTAGCGGACACGCGGGTCAGAGTGGTATAAACAACACCAGGGTTACCCCAGGATCGGTTACTAGACCCTTACAGCCGACTTTTCCTCGTAGAGAGGAGGCAGTGGTTCAGCAGGAACCAGAGTTTCAGCTTCCCATGACGGATGATGTTCAGATACAGCATGCAGAGTACATGACATTGGCTCCTGACATCAGAGAGATGTTGACATTCGACCAGTATATGAATCAGAAGAGACAAAGGGGATTTATGATGGGTCGAGATCACAGAGCTAACAGAGCTAATCGGGACTACCAGCATGCATTGAGCAAAGTCTCTATGGACCGGTTTGACGGAAGTGGCAAGATTTCAGCCAGAGCTTGGGTGCAGAAGTTGGATAACTACCTGACACTTAAGCCGATGTCGGAGGATGAGGCACTTAACTTTGCCACTCTTCATTTAGATGGGTTAGCACATGAGTGGTGGTACCATGGGTTGATCACCTTGGGCCACAGCCTTATCACCACATATGATGAGTTCACTAACAGACTCATCGAGAGGTTCAATACCAAGGATCCAGAGTTGCAGTTTAGAGAGCTGGCGCAGTTGAAGCAGTATGGGTCACTTGAGGGATATATTTCAACTTTCCAAAGAATCGGTGCGATGGTTCCCAGCATATCGGAGAGGAGATTTGTAGTCCTGTTCATGGAAGGGCTAATGGAACCACTTAAGGGTTGGGTTAAGGCGTTTGATCCACCTTCACTTCAAGAGACTATCAAGAAGGCACGTAGTATGGAGTTTGCTGTGCCTAGGAAACAGTTTGTCTCCAAACCTTTTCCTCCACGAAGAGACAAAATACCGGTTCAGCAACGAGACACCTTCCCATAGAGGAAACCAAGGCCTCGATTAGATGATGATGCATTGAATGAATACAGGAGGAAGAGACTATGCTTCAAATGCAAAGAACCATGGGATCCTAACCACAGGTGCCCAATGAAGGGGCAAGCAAAACAATTGGAGTATTATTCTGCTGAGGAGATAGCTTCAGAGCAATTAGGGCAGCAGAGTGATCGAGAGGACAGTGATGTAGAGAATATAGTGCAGGTTGTACAGGACATGCATGATGAGGACATTCCGACAGCACATATCTCTGCTATTCAGAAAGAGGGTTCCTTCAGAATACGGGGAGTATTGGAGGGACAGAGATTGACCACTTTGCTAGATACAGGTGCCACCCACAACTTCATTGATGAGGGGCTTGTGGCACGGAGGGGACACAAAACAGAAGAGTTCGAGGGATTCAAAGTCAGAGTTGCAGATGGGTTTGTCATTACTTGCAAATGAAGGATCCCTAATTTAACCATCAGGTTAAATAACTATGAGTTCCAGGCTGAATACGATGTGGTCAGTATGGGTGACATGGATGTAGTCCTAGGAATGAAGTGGCTACACATGATAGGTGAATTTTCCCTCAACCTGAGGACCATGGAGATGAAGTTCGAAGTAGATGGTCAGAAACATATTTTGAGGGGAATGTTCGATGGGGGTTTAAGAGCAGTGTCCATTCGGAGGATGGAGAGGATACTGCGTCATTACCAGGTGCAGTGGGCAGCTGAGATTCTTGTGATGCTAGAGGCACCGAAACAGCAAAAACAGGATTATCCAGTGGAGATTCAGTTAGTACTAACTAAGCACTCCAAAGTGTTTAGTGATATACCTCCAGGTAGACCTCCAAACACGGGTTTTGAGCATGTTATAGAGATGGAGGAGGGGGCCAAACCAGTTCTCACCGTTCCCTATAGACATCCTAAGAAATACAAGGATGAGATTGAAAAGGCTATTCAAGAGCTTCTCAAGATGGGTCATATCAGGCCTAGTACGAGTCCTTTTGCTTCTTCTATTGTTCTGGTCAAGAAGAAGGATGGCACGCTTAGGATGTGTATTGATTATAGGGAACTGAACAAAAAGACTATTAAGAACAGGTACCCCATCCCCAGGATTGATGAGTTGCATGGTGCATGTTTCTTCTCCAAGATAGACTTGAGGTCAGGGTACCATCAAATTCGGGTACGTGAGGAGGATGTGGAGAAGCCAGCGTTTAGGTGTCACTATGGGCACTTTGAGTTTTTGGTTATGCCTTTCGGCTTAACCAATGCACCTGCCACTTTCCAGTCTTGTATGAATAAGGTCTTCAGAGGACAGTTGCAGAAGTTTGTACTCGTATTTTTCGATGACATACTCATATTCAGTAGGACTTGGGAGGATCATTTGAGACATCTGGATATTGTGTTGGGTATACTTGAGCAGGAGTCCCTATATGCAAAAATGTCTAAATGTGAGTTTGGCATGACGGAGTTGCTGTACTTGGGACACATCATCAGTGCAGAGGGTGTCTGTGTGGATCCGGAGAAGATCGAGCTATAGTTGACTGGCCACCACCCAAGAATCTCTCAGCTTAAGGGGTTCTTTGGCCTTTGTGGATTCTACCGCAGGTTTGTAAAGGATTTTCTCAGAGAGCAGTCCCACTCACAAATTTGACACGAAAGGGAGCTTTCGTTTGGTCAAATGGTGCTCAGCAGTGTTTCAACAAGTTTAAGGAGGTGATGAGCACTTGTCCAATTTTGGCCATTCCTGATTTTTCGAAGCTGTTTGAGCTTTAGTGTGATGCCTCCGGGGAAGGCATAGGTGCGGTGTTGATGCAGGACAAACACCCTATTGCTTTTGAGAACCGAAAGTTAAGGGGCCTTGAGAGGAGCTATAGTATCTACAATAAGATGTTAGCCATCATGCATGCATTGGCTAAATTTAGGCAGTATCTGGTTGGAGGGAAATTCATTATTAAATCTGATCACAATAGCCTAAAACATTTCCTTAGTCAGAAGGACCTAAATGATCGGCAACAAAAGTGGGTCAGCAAGCTGCAGACATATGACTTCGACATTGTTTTTGTCAAAGGGAAGAAGAATATAGTTGTTGACGCTTTATCCAGGAGACCACACTTGTGTGCCTTAGGAGAGATTGCAGAGGACTGGAGAGATATGATCACTGCAGAATATGCAAAGGATAAGTGGGCCTCTGGGATTATGGATGGCACTAACCGTGATGACAGGTACACTATTGTAAATGACTTGATCATTTACAAGGGGAGGATATTTCTGGTGCCAGCTTCTGCTATGAAGCAGAAGATCTTGAGAGCTTTCCATGACTTGCCTATGGCTGGGCATTCATGATTCTACAAGACCTACAGGCAGGTTAGAGAGAGGTTTACTTGGAAAGGCCTCAAGTTAGAAGTACAGAAGTATGTGCGGGAGTGTCCAGTATGCCAACAAAACAAACATGAGCACTCCTACCTAAGAGGATTATTGCAGCCCTTACCCATTCCCGAGAGGAAGTGGGATTGTATATCGATAGACTTCATTACTGGCTTGCCAAAAGCCCAAGGTAGGGACTGCATCTTTGTGGTGGTTGACAGGTTGACAAAGTTTGCTCATTTCTTTGCCATTTCAGTCACTTATACAGCAGCTCAAGTTGCTGATTTATTCTTCAAAGAGGTGTTCCGACTTCACGGGTTACCTAGGAGTATTGTGAGCGACAGGGACAACAGGTTCCTTAGCAATTTTGGGCAGGAGCTTTTCAGGTTGACAGGGACCGAGCTCACCCCCAGCACGAGTTACCACCCCCAGACTGATGGACAAACGGAGATAGTCAATAAGTGGGTGGAGGGATACCTCAGGAATTACATAGCCGGGCAGCAGAAGGCGTGGGTCAAGTGGCTTCACTTGGGAGAGTATTGTTATAATACTACTCACCACATGTCTATCCAGATGACACCATTTACGACACTTTATGGGTACGAGGCTCCCAGTTTCTTGGATTTATTGTTTGGGGACAGCAGAGTACCAAAGGCTAAAGACCTCTTGCAGGAGAGTCAGGACATCATGAGGTCTTTGAAAGAGAACATTCAGAAGGCGCAGAACTAGCAGAAGCAGTATGCGGACCAGCACAGGGTTGAGCGTTCTTTTGAGGTGGGTGATATGGTGTACCTTATGCTGCAGCCATACAGACAATCTACTCTTAAGAGGAGTGGTGCAGATAAGTTGAAGCCACGGTATTATGGTCCATTCAGGATCTCCAGGAGGGTTTGAGAGATGGCTTATGAGTTAGAATTGTCAACAGAGAGCAGAGTTCATAATATCTTCCATGTCACACCTCAAAAAGGCACTAGAGCACAATGTGATACCTTCTACAGAGTTACCTCCTCTTGATGAAGAGGGGAAGTTGGTTTTGATACCTGAGGCCATCATTGATACCAGGGAACGTACACTGAGGAAGAGAGTCATCAGGGAATATTTGGTGAAGTGGAAGAACCTACCGGTAGAGGATGCTACATGGGAGAGTGAGTAAATCTTGTTGCATCCAGATCTGAGATTGCTTGAGGCAAGCAATCTTGGGGAGGGTGGACTATAATGTCCCCTTTTTCCTAGTGGGTTAGTCTATACTCAGTTCCCGTAGACTAACCAAAGTGGTTAAGGAACTCTGGGAGTTCGTTTGGTCGGTTTCTGACATTCTAGCTGGGACTTACTATTTAGTAAGTCGCAAAGTTGGCTATTTTGGGAAACTCTTTATTGGAGATGGAGCGCTTCGCTGAGACCTTTACAACAGTCTATAACTCATGGGATTCTGTGACTGTTTGGGCTTTCATATTAAAGTCCGTAAGTTATAATTTATTATTATATTTGGACTTTAATTTATTAATGTCGGTGACTTTGGAGAAATAAGGAAAAATGCAAAAAATAAGTCACTAAGGGACTTGGGTGCCCCTTTTGAGGAATAAAGAGCAATTTAAAAATAACATTTCCCTCTCATATGGGTCGACCCACTTGTGGAGTTATAAAAAGGCAAAAAGTGGGAAAAGTTATTCATTCTTGATATTACATTTTATGAAACTTTGCTCTGCAAATGAGGGTTTAGGGGATTTCTTCCAGCTAGGGCTTTTGGTGACGAAAACCACCATTGGTATCAATCTTCCGCAGGTGTGAAAGATCACCCAAGGGGATTTTGGGGTAGCCATACACAGTGGTTGTAGTTGTGCTTCAGTTGGATATTCTTGACGGAGTTTTGGAGAGGTTTTCATGATACATCTTCATAGATTTTCGGTGCAGTTGAGAGAACATTGAGGAGATTGTTTCTATTTGCAGATTTAAATAGAGATTGAGGCTGCATTTCCTTCCTTCCTTGCTAGCCGTACTTCCTTTCAGCTAGCCGTACATTTTAGACTTAGTCATACTTCTTGGGAGGCATTGCTCAAGGTTTTCATTGCAAATTTCTCTCTGGTGTTGGGGTCGATTTGGGCCCATGAGGCCATTGCTATTGATGTAGATGAGTTACCTCACATTGTTGATGTTTTTAATACAAAACTCCATGTTCATGTTGCTGGTCCGTCAACAATAGAAATTCGAAGATGCTTATTTTGAAATGGGTATGTGATGATAATTCATTTTATGCCATTCTATGAACTGGGTTTTAATTATTTAGTTCATATTATCATAGATTTTCTGGGTTGTCCTTGCATGCTTCTTTTTCTATGTATTTATGCAAAAACACATACATACAAACCAAACCCCTTCTGCAACTTCTCTCTAGTTCTGAAAGACCACCAAAGAAATAAAAATATAACATTAAAATAAAGATAAATCGAAGAACCACAGGTGCAGGTTACTACAGCAACTGCTTGAGGACAAGAAATTCTGGGAAGGGAAGACTATAATGTCCCCTTTTTCCAAGTGATCACCCATCGGAGTCATCTAGCCTATCTCATTCTCGTGGGCTAGGTCGAGGAGGCAAGGGAATAGTTTGATTAGTCAAATAATATATTTAACTAATTTTGATGAGTTAAATGACGATGGAAAATGACTTTCTATATTTTTGTGAGCCATGTGGAAAAAAGAAATAAATTAAATTAAATTATTTATGAGGTGGACGACCTAGGAAGGGGCCTAAAAATTTAATATCAAAGGCCAAAAGAGGTTCACTCCTCTTGGAGAAAATAATAAAAAAATAAAATAAAAATATTTTTATTTATTTCTTGGCGCCTAGCATAAAGTTGGTCAAGTATAGGGTTGACCCTATTTGGAGGAACAAAGATGGCTATAAATAATAGTTCATTTTGTAATGTCCCCCCATTTAGCCCAATCAGATAGATGTTGGAGATTAGCCTATTATCAGACTCTCGTATGCTAATGGCAGTGATTAGGGGGTCAAATTGGGGACTTACTATTTATAGTAATTCAAGTTGGAGCGATTTGCTATTTTTAGTAGGGCAAATGCATTTTTGCATGAGATTCAGGGGTTCGAAATACCCAAGGCATTATTTGATAAAATATAAGTTAAATTAAAGATTTAACTTATATTATTTAAAAGGGGTAAAGTGACATTGTATTTAAAAGCAGCTCTATGTTATAATATTAAGTCACAACTTAAAAAGTTAAAAGTGTTCTCCTAGGAGTTGGGCGCCCATATGGTGACTTGGGGGGCTTAAGTCATTAAAATGAAATAATAAAATATTTGCTTCTTGGGTGTTGGAGAAGAGAGGGAAATAAAAGAATGAAATGAGCCTCATTTGCATATGCTTGGATTATTGATGTTGCTCTCATGTTTGGATATTCTCGTGCATTGCTTTGGAGCGTGGCTTCAAGGGTTTGGAGATTGACTTGCTGAGATGAAAACCTCTGCAAGGACACCTTCTTCGTGTGTGAAAGACCACATCAAGAAGGAAGATTGGAGGCTTCACTTCAGGAGCTTTAGTTGGGCTTTCGAAGGATTCATTTTGGTGAAGTTTTGAGTAAAAATTGATCAATCTTTCATGGAGTTTGTGTTAGCAGAAAAGAACAGTTTGTGAAGGACAGATTTAGTGCATTTTGATGGAGTTTAGCTGCTGTTATAACCTTTCTTAGACTGGCCGTACTTTTTGGGAATTCATACACCACTTTTGAGGCAATTTTTCATGTCTATTGGGGTCACCATGGAATAGCTGAGATAACCTGATTGAAACAGAAGTGTTAAAGGCAGATTTACTGTGTATTTTCTGTTGATATATTCTACTAAAAGGGCCGTACATACTCAGCACAGGCCGTACACCTCAGAAGCATCATTCGGGAGTTCGTTGGAGGCTATTCACTTGTATGTTGGGGTCGATTTGAGCAAAGGAGGCTGCTGATATCATTCAAGATCAGATTCCTTCATTGCATATGCAATTTATGCAGAGACTCCATATGTAGATAGCTGGCATGACTACAGCAAATGTGTGAAGTTGGAAATCTCAATGTGGGTATGTTTTTGTAATTCACATTTTGCTATTATATTATCTGGGTCTTCAATAGTTTGTTGATATATGTTGTAGTTCTTCTGGGTTTTGTCTATGTGTTGTATATTCCATATGTTCAATGCAAAAAACCTACATGCAAAAAAACATGCACTTGAAACCCTAAACCACAGCAATAAGAAACACAAAAAAATTGATACATAAAACCCTAGTCCAAACAGTGTATGTTACACATTTGGAGTCATTTCATCATCCATTCACTTTTCATTTCTTCATTGAGAATTTCTCATTTGGCTGCAACATTTGTTGGGCCTTATTCCAAGGACGAAAACCCTTGTGAATATCGATGAGTTGGACGAAAACTTAGCTCATCTTGAGGTGGGCTCATCACGAAGTTCAATTGGTACTTCATTGGAGACTTGGAGCATAATTGCATATTCAGATTTTCATATCAGAATTGGAGTAGCAACTTTGGTGGTATTTTGTGTTGTCATTGCATTAGGGTTTCACCCTAAGTTGGAGCTCCACCTTTGGAGGACGATTTTTGCTTGTGTGAGGCGATTTCATCATTTGGAGGGTTTTGGAACCCTAAGCCTAGCAGCCCCCATCATCCTTGCAAGTGCTACCATTTTGGAGGGTTTGTTGTGCATCATTCTTCATCATTTGATATGTACAAACCTATGTTTTAGGTCTGATTTGGACAGCAGCATTTCGGGCCATGTTTGATCATGTGTTAGCCCATGATTTGATGTAATTTCCATTCATCATATTCTGATTTGTAACAGCAGATTTATACTCAGAAAATCATACTTTTGTGTTGCATTTGGAACGCTATATCTTGTGTATTTCATGGTGGAATTCATGTTTGATGTGATCAACATTTAGAAGCATTATTTGACATTATTGGCAATTGTATGTTCACTGTTATATTTGTTTACAAATCAGAATTCAGAAATTAGGGTTTGAGCAGAAAAATAAATCAGAATTCTAGGCAGATCCAGTTATGGATTTTACAAATAAGCATATCTCATCAAGTCACCATCACTCAACACTATCAAACATCTAAATTGTGTCTCATGGAACTAAATGGTGTTCATCATGTGTGCATAATCAGACATACATATCCTCTCTATGCTGTTGGTAAACAAATGACAGCAGTGTTAAGACCGAAAATCAGATTTATAATCACCCCTGGAATGTTTCTGTTGTCATAAACTGATAGGATCTCATCAATACTCAATCTCCAAGTGCTAAAATGACAATCCCGTGCACACAAATCTATCCAATCAGCTGCAAACATTAATGCATAGTCTGAAATTATCACGATCAGCAATGTAGGGCAGCCACTAAACATCAATGTGTAAGATGAAAACCATTGAACCAAATATGAAATTTCTCTATTCTCATGAATACCTTCATGCCTTGGATTATAGTCCAGCTGAAACCCAAAATCTATATGCATATACCTCTCAAAAAGATCATCCTACAAATCTGATTTTTCTTCATGCTCTACCGTCATAGTTATTATATGTGTGAAATTCTTCCATTTACTGAAATAATGAATTATATCAAAATTTTCTGAATAATGCAATCACTGATATACATCTGATTATGAAGGTTAAAACATTTGTCCCAGCATTGTATTGTGATTTACATATATAGTGAATAATTATATCAGCATTTCAATATTATTCTTTGAGATTTGAGTGACCAGTTATTTGTGAAATTGATACATGACAATTGTTTGTCAAAATGCCTATGATAATAATAGATAGTTGCAACTGTTCTAAATCATAAAACTCAGAAATATTGAATGGTTTTCATGCTTTGCCAACTGTTTGACAAAATGTCTGTGAACTAAAGTTGAAAAATTCGAAGTTTGTTGAAATATTTTGGTAGGAACTTTACAGTGGTATTAGAGCATGCATGTTTATTTATGAGATTTGCAAAAATTTAGAAATTTCCAGTTTGAGTCATTACAGTGGTATCAAAGTTGGTTTTCTTGCTAGCCTGTTGGGTAGTCAATATTTATTGCATATCAAATTCAGAAACATGGCATTATTCAATGAAGAAGATTTGGGAAAAAATCTTTATAAAGCAGTTAATAAACTTGAACACCGGCCTCAGTCCAGGGATGATCTTCTCTGCATTTTGGAGGAAGGAGAGAATTGTTTGTATATGGTTGATCAGCCACCTAAAACAATGCAGTTGGCTATGGTTCCATGACCATCAATGAATTCTTTGATTAAGCTAAAGCTTATGAGACACCCAGATAACAAGGTGAGACTTGTAGTTACCTCGTGTTAATGAAATTATGATTATAACAGCTCCACATGATCCTTATAACAACAATATCATGAAGGAGATATTTCAGCTAATTGTGGAAAGTTTTCAAGGTTTTGATGATATCAACAGTCCATTTTTTGTTAAAAGAGTAACAATTTTAGAAATTGTTGCAAAAATCAGATCATGTGTTATTATGTTGGATCTTGGTTGTGAAGATCTTATTCTTGAAATGTTTCAACATTTCTTTGTTGTTGTTAGTAACAATCATCTGGAAAATATTATATCCTCTATGCAAACAATTATGTCTTTGATTATGAATGAGAGTGATGATATTTCCCAACAATTATTATCTATGTTATTGGTTGGTTTGAGGCAAGAACATAATATTTCTCCAGCTACACATGTGCTAGTTCAAGTTGTTAAACAATGTGAGCAGAAGATGAAGACATACTTTTCAATTGAAATGATAACTGAAGGATTACTCCTAAAGGAAGAAGAATCACGAGTCGCATCTGCAAGAGAAGAGAAGTACACAAGCCTTCCTGAAAGTGTTAAGATAGAAGGGCATGCTGATTTGGAGCTTGCTAAATCAGTAACTATTGATAAGCAATTTGACAATAATTATGGTTCTAGAATTGAAGGTATGAAGTTTCTTGGTGATTCATTGCTTGAGCATAGTGCTTTCATGCCATCTATTCAAGAGGATTTTGGTTTAGAATAGTTTCCTAAGATTGTAAAGTTGGGACAACAGGAAGATTGGTCTAAACAAGAAAATGTAAATAACTTCCAATCTATTGGTAACCCACTTTTTGAAATGGATGCATCCGTTTTTTGTGATGAATACTAAGACATTTCCTGATTCTAGTAACACATGTGACAATAACAGGATATGGGATTCAAGTGAAGTTATCATAAATGAGATAGATGCTATAACAGATACTGAATGCGGTTTTCAATTTGCTTAAGTTTTCGCATCTGTAACTCATGATGAGCAATTTGATCATCTTCATTATAGCTTAAGGTATGAAATTATTGGTTCTAGCAAAAGGTCACATAAGAATATGTGACCCAGGTATTTCATTGAAACATTTGACATTAAGAACTAAGGCCTCTCTTCCAAACAAAGTTTACAGTTTGCTAGTTAAGATAGCAACAATTTTCTTATCTTCTATTTATGTTGATTTAGTTTTGTCCCTTAACAAAATCAATGGGGAATTGATAACACATACTGGAGAAGATTGTTTGTCATGATATATAGAAGAATAACTTCTTGTTGTACCAAAGTAGCACAGCATAAGCATGGTGGAGCTATTCGTTGTTGAGTATTCATGCAAGTGGGAATGTACCATGGAGGATTATGGGTCAAAATTTTACACTTAGTGTTGCTATCATCATTCCAATGAGCCATCACATGATTTCATTTGCATACATACAAGTGGATTGGCAAGATACATGTCACTTGACAGGATGGGCATCACAATATGGTTTAGGACATTGTAATGAATCGATTAGTTAGAGTTGATGGGATTAATCAGCATTGCTTGAGGACAAGCAATCTTGGGGAGGGAGGACTTATAATGTCCTCTTTGCAAACATGATCGATTGGTGAAGACTAGCCTATTCTTGATTCTCATAGGCTAATTGGGATTATGATAAGCCTGAATAGTTTATTAATTAAATTAAGTTGTCTTGAATTATCTTTTTTATGGACAACTAATATTTCATTAATTATTTTATTATAAAGTGATTTTTTGTCCAAAAAGTAAATTAAAATAAAAAGTCACTTAGAAAATAAATTATCATTTTTCAAGAAAGTTCTTCAGGTGGTTACAATATATAATTTCTAGAAAGAGCCAAAGGGGTTATAAAAAGGAGTCTGTGAGAGATTTTCATACATATCTTTTGGCTTTTCATATTTTGATACCCGGTCGTGGAGTTTGAACATTTTGTTCAAATTTGCAGCCTACGACGAAAAACCTACGGTGGAGATTGGGTTCGGAGAAGGAAGTCACCCTAGCCAATATTTGAGGTGCATTCATACAAGATTCACAATTGAGTTAAAATGATTTGTTCTAGATTTTACATGTGGGAAGTTTCAATTTTTTCATACTTTGGAGATTTGGATGAATGCTGCTAATTTTAAGATTTGTATTGACAAGTGAAGATAATTGCCATATTTGTATTGTAGCAGTGAGATCATTTCCAAGCTTGAGATTTATCGAAAATTCATTGGCAAGCAAATATTAATTGATTTCTAGTAAAAAGGTGAATGCTAGATAAGAAAGTATTTTTATTACCGGAATTCTAATTTTATGCTGAGAAGTTATTTGAGAATATATATATATATATATATATATATATATATATATATATATATTTTATCAAGGTTCTACAAACCTCTAATATAATTCAGAAATTTCATGGAATTTTATATTTTATATCAATGGTTTATTATTCCTAAATTAGTCGTACCTTCTTGGCCGTACCAAAATCAAGTAGCCATACAAAGAGAAAGGAGGCGTATGAGCAAAGAAGGATAGTGGGAATAGAGAAGGTGAAGTGATGCATATTTGAAGACCTGAACTCAATTTCTGCTGCCACATTTATTGAATTTCAAAAGATTATATGCTAGGATCTGCTGATGTGGAAAGGGTTGTGGGACCCTCTTAGACACTTCACACTAACCATCCATACAATTGGAAGGAGCGCATAAGTTGGAGAGGAATATCAAAAGGGAAGTCGACTCATCTTTTGAAGACTTTTCAAAGCCTTTACCTCAACGGCAACATATTGTTGGTGTTTCTTTGGAGATTTTAGCAGATGGTACATCCTTTGAAGGCTTTTGTACCTTGTTTACATCTGCCGCCACTTTCTTGAAGGATGTTGTTTAATACTATGTGGACCGTACATCTACGGAAGGGGAATAAAGGGTCGTACAGCTTCCAGCAAGATGTTAAGTTGTAATTTCTGAAGTTTATCAAATCTGATATATGTATTAAGGGATTTTCAGATCAGCTATAATAAAAAAGGTCAGAAATTGCATTCACTTTTAGTTATTATATGTGTGAAAAATTCTTTCAATCGCTGAAATTATGAAGTATATCAGAAAATTCTGATATAATGCAATAGCTGAATACATCTGATTATTGTTAGTTTATAGATTTGTCACTAAACTATATTTTCTCACGCCCATGTAATGACAAATGAACTAACAGTTGAGTTCAGTTGCAATTCTATTTGCAACAACTCTACATTTTTTACAAGAAGCAGCTACCTTCAAAAGATTTGAAATGAATGAAAAACTGGGTGTGCTTTCAACCAGAAAGTAGAAAGGTGGTGCTTTTAACTAGAAAGCATTAAAGGCATTCAACTTAAAGAATAATTAAAGAATATGGGAGCACAAAGACTCCAATCAGCAACATTTAAAATTCAATATTTTCCATAATATAATCACCATTGCAATTATTTATCAAAAGAGAAACAATCCACAGTAATGAAATTTTAAATGAAGAGAGATTTCCAATCTTTCAATATAGAACTATAATTGTCATATCACCTATAATTATATTCTATATCTCAAGTATATCACAATGTGTATTTCTACAATTTGTATATACTCATGTAATGCATATAAGTCTTCATATTATAATTTTGTGTAAATGTTTATATGACATGATAGTATAAACTATGAAAGCATGATAAACAAATATATACAAGTACACATATTATTATAATATACAAATTTGTATTAAAAGAATTATAAGTATATATTTTATCAGTATAATATATATATATATAAATTAACATTTAAAATGGTTTAAGAATGAGATCGGGCTTAGAAGACACCGATCCCATTTAAAGAAAAAAAAAAAAGAAACAAAATTAGCGATGGGAATAAGGCAGCGGGTGCCTCTATTCCCAATCGCTATGACTCCTCATTTAATGAAACCCTTCGTGGGCTTTAAAAAGTGTCGATTGCCCCTCCCTAGAACCAGCGATCAGGAAGTGAAAGAAACGGATTAAATAATCAGGAAATAACAGTGAGCAACAAGGAAATAGAGGGAAGAAGGGCAGCAATCAGCAGTAAGTTGGTAATAAGACAAGGCAGCAGCACCGGGTCTGAGGCAAGCAACAGTTTATCAAGGGCATTCAACAGCAAGCACTTCAAGTAAGTATTTTCACTTTCTTATTTCACTCATAATTTGTAAGAAAATAAATAATAAAATTAGTATTAAGGAAACAAGTATATATATGTTTATAAGTAGTATTTAATTCCTGTTCAATATATAATTGGTAAGATATAAATGATAAGGTAGGAATCATATATGTGTTTATGAAATTGATGTTTACATATGTGATCTCTACAAGTGACATTATGACATGATTTTATATAAGGATTTAATAATGAATACCAATTAATATAAGGAGTACAAGAAGATTATAAGTTTATAGTTATGAGTATGAAATAGATATGTAAGAGGCATGATTACCCAAGGGATATATAATAGTCCTTAGCATTAATCATCTTCACCATAGAGATGGGGTGGATAACAAGGAATGTAGTTGACCAATTCATGGGATAAATCATAGGCCTTGATTGACGAATCAAGGAAGTCAATAAGCCTTCAATCTAGTATTGAAGGAATAGGCTTTGGTAGGAGAACCAAGGAATGACAGGCCTTGGTTGGAGAACCAAGGAATAATAGGCCTTGGCTAGAGAACCAAGGACTAATAGGCCTTGGTTGACGAACCAAGGAATAATAAGCCTTCGATTGGAGAATCGAAGGAATAATGATGGACCCATGAGGATTGGGGTGACATTACATCCTTAAGTATCTCCTCCCATGAGGTGGAAAGAATGATTAATAGGCTTAAGGTTATCTCATCCAAGGTAAATCATGAAGTATAAAAAGAAATTATATTGTTATCCAAGTAATGATATATGGATAAAGGAAAATAGCATACTAATGTTCTCTTTACAAGTTAAAATTGTGTGCAAGGTTGTAGAAATTTTGGCTTGCTAGAAGGGGACATTACAATTGGTACCAGAGCTAACGTCCTGCCATCCTGTGAAACTAGTACATGCAAACATATAGAAGGACGAGAAATAACCAAGCAGAAATGAACAACGAATTGAAGGCTTTCATTGAAGAAACCACTAAAAGCATGAATGACCAAAATCAAGCTACTCAAGCATTATTACAAACTGTGCAAACTTTGAGAAACGACATAGAAAATCTAAAAGCACAATCTACAAATGGGAAGGAAGTAGTCTCTAATCAAGCCGAAAATAGCAACTCCTCGTCAAGCACAAGGATTCCACTACCGGCTTTCCTACCAAGCGAAGACACTTCAAGAGGGGAGAATGATACTACTCAAGACATGAGAACCGAAGACATGATTAGGGCTTATGCCAACCTAGAACCCGAATTGAGAAGATTGGTATCTTTCAACGATTTTAGCAACTCAAAGAGGAATGAGATAGCAAGGAAAAAAAAAAGACCAATCAACAAGGATGTAAAACAAAAGGCCAACAAGGTAAACCTTCCAAATTTTGATGGAACCAATAAAATCTCCCCGCATTCATGGTTACAAAAATTAAATGATTATTTCCTACTTAGCCCAATGATGGAGAAAGATGCCCTCCAATTTGCCATCTTACACCTAGAAGGTTTGGCCTACGAATGGTGGCATCACGGGAAGCATACTCTAGGCCATGAATCCATCACATCTTATCAAGAATTCTCTAAAAGATTCCTCAAGAAATTTGATCGTAGACATCCTCAACAAGATTTCCAGGACTTAACCCTAGTAAGACAAAGAGGAACAATAGATGAGTATGTGAATGAATTCGAGAAAATAGCCCTCCGAGTCCCTGGATTAGAGAATGAAAGACTCACATTCTTATTTGTTCAAGGATTAGACGAAAAATTAAAAGGGTCAGTGGGAGCACTTAGACCCACTACACTTGATGATGCCATAGAAATGGCCACCCATTTAGAGCAAAGCAAACCCTCTCAACCATTCACCAAACTTCACTATAAGAAAGGGAAATTTGATAAACCATCCCACCCTAAAAGAGAAAAGAAGGATGGATCTTCATGATTTGGGTGTGGGGAACCATGGAAGCTAGGTCACACATGTACCAACCTACGAGACTTGAAGGAAAAGGGCTTGTGTTTTAAATGTACGAAGAAATGGGAAAGAGGCCACAAATGTGGACAAGTCCATAACATAGAAGCTTTGACCGACGAAGAAGAAGACAAACCAACCAAAAGAAGGAAATGTGAGCTCGAAGAGAAGGTTACTCTAGCTGCCATTTCCAAGGTATCTAGGCACCATCCCTTTAGGCTTAGGTGCAACCTTAAAGAAAACAAAATAACAACCCTAGTAGACAGTGGAGCCACACATAACTTTATAGATGAATCCTTAGCCAAGAGATTGAAGCTAGATACTCAAGATTTTGAGGGATTCATGGTAGCCCTAGCCGATGATTCCACAAAAGAGTGCTAAAAAATGTTACCCAAATTAAAAATGCCTTTAGGAAAACACCCTGTTCGAGATAATTTCCATGTAGTAAATTTAGGAAACATGGACGTGATATTAGGCACTCCATGGTTACACTCTCTAGGAAAAGTCACATTAGATTTCCCCAAACTCGAACTCTCCTTCAAATACCAAGGAAAAAGGGTCACTCTACATGGGCTCTTTGATGGATCACCCCGAATAGTTTCCTACAAAAGGATGGCAAGAATTTTTAGACACAACCAAGTTGAGTGGGCAGCCCAATGCATGATCCTAGACAAATCAACTCCATTTGGGCAAGCAATTCACATAGATATTCAACCAATCTTAAAAAAACATAAGAAGGTATTTGAGGATATACCACCCGGTTTACCTCCCAAGCGAGGATTTGAACATATAATTGAAATGGAGAAGGGTGCCAAACCTGTCATCACTACCCCGTATAGACACCCTCAAAAATTCAAGGAAAAGATAGAGAGGACACTAAATGAACCACTGGAGATGGGCATAGTCAACCAATCTCAAGCCCATTCGCATCCTCCGTGGTGTTAGTCAAAAAGAAAGATGGGATTATGAGAATGTGTGTAGATTATAGAGTCCTAACCAAACAAACTATCAAAAACCGATACCCCATACCCAGGGTAGATGAATTAATAGACGAACTACATGTGGCAAAATACTTTTCCAAAATTGACTTAAGATCAGGTTACCATCAAATCCGAATGAGGGAGGAAGATGTTCCGAAAACAACATTTAGATGCCACTACGGGCATTTTGAATTCCTATTACTTCCCTTTGGATTAACAAATGCCCCGGCTACTTTCCAGTCCTGCATGAACCACACATTCAGAAAACAATTAAGTTTTTGCTTATCTTCTTTGATGACATTCTAATTTATAGCAAAACATGGGAAGAACATCTCAAACATATAGATGAGGTGTTGTCCATCCTAGAGAAAGAATCCCTATATGCTAAAGCATCCAAATGTTTGTTTGGAATGGAGGAGATCTTGTATTTGGGACACAAGATTAGTGCGGAAGGAGTTAAAGTTGATGAGGAGAAAATCAAAGTCATTAAAGAATGGCCCCAACCAAGAACCTTAACTCAATTGCGAGGATTTCTAGGTCTATGCAGCTATTATAGAAGATTTGTGAAGAACTTCTCCAAGATTGCTGGCCCCTTATCCGATCTCACAAAGAAGGGATTGTTCAAATGGAATGAGACTGCTGAGAAAGCATTTGAGGAATTGAAACGTGTCATGAGCACTTGTCCGGTTTTAGCCATACTTGACTTTTCTTTACCCTTCGAGTTGGAATGTGATGCCTCCAGTGAAGGAATTGGGGCGGTGTTAATGCAAAATAAACATCCCATAGCATTTGAGAGCTACAAGCTAACCACAACAGAGAAACTTTACTTATGATAAAGAAATGTTGGCTATCATGCATGCTTTAGCCAAGTTCCAGCAGTACCTTGTATGCAGGAAGTTTGCAGTCTGAACGGATCATAATAGCTTGCAGAATTTTCTAAAGCAGCGTGATCTTAATGATAGACAGCAAAAGTGGGTGAGCAAACTCCAAGCCTATAACTTTGACATCACTTATATGAAGGGGAAAAATAATGTAGTTGTTGATGCACTTTCCCAAAGACCTTTCATATGTGCCATAACGAACATCTCACCAAACTGGAAGAACATCCTCACAGCCGATTATGCTAAGGATCCTCTCACCATAAGTATACTTGAGGGTAATTTACCCAATGATGAATTCAAAATCTAAGATGAACTTATATTCTACAAGAATCGGGTCTATGTGGCAGTTGAATCTAAAATGAAAGGAAAAATCCTTAGAGAATTTTATGATCAACCTCTAGCCGGACACCAGGGTTATTACAAAACCTACAAGCAGATTAGAGAAAAGTTTGTGTGGAAAGGACTAAAGAAAAATGTGTCGAAACATGTGCAAAAGTGTGATACTTGTCAAAGGAACAAGGTGGAACAAAACCATCCTGCCAGGCTACTACAACCCTTACCCATTCCAGAGCAAAAATGTAGTATATCCATGGACTTCATAATCGGCCTACCAAAAGCATAAGGGAAAGATTGTATATATGTGGTCATGGATAGACTCACGAAGTATGCTCATTTCATGGCTATCACTTTCGAATATAAAGCCCCTCAAGTAGCCGACATGTTCTTTAGAGAAATCTTTAGACTCCATGGATTACCCGACACCATAGTCAGTGACCATGATAGCCGCTTCATGAGTTCCTTTTTGCAAGAGTTGTTCAGCTTATCAAGAACAGAGTTGACCCCCAGTCAAGCTATCACCCACAAACGGATGGTCAAACCGAAATTGTGAATAAATGGATTGAGGGACACTTACAGAACTATGTCAACGAGCACTAGAAGGCGTGGATTAAATGGTTACATCTTGGTGAATATTGCTACAACACGACATATCACATGTCCATTGGAATGAGCCCCTTTAAGGCTCTATATGGATATGATCCACCTTCATTTGGAAGCATGATCTTGAGAGAAAGTCGATGTCCCAAGGCGAAAGACTTTATTCAGCAACATGAAGACATTATGAGGGCTCTTAGGGATAATCTACATCATGCACAAAATCAACAAAAGATTTATGCTGACCGAAAGCGGGTGGAAAGAACCTTTGAAGTGGGAGATATTGTATTCTTAAGATTGCAACCTTACAAGCAATCCTCCCTAAAATCCAGTATTACAGAAAAGCTTAAACCCCGATTTTATGGACCCTACAAGGTAATAAGAAGAATTGGGGAAGTTGCATATGAACTTGAACTCCTCGGGAATAGCAAAATCCACAAGCAAAATCCACAATGTATTCCATGTGTCTAGGTTAAAGAAAGCACTTGGCTAGAAGGTTACTCCATGTGAAGACCTCCCTCCTCTCGATGATGAAGAAGAACTAGTCCTAGAACCAGAAAAAATATTAAGAGAGAAAGAAAGCTAAGAAGTATTCCATGTGTAATTCATAATTTGTAAGAAAATAAATAATAAAATTAGTATTAAGGAAACAAGTATATATATGTTTATAAGTAGGAATTTATTCATGTTCAATATATAATTGGTAAGATATAAAAGGTAGGAATCATATATGTGTTTATGAAATTGATGTTTACATGTGTCATCTTTACAAGTGACATTATGACACGATTTTATATAAGGATTTAATAATGAATACCAATTAATATAAGGAGTACAAGAAGATTTTAAGTTTATAGTTATGAGTATGAAATAGATATGTAAGAGGCATGATTACACAAGGGATAGATAATAGTCCTTAGCATTAATCATCTTCACCATAGAGATGGGGTGGATAGCAAGGAATGTAGTTGATCAATTCATGGGATAAATCATAGGCCTTGATTGACGAATCAAGGAAGTCAATAAGCCTTCAATCTAGTATTGAAGGAATAGGCCTTGGTAGGAGAACCAAGGAATAAGAGGCCTTGGTAGGAGAACCAAGGAATAAGAGGTCTTGGTTGGAGAACCAAGGAATAATAGGCCTTGGTTGGAGAACCAAGGACTAATAGGCCTTGGTTGACGAACCAAGGAATAATAGGCCTTCGATTGGAGAATCGAAGGATTAGGCCTTCGATTGGAGAATCGAAGGAATAATGATGGACCCATGAGGATTGGGGTGACATTACATCCTTAAGTATCTCCTCCCATGAGGTGGAAAGAATGATTAATAGACTTAAGGTTATCTCATCCAAGGTAAATCATGAAGTATAAAAAGAAATTATATTGTTATGCAAGTAATGATATATGGATAAAGGAAAATAGAATACTAATGTTCTCTTTACAAGTTAAAATTGTATGCAAGGTTGTAGAAATTTTGGCTTGCTAGAAGGGGACATTACAATAATCCAAAGAGCTTGACAACATTCAACATAAGAAGAATGTGACATCCATCCACTAAAACACAGTATACAATATCTATCTACAACTCCTTAAATTTCATTCATATATTGAGATAACTAAAAATGCAATAGAACCAAAAAATGACCATTTAACAACACAAAGTTTGCCAAAAGATCCTACTAACATCGACAGGCCTCATATACACAGCGTTGTCTTAAAATAACTGTCTTAAACAATATAACGGCTTCTTGAAGACAGTCGATTAAAACATAACTAATAATAATAAAAGTCTTTTATAACATCAAGTTTCAGAGATTAGAAGAAATAGCATAAAACAAGCAAAGCCATCACGTGGCAACATCACTATCATCTTCTCGAGCCGCTGTCTCCTTTCTCCTATTATCCAGCATATGTCGAATCCACCTATGTGTCATGTCCCGATATTAAGGCATCGTTTAAATTAAAGATTTAAACGTTATGATAAAAAAACGGCAAAACACCTTTCGTGAAATATGATACTTAGTCAATTTGAATGATAGAAATAATTATGTATATATTAATAGTATATTATATTTATTAAAGACAAATATAAATATAATATACAATATATAAATAAATATAATAATATAAATATAAATATTATTATATATATATATAATATAATATAATTATAAAGCATAAAATATAAATATAAATATCTATATGATCATAAAGTAAGAAGGCAGATATGCTGCGATTAATATTGAAAGGGAACAACATATATAATAGGATAAAACATCTTATGATTAATAAATATTAGAGGATGCCATGAGGTGCGATTAGAGGATATAAGGAGATTATGATCAACTAGTGTGTTTTTGGGCTATAAGGGAAATGCAATAGTGAAATTGTATTTTCAATTATTTGATTTGAAATTTCAAATGATGGAATAAGAGGGAAAATGAAATATTTAATTACATTTTCTCTAATCTATTTTTATGGAGTTTATGTGAATAAGGATTGCTCCAGGAGGGACCTATTCGTCCAAGGTGTCAAAAGTCATTCATATGCATTTCAATGTTTGTCAAGAGGATCAACGCCCATGAAGAATAGGTCCAAACAAATTCTGTAAAATACCCTATTAATATAGACTGAAATTTTTTCCAATTTTAGATAAGATTTCTTGCATAAAACATCACCAATGAACAAAGGAATTGTAGCATAGCAAACCTAAATCCAATTTGCATATATGAAACCATCAAACAAATGAAACATAAAATGTCAAGTGGTTGGAATTTATTTCAGTCCATGTTTGATTTTATATCAGACCTAATTACAAGCCAATATGAAGCCCAAATACATCAAATTATGCATACAAATATAGTCCAACGCCTCTAGAATGATGATGGCTATCAAATGGACACAAAACAGCCTTGAAAGAGCTTCAATTAATTTCTGATGTAAACTTTCTGTATGCTGATATGACTGCTGAAAGTGTACTTTTTGCCCAACCAAGGGTTTACGATGAAATATCATAAAATATTTCCTCCAAATTCATTCTATGGATGCATAGGAAGGTCTTCTATTAAGCACAACTCTTCAACCTTCAAACCCTTGATCAAATCAACCTAAAAAGCCCTGAAATTCCAATGTAAAGTTGTTGTTATAAAAATCAGACCCTGCTGTTGTAAAATCAGACCCTGCAAAACATAGAAATACCATCCAAAATGTATTCCAAATACACTAAACTACCTTGGTAGTCAATCCTCTACACCAAGAGCTTCAAATAGATATCAATGTCACTTCCAAACTCTTCAAATAACCTGCAGATTTAATCTAATGTTTCTATATATAGCAGGGCACCTGGACATGTGGTAACTTCAATGTTGATCCCAATTCTCAGTTGGCTTAGAGAAATAAGGTCTATTGTGCAAGTTATAATATTTAATTATTAATAAAGGTGACTTTATTAATAATTAAATCATTCAAGGCATATTATAAAGTTATTAAAGTCGCTTTTTATTCAATGAGGCCATGACCCTCAACTTAAGTGATTTAAAACGCAATTAATTATTACCTTGGTATGGGCGCCCAAATATTAAAGTATTTCATAAAGTTAATGTGCACACAAGTTATATTATTTTAAATGATATTAAAGTGCATTTATTATTTATGAATATGAGAGCCCAAGTTTGAAGACTTATTATAAAGTTTTATGAAAAACCTAAAAGTGGATTTAAAAAGGGGATTAAAGGCACTTAAGAGTTGAGAGGATATAAAAGGTTTCAAAAAGCAAATCAAAGGCATTATTGAATGATCGTTTGACTTTGCTTTGGAGGATTTCTTGAAGTCTGTGCATGAGACCAAGGGTTTCAGCAGATTGTCTTCATATCAGCATTGGAGAATTAAAACTCTTCATTGTTTGTGCAACCTTGACGCTGTGAAAGATCAGCTGAATCATTGCCTGAGGAGAGCTTCATTCTAGAGTTCTATTTGTGCTTAAAGGTGAAAGATATCATTAAGGGTTTGAAGATTAATGAAGAATAATTCATTGTAGACTTGTAGCTTCATTCTTGGCAGCCATTATATCAGATTTCAAGCTTTTTTGTTGGCCGCTACAGTGCCATGAATAGTGCTGCTACAGTACCGCTACAGTGACGCGCTACAGTAATGCTACAGTGCGTGAACAGTGTTGACAGCAGCAACATAGGTGATCAGGTTTGAAGGCAAATAAGGTTTCCTTCATTCGGGTATGCACATAATTGTAAAAAGCTTTTGAAAATAGTTTAATAAATCATTTGCAGCAGATGTCTTTATTTAGTTGATTTGCAATTTCCTTTGTTGCATTGTTCCTGGCATCTTATTGAGAAAACACAAAAAAAATCATATATATTTCAAGAACCAAAACAAACATTCATCATTTGCAAAGCTTTGGAAACCGGAGAACTAGAGGGGTTCATAACAGTGGTATCAGAGCATTTAGAATTTTTAGAGAATATCCTAAGCGGGATATTACACTCTAGAGCTTGGCATTTGAACACTTGCATTGAATTTTTAGATTGCAATCATTTAAAATCCTCTTTTTTGCTTAGGCGATCAGCTACATGCATTTAATTTTGTGTTTGAAATGCATTTAAGATCCTTCTAACCTCCAACTAGTACTTTCTATGATTGGGCGATTGCATTAAATGATGCCATTTGCTTTTAAAATGATCTTCTACTAACCATCGCTGCCCCATACATGACCGCCGCCACTCCATATATTGGTGTTTTGCATTTAAAATATCAACAAAACAATTTCAAATGATTTTACCTTATAGGCGCCACCTTGCCAAGTCGTCAACACTCCATACAATGAGCAATTGCAATTTTAAATCATCTTTTACTTAGCCGCCATTTAAAATGCTAACTAAATATTTTAAATGATGTTTGTTGTTTGAACGCCTTCCTCAATGATATCTTTGCAGTATTCAATGTCTTCAAACCTTGGCGAATGAGAATTGGCATTCCTCTTTGCAAGTCAAACCTCCTCAAGCATAGCCGTTGGCTCCAAAAACAAGGCTCAAATGAAATAAAATTAAATATCCTTCATGCATCGATCCATATACCTTGGTATTTAAAATTGAATGGGGCCCATCTTTGACTTGTCAATGATCTTTCACAAATAGAACCTACCTGGAGCTATCCATAATTACATCATCTCCATACAAAATAGATTAGAGAAAATGTAATTAAAGATTTTATTTTCCCTCCTTATTCATCAAATCAAATTCAAATTCAAATGAATGAAAATACAATCTTAATATTGCATTTTCCATAAAGCTCAAATACACTAGTTAAGCTAACTTTCCAAATCTCCATGTGTAGAAGCCAACTCAACTTAGCCGATTATTCCCTTACCAATGCATTAGCCTATGGGAATAGATGATAGGCTAACCAAATATCTCTATGTAACATCATTCCAGAATTGGGGACATGACAAATTCCAAATTTGATCGATTGGCATTTTAAATGCAAGACAAGGATCGGTGGCTAAGGCAAGAGTTTTATTAAATGCAAATATCATCATTTAATGCAATCTCTCTTAGGTAGTTGTGGATCAATGCAAGCATAGAGGAGCATTTTAAACGCAAATTCATGATATTAATTGTCCAATGCCATCTCTCAATGCATTTGCTTTATGGAGCGATTGGTATTGATAAGAGGATGGTTATTGAAATTTAATGATTGCATTCAATTCATAGCTGGCTGCCGATAATGAGGAAAGGATATTTTAAATGCAATATTTATTTATTAAATAATTGCATTGGATCAATGGTATCATAAGGGCGATTGGGTTTGATAGATATTAAATGTTTGCATTGGATAGTTATTATGTTTTGAAAGATTTTTTAAATGCCAAACACCTATGATGAGGATCGCTCAAGCCAAGGTTTGATATTCATTGCAAACTAAAAATATTAAATGATTGTATACAATCAACCGCCGCCCCAAGCAAGAAGAGGTCAATGCTAAATGAAGATTTTTAATGTTTGTTTGCTCTCATTCATGGCTGCCGTCAAAGATAGAAAGGAATTCTAATGCAAAGGGATCGATCCACTTGGAAAATAGATATAATTCATTTAAACAATTAAAGATTGTTTTAAATGATTGCATTCATAGATGTCATTCATTTACAATTGTTCAAGACTCTCAATTTTGATTGATGGATTTCAAACTTCAATCCAAAACATGATCAATTTGCACAAGAGCAGGATCGACCATCATGGAATCTTTATAAAGAGCAATTGAAGATCAATTTGCAACTTATGATGCTATGGTATGTTTTCTCTCTAATTGATTTTGGCTGAAGATTCCGATTTTCATGCTAATTTGCAAGGTGATGACCCCTTGTATATGTATGGTGATGACTCCATACAATTTGTGAGGTGATATTGTTCTAATATTCACCATTGAGCTCATATTTGTAGGTTTAAAGGATTGATTGAAGCAATTTGGATGATATATTGAAGCCCTTGATTCATTGGTGTCATTATCAAGGTAGCAATTGGGCTTATTGCATCATTGGAGTGATATTTTTGTATGTTGCAGGTACTGAAAATTCATAACAGCGAGCTATTCATATTGTTTCAGGGCTTTTTGAACATTCTATAAAGATTCCAAGGGCTGGAAATTGCATAGGAACATCATCATTTGGCTTAGGAGCTTAGTTACCGGGTTCTTTGCCCAGAGGCCCGGGTACGGCTGGGAGCGGGAGCGGCGACAGGAGCAGCTTGGGAGCGGCCCTACCACCTCAGGTTCCTTGTGGGTTCTCCGTCGGAGAACCCACAAGGAACCCGGGGTGGCAGGGGCGCTCCCAGGCCGCTCCCAGAAGCTCCCAGGGGCTCCCAAGCGCTCCCAAGCGCATTTTTGGGATTTTTTTTTTAAATTACAAATTTTCTTTTAAAAAACTATAATTATATAAATTATTAAATACTATATATTATATAATATAATATAATATGGAATATATAATATTATTTTATTATGTATTCTATATTATATTATATTATTATATATTATTTATTATATAATAAATTAATAATATATTATATTATATCATACATTATTATAAATATTAAATTTTATATATGTATTTTTGTATATAATATAATATAATATATATATAGTATAGTCGTACCCAGCTGTACCCACAGGAAAAAAAAAATTTCGCCATACCGGCGTACCAGAACCCCGCTCCCGAACCCGTTCTCGTACCAGAACCGGCAACTTAGCTTAGGAGTGAAGATTTGAGGGTTTGGGAGCATATTTTCACTGGCTGGGCGAAAAATTGCACCTATAGCAGTTGGAACAACAAACTTTCTTTTTATATCAGTCAATTATATCTTCATTTCCAGGGCTGCTTTGTTCAATCTTTGACTTGGAATCAATTACCAAGTGTTTGTACATGATTATACTTGAAGTAGAAGTCATTTGGATGTCATTTTTATGTGAAAAACTTGATGTATAATGGTCTGATCTGAATATCAGAGTGACTGATTTTTGTAACAGCAGTAAATAAATGAAGTCATTTGGAGCTCCATTCATGATATATCCATTGGTTGATCATAATTCCATGTTTATATGATTGTATTTGAATTGTGGTGTTATTTTGTGCAAGAAATCTTATTTAAAATTTGGTTACATTTTCAATCATTCATAATAAGATCTCTTACATATGTAATGGACGACTCCCTCCATGAAGTGCTCCTTATTAAGAGATGTGTCTTATTCATAAAAGAGAATAGGCTATTAATAATACAAAAAGAGATGCGATTATATAGGAAGGGCAGCAATCCAAAAGACAGGTCTAAGTTTGGGAATGTTGTGAATTAAATAAAGAGATACCATTTTTTGGGAAGAGACATATCTCTTTGAAGAAGTCACCTCTTTGTAGGAACATAAATGATGAAAGAAAAGATGAATTAAAAGAGGAAGATATAGACGGATATACAGATCACAAGGAATAAGGAAATCAGTAAATTGGAAACAAATATAGAGTCAGCAAATAAGAAGAAAACAGAGATATAAACAGAATACATGCAGATTACATATACATGTATGCAGACTTTAAAGTAATATCATATATATAAAATATATATATATATATATATCAACGAGGATATCAAAGGTATGTATGTTCTTATTTCCAATCAGATTATTAACTTAAATTGGCTTTAGCAAAATGACAAATGTTAGTAGAAATAATAGCTTATAATGGCAAGAATATGATCGATGAAGTGTCATAAAATGAATATTAGGAATACTTTAGAAAGATTATCATAAAAAGACAAGAATAGATTATAATCATAGAATGAGAATAATTATATTGTTAGTTGAACGATTATTATGAAGCATGTGTATATGATGAATGATTATTATAGAAAGCATCTTGAAGAGATGTGAAAGGCTAACTAATAATAGAAAAAATTATAAAGTACCAGAATGAGAAATGGACATCATTGTTAATCCATCACACCAAGTAAGTGAGACCAAGGGTTTGACAATTGATCAAGGTATTTAAGGCTCGAGTTGATAAGGCTCTAACCCTCCAAGGCAAGTGAAGACTACTCAACCGAGATAGGCCCTTATCTCAATTAGTGAAGAGTGCTAATATGAGGTAAGTGGAGATAGGCCCTTGTCTCAATTAGTGTAGAGTGCTAATTTGAGGCAAGTGGAGAAAGGCCCTTGTTCCAATTGGTGTAGAGTGCCAATATGGGCAAGTGGAAATGGCCCTTATTTCCAATTGGTGTAGAGTGCCAATATGGGACAAGTGGATAGGCCTCTAACTCTAGTTGGTGAATATTGCCATTCTAGATCAAAGCAAAGGACAATGGACCTATGGCAAGATTGTACCCAAGGAACCCTCTCTTGTTGGGTGAATGATTGGATTAACATGATTGGCCCAAGTAATAGACTCTTCCGGAAAGAAAATTATGATCTTGTATAGTGAAATAGAGAAAGGCATACTGCATATAAGTTATGATTATAAGATTTGATTTTATATAATTGTGATTTATATTATGAGATAGATAGAAGGATTCTAAGGCATAAGGATGAGAGTGTAGGATGATGGCCCATCATGAGTGCTTGATAAGAAGGCCTTAGGCTAACCCCCTAAGGAGAAGGCTTTAGGGTAGACCCTAAAGATTAATAAAGGCCTTAGGGTAAAACCTAAGGAGAAGGCTTTAGGGTAAAACCTAAAGATTAATGAAGGCCTTAGGATAAAACCTAAGGAGAAGGCTTAGGGTAAAACCTAAAGATTAATGAAGACCTTAGGGAAAAACGTAAGGATTATCTAAGAAGGCCTTGGGGTAAAACCTAAGGATTAATTATGAAGGCCTTGGGGTCAAACCCAAGGATTAATTATGAAGGCCTTGGGGTCAAACCCAAGGATACATGAAGGCCTTTGGCTAAGTTGAGGATTATTCCCACTTGAGACAAAGGAATTGAATATCAAGCCCATGGTGACCACTCATGCCTAACTCATCATCCCTATGAGAGAAAGATGACATGATTATTATGATGAATATGATATTAATGTGCATAAATATATGGTTCTAACCCTAAATGGAAAATAGAAGAATATGAATTTTATGAGATGACTAAGATATGAAAGTGAACTATGTACTAATGTTCTCTCTTGCAAGTTGAAATTGTGTGCAAGGTTGCGAAAAAATTGACTTACTAGAAGGGGACATTACAAGTGGTATCAGAGCAGTCATCCTGCCATCCTGTGTATATTTTGTGATTTATGTGTATTCAAAGGTTTACTTTGTGGCTTATGTGTATACGTGTATTCGTGCGACTTGTGTATTTAAGTGTATACTTTACGACTTACATGTATGTTTTCTTGCTTGACTACTTGAGCTACTTGGTTACTTGATTGATCTACTTGCTTGCCTACTTGAGCTACTTGGCTACTTGCTTGAGCTACTTGCTTGACTACTTGAGCTATCTGGTTACTTGCTTGTCTACTTGAGCTACTTGCTTACTTGCTTGAGCTACTTGCTTGTCTACTTGAGCTACTTGCCTACTTGCTTGAGCTACTTGCTTGTCTACTTGAGCTACTTGCCTACTTGCTTGAGCTACTTACTTGCTTACTTGAGCTACTTGTCTACTTGCTTGTCTACTTGAGCTACTTGCCTACTTGCTTGAGTTGGTTGCTTGTGTGATTGAACATGATAGGTAGGAAGTGTGCCCTCCATCACGCTCTAACTTGCAAGTATTTTTATGGATTTTATCAAAGGATCGACTTGAGGTGTGGATAACTATATGTTGAAATCAAATGTTATTTATGTTATACCATTAATTATGTTATGATGTATTGATTTCATTGCTAATTTATTGATCTTTAATATTACTAATGTCCCTTTCAAGAGTTATTTTTCATGTGCAGGTGGAGAAATCAGTATATCCTAAGAGGGGACATTAGGGAAGTATAGAACACAAAAAGTTAATTTCATTAATCACAAAGACCCATGAACCAAATTCATCTCTTCCAAGAGTCTTTTTGAATTCTTCTCTTTGTTTAAGTAACATAAAACCGATACTAAGTTGAATTATGGGCCCATAACCCACAAATTCCCATAATCATTCTTCATAATCATATACTAAGTTATATTATGGGCCCATTACCCACAAATTCCCAGAATCATTCTTCATAATCATATACTAAGTTATATTATGGGCCCATTACCCACAAATTCCTAGAATCATTCTTCATAATCATCTATAACACTTATATTTCATCAATCACATCACTATTCAAATAAAAGCTTACCAAATCTTCATTGATAAAAAAAAATTTCTATCCATGACATCATATAATCAATTACGCCTCAAGAACATAACTCTTCGCAATTTTGAGATCAATAACACTACAAGATGACAAGTACAAGACCGAATCTCAAGATGCATCTTGGAATCTCAATACTCTCAAATCTTCTTAATCTATGATACTTGCATCCCTTCGTTATTATTCAAAACATCAAAACAATACTCTTTTGGTTACAAATTCTCTTCACTAAAGCAATATTCATTCTTGATCAAATCCACGATTTCGTCTCAACGCATCAGTAGACATTAAAGGGTGCAAGGTATTGAAATAAATCATTGTGATTGCTTGACGGCAAGCAATCTCGAGAGGGGAGGCCTGTCATGTCCCGATATTAAGGCATCATTTAAATTAAAGATTTAAACATTATGATAAAAAAACGACAAAACACCTTTCGTGAAATACAATACTTAGTCAATTTGAATGATAGAAATAATTATGTATATATTAATAGTATATTATATTTATTCAAGACAAATATAAATATAATATACAGTATATATATATATATATATATATATATATATATATATATATATATATATATATATATATATTATATATAAAATATAATAAAATTATAAAGCATAAAATATAGATATAAATATCTATATGATCATAAAGTAAGAAGGCAGATATGCTGCTATTAATATTGAAAGGGAACAGCATATATAATAGGATAAACATCTTATGATTAATAAATATTAGAGGATGCCATAAGGTGCGATTAGAGGATATAAGGAGCAGCACCAAAAAGGAGATTAGACAAAAGAAATTTTAACTTGTTAATTTTCAAATAAACATGTGCATGTAATGGACAACTCCCTCTATGAAGCGCTCCTTATTAAGAGGTGTGTCTTAGTCATAAAAGAGAATAGGCTATTAATAATACAAAAAGAGATGGGATTATATAGGAAGGGCAACGATCCAAAAGACAAGTCTGAGTTTGGGAATCCTGTGAATTAAATAAAGAGATACCATTTTTTGGGAAGAGACATATCTCTTTGAAGAAGTCACCTCTTTGTAGGAACATAAATGATGAAAGAAAAGATGAATTAAAAGAGGAAGATATAGACGGATATACAGATCACAAGGAAAAAGAAAATCAGTAAATTGGAAACAAATATAGAGTCAGCAAATAAGAAGAAAACAGAGATATAAATAGAATACATGCAGATTACATAAAGATGTATGCAGACTTTAAGGGAATATATATATATATATATATATATATATCAGCAAGGATATCAAAGGTATGTATGTTCTTATTTCCAATCAGATTATTAACTTAAATCGGCTTTAGCAAAATGACAAATGTTAGTAGAAATATCTTATAATGGCAAGAATATGATCGATGAAGTTTCATAAAATGAATATTAGGAATACTTTAGAAAGATTATCATAAAAAGACAAGAATAGATTATAATCATAGAATGAGAGTAATTATATTGTTAGATGAATGATTATTATAGAAAGCATCTTGAAGAGATGTGAAAGGCTAACTAATAATAGAAAAAATTATGAAGTACCCGAATGAGAAATGGACATCATTGTTAATCCATCATACCAAGTAAGTGAGACCAAGGGTTTGACAATTGACCAAGGTATTTAAGGCTTGAGTTGATAAGGCTCTAACCCTCCAAGGTAAGTGAAGAGTACTCAACCGATATAGGCCCTTATCTCAATTAGTGAAGAGTGCTAATATGAGGTAAGTGGAGATAGGCCCTTATCTCAATTAGTGAAGAGTGCCAATATGAGGTAAGTGGAGATAGGCCCTTGTCTCAATTAGTGTACAGTGCTAATTTGAGGCAAGTGGAGAAAGGCCCTTGTTCCAATTGGTGTAGAGTGCCAATATGGGCAAGTGGAAATGGCCCTTATTTCCAATTGGTGTAGAGTGCCAATATGGCACAAGTGGATAGGCCTTTGACTCTAGTTGGTGAAGATTGCCATTCTACATCAAAGGAAAGGACAATGGACCTATGGCAAGATTCTACCCAAGGAACCCTCTCTTGTTGGGTGAATGATTGGATTAACATGATTGGCCCAAGTAATAGACTCTTCCGGAAAGAAAATTATGATCTTGTATAGTGAAATAGAGAAAGGCATATTGCATATAAGTTATGATTATAAGATTTGATTTTATATAATTGTGATTTATATTATGAGATAGATAGAAGGATTCTAAGGCATAAGGATGAGAGTGTAGGATGATGGCCCATCATGAGTGCTTGATAAGAAGGCCTCAGGTTAACCACCTAAGGAGATGGCTTTAGGGTAAACCCTAAAGATTAATGAAGGCCTTAGGGTAAAACCTAAGGAGAAGGATTTAGGGTAAAACCTAAAGATTAATGAAGGCCTTAGGGAAAAAACAACATAAACTCTAATTTCCAACACCTATGTGAACACTAATTCCCAACAGGCATCAAGGATTGATAATCTGATTTTGCATTTCAGACCTCTGAAAACATACCAGGTGCAAATCGGTGGAGTTTTGGGCACAATTTGATGATATTTTGCACTTAGAGTTTCATCGCTCCTCTTTGGCATATTGGCGCTTCATTTTGGAGGCATATTTGTGTTTGTTTTCATCATACAACTTGCTGGAATTTTATATCAGCTACAGACTTCATCAAGTTCATATCAGCTACAAATTAGAGGGTTTTATCATCACATTTCGAAGGTATAAGGGTTTTGTAATGTCCCTATTTCCGGCATGATCACCAAACATGAGACTTAGTTAGCCTATCCTCATTCTCGTAGGCTAATTCATCAGAACAAGGGAATATTCTGGTTGAGCTAAGGCTTGGAAAAGATAATGTTGTTCAGGGGATTGAAGAATGGAATGTTGGCTCAACTAATTTTCACTGGCAAGACAGAAAATGAATTAATACAATTTTGCATTAATTATCAAAAGAAGACAATTGAATAATAATATTTTATTATTATTTAATTCAAGTGCCAAGAAGGAGAAAATATAAAAATAAATTAAATAATATTATTTTTAATATTATTTAATTATGGCGCCATTTGGAAAAAATGAATAAATAAAATAAAATAATATTTTATTTAATTTAGGCGCCACTTGGAGAAAAGGAAAGAATGAATAAAAATAGTTTATTGGAATTGGCGCTCACCTTGGAGATTCAAATAAATAATAAATTAATACTTTGCTTTGGGTGCCCTTATTGGAGAAACAAATAATGAAGGTGTTTTCAAATTGAAATGAGGGAAATTCAAATTCAAATCTTTAATTTGAATTGGCGAAGGTCCAAGTATAAATAAAGCATGAAGGAGCTCATCCGGCATCACGAATCTTTGGCAAACTTTCACATTTATGCTTGGCAATTGTTGCTTGTTCTTCCAAGGACAAAAACCCTTGCAAAGTTGTGTGTTGGACGAAAACCCAATAACACTTGGAGGCAGATTCATACGGAGTTCGCAATTGTGCTTCATCGAAGATTTTGTTGAGCTTCATCAATCTATCTTTCAAGTATTGGTCAGAAACCATTGTGGTATATTTATTGAATTCATTGCTACTTCATTCATAGTAGATTTCGTTGGAGACTTGATTGGGAATTTGAAGATATTGAAGATCAGTCATAGCAGCTGATCAAAACCCTCTCCGCCGCCATTCCTAGAAGCAAATTTGTATTACAACTTGGAGAGCTAGATCTTGGAGGGTTCAGCTAGTGATTGGTACATTTTGAGAAGTCCGATTGGCATTATTTGAGAGCGATCTGCATATTCCAGCAGCAGCATTCAGTAATAGGCAGTGATCAGCATATTATAATATCATTGTATGCCCCTAGAGCACCGATATGCATTCCTAGAGGTAGCGACAGCATAGGAGAAGTTGGTATTCAGAAGTTTGACCTCATAAGGAGCGGTGACCAGCAGCTATATTCATTGTTGGCATCCTACACCAGAAATCTATGTCCCAGCATCAGCAAAACAGCCTTGTGAGAGCGGTTTGCATTGTATCTAATCATCAATTTGGTATGTTTTCATTGCACATACACCTCTGATTTGTAACAGCGGGATATGCTTTGTTATTGGCTGTCATCGAGCCACAATTTGCTGACGTAATTGAAAGATCTGAAGGTCTGATTTATAACAGTGAGTTTTGAGTTGGTTTTCAAATTCACTATTGCCATTGTAACTTGCATTCTATGATTGTAATACACACTGATTAAACTGCCACTATCTATTTGTTTCATGGTCATTTGTATTTGATGTTCATTGTACATGATTGGCAAGCTAAAATACAATAGTGCAAATAGAAAAAATTAGTTTTCCAGTCCTAGGGTTAATTTGTGAAATTGCAAGATTCAGAAAATATTGCTACAAACCTAGAACAGGACATTACAGGTTTACAACCACTCTAAAGTCAAATTGTCTCATTTCTAGCGTATAGCGATTCATATTGGAGGTGTTTTTGAGCATTTCTTGGCTAGGGTTTGTTATCAGATCTTGCATCAGCTGCTACAAGTGTAATAGCAGTTATATCAGACCTCAGATCAGCTGCTACAGGAGGTTTTCCGTCCATACTTTGCCAGGTATTGCATCATTTCTTCATAGGGTTTCATCTTCCCTAAGGCGACTAGGGTTTGGACAAGCATTTAAGCATTTTTTTATGTATTTGGATGTCTGAAATTGAAATCAGACTTGACTGATGTAACTTACAGCCATCATAATTTGTAATCAGCCATCTATTTCAATAAAGAAGATAAGCTTTCATTATGGGTATGTTCACCTATGCTTTGTGTGAGATGTTTGGTTACATAATATCTAAGTTGTCGGTTTTGGTGCGGGTTCGGGTTCGCGGGTTTGGTTCGCTGGTTCGGGCAAAAAATTTTTTGGGGGTTGGGTTGGTTTTTGGGTTCGTTTATATATATATATATATATATATATATATATATATATATATATGCAAAAAAATAAAGTGTAGAAGCAAGAATTAAGTGTAGAAAAGCAAGAATTAAGTGTAGAACACCACATAGCATCATATAATCAACAAACCCACCATAAACTTGAATATCATAAAACATAAAACTCGAACTAAAGTTCAATAACAAGATTCAAAATAATAATATCATGTTCAACAATAAATTTTCATTGTTTCAATGTCAAATGACAAATGTCAATCATCATATGGATTTGCTAAATCCTCCACATCATTATCATCTTGCACATTAGCAGGATCATTTGAAGAACCACTGCCACTCGCTGAAAAAATGTGCTCGCTCTCTGATCCCTCGAGTGTAACATGTTGGGATTGGGAAGTAGAAGCATCCATGTCAATTTGCTCTGGCTCCACATCCCACAACTTTGATTCCCCCTCCTTATAGCCTTGCTTTTTGTGCAAAAGGAGGCGGAAGTTGGAAAACACATACACTAAATTCTCCGCCTTTTTGGAGTGCAATCGGTTGCACTTTATTGAGTGGATAAAAGAGTACGTGCTCCAATTCCTCTCAGATGTAGAGGAACTAGCAACCTATGAAGACAAAGTAGAGAGAGAGTTAAAAATAAAAAGTTAAAAAGCTAAAAGATACAAGTTATAAAATTTATAAAAATAAAAAATTATGAAACTTCAAAGTTAAAAATTTATTATTTTTAAAAGTCTTTAAGATAAATCATAAAAACATAGAAATTTAGTAAACTTACTTGTGATAAAACTTTGATTGCAAGAGGTTCTAGGTACCGGAATTGTTGGCCATGAAAGTACCACCAATTGTGAGCATCTTTCTTGAATTTATCACGAAGAGCCTCAATGCTTTGACCATTGGAGTGTACAAAATCAGTGAACTCATTTGCGACCATATCATGCAAATCTGGATCAAGGAAGAGTCTACGAAATGCTGTCTTGTACCCTTCAGACACTTCTAAATCTCTCCATGGGGGAATCCTATTTGGCACCGAAAGAATCTCACTAATGTAATATTTTGGAGTCAATGCAAATGCAAGAAGATGCAGCGGGGTTGTCATTGTATTCCATCTAGCCTCAATAATTTCATGCACCTACTTGAAGAGAATTTCTCGAGGATCATTCTCCTTCTCATTTATGATGGTCTTTATCTTCTCTATCATTGAAACAATGCCATCATATATCTCCCCCATGCAAGGCTTGTCCATGTCCGTATAACGAATCATGCTCAAAATGGGCTCAGTGAAACTAAGGAGATTCTACACACGATCCCACCAATAGTCATTTAGGATCATCCGCTTAACATTTGCTGCCCTCACATTTGCTGCCCTCTCAGTGTTGCTTTGCCTCCATACGGACCAATTAGTGCTTTTTACCATGCTGATAAGAGCCTGCTTGACCTTCACAAGTCGTCTCAAGGCAATTGTGTTTGAGGCAAAACGAGTCTCAGCAACCTATTGAAATAGCAAAAATGAAAAGTACAACAATTAAAATTTAAACATTTAAAAAATTAAAAACAAACTTTAAGAATTAGAATATGTGAAATTAAAGCACTATGAAAAATTTAAAAATATATTGCTTCACTTACCTTCAACAACTCCAATGTAGAAAATGATCTAAATATGCTTTGAGACATGTGGTGGTTGGTGATGAACATTTGTATCTCCTCGGCCTGTGCATACAACTCTCTAATCCAATCAATTTTTTTCTCAATCTTTTGTAGCATTAAATTGAGAGAGTGGACAGCACAAGGTGTCCAAAAGATATGTAAATATCGTTCCTCAACCAACAACCCAGCAACTCTACAATTTTTTGCGTTGTCCATTATCACTTGAACAACATTACGAGGTCCCACATCCTCAATGGCTGCAATGAGGATCTTAGCAATAAATTCTCCATCTTTCACCTGCCCCTCACAATCCACAGCTCTCAAAAACATTGTCCCTTTAGGGGACACTGCAATGACATTGATCAAAGGCCGATTTTTTACATCTTTCCATCCATCAAAGACAATTGACACCCCTGTCTCACTCCATGAATCCCTTATGGGCTTCAATGCATCTTCTATACTCTTGACCTCATTTTCCAATAAGGTGTCACGCACCTTCTCATAACCTAGGGTCTTATACCCTTTTGGAGCCTCATTAATTTTTCTCACCATCTCTTTCCAATATGGTGAGCAAACAACATTGAATGACAAACCATTTGCATAAATGCATCTGGCTATATGTTGGTTAACAATATTTCGAGCCTCATTTTGAAATGATGTTTCCAAAGGTCCCTTTGGTCTTTTCTTTGTAGTGCTTGTGGATTGCTCGAGGAGTGACCAAAAATGGGTGGTTATCTATCACAACAGTGGGATTGGGATTAGATGGAGGCTCAATTCCTTGATTTCTGCCTCTTTTCCTTGACAAGTTTGTCATTGACTTACAGCCTGCTGCTTCATCTGCTGCTTGTTGCTCCATGATATATGCCATCACTTGCTCTTTTGGTATCGGTTTTTTATTCTTTCCTGGGCAAGGTTTGATCCCCATCCCTGGGATGTTACACAAATGGGCTTTCACCCAACTATATGAACTATTATATTGCACATCACAACCTTTGCATTTCCAAATGTAACCCCCACCACCTGGTTGTTGTTGTATAATTTCAACATGCCTGCAAAGAGGTGAGTGTGGATCGATTTTGAATTTGATTGGGATACGGAGCTAGAACTAGCTGCCATTGTGATTCCTGTAGGTGTGGCAATAAGTTTTGTAAACAAAATGAAAACAATGAAAACATTCAAGAATCAAAACAAATACAAAAGCATGGTGATACATTCATGATTCATATAAATAGTTTTAAAAAAAACAAGTTGAAAAGAATTTTTTTGTTGTTCAAAAATGCAAAAAAAAAATGAATAGAAAACCTACCTCTTTGCAAAAGCCTCCTCCTTTGATCTTCTTGGCAGCCTCTAAACCGTTGGAAATGAGTAGGAATGGTGGTGCAATAGATTTCCAACCTTCGAGATTCAATCTTCAAGCTTCTTTCTTCAACCACAAAGAAATTTTTGAGTTCAGCCACAATGGAGAGCTTTTGTGTTTTGGAAAGAAATGAGTTGAAATGGCAAAGCTTTTGTTTTTATAATACGTTTTAGGGTTAGATTTGCTTTTTAGAAGAAATCAAAAATCAAAAAAGTGACTTAAATGTTTAAAAAAAAAAATCATTTGGGGCATTTTAAACGCCAAGTGTGTTTTGGGTTCACCGTGGGTGCTATTTTTGCACCCCGGGTTCAAACCCGGACAACCCGGGTGCGTCCAGAACGCACCCACTCCTCGTTGTTTGCACCTTGCCTAAACCTGCAGAGGAACCGCGTCGCATCTCGAACCCGTTGCGAATCGCACCCAGATCTGGCAGGGGGGCAGGCGAACCCTACAACATAGCATAATATCATCATTTCATGTTGTTTGAATGTATGTTTGCAACCTTTCCATCTTCATTGCATTACAAACACATCATTGAAAACCATATGTCAAAACTCAACCAAATTCAAGAGAGACAAATCAGAAATTTTCAGACCAGCAAGGGAAAAAATTTAGTTTAGACAAGTCAGGGTTCTTACAGTGGTGTCAGAGCTTGGATCCTGCCAGCGTATTGGGTAATGCATGAAATAGATCCACTTCAATTTCATTATAGAAGAAGAATAGGTACAAATCAAGGCAATATGGGAGATAGAAGAGCAGGTAGTCCGCAAAGGGATAACATTGGTGACATGATGAGAGATATGATTGCTAGTCAAAGAATGATGACAGCGGAACAACATACTACAAATGAAAATATCACACAAATGATGGCAACCCAAAATCAGATGATTCAGATTTTGACACAATCATTGACTAGTGTGAGAGTCAATCAGGCTAATCCAACTAATACAAGTGTTGGTAGTGTTGTTGGTTCACCTTGTGCTAGGAGGACAGGCACAACTACTACAGATAGACCTATGCAGCCCACTTTTCTTCCTAGAGAAGACAAGGTAGAGGATGAGATACAGGTTGAGGAGGAGGAACCGCCATTTGATGAGAATTTGATATCCATGGTTGATGATTATGATGCACTTCCTGAGCATGTTAGAGATCGTCTAAGCTTCAACAACTACATGATCAAAGGAAGGATAGATGAAGGGCTAGGGTTGAAAGACAAAGAAGACAACAACCTAAGCAACCTAAGGAGGACAAGGATGTATTGAACAAAATACCTCTTCCTAACTTTGATGGCAACGGCAAAATTAGCGCTAGAGCATGGGTACACAAGCTTGACACTTTTCTTACATGTAATGTCCCCTTTCTCTATACAGAGTTAGTCTATTATCGAGTTCCCGTAGACTAACTAGCCTGGTTAGGGAACCATGGTTCGCAGAGGATGAGTTGATCAGTTGTGTGGATGTTGGCTTGGGTTCAGTTTGGTATCCAGTTGGCACTTCCTAGAGGTGGTTTGTTTGCTTTGGGCCCGAGCTTGCTATTTTTAGCAAATTAGGATTTGTGTCGTTTCGGGATTCTTAGTATTGGAGTTGATGCGTCTCGACAAGACCTTTCCAACAAGCTACAGAATGCGGGATTCCAAGCATATCTTGGCCTCTGTTTTAAAGTCCGAAGATTAATAATAATTATTTAATGTGGGGCTTTAGAAATACAAAATTAAGTGACATAAAGAAGTAATATTAAAAGTGTCACTTAAGTGATTTTGGGCGCCCACCTCTTGGGGATAATAAAATGTTTTTTAAATAAAATAATTCCCTCCATAGTGCAACGACCCTCTTGGGAAATAAAAGGTGGAAAAAGAGCTCATTTGAGATATGCGTTGATATTGATATTGATGTGGTTTTTGCTCTGCAAGTGTTTTGGAGGGTTTGAAAGGGATTCGAACCCAAGGGTTGTTAGAAACGCAAACTTCCTTCAGTAACAGCATTCTATAGGCGTGAAAGACCGTCCAAAGGTTCTAGTGAGGCAAATACATCCAATGTTTGCATATGAGCTTCAATGGGAATAGTTTGATGAGGGTTTGAAAGGGTTTATTGATCATGTCATGCTGATTTATGGTGAACAAAGGTGTACAATGGTGCAGTCACAGATCTGATTAGTTTTTGCTGTTGTGTGGTGTTTGTTCTTGCTCCAATGCTGGCCATACTACCCTTAGAGCAGCTGTACCATTCAGTGGGGTGGATTTTTGGTGTTCGAGCTGAGTTTTTGCATTCATACTTGGGCATAAAGGGGTAGAGCGAGTGTGTAGAAGTTATTAGATAGTTTGCAGATCCATTGGTGCATTTATTCGCTATGTTCACTTAGCCTAGGCCGTACTAGCTAGCCTGGAGGTGACGTGGTGTCTACTGAGTTTCATTCTTCATTGTTAGCGGCCACTAATCTTCTCCTTTTGGAGCGTCTAGGGCCTCTAAGATTGATGCTATCATCTGAATGCAAAATACTCTCATTTCTTGGTGATTTGGAGGCGTTTTATACTACCCAGTTTGCTGGTCCAGCCACATTAGATGTATGAAGTTGAATATTTTGATATGCGTATGTCATAGAAATTCATATTGTGTGATTTTATGATCTGGGTATCTGATAATTTGCTCATATCTCTTGGACTTTTTCTGGGTTTTCATTACATGTTATATATTGCTTGTATCTAGCAAACACATCTCAAGAAAACGAAAACCCCTTTTGCATCTTCTGTCTAGTCCAAAAGATCACTCAAAAAATTAATAAATAACACTATTAAGATTAAACAAAGAACCAGAAGGTGCGGCACATTATAGTGGTATCAGAGCACAGCTCTTCCTGCCATCTTGTGAGGTTAAACATGACATGCAAAAGATGAACTGAGACATGCAACCTGGTACACATCAGTATTATCTCAGACGAAACAGGTCACAACGAGATATTCAGGTTCCCCATATAGATCCTTTTGCAAATACAAATATAGTGGTGATAGCGGCAGAGGAACAACCAGTAGTGTTTTACAGTGAAGAAGACCCCATTACAGAAAACATGGGTGATCGTGAGGGTAGGTCTAGCAAAGACTAGTATGACGGAGGGAGAGTGGATATGACCAACATGTTGCATGCATTAAATGACTTAGCAAGAGGGCAGCGAGAAATGTTTGAGAGGATGGACAGGTCACAAACAGAACTGACACATATCCTTACCCGTTTGATACCTAGTAATGCTCGGAACAACATCAATAACAATAATAATAATCAAAATGATAGGAACAGGAATAATATGGGAGGTGATAGGAACAATGGAGATAGGCACAGAGACAGGGATAATGAGGGAGAAGCATCAGTCAATAACAGGGGAGCTACAAAGTATACAGTTGGTGATAGACCCGGTATACCTGTTTTTGCACCTAGGAACAATGTACCCGAACAGGAGCCTACACAAGTAGAATTTCAAGATGTGATTTTGAGGGATTGGTGGGCTTCCAATGACTGAGATGACTTTCAGGGAGTATTTTGATCTAAGGATGAAACACCGACCCAACAGGGGTAATAGGTAGCACAATCAGGAGCTTCAGAAGAAAGTCAAAAGATGACTTTGCCTTATTTTGATGGTTCAGGCAAAACCGCTGCTAGAGCGTGGCTCCAAAAACTGGATAGTTATTTACAGAGCAGCCCTATGCCTGACGCTGATGCAATCACATATGTAGCTTTACACTTAGAGGGCAGCACTCACAAATGGTGGAGTAATGGTAAGACCACTTTGGGCCATGATCAGATCACTTCATATGTTGAGTTCACTGCTAGATTGATTGACAGATTTGATAAGAAGGATCCAGAATTGCAGTTTAAGGAGTTCATACATTAAGGAGTTTCAGGAGTTAAATGTTATGGTCTCTGATATTTCAGAACGTCAGCTGATGATCCTTTTCATTGATGGGCTATTCGATACCTTGCGGGGATAGATAAAGGGCCTCGATCCACCTACTCTTTAGGAGGCCATGAAGAAGGCACGTGACATGGATTCCTCGGCTTGGAGGAGTAAAATTCAGTCTAAAGGGTTCATTCAGAAAAAAGATAATGACAGGAAACAATTTCAAAGGGAACCCAGACAGCAACATAAGAGTTCTCCTAGGTTGGATAATGATCAGCTGAATGACCTCAAGAGAAAGAAACTTTGTTTTCATTACCGAGAGCCCTAGGATCCTAAGCACAAGTGTGCTGCCCAAGGGAAAGCAAAATAGTTAGAGTACTTTTCTGCAGATGAGTTAGTGGAGTCGGAACATCAATCCGATCAACAATCAAAAGCCAATGA
The DNA here is from genome assembly GCA_027924645.1 of Cunninghamia lanceolata. Classification (NCBI taxonomy): domain Eukaryota; kingdom Viridiplantae; phylum Streptophyta; class Pinopsida; order Cupressales; family Cupressaceae; genus Cunninghamia; species Cunninghamia lanceolata. The sequence goes on along the minus strand of BSBN01001197.1, from coordinate 1,176,043 downwards.
TTCAGGTTCAGATGGATCATCTGAGGCATCAGATAGGGAGGAACAAACTGATCTACCCATAGCACACCTCACCAGGATTCAGAGAGGGATCATTCAGGATTCAAGGAGTTCTTAGTGGGCAAAGAGTGATCACCCTATTGGACACTGGTGCTACTCATAATTTTATAGACGAGGGCTTGGTTGCTAAGAGGGGACTCAAGACAGAAGAGTTTGAGGGTTTTAAGGTGAGAGTTGCTGATGGTTGTGTGCATCACCTAGATGCAATGAGTGCTAAGTGGACCATTCATTAACATGAGAGATGGGTTCATGTGAACCAGTACTCATAAAATATTGGTCATGTGCTTGACTCAAAAACTACGCAGTTAAACCCTGAAATAAAATATCATAATTTGACATGCTGCGAAAAACACCTACTTTTCGGTTTTGTTCTCACCTGTACCAGGAGGATACCCAACCTAACCATCCATTTGAATGATTATATGTGCCAGACAGATTTTTATGTGGCTAGCATGGGTGAGATGGATGTTGTGTTTGGCATGAGATGGCTTCATGACATTGGGGAGTTCACCCTTAACTTGCGGACTATGGAGATGAAGTTTGAGGTGAACAGGAGAAGACATGTGCTCAGAGGGTTATCAGATGGTGGTTTGAGAGTGGTTTCACTTAGGAGGATGGAGCGAATGATACATCATGATCAGGTTTAGTGGGCAGCAGAGGTAATGGTGATGCATGCAGTTACAAAGCAGCAAAAGCATGAGTATCCACCAGACATTCAGGGTCTATTGACTAAACACACCGAAGTGTTTAGTGATACACCACCTACTAGACCCCCTAATAGGGGAATTGAGCATGTCATTGAGCTCAAAGAGGGTGCCAAACCTATTATTACTACACCATACAGGCATCCAAAAAGGTACAAGGATAAGATCGAGAAGGCCATTAAGGAGCTTCTCGAAATGGGGCATATTAGACCGAGTAAGAGTCAATTCGCTTCTTCTGTTGTCCTAGTAAAGAAGGATGGCACGCTCAAGATGTGTATTGATTACAGGGAGCCTGAATAAAAAGACCATAAAAAACAGGTACCCCATTCCTCACATTGATGAGCTCATAGATGAATTGCACAGAGCATGCTACTTCTCAAAGATTGATTTGAGATCCGGTTATCATCAAATACGGGTTAGGGAGGAGGACGTTGAGAAGACAACATTTAGATGCCATTATGGGCATTTCGAGTTTCTGGTCATGCCTTTTGGTTTGACCAATGCGCCAACCACCTTCAGTCCTGTATGAACAGGGTATTCAGAGTGCAGTTGCGGAGGTTTGTGCTCATATTCTTTGATGACATACTTATATACAGCAAGACATGGGAGGAACACTTGAAACACATAGACATTGTTTTGAGCATCCTTGAGCGTGAGTCATTATATGCCAAAATGTCGAAGTGTGAGTTTGGGATGACCGAGTTGTTATACTTAGGTCACATCATTAGTGCTACCAATGTTAAAGTGGATCCGGAGAAGATCTAGGCAATTATTGATTGGCCACCACCAAAGAATCTCTCTCAGCTTAAGCGATTCCTTGGTTTATGTGGGTATTACCGCCGTTTCATGAGGGGCTTTTCACAGTCAGTTGTCCCCCTTACGATCCGAGTCTTCCAAGCGTCCCCCCTCGATACATTAAAAATTTGTTTTTTTTTTTTAAATCGAAGATTGAAAAGGTAATTTGTAAACTGCGTTAGGTTTTCAATGTTCATTGAATCATTTGATTCATTTCTCACTTCACCGTTGGCGTAAGTCTTCAACTGCGTTTTAACTTTTTCAAATTTTCTGCCTGCACCTTCAAATCACAGGTGAGCAAGGGTTTCACTTCAGTAACTTAGTTTCAAAGTTTCAATTTCAAATCGTTTTCAGTTTTAACTTTTCTTTCCCCATGGGTCGTGGGATGAATGAGAATCACAATTGACATGCTGTCGCTGAATGCCTCAAAGAGATGGCATCGTGTGGGATATCCCACGCGATGCCATCTCTTTGAGGCATTCAGCATCAAAAAAAAGTTTAAAATTTTAAAAACGTTTCTAAACTTCCTTTTCGACAAATCCATTTTGTGCATATCCTGCAATCATTGCAGTCCATACTGCCTGCGTCTCCCTGCCTGCGTCAAAATGGGAGCTTTGGTTTTTTTTTTTTTATAAAGGATAGAGGAATTTTGTCAGATGTTGTGGTTGCAAGTGCAACTGCACTGTTAGACTGTAGACATTTATGATTTATGCACATTGCAAACTCAAAGTGGAAGCAGCAAGCACAGACAAGGCACGTGAACTGTTTGACAGAATGCCTCAAAGAAATGTGGTCTCTGCATAGGCAAGGCACATGAACTGTTTGACAGAATGCCTCAAAGAAATGTGGAAGCTCCGAAGCATAGACAAGGCATGTGAACTGTTTGACAGAATGCCTCAAAGAAATGTGGTCTCCCTCAAAGAAATGTGGTCTCTACATAGACAAGGCACGTGAACTGTTTGACAGAATGCCTCAAAGAAATGTGGTCTCCCTCAAAGAAATGTGGTCTCTGCATAGACAAGGCACGTGAACTGTTTGACAGAATGCCTCATTCTGTCAAGGTGTGGAAGCATAGACAACTACAAGGCACGTGAACTGTTTGACAGAATGCCTCATTCTGTCAAGGTGTGGAAGCATAGACAACTACAAGGCACGTGAACTGTTTGACAGAATGCCTCATTTTGTCAAATAGTTCATGTGCCTTGTCTATGCTTCCACATTTCTTTGAGGCATTCTGTCAAACAGTTCACGTGCCTTGTCTATGCAGAGACCACATTTCTTTGAGGCATTCTGTCAAACAGTTCACATGCCTTGTCTATGCTTCCACATTTCTTTGAGGCATTCTGTCAAACAGTTCACGTGCCTTGTCTATGCTTCCACTTTGCATACACGTCTAATAGGGCAGTTGCAACTACAACATCTGACAAAATTCCTCTATCCTTTATGTTTTAGTCTTTTAGATGGATGTCCAACTCCATACCCTATTCCAAAGCTCCCATTTTGACACAGGCAGCGAGGATGCTGGGCTGGCAAAGCTTGTGGAATCTGGCTTTACACCAACCAATTGCATTTGCTTTAAAAGTTTAAAGTTTAATATTTCTAAAGCCTTTTCAAGTTTCAACAAATCCATTTTGTGCATATCCTGCAATCATTGCAGTCCATGAGACCACATTTTGATTTTTCTGATTTTCATTTTTTTTCTTAACAATGAAGTTGAACATTGTTTTAACTTTTTTCAATTTTGATTTTCTTTTGCAGGCTGCAGCATCATCATCATAATGAGTTCACAGTCACATAGCATAAGTGACAATGAGGATAGAGAGGTTGAAGTTCACAGTGAAAATGACTCATCTCAATCTGATGATCGGGATCCTGATTTTGAAATAGAAGGGGAGGGTGAACATGCCTCAAATACTCGATCTCACTCTCAAACTGACACAAGTTCCGTTGGGAGTAAAGCTCGTGATAAGTGCCCTTCATGATTCCTTCAAAAATGGGCCAAGGGCCCCTTTGATCCAAAATCACCTTTAAAACAATTTGCATCTAAGAAGCAAACCCTGCGGCAAAGGGGGGCACTAGAAAATGGAAGTGCAACATATGTGAGCTTACATGGTTTGGAAGCATTACAAGAACTAATGCTCACTTTCTTCTTGTTCGAGGCAAAGGTGTAGATGTATGCAAAGTTGTGGATGGTAACTTGAAGTTCAGGGATGAAATGTTAAAATTATGGGGTTGTAAAGAGGATGAAGCACCACCTTCTGTTATATTGCCACAAAGGAGTAGGGGTGATCAAATTTCTAGTACTACTTTGCAGACTCTAAGGCCACCAAATCCATTCAGTTCAAATGCAGCACAACCTAACGGGAAACGTAAGATGGCATCTTCACAACCATTGGCAGATTTATTCAATGTGCAAGCAAAGGATGAGGCAAATGATGCCATTGGCAAATTCTTCTTTCCCAATGGCATTCCATTCCATGTGGCTCGCTCTCCTTATTATAAGGAAGCTGTGTCAAAGATAATAAGGGCAGGACAATCATATGTGCCACCAGGGGAGACTAAATTGAGGACAACAATCTTGGATCAACACTATTCCAAGATTAATATTTTGATGGAGAAGATGAAGAGAACCTGGATCACAAATGGATGCAACATAGTCATGGATGGGTGGACGGACATTAGGCACCATCCACTCATCAACATCATCGTTACATCTACAGCGGGCCCTTATTTCCTTAGGGCTATTGATTGTTCTGGGCATAGCAAGGATGCCCATTATCAATTCCAAATCCTCAAGGATGCTATAGAGGAGGTTGGGCCACAAAATGTGGTGCAGGTAGTGACAGATGCGGGCCATGTGTGCAGAGCTGCAGGGAAGTTGATTGAGGCAGCCTATAGACATATTTGGTGGACTCCTTGTTGTGTGCATGCTATGAATAATGCACTTAAGGACATGGGTAAACTCAGTTGGATCAAATCAATTGTCAGTGATGCTAGAGATGTGTAGATGTTTATCTGCAATCGCCATACTTCACATGCACTCTTCAGGTCCTTCTCCAAGAAGGAATTCCTAAGCCTATAGAGACTCGGTATGCATCATACTTTATTCTCTTGGAGAGGATGCTTGAGTTGCAAGAGCCATTGCAACTAATGGTAATGACAATAGAATGGAACCAATGGCCTGAGTCAAAGACACAGAAGGGATTGAGGGTTAAGGAGGTGGTGACGAATGACCTCTTTTGGGCTGATGCCAAATATATTGTCTCCATTCAGCTAGTCTTCACAGTTATTAGATTTGGGGATTCTAATGCACCTTCCCTTGGAGAGGTATATGAGTGCATTGATTCCATGCTTGATCAAATGAAGACTATTGTGCGAGAGAAGGACCCCACAATGCAATTCTACACCGAGCATATTCATCCAATCATTCAACGTAGATGGGAGAAGCTCAACACTCCCTTACACATGGTTGCCTATGCATTGAACCCAAAGTGGTACATACATAGGCCCGGTAGAATCACACCTATACAGGATGCTGAGGTGAAAGAAGGGTTCATGAAGGCCATTGACAAAATGTATGATTCTACAGAGGCCAGATTGCTTCGTACTGAGTGGTCAAAATTTGCCACTCTTTGGGGATATTCAGAGGCAGCCCAGATAGATTTGGAGACTATGTCACAGGAGGACCCCAAGTTGTGGTGGACTATGCATGGGTCTAGATCTTTGATTACTACTCTAGTCGTTCGTTTGTTGTCCCAGGTTTCTAGTTCTTCTGTTGCTAAGAGGAACTGGTCTACTTATAGTTTCATCCACTCTGTTAAGAGGAACAAGCTTACTTCTAGGAGGGCAGAGAAGCTTGTGGCTGTACATAGTTCCTTGCATCTCATTGACCGCACCACAACTACATACAGGGAGAGTCCAGCAACCAAATGGGATGTAGAGCCAGAAGAGCCATCACAGATAGATGAGGATGTTACACAGACAGGGCTGGTTGGTATTGGTTTAGATGAGCTTGAGCATTTGGGGTCCAGCAGTTCCAGTGATGACGAGATCGACATGGAGCTTGGGGATGATTAGATCATTGGTGGCACCAGGCCATTAACCATTTTGGCATTTACTATTTAGTATTTACTATTTACTATTTCAATATTTTGAACATTGTTGAAACTTGATTGTAATTATGAACAATGATTATGAAATTCAAATTATGAAACATCTAGTTCTCGTTCCAATGTCTATTAAATTTAAGTACATTCACATTGTTTCAATGTTCACTAGTTCAATAAAATCATGGCAATGTGTTTAAACTCTAAACTTTACTTATTCCTTAGGCTTCTACAGTTATACATCTTTTTATAACTAATTTTTCAAGTATTATATGTATTTCAGCGCGCCGCCCCCCCGCCGTCCCCAAATTTAGGCCCCCCCCCCGTCCCCGAACCCGAAACGCGTCCCCTGCCGTCCCCATGTCCCCATCCCCAAAACTCCGTGGAACTATGTTTAGTTCAGAAGGCACTTGAGTGTGGACATGGGTCTCCAATCGCCTATAGATACATCACCTCCTATTTCTTCTGAAAAAACATGAAAGATGACATTCTGCAATTCATGGTTGAGTGTGACACTTGTGATCAGATCGAGATTGAGTGTGTTCAACCCCCAGGTCTTCTGTAACCAAGTACCGTTTCCAACCAAAAGTGGGAAATTCTGTCTGTAGACCTTATCTCAGGCCTGCCAAGATAGAGGGCAAGGATAAAATCTTTGTTGTGGTAAATTAGTAGACTAAAAGTTTTCATTCCATGCCTATGACAAAGGCATGGTTCAATGGTCCTAAGGTTGCTAAGCTTTATTTTCAATATGTGTTGAATCTACATGGGATCAGTTCTGATAAAGACTGTAACTTCTAGAGTAATGTTTTGGCAAGAACTGTTTCAACTAGCAAATGTGATATTCAACATTAGTACTGCCTATCACCCTCAACTCTAACAGGCTCTAACAGGCTCTAAAATCAGTCTTATTCCAATTAAGTTAAAACTTAGATTTTTTTTAATTATATTGCTAATCATTTACAAATATTCTGCTCATATGAGCATCAACATGAGACCAATACAAGCACCTTTCGAGCAGCCAAATTAGAAGTCACATATGGAAGACCAAGAGTCACAACTTAGAAATCAACTTATTTAGAAACCACCTCACACTAGAAGCCAACTATGGAAGACCAAGAGTCACAACTTAGAATTCCATATTAGATGTCCCTTTGGGATTTGAACTTGGGTCTCCACAATGAAACTCAATGCTTTAACCAATTAAGCTCAACCCCTTAGACAAAACTTAGATTTTTGTTATAACACTATCTCCTAATTGAACTTGCTATGATCTTGTTATTGTTGATATTCTGTTTTAAATTGTAAAATTGTTTTTTAAAGCAAAAAAGTCCTATATTACTTTTTTATATATAGAGAAAATATATTAACAAATGTAAATTTACAAAAACCCTAGAATTAGAGGCATTACAAAAAAATCTCTAGGAAGATAAAAAAGAGTCTAGAAGGACATAACAGAGAAGACGTATAGATAGACTGCCAAGAGAAACTAAGAGAGCTAAAAACATTGAGATTATAGCATAGCTCCGAGACTCACCCAGACTCGGCGAATCCTGGGTCAAGTTACCCCTACCAAGTCCAGGGGACTCGGACTCGGACTCGACTGAGTCCCGGTGAGACTCACCGAGTCTGGCGGACTTGCCAGACTCGCCAAGTCCGGCCGAGTCCCGTCAAGCAAACTCGGTCAGCGAAAAAGGGAGTTTAAAGGGGAAAAAAACAACAAACTTAAGTTAAAACTTGATTTTTTTTAACTTATATTACCTCTATATCCCTAAAAGCAACTTCATTTCATTTTGTTGGAAAAATAGGAGGAGAAAAGAGAGTTGTGAGGAAAAATAAGAGTGCATTGTAGGGAGACCAGCAAGGAGGTAGACCAAAAATCCATCAACAAATCGCATTCAAGCAACTTCATACTCACAGTTGGTGCATCGAGAGCTCTCTACCAGCGATTGGAAGGAGTTTGCATTTCATTTCAAGTTTAATCTAAGAGGTAAGCTTGATTTTGTTTAGTTTTTTTGTGTTTTTTAAGCAAAAATTGCATTGTTTTCTAACATTTCAATTCTTTTTGAAACAAAGTTACAAACCCTATGTTTTTGGAACAAATTTAGAAACCCTACATTTTTTTGGAACAAACCGTACCTTTTTTTTGTATTAGGTTAACAATTATAAATGACAATTCACAAATGTTTGTTTTTTTTGTAATTATGTGTTATTGCAGCAGCCTTGATTTCAAATTCAAATCATATTTTTCACAATGTCTACTTCTACAACCCCATTAGCTTGGAAACATGCTGAAATCTTTCCCGAGCAAAAAAAAATGAGAGACAAAATGTAAATATTGCAAAATAGTTTTTCATGGAGGCATTAATAGATTGAAATACCATCTTGCACGCATACCCATCCATGATGCTGTGGGATGCTCTAACGCACCTCCTGAGGCTATTCATGAGGTGCAAGTACAATGAGAAAAATTTGAAATGCAAAAAGAATTGAAAAAGAGGCAAAGGGAGGAGCTGCCGTGCATTGGTGGTGTTGGAGAGGCTTCTTCCAAGCCTCCATTTCGTCCTAGTGCTAGTGCTTGTGCTAGTGCTTCTGCTAGTGTTGGTGCTAGTGCTAGTGGTAGTGGTAGTGGGAGTATTAGCATTGGTCCTAGAGTTCGTAAATCTAGGTTGGATTCATATTTTGTGCCACGCACTACTCCTGGTTCCCAACCGTCGCTTGAGAGCAAGGGTTGAAACAAGGAGGCACACGATGCAACTAGACGAGCAATTGCAGACTTTTGGTACTGTTGCACCATTCCATTCCATTCAGTCAGGTAATTCTTTTTTGTTTGATTGTTTTAAAATTTATAGTTTGATTCTATCTCATGAATTTTTATATTTAGATGTATGTCAAATTCAAATTTAAAGTTAAACTCTCCATTTTACAATACTTATTTAATTTATTTATGACATGTGTTAGGTCTCCTTTTTGGCAAAATATGGTTGATGCCATAACTATTTGTGGGGCGGGGTTCAAAGCCCCTACTGAAGATGACTTAAAGGGCCCAATTTTGACACAAAAGGTGGCTGATGTAAAAGCTGAAATAGAGAAATAGCACTTGGTATGGAGCAAGAAGGGTTGCCCCATCATGACCGATGGTTGGACCGATAGAAAAAATAAGACGCTGCTGAATTTTCTTGTTTCCTCCACAAGTAATTGTACTTCCCTCAATACATTGAATAATTCGAAATTTGAATTTGATTTAGTGATTAATATTTTTAATTTATGTTTTATTGAATCATTGATTTTGCTTCTTTTTCAGGTGGCACCGTGTTCATCAAGTCAATTGATGCTTCAGCGCATGTAAAAAATGCCACATACCTTTGTGAGGCTTTAGAGGAAGTCATACTTGAAGTGGATGAGGAGAATGTGGTTCAAGTGGTGACCGATAATGCAGCAAATTATGTTGCTGCAGGTAGACTAATAATGGAGAGGCACCCAACAATATTTTGGACTCCACATGCCGCCCATTGCCTTGACCTCATATTCAAGGATCTTGGCAAGCTTCCATGGATCAAAACATGTGTAGATATGGCCAAAAATATTGCAAAAATTTATATACAATCACACATGGGTCCTTAGCCTAATGAGGCAATACACGGGGCTGAGGGAGTTGGCTCGTCCTGGCATCACTAGATTTGCTACTAATTTCATCACATTACAATCCTTGATTCGGTCAACGGCAACTTAGAGGCGTATGTTTGTTGGTGAGAAGTGGACTTCCTCATCCTATGCTACTTCCACTACAGGGATTGATGTGGCAAATTGCATTTATGATTAGCCATGCTTTTGGGCACCTGCTGCAAGGATTGCGAAGGTAAAATTTAATTCTACATTATGTTTTAATTTTTATTCATATGTTTCTTTTATTTGTTTATTTTCGTTCACACTTACTTATGTTAAGTTAATGTTTCACAATATTTGCAGTTCACCGAGCCCTTGGTAGTTCTGCTACGAGTTACTAATGGGGAGAAGCCCGCAATGGACTACATATATGAGGGCATGGATAGGGCCAAAAAGGCCATTAGATCCATCTATGAGGGAGTTGAGGGTAAGTATCGTCCCATTTGGGAGATCATTGATAGGAGATGGCACCACCAGCTTCACAAGCCCCTACATGCAGCCGCTCATTTCCTAAATCCGGCATTCCAATTCCATCCTGATTTCAAGGGGGATGATGAGGTTCTTGGTGGGCTCTACTTAGTGATAGAGCGGATGGTGCCTGTTGTTACTTCACAGATAGTCCACAAGATAGAGACCTTTACTATTGCACAAGGAGACCTCTTTTCTCGTCAAATGTGCAAAGATAGTAGGACGACATTGCAGCTAGGAATTTTCCTCTTTTTATATTATTATTAAATGTTGAAACTTGAAACTTAAAGTTGGAAATGAGATTGATTTTTTTTCTTCTTCTCATCTCAAATAGATGGTGGCAAACGTTTGGTGCTAAAACACCAAACCTTCAGAGGATTGTCATTCGCATATTGAGCCAACCGTTCAGTTATTCAGGTTGTGAGCACAATTGGAGTATGTTTGAGCACATACCCTCCAAGAGGCGCAATAGACTATCCATGGAGAGGTCGAATGATCTAGTGTATGTTCATTACAACTTTCGTCTTAGACAGACATATTTTCAACCATGACTCCACCCTGATCACGCTAAAGGAGGTCGATCCACGATATGAGTGGATCATTGAGGCTACGGATCTTGTCTTTAGTGACGAGGACCTTGATTGGGTTGACCAGGCAGATAGAGAGGCTGAAGCTGTAGCCATGGCAACGGATAGAGCACAAACATAGGCATAGCTGATGTTGGTGAGAGTGGCATGGAGTCACAAGCAGAGATTATGGTTGTTGCATCATTCAAGACCTACCATTTACTCATTCGTAGGAAGCCAAAGGATGCAGGCTCCTCTGAGCCATAGACTTCTAGTTATTATTTTGATATTTCATGTTTGTTTGGAACATTTGATGTCATGGATTTCATATTCCAAGAGTTTTGTATGCATTTGACTATATTTATATATCTAAGTGTGCTATTTCCTTCAGCAGCTCAGCTACAATTTGCGTTTATACTTATGTGATCGATGTATACTTGTGTATGTGATCAAATTAGCTTCTATTTGATGATGTTATTGTGTCTTTAAGGTTTATTTAATAAAGGGTGCATGAAACAAGTTTTAAATCCTTAAAAATCTCTAAATTTCTTGCGTTTTCACTTTGCCGAGTCTGGGTGCCAAGTCCCGAGTCCTGAACCAAGTCACCCTCACCAAGTCCGCGCCAATGCAATGTCCCATTTTGGGATTGCCCTAAATCTTGCCCTAGAATCACAAATTTAACATAGGATTGTAACTCACCAATTGAATGCTTTAAGCAAGATAAACCTGATTTAGGTCCTGCAATCATGTTAGTTATCAACAGATAAATAAACATATAATCCAATGATATTACAAATAGGATTCTAATCACTATTATAATATTCAGAATGTACACATGGGATTCCTTCTAAGGTTCTATCCAAACAGCCCATTGTCATTATGGAGCACCACTACAAGGCGCCTCAAGTCATTCCATCCAGCCCAGGAGCACGGAATGACACCCGCCATTTGGCCTCCCAACCCCACTCGAGGTGTCTTTACCGGAATGGACTCCGTAGCTACTTGCATTCCTTATATGTACTATCTCCTCTCCACAATGGATTGACTAATTGAACGAGAATTTTAAGGAAGTCGTTATATTAATTATATTGTGCATAGGCAAAATTATAGCAAGAATAACAGTATTAGGAGAATAACAATATCTGTTGTTATAATTACTGCATATATATCTCTACTGATTTACGTATATATATATATATATATATCACTGCTGAAGTCTACAGATTTATCTCTGCTCTAAATCAGTTCGTATTCCATGTATGTCTTCTTCTTATTCCCCATAATATTCCCCTTTCCATTCACAACATACTCTTCTTTAATACCTTCATAAAGGAGGGCGACTTCATGCTTGGATGTGACTCTTTGTTAAACATTCAGCTCTTCATTAACACTACTCCAATTCGCACCCTTTCATCACAGGGTTTTGTCATTTAGTGGAGCACTTCTTCTAGAAAGGTCAGCCACGCTTATTAATAAGACATTTTTCTTATTACAAAGCCCTTCATTGTTGAGGGAGGTCGGCTTCTACTCATGAGTCGGCCTTAATACTAATTACTTTTGGCGCTAATACTAGAATTGGTCAGCCATACAAAAGTATATCTTTTGAGTTTTTCTTTATTAACCATACCACGCTGCTGAAAAGGAGAGGAGTCGGCCACTATTTATATTACTTTAATTTCTTTTGATATTAATCATATCTTAAACCAATTCACCGAATGCATTGAAGGAGTCGGCCATAGGGGAAGGGGACATGACAACCGAGTCCGAGTCTCAGAACTACGGATTATAGTAATATCAAATGTAAGAACATCAGGGCACATCATTGTTTTAGCATAGGAAGGAAGATCTTAAGAATCTTGGGTGAGCATGTGTGCAGTGGTGATTTTCTATCTGGGGAGTGTGGACAGCCATATTTCTTCCATCCAATTGTTCAGGGTTCCAATTCTATCAAAGCCTCCCCTTCTTCTTATGCACAAGGAATAGTGTTTCATTTCTACCAAAGGGAAATAAACTGCTGTGTTTGTCCTTTCTGCAGCCAATTGCTTTTTTGTGTTGGATGACCCCCAACAAGCTCTCTTCTTGTTTTTTCATTGCTAAGGAGTTGTTCAATGGCCTTTATTCAATTCAGGAGGCAATGGTAGCTCTGCATCAGGAGATGATTATAATTTGCTTTCTTGTTGAAGCAATTTTGAATTGCCATTTGGTTACCTCTCAAATATTGAACATTACTAATCAGAAGATTTATGTATCTTTATTGTGCAGCTTGCTCTTCTCCTTCAGCTTCTAACGCCTTGGAGAGTCCTTGCAGACTGACATTAATGTTTGCGAGAACTATGAGGATAGAGGAGTCTTTGGATTTCATGTGCTTGGCATAAGAAGGCTCTAAAATAACAATTTAAATATCTTCAAATAAAAACTTTCTACATGATTGAATTCATTGTCATTGATACTAGTGCCAACATCTTGATCCAATGCATCTGCACTACCACAATGATATTATTTGTCCATCATGCTTTTCAAAGCATCAAAGCTGGAAGATAGAGTTTACATGACAAAAATAAGTGTTGATGTCAATGTCGATGTATTGACCTGACTCCAGGATCTTTTTAAGTTTGACTGAACATTGTACCTTGAATTATATCATGCATCCAGGAAATTAAGCTGCCATGACAGCAGAACCACACCTGCTGGCCTCATGATGGCAGTAGGAGAAAATTTTGTAGTCTCAGGTTTGCCTTAACCTATAAAAATAAGAACTATGTAAATGGTGTCAACCTAAAGTTCAATTGGACATATTATGATGACATATACATAGGGAAAGTCTGATTGGGCCACCAAGGAATATTTTAAATATCAAAATTTTGTAAGAATTTCAAGCCATAGACACTAATTAATAAAGTTTAGTTTTGATGAGCCAATAAAATGGCAGAACCATAGGCCAGATGCATTAATGCTCAGTTGGTGTGAAAATAATACAAAAAGAGACTAATACCTGTCTGCCAATCATCTGACCTCCAGCAGTATGTGCAAAGTGTATGTTGTAAAAGTGGCATATAAATGCTGGCGGATCTTTCTCTGCAAGTTCTTCTAAGTACTTAGAGTAGTTTCTTCCTGAAGAACTTGGCTCTGGAATCACACAACCTTGCTGCACAAACCATTCCAAATCTTTTGCAAGCTTTCCTGATCTTTCCAGACCTGTATTCCTGAACTCGGCATCTGCTCTCAAAAACAATAGGAAATCAAGCTCTAATATCTATGGGCTTAATTTTCTTCAAATTACTCTATACTCTTCTCCATTTCCATACATGCAATTAAATGAGTATTGACATGAAACATTCTGAACTCCATTAGTACTAGAGCTAGTGTGCCTCAAGTTCATTTAATTTCAGTTATCTCAAATGGGTGAGTTTGTAAAGAGAACCCTACATGTTCTATGCAAAAAAATTTTGGATTCTTTATGCAATATTTTCAATCTTTTTGCAACTTATAATCAAATTGAAACATATGAACATGAAACATCAATACCATATAGCAAATCAAAGTATATGAACCATCAAATAACATACCCAGAATCTTCTTCACTTCTTTATTGATTTCAATGAGCTGATTACAAATGTCAATTGGCTGGTCTATTACATCAGACTTGACTGATTTTAGGATCAGACTTCAAACAAGTGAAATATGTGAACAAATATAGGCCAAAACCCTAGCCCAATGATAGACAATGATGTCCAACGAAGTAATAACCCAACTAGGACTGAATGTATGCCTGTAGTTGATCCATTACCACTGTATTGACTGTTGTACCTGCTGATATCACTGCTTTACCTGATGCAAACTGCCCAGATTTGAAAATGCATGAAGAAAAGGGCCAAATTTCACCATATAATGAAATCGCCTATGCCTAAACTTAGTGCGATTTGGCCCAGCACTGTAAAACTTGTCTCAAACCCTCAAAATATGCCAATAACTGATGTCAAACAACTCTGATATGCTTTTTCCAGTCTGCTATTGTAAAAACCAGAATAGTGTATGATGTCAAAAACACACTACAATTGCTCCTTATGCAAATCGGCTATCTTAGAAATCATCAACAATGAACAGTACATCAAATCCATTGCCAAAACTCAAAATCAAACTCCATAGCTAGCTGTAGATGAAAATCCCTCTCAAATCCTAGCTTGAAATGAAGCTAAATCATCAACCAAATTCTCCAATAAAGTCCAATGATGAACTCCACACGAATTCACCTCACAATGTGGAATGGGATCATCTCTAAACCACTCAAAATCAAGGGATCATCTCCTTGATACCAGTGAAAATGCAATTCCAGCCAAGAGAACACATCAAATGCAAAGTTTACCAAGAGATCAATAGTTACAAATTGAAAACAAGAGCCTCTATTTATCCATCCCTTCACCTAGGCGTCCCAATTTGCCCAATTTTGTCAATTTTCAAATCCACCAATCAAAATGCAATTTTCAAATGACAATTATAAATGAATTATACTCATGAGCTCACAATCATTTAAAATAACAATATTTTGTTATTTCTTCAATATCTCCTTGGACACCTTCATTTAAAAAAAACTATTATTTTATTAAATGACTTCTCTCCCAATCACCAATTCCCTCGAGGAATTAAATAAAATTATTTTATTAATTTTTTCCTCCTTATACCTCCTTCCACGGCAAACTCCTTGAGCAATAATAAAATATCATTTAAAATACCTTTTCCTCCCTTGGGCGGCGATCCCTTTAAATAATCTCTCCTTCTTGGGTGGCGACTCCTCTTGGGCAAATAAAACCAATATTTTAAATATTTTTTTTTATTTTTATCTCTTTTCCCTCTAGGCATCAATTTCCTTGGAAGAATAATAAGATATTGAAAAAACAATTAAATATTGCATTTTCCATTTGACCAACATTCACTTCTCCCATCCTTGGCTAGAAAATCACAATATTTTGGCTTAATGAAAAATATCATCAAATAACACTTAGCCAAAATCCCAATAAAAATCACTTGTTGAGCCAACGTTATAGTTTTCCATCCTCTAGAACCAAGCTCAAACCAAAATCATTCCCTTACCACAAATATTAGCCTACGGGACTGGTGAATAGGCTAATCAACATCTCCACATGTGATCACTCCAGAAATGGGGACATGACAGAGTTATTTGGAGGATTGTCCAATCACATGATTCCTTGAGAAATTTCATTAGAAAACTCAAATATTTGTTGTAAACTCAAGTTGAAGATTATTTGTAAATGCAGCTAGTCTATAAATGAGTTTTACCCTATTCTTGTTTAGTTGACATCATCCTTCACAATGGCCAAATTTAGTGACATGCTATAAAATAAAACCAAAGTCTGAATTTTCATGTAGATGAACAAATCCCACCTTCCTCAAATAAAAGAGGACAGTCCCACAATTCAAATGCATTCACTATTAAACAACTCATTCAAACAAATTTCAAATCCAACAAACCAAAAGTTTAATTCTCGCCCTAAAGCTAATTTCTGTTCTTATTACCTTTGATAACGTATACTCCAAGCTCAATCATGGACAGGCGCGTTTGCTCAAAGTAAGCTCTCTTATCCAGATACATTAATTAGATTATCCAGATACATTAATTAGATAGTGAGAACACTTTATCAGACAAGGAACCCTGCACACCCAGCATTGGAAAGTTCAACCCTAACCTTGTGTGCCTATGCACCAAAAGGTCAAGTGCCACCCAAGATGGTTAGGCAAACCATCCAAGCAACTAATCCTTGATATAAACATACAAATTTATACCACTCCTTTGTTTTCAAAGCTCTTGCCTCTCTTACTTTCCATAACAGCATTAGCATACATGAAAAACCATCATACTTCTCAGGATTAAAGCACATAAGATATCTCTACATCACTCTTATATATGTGTATTATTATCCCATTTATGATTAAATGGAGGAGCTACCTATGCTATCTTTGTGTTTATCTATGAATATGTATGTGAATCTTTCTGCTTGGTTAGTAACTTAGTACTTCACTCATTTCATGTCACATTTTGAACTCAGAATCTCTCCGTTCTTGAGTTTTCCTCAATGCAACATTGCACTGGAAGCAAAGCATCTTTGAACATCCACTTGGACGAGGTTTGAATACATTAAGAAAGAAATTTAGCCCCATTTACTTTCAGAATATTTTCCTACCAATCAAAAAAAAAGACAGATCTCTTTCCCAAGAAAAACTCTGGAGAACTTGATTTCTGACAAATTGTGGATATGTTGGAGAAATAAAGGATTACCCCTTCAACCAGTTTCAAAGCATAATGCTACAACTACTTCCCTCTACATCCTTGAGTATGTCAACTTCTAAGGATCCCTATTCCATTTTCATCCTTTGCTCAAAAGGTGCCTATGAACATAGATATCTATTTCAAGGAAAGATTAGAGAGCACTTGATAGATTGGCTCTAGCAACTAGAGACATATTTCTCTACCAATCACTTCCCTAATAAAGAGATCAACTTCTCCATCCTAGAGATGGGCCTTTCAATCCTTTATGGTTGTAATTTCTCATCAAGCAGACTGGTCCAAACTAAGAACTTATCAACACATGCTACACCTTTGTAGAAGTTTTGTGCAAGCAATGTTACCCTTGAAGCAATACAATAGTGACTAGATCAAATGTTAATGAGTAATGAAATGAAAGACAAGACGATGCAAGGCTATTCCATAGTTTATTCTCTACTAGTTTTATTAAACGTACATGGTACAAGGTCTTCAAAAACATCAACAGCCTCCATAAATACATCTGCATTAAAATGGAATTCCTCATATTCATAACATTAGGCTAGGCATATTGGCATGCCTCGAAGATTGAAGAGAAACTCACAATAAATCCATGCAAACAAGTTCAAATTCATATGGGACTGCATACAAGAATAAGACCTCAAGAGATGCACATAACTCACCTATGCCATGGCAAAAGCAACAACAATGCAAGATGCAAAATTGGCAACAACTTGCATGATCAAAGGCACCTCATGAAAAAGCATTGGGCAAAGGGAAGCAAAAATAAGGCATGAAGTGGAGTGATTTCATAGCCACTACTCATGACCATAAAATTCATGGACAAAAGACATTGATTTCCAAACAATATCATTTCGCATCAAAGAAGAGTCAAGAGTTCAAAACCACCCTTGAGACTCAAAACCTGTTTGAACATTACACTCAAACTTACTAATTCATTAACCAGTGTGGCAAATGAATAGGAGTGATTGTTAAATACCACGTGTCAAGTCAATGGGCAACCAATGCATGTCTCTACCAATTATGGAAGTCAAAAGAATAAGATTGCGCTAGATGCATTGAATCACCTAGCATGACAATTACTATTTATCCCCAATCATACTTCCTCGAGTGGCTTCAACAAGATAACTATCTCAAGGTAAATTCTAGTGTACCTTTGAATATGTTATTCATTCCATGTGCAACCAAGTCATTTGTGATCTAGCACCCCTTGCCATCCATGACATGCTGCTTGGGAGACTATATATCCATGTTTGAGATGGATAATTGTTTTGCTTGAAAAGAACATCTACACAAACCTTAGTATTCATCACTTTGATGGTACCCATAAGAATAGCAACACGAAAAAATGGATTAAATAGAACTTAAATCTTAAAAGAATATTATTACCTTGCCACTTCAAAAGGGCAACTTCCCAGTATAAAACAAAAGAACTCGATAGATGTCCTCGATTTATATTGTAATGGTGTTTATATATATGGAGATTTGTATTGGTTAGTGCCACATAGATTGCCTTAGGATGGAATGTGGATAAGGAAATGGTAATTACCAATAAGAGTGCTAAGTGAAATAATTAAATTTATGTTATGTAATATGGCGAGCAGAAGCAGAGCTAGAGTTCAAGGCAAGAAGCGTGGAGACAAGGCCTCAAGGGAACACAATGGGGGGAGTCAAGCTGCCATAGGAGAAGAAGATGCATAATCAATGGAGGATAAAGATAATCTTTTTTTTTGGAAGCTTCCAGCAGCACAACAGGGTGAATCTCAATTTGGGGCCAAGTGTTTGAGTTCAATTGGCTTGCAAGAACATGGTCGAGCAAAATGCAAAGCATATGATTTACAATGAATGTAAGAATTCAAAAAAAACCTTCCACTCTTGTTGTAATGTCCCCATTTTCGGGTCCCCTTGCATCACAATTGGAGTTGACTTTCTGGGTTAGTGACAGCCTGATCAGAGGAGTATTTCGATGTCACCAGTGTGCTCAAGTGATCCAATGGACCTGTATGACACTTTCCGAAGGTATTTCGGACAACTTGTCCATACTTACTATTTATAGTAAGTGCTTGCATGGCAACAATCTTTCTGGCTTTATTCTCTTTGGTCCTAAGAGAACACTACTATTTATAGTAAGTGACAGTCTAGACACTGTTTTGGTGATATGGCAGTTCAGCCCTCTCGAGGCCTTTTCAGGTGTTGCATTGAGCTCAGTAATGTCAGGAGGTTCGCGGTGATGTCTTTCCGAGCATTTCGAACCTTTTGAGCCATTCTTACTATTTTTAGCAGGGTCTCTACTCAGCACTGACTTCTCATGTGGCACAATTTCCATGTCCCTACATATTGGTCACTCTTTCGGTTGCCCGTTGGAGTTCGTGGGCAAAATTATATTATTTTAATTAACATTAATGTCATTTAAGTAAAATTAAAGATTTAACTTAATGTTAATTAAAATATTAAAGTGACTTCATAAAAGGGCATTGGGGAAAAAGAATTAAAAGGCATTTTTAATAAAGTAATGTGGAGCGCTCAACTTAAGGAGACATAAGGGAAATAAAGTGAAATTTAAAATGTTATTTTAATTGCCCAATTTGTGTGTGGAAGTGAAGGAGAAAATAAAAGGGGGTTTGAGCTCATTTTTTTATATGCTTGGAAAATATTCTCTTCTACAGGTTGGAGATTGAACTTTGGTTCATGGCTTTTTGAGGATGAAAACCCTCCAGAGGAACAGTATTTGCAGGTGTGAAAGATCACCCAAGAATACTCTGTTGATAGCCTCACACAGGGGTTATGCTGGAGCTGAATAGTTGAAGATTTTTCAGTGATTTGAAACAAGGGTTTAGATGTAGATTTTACATAGTGATTTAATAGAGCATAGCAAAGGATCATTGCAGATTTTAAGTGTTTTTTGGAGCTGTACATTACTGGCTGCTCCAAGTGTTGTAGCTGAACGTTGGGATTTTAGGAGTTATTTTCAAATGATTTAAGTGTTATTTCACCTTGAATGTGGTTGCCTAGGGCTAGAAAATAAAGGGTTTTGAGCATTTTGAAATATGGGTATTTTTGCTAGAGTTTTTGGAGCTTCCATTGCTATTCACAAACTATTTCAGACCTGCATATTATAAGGCAACAAATGGGTATGTTTCAAATATGATGTTTGAGTGATTTTATCATCTGGGTATTTGTTATAATCCCTCTATTTAATGTATTCAACAAATATATCTCAAAAAACATATGACAGCAACTAGGGTTTTGAATATCTGATTTTCTAGGGTTTCCTATCACAGGGGTATTGTTGATTTATGTTCTTAGTGGTTGTTTCATTTCATATAAGCTTCTGGGTATTATTGGAAATGCCTTTTTATTGTTATATTTCAATTATATGCAAATCAAAAACCACATGCAAGCCCTAAAAAACAACAAACAACAGAAAACAAAAAAAAATCAAGGTGGGACATTACAGTGGTATCAGAGCTGGTTTTCTTGCCAGCCTGTTGGATTGCTATGTTGTGCAGAGTTGCATGTCAGAAATTTCAATTGCATGTTAGTACCCAGTACTTGCATGTCAGTTTTGAGACTACCCAGATGCTTGCTTGTCAGTTTCATGGGCCGAGCAGCAGTTGCATGTGAGTAATTTGCATTTTCATTTATGTGAGTTTGAAGAACAACACTTAGGAACCCACTTAGAAGAAGTAGCTGCAGAAATTATGGGTGATAGAGAGGGCGGGTCTAGCAGAGATCACCATGATGAAGGGAGAACTAATGTGAATAATTTACTATATGCAATGAATGATTTGGCTAGAGGGCAACAAGATATGTTGGAACGAAAAGACCGATCTCAAACTGAACTTGCTCAAATTCTCATTAGATTAGTACCAAACAACAATGGGAACAATGCAAATGATGGTGGAAACAATGCACATGGAAGAAATAATGGAAATAATGGTGCAAATGAGGATAGCTCAGTCAACAATAGGGCTGCTCATCAGCATATTGTGGCTAGAACAGCCAACACTAGGCTTCTCATGCCTAACTTTACCCCAAGGAATAATCATGCAATTGAAAATGAACCAACAGAGC
The DNA here is from genome assembly GCA_027924645.1 of Cunninghamia lanceolata. Classification (NCBI taxonomy): domain Eukaryota; kingdom Viridiplantae; phylum Streptophyta; class Pinopsida; order Cupressales; family Cupressaceae; genus Cunninghamia; species Cunninghamia lanceolata. Next base: position 1,155,312 of record BSBN01001197.1, on the reverse strand, counting down.
AAGAATTGCTAAGCCAAATAATAACAGATTGGAGAGCAATGGATGCAGATTTTCGAATGGAGATGCCATTTAAGGAATATTAGGCCTTCAGGAAAAGGAGTAGACCCCGTAGAGACAGAGGAGGTAGACCTCAAAATCAAGATTTGCAAAGGAAAAAGGGGCTTCAGGATGATTCTTTGGTCATGCATGCAACTACCATGGATGAGGTGGTGCATGAAGGAAAGGACAAACAGCTTTAGATCCTAGTTCGGATTCAACTAGTGATGATTCTAATGACTTCCTTGATGATTGCTATGGAGTAAATGATTGTGTTGAGTTCACTCATGTATTTTCAGATGAAGGGCATGAAGAAAGCAAATATGATGATGACTTCAAAACAACTTTTGATGATCCTTTATATTACTCTAATGATGTTAATACAAGTGGCCTTGGATTTGACTTTCAAACCAAGCCTATGGAGGGAGATACTTACATTGACACCAGTGTTGGTGAATTAGAGGTGGTTATTGATAGGCCTTGTGAAGAGATGAGTTCATTGGATGATATTGGGTTTGTTCATGATGTTGTCCCATCATTCTTACTTGAGAGTTGTAAGGCATCAACTAGTGAGATAATTGATTTAGAAGATGATATGGCTCCTGCAAATGAAGACAAATCAGAAAATGTGATGTTTGAGGAGCATAATTTCTTTGCTGATTTTGATCAAGGGCCTAAAGAGCTGCAAGTTTTAAGGGACAAATTATTGGTTTCAGAAGAGAAGGTTGTGAAAGCCTTGACCAGGTTGATAACACACACAACTTAGTTGAAGACCTATTCTGGAAGGTCCAAGTTAAGGAAAGACAGAATGACATTAAGGATGGAACTACCCTGGCAAATCTACAAACCATCATAGAAGATTAACAGGTAATGAAATTAGATTATTTGCATTTGCTTTTTGACAGGGATAATGCCATTAAGTTTGCAGAGGAAACCTATGATGCCTACCAAGAGAAGGAGAAAGAGGTTGATGGACTTTGCCTTGATCTTAGCCTAGCTCAGCACTCTCTCTACCAAGCTGAAAATCAGTCAACTATTGCAGCCATGAACAAGGAACAAGTAGCAGATGCAAGGTTCAAGGAGATCAAGAAACTCGTTGAAGGCATTGATGAGCTCCAAAAAGATTCTTATGTGGAGCCAAGTTGTTCACCGATTTATGAAGAATTCAGCAAGGATGAATTATTTCATGAAGATTGTAGCATACCACTTGTTGAAGATTTGGGTGCATATCACAAGGAAGTGCCAAGCCTTGTGGTTGGTAATCCTCCAGGGAGTCCACCTGATAAGGAGTGTGAAACTTGGGTGGAAGCTGAGGATTTCACTTGGAATGTGTTGATTCATAGAGACTTTAACATTTCACATTTTGAAAGGTTTCCAAACAATGTTCTAGAGCTTGCTGGAATTTTCAGAACAGCAGCAAGTAAAAGAGCTTTCAAACTTGTTACTTATGCAGCTCTGGAGAAAGGAGGACCTAAAAATGATATTTACATGTTTGGCAATCCATCCTTTGGATTGAATGATGTTTTATCTCGTACTAATCTTTCTTTGGAGTTGGTTTTGAAGACAGCAATTGCTCCTTGCACCTTAGTTGTTGGTACTTTTAGGGATGGATTACAAGAGATTACCAAAAGGGGCACAAACTTACTTGATGTGCATGTTGTTATGGATGGCACTTGGAGTTATGATGTGTACCTTTCTAGTTATGCTGGAGTTTATTCTTGGTTGGGTATCCATGTTGAGTTCTTTGTAGCTTCCATCAGATAACATATTCATTATGATCGAATGATATATTACCAAAGCATAAACATCTTCTGCATTCTAAACGGTGATTAGTAACTGTTAAAATCGGTGAAACCGATTACAATGCAAACGGTGACAAAGTCACACCTGTGATAGGCGTGACTCCTTGAGGAGTCACGTCTATCACAGATGTGACTCCTACCGTCACTCACATATTTATATCAATGTCTTTGCCCTGCAATACCATGGATTGACACAAAAATCGGAAATGTATGAGAAGTGGAAATTGCATCTGAAATACAAAAGAAAGTAATAAGTTAAGTTTGCTATATAAATATCCAACTTTCAAAAATATGCAAGTCAGAGATTATAAGTTCGATTTGAATTTACATGGTATCAAAGCCAGGTTAAGCAGAATCCAGGCAGAAAATCAAACTTGAGAAATTCAGATTTAATACATCTCATTTCTCAAATGACAGCAGCAATCCGATTCAAAGATAGATTGGAAGGAGGAAATAACTTCTCATCATGGAAATTCAGAATTATGATGATACTAAAAGAAAATAAAGTTGATTCATTTGTGAGAGAAAACAAAACGGAACCAGAGAATGATAAAACGACATGGATTGAAGGAAATGACAAAGCCATGAAAATCATAGTTGATGGAGTTAAAGATCATATCGTGCCGATTCTGACAAAACATGAGACTGCATATCATATGTTTAAGTCACTTGAAGGCAATTATGAAATTAATAACTCCAACAGAACCTTAGCCCTAAAGAGAGAAATAAATCATATAAGTATGAACAAAGGAGAATCTATCAATGCATACTTTATGAGAATATCTGCACTAAGGGATCAACTATCAACACTTGGGTACCAAATTGAAAGCAAGGAACTAACACTTATTGCTCTAGATGGTCTCCCAAATTCCTGGGAGACATTTGTTCAAGGCATTAGTGCAAGGTCCAAATTTCCAAAATTTGACCGCCTAAGATCAGACTGTCTTCAAGAAGAATCTAGACAGACTAAGAAAGGGTCAAAACAGAAAAATATAGATGAAGACCTTCATGTTTTAAATACAAACTCTCAAAAGAAAGAGAAGAAGAAACACTTCAAGAAGAGGAAAAATTATCACGGGAAAGGTTCATTCAAGAAAGACATTTCTCGCATCCAGTGTTTCAGATGCGACCAATATGGACACTATGCAATCAGATGTCCTGACAAAACTAAACAACAAGCATCTTATGCCAAAATAAAGGAGCATGAATCCGAGAAATATGTATTCTACTCTGCACTTTCAAACCAAGTATCAAATAAATCCAACACCTGGGTTATAGATAGTGGTTCATCAAGACACATTACAGGGTTCAAGGAACTACTAGACACCATGGTAGAAGAGACTGACGAAGAAGTAACAATTGGAGATAACTCTGTACATCCAGTCAAGGGTGTTGGCACATGCACCCTCAAATTAAAGACTGGCATCTCCATCCAACTCACTGGAGTATTGTTTGTCCCAGGCATCAAAAGAAACCTAGTCTCCATATCTGCACTTGAAGATAATGGATATAGGGTGACCTTTATGGATAGCAAAGTATTGGCATGGCCAAAGAATTCTACTATTAAGAAGGCCAAAACCATAGGTCATAGACAAGGGTACTTGTACGAGTTATGTACGGAACCAAATCAAGCCCTAATTCATGAAATAGCAGACTCTAATGAAATATGGCATAGAAGACTAGGGCACCTAAATTTCCGTGCCCTATCTTCCATGGAAAGACTAGTTACAGGGTTACCCAAACTCAAACAATGTAATTCAGGGGTATGCAAGGGGTGTGCCTTAGGGAAAAATACAAAGGGGTCCTTTCAAAATAGTTCTAGCAAAATAAATAAAGTATTAGAACTAGTCCACTCAGATTTATGTGGACCCATGTCTGTACCCTCCTTAGGTGGGTTTCTATACTATGTAATCTTCATTGATGACTTCTCCAGAAAGACATGGATCTATTTTCTTAAATGTAAAGAATCACAGGAAATCCTTAAAAGATTTAAGGAATTCAAATCCATTACTGAAAACTCTTCCGGGAGAAAAACCAAAACCTTAAGAACAGATAATGGGAATGAATACACTTCAGAGATTTTTAAAGACTTTTGTAAAAACACTGGGATTAAGAGGGAGTTCACTATACCTTATAATCCTCAACAAAATGGAGTTGCAGAAAGAAAAAATAGAACCATTGTAGAAGCTGCTAGGGCTATGTTACTTGATCAGAATATAGACACTTCACTTAGGGCAGAAGCATCTAGTACTGCTGTCTATATTCAAAATAGATGTCCTCACTCTCATATTGATGACAAAACTCCTGAAGAAGCCTTCACTGGTACAAAACCAGACATTAGTCATTTAAGGATATTTGGTTGTCCTGTTTACATTCATGTGCCCAAAGAGAAGAACTAAGCTAGAACCATCTGGGAGAAAAGGCATCTTTGTAGGCTATAGTGAAACATCAAAAGCTTATAGAATATATATACCTAGTCAAAGACAGATTGAACTAAGCAAATATGTGATTTTTGAGGAAGACATAGCTTTCAAAAGAGCCAGAAATCATATTGAGTCAGAAATTCAAACTTCCAACTCAAGCATAGAAGAAGATCCTACACCTGAGTTTCAGAGGGAGTATCCTGAGGAAGAGGTAAATCATGAACAAATCACATCACTAGAAAATCCCAAGAAAAGACCACTCTGGGCCACCAAAACAATGGAAGAAGCTAAAAATTATGCCGCTCCATCAGGGACTTTTAGGGAAAGCACAAGACCTAAGAGATTCTCTAGTTATGTAGCTTTAATGAGTGAATTCATTAAATCAGAACCTTCTTGTGCTATAGAAGCTCTTAAGCACCAAGTATGGAAGGATGCCATGACAGAGGAGTATCAATCCATCCTGAAGAATGATGTGTGGGATATAGTACCTAGACCAAAAGGGAAATCTGTTGTTTCTTCAAAATGGCTATTTAAAATCAAACATGCTGCAGATGGCAGTATAGGGAAATACAAAGCAAGATTTGTAGCCAGAGGATTTTCACAAAAGGAAGGAATTGATTACGACGAAACCTTCGCTCCAGTTCCTCAATATACATCAGTTAGGGCAGTACTAGCTATTGCAGCAGCCAAAGGGTGGAAAGTCCATCAAATGGATGTAAAAACTGCTTTCTTAAATGGAACCATTGAAGAAGAGGTTTACTTAGAGCAACCCGAAGGATTTGAGATTCACAATGCAGGATCCCATGTATGTAAATTAAAGAAAGCTCTATATGGACTTAAACAAGCCCCCAGAGCCTGGTATGAAAGAATTGACAGTTACCTCTTGAGATTAGGCTTCTCAAAGAATGATGCAGATCCAAATCTCTACTTCAAACAAAGGAAAGGTGATATGTTAATATTGATATTATATGTTGATGATCAATTGATTACAGGAGAAGATCACCTTATTGATCAGTGTAAGAAAGATCTAGCTTCAGAATTTGACATGAAGGACTTAGGTCTATTACACTACTTCCTTGGACTGAAAGTATGGCAGAAATCAGACTGTATTATTCTAAACCAAGGGAAGTACACAATGGATATATTAAAAAGGTTTGGTATGATGGAATGTAGACCTATGTCTTCCCCCATGGAAACAAATCTTCATAAATTGAAGGAAGCAGTAGCAGATTCTCCGTTGGCAGATCCCACTCTTTACAGACAGATAATTGGATCCTTGATGTATTTGGTCAATACCAGACTTGATATCTGCTATGCTGTAAATGCCTTAAGTCAGTTTATGTGTGAGCCCAAGGAGATACATCTTGTGGCTATGAAGCATATAATGAGATACCTTCAAGGTACTCTAAATTATGGCTTAAAATATGAAAAGGTTGACTTAGATCTACATGGATTCACAGATTCAGATTGGGCTAGAAGTGTAACTGACCGAAAGAGCACCTCCGGATGTTGTTTCAGTTTAGGGTCAACAATGATATCGTGGATCAGCAGAAAATAGTCTTCAGTTGCTTAGAGCTCTATAGAAGCTGAATATATTGCAGCTTCTATGGCTGCTAGAGAGGCAGTATGGCTTAGAAAACTACTTGTGGGATTATTTGGTAAACCTCTGAAACCAACTATCATCCACTGCGACAATCAAAGTTGTATTAAGCTATCCGTGAATCCAGTATTCCATGATAGATCTAAACATATTGAGATTCCTCATCACTATGTGTGTGATATGGTGGAAAGGAATGTGATTCAGTTGGAGTCTATCAGTATAGGAGATTAAACTGCAGATATTCTTACCAAACCACTCCTCAAGGTAAAAGTTGAATACTTTAGGAAAAATCTTGGTATGATTGAAATGTATAATCTAATTGATTTGTACTAATATACTAAAGATGTTTAATGTGTAAACATCTTGTGTCATATGTGTGACTCTATGACATTATGGGCCTACCCATTCTGTGTTTATTTCTAAACGGTGACAATCTTTTGGATAATCTACACTTGTACTTAACATTATAAGGTGACGATCTTATAATGTTTATTAGACTGATATCATGTGACTTGATATTTGTATGAATCATGGAGTTATCATGATTAAGTTATGGTAGACATTATGTGACTTAATGTCAGTGCACATACCATAACTAGGATATATAAGGAGAATGTAAAGTTCTCGAGTAAAGTATATCCTTTAGTATCACGAGGTAGGTGATGCTACGTATCACGAGATAGGTGATACTATATATCATGAGTTATGTGATATTAAATTACTTTGTGAAATTCATTACAGATCAGATAATTGATATTCACAGAGATTATTGTGATATTGTTATCTTCCCGAGCTAAGAGGGAGTGTTGAGTTGTTTGTAGCTTCGATCAGATAACATATTCATTATGATCGAATGATATCTTACCAAAGCATAAACATCTTCTGCATTCTAAACAGTGATTAGTAACTGTTAAAATTGGTGAAACCGATTACAATGCAAACGGTGACAAAGTCACACCTGTGATAGGTGTGACTCCTTGAGGAGTCACGTCTATCACAGATGTGACTCCTACCGTCACTCATATATTTATATCAATGTCTTTGCCCTGCAATACCATGGATTGACACAAAAATCAGAAGTGTATGAGAAGTAGAAATTGCATCTGAAATACAAAAGAAAGTAATAAGTTAAGTCTGCTATATAAATATCCAACTTTCAAAAATATCCAAGTCAGAGATTATAAGTTCGATTTGAATTTACAATCCATCTTTGGGATCCTCAACAAGGATTGATGAAGCTCATTGGGAAAGGTTGGTATGACCTTTGGAGGTATAAGGATGAAAATTTTAGAATTAATGATGTTGTTCCTTTCTTTACCAGCCAGTTGGTGATTCCATTTGCTTATCTACAAATGGATTGGAGAGAGATTTTAAGTAAGGATTGGAGTAATGAACCAATGGTTATTTTTTTGGAGTGTTACTTGGCAAAGCATGGATCAGAATTCTAGTGTTGAGCTTGTTTTTGGGTTGCGGGTCAGTCACTCACTTTTTGGTTTTCTCTCATTCAAGGGAGTTGGCACTTTCTTCTTTGTCAAGGAAGTAATAGATTTCAGTTGGAGATTGTTTGGAGGTGTTTCCCAGCCACTTCTGAGTTATTTTGATGCAACAAAATGTTTTTCACACATGCTTATACTTGGGAAATTCATTGGTGTTGTTGTCGTCCTTTGTGTAGAGCACTAAAATCAGATTGTACTCCACTGATTCTAGTTGTGAATAGTAGACATTATTGTTTACTTTAGACCTTCCTAATTCAGGGAGTTCATCTTATGAAGGTTTGTGATGTAAACTTTAATAGTTTACTCTCGGTGTGGGTTCAGGACAGCGAACTTCTGCATGCTTTGGTTCATCATTCAGTGACCCTTGGAGTTGGAACAGCAAGTGTTTTTGCTAGTCTTCATGGTTGTATCAAATTAGCACAGAAGAGACGTGTTAGAACCATATGGTGTAATATTGGTGAGTTTGTTGAACTCTTGCAAAGGGTTGCTTTCCTTTTTGCAAGAAGATTGGAGGAGTTCGCATTTGCAGTTATGACTTTGCATGACACCTTGAGGAGGTATATTGAGGAGTATGGTTTTTGGTTGAGCAGATATTTCTTCCAATTGCCTAGGATCATGTGGATTCCAGTTATGGACCTTACTGGGATGCTTCAGCAGGAGATGTTTCATGGTATAGGTTTCAGCCCTTACAGGTATCTCAACTTGGGATTTGATGATGATTACCTTCCTAGGTTCCAGAAGAGGAGTGTTGTTGTGGCATGATGTTTTTTCAGTTTTTATCAGAATGGCGCAGCATCAATGTGGTGGTTTTGTTCTGACATTGACTTGGAACTCTGGGATCATGTTGGGTTGTAGTTCAACAATTGATGGGAGTGAGAGAGTCAATGTTAAATTTCTGGAGATTATCCCTATGATGTCTCAGTTTGGCTCTCTCGAAGAGCAATTTCCAGAGGAGTTGATTGAGTATAGTCAGTCTCTGTGTACTCTTCTTACAGGAAACTTTTAGGAGGTCTCTTGTGTCGGTACCTGGCAGGCCAGTGCTTTGAGTAGATGGTGCTACAGATCTCCTAGGTTGACTTGGGACCCGGAATCATTCTTGATTCCAGTCGAGATCAGTTGGTTGTTTGGAAGTTGTATTGGCATTGCTTGAGGACAAGCAATCTTTGGGGAGGGCAGACTATAATGTCCCCATTTTCGGGTCCCCTTACATCACAGTTGGAGTTGACTTTCTAGGTTAGTGACAGCCTGATCAAAGGAGTATTTCGATGTCACCAGTGTGCTCAGGTTATCCAGTGGACCTGAATGACACCTTCCAAAGGGATTTCAGACAACTTGTCCGTACTTACTATTTATAGTAAGTGCTTGCATGGCGACAATCTTTCTGGGTTTTTTTGGGTTTGTTTTCTTTGGGCCTCAGAGAACACTACTATTTATAATAAATGACAGTCTAGACACTGTTTTGGTGACATGGCAGTTCAACCATCTTGGGGCCTTTTCAGGTGTTGCATTGAGCTCAGTAATGTCAGGAGGTTCGCGGTGATGTCTCTCCGAGCGTTTCAAACCTTTTGAGCCATTCTTACTATTTTTAGCAGGTTGCTATTTTTAGCAAGGTCTCCGCTTAGCACTGACTTCTCATATGACAGTTTCCATGTCACTGCATGATTGGTCACTCTTTCGGTTGCCCGTTGTAGTTCCTGGGCAAAGTTATATTATTTTAATTAATATTAATGTCATTTAAGTTAAATTAAATATTTAACTTAATGCTAATTAAAATATTAAAGTGACTTCATTAAAGGGCGTTGGGAAAAAAGAATTAAAAGGCATTTTTAATAAAGTAATGTGGAGTGCCCAACTTAGGGAGACATAAGGGAAATAAAGTGAAATTTAAAATGTTATTTTAATTGCCCAAGTTGTGTGTGGAAGTGAAGAAGAGAATAAAAGGGGGTTTGAGCTCATTTTTTATATATGCTTGGAAAATATTCTCTTCTACAGGTTGGATATTGAACTTTGGTTCATGGTTTTTTGAGGACGAAAACCCTCAAGAGGAATAGTATTTGCAGGTGTGAAAGATCACCCAAGAATGCTTTGTTGATAGCCTCACACAGGAGTTATGTTGGAGCTGAATAGTTGAAGATTTTTTAGTGATTTGAAACAAGGGTTTGGATGTAGATTTTACATAATGATTTAGAAGAGCATAGCAAAGGATCGTTGCAGATTAAGTGTTTTTTGGAGTTGTACCTTCTCCATTACTGACTACTCCAAGTGTTGTAGCTGACCGTTGGGATTTTGGGAGTTTTTTCAGATGATTTCAGTGTTATTTCACCTTGAATGTGGTTGCCTAGGGCTGGAAAATAAAGGGTTTTGAGCATTTTGAAATCTGGGTATTTTTGCTAGGGTTTTTGGAGCTTCCATTGCTGTTCACAAATTATTTCAAACCTACATATTGTAAGGCAGCAAATGGCTATGTTTCAAATATGATGTTTGAGTCATTTTATCATCTGGGTATTTGTTATAATCCCTCTATTTAATGTATTTAGCAAATATATCTCAAAAAAAAATATGGCAGTGGCTAGGGTTTTGAAATATCTGAATTTCTAGGGTTTCCTATCACATGGGTATTGTTGATTTATGTTCTTAGTTGTTTCATTTCATATAAGCTTCTGGGTATTATTGGAAATGCCTTTTTATTGTTATATTTCAATTATATGCAAATCAAAAACCACATGCAAGCCCTAAACAACAGCAAACAACAGAAAACAAAAAAAATCAAGGTGGGACATTACACTTGCAATGCATAATGCTTGTCAAAAATTGTTAACGTGTTGGGTAGTACGGACTCAGTTCTGACCAAAGCTTAGGAGGTTGAGAATGGAGTTTCCTTTGAGGATTGATGTGTGGAAGGTGTGGCTTAGGATTCAATTCAAAGTATGGGTGGTGAGGCTCAAATATCCTTGGAGCAGAGGGGCTTGGAGACCAAAGGCTCCCATCTTTTTGAGGCAGATGGTGTTGTTTCCCTCTCTCTAGGTGATATTCCCTTCTTTGCAGCAACTAATCCTTCAACTTTGTCTTTCTCGAAGGACATTGTTGTGGAGGTCTCCTCGATGTATGAAGATAAATCTCTTGTCAATAAATTTGTGGGTAGAAACCTAAGTCTACTTAGATCCTGAGATGGATGGAATCGTCTTGGCCTTCTACAGAAATGTCCTCATTGTCTTACCCCTCGGGGATTTCTTTCTTCTTCATTTTTGTTTGGGTGTTGAGAGAGACTTTATTTGACACAAAGGATTGGTTTTTTGGGAGATTTGGGTTGTTCTTGTGCCCTTGGCAAACATTATTTTGTACCAATCAAGTAGCCTTTTCAAGAGTTCCTATTTAAATTTGCCTTAATAATCTCCCTCTAATTTGTAGATCAGCAAAGATTATCCATCTCTTAGCAAAAAAAAGGGTTGTTTGTTAAAATAGATTCAAATTAGGATGGTTCCTATGGCACCTATGCCAAGGTGTGTGTTTTTGTGGACCCATCTTGCCATGTAACTTGGTCCGTCCATATACAATCTTTGAGCAAATCTTGGCTGCAGTTTGTGGATTTTGAGGTTTCCCTTTCAGGTGTTTTCATTGCAACCAAATGGGGCACAAAAGATCAGAATGCTCTTCTTTGTAGAGGTCTCAATAGAGCCAAGTCAAGCTACAAAAATGAATGCCTAAAAGGGGCTTCCCCAATGAGGACTTTGTCTTGAGGAACCATGATTGCTTTAAGGCTAGTCAACATATTTCATCTAAGGTGCCTTCTTTGGTTCTTGCAACGCATACAAAGAAAAGCCCCTCTGAAGGCATTGGAATGGAGTAAAGGTCCAAGGCTTTACTAGAGAATCAAAAGGTTTTAAAGATTGAGGAAGATGCTAGTCAAAATGGGGAGGAGAATTCCTTTCTTCAGGTTCTCCCATCGAAACAAGATGTGCTAGATTGCTTGGGTGGTATCACCTCAATGAGGCTGCAGGTTATGGGCAAACCTAAGAGTCAGAAATCTTTAGCTAAAAAACTCCAATTGGAAGCCCAAAATTCGATTGGTGAAGGCTCTTAGTAGATGATGGAAAATCTCCTTTCTTATCGAAGTAGGAGGTTGAGTTCCGCTTACGCATGAAGCTGCTTCTTTAGGGTAGCTTTTAGTGGTTTTTGTACCTTAGTCATCTTCTTGCTCATTCTACCTCTTGATTTCCATTTTACTAGTCTGAGGTGGTTATTTGGATTAAATGTTTGTTTTGGTGTTTCTTTGGGAAGTGTGTAAGAACCCTTGTCTTATATTGCCTTCAAACCCCTAAATTTTCTGATTTTAGTGTATTGACGTTTTGTCAAACACTTTGCATGAAAGCTGTTTGGTTTTGTTCCTGAGCTTGTTTTGTTTGGAACAGCAGATAAATATGCTCAAACTAATGCCAAAATACATACATTCAATGAAGGAAATGATAAGACATTACATCAAATATTTGTCATACAATAAGGTAATTCAAATCTGCATTTGATTTGGTTCAATTCAATGAAATACAAACACCTTGATGGCTATAATGAAACTCAGAATTTTTAGACCTTTATATCAGCAAACTATAACTTCATACATACCCAAAAATCTGATCACAATCAAGCTGTTGTAGTAGTTTAGAAAGACACTTCTTTAAGCATTTTATGGCTCCCAAAAGGTCCACAATCCCCCATAGAATTCTGATTTATCTCTGCATACTTCAAAACTGTATACTTCAGAGTCCACACATCCACAAACACCTGCAATGCCTAAACGTCCTTCATAGAATGCTGCAATAATGATAATGGCTGCGAATAGGGTTATTAAGGAGCTGCGACTCCTTAGATAGTTGTGGCTATACCCTAGATGGCTATGTCTAGGGTTTTAGTCCTCAAAATGATGTGCCATATCCAATATGAAAATAACCTCCTCCAAGATTGGTGTCTAGACTAGGGTATAAACCCTCATCAATATCCAAAAATCTGATATAAAATCTGCAATGAAAACCTCCAACAAATCTGAATATGTTGCTCAATTTGTATTTGGAACAAATCTCACAAATTGGCAATAGAACCCTCCAATATCAACCTGTAGAAATATATCTCTATGAAGCCCAAATATCTCTCCAAATCTGAATCAATGAAGCACAATGTCAATCCTGAAGTGAATCCACCAAATGGGTAGACTTGGGTTTTCGTCCTAGGGCTTGTTGAACCTGTAGTTGCAGCTCACAAGCAAAACTCCAATATGCAAATAACAATTCAAGAAATGAAAATGATTTGGCTTCCTCTCTTTTTAAAGCCACAAGTGAACTTTCTAGAAGTAACTTCTAGATGACTTACTTTTATTATTTTAATTTATTTTATATTTTTCCTTTTCCAAAAGTGACAGTTTTATAATTTCCCAATATAATATTATAAAGTCATTTTTATAATAAAAATAGGTCCAGTTAATTAATTAAATATAAATAACCCAAAAATGACTTAGGATTATTTATTATTTAATTAGTCAAATTATTCCCTTATAACTCCCAACTTAGCCTATGGGAATAAAAATAGGCTAGTGAACTCCGTTGGATGATCACTTGGAAAATGGGGACATTACAAATCCTCCCCACTCAAAGATTGCTTATCCTCAAGAAATCACAACTAAACATCTCCGCCACACAATCATTGAGACTCTAGGATCCCAAACTAATCCAAAGAATGCTCCACCATGTTTCTGCTGCTCCACTATGATACAACTATCATTCAACAAAACATTGTGAAGCAATCCACCAATCATACCAATGCCTGGATCCCAAATTATTGCACCATCATATAAACTAAAAATGAAAGGGTAAGTGTCTCTTATCAAGTCACCATCAAAAGTTATCCATGTAAATCTGAATTGTTTCATATGGACTTGAAAGGTGTTCATCATGTGGGCATAATCAAGCATGCATATCTTCTCTAGGCTGCTGGTACAAATAATGACAGCACTGTTAAAATGTAAGATACCCAACTAAAGCTACTAAAATTTTTCCTTACTTAAACAATTTTACTTGCTATCAATTCATCAACTACTGCAACAATACAAAGATATACATCAAAGACAACTACTTGAATGAGAATTGGGTACTTGTCTAGTTACTTGATTCAATCAACTTGCAATGTCTTATTACATGGATAATGCTTTCAATGGCATGAAGTTACACTTTATTCAAATGGAATTACAAAAGCAGGCCTTGGAGCCTTGATGATTACAATGCCTTGCACACTAGATCAACTTAATCAAACTCAACGATGTCAACACCTCACAGTACAACAAGGGAGCATCACCTTGTCAGTTGAGGGAGCATCACCCCAACACTTGAAACTCGCAGGCCTCAAGATTACAAGCTCAACAGCTTTGCAGAGAGAATTTTGTCAAATGCATAGATACCAAATGAATGAGAAGGCTCCTCCTTTTATAGGCCTTCCAAAGGCAATGAAGGCACGTTTTTCAATGCACCAAGAGGAACCAAGGCACGTTTCCCAAGAAGCATATCCAAGGGAATATTCCGTCTGATGACTCATTCTGAGTTGGCAAACTTACCCAAAGACCTTGACACGAATCCAAATGCTATCCTTCTGACCAATGGGCATTAGGTAGTTGTAACAATCTTAACTACCTCAATTAAGGCGCAATCCTAGTGGTCTTCTGACTGGGCGCCAACTTGAAGCAGTGTGATCATTGAATGGCGCCCAATGTGAACCTAGGCATCTTTAGCTACTCTTAGGCGCACTTACTGATAGAGAAAGGTTTGGATTGGCGCCTTAGGAAGAAAATGGTTTTGCCTTGTTAAAATCTTCAACATAAGACACAACTGAATCAAATTCACTATCTTCTATCAAGCGCCTTTCATTAAGAGTGGATTGAAACCTCTTTCTTAGCTAGGCGCATTCTGGAGGTGAAACAGGCAGGAAGTGCGCCTTGCATGCATGGTTGTTTTCTCTGTCAAGTCTTCAAGTCTTGTTGTCTTGGAAGGTAAAATACCTCATCCTGGAGTGAGCGCCTTACTTCACATGTTCAAACTTCATCTTTTAACTCACTCTGTAACTAGGCGCCAGAACTGAGGTCTTCAGTCAGAATGTGCGCCTAGAGCCTTCTAGGCCAATTTCATCCCAGATTGGCAGGATATGAAGCTTCTTGAAGTTGAAAGTATCTTCACCAATCAATGTGCTACTCATTCAACCCATTGAATCTCCTGTTCTTGCTTGGGCGCACATTTGGTCTAGGCATCATGGAATTTGCGCCTAGGCATGGAAACCTCATATACTTGTCCAATCTTCATCATTAAGCTAGGCGCCCTATTGAAGGAGTTTAGCTATGTTGAGCGCCCCATCTCAAAACCATTATTGAGTGCCAGAAGTAACCTAAATAGCTAGGCGCTCATTGACAGGTTGCTAGAGGAAAAGTGCGCCTAGATAACAAGATGTCATTACTTGATCACTTCATCTTTCCACTTGATCTTATTGAAGGTGAGGCTTCACTTGATCAATCTTGAAGGAGTTCATCACTTGTTTGAAGTGCAATAGAGTCTAGGCGCACTATTGGGAATTTGGTGGTGACATTGGCGCCTAGATGCATTAAGACTCCTCTTTGCATGGACTACTCACTTCATCCACTCCTGTTGATCCAATCAACCATCCCAGCTCAAACACCCATGTTTTAATCCTGGATTTGCACCTTATGAGGACTAGGCGCACTTTGAGGGTTATCAGAGCTAGGAAGTGCGCCTAACTCACTTGGACTTCTTCAATGATCCCAAACTCAAGTTTGATGAGTCAATTCGCCCAATTGATGTTCAACATATCCAAAGATGACTCCATCCTCTTGATTATTGCTTTCAAAATCCAAGGCGCATTTTTGAAGTGTAACTGTAGGAATGAGCGCCCTATACTTGACTTAGTGGATTATGACTTGAAACTCCTTGATTGTACCTGCAAAATGACACACAGAGTTAGTCAAAACCCATTTCATTCCCTTATCATTCGGAATTAGCCTCCGGGAATGAGGAGTAGGCTAATCCATTCATCACTTGGTGCTCAAGCCGGAAATGGGGACATGACAGTCTCCCCTTCCCGGGATTGCTTGTCCTCAAGCAATTGAAGGATAGGATGCTCGAGTATCTTCTCTCCTTCCCAAGTAGCATCCTCCATCGGCAACCCTTTCCACTTCACCAGATATTCTCTTATGCTTCGATTGCGAAGTTTCTTCTCCCTTATATCCACCACATTTTCAGGTTCAAGCGCAAGCATTCCTTCTTCATCAAGTGGTGGAAGTTCATCAGTTGAAACCACATGTTGACCTAGTGCCTTTTTGAGACACGACACATGAAATACATTGTGGATACGGCTTCCTGCTGGCAAGTCTAGTTCATATGCCACTTCTCCTACTCTTCTCAACACCTTGTAGGGTCCATAAAACCTTGGTTTCAATTTCTCTGCACCTGACCTCTTCAAAGTACTCTGTCTATACGGCTGAAGGCGCAGAAACACCATGTCACCTACTTCAAAGTGTCGCTCAACTCGGTGTTTGTCGGCATACAACTTTTGTTGATTTTGAGCTCTTAGCAAATTGTCCTTCAGGACTCTCAAAATATCTTGAGTATCTTTCATCAATTCACTAGGCCTGGGAGCTCGACTGTCATCCAATGCGAGATCAACAAATGAAACAGCTTCATATCCATACAAAGCTCGGAAGGGAGTCATGCCAATCGACATGTGAAAAGTAGTGTTGTAGCAGTATTCACCCAGATGTAGCCACTTAATCCAAGCACGCTGATGATCAGACACATAGTTTCGCAAGTATCCCTCAAGCCATTTATTTACAATTTCAGTCTGCCCATCGGTTTGAGGATGATAGCTAGTGCTTGGTGTCAAGTCAGTACCAGCTAGTCGAAATAGCTCTCGCCAAAACACACTGATGAACCGGCTATCTCAATCACTGACTATAGTTTTAGGCAGGCCATGTAGTCGAAAAACTTCACGGAAGAATAACTCAGCTACTTGCAATGCTGATGACTCAACTGGTATTGCAAAGAAGTGAGCAAACTTAGTTAATCTGTCTACAACTACATAAATGCAGTCTCTCCCATTCACCTTCGGAAGACCTGTGATGAAATCCATAGAGATACTCTCCCACTTATGTTCAGGAATTGGTAGTGGTTGGAGTAATCCTGCTGGAAATGTATGTTCTGACTTATTCTGTTGACAAGTCAGACACTCCCTGACATACTGCAGTACCTCTTCCTTCAGACCCTTCCAAGTGAATCTTTCCCTGATCTGTTTGTATGTCTTGAAGTAACCAGGGTGTCCTGCAAGTGGAGCATCATGGTATGTCTGCAAAATCTGTCGCTTCAGCTCCGATTCAGGAGTCAGATAGATTCTGTCTTTGTAATAGATGATATCATCAATCACCTTGTACCTGTCATCCTGAATGATTCCATCCATGACCTCACAAGCAAATTTAGATTTGGAATACTCAACTAGAAGCTGAGCCTTCCAATCCACTGAAACTTTACTCAGGGCACAAACAGCAGGTCTTCTAGACAGGGCATCGGCAACTACATTCTTCTTGCCTTTCACATATTCAATGTCGAAATCATATGATTGTATCTTCACAACCCACTTCTGCTGTCTTTCATTCAAATCTTTCTGCCCTAGAAAGTATTTCAAACTGTTGTGATCAGTTCTGACCACAAACTTAGATCCAACTAGATACTGGCGGAACTTAGCCAAGGCATGCATGATTGCCAGCATCTCTTTGTCATAAGTTGAGTACAACCTTTCTGTATCCTTCAACTTCCTACTCTCGAATGCAATGGGATGTCGATCTTGCATCAAAACAGCTCCAATGCCTTCTCCCGAAGCATCACATTCTAGAACAAAGGACTTAGTAAAATCTGGCAAAGCCAGTACTGGTGTTGTACTCATCACTTCCTTCAACCTATCAAAAGCAGCTTGAGCTTCTATTGTCCACATGAAAGCTCCTTTCTTTGTTAGGTTTGTCAAAGGTGCAGCAAGCTGTGAAAATCCCCTAACAAATCTCCTATAATAGCTGCAGAGGCCAAGGAAACCTCTTAATTCCGACACATTCCTGGGAACTGGCCAATTGCGAATGGCTTCAATCTTTTCTTCTTGAACTTTCACACCATTTGCTCCTATCACATGACCCAGGTACAGAATCTCCTTTAGGCCAAAATCACACTTAGACATCTTTGCATACAAAGATTGATTCTCCATAACATTCAATACTTCATCTAAGTGTTGGAGATGTTCTTCCCATGTCTTGCTGTAGATCAAGATGTCGTCAAAGAAAACCAACAGGTACTTCCTCAACTGCTTGTTGAACACATGATTCATACAGGACTGGAAAGTGGCTGGTGCATTTGTCCGCCCAAACGGCATCACCATAAATTCATAATGCCCATAATGGCATCTGAATGCTGTCTTTGGAATGTCCTCTTCTCTGACACGAATTTGATGGTAACCAGATCGAAGATCTATCTTTGAGAAATAGACTGCTCCATGCAGTTCATCAAGGAGTTCATCAATCCTAGGTATTGGATACCTATTCTTGATGGTCTTCTTGTTCAATGCGCGATAGTCAACACACATCCGCATTGTTCCATCCTTCTTCTTCACTAGCACCACAGATGATGCAAATGGACTTGATGAGGGCCTTATGTGCCCCATATCGATCAATTCCTTGATCGTCTTCTCAATTTCAATCTTGAAATGCCGAGGATGCCGATAGGGTGCAATGTTAACAGGTTTAGCCCCATCCTCCAATTCAATTACATGTTCAAAACCTCTATCAGGAGGTATTCTTGGAGGTATGTCCCTAAACACCTTACCATGCTTATCCAACATTGCCTGAATATCTGCAGGATAAATTTCTTCAGCAGAGAGGATTTGGTTGTCCTTGATCCAAACCTGTGCTGCCCATTTGATGTCATTATGCCTGAATAATGCTTCCATTCATTTTGCTGAGACAACTTTGGGGTTTCCATCAGACACTGACTTCAGTTTGATCTTCTTTCCTTCATGCATGAATTCTAACTCCATCTTTTGAAAGTCCTGGACAATTCTTCCCAGCGAATGCAACCATTGTACTCCAAGTACTACATCAATATGCCCAAGTCCAACCACATAGAAATCATCCTGTAAAGAATAATCTCCCATTTGAATTTGCAGTTGGGACACTCTTCTAGTACAACTCATCAAAAATCCATCAGCAACTGCTATTTGAAATCCTTCGAAGTCTTCAACGGTTAGACCTCGTCTTGCTACCAAACCTTCATCTATGAAGTTGTGAGTAGCACCACTGTCAATGAGACAGGTGACTCTCTGACACTTCACAACTCCTCTAATGCGGAAGGCATGATACTTAGGCACTCCTGAGATAGTTGCTAATGTTATTTTGTCAGGTGTTTCTTCTGAGACAACATTAAGAGTTGGTTGTACCTCCTCTTCACCTTGGATTGATTCTTCTTCACTCAATGATTCTTCTTCACTTCCATCATCAGAGACAACTTCAATCAGGTGTGCTTTACCTTTACCAAGACATCTGTGTCCTGGTTCCCAAGGTTGTTTGCAAGAAAAACAGAGTTTCTTCCTTCTTAGCTCGTCTCTTTCGGCTGCAGATGGACCTTGAGTCATCTTTTGAGGAAAAGTGGGTCTCCTTTGAGTAGAGCTAACACCTTTATAGAACTTCTTCTTAGGCTGATATACAGGAGTAGTGTCAAGATCTAGAGCAAAGTCAATTGCTTCTTCCAAGTTTGCTGGCCTTTGTACCTTTACCAATGGCTTGATCTGATTGTTCAATCCCTCGATGAACAGCATAGTGATTCTTCGGTTTGTCATATCGGGTACCATTACCGCGATCTTCTGAAAGTCATTAACATACTGCACAACTCTTCCTTCTTGCTTGAGTTGAGCAAGTTCACGATAGTACACTTCGGTGTCTTTTCTGTCAAACCTCTGAATCAACTTGGTTACAAACTCATCATAGGAATTTATCCTATCATGATGTTGAGAAACTAGGCCATGATGCCACCATTCATAAGCCAAACCTTCAAGATGCATTGTCGCAAATTGAATTGCCTTCTTCTCTGTCAAAGGCTTAGGTGAAAGGTATGTATCCAGCTTGTTTACCCAAGCCCTAGCACTGAGCTTACCACTTCCATCAAAGGTAGGAATGGGAACTCGATTCAAGGCTTCTTTATACTCCTTTGTATCATCATCCCTTCTAGGACGAAAGCCTCTAGTTCTACCTCGCCTGTCCCTATCTTCCCTTTTCTGTCGGCAATATTCATTGAAGGTCATCATATCCCAAACACGTTCAGGAAGTCTGGCATAAAGATCTGCAAAGAGAGCTATCTCATCTTCAAAATTATGTGGTTCTTCTTCGTCAAACTCTTCATCAGCTTCATTATCCTGTTCAGGTGGTGGTGAAAGGAAAGTTGGTCTTAAAGGCCTATCAACTGTAGGAGTTCGTGTGCGAACTCTTCTACCTACTGCACTACCAGCATCATCATCAACATGTCGTTCTTGTCTCTCATGTCTAGCTGCATCCCTACGACCTGGTCCAGCTGCTTCACCCTGATTCATGTTTTGAAGGGTTTGTAAGACTTGTTGCAGAATTTGAGCTGTTTGTTGATGTCCAACAGCCATGTTCCTGAACATCTCTCTAGCTTCACGTTCACCATCAGCAGGTGGACTTCTACTTCTTCTTTCCTCAGCCATGTTAACCTGTCTAGCTACAATTGCTTCTGAAAGAGTATCCTGTTGTGGGTAAGGATGAGTCCACTGGAACTGCCTTCGTTGTTCACGCGCAATGTATCTCCTTGTTCTATCACTTTGTTGATTACCTTCTTGCATGAAAACCCAAAGGCTGGCAGGATCCAAGCTCTGATACCACTGTAAGATACCCAACTAAAGCTACTAAAATTTTTCCTTAAACAATTTTACTTGCTATCAATTCATCAACTACTGCAACAATACAAAGATATACATCAAAGACAACTACTTGAATGAGAATTGGGTACTTGTCTAGTTACTTGATTCAATCAACTTGCAATGTCTTATTACATGGATAATGCTTTCAATGGCATGAAGTTACACTTTATTCAAATGGAATTACAAAAGCAGGCCTTGGAGCCTTGATGATTACAATGCCTTGCACACTAGATCAACTTAATCAAACTCAACGATGTCAACACCTCACAGTACAACAAGGGAGCATCACCTTGTCAGTTGAGGGAGCATCACCCCAACACTTGAAACTCGCAGGCCTCAAGATTACAAGCTCAACAGCTTTGCAGAGAGAATTTTGTCAAATGCATAGATACCAAATGAATGAGAAGGCTCCTCCTTTTATAGGCCTTCCAAAGGCAATGAAGGCACGTTTTTCAATGCACCAAGAGGAACCAAGGCACGTTTCCCAAGAAGCATATCCAAGGGAATATTCCGTCTGATGACTCATTCTGAGTTGGCAAACTTACCCAAAGACCTTGACACGAATCCAAATGCTATCCTTCTGACCAATGGGCATTAGGTAGTTGTAACAATCTTAACTACCTCAATTAAGGCGCAATCCTAGTGGTCTTCTGACTGGGCGCCAACTTGAAGCAGTGTGATCATTGAATGGCGCCCAATGTGAACCTAGGCATCTTTAGCTACTCTTAGGCGCACTTACTGATAGAGAAAGGTTTGGATTGGCGCCTTAGGAAGAAAATGGTTTTGCCTTGTTAAAATCTTCAACATAAGACACAACTGAATCAAATTCACTATCTTCTATCAAGCGCCTTTCATTAAGAGTGGATTGAAACCTCTTTCTTAGCTAGGCGCATTCTGGAGGTGAAACAGGCAGGAAGTGCGCCTTGCATGCATGGTTGTTTTCTCTGTCAAGTCTTCAAGTCTTGTTGTCTTGGAAGGTAAAATACCTCATCCTGGAGTGAGCGCCTTACTTCACATGTTCAAACTTCATCTTTTAACTCACTCTGTAACTAGGCGCCAGAACTGAGGTCTTCAGTCAGAATGTGCGCCTAGAGCCTTCTAGGCCAATTTCATCCCAGATTGGCAGGATATGAAGCTTCTTGAAGTTGAAAGTATCTTCACCAATCAATGTGCTACTCATTCAACCCATTGAATCTCCTGTTCTTGCTTGGGCGCACATTTGGTCTAGGCATCATGGAATTTGCGCCTAGGCATGGAAACCTCATATACTTGTCCAATCTTCATCATTAAGCTAGGCGCCCTATTGAAGGAGTTTAGCTATGTTGAGCGCCCCATCTCAAAACCATTATTGAGTGCCAGAAGTAACCTAAATAGCTAGGCGCTCATTGACAGGTTGCTAGAGGAAAAGTGCGCCTAGATAACAAGATGTCATTACTTGATCACTTCATCTTTCCACTTGATCTTATTGAAGGTGAGGCTTCACTTGATCAATCTTGAAGGAGTTCATCACTTGTTTGAAGTGCAATAGAGTCTAGGCGCACTATTGGGAATTTGGTGGTGACATTGGCGCCTAGATGCATTAAGACTCCTCTTTGCATGGACTACTCACTTCATCCACTCCTGTTGATCCAATCAACCATCCCAGCTCAAACACCCATGTTTTAATCCTGGATTTGCACCTTATGAGGACTAGGCGCACTTTGAGGGTTATCAGAGCTAGGAAGTGCGCCTAACTCACTTGGACTTCTTCAATGATCCCAAACTCAAGTTTGATGAGTCAATTCGCCCAATTGATGTTCAACATATCCAAAGATGACTCCATCCTCTTGATTATTGCTTTCAAAATCCAAGGCGCATTTTTGAAGTGTAACTGTAGGAATGAGCGCCCTATACTTGACTTAGTGGATTATGACTTGAAACTCCTTGATTGTACCTGCAAAATGACACACAGAGTTAGTCAAAACCCATTTCATTCCCTTATCATTTGGAATTAGCCTCTGGGAATGAGGAGTAGGCTAATCCATTCATCACTTGGTGCTCAAGCCGGAAATGGGGACATGACATAAAACTAAAAATCAAATCTATAATCATCCTAGGAATGCTTCCGCTGTTATAAACTAATAATATCTCGTCATCATTCAACCTCCAAGTGTTGTAGCGACAATCCCATGCACACAATTCCATGCAATCAGCTGCAATCATCCTACAAATCTGATTTTTCTTCATGCTTTACCATCATAGTTTCTTCCCTTTGAAGTACTGAAAATTGATGAAGAAATGCACCTAGTTGTTGCCTTTCATGATCCATGTGAACAAATTTTTCCTTAATCTTTTGTAGGTGTTGTTTTGTTTGAATGGCTAACAACTTGGCTTCCTTAGCCACTCACCACACATGTTTCGAGTTCTCACAACATCCTCTATGCCATGATTTACACGCCGAATTTACTATAATCATCATAAGCATTTGTTTACTACCATATAACATTTGCATAATCAAATAAATAAATAGCATATCTTTTCCGAATATTTTCAAACCTAAAAATTACAACATATTCAAAGATAGCATTTCAGTGAAATTTTTCACTTTACATCTACAATATTTTGCTCTTGGCAATAAAAATAATTTTACATAGATTTGACTGTCAAAAGTCATAATATGAAATGTATTGCATCTAGAATCTTGATATATGTCTTCATAAGTCTCAGCTTGTCTTCTGCTTGGGAAGGAGAGCATCACCCGAGCGCTTTTCCTCTAACCACAGACCGGCAATCCCCCACACACCTTCCTTCCTGGAAGTGGCCCTACCCTTCACGAAGGGTATAGATATATGGAACCAACAGGATTTTGCCATCTGAGTTTCTAGTGTTGTGTCCTACATAACCAACAATGTCATACAACTATAGATTCCTTCTAACTGAGTATGACACTACTAGATGGTTATGCAAATCTGGAGCACAGTGAACCGACTAATGCATGCAGAGATGGATGCATTACTTTGACCAAAGATTCATTATAAATAGACGTTTCACAATGAACGTAGTCGAAAGTTCACACGCCTCTAACTCGACTTAGAAACTATCTCGTCCTACAATGAATTTAGTTTGACCAATGCTAGTCATGGAGTGACTTAATTAAATTTCACCCATAGTCCACCTGACTTGGATTTATAACCCCAATTTCTGGAGTACAATACCAAGGATGGTTTAGATTGAGGTCTTAGTCTTTCGAAAAGCCTCTTGTTGCAACTGCAACATGGAATATATAACTCCCTGTCACTCTATTCCTTGTTTCAAAGGTTTATATATTCTTGGTTTTGGTGTTTAGTATCGACATAGAGAATAGTTTTATCTATAACTTCATAAATTCATCCAAGGTACTTATCTTGGTTCAAGGATTTTCATCTAATCCTTATTGACAATAAAATTCTTCATTAAGTCAACCACATACTTATGAGAAGAATTATATGTTTACCATGCGTATCTGGGATACTCTTAGAGAACTATCTTCTCTAATCCCTTCATACAAAATGACATTTAAAACCCTTATCATACATAAAAGAATATCTTGACATACATCATAATATAAACTCTAGCACTCAACTTTCATTTAGAATAATTACCAAATCATGGCTAAGTAGATGTCATCGTGTGACGTGGTTTTATTGAACACAAGTCCTTTCTAGACTATCATAAAGTTGGTCGTATTGGTACCATAATGGGACACAATAGATTCTATTAACTACAATAATACATTTTCATCATAATCATTATTCTTCTCTCGAACTAGTAATAATATATTGAAATGATGAGACTCGAGAGCCTATCATCTTGTAATATGGCTCGAGAGTCTATCATCCTGTAATATGGGGCTCAAGAGTCTAAGTCTCGACCC
Source organism: Cunninghamia lanceolata (assembly GCA_027924645.1). Lineage (NCBI taxonomy): Eukaryota > Viridiplantae > Streptophyta > Pinopsida > Cupressales > Cupressaceae > Cunninghamia > Cunninghamia lanceolata. The sequence goes on along the minus strand of BSBN01001197.1, from coordinate 1,131,061 downwards.
CATTATTCTGCCCAAAAACATTCTTGTTTGCTGCTACAGGTGAGTTCTTTCAAAAGACATTGGAATACGAAGTCTAAAACATTCAGTTAGCAAACTATCAAACATTTGGAAAAGATAGTAACATCTGAGAAGTTTACTTTAAACTCAGCTGCCTGATATTGTCCCTGATTAAGAAAGATTGGTTTATCTATTCAAAGGTTTTATTCTTCGCCATGTTGACATTCTACCAAGGAGCTAAATCAAGAATTTACGACACAGACTAACAATCTTTGTGGCAAGAGATAGTCCTGATCATTTACAAGAAACCATTCATAATATGCATACGACTGTGGCAAAGGATAATCTCATAAACTTATTGTTATTTGCCTATCTTTCTCACTGTGAGAATCCTTGTTATCGGTTTATAAAACCTGAGCATTGCTATCAAGATTTTAACGATATGATAGTTGTAAAAACATACTACAAGCTTACTGTTATCATTTTTATACCACAACAAGGTTACAATGCATCTCATAGGCTATCAGCCTTTGATAGACTCCAAATAAACGTTACAGTGTAAACAAATATGATAAAAAAATAAATAGATACATGCATCGAATCTTGCCCAGTTTGGCTGCATCATATGTATATATATAAACATCAAGAGGTACATGTGTAAAGCTCCAACACAGTCTTCCCTGTTGAGCTAGAACTCCTCTTTTATGTTATTCTTTCTCAGAAACTTATCGTACTCCCTTCTATTATCCAATTTTTCTTTTGATTGTCTCCCTGTTTTCTACTAATTGTTCACTACCAACTACTTTCTAAAGGATATGAACAAATTGTTTTACTTCCTGCCACCTGCAACAGTATGACATGTGTCGTTCTCTGTGTGATATGATATTTTTATGTGCTTTTCAATTATAAAAGGAAACTGATCTAATCTATTACAAAACACAATGTCTTTGACACAAAATCTATAAATTATGGTGCAGATCGATACTATATACTGGCACTTTCAATAGAGCATTACCAACATACTTGCAAGTTACAATGAAAATACTTCACACAACCTTGTTATGGTAGAGTTCAAATCTCACAAGTATTCAATATTACAATGATAGCCACCTATCTAGAGCTATTACAATGCAGAGTTCCACGTTCTCACAGTACAATAGTGTTATGTGACTTAGAACAGCCACAGTGCATTCAAACAACAGTTCCAATTTCCTACAACACAGAGATGAAGACAATTTCTACATACCCAATGTTTGATAAAGATGTAAATCGATTTCTGGAAACTGATGCAAACTGACCCTTGACAATGGTGAGGATCCTTGCAATTCGATGTTACAATCAAGACAGCTCCTTCAAAGCTTAGCACAGGTAGATGTATCTTGAGTCGACACCTCTTATCCTTTGTTGATAGTCCTCTAGGATATGCAAACTTCAGATCGGGATCCTCTGATCTTAGATGGCGTTGCCTTCAAACTCTCACGGCCTCCCAGTTGACATTCGACGCTGCCTCCAATCTAGGGCCTCAATGTTCGCCACTGATCTATGCTCTTCAAATCCGGTGCCAAGATGAAATGCTTTCACAGCGGAGCCTATAGTGATGCGAATTCTCTTCCAATATGCCGCTGCCACCTTAGTGGTATTTACGTTGTCTCAAGTGTTAGAAGCGGCAATCAATCAATCTACGATCCTTCTCAGATTATTCGCTGACCTTGACTTTCAACCCATAATCTTTATCTATTCGCCTTCCCTTCAACACAACGATATGTATAATATCTTCAAAATCCACGCAAGGTACCCTCAACGAGCTCCTCAACAAGTTGCAACGAATCCTTTAATGAAGCACCCAAGGGTCACCGACCATCTGGAATTTCAATCTATGAATTTCAAACAATAGTTCATTAGAGCACAGAAGACGAATCCTGCATGAATTCGCTACCAAAGATGAATATTGGGTTTTCGTCCAATATCACCGAAAATATGAAATGACAAGCAAAATGCTCGCATACCAAAGTTTCATAATAGTCGTCGTGATCGAAAATGAAGCACCTCCTCTTCTTTTATAGTGTTGTACCCAATCAAAAAAATTTGCTTCATTAAGGCATTTTGAGAAAGTTTAGAAATTTTTCATCAAAAAAAAAGTCAAAATTTCTAAAAATAGAAATTTCTATTTTTAAAAAGTTTCTAAAAATAGACGTCAAATTAGGTTTTTTGGGTTTCTTGAAACACGGATGCTGGCAAAATTTTCTAAAAATAGAAAGTTTCTAAAAATAGAATCTCCGATTCAAGTGTCGTGCCTGATTCTGATTGGCTGATTTTACTTCATGATCAAGGTGGTCCAGACGAAATCTGCAAAAGGTCGTGTTTCCCTATTGGGTCAATTCTGCTTTTTCAGATGGCGAAGCACGAGCTCTGTAATGTCCCTTTTTTGGCGCATAGGCTTTGTGCGCATTTTGGCTTGTTTTTAGTCCCTTAGTGGTTATCCGACATGTTTGGGAGAACTTCAATGTTCTTGGAGTGGCCACAGATCAATTTTGCAGAGCATTTGGTTATGGCTTTGAGCTCAGATGGTGCTTATGATCATTGTGATGCTTTCTGATGTTTGATCGGGCTCCCGGTTTGCTCTCCAAGATTCTTGGAGAAGCCGTCTATTTTTGGAAAGTCGCCCGAAAAGCATCATTCATCTTCCCAACCATCATGGAGTATGTTGGTATGCTTAATTTTACAGTTTGGTGGTGTTTGGGATTTTCCGCAAAATGGTGTTATTTAATGAGCTATTTTAATTATTATTTTCACTTAAGCTCCTAGGGGTGAAAATAATTAATAAAAATCTAAGTGTTATAGCTCGTTGGAAAGAGAAAAAAAAGTTTTAAATCATGGATGCATCATTTTGGGGCCTTGCGAAGCAGATATTTCCTTTATTTTGATAAAGGGGTCTTTGGAGCTAAAAAGAGCTTTTAATTAAAAGTGGGTGACTTTAAGTTGTGCACACATAAGGAATTATTTTATATTGTTTGAGGAGAAATATGAAGGGATAAAGGAAATAATATTTTATTTCCCTCAAAAAGTTATAAAAAGAGGAGTTGGGCTCATTGTTTAGGCATGCTTGGATTTGTATTGTTACTCTGCTGGATTGAACCTGCGTGTTCTTCCATATTCTCTTGAAGACGAAAACCCTCTTGTGGAATGCTCTTGAGGACGAAAACCCTCGAGGTTGGGTGTGGTTTCACTACAAGAATCACCATTGTGCTGAAGAAGAGATTTGAGCAAACTTATCCAGAGTTTGCCAGTGAGCTTTCATGGAGCTGAATATGTTTGAAGTTGCTAAGAGTTTTTGGATTAAAGTTCATTAAATATCATGGCAATCAAATGAGAATGAAGTTAGAAGCAGATTTTTTATGCCTTGTATAGTTTTAATGTCATATTGCTGATCCGTACCATTATATTGCCGTACAGGCAGAAAAAGAGTTTTGCAAAAATAAAATTATTGAGAAGTTCTTTGTGTCTAAATCTTTTTGCACTATTAATATATTCCTTAGGCGACCCCAATCTGATCATAGTGAATGGTTGGGAAGCTTTGTTTATTTTTTATGAGCAGCCGTACTTCTGCTGGCTGTACGGCCAGGGAAATGCATAGTTTGTGAAGTGTTTTTGTTAACTGATCTTTAGTGCATGGGAAACATTGGATTTGTCTTGTATTAGCATAGTTTTTAGAGTGGGAAACAATATTGTTAAGTGTGGGCAGTTTCTTGGGAGTTTTTAGTAGTCCGTACTATGCTGGGAAGGTGTCGTACTAGTCTGGAAGAAGTCATTTTATAGTCTATCACTCTCTCTGTGGTGTTGAGTACATATAATTGATAGATCATTTAGGGACCACTTGTTTTGTCAAATATTGGGTTTAATCTTGTAATATTATACTTCCCTGGATGCCAATGGTCTGTGTAGAGAGCAGTTGATGTATCATTTCAGGTTGCAGCAGTGACGGACAGCAAATAAATACTACATTGTCATTCAGCTATTCAAGAAATCTGCAAGGTATGGTCATGCTATCTTCACAAGATTCTCAATAAGTCCAAACAAGACTTGATTTACATTGTATTTGATATCATTGTAATCTTTCTTGTGAATCACATTAAGGCCCCTGGATGGTTTATCGCCAGTGTGGAGGAAAGAACAATTAAACATATTGTAACCCCTAGATGGTTTTACCGTCAGTGTGGATAAATGAACTTTTCTTTATTGTTTCTACCCACTGCATAAGTGGAGTATTCCCACTGAATAAGTGGATGGCATTGTAATTTTCCTTTCTTGCCCTCATACCCACTAAAAAAGGTGAATCCCCACAACTTGTGGATGCCTGCATATGCAGATGAATGTTTACTTGTTTGCACAATGTTTTAATTTGTAATCTAAAGCACATTATGCTCTCACCTTGCCCGAATTGGGATCTTGGTGATCAGAAGTGCGGAGGAGTTTAGTTGTGCTAACACTGTTTATCATTGTTCTATATTTTGGAAAAAAATTTGGGGTTGTATATTACAAGCTCCGAAGCCATTAATGCAGGTTCATCTGCCAGAGCTCATTTTTAGGTTTTCAGGGTTGTTCAGATAACACAGAACTAACGAACAGTCGTTGATTCGACGAAGAACGGAGAACGAAGCATGGTGAATCCGGAAAGTGAAGAAAAATTAAAAAATCTTCAAATTTGACTAAGGCATAGATTTCTAGGTGCCCCTGGAGGCTGGGGGCGCCCAGCTTTAGCAGTGTAAGATTTTTTTCACGTTTTTCAAGAAAATGCAGGAAATGCCTCTATCAGTCAGTTTCTAAGTTGATAAAAGCAGTCATTTTGGTTAACAAATCCTAAAAAGTTGGGATTCACCTCAGATATGCCTAGACTAACCAGTTCATCCCTCATCCAATGGCAGTTGACTGGCAAAACATCAAAATTGACAACAGGAAATAGCTGCCGACACGAGAAACGGGGCAAACTGCAAACAGAGCTTGAAAATCATAAATTTTTCTAAGGCATTAAAAACCAGGCGCCCCTAGAGGCTAGGGGTGCCCATCTTTTCCTGCCTTAGAATTTTTTCCACGTATTTCGAGAAACATAAAAAAGTCTTCGTCAACCCGTTTCCGGGAGGTCAAATTCAGTCAAACTCAGTCAAAAAGCTCGAAAAAGCTGGGATTTCATCTCAAGTATGCTCAGGGTACTCAGATCACCTCCCATCCTACTTCCGCAGTCAGCCGAACGACCAAAAACGAAGATTGAACGGGACCTGCGACACACAAAATGAAGAAATGCAAACAAAATTGAAAAACATCAAAAGTTTTCTAAGGCATGAAATGCCACGCGCCCCTCTTTTCTAGCCTTAACCATTTTTCCATGTTTTTCTGGAAAACGATAAATCTTCCTCCATTAGCCCGTTCGGATCCGCAGAAAACCAGTTTGACCCGATTTCCAAGGCAGGCGAAGGGTACAATCAGTTCAATTTTCATCAGGTTTGCCTGTTTGCTAGATCATCAGACTCAATTTTGCTCCAGTAGGTGGAAATCGGCATCCAGACAGAGATCCACAGTCACCGGAACGCGCGCGAAAATCAAGAAATTGAAAAAGTTGAAAGTTCCAAAAAAATGACTAAAGCACAAAAAAACTAGGCGCCCCTGGAGGCTGGGGGCGCCCAGGTTTTGAGGTGCTAGAAATTTCCATGCCTAACAGTGTTTTTCTGACAACCGCTTCCCGATCTTCGTCCGGTGATGGGTTTCTGAAGTCAGATTTGCAGTCAAATGTCGTCAGATCATCAGTTTGAGGCTGGGGATGAAATCACGGTTGATAGATCTTCAAGGTGTCATGATTAGTCAGCTTTTTCAGTCAACGGTGACAGTCTGTCATCTTGGTGAAGACAGGAACAGGCCATACTGGAGTCAAAACGAGTGCAAAAGTTTCAAAACGAAGGAAAATTTGGCTAACACTTGTAACTTCACGTGTTTGATGACATCATCAAAGGAGATATTTTTAATCATCTCACACATGAAGCCATAGGCAGCTATAAAATAGGGATTCTTCTTATTCGAGCATATCTACTTGGATTTGTGCTTTAAAAGATGTTTTCTTCATGGATAAGATTCAAATTTTATTCTTTCACAAAGAAAGTTGTTTTTTTGCCCTAAAGTTCTATAAAGACAAGCTTTTGGCCTCTTTTATTCATTACTTTTGCAAGTTGCATCCAGAGGAAGAAGATTTTTATTTTCTTTCTACAAAGATTCGAAGACCCAAACGAAGTGTTTTTTCAGCGTTCTTCATAGTTTCGGGATGAGGAAGCAAGGAGGCATGCTTTTTCAAGGTCCTTTTTTCTAGGGGATCGTTTCTCAGAAACAAGGCCGAAGCTTTTTCAATTTTCATCGAGATGGGTCCATCCAGAATTTCATCCTCTTGAAGATTGGAAAATTTTATTTTTCCAGAAATATGCTTTTTTGCTGCTTTTTCAAGAGACCCTCCGCTTTTTCAAAATCCAATAATCTGAGTTGCTTCAAAATGAAATTGTCTGCAAAACCCATGTGCCAGCTTTTTCTCTCGAAATCTGCTTGTTAGAAGATATTATTTCCAGAATTACCAGCGGATGACATCACCAATAAAGCAGCAATATAGATGAGGATGTGACTCAAAAGAAAGCAGCTTTAATTCAATGCTTTTTGTTTTAAAGCATTTGCTTTCATTCAAGGCTTATCCATCCTTAAAATAGTAAAAAGTCACTTTGTAATAGTTGGAGCTTTCTTTGCTTTAAAGCAAATTGTTTTAAAGCAGTTGTTAGTTGTAATCTTTGTCTTAGAATAGAAATAAAGTTTGCGAGCTGGCAAGTTAGATAAAATCAAGGAGATTTTAGGGTTCCCTTCTCCTTTGATTTAGTATAAATAAGGGCACAGCCTTGCCCATTGTAAGTAATGGTAATTGTGATAGAAAAATTTGCTGTGCCTATTCTAGCCGGCAAAAATTGTTATTTCAAATGCTCATTCATTCTGTGATATTTGTTTTCCAGTGTTTGATTGCATATTGTATGCCTGCCTTTTGCTACAATATTGTTGTCCTGGAGTTGTATCAACTTTATGATATTGGGAATAGAAGTCTCATGCCTGCCATTTGCTTTGATTTTCTATCTCAGATCATCTAGTTTTGTCGTCAGATGTGTGGCTTGTGTAATCTAATTTCGGTTTTCATCTTAAAGTACAATGAGTCTTCTGATGTGAATCTAGAATAAGTTTATTAAAGCTTTTGTGTTAAAAACAAATCATTCCTTGTTAACTTTTAATCCCTTTGCTCTGAATTTACTTAGGAGATTAAAAGCATCATTTAGTTTAGGTCTAGCTGTAGTTAGAAGTTTTAAAAAAAGAAAAACCTCTGCTGCAGCAAAAAGAGTTTTATAACCTTGTGCTCACAGCTGAGAATCAAAAAGAAGATAGGCAAATTTGTTTTATTTATCTTTCAAGCAAACATCAGCAAAAAGGGAACTCCCCCTCATAATAGGAGAGCAGTTTATCTGTGCATAGCTGTCCGTTTCCAACTCGCATTCCAGAGGTGCAAATTGAAACGCCAACATATAGCCAATTCAAATTGAAGATTTGAATTGTGAATTTCCCTCCATGATGGCGCTTGATCCAATGCTAGGACCAATTTGAAATTTCGTTCTCCAATGAGCAAGGACCTATATTTTATTATTTTATTGTCCCTTACATCATTCCAATGTGGGCGCTCAAAATAAGTCCAGACCTATTTGTTAACTTGGCTTTTAATTAAATAATATTAAAATTATATTATTTGATTTATTGTTTCTCCATAGCGCTTAATTAAATAATAATAATGTATTATTATTATTTAATTATTTACAATTGAATAATTAATGCAAGTGCATTAATCTCATTTACCATTTTTGCGAAATTATTCCCTTGCTCTGATGGGCTAGCCTATGGGAATGAAGATAGGCTAACTCAGTCTTCCACTAAGTGATCATGTCGAAAATGGGGACATGTCACAGTAACCACCCAAACTCCTATTAAGTCTCCCAAAAGGAGCATACAACACTAGTCGAGCTTCCCATTACGCAAAGCCCACTCCTAAACTCAACAGCAAGCTCTCCACTCTCTCCACTTTTTGTGGAGTATGGAGTGGTGCACACTTTATGAGTGAGGTGGATTGCAACAGCTGATGCTTATCATGATATGATAAGGTCTCAAGACTAAAACATACAACTACATTAACTCATTATATATACATTAATACACAAAATAATAAATAAATATAACCTATACTAACACAATGGTACCAATACCATATGTACAGATGTAGGAAAATAGTCATGCGACAAAATGCGAGTATGGGGTTGAGGTTTTCTCCCCCCTTGTAACCTTGCACTGACATAAATAATTAGTCGGTAATCATGGGAAATTATATATATATCGGAAAATTCCAACAAGGAAAAATAATTAAACTCTAAACGTAAATAATATTTCCTGAACATCTCTCAACCATATCAAACGAAGTTTGATGTCAGAAAACCTTTCCTTAACAACAAATCGACAATGGTCGAGTTGAGATTGACTTAAACAAGGAGAGTTAATTACTACTTACCCATCTCAAGAGGATTCACTAATTATACAACACGGAACTCGAGTGGCAAAACCTGTTCCTTTCCAAACATCTATTCCCTTCTCTCTGATGATGCTCTTCTTTTCTCGGAGGTGGAAATCTATTTCCTGGTTACAACTCACAGTCACACAAACTATGATTAGTGTATCATCAGTAAGTCCTTATACATCATACTTAAATAATCTCAATAACATTTAATCTCATGTCAAATTCCATGCATTTAATCATAATTCATAAAATCAATGATTTATCTTGACATTTTCCCTAAACGTCAAATCATTAATCCATGAAAATTTATCCTCTAATTACATCTAAGTAAAAGTAAAGCATAGTCAGAGTTTGGGGATGTAACAGTTTTGTTTGAATGGCTAACATCATGGCTTACTTAGCTCTCCTTAGCCACTCACCACACATGTTTTGAGTTCTCACAACATCCTCTATGCCATGATTTTCAAAATCAAATACTTTGCAATTTCCTTCCAATGTGATAACAAGTACTGGTGTTTCCATGAAGGAATTGCAAATCCATTATAGAATGTCATACCTTGTGTAGCTTGGATCCACATAGAACTTATCTATCACCTTATGATTACATGCCAATCAACAAGTGAAGATCATCCTTCCATGTCCTTCTGTCTTCTTTCAACTTGTGCCTTCCAAATGTGATGTTCTATGAACTTATGTGTGATGTCCAAGTGTGTTAAAGCTTGCACAACCTTGTCTTCGATGACTAACAATTGATTCTTAAAATCAGGAAATTCACTAGCTTCTAAGTCCAAATCAGCTGCACACAACAATGTTTATGTTTTGTCCTTAGAGGCATGACTCTTGAAATCAGTTGCTTTTAAGTTATCCTCTCCATGGTCACTTTGATCAACAGAGGTGGCATCTCCAAACTCCAACGTTGAGCCAACACTTTGGGCTGATTCAAAACTTTCAACAAGCTCCCCTTCATCATGCTCATCAACTAAACCCTCTAAGAAGTCAAATTGTTCTTCAATTTGCACGGGAAATTCACATTTACAATCAGCATTACCTTCACTAGGATGATGAAGATGCTCAATATTAAGGGTTGTTCCCAAAGTTTCAGCAGCTCCAAACTCTTTTTCTGCTGCAACAACATTGTTCTTCATGTCTTCAACAAGGCATTCTGCTAGAAACATCTCAGGCTTGCATGAGGAATCGCCTTCTAGCATCCTATTAATCATTTTCATTTCTTTTTCTAGTGAAAAGGCATCTTCATGATCATCAAACTCCTCATCAAATATAGGACTTGCAAAGTCCATTCTTTCAGTTTTAAGCACTTCACTCACTTCTACAAGAGAATTCCAACATTCTTCCTCTTCAATTGCCATTGGTTTTTCAGCTACAACGTCTGAAATTTCATCACACTCTTTCGTGTCTTCAAGGCCAACAAGAGTCTCACAAACTCTTCTAACTTGCTCCAAGGTAGATGCTTTGACATACCCATCAAACACATCAGAAATTTCTGATGTCAACTCTCCCCTATCTACTTGGTCCATCTTCATGCAATCGTCCTCTTCCCCTTTTGACAAATAGGGTGTTAATTTGTCTTCACACTGAACCAACACCATTTCAGCTAATACTTGCTCAATTGATAAGAATTCTCGATCATTTTTCTTTAGATTAGCCAATAAAATAGACAAGAGTGGTTAAGATACCTCATGACTCTCATTAATTAACAAAGCCATAATGGCCTACATGGTTGTTATAACTTGATTTGCATGAGACTTACTAATGGTAGCAAAGAAATGGTGAAATAATTGAAGAGTTAATTCCTCACACCCCATGTCTAACATAATGTTTCCAAATCCAAATTTTGCAACAATTTCAAGTATTGCAGCCCTCTTTGCAAAGGAGGGATTTCCTATATCAACCAATCCACTGAAGCTTTCAACAATCATTTGAAATATTTCCTTCATTATAACCTTCCTAAAGGAACTTCTGGAGCTATGGTTCTTGTGATTTCACATAAACAAAAAGTAACTACAAGTGTCACATCTTCATGAGGATGTTTCATCAACTTGGGTTGAACCAAAGCAATCATTGACGGCTTCAAAGCCCACTTCAGATTTCCACAATCAGATTGTTTGACCTTAGTCAAACGGCTCTCAACTTCTTCCAACTTGCTAAGAAGAGCGTTTTTAGACAAGTGTAGAGTCTCCAAATCATTTCCCAATGCAAATAGCGAGCTTCCCGCTACTTCTTTCTGCAAGTTTCTAGGTTGGGCATACTTGGATGAATCATTGAAGTGTTTGGAAAGAGGACATCTGTTCTGATTCATTCTAGAAGCAATCTTCTTCTGAGACAGTATTTTCCATACGGACAGATAGAGGCAAGTTCAACAAGCAACTGAAAATTTCTAACATGTACTCTGCACAAGGTTATCAATCCAATAGGCTGGCAGGAAAAACTTGGCTTTGATACCACTGTAATAAACTGCCCTGATGTTTTTTGAAACACAAGATGACAACACTGAATGTCAAAACCAATGATATCTTTCACACTTTTCTGATCACCCAGATCCCAATGTGGGCAAGGTGAGAGCATACAAGTGCTTCAAAGTTAGCATTCAAATCATAAACCAACAATAGAAAACAATCTTCCACTTATTCAGTGGGCATCCACTCAATCGTGGGAATGAAGCATGAAAGTAAACATCCACTTATGCAATGGGAAACCACTTTATTCAGTGGGAGTACAAGAAAGTAAAAACCAAGTGCATCCACTTATTCAACGGGAACCTGAGCCATGACGTATAGGAAATGAAAGAGACACATCCACTTATTCAGTGGGAAGCCAATACAAAGCAAATAGGAAACTAATCTCACTAGCACATCCACTTGTTCAATGGGAATCCATTACAAAGTTTGCATCAAAGTATTACAATGAAAACACCTGAAATGTTAGAGCATTGAACAAGCCTGATAATATTGACTATTTTGGTCTATATCGACTTAAACATTTTGCCAGTGGCATTGCATGTTAGCACACGTCCACTAAAGAAGCGTCGATAAGGTCAGCTTAGCCGCCTCATATGCCTCATTCTGTAAATGCATTTATGCACTCTACTGAATAAGTGTCGCTATGGTTGGCTCATCCACCTAGTGTGTTCATTCTTGTGTTGCATCAGCCACTCCACTGAAGAAGTGAAGATAGGGTCGACTTGCCGCCCTGTATGCCATCGTGGCGCATTCTAGCATTGCAATTTTCAAAATAGTGGTGTGTGTGGTCCTAAGCACCGTATACTCTCACCTTGCACACATCGGGATCTTGGTGATCAGAAAGTGTTCAAACATTGCATTGACATTTTATACTTTCAAAAAACAAAAAAATTGGGTGTGCATATTACACGAAGTTTTTTTCGAATTTTTTTCCCTTGCTAAACTTGATCCCAATTTTATTGTTGTTGAACTCAAACTCGAACTCAAACCTTGTGACTTAGCTTCCGATTAACAAGTACAGAGTTGACTCCGAGTGTAACATGCACTGTTCTGACTAGGGTTTTATGTCACGATTTTTTTGTTTTTTGTTGTGTTGATGAGTTTAGGGTTTATAATGTTTGCATGTAATGTTTTTGCATGATATCATTGAAAATTTGAAATACTAGAATATATTGAAAACCCAGAAAATACACAATGGATTTACATAAACGAACAATGACCCAGATCATAAAATAGGCCCAAACTAATTACAGTGACATACCCATTTCAATTTCTCCAACTTGGTATTTTGCCGAAAGTGAACCAGCTACATATGCATTGGGAAAATCACATTCATTACATCAAATGCTATATTCTTTGATCATATACAATAACAACTCCTTAAGGCCAAATCGATCTCCACCATGAAGAATAGACAGCCAAATGATAGATATTTGGTCTAGGAACAGACCCACAACTCTCCTTGAAGTATATGGCCCAGCTGGTGCTATGAAACAACAATAAATAACACCAAACTCCTCACAAAATCCTCTGTTTTGTACTAGCTGTGACTGCAGATATTAGGCGACCAAGAAGAGGTGATAATAAGCATTGAAATCCACATCAAAACACATAATATCTCCCAAATAGTGGTACGGCCTGCTTCAGCTAAGGTAGGGCCAGCAGCAAGAATAAATACAGTCTTTAAAAACTCATGAATACCTTCAATATCAGCACTGTATTATCTCTTCCCAACATGCCATAATAAATCTGTAAAAAGGATATTCAAGAGTTGTCCGAATCTCCACCAAAATGCATCAAAATGAAACCCAAATGAAGCTCCTAAATGAAGCCTCCAATATTCCTTCCTAATGAGGTCTTTCACACACGAAGAAGGCGACTATGCAGTGGTTTTCATCTCAGCAAGTCTAGTTCAAACCCTCAAAGCTTCCAAAGCTCCAAGAATGCACGACAATATCCAAAATCAAGTGAGTGAATAATCCCTCAAATGAGCTCACACTTAATCTTTTATTTCTCCTCAACCCAACGCCCAAGAAAGGAGAATATTAATATTTTATTTTATAACTTATTTTAAGTCCCTTATACCTCCCATGAGGGTGCCCATCTCCTAGAGAGACAACTTTAAGTTATAACTTGCTTTTATAAAGTGAAATCACTTAATAACTTAAAGTCACTTAACCTTTGCAAATATTATTGTAATGTCCCCATATTAAGGCATTGTTTAAATTAAAGATTTAACGTCATAATAAATGATGGAATTGCTTTCTTGAGAGATGTGGTTTTAGTAGTGTCCCTTCCATCGTCAATATGAATGACAATTATATATAAACATATATAATAATATATTTAATAGATAATATTAAATAATATATTATCTTTGATTAACAAGATATTATATTATAAAATAAATATAAATAATTACAACTTTAGTATATTAGAATAATGGTATTATTATCATATTCACAAATGATAAATTATAAATTAAATATTCAAAATCAAGTTATTTATATAGTTAAATATATTATTATATATAAATATATTATCAATTTAAATATTATTATTATACTAATAAGAATATAATATACCATGAAATATAATATATAACATATGAGCATAACTATAAGTATAATATCTAATATCTAATATATAAATATTTAAATATTATAATCATAAATATATAAAGTTAATATATATTTAATTAACCAAGATATGTTATTAAAACAAATATAACAAATATGGATATTTATAATATAGATAATCATAATAAATAGATATACATGTTATGGATTTAAATATTATTACATTGTAAAGTAAACTTTTGTCTTATTTAAGATACTTAAAAACAAATCATAAGTATTAAGGCAGCAATATAAAAAGTATTAAGTAATAACACATTAAGTGCAGCGAATAAACTATTTTAGGCAGCGATTAAGAAAAAGCTACGATGGTTGGGAAAAGACCCTTGCAAATGTATTAACTTAGAAAGGGTCATAAAAGAATAGTATGGGGGGATACAGCAGACCATCATGAATAAGAATATATTTCTGAATTGTAATACATAATTCTGATATATAAATACTCAGCAGCAAAACTGCAGTCACTAGACAAGCAGGCACTATAAAGAAGACATTTCAGCAGCAAACTTCCACATAACAGCATTCTTGCAGTTCCATTAATCAAACTGTTATAATACTACAGGTACGATAGTATATTGTTTCCCTCGCTTGTGATTGATGTTCATTATAGCACTGCATTTATTTACAGCCAGTCCTGAGCAATATAATTTATGGACAGTCATATGCAATACTCACAAACTGTGTAATCTATATACCATTCATTAACCTCATATGGGATCAATGAAGGGTGACATGTCTAGTATATCATTCATAGTCGATGTATTGGTCTTGGCTACCTAGAGTACCAAGAATCCTCACAGATGCCTTAGCCTCAAGAATACACCAAGTAGTTCTTGAATAAGGATGGGAGACAAACATAGCCTACGATGAACAACAACATGCTACACCCTATCTACCCCATATGGTGGTAAGGAATAGTATATAAGTTATAGAGAAGAAGTATATGTTGATAAGATCATAAAGATAGCATGTGAAATGTCATGATAAATGGTGAACAATGAACATATGAACTGCATAGTGTAACAGTACCGATAGCTGACTGTGATAGCATTAAATCATTATAAATTATGAATTGTTTACATTGCAATCAATTTAGTTAGATTATGTAATGAGTATGAAATATTTATGTGCATTTTCATTATAATGAACTAAGGAAAGGTTAAATGAATACAAAGAGTATAAGTACATAAAAGGCATGAATTCCTAAAATAGAGGAAGGCAATAATGTTAATCAACTCGCCACTATGAGGAGTAGGGAAGATTAGGGGCGGGCAATCAACCAAGGATAGGTACGGGTTCATTGGTCTAGAGCACCCCTTCGAGCCCTTGTCTTAAGATGGTACCTTAGGGAGCAAGAGGTAGTCTTTTGACTTGAGTGGTCTAGAGAACCCCGAGTCAAAGGAAGGTCCTAGAGTGGCCTGGGTCTAGAGTACCCCTCGAAGGAAGAACGACCTATACCATTGGCATTGCACCCTAACGAATTCACTCTCATAAGAAGGAGGATTTGATTAACAAAGGCCCAAGTAGATCTCTTCTAGGGGATCATGAAACAAATGGTTTATGTTTATAAATAATGACATGTGATTTTAAAGAAGAATTGTATTCTAATGTTCTCTTTGATGAGTTGAATTGTGCAAGGTCAAATGAAAAATTCAGACTCACTAGAAGGGGACATTACAATTATAAGTTAAATATTAAATTTAACTTATACGTTGATAAATAATGCTCCAGGGCTCTCGAATCCACAAACCACATGCTAGGCCCTCTGAACCTATATTGCTATAAATAGCAAGTCACTCCACATTGCCCCGACCTGACTTACTATAAATAGTAAGTCTTAGTGAATTGGTCCAAATTGGCTCCCTAACCAATGCTATTAGCCTACAGAAGCCTGGTAATAGGCTAATCCCATCAACTGATCATCTGGGCTAAATGGGGGACATTACACCAAGCACTAGTTATCACCCTCAAATGGATGGGCAAACAGAGATTGTGAATAAATGGATCGAAGGGTTTTTGAGGAATTATTTTACAGGGCAACAAACAATATGGATTAAGTGGCTTTATCTTGGAGAGTATTGCTACAACTCCACACATCATATGTCTATAGATATGACTCTTTTCAAAGCATTGTATGGATAGGATGCACTATCTTTTGTGGATTTGATTCTTTCGGACAACAAAGTTCCTAGAGCTAGGAATTTAGTTCAGAAAAGCCTAGACATTTTGAATGCACTCAAGGATAACTTACAGTAGGCTCAAAACCAGCAAAAGATTATGTTGATCGCCACCACTTGGAGAGGGCTTTTGAGGTAGGAGACATGGTTTTTCTAAGGTTGCAGCCCTATAGGCAAACTTATCTCAAGGGGAATGGTGCTAAGAAGCTTAAGCCACGATTTTATGGGCCTTATAAGGTCTTGAGGAAGATAGGAGAGGTGGCATATGAATTAGAACTGTCGGAGAACAGCAGAATTCACAATGTGTTCCATGTGTCATGCTTTAAAAGGGCACTTGGACAACATACTACTCCCTCTTTAGAGCTGCCACCACTTAATGACAAAGGTAAATTGATTTTGGAACCAAAAGCTATCATCAACATAAGAGAGAGGAGGCTAAGAAACAAGGTCATCACGGAGTACTCGGTGTGATGAAAGAATCTTCCACTTGAAGATGCTACATGGGAAGAAGTGGAGATTTTTTATCATCCAAATCTGAAATTGCTTGAGGACAAGCAATTTGGGGAAGGGAGGACTGTCATGTCCCCTTTTTCCACTCGTATATAATTTTACTATTATTATTAATTAAAAGTGTTTATCAACTCTAATATTATATAATATATAAAGTAATAAATATAATATTAAATAAAGTCAATTTCAAATATTGGCGGCCAAAATGGGACCTTGGGTCCTTTTGAAACAAGGTATAAATGCAAGTTCATTTGGCCATTTTGAAGTATCTGATTTTGTTGAATTTCTTTACACTTCAAGATTTGAGTGATCACATCAAGGACAAAAACTCTTGATCACTGATTTACAAAGGTGAAGACAAAACCCCGAAGCTTTTTTAGGGCATTTCCAATTCAGGATTTGCAAGTGAGCTAAACCAAAGTTATTTGTTTCCTAGAGTTAAGACATTCGCAACAAAAGGCGGCATTGAGGAATTTTAACCAGTTGCAAGTGTCATGAGGAGAAGAATCTGACCCTGCGCATAGTTCCATATCCATGCGGGTTAATAATCAATGGAAGTAACTTAAGAGGCAAAACCATTGTGAAATACCAATTGTTGTACTGACCACCAGAATTAACAATATTCTCATTCAATGCAGCTGTGTGCACAATCCACCAATTGCAGAAAGCTTGCGTTATCAAATTTGCAAGGCAAATATCCATCGCCTGATGCACCTAAAATCAAGGCATAACAAACCATTAAATCCAAACTGTGCAGCCACAAATCTAGAGGTTCCTAAACCAAATGCACACAGCGAACTAATGGAGAAGTGAGGCAAGGCATTGTCATTTATTTTGTGTATCTGTAATCTGAAGTTGTTTCCTGTAGCAAAGTTGAATGTTGATTCGCTTGTATTAAGGCTGTGTGGCAGTGCTTGAACCTTCAAACACTCATATACATTTATATATCTGCATGCTAAGTCAATTTCATGGTGTTGCATGTGAAAAATTGAATAGAGCTATTAATTGTTTATGCACGAACTGCCCTCTATGATTATTTGTTCTTAGACAGTAGATATTGTTATAGACCAAAAGTAATGATAATCAAATCTGTTTTATACCACGGAGCTTGAGTTAGTAGTCACGGCTGTCATAATTAGTGCATGATTTTGATGGTTATGGAGATTAAATAACACCTACTCAGTTTACGAAACCCTAGATCAGAGGTTAAGGCAACATTGGGACATCACACGAAGTCAGACTTAAGTCACCAAGATTGGTCATTAGGGTTTCAAGGCTTCTTTAGAGTATCTACCATGGTCTAAATAGAAAGCCTTCATCAAAATCATCACCAAGCACCATTGCTATTTATAGACCGAGCTAGTTACAACCCATGCTACTTTTAGCTATCACTATTTTTAGAAGATAATCATATTCTAAGAGATTTGTTTTTAAAGCAGTTGCTTATAGATCGGGTATTTTTAGACAACTCTCTAGAAGCTCTATTTTTAGTTGAAAGTTATCCTTATCAACAATCTATTCGAAGATCTTGATTTAGGGTTTGGAATTTGTAGAAAATATTGTATAATAAGCTTGCTTTGTGCGCAAGTAAATTATTCATAGCATAGAAGTTCTAGTTAACTTTTTTATTAGTTCTCATTCAAAACTTTGTAAACACTTATAAAGAAGTGCCATTTGCACTTAGACTTTCATAAATGGAATTTGATATGCCTATTTTGATGTTGAAAATATTGTTAAAGCTTTTTATGGTCTTGTGTATGTGTATGTGTGGTTTAGGCAAATCAAATTGCTTTCCTTGAAAATTACAAGCTTTGTATTGCTAATTTTAGTGAAGTGTGGTTGTTGCAGATTTGTATGCAGTTTATTTCATGCGATTGGCTTAATCTTGTGTGCATCCTTTGTTTAAACCAATTCAATCCTTGTGTTGCACTCACAAATTTTCAGTCTCTACTTTTAGCCAAAAAGAGAGCATTCATTAGCTGCTATAGGTTGTTTGCTTTAAGTGAAAAGACACAAGATCTCTCCTCTTGAGCAAAAGAGTTTATAAGCCTTGTGCCCTTGCTTGAGAACTAAAAGACAAGCAGTTAGTTAGTTAGTTACTTTTGCAATGTATATTTAGAACCCTAATAGTTAAATTGTACATATTGTAAATGCTAGAGGTCATGTTGTGATGTCCCTTTTTTGGTCCATTCCAACATTCTTGGAAAGCTCCAAGATTCTTGGAGAATTTCATCATCCTTGGAGAATGTCAACTTTCTGTAGACTTTGGAAATGATGTGTGGAAAGTAATTAAATAATTAAGTTATCTAAAGAATGCTTTATATTATTTTTCTTTAAGGCAACTTATGTTTAATTATTTATTTTAAAAGAAGAGTGGCCAATGTCATAAAGTTGGCCAAAAGTTATAACACTAAGCATAGGATACAAAGTGATAACTTAGTAGTTGTTTTAAAAACGAGGTTGAAAATGGGGATTAAAAGTATTATGAAATTAAAAGATTTTGAAAACTCGCTTTATTTTTATTATCAAAGGAAAAAGTGAAATTAAAAGAGAAAATATTTGGTCGCCCTAAAATTGCTTATAAAAGAAAGAAATTAGAACAAAAAGAGGCTATTGTTGAATTTGAGAAAACCTTTGTTTCAAAAATTGAACTTTGTTCATCTTCTTCTACCTAGGACGAAAACCCTTTGGCAAAAAATGGTTTCGAGGATGAAAACCCTCCTAACCATTAGAATGATTTCTTCTAAGAATCACCAGTGACCTGAATGTTAGCTACGTCTTTCGGTATTTGGTGTTTTGGTTTGACTTTCCAGATTGAGGAATTTATTAGAGCTGAATGCTTGTATTTTTCCATTATCAATTGGTATTTTGATGTGTGTTGAAGATTATCATATTCAGAAATACAAAATATATTTGTGAGTGTGTTTCCAATATTTGGTGTGTCGTAATTTCCATATTTGAATGTGATTATTGTTGTGAGTTACTGATTTGATCAATATCCATTGCTTGCAAATCTTACCATTTTCCTTGTGAAGAAGGGTTATTCTTTCCAATTGGCTGTACCAATTGTTTCAACAGACCGTACCAGTTTGTGGTCTCCTTTGTTGGTCGCTAAGTCACCAGGTTCGAATTTGAATTCGAATTCGACAAGGATGAAATTCGGGAAAAATTTGGCAAAGCAAAAATTGGAAAAAAAATTGTGATTAAATTCGCCTACATAAATTTGAATATATATATATATATATATATACTACATTTTAAATAAAAAAATACTAATTTTAAATAAATACACTACATTTTAAATTAAAAATATAGTGCATAGTACATTCACTACATTTTAAATAAAAAATACTAATTTTATTTTAAAAATGTAAAAATTAAAATATATTAAATAAACTAACACTTGCGTTGCACTCATAGAAGGTTCAAGGAATACACCGATAGGAACAACCGATGGAACTAGTATTAAAAAAAATTACTAAAAAATTAAACCGATAGGAACAAAAATGGAACTAGTATTAAATATGCATGAACAACCGGTAGGAACAACCGATGTATTAAATATGCGGATCCCGTGTTGAAACAGAACCGGCGGAAAAAGAAAGTGGCAAGCGATTTTGACTT
The DNA here is from genome assembly GCA_027924645.1 of Cunninghamia lanceolata. NCBI lineage: Eukaryota > Viridiplantae > Streptophyta > Pinopsida > Cupressales > Cupressaceae > Cunninghamia > Cunninghamia lanceolata. Next base: position 1,111,017 of record BSBN01001197.1, on the reverse strand, counting down.
TAAGAGAAATAAAACCTAAAAGAAACTTTATAGCAATACAATTTATTAATAAAAAGCACCCTACGTTTTTTTTAGCAAATTTTAACGAATTTGAGCGAATTTTATAAACCGTTTACAAATACGCCGAATTTCAAATTTTTTGGCCAAAATTCGGCGAATGCAGGAACTTAGGTTGGTCGTGCAAGTATGAGTGTTTATATTAATATCCAATTGCATAGGAAAAGCTGAGTGCTGCCTTTGGAGGGTTGAAGAAGCCATATGAACCTCACCAAGAATGCTGCAGCAGTTCGAAGGTATTTATTATCAATCTTTACTGGCTGCACCCCTCAAAAGGGTAATTCGCTGTCCTTGCTGGGCATTTCAAGCATTGTTATTGGCTGATATTTCCTCTAACAGCCCAGCCACAGCCTTGGGAAGTGAGAAAAAGAGTTTTTGGGACTGCTGTTCCATTTATGGCAGATTCTATGCATTAATTTTCAGTATTGAGAGCGGTGAGAGCGGCCACTTGAGATCTTTCAGCAGTGGTATGTACAAAGGCATCTACAGCAGTCATACAAGCTGCAACATCTAGGTTTTAGTGGGGTCTGCATCAGCAATATCAATTGATTGTGTTTCCTCAGTTGGTCACACAATTTGGGTATTGATATATTTTCATATTGTTGAGTATTCCTTAGCGTTGCTTAAAGTTTATTGGCTGATTTTAATGAAGTCTAGAATAGTTTGTTGCTATATGTGAAGTTTTAATATCCATGAATATTTGCATTGTAACTCTAGACGGTAGTACCACCAAAGAGTGTTGCATTTCATAATGATCATATTGTAAAGCCGGATGGTATATCGCCAGTTTGATTGCATTTCATATTTGTAAGGGTCCTAGATGGTTTACCGCTAGACCATATGCATTGCATTTCATGGCTATTTTGGAATTGATCAAGTCTCCTTGCAATCAGCCATTTTGGCTTGATCTGTAATGTCCCCTTTCCTAGACGGTGTTAGTCTATACTTAGTTCCCGTAGACTAACCAGGGTGGTTAGAGAACTCTTGGAGTTTCGTTGGATGGTTTTGGACATCTTGGCTAGAACTTACTATTTTTAGTAAGTTAGAGTTTTGACCATTTTGGGGAATTCAAGATTGGAGGTGGAACGTTTCGGAGAGACCTTTCCAACAGTCTATAGCCCATTGGATTCTGAGTCCATTTGACCTTTCATTTTAACGTCCGTAAGTTAATATTGCGTATTTAATATTTGCACTTTATAATGTAATGTCGGTGACTAAGTAAAAATGTAAAAATGCAAATAAAAGTCACTTTGGGACTTGGATGCCTCAAGGGGGGAAAATAAAGTGAATTTATAATATTATATTCCTCTCTCATGTGGGTCGACCCTCTAGTGGGAAAATATAAAAGCCAAAATGAAAAGGAAGGCATTCATTCTTGACTATTACAATTTATGATATTTTGGCTCTGCAAAGAGAACGAGGGTTTGAGAAAACCATCCTTGGCTTTTGGAGACGAAATCCTCCATTAGTAGCAACATTCCACATGTGTGAGAGGCCACCCAAGGGTGCTTTTGAGCAGCGATATCCAGTGGTTGCATTTGAGCTTCATTGCAAGTTGATAGTTTGTCGCGGAGAAGGAAACATTGCAATATCTTCCGGGTTTTGGCATGATAATTCAAGGACATTGAAGAATGTATTGAAGGTTATAGCAGGGGTTTTTGGAGGTGTTTTGATGTGCCTTGCATCTCATATAGAGGTCGTAACTTTTCAGCCAGCAAGCCATACCTCTTCAAGGTTGTGTGACTGTTGGTGAAGATTCCTCATTGCTCCCTCGGCCTATCTTGGTCACTGCAGTTCTAGCAACAGAAATCAGGCAGTTTGGAGGTGTTAAAGGGAGGTATTGAATGCTAAGAACAAGATTTTGTACTGTTGTGAGGAGCCGTACTAGTCCAGCAGGGACATGGGACTACTAGGGTCTACACTTTGAACATTCTGGGCCTTGTCTACTTTCTTTGGAGGCGCCATTGTGCATTGTATTTGCTGTTTGCTCTCTTCATTGACAAATCTGAGTTCGTATGAGCTTTCTAAGGAGACTGATTTGTTCCAACTGCTGTAGGAGCCCTTCCAGTACTGTAAAACTCTTCATCAACCATATGGGTATATGAGATTTTCAATACTATGACCTTTCATATGGGTATTGCTTAAAATGAATGTTTAATCCCTTTAAATCAAATATATGCAACTGGGTATCTCTAGTTTTGTATTCTTGCAAAGATATATGTATGCATGTGTGTTATGTTATGAGAAGAACACCAAAACGCAAGCAGGTTACAACTTAACTACAGAGAACCCTTCAAACAGTGAGAAAAAATCAAACCCAGATCAAAAAATATTAAACACAGAACGGATTGGGTTATTTCATGATCAAACTTGTTGGAATCTACTAGTGGCTTTCTACATTCAAGCATACTTATCTGCTAAAGAGGTGTAGATTTAGGTCGGCTCTACCGCTTGTATGCTTCTAGTCGGCTTGTCGTCTTTTACATTTCAGCAATGCATTCATTAGTTATAGTGGGTTATCCGAACATTGTATTCTCTCACCTTGCCCACTTCGAGATCTGGGTGACCAAAAAGTGCAAGGACTTGCATTTGTATCTTTCTATATTGTAAAAATCTCAAAAACATTAGTGTGGGTCATTACAGTGGTATCAGAGCTTGTGATCTTGCCAGCCTGTTTCGGAAGCTAACAATTTGTTGCAGATTATTTCTCTTGCATGTCAATTTCATAAGTTGTATTTTAGTGTTCAGCACTTGCAAGTCAGTGTTCAGTGATAGAAATCAAAAGAAGTCATAACAAATAAGATAAGATCTGTGCAAGAAGCCTTCGGTCAAGTCAAAATGATTTGACAAGAGCATTGAGAGAGTCTATGGCAGAAATAACACAAGCCTTGCAGGAGTTGAATTAGAATTTGAGTGCTTCCAATCCCATGGGTAAAGGAAGTACTTCAACTATGTAGAATACAATTGAAAACAAGGTTACCCAAAGGAGTCCTTTAGCAAATCATCAACCTATTTTTCTTCAAGCAAAGTTCTTACAAAAAGGAGATATAGATCGTATTCAAGAGATGTTGAAAAAATTACAAAGGAACAAAAAAGAGTTGAAGCAAGAGTCAGAAAATGAATAATTGTAGCAACAGTTCAGAATTGATTATGAGGCCTACTATGAAGAATATTACAATCTAAATCTGGAATTTCAAGCTAAAATGACTCTTTGAGAGTTTTGTGACTTAAAAAGGAGGCATTTTCCAAGAAGAAGAAGGATCACTCAAAATTATCTGAACAAGTTTCCCACATATGACGAAAGGTCTGATTTCACCTTTGAAGAATTCTTGAAGATGCTAGGGCAGCTTGAACCAAAACCTCAAAAGATTTCTAAGAAGGAGATCAAGGAGCAAGAGCCCAAGAAATTACTCTCAAAGGAAGATGAGCCAGAATTACAAGAAAAAGATTTGGGAAAGAAGCTTCACAGTGCAAGTAAGAAACTTGAACACCTACCTCAATCAAAGGATGATCTACTCTCCACTTTGAAGGAAGTAGAAATTTGTTTCACAGTGCAAGTAAGAAACTTGAACACCTGCCTCAATCAAAGGATGATCTACTCTCCACTTTGAAAGAAGTAGATCAATCAGATTCTAAAACTATGTAATGGGCAGTGAATCCATCAATGGCTTATTTGGTTAAGCCCAAGCTTATGAGACACCCAAATACAGAGGTGAGACTTACAATTACCTCTTGTATTAATGAAATTACAAGAATAACAACTCCAAAAGATCCTTATGGCAGCAACATCATGAAGGAGACATTTCAATTGATTGTGGAAAGTTTTCAAAGTTTAGATGAAATAAAAAATCCTCCTTTTGCTAAGGGGGTTAAGATTTTGAAAATTGTTGCAAAAATCAGATCATGTGTTATTATGTTAGATCTTGATTGTGAAGATCTTATTCTTAAAATGTTTCGACATTTATTTGCTACTATCAGTGAGAATCATCATGCAGAAAATGTTGTAACTTCTATGCAAACAATTATGACTCTAATTCTAAATGAGAGTGATGATATTTCCCAACAATTATTATTTGCTGGTTTGAGAAAAGAGCAAAATATTTCTCTAGTTGCACATCTGCTGGCTAAAAAAGTTGTAAATCAATGTGAAGAAATATTGAAACCTTATTTGACAATGGAGCATTGAGGAAGAAGAGAAGTTAGCAGCAAAAATTTCTGAAGTTGCTAAAAACCCTAAAATGGAGAAGGAAGAATACTCAAAACATCCCTATGAAGAAGAAAAAGTCTTAATCAAGAAGCATGTGTGGTGAAGCTCAAGAATGACTTAGTAGTTACTAATGATGAGATTAAGCTTGATGAAAATTTCAAATCAGCAAACTTTAATCTAAGTATGTGAAGCAAATTCAGAAAATGAGTGGGAGCTGCAAGAGACCTATCAGAGTAACTTTCAGAATGACTCTATTGAGATGTATGTCTTAGAAGAGAATGCTAATTTTTGCACTGGTTCTAGCAGAAGTCCAATATCATTGCTTGACTCTGGATTTCATAAGGGTGATTGGAAGGAACAATTGTTGATAACAGAAAAGAATGAAATGCAAGTCTTAACAGAATTGGATAGCACAAAAATGCTCATAGAAAGATTAATACAAAATTTGAAGAAAGAACAGTTTGAGCAATCACTAATGCAGATTTACAAACAACTAAGAATGCATTGGAAACAATGAAATCAGAATATCTGCTTATGATTAAAGACAGAGATCTGGCCATCAAATTTGTAGATGAGGCGTTAACTGCATCTAAGGAAATGATGGTAAAGGTTGATGAGCTCACCTTTGAGCTTAAATCAACCAAGGACTCATTAAAAAGTGCTAAGGAAATCAAGCAAGTAATTGATGAGCTCGATAGGCTTCAAAAAGATTTTGATTTAGAATAGTTTCCAGGAGAACCAAAAGTTGCAAGTACAGAGTTGGGTCAACAGGAAGATTGGTCTAAACAAGAGAATGGAAATAACTTTCAATCTTTTGACAACCCACTTTTTGAAATGGATGCAGAGTTATCTTTTGATAATCCACTTTTTGAGTTGGATGTTGAGACATTCTCTAGTTCGAGTTCTACAGTTTGTGATAATATCAGAGTGGCCCCACAAAGGCCATCTTCATCACAAGAGGGTTCAGGAATTGAGAATTGCAAATTCCCAATATTGATATGGGATCCAGGGGAAATTTTCAGACATGAGAAAAACGCTTCACCGAATACTAATCTTGGTTCTGAGCTTGCTGAAGTTTTCAAATCAGCAACTAATGATAAGTATTTGGATCATTCTAATGATATTAATTCAGAATATGAGCAAGGTGTTCCAATTCAAGGAACATATAAAACTGATTTACAAAAAATGTTGAGGTGCATGCACTTGAGCAAAATGTTGGTTTTGAGGTCACTCCAATTTTCAAACCAACAACTGATGGTAAGCAATTTAATTATCTTCCGAATTATAGTTCAAGGCATGAAAGTAATCATGATAGTAGAGAATCAATGCTTCCTACTTTATCATTGCAAAGTTGTCATCAAGGGAAGCATCATAAGAAGGGTGAAAGAATTCAAATATTTCTACACATAAGAGTGTGGGACCCGGGTGTTTCATTGAGACATCTAATGTCAAGAACAAAGGGTTGTCCTCTACTCAAGATCAACGGTTTGCTAAATAGAACAGCAATAATTTTCTCTTCTTGTATTGATTTTGATTCAATTTTATCTCTTAACATTGGTATGATAACTTCTATTTGTCATAAGTTGATTCATTGTGGAAGAGAATTGCTTGATAGCATTATGAAGAATAGAAGTTTTACAACTTGTTGTATCAAAGTGGTGCAGCAAAAGCATGGTGAAGAGTTTTTGAGATTGATATGGGACCCTGGTATTTGCAAAAGGGTTCAGTTGAAAGAAGTTGGAAGGTTGAGTTAGCATTGCTTGAGGACAAGCAATTTTGGGGAGGGAGGAGTTGAATGTCCCTTTTCTGGTCCATTCCAACATTCTTGGAAAGCTGCAAGATTGTTAGAGAATTCCATCATCCTTTAAGAAGGTCAATTTTCCATAGACTTTGGGAATAATGTATGAAAAGTAATTAAATAATTAACTTAAATTGTCTAAAGGATACTTTATATTATTTTTCTTAAGACAACTTATGTTTAGTTATTTATTTTAAAAGAAGAGTGGCCAACATCATAAAGTGTTTTTCAAAAAGGGTCAAAAGTTATAACACTAGGCATGGGGTACAAAGTGATGACTTAATAATTGTTTTAAAAGTGACATTGAAAATGGGGATTAAAAGTATTATCAAATTAAAAGATTTCGAAGAGTCACTTTATGGTGAAACCCTCCATGAGCGACCGGTAGAGCTCTCTTCTTGCCTTGGAATGCTCAATTCATGAATATCTATTGCATTGGATCATATTGGTCTCGAATGGTGTTATAGGATTGCTTGTTGATGCAGAAGCATCTGGGCGAATAGGCTATCCCACATCAACCAAAAATATTTGTTGTTTTTCTTCATTTTTCGTGTGTATGGCTTTGATGGCATCTCTCAACATTCAGAAAGCTCTCCTATGGTCAAAATTGTAATTTTGACTTTTTCGTCGGTTTGCTGTTTCAGAAGCTCCATAGGCAGTTTCAAAAATTTAATCCCAAAAATCCGTAAGAGCTAGAGAAGAATCCTTTTGCAAGGACATTCTTGGAGGTACTATGTCAAATGTACAAAAAGAATCAGAGTAAAATCTTTCACGGTTTGAGATATTTTAATGCCGAAAGTTTGAAAAAATATGAGTTGACAATTTATGGAAAGTTTAAAATTTTAAAATCCGTGAAAGTTGGAGCAAAATCCTTCTGCAAGGGACCTTGGGACATCATTCTGAGCCTACACGCCAATTTTCATTCAATTTGGAGAACTTTGATTTTTCTCGCCTATCGGCATACGATTCCGCACATTCGGAGTTGTCAAATTTGAATATTTCATTTTGGCAAAGTATTTAGAGGTTAAGGTAATAAATTTACAATCTTTTACAGCCTTCTATTTATTCTTTTATTGTAACTTCCATCTGGAGGGTGTTTGTGTTGGCAAGAGACACTGTGTGGCTTCATTGGTGTTGTCATTGATGGCAACAAAGACCATTCCACACATCCGCAGGACATGGTGTGTCTTTACCAGAAGTCAGATTGAAGAATACTTTGGTCCGATAAGCAAGAACAGAGCATGCAGCAAGGTCTGACAGTCAGGTCCGGATCTCTTAGAGGAAGTATCTTTGTAAAGTGCGGACTTGGGGAAGTCAAGAGGAGTACCTTGACTGATAGATTCCAGGGATTGAGCCTCCGGTGATGAAAGAGTGAAGAGATATGAGCATCTAAGTATTGGGGTCCTGTTTGGTAGAGTAGACAGAGGAAGAACTGACCGGCTGAGCATCAGACTTATTCCGAATGAGATATTGATGGTGATCAAGGTTCTTAAGGTATCATTCATAATTGGCCGACATGATTGATGACCTCTATAACTATCTTTGTGATGCGTATCACTTGGTAAGCAAGGATTCAGCCGACAGACTAGAGTATTGGAAAAATATTGACTATTCTGGATGCCGACTAGAAAGATGATGAAACCCTTAGTGCGGATATATATACCAGATGGATTTCGATGAGAAGGTGTGTTGTTGTGTCGTATGTTGTGCGAAGAATAGCAGAGAGTAGTATAATAGCAAAAAGAAAGGTCCGGTATGTGACAAAACAGCAGTCTAAAACAGAGGAAGAATGAAGTGCAGCAGATCAATTTATTGAGCGTAATCGGAACTGAATCTCAGCATATGTGGATGCTTCTCATCAATTCAATCACTTGGTTACTTTCATGATAACTTGTAGACAGTGAGTCTCTTGTAGGTAGTGAGCCTCTTGTGAGCAGTGTGCTCTCGAGCAGTGAGCCCTAATTGGCAAGTGTCATTTTGTACTACCTTATTCTTTTAACAGAGAATACAATCTTGGGTTAATCACCCTGTGGTTTTTTCCCTTAACAGGGTTTCCACGTCAAAAATATTGTGTCATGTGTATTGAGTTTGTTTCTGCTCTCATGTTCATTTATGCTTATATGTTTTGATACTGTACTAATTGATTAAAAAGAAAAGAAAGTCAAAGAATTAAGATAACTGATTCACACCCCCCCCCCTCTCAGTTATCAACAATTGGTATCAGAGCTAAGTTCCTCCAAATAGAGCCTAATAGCTGGAGGAAGATCTGGGAATTCAAATGGATGTGTATGGTATGAGGGAACAACTTCAGTCTGCCCTAGATGATCTTGAGCAATCTAACTCTGAAGTCAATGAATTGAAGGAAAGACTCAAACAGGGTGATGATTTCATAAATGAACTAAAAAGGAAACTGAGTATCTCTATGAAAAAAAGAAAGGATCTACTCCAACAATTGGCAAGTCAAGGTGAAGCCAATGATACAAATGAAGATCTAAAGGAGAAAATCAAGTTATGTGAAAAGTTATCAAAAGAGGTTATTATGGTAAGACATGAAATGGAATCAGGAGTTATGAAATTTACCCAACAAATTGAAGAGAAAAAAAAAACTGAAGATGATCTAAGACAATCTCTCAAGGAGAAATCAGAAGATTGCCACAAAATGGATAGAATAATCAGGCATCTTGAATCTGATCTTGAAGAAGACAGAGATAATGAAGAACAGCTTGAGAATAAGATTGACACCCTTAAAAAGGATCTTCAAACAGCAAATGAATACAAAAAGAAATTCAAGATAAGCTCTGCTCAACTTGAAGTTCTTCTTGAAAGCCAAAAGAGGGTAGATGACAAGCATGGCTTGGGATATGAGAAAGGTGAAAGCTCTGGATTCGGTCAGAAGAACTTTGGATTAGGAAATCCAAAGAACAGGCCTAGAAGACCTTCGGTAAGGCAACCAAATGCTCAAAGATATCCATCCTTCAATGGATACTGCCACAACTGCAATAACTTCGGTCATAAAGCAGATCGGTGCAGAAAGAGAATGAATTAGACTAATTCATCCTTCTCTGGACAGTGTTTCAACTGTAAAAGGTATGGTCACAAATCTCATGAATGTAGAAATATGCAAATGAACAATTCATTCAATGGTAGATGCTTTGCATGCAATAGAATGGGACATATGGCTAATCAATGTAGATCAAGAGGATATCAGTGAAAAATGCAAACAAATATTGTTTGCCACAATTGCAATAGATCCGGTCATATTGCCAAATTCTGTAGAAGCAAGAATCAGAATAAAAGGGGTCCGGTGCATCATAATCAGAATCAAGAAAAAGGAAAAGGAAAAGTGAATGCGGATGAAGTTCAAACGGAGATGAACAAGATTTGGGTGAAGAGGAGTACAGAAAATGTTGGGGATGAATCCGCACCAGAATCTGGTGCTGTTATTCCTTCCGGAAATTAAATGGTGAGCTCTGGCTCAGGGGGAGACACAAAGAAAAACATTTTCCCCCAGCTAGTTAATTAGTGCCTGAAATTGGCACAAGGAGGGTTCTCAAAGGAACATCTAAATAAGCTTTGGTAAAGAGATGGAAGATCCGCAAGAAGTTTTGAACAAGTTAATCTTCCAAGACTAATCCAGTTCAACAATCATCCAGTAAGAAGTAGGTTTTTCACAGTTAATGATTCAAACTGAGGAATCTTGATCTGCGGATAGATGAAATGTTTGGAGAAAGGAAGATAGATTGTAAATCATCACTAAGAACAACTCTAAATGCTTCTCAGTGAACCGGAAAAGATTTTTCCTCAGAACAAGGAGAACAAGGCAAACCAGAATGACTTAAGTTACGCATTTATTGCAATATGGAATTAGGGTTTGCAGAGAAATATAAGGATTATCTTATTGAACATTTCCTCATTTTACATTCGAGAAGAAGAGAAAAGGAGCTCTGCAACAAATTGCCTCAAGCCCATCAAAGATCAACTGCAGAAGTCAATTCATCTAGCAATCCGATTTAGCTCATACCGTGAAACCTAGAAGCGCAAAAGGTATTTTCCGTTCTTTGAACATCTCTCTGTAAATCTTCTTGAAAATGGCTACTCCGAATGTTGTGAAGATTACTGATAGGCCGCGCCCTAAATTTAAGAAGCATCCCTACAAATCTCTATAAGTCCCTCAGGTGCATTTTTCAGCATTCCGCATGGTATTTTGCATGTAGAAGATGTTAGGGTTTACATTCATGCGAATATTGAAGAATTTGGGGAATCCAAATTAAGGGATATCTATCACAATCAGTTAAAAGATGATGCTTTTGAACTCAAACCACAGTACAAGGCTATCCGGGACAAACACTTTGGACATTGCATCCATTTCCCATGTTTTGCAGAAGATGAATGGGTCCGGTATGTTTTGAGCAAAGTGCATGACAACTTCATGTGGCTGAATAAGCCGTTTAAGATCACAAAGGATGCCATTAGGGTAGTGACCGGATTGCACTTATCTGGTGAGTTACCTACTCTCAAATCAGTCAAAAACCAAACTGTGAGTGAGGCCACTGGATCCAAATTTGATAAAAGAGCAATGACAATTGAGGATATCACAGATCCGAATATCAAGTTTGCCGCCATGATAATAGGCTACAAGATATATCACTCCAGCAGAGAGAATTTTGTATCCGGAATAGCAATTTACACTGCCTATGAAATGTTAAGAAAGAATGTTGATTATGACCTTTGTGAGCTCCTTCTAAACCAACTTTTGGAGAATCTGCAGAAGATAAAGAAGGATAAGAAGAATTCCTTCAAATACGGTGGCTTGATACTCTGTCTATTTTTCTATTACATGAATGAGCTACCCGGATCTAATGGTTGGATGTGGCAAAATAACAGACCAGTAGCCATACAAATCAGGGATTATATACATGAGCTTGGTGATGCCAAGGCATAGAATACAGCACTCTGGGGTTATTTCAAGAATTTTCACAGTATGATGCAAGCTAGAGAAAGAATCCCTAAATCATTAGTTGAGAAGTACAAAGATACAGTGTGCTTCATGGTAGACACTGATCAATGCCTAATGGAGGCAGTAGAGCCAAGGACTGTCTGGATCATGCCAATAGGGTATGAAGTAGATGAGAAAATTGTAGAGCTACATGTTCAACACATGCTGAGGCAACCCAAGGATCCCAAGGTAGAAAGATTTGGAACTTACCAAGAGCTGAGTGTAAAAGTTCATGTTGAACTTAGACAGCCAGAGATTAAGAGAAAGGTAAGAAGGGAAGTAGAAGAACTTGCCAAAAGGCATGGAATCTCAAAGGAGACACTTGATGCCCACAGAGAGAAGATGGAAAGAGCAGAAAAAGAAAAGGAAGAAGCAGAAAAAGAAAGTGCTCCGGCAGAAGCCCCCTCCCGGACCAGATTCTCTAAGAGCTCTGCACCTGCAACTGCTAAAAGCTCAAAGGCATCAAAATTGGAAGCAAAATCATCCGATAAAAGAGAAAAGAGAACAAAGACAAAGGCTACAAGATCATACACAAGCCTCAAGGATGATGAAGAGACAGAGACAGATGAGGAAGAAAAGAAAATGAAGAAGAGTAAAATAACCGGTGAACCTTCTACCGGTCAAGGCAAAGAAGAGAAGCCAGAGGAATTTGTTGAAAAACCTACTCTCCGCATTGATGATGTAGTCAAGGCAGTTACTGTGGATGGAAATCTGCAACCAATAACAGAATTCTATGATGAATATAAAGATGCAGATAAAAAAATTCTGGAGGAAGCCACAGTTAAGTACTTGAACATATACAATAAAGCATTTATTGAAATCATCTCTCTAATCCCCAAAAGTTTAGAGAAAGAACTTGAAATGAGAAAGGAAAATGCCAAGGCAAAGGACTTAGAAATTAGAGAACAAATAGCTATTCAGCTCTATCCTTCAATTACTCTGAAACAAATGGACATGATCTTCAAAGATTGCAAGGATGAGTTCCGGAGTACGACTAGAATGAATCAACTCATGCTTGGAGAAACTGACAAAGTGGCAAAAGAAACAGAAGATATCCTCTGGAATGTTTTTAAAAGATTCAATATACCTGTTATAGAGGACCTAGGTAATGAACCCTCTGCTGTGGATGAAGAAGAAGAATCTACTGTGAAAAATGGAGAAGAGGCAAAGGAGACAAGTGAAGAGAAAACCAAGGACTTAGACTCCTCTGCTCCGGAAGAGGAAGTTCATGAACAAGCAAACATCTCTTTCGAATTCCCCTGCAGACTCCGGATCTAAAGGAGGAGAAAGAATAGAGGAGAAAACCAGTCAAGGAGAAGAAGTAAAAGAAAAAGAAAAAGACCAAACAGAAAAGACTCCAGGAGACAGTTCTGAGACTGCAGAAAGGAAGAAGAACCTGTCTCCAGCAAGAGACACTGCAGAAACTGTCAAAGATTTCTTGACCAAAGAGATGATGGAATTTGATGAACCGGAACTGCTTCAAGGACCGTTCAATTTTGATTCCCTATCCCCAGTTTGAACCATGAAGCTAGCATCCTTTGCCCAAGCAAAGGCAGAAGAGAAACTTCTAAAGTCTCACATGGAAGACTGTGAGCTGCTAGAGATAGCATCCGGTGTGTTGGAAAAGATCATGCCATCCTTTCAGAAGGATTCCTCAACCTCCTCATCCGGTAATCTCAAGTCTCTTGTTAGTTCTGTCAACAGTCATTTTGATTCCTTAGAGAAATCAGCTGAAGCAAAGGTCCGGAAGGAGTTTTTGGATAAGAGATTCTATGAAGTTCAAGGGCTGATAACAAATGATAGGAGAAATTTGGATACTGGAATAAAGAGCTTAGAAAATACTCTCAAAGATGGTAGAGAAGTATATAAATTTTGTTTATCCTGGTCTAAAGTGACAAAGGACATTGAGAAGAAACTGAAAGAACAAGAGGATAAACTGTCAAGCCTCTCTTAGAATTTTGATCCTCTCACCATCTACATAATAAACCAAGAATGTCAAACTATTGCAATCATCAATGAGATAAAGAAGCTTGAGAAGGAGAGGAAGAACATAATAAGTAGGATGGATGAACTTAGAGGAATGATTATCCCTAAGTTAGAGGTCATGCATGAGGCCTTAATCGATGCCCAGACCACAGCGCGGACCAGTGATCCGAAAGATCTAAAGAGGACAGAAGCTTTTGCATTCCTATTGAGTGGTCACATCTCAATTTTGGAGAGGATAAAGCAGAGTTGGGCAACAGAATTTGTCCAGTTAAAGACAAGTTTTGCAGATATACTTCAATATATGTAAATATAGCATGTATATATATACTTATGCGGCTAAGTATAGTTGGATTTTTGGGAATTTTGGTGTGCGGACCCTACCCTTTGCCATTGATGTCAAAGGGGGAGTGAGGAGTAGTGAAAAATGTGGAATCTAGCTAAGGGGGAGCTCCGGAAAAGTGTACAAAGCATCAGCCAAGGGGGAGTGTAGTGTGACACTTAGTCATTTTCCACGAAATGTTGCCATCAATGCCAAAGGGGGAGATTGTTGGCAAGAGACACTGTGTGGCTTCATTGGTGTTGTCATTGATGGCAACAAAGACCATTCCACACATCCGCAGGACATGGTGTGTCTTTACCGGAAGTTAGATTGAAGAATACTTTGGTCCGGTAAGCAAGAACAGAGCATGCAGCAAGGTTTGGCAGTCAAGTCCGGATCTCTTAGAGGAAGTATCTTTGTAAAGTGCAGACTTGGGGAAGTCAAGAGGAGTACCTTGACTGATAGATTCCAGGGATTGAGCCTCCGGTGATGAAAGAGTGAAGAGATATGAGCATCTAAGTATTGGGGTCCTGTTTGGCAGAGTAGACAGAGGAAGAACTGACCGACTGAGCATCAGACTTATTCCAGATGAGATATTGATTGATGACCTCTATAACTATCTTTGTGATGCGCATCACTTGGTAAGCAAAGATTCAGTCGACAGACTAGAGTATTGGGAAAATATTGACTATTCCAGATGCCGACTAGAAAGATGATGAAACCCTTGGTGCGGATATATATACCAGATGGATTTCAATGAGAAGGTGTGTTGTTGTGTGCTATGTTGTGAGAAGAATAGCAGAGAGTAGTATAATAGCAGAGTAGACAGAGGAAGAACTGACCAGCCGAGCATCAGACTTATTCTGGATGAGATATTGATTGTGATCAAGGTTCTTAAGGTATCATTCATGATTGGCCGACATGATTGATGACCTCTATAACTATCTTTGTGATGCGCATCACTTGGTAAGCAAGGATTCAGCCGATAGACTAGAGTATTGGGAAAATATTGACTATTCCGGATGCCAACTAGAAAGATGATGAAACCCTTGGTGCGGATATATATACCAGATGGATTTCGATGAGAAGGTGTGTTGTTGTGTGGTATGTTGTGCGAAGAATAGCAGAGAGTAGTATAATAGCAAAAAGAAAGGTCTAGTATGTGACAAAACAGCAGTCTAAGACAGAGGAAGAATGAAGTGCAGCAGATCAGTTTATTGAGCCTAATTGGAACTGAATCTCAGCATATGTGGATGCTTCTCATCAGTTCAATCACTTGGTTACTTTCATGATAACTTGTAGACAGTGAGTCTCTTGTAGGCAGTGAGCCTCTTGTGAGCAATGTGCTCGGGCAGTGAGCCCTAATTGGCAAGTGCCATTTTGTACTACCTTATTCTTTTAACAGAGAATACAATCTTGGGTTAATCACCCTGTGGTTTTTTCCCTTAATAGGGTCTCCACGTCAAAAATATTGTCATGTGTATTGAGTTTGTTTCTACTCTCATGTTCATTTATGCTTATATGTTTTGATACTATACTAATTGATTAAAAAGAAAAGAAAGTCAAAGAATTAAGATAACTGATTCACCTCCCCCCTCTCAGTTATCAACAGTTTGGAATATAAAAGAGGCAAAAATCAAAATTTTGTAGTTTTTAAAATGCCCAGAATACAAAAAAACGCCCCTCTGAGTAAAGACAACGCTTGGAGGAGTTAATGGAAGTTTACATGCCTCATTTAAGGCTGCCTAAACATAGAATAAGAAAAGATATGCTTGGGGAGAGTTGGAAACCCACTTTCGAGCAATTATTGATGGTTTTCAATGCATATTTTTGAGGTTTTTATAGAAAAACGTGAGAGGAATTGTGGGACAGATTTTGGGAAGAGTTTTCAAAGAGAAATGAGCCCATGAGAGGGCACAAAGTGAGGTAGCTTGCTGTTGAAAATAGAGGAGTGTTTGCTGATCAGATTTTCTTGTGAGAGGCCATTGAAGGCCAGATATGTATTTTGTTTGTTGCAACATTGTTTTTATTGAGCTAAATAAAATTAATGAGATTGTTGGTTCCTCAAAAAACATGGAGTTATGAATTTATATTGAGCAAAGAGTCTCTGTTGTGATTATTTTGTTTGCATGATGTGTTTTGAGCAGATTGTGTGAGTTAGTGAGTGATGGCATGCGGATGGGAGTACCATCTTGCATCACTTGTGGTGTATATTGGCTCTTGATTGTTGGTCTTGTTTTGTGTATTCGTTTGGAATTTTTTTTTTTTTTGAATTTGAATTTGAATCCATTGTATTTTGCCACCTGCACTGTAGATGTCACTAGGTTGTCAAAGTCATAGTTTGAAAACTCGGACTCGGCAACCCAAAATAGGACTCGGACTCGAGACTCGGCAAAAAACTCGGCTAGGACTTGGCAAAGAAGAAAACTGTAGTTTTACAAAAAAACAAAAAGAAATTAATGCATTTAGAGAACATAAGAGCCTTAATTCAAACATTACACATGTCATATGATCTTTAAACACTCAATATTTGAAATTTCATCATTCATGAACCATAATCATACAATTCATACTCATAGTTTCAAACTTTCAAATGTATAACAGCATCATAAGTTTATAAATGTTTACATATAATGATGTCAAAATGAGAAAAACAACCAAATAAAATCTAATTTTTTACTTTGTTGGGCGTCTAACAGGCGACCCGAAAGTCCTAGGTCGGGACTCGCAAATCCGACCCTGGGACTCGCCATGACTCGACTCGCGAGTCCATGGCGAATCGACTCGGCTCGCCATAGGGCTCGCGAGTCCGGCGAGTCCCAGGCAAGTTTTAAAACTATGGTCAGGGTACATTCCCCCTATGCTCGAGGGCCGCCTGAGAAGTTACTCCTTACGGACCTTAGCATTAATTGCTAGGCCGAAAGGAATTAATGGACAATCCGGAAGGTTTTAATGGAGACGAAGGAAATATTGATGAAATAGTAAAACCTACAGGGAAGCTTTGCGGGGAGACGATGCTGAAACATCGCCCAAAAATGCAAGCTTCAAGATCCAACATCCACTTGGAGCCTACAGTGGAATCTCCAGCAGTGGAGAGGAGAGGAGCGGGGGAGGAGAAAGGGGAAAAGGTGCGAATCTCAACTTACCTAAGAAACTTTTGTTATGCCCTAATCTTGACATGTACCTAAGAAAGTAGATTAAAAAATACGGCAATTTTCTTTGCTTGTTTGATTATTGAGAAGCTTCTTTCTTGGAAATTCTTCAATAATTGGCTTATTTCGGTTTGGGGGAAAAAATTGGGAATACTATTTTCTTTCTGTCGAATGATTCAAAATGGTTTATTTGTTATTTTTTTGCGGACTCATAGTATGTAGAAGAGGGTTATAGATAGAAATTACTGGAACATTGGGCAAACTCTCTTTAAGGCTTTCCCCTGGGTGCCGAAGATATCATATAAAGAGATAATGTTTTGTTCAGTCCTAAAATGGATTCTCGTTAAAAATGTCCCAGAACAAATGTGGAGTTTTTTGCCTCAGATGATAGACCCAATTGGAAAAGTTATTAAAATTGATGAAACCAAGGTAACTCTACCCCATATGGACGCCAGGGTCTTGGTTGCCTTAAAAATTGGTGTGCAAATCCCTGAGATTGTTGAAATTAATTGGAATAATAAACGAATTGGTTGTGAATTAGTAGGGTTAGGGGGACTTAACTCATGTTTTTTGTGCAAAATGGAAGGTCACCAGAAGAAGGATTGTCTAGTGATAAATAAAATAAGAAATAGAGAGGGATGAGTTTCGAAACCAATGAACCAAATGGAAACCAGGGGGAGTGTCATATGCCCTATAATTATGCTATACATAACAATTCGAGTATATTACAATGTATTTCTACAAATTGTATATACTCATAAATATTCATATAGTAATTTTACATATATGCATGACAGTTATAAATTATATACATATATATAGGTGTGAGTAGGATATAAATTAAACTATTTATTTTAATAAGTTGTATAAAAAATAATTATAAGAATATATGTCTATTATTATAATAGCATTTAGTATGTATATATATATAATATAATTTAATATATTAAAAGTAATAAGCTTAAATGGTGATCAGGTATCCTAAATGGACCCTGATCCCATATAAAACAGTAATTATAACAAATGATTGGAGGCAGCCTTTTGAGACGATGTGTCTCTTAGTTTTGAAGACTATTCAGGGGTTTAAAAAGAGGTCCTTACCCCTCAAAAAGGCAGCGATGAGAAAGAAGTAAGGCAGATAAATATTTAAGGAACACAGGGAGCAGCGTATAAAGGAAATAAGGCAACGCATCTGCAGTCATTGATAAGTTACGGTAGTTAATAGGAAGTTGGGCAGCAGCGGTCAAGGAGAAGGGATCGGTTCTACAGCAAATTCCAACATCTATCAAGAGCATTCAAAACAAGACTGCAGGTAAGTCTTTTTACTTACTTATTCCATCCATATTTATAAGATTACAAATAAATAAAGAAACTAGTATGCATATCTTATAAATAAGAATTCATTACTGTTAATATACAATTCGTAAGATATAATGGTAAAGTAAGAATCTAGTATATAGGTTGTAAAATTGAATAAAGTGGATGTTTACATATATATTGGCATTATGACATGTTGATTTTTATATGAGGTTTTAACAAGGAATACTAATTAAATATAAGAATGACATGAGTACAAGAAGTTTATAATATGAAATAGATTTGAAAAGGCAAGATTACCCAAGGGGTAGATAATAGTCCTTAAACATTAATCATCTTCACCATAGAGATGGGGTGGAAAACAAGGATTGTAGTTGACCAATTCCTGGGATAAATCATAGGCCTTGATTGACGAATCCAGAAAGATAATAAGCCCTCAATCTAGTATTGAAGGGATAGGCCTTGGTAGGAGAACCAAGGAATAATAGGCCTTGGTTGACGAACCAAGGAATAATAGGCCTTCGATTGGAGAATCGAAGGATTAGGCCTTTGATGTAATAGTCAAAGGAATAATGATGGACCCATGAGGATTGGGGTGACATTACATCCTTAAGTATCTTCTCCCATGAGGTTGAAAGAATGATTAATAGGCTTAAGGTTATCTCATCCAAGGTAATTCATGAAGTATAAACAAGAAAAGCATATAGTTGTGAAAGAAATAATATATAGTTAAGTATTAAAAGGAAAAGATAGAATACTAATGTGCTCTTTACAAGCTGAAATTGTTTGCAAGACTGCAGAAATTTTGGCTTGTTAGAAGGGGACATTACAATTGGTATCAGAGCTAACATCCTACCATCCTGTGAAGGTATTACATGCAAACATATAGAAGGACAAAAAATAACCAAGCAAATATGAACAACGAATTGAAGACTTGATTTGAAGCAACCACTAAAAGCATGAATGACCAAAATCAAGCTACTCAAGCATTATTACAAACAGTGCAAACCTTGAGAAACAAAATAGAAAATCTAAAGGCACAATCCACAAATGGGAAAGAAGTAGTGTCTAATCAAGCAGAAAACAGCAATTCCTCATCAAGCACAAGGATTCCACTACCGGCCTTCCTACCGAGCGAAGACATTTCTAGAGGGGAGAATGATACTACGCAAGATATGAGCACTGAAGATATGATTAGAGCCTATGCCAACCTAGAACCCGAGTTGAGAAGATTGGTATCTTTCAACAATTTTAGCAACTCAAAGAGAAATGAGATAGCAAGGAAAGAAAAAAGACCAATCAACAAAGATGTAAAACAAAAGACAAACAAGGTTAACCTTCCAAATTTTGAAGGAACCAACAAAATCTCCCCACTTCATGGTTACAAAAATTAAATGATTATTTCCTACTTAGCCCAATGACGGAGAAAGATGCCCTCCAATTTGCCGTCTTACACCTAGAAGGGTTGGCCTATGAATGGTGGCATCACGGGAAGCATACACTAGGCCATTAATCCATCACATCTTATCAAGAATTCTCTAAAAGATTCCTCAAGAAATTTGACCGTAGACATCCACAACAAGATTTCCAAGACTTGACCCTTGTAAGACAAAGAGGAACAATAGATGAGTGTGAATGAATTCGAGAAAATCGCTCTCCGAGTTCCCAGATTAGAGAATGAAAGACTCACCTTTCTATTTGTTCAAGGACTAGATGAAAAGCTAAGAGGGTTAGTGGGAGCACTTAGACCCACTACACTTGATGATGCCATAGAAATGGCCACCTGCTTAGAGCAAAGCAAACCATTTCAACCATTCACCAAACCCCACGATAAGAAAGGAAAATTTGAGAAACCATTCCACCCTAAGAAAGAAAAGAAGGATGGATCTTCATGCTTTGGGTGCAGGGAAACATGGAAACCAGGTCACACATGTACCAACCTACGAGACTTTAAGGAAAAAGGCTTGTGTTTCAAATGTAAGAAGAAATGGGAAAGAGGCAACAAATGTGGACAAGTCCATAACATTGAAGTCTTGACCGATGAAGAAGACGATAAACCAACCAAAAGAAGGAAATATGAACACAAGAAGAAGGTTACACTAGCTGCAATTTCCAAGGTATCTAAACACCATCCTTTTAGGCTTAGGTGCAACCTTAAAGGCAATAAAATAACAGCTCTAGTGGACAGTGGAGCCACACATAACTTTATAGATGAATCTTTAACCAAAAGATTGAAACTAGATACTCAAGATTTTAAGGGATTCATGGTATCCCTAGCCGATGATTCCACAAGAGAATGCACAAAAATGTTACCCAAATTAGAGATGTCTGCAGGAAAACATCCTATCCAAGATGATTTCTATGTAGTAAATATGGGAAACACGGACATAATATTAGGCACTCCATGGTTACACTCTCTAGGAAAAGTTACACTAGATTTCCCCAAACTCGAACTCTCCTTCGAGTAGCAAGGAAAAAGGGTCACTCTACATGGGCTCTCTGATGGGTCACCCCGAATAGTCTCCTCCAAAAGAATAGCAAGAATTTTTAGACACAACCAAGTTGAGTGGGCAGCCCAATGTATGATCCTAGACAAATCAACTCCGTTAGGGCAAGCAATTCACAGATATTCAACCAATTTTGAGAAAACATAAGAAGGTATTTGAAGACATACCACTGAGTTTACCTCCTAAGAGAGGATTTGAACATATAATTGAGATGGATAAGGGTGCCAAACCTGTCATCACTACCCCATACAGACACCCTCAAAAATTCAAGGAAGAGATAGAAAGAACAATAAATGAACTATTAGAAATGGAGCATATTCAACCAAGCTCAAGCCCATTCGCGTCCTCCGTGGTGTTGGTCAAAAAGAAAGATGGGACTTTGAGAATGTGTCTAGACTATAGAGCCCTAAACAAACAAACTATCAAAAACCGATACCCCATTCCCAGGGTAGATGAATTAATAGATGAACTACATGGGGCAAATTACTTTTCCAAAATTGACTTAAGATCAGGTTACCATCAAATACGAATGAGGGAAGAAAATATCCCAAAAGCAGCATTTAGATGCCACTACGGACATTTTGAATTCCTAGTACTTCCTTTTGGATTAACGAATGCCCCGGCTACTTTCCAATCATGCATGAATCATATATTCCGAAAACAACTAAGGAGGTTCTTGCTGATATTTTTCGATGATATCCTAATATATAGCAGAACATGGGAGGATCACCTCAAGCATATTGATGAAGTCTTATCTAGCCTAGAGCAAGAATCTCTATATGCAAAAGCCTCCAAATGTGAATTTGGAATGGAGGAAATACTATACCTGGGACACAAGGTAAGTGCCCAAGGGGTGCAAGTTGACGAAGAGAAAATCAAAGCCATCAAGGAATGGCCAAAACCAAGAACGCTGACACACCTTAGGGGATTTGTGGGGTTGTGCAGCTACTACCGAAGATTTGTTAAAAACTTCTCCAAGATTGCCGCCCCACTTACAAATCTAACCAAGAAAGGAGCATTTGTATGGAGTGATGAAGCACAAGAAGCCTTTGAGAGACTAAAGGAAGCCATGAGTACTTGTCCCGTACTTGCCATTCCGGATTTTTCACTCCCTTTTGAGCTTGAATGCAATGCTTTTGGTGAAGGCATTGGGCTTGTCTTGATGCAAAATAAACATCCTATTGCTTTCGAGAGTCAAAAATTAACTCCACCGGAAAGATTGTATTCTACATATGATAAAGAAATGTTGGCCATCATGCACGCCTTGGCCAAGTTTAGACAATATTTGATTTGTGGAAAATTTGTGGTCAAAACCAATCATAGTAGCCTCCAATTCTTCCTAAAACAAAGAGATTTGAATGATCGGCAACAAAAGTGGGTTAGTAAATTACAAGCCTACAATTTTGATATTGCATACGTAAAAGCCTAAAAGGGAGAAATAATGTAGTAGCAGATGCACTATCAAGAAAACCATCATTATGTGCCATGACAAGCATCTCATCGGATTGGAAGAATACTTTAATAGCTTAATATGTCAAAGATCCTCTTACCATGGGAATACTCAATGGGAGTATATCAAATGATGAATTTAAGGTAAAGGATGAAATCATTCTATACAAAAACCGAGTCTATGTGGGCGCAGGTTCCAAGCTGAAAGAGAAAATCATTAAAGAATTTCATGACAACCCTCTAGCCGGGCAACAAGGTTATTTCAAAACATATAAGCAGATTAGAGAAAGATTTTCTTGGAAAGGACTAAAAGGTGATGTACTCAAACATGTTTAGGAATGTGACACATGTCAAAGGAACAAAATAGAACAAAATCACCCAGCAGGACTACTCCAACCCCTGCCTATTCCGGAACAAAAATGGAGTAGCATCTCCATGGATTTTATAACCGGCCTCCCAAAAGCACAAGGGAAGGATTGCATATATGTGGTTGTGGACAGACTCACTAAGTATGCACACTTCATGGCTATCACTTCCGAGAATAAGGCACCACAAGTAGCAGAAATTTTCTTCAAAGAGATATTCCGATTACATGGACTACCAAAATGCATAGTTAGTGATCGAGATAGCCGATTTATGAGCTTGTTTTGGCAAGAATTATTCCGGTTATTAGGAACTGAGTTGACACCCAGTACTAGCTACCATCCTCAAACAGATGGGCAAACGGAAATAGTGAACAAGTGGATTGAAGGTTATCTTCGAAATTATGTCACAGGGCAGAAAAAAGCATGGATTAAATGGTTACACACGGGTGAGTATTGTTATAACACAACGCACCACATATCCATTGGGATGAGCCCTTTTAAAGCCCTATATGGTTATGAAGCTCCAACATTTGGGAATCTTAGCCTCCAAGAAAGTCGAGTTCCGAAAGCCAAGGACTTTATTCAACAACATGAAAATATCATACGGGTTCTCAAGGACAACTTACACCATGCACAGAACTAGCAAAAGATCTACGCCAATCGAAAGCGGGTAGAAAGAACATTTGAAGTGGGAGATATGTTATTCTTAAAATTGCAACCTTACAAGCAATCCTCCCTAAAATCCAGTGGTACAGAAAAGCTTAAACCCCGGTTTTATGGACCCTACAAGGTAATAAGAAGAATTGGAGAAGTTGCATATGAACTTGAACTCCCCAGGAATAGCAAAATCCACAATGTATTCCATGTGTCTAGGTTAAAGAAGGTACTTGGCCAGAAAGTTACTCCATGTGAAGACCTCCCTCCTCTCGATGATGAAGGACAACTAGTCCTAGAACCAGAAGAAATATTAAGAGAGAAAGAAAGCTAAGAAATAGAACTGTCACAGAATATCTCATCAAATGGCAAGGATTAACCAAAGATATGCCACTTGGGAGAAAGAAGATATTCTTAATCATCCAAATTTTTCATTGCTTGAGGACAAGCAAATCTTGAGTGGGGGGATTGTCATATCCCCTATAATTATGCTATACATAACAATTTGAGTATATTACAATGTATTTCTACAAATTGTTTATACTCATAAATATTCATATTGTAATTTTACATATATGCATGACAGTTATAAATTATATACATATATATAGGTGTGAGTAGGATATATATTATACTATTTATTATAATAAGTTGTATAAAAAATAATTATAAGAATATATGTCTATTATTATAATAGCATTTAGTATGTATATATATATATATAATATAATTTAATATATTAAAAGTAATAAGCTTAAATGGTGATCGGGTATCCTAAATGGACCCCGATCCCATATAAAACAGTAATTATAACAAATGAATGGAGGCAGCCTTTTGAGACGATGTGTCTCTTAGTTTTGAAGACTATTCAGGGGTTTAAAAAGAGGTTCTTACCCCTCAAAAAGGTAGCGATGAGAAAGAAGTAAGGCAGATAAATATTTAAGGAACACAGGGAGCAGCATATAAAGGAAATAAGGCAACACATCTGCAGTCATTGATAAGTTACAACAGTTAATAGGAAGTTGGGCAGCAGCGGTCAAGGAGAAGGGATTGGTTCTACAGCCATCCATATTTATAAGATTATAAATAAATAAAGAAATTAGTATGCATATCTTATAAATAAGAATTCATTACTGTTAATATACAATTGGTAAGATATAATGGTAAAGTAAGAATCTAGTATATAGGTTGTAAAATTGAATAAAATGGATGTTTACATATATATTGGCATTATGACATGTTGATTTTTATATGAGGTTTTAACAAGGAATACTAATTAAATATAAGAATGACATGAGTACAAGAAGTTTATAAGTTCACAACTATGAATATGAAATAGATTTGAAAAGGCATGATTACCCAAGGGGTAGATAATAGTCCTTAAACATTAATCATCTTCACCATAGAGATGGGGTGGAAAACAAGGATTGTAGTTGACCAATTCATGGGATAAATCATAGGCCTTGATTGACGAATCCAGAAAGATAATAAGCCCTCAATCTAGTATTGAAGGGATAGGCCTTGGTAGGAGAACCAAGGAAATAATAGGCCTTGGTTGGAGAACCAAGGACTAATAGGCCTTGGTTGACGAACCAAGGAATAATAGGCCTTCGATTGGAGAATCGAAGGATTAGGCCTTTGATGTAATAGTCAAAGGAATAATGATGGACCCATGAGGATTGGGGTGACATTACATCCTTAAGTATCTTCTCCAATGAGGTTGAAAGAATGATTAATAGGCTTAAGGTTATCTCACCCAAGGTAATTCATTAAACAAGAAAAGCATATAGTTGTGAAAGAAATAATATATAGTTAAGTATTAAAAGGAAAAGACAGAATACTAATGTGCTCTTTACAAGTTGAAATTGTTTGCAAGATTGCAGAAATTTTGGCTTGTTAGAAGGGGACATTATAGGGAGGGAAGTGTTAAAACTAATGAAAACTCTTCTATTAATGGTAACTCTATATCCATGCCTGAAACAACTAAACATGTTGAAATTAACCCAGTCAATAATGTGGAAGACATGTTTGTTGAAAGTAGTGAACGGGAGTTGCAAAATGATGTTCAAAAAAGTGAAAAACCCCCTGTAACTATAAAAGACATAGATGATCTAATAGTTTCCAATGACAATTTGAGGAGTGATGAAACTGTTAGTGAAGTAGCTATTATTAGGGTAGAAGGAATACAAGTTGAGAACACTAACCCTAACATGGGGACTTTAGAGGGGAAGGATGTTACAATGTTTGAAAACCCTTGTTTTGAAAGTTTAATGCAAAAAGAGTCTCCTCGAGAGAGCCTTAATGAGAATGTTGATATTAGAAACCTTCTTATCAGCAGTGAAACTATTAAAAATGGGAACCAACCAAAGGATGCTTGTGATGAATTCATGAAAAGTCGACAAAAAAACACCCAGGAACTAGCATTAGACAAAATAAGAGAGAGAATGGCTCAAGAACAAAGGAAAAAACTGGAAATGATGAAAGAGAAGTTCCAAAAAAAGAAGGCAGCAGATCCCAAAGGGGTAGCAGTAGATAGCTCCGGTATAAGAGGTGAGAATGTAATAGAGGAAAGTGAATCTAGTCAGACAATCAATGGTGATGAAATACTTGTTGGCAAGAGCAGAGATGCAAAAAAAAAGAAAGAAGATGAGCTTAAGAAAAGAAAATAGGTTAGTACAACTAATAGTTCTATTAAACCAGGAAAGAAAAGGAAAAGAAGACCAAATCCCCAAATGTTTTGATAGGTTGTATAATGCGAATAAATTTAATTCCACTTGAATGATAAGATAATGAAAGAACTCTATTATTATAGTTAGAATGTTAGAGGACTAGAGTCCCCTGACAAGAAGTACATTGTCAGAGATTTTTGTAACAAGAATAGGAATATGGATATCATGTTTATATAGGAAGTCAAAGCTGTGGGATTTCAAATGGAAAACAATTTCAGATTTATTTGGAACGATGCTATTGCATTTACTTCTAAGCGTGAAAAAGGAAAAGGTGGAAATGTCATGCTCATCATTAGAAAATGGATGCACTCCATTATACAAAAAGGGCATTCCCCATGTAATAGATGTTTGTGGGTTATTTATAGAGATAGAAAACACAATAATTGGTTTTTGCTCTATTTATGCTCCAAATGAGTATGGAAATAGAGCTGAAGTGAAACTGGATTGCTAATGAACTCCCTAGGGTACCTTGGGTACTAGTAGGAGAGTTCAATATGATCGAACAAAAGGAAGACAAATCAAGAGGTAACCCCCATGAATGGAAAGGGAATGAAAAGTTTTTTGGGATAGAATGAAAAAGATGTTGAAATTATATGACCCCCTAGAAGGGAAAAAAGGAAGCAGTAAGGGCATATGGTTTTCCTAGTGCAATAGTCAGAAAAGTAATAGGAGGATCTACTGCAGATTGGACAGATTTTATGCAGACAAGGAGGTGTTGCAGCTTCAATGCTCTGACAATAACAATATGGCGCAAGTCATTCCAAATACATTATCTAATCACCATCCAATTAATGCGGTCATTGCTTTGAAAATCCAATGCAAATCACATAAATCAAGGAAAGATTGTAGTTTTAAGCTTAACTATGATTTGTTGTTAGATAAAGAATGCTTGGAGGGCATTAGAAGTCTAAGGGAGATTAGTAAAGCTTTGGCAAGTAATACTACTGCCACACAATACTGGAACAAATTGACAAACTCTTGTAAGGTAGTATTTCAAACTGTGGGAAAAAATACTCTTTAGATAGAAAGAAGGAATGCTACCTTCAGGGAGAATTTTTAAGGGCTGAAGAGATCATTCAAAGGGATCCCAGCAGGACAGACATAGTGGAAAAAGTTGGGGAAATAAGACATAGACTCGAACAGTTTCAAGTCAAGAAGGCTCAAGGAGCTAGGGTCAGAGCTAAGTTGAACTGGTTGGAAGGTGGAGACAAAGGCACAAAATACTTCTTTGATGTGTTAAAGTTTAAGAATCTTAAATAAAAAATAGGTCCCATATTGGAGGGGGTATGGTATCATATTGATGATGAGATAAAGGAAGTTTATAGGAGGTTCTATGAGAACCTATTTAAATCAGAAGATAATAAGGAAGGTTGTAAGGAAGCACAAGAACTTTGTATGAGAATGTGTAAAAAGAAAATAGATGCAAAAATGAGAAAAAAGTTAGAAGCTATGACAACAAAAAAAGAAATTGAAGAAACTATTAAATCCAAGGAGAATGGGAAATCACTAGGTGTGGATGGGCTGCCAGAGGAGTTTTACAAAGCAAATCTATGTTGGGGGGTGGACGATTTGTATGAAGTTTATCAAGATGTTGTGAAGAATGGGACTTTGGGAAAGGAAATAAATAGGGGGATTATTAAACTATTGCCTAAAGATGGGGATAAAGCGAACATTAGAAATTGGAGACCAATCACTTTATTGAATGTCTCATATAAAATCATAGCTAAAGTATTAGCTTTGAGACTGAAAGACATACTACCCAATATCATTAATCATACCCAAACTGGGTTTATTAAGGGTAGATATATTTTGGAGAACCTAATTACAAGCTAGGAAGCCTTACACTGGGCTAAGGAAACTGATCAAATGGCAAGCATTTTACTCTTATATTTTGAAAAGGCCTATGATAGGATTGAGTGGTCTTTTGTTTTAATGATGCTAAAAACTATTGGCTTTCCAAAATACTATTGTGAGTTGATTAAAATGTTGTTTAGAGATGCATCTGCTGAAGTTGAAGTTAATTGTTCATTGTCTAAACCA
The DNA here is from genome assembly GCA_027924645.1 of Cunninghamia lanceolata. Taxonomy (NCBI): domain Eukaryota; kingdom Viridiplantae; phylum Streptophyta; class Pinopsida; order Cupressales; family Cupressaceae; genus Cunninghamia; species Cunninghamia lanceolata. The sequence goes on along the minus strand of BSBN01001197.1, from coordinate 1,083,441 downwards.
TTTCTTATAGGGAGATCTATTAGGCAAGGATGCCCACTGGTGCCAGCTCTATTTGTTATTGCCTCAGAAGCCCTTTATTACTTGTTGAGAACAGATGTTATGGATGGTGAGGTAAAAGGCATTGTATTGCCAAATAAGGATTGCTTTTGAATGTACAATTTGCTGATGATACAGCTTTATTCCGAAGGATTGAGAAAGATAATGATAAAAATCTGGAAGATAGACTTGGTGTCTTCTGTCTTGCTGCCTCTAAATCGGTCTTGCTTAGTTGGCATGATGATGCACTTGACTGATTAGATAGGACCAAGTGGAATTGGGGGGACCCTCATAAGCAAGTCCGGTTTCTGGGCATTCCTTTTGTTGTCAATTTGTCCTTGAAAAACATGTGGGATTGGCTCTACTCTAAAATTGAGAGGAAATTGAATAGTTGGAATAGACGCTTTTTATCCTTGGATGGTAGAGTTCAGGTGTGTCAGAAAATTCTCTCAACTTATTCCATCTATTATGCTTCAATGTGGCTTTTTCATAAGTACCAGTCTGATGTAATTCAGAAGGTGATTAGGCAGTTTCTATGGTCTAATGGTAAAGGGAACATGAAGAGACACTCTATCAAATGGGAGTGGCGTTGTCTGGGGAAGGATCAAGGAGGTTTGGGACTTAAGGACCTGATAGTCCAGGGTGTAGCACTGGCTACAAAATGGATTATCAAGTCCTTGGATGTAATGTCCCCTTTTAAGGTATTCTTGATTTCTTAACCTGCACACAAGAATAACTACTAGAAAGGGACATTAGTACTATTCAAGGTCAATTTAGTAATGAAATCAATGCATCATAACAATGAACAATAACAATGAATAAGAATGTAATGTTACTTGTGCGTCCATATACTCAATTCCTGCAATCAGACATTAACATATACAAATACATATATCCATTTATAATCATTAGGGTTAGCAATATTATAATTATAATCAATAATAATGAATAAGTACATATATTCAAATGTATTTCCTCATACTTTAACCATGTTTAGGCATCATGATATACTTCGAGAATGGTAATTGTCGTGCCTAGTCGTTAATCTCATAGAAGCATAAATCTTTTTTAAAACGCGATTTTTAATAAAAATCGGAAATCGGCGGATTTGCCGAGTTTAACACCGGTTTAAATCGCAGGCAAAAAATCGCCATTCCCGCAGTCAACGTTTTTCAACGATTTTATCGGCGATTAAAACCCGATTAAAACGCGTTTAGAACGCGATTTAAACGCGATTAAAACGGAAATAAAGCTGAAAAAATCGTGAGTAAACGCGCGATTTGATATTTGCTCGATCTTTGAGCTTTTTGGCGCCCGAAATTTGCCCACGCGTTTTCTCCCTCCATTATGTATTGATTTTTAATCTACAAAAGGGCTTCTGTCTGCAATCCGACTGTAATTTCAATCCGACTGCAATCCGACTGTGGGTGCTTTCTTACCAGGGTGAAGTCATTGGCGTCGTCGGCTGCCAGATATCAAAGAGAGCTGCTCATCGTTGGCATCGTCGGCATTTATCGACCTAGGTATTCCACTGCATCGTCATATGATACAGATTTAAATTTTATTATACAGAAATAATATATTCATTATATCTATTATATATCTGCTTTATTATATGATATTTTAATAATATCTATTATCTGTATCTGTATCTGTATCTGCTAAAGTAATATTATTTGTATCTGCATGCATTCACGGTGGGGCTTAACTGGAGAAAATGTCTTTTGTCTTCGAAATATAATTTGTGCATTTTCTTTCTGTGGGTACAAAATATAGAGAAAGGTCTATCCCCACTGGACAATGATCTTTCTTCAATTACAGACTTCTTAAATCTACCTATCCCAGACTCCGTTCTTATTGCATTTAATCTGCCTTCAACCAAAACACCTTTGACTCTCTGTTCATGTCCTTTTAGGATCTGCTATATCTTCCCAAACTTTCAGCATTTCAGACTCCCATATTAGAGATGACTTGGATTTCTTTTCTGGGCATCCATTTTTCCTAGTGTAAAAGGCTCTTGCACATCTCTTTCCTGCCCCAAAAGTTAGTCTCTGTGTTTAGTTGTCAATAGTCATTTTTAGGACAGACAACTAGTTCCAAAACAATCAAATCCCATGAACTTAAATACCCATAAATTGATAGAGCATAACAAAGAATCATGGTGAACTCTGCCAGGATTTTCATTGGCAGTCATGGGCCTCATGCCAAAGCCACGCTCTAACACCTACCTCTCTAGCCCAATTTGTGACAATAGTCTGCGCATTTTCTTTTTGTGTGTACAAAATATAAAGAATGGTTTATCCCCACTGCACAATGATCTTTCTTCAATGACAGACTTCTTAAATCTACCTATCCCAGACTCTGTTCTCATTGTATTTAATCTCCATTCAACTGAATCGCCTTTGACTCTCTGTTCATGTCCTTTTAGGATCTGCTATCCAGACTTTCAGCATTTCAGACTCCCTTATAGGAGATGACTTGGATTTCTTTTCTGGGCATCCAATTCTACTAGTATAAAAGGCTCTTGCACATGTCTTTCCTGCCCCATAAGTTAGTCCCTATGGCTAGCCAGTTTTCTGACCATTTTAATCTTGAGTTTAATTCTATGATCTTCCAAGTATCCATTCTATGGGAGTGGGGAGACGTGAGAACATGAAAAGATAACACCCAGAATCACAACCAGAATCTTATGAGATATTTGAATAGGAAAACAGCATTGGAGACGAGGACACGGGGTAGGGGCAGGAAAGCATCCCTGTATAACATAGAAACTTCGTTTTGTTTCTCCCTCATACATGACCTTCCTCTCTAATCCAAGTGGAATATGGGCTTGTCTTGTGATATACAATTAGCCTATTCCTGATAGGATAACAAAAAAATTGGAGCCAAGCTTTTGCAAACGTAAGAAACTTGTTAGATTTTCAAGTGTGTTGCTTGGCTACTCTTCTCCTACAGCCAGGTGCAAGAAATCCATTCTTATTTTTAGCATTTTTGTCCTCCAGCTGGGTGCTGAAAGCAGCTTTAACTTTTTAAGTTTTTTTTTTTTTTTGTATTTTTTTTCTCTCTACGTTTAGCTAAGCACTAGACTCTTCTAGCTTTTCCAGCTTTTTGTATATTTAGAGGGATTCTAAATTCATGAACATAAACTGTTTTTGTTACTAGAATAAAGCGCTTGTCTTCTGTTTATTTTAGCTTTTGCTTTAGTTTTTTTGTAAAAGCCTATTCTACTAAATTTGGCACTCCAACTGAGTTGGATGTGTGTAGGGCTCAGAAGATTCTCTTAGTCTATAAAGACATCTTTGGTACATAACTTAGCAGCAGAAAAAATATAGAATACAAAAGAACAACATTTTAGTGTAATTCAGTTTCAATTTAATGAACAGCTTTTTTAAGCGTTTGTTGGTCATATTTTCAGCAGTGTGTGTTTGAAGGTTAAGGTACGCAGGTCTATTGTTTTGAATCAAGTTTCAGTTTGCAGTTAGGAATTATTTTTCTAAGTGCAAAATCTGCTTGCCATTGTTTTGAAAGTTTTTCTGTTTCCTATCAGTTATTCTTTCTATTTTTTCTGTTGGAGAACTTTTTCAGCTCACCAATTGTCTTTTCCCAAATGATATAAGAAGATACCATATTGCATGTTTTAGTGACCTCTGCTTTTTGCACTTTTAGCTCTACTTTTTAGTGACCTGTGTTTTTTGCAAATATGGTATCATGAAAGACTAAATTCAAATGCTTTTACAGCTTTGATCATAATGCCACGTCCAAGAGACTTTGCGTGGACTCATTGCACATCAGTCTCGGGTACAAGCAGGGTCAAATGCAATTGGTGTCAAGCTGAAGTACCTAGTGGCATTTATCGCTTCAAATGGCATTTGGCAAAGGAGGTAGGACATGAGACCATCATTTGCAAAGGTTGCCCTGCAGATGTCACATATCAGGCAAAACTAGCTCTTGGGGCAATTTCTGATAATAAGGCAAAAAGGGCAAGAACTGGGACAGAAATGATATTAAATTCTACATATGCTAAGAGCAATCCTTCAAATGAGACAAGCAGTGAACAAATGTCTTTCAAGGAGTCTGTGTCAACGCCTTCTTCTACAACACATGGCCCAAACACAGGTGGAGGAAACATTAATTCTTTCTTTGCACCTCGTACTACACCAGGATCACAGACCACTTTGGAGAGTACAGGATGAGAAAGAACGTCCATGCACATGCAAAGAAGGCAATTGCAAATTTCTGGTACTACTCTAGCTTGCCGTTCCATGTTGCCAGATCTCCATATTGGCAAGGTATGGTGGATGCGATTGCAGGTGCAGGTCCTGGGTTCAAAGCCCCATCTTATGAGACATTGAGAGTTGGTATGCTCAATGATGCAGTAGAGGATGTTAATGATGTTGTTTCTGAACATCGACTAGCGTGGACAAAGACTGGTTGCACCATAATGTCAGATGGATGGACAGATAGAAGGAACCGAACCCTCATCAACTTCCTTGTCTCTTGTGATATTGGCACCATTTTTTTGAAATCTGTGGATGCATCAGATAGGATCAAATCTGCAGCTGAAATGTTTGAGTTGTTTGATGATGTGGTCAAGGATGTAGGGCCAGAATATGTGGTACAATTTATTACAGACAATGCTGCTGCTTGTGTCGCTGCTGGGAAACTCCTGACAGACAAGTATCCCTCTATGTTTTTTACTCCATGCGCGACACACTGCCTTGATCTAACCCTAGAGGATTTTGGAAAACTTGAATGGGTGATGGAGGTATTGCAACAGGCTCGCACAGTTACCAAGTTCATCTACAATCACACGAGGCTGTTGTGTATAATGCGCTCCTTCACAAAGGGCAAGGAGCTAATTCGGCCAGGGGTGACACGATTTGCTACACACTTCCTTGCATTGCAGACTCTTTGGCAACAACAATTAAATTTGAAGCGAATGTTCCTTTCTCCTGAGTGGATAGAGTCTGGCTTCACAAGGCTAGCAGATGGCAAAAAGGTGGTACAGTACATTTATTCTGCAAGTTTTTGGGATGCAATTGAACAAGTTGTACAATTTTCTGCGCCTCTAGTCAAAGTTTTGAGGCTAGTGGATGGGGATAAATCCCCCATGGGCTATTTGTATGAGGCCATGGATAGGGCTAAGGAGGTGATGAGGGGTAGGATGGCAAATGACAGGGACAGGTACATGCCATTATGGGACATAATTGATAGGAGATGGGATGAACAGATGCACTCCCCTCTCCATGCTGCTGGGCATTATCTCAATCCATCCTTGTTCTATAGCTCCTCATTCAAAGATGATGATTCTGAAGTCACACGTGGCCTATTCATATGCATGGAGAAAATGTTCCCTACCCCAGAAAAGTTGCATGCAGTAATGGCAGAGTTGCCAATGTACAAGCAGGCGAGGGGTGTTTTCTCAAGTATGGCTGTGGTGCAAGGCAGGAAGACCTACCAACCAGGTACACTCTATTAGCTTTGGACAATTTCTCTTTATTGTGGACATGTAGATTAAAGATGTTAAGATTTTAATATATCTTACATGAAATCATCATGGTAATAATTTGTGTTTTTCAGCACAATGGTGGGATTTTTTTGGTCAAGATACCAAAAATCTTAGATGGATGGCAAGGCGCATATTGAGCCAACCATGTAGTTCATCCGCTTGTGAGCGTACTTGGAGTGTTTTTGAACACATACACTCCAAGAAACGCAACCGTCTAACACAAGAACGGATGAATAATTTGGTGTTCGTTCACCACAACCTCTGCTTGAAGCTAAAGAAAGCTCAAGGTTAGACTTCTAATATACTTGCAATCATAGTTATAATTGTATTCATTATGTTTTTCACTTTCTATTGCCACGACTAATTTATATATATGGACAAAATCAGGTACTGCTGAGGATGATGTGCCAATTGACCTTGATGAAATTGATCCAGAGTCTAAGTGGATTGCAGCTGATGATGATGATGATGATGATTTTCTTGACCCTGACGATCTTGATATCCTAATGGAGAGCAACATGAGTAGTGAATTGCTTGAACGAGTTAGGACAGGCTCTGACCCAGGAGCTTCATCATCAAGACCTACAACTCTCTAGTGTAGCTCTCTTTGTAGTAGAAAGACTCATTGGCTACGTCTAGTTTTTTGGAATTTTGTACTCAGTTTCTATATTGACATTGTATAAACTGGATTGTAATTGAAATTTTGTCAACTTTCAACATCTAGTTATTAGTTATGCACTATGAAGTATGCTTTGTGCAATGCAATGTAATCAGTGATTCAACGATATGAATATAAACAACTACAATCTATATTTTACAAGTCATGGGCAAAACTCTCGATTTTATTTGCTCTCTATATCTCTATGTTATGGAAATGCCTTTAAATTTAAAATACAAGAAGTTTTTGTCCCTTCTTCTACATTTTTAATGGTTTTTTTGAAATCCGATTTTTTTCCGATTTATTCCCGTTTAAATCACGATTTTTTGAAAAAAATCTTATACTTTTGGTTTGCCGATTTTTACCCCTGCGATTTTTTCCCGATCTTTTCCTGATTTTTTCACGATTTTTTCAAAAAGTTTTATACTTTTGGTTTGCCGATTTTTTCCCCAAAACGATTTTTGCTTCCTTGGTTAATCTAACCTAATCGTTAACCCTAGCGGAGACGGGGTATATACTCGTTAAGGCGCTAGATAACAATGCTCCACTGCCATAGGCCCAAGGGTTTCATGCTACACCTGGCAATACTTCACCACTTGAGAGTCACCTACCGTGTAAGACTTATTAATAATAATAATAATAATAAACCGCCCTTCCCTAACGACTCAAATGTCCTCATAGGGCGATAGACAAGATTAATGACACGGCAATGTCGCACTCATCCCTCGTATATCATTAGTATACCTATGCAAGGTTAGAGAGATCGTACCGATATGAGATTCGTCTTCTCAAATGATTGGAGGTATTTTAGTGATCCTATGGATCACGAAGATAATACTTTCTTATGAATATTGTTCTGTTAATGGGAACTAGATAATACTTTCTTATGAATATTGTTCCTTCAATGGGAACTAGATAATACTTTCTTATTAATATTGTTCCTTCAATGGGAACTAGATAATATGTAATGTCCCTTTTTGGCGCATAGGTTTTTGTGCGCATTTTTGGCTTGTTCTTAGTCTCTTAGTAGCTATCCAGCTTCGTTGGGAGAACTCCAATGTTCTTGGAGTGGCCACAGATCAATTTTATAGAGCAATTGGTTATGGCATTGAGCTCAGATGGTGTTCAGGACCGCAGTGATGCTTTCTGATGTTTGATCGGGTTCCTAGTTTGCTCTCCAAGATTCTTGGAGAAGCCGTCTATTTTTGGAAAGTCACTCGAAAGGCATCATTCATCTTCCCAAACATCATGGAGTATGTTGGTATGCTTAATTTTGCAGTTTGGTGATATTTGGGATTTTCCGTAAAATCAGTTGATTTAATGAGCTAAACAATTAATTATTGCACTTAAGTTAAAAAGGTTGGGAAATATTCTTTTAACACTTAAGTGTTATAGCTCGTTGGAAACGGGATGAAAAGCTTTAAATCATGGATGCTTCATATTGGGACCTTGCGAATCAAATATTTTCTTTATTTTGATAAAAGGGGTCTTTGGAGCTAAAAGGAGCTTTTAATTAAAAAGGTGACTTTAAGTTGTGCACACATAATGAGTTATTTTTATATTTTGTTGAGAAATATGAAAGGATAAAGGAAATAATATTTTATTTCCCTCAAAAAAGTTATAAAAGGTGATGGGCTCATTGTTTGGACATGCTTTGGATTTGTATTGTTATTCTGCTAGATTGAACTTGAGTGTTCTTCCATATTCTCTTGAGGACGAAAACCCTCTTGTAGAATGCTCTTGAGGTTTGGTGTGATTTCATACAAGAATCACCATTGTGCTGAAAGTGGATTGGGAGCAAGCTCATACAGAGTTTGCCACGTAGCAGATTAGAGTTGAAAGTTTTGTTGTGTTTTGCATTGTGATCCAATTTTATATTGTTGAAATCAATTATTAATAATATTGTGGGAAAGTTGATTCATATCTCTGATTTGATATGAGTTTTCTGTTGGGTCGTACCTCTGCTAGACGTACTTGCAAGCTGGGTCAATTTGAAAATTAAAAAAAAGATAGAGTTGTGATTTGATTCTAGTCTTTTGCAATGTTATTGTATTGTCTTGGCGGCTCCCTTCATGGTATCTATTGAAGTTTTTGGGGAAAGACTTCTGAGTTGTAATCATATCCTTACATTTTGAGCCGTACCCTGTGAAATGATAGATTTTGAAATCAAATAATTATGGTTGTGTGTTGATTTGGGTTTGTTTGCAGTGTCTTTGTAATGTCAAGGCGCCTATATTAGAGGCTGAAAACTGTAGTTTGGTTTAGTATTTACCATGTTTTGTTGCTGAGCCATACAACAATGTTCGTACCTTTGAGGGAGTGCATTTCTGATTGTGATCATATCTTTCCTTGTTTGAAGCAAATTAAACTTGGAAATTAATTGTTTGAATGGGAGATAACTTCAGGCCAGCTGCTAATAAATTCTTAGCAGACTTTGTTGTTGTTTGAAGTGATTGTTCTTCTACAGTGTCGTACAGTTCTGTCAGGAGAAGTATTAACCCTGTATGCAGACCACTCCTTATTCTGGGCAGTTTCTTCCTTATTTGGTGGTGTATTATGACTGGTAATTGTTGTGTGGCAGATTTATGAAGGTATGAAACTGTGGAGTTCATCATTGGGAAGCTATTCAACTTCAGGGCAAACGTACATCTAAGAATTCTGATTTTGAGCTTCAGTATTGATCAGCAGTGATTTCATGCATTGCTCAGATGTGGACAGCATGACAAGTTGATATTAGAGATACTAATTGGTTGTGCAGGGTATGTATGAGTAGCAATGATTTATTTTATGTTGATATAATGATCTAATGAGACATTTCTGAGTAGTTTCCAGCCTGATGCATTAATTGTATTATTTCTTTATGTTGCAATCACATAATAACCCCTAGATGGTTTACCGCCAGTGTGGGCAAATTGGAATGTTATCTTTCTTTCTTTCTACCCACTGCATAAGTGGAGAATACCCACTGAATAAGTGGATGGCTTTGTAATTTCATTATTGTATTTCTTACCCATTGAAAAGTGGTGAATTCCCACGATAAGTGGATGCCCGCCACAGCGCATGAATTGTAGTTTCCTGTTGCATAGTTGTTCATTGTAAGCCAATCACTGTATGCTCTCACCTTGCCCATCCTGGGATCTGGGTGATCAGAAAGTGTGAGGCATTTAGTTGGTTGATGCAATTTTATGCTAACACTGCTATATCATTGTATGTCATTTTTAAAAAAAATTGGGGTAGCATTTTACATAATACTCTACCCTTATTGGATGGATATATATATATGCCAATATGTTGCCTCTAGTATATTAGATTTGCCACTATATATATATATATTCCTATATATATATCTTCATTAGATTGCTGATAATAATATTGATTGATAATGTTGAAGTGAATACCTTATAGAATTGGGCTGTATGATAATATGCTGCTGCTGAAATAGATATTACAAGTGCTGATGTAATAGATTTATATGTTCCATATGAAGTACTTTGACTCCTTGAAGATGGCTGATCAGATTGCTTGATGATGTGTACTGCTCATTTCCTTTTTCCTTCTGCAGATGTGTATATATTTCCTTGCTTCTTCCCTGACTAATAGATATAACTTCATTTGTAATTCTGTTGTTTTTTCATACTGCCCATCGATCACTACTTATATCCTTTAAGGGTTACTATCATTGGTCACCATCTTCAAAGAGACGCCTCTTTATGAGGATCGCTGCTTCCTTAAGATTTTCTAATCGTTGTTTATATTAATACTTCCCTCTAAGTAATAGTTGATGCCTTAACACTTCATCGCTCCCTTTTAAGTGGGTTTCGCTGCTTGTTTACTAATCCTTCGTTGCTTGTATTATGGTTCGTATAGCTTTCCTTAGCAATTGTTAATCGCCCCCTTGATATGTTCGCTGCATTTCCTATTAATAAGTCTTGCTTCGAATAATCGTTGTTCACTGCATTTTGATTAGTATATTCGTTGTTTTCCTTATAATCTTCCGTGGCATATACTAATCATTGTCTACATCAATAAACTTGTCTTATAATTGCTGCCAGCTTGCAACCTTAAAATAAAACATCCGTTGCTAGCAATGCATATCCCTTTATAATACTACTTATATATATATATATATATATATATATATATATATATATATATATATATATATATATATTGTATTATTATAATTAGAATTGATAATATTATATTTGTTTTTATATTTATTATTTATAAATACAATAAATGTATTATATTTTAATTATATAAAAATATTTATAAAATAATTTTATTTTAATATATTATATTATATTATTATAATTAGAATTGATAATATTATATTTGTATTTATATTTATTATTTATAAATACAATAAATGTATTATATTTTAATTATATAAAAATATTTATAAAATAATTTTATTTTATATATATAAAGTAGTATTATAAAGGGATATGCATTGCTAGCAGTGAATGTCTTATTTTAAGGCTGCAAGCTGGCAGCAATTATAAGACAAGTTTATTGATGAAGACAATGATTAGTATATGCCATGGAAGATTATAAGGAAAACAATGAATATACTAATCAAAATGCAATGAACAACGATTATTCGAAGGAAGACTTATTAATAGCAAATGCAGCGAACATATCAAGGGGGCGATTAGCAATTGCTAGGGAAAGCTATACGAACCATAATACAAGCAGCGAAGGATTAATAAACAGGCAACAAAACCCACTTAAAAGGGAGCGACGAAGTGTTAAGGCATCAACTATTACTTACAAGGAAGTATTATATAAACAATGATTAGAAAATCTTGAGGAAGCAACGATCCTCATAAAGAGGCGTCTCTTTGAAGATGGTGACCAATGATAGTAACCCTTCAAGAATATAAGTAGTGATCGATGGGCAGTATGAAAAAACAATAGAATTGCAAATGAAGTTATATCTATTAGTCAAGGAAGAAGCAAGGAAATATATATACAAATTTGCAAAAGGAAAAAGGAAATGAGCAGTACACATCATCAAGCAATCTGATCAGCCATCTTCAAGGAGTCAAAGTACTTCATATAGCACATATAAATCTATTACATCAGCACTTGTAATATCTATTTCAGCAGCAGTATATTATCATACAGCCCAATTCTATAAGGTATTCACTTCAGCATTATCAATCAATATTATTATCAGCAATCTAATCAAGATATATATATCCAATAAGGGTGGAGTATTATCTAGTTCCCATTGAAGGAACAATATTCATAAGAAAGTATTATCTAGTTCCCATTGACGAAACAATATTCATAAGAAAGTATTATCTTCGTGATCCATAGGATCACTAAAATACCTCAAATCATTCGAGAAGACGAATCTCATATCGGTATGATCTCTCTAACCTTACATAGTTATACTCATGATATACGAGGGATGAGTGCGACATTGCCACATCATTAATCTTGTCTATTGCCCTATGAGGACGTTTGAGTCGTTAGGGAAGGACGGTTTATTATTATTATTATTATTAAGTCTTACACGGTAGGTGACTCTCAAGTGGTGAAGTATTGTCGAGTGTAGCATGAAACCCTTGAGCCAAGTGGTGAAGTATTGCCAGGTGTAGCATGAAACCCTTGGGCCTATGGCAGTGGAGCATTGTTATCCAGCGCCTTAACGAGTATATACCCTGACTCCGCTAGGGTTAACGATTAGGTTAGATTAACGACCAGGCACGACGATCACCATTCCCGAAGTATATCATGAAGCCTAAACATGGTTAAAGTATAAGTATGAGGAAATATATTTGAATATATGTACTTATTCATTATTATTGATTATGATTATAATATTGCTAACCCTAATGATTATAAATGGATATATGTATTTGTATATGTTGTTAATGTCTTTGATTGCAGGAATTGAGTATATGGGCGCACAAGTAACATTACATTCTTATTCATTGTTATTGTTCATTGTTATGATGCATTGATTTCATTACTAAATTGATCTTTAATAGTACTAATGTCCCTTTCTAATAGTTATTCTTGTGTGCAGGTTAAGAAATCAAGAGTACCCTAAAAGGGGACGTTACATTGGAAGGCAATGAGCCCTGGAAAATCTTGGTGAAGAATAATATTGAGAATGTTGTGCCATTTAAAGCAAGAATGTGGAAAGGATTGCATTTGCAGGATTTCTTATTCGGGGCATTTAAAGCTAAACCTATGGGATCTGTTGTCTTTAATAGTATTTGGAATGCTTGGGAACAGGCCAAAATAATCATTTCTAATGGAGAAGCATTTGATTTGAGAAACAATGTGATTTTGGGACATAGGTAAATCCTTAGCATAGCTGCAAGGATGTTCTATAAAAAAAATGGAATGAAAAAGGGTTGTCTGCATTTAAAGATCTGTTAGATGGGAACAATGTAAAAACTTGGATGCAAATTAAAGAGGAATTTGGGTTGACTAGATCACATAAGAGAACTTTTTCCACTCTGTGTAAGACCTTCTTATGTAAGATTTCTCAAGATATAACTGTTCTTGGGGAAGACTGCATTGAGAAGGTAAAATGGAAAGATGGCACTAAATTTTTGGGAGCAAACTCAAAGAAAATATATAAGATGTTGACCAACTCTCAGGCAGTTTTTGAGCATATAAACACTGTTTGGAATTTTAAAATAGAACAAAAACTATTGTCCAAAACCTTCAGTCTTATATGGTCTAAGAACATTGAACCCAAAAAAAGTTGTTTGAGATGGCTTCTTATAGTGGAAAAACTGGCATTAGGGTTTGACAATAGTGTTTGTTCTATGTGTAAAGTGACTGAAACCTGTCGACATGTGTTCTTTGACTGTGAGTATGCTAAATACATTTGGTTTATATTTATGGGAAATATATCTAATTGGAGTCCTAGGAGCTGTATTAACTGGAAGGAAATCTTATGTGGCTTTGTTAATGGGCTGAATAGGAAAGCTAATCCTAGTTTTGGTTAGTTTTATCAACTAAGATCTTATGGTTTCTGTAGAAGATGAGGAATGAAGAGAGGTTCCAAGGCAAGAAGAGATTACTCACTAAGTTAACTAATAAACTCACCAGTTCTAAAATGATTGAATAGGTCATGATGACATTGGAGCTACCAGTTGATAAATTCATGGAGATCATGGATGGAGGCACAATGATATACAGGAAGGACATCAAAAAAGCAGACTTTTGGCCACAGGATCTAAGGAAGGTAAATGAGAAATTCCACAATGAATATCTTGACTTTCATAATATGTACTGTAAGCATTATCAAATTGAGAAGCTAAGGAATGAAACACAGAAATACCTGGAGATTACCTTTCAAAATTATAGTGTTAACAACAGCCAATTTAGAATCTCTCCTCCAATTGGTAGTTTCAAAGGTATAAATTCATACAAAATCAGTGACAATAGAACATATGTTATGACTCATGGGAAGAAACTACAAGATGATCAACTGAAAAACAGCAAAGGTACAATAAAGACAAATGAAGAGTATGCTGGAACAGATCTGGATGATAGCTATAGGGAAGAGGAAATGTATAATGAAGAACAACAAGGAGATGAAGACCAACAAGACAGGTTATCAGGGATGCAGGTAGATATGATGGATACAAATAGGGATACTATAGCGAAGGGTACAGATACTAATGCAGCTGGGACAGACAGAATTGACATGGAACAGTAGAGAGGAAAAAAACAGCGAATTCAGAAGGATAATGTTGATGTAATGTAATTAAAGACAAACTATATAATTTTGAGTATATGCTGATACTCCAATATGAACACATTGTGTTCAGTTCTGTTTTGCTTAGAGGTCCTATTATTATTAAAGTAAATATTATGTAATAGGTCCTATTTTTTGGATTGGTGGATATAGTGCTAAACTGAAGCTGAGGTGGCGTTCTTGACCACTATTTTGTAACTATTATTTTGATGAATATCAGATCTTCAATCCAAAACAAAGTCACTTTATTTTTATTATTCAAGGGAAAAGTGAAATTAAAAGAAAATATTTGGTTGCCCTAAAAGTGCCTATAAAAGAAGGAAATTAGAACAAAACGAGGCTAATGTTGAATTTGAGAAAACCCTTGTTTCAAAAATTGAACTTTGTTCATCTTCTTCTACCTAGGACGAAAAGATTTTGGCAAACCTCCTAACCATTAGAGTGATTTCATCCAAGAATCACCGGTGAACTGAATGTTAGCTATCTCTTTGGGTATTTGGTGTTTTGGTTTGACTTTTGAAATTGGGGAATTTATTAGAGCTTAATGTTTAATAGTTTATATTTTTCTAGTATCAATTGGTATTTTGATGTCTATTAAAGATTATCATTTTCAGAAATACAAAATATATTTGTGTGTGTTTCCAGTATTTGGTGTATGGTGATTTCCATTTTTGAATGTGATTATTGGTGTGAGTTGCTGATTTGATCTCTGTACATTGCTTGCAAATCTTAACATTTTCCTTGTGAGGAAGGGTTATTCTTTCCAATTGGCTGTACCAATTGTTGCAGCCGACCATACAAGTTTGCGGAACAAGTTTGTGGCCATACAAGTATGAATGTTAATATTAATATCCAGCTGCTTAGGAAAAGCTGAGTGCTGCCTTTGGAGGGTTGAAGAAGCCATATGAACCTCACCAAGAATGTTGCAGCAGTTTGAAGGGTATTTATTATCAATCTTTACTGGCTGCACCCCTCAAAAGGGTAATTTGCTGTCCTTGCTCGGCATTTCTAGCATTGTTATTAGCTGATATTTCCTCTTACAGCCCAGCCACAGCCTTGGGAAGTGAGAACAAGAGTTTTTGGGACGGCTGTTCTGTTTAGGGCAGATTCTATGCATTAATTTTCAGTATTGAGAGCAGCCACTTGAGATATTTCAGTAGTGGTATGTACAAAGGCATGTACAGAAGTCATACAAGCTGCAACATCTACGTTTTAGTGGGTCTGCATCAGCAATATCAGTTGATTGTGCTTTCTCAGTTGGTCACACAATTTGGGTATTGATATATTCCCATATTGTTGAGTATTCCTTACTGTTGCTTAGTGGGCTGATTTTAATGAAGTCCAGAAAAGTTTGTTGCTATATGTGAAGTTTTAATATCCATGAATATTTACATTGTAACTCTGGATGGTAGTACTGCCAAAGAGTTGCATTTCATAATGATCATATTGTAAAACTAGATGGTATATCGCTAGTTTGATTGCATTTCATATTTGTAAGGGTCCTGGATGGTTTACCGCTAGACCATATGCATTGCATTTCATGGCTATTTTGGCATTGATCAAATCTGCTTGCAATCAGCCATTTTGGCTTGATCAGACTTGTTGGAATCTACCAGTGGCTTTCTGCATTCAAGCATACTTGTCTGCTGAATAGGTGTAGATTTGGGTCGACTTCTGCCGCTTGTATGCTTCTAGTCGGCTTGTCGCCTTTTACATTTCAGCAAGGCATTCATTAGTTATAGTGGGTTATTCGAACACTATATGCTCTCACCCTGCCCACCTTGGGATCTGGGTGACCAGAAAATGCAAGGACTTTCATTTGTATCTTTCTATACTATAAAAATCTCAAAAAAAATTAGTGTGGATCATTAAACATGTCCATAGGTTCTAGAGTTTTGTTTTATTTTTCAATTATAGGGAGTTTCCCCTTCCAATTTGAAGAGAGGTTTATTCTTGCATGCTATTCCATTTTGTGTTACACTGAAAGGTGCAAATTAAAATGCTACCAACCTCATCATCCAAAGCCATCATAGAATGGATTACCCATGGAGGTGACACTCCTTTGGGGCACCATATGCAAATGATGCCCACAACTTGTGCTTAATAGTTTTCTGCAATGTAGGGTGTACCACATGGGGATGCATGTCACCTATATCTTCCTCTTGGGGTTTTCCCTGCCTTCTTCTCATGTGCACGCCAACAGATTCTTTTGTGCATCATCATTACTAGGTGGCAATGACACCTATTGTGCATGTCGCATTGTTGTTATAGTGATGCCTTGTTTCAAAACAAAACTATTGATAGTATATTTTGCAAATTTTAACCATGATGGAAATTTTGGGCGTCATAGTGAAAGTAGAGATAAGAAACTTTCCTTGTGGACATTCTCAATTCAAACAAATTCCATTGTTTTCACTTTTAGCTGAAGCACTTTCACATGCTCGAAGTCTTCATCCAGAACAACAGTCTCCGTGCCATATCTGCCAAGAATTATACTTTTCAGGCGTTTAATAGTTCTTTTGATATTTTCTTTCCTAATTTTTGTGCATCGCTATCTACAATGCTACGTATACCTACCATCAACCAAAAATATCGAAGACAAGAAGACTTTTAATGGATCTAACCGCCCCTTCCCTTGCAATAATTAAAAATTACCGCCTTTCTTTTGTAATGTTACACAAGCATGGGCACGGGCAGGAGCAAGAGCAAGATAATACATTTTTAACGTCCTTTCCCTTTTTATGTGGAGTGTCAAAATGCTTCGCCTAGGTACCACGTCAAGTGGGCAGAAAAATAAGTTTACCTAAAGCCACTTTATGACTTAAAAAATGTAGCAATATATATTTTTTCATTAATCCAAGGCATCTTCCGCACAAGCCCTCTCACCAGTTGATTGTCAATTTGCTAGTAAACATCCATAATGAATGTCCTACCTCGTTCAACTTACCAAAACCTTTTATTGCTCTGTCTACCCTTAAACTTCTATGGAAATACTTTGCAATGTAATAAATATACAATGAACAATCCATTCAGTGAATTTATCCTACAACACCTAAAATATTGATTAAATGGATCAATATGCCTTTGTAATCGAAATGTTGTGCGGTAGAATTACAGTGATTATAAAACTTTTATTCACAATATTTTCTAACACCTTTCATGCTACTGAGACACATAGAAATGTACTCTCAATATCAAAAACGCAAAACCTGTCACATATTTGTAAAAATTATTAAAGCAAGAGTTGTGAATAGCATCATACCTGATATTTCACATGTCAATTATGCTCATTAAATAGACCCTTTGTGAAATGCAAGAAACTTCTCACCCTACAAGACCATATGATGCAAAAAAGTGAAGGAAGGATCCCTAAAACTAATCAATTCAATAGCTACAATCAAACAAAATTAAACAAGAGAACATATATGCAAACAATCTTATTAAAATTCCATCAAAATTTAGAGACAGTTTTACAATAACTTGGCCAAGCTTATTGGCTCCCACTACAAAACCCAAGACAAAATTGGTCTGGTCATTGACCAGCAACTCAACATCATTCATCCAATCTAAGACCTAACTGCACTCTACCAACCGCTTCTGCTACACACCATTCCCAAAAATCCCTCTGTTGGGGAAAAGGAGCCCAAAACAAATAGAAGAGAGGAGTCCTCTGTATATCCCCATAGACTACACCAAGACTTTGATATGCCAAGTCAAAGCGGTCTTCCAAGATTCCTTCAGCTCCTCTCCTTCCTTCGTTGATGTGTATGACAATAAAGAATATGGAGAGAGACTGCCACTGCCTCCAAGCCACCAACTCCAAATAGGGAAGTGTTGAAACCAAAAGAAACGCTAAAATTTAAGACTCCACTAGCTGCTAGTATTACCTCAAGCCATCAGAAGAGAGTGGGAATAAATCTGACGGAGTCTGCAGAAGTTAAACCAAAATTAGAGCAAACATAAATGAGAAGTAAATAATACCAGAATGGGGGGTTACGTGGATGCCTTTGCATCAAACAGCCAAGGTAGATTGAAATGGTTCATGAGTGAAACTCATAAACATTTATAAGTCATGTGCTTGTTCTGAATCTACTTCTCTATCTTATCTGCCTGAATATGCTTTACTAGTTTTCTCTGGAATTTAATGTCCCTTCCTTCTTTCATTTTTCCTTTCTCCCTCTTTTCATATCATCCAACTCCCACCAAAATGCACTAGGAAACTTTGGAAAATCATAAGCTTCAATGTCATACTCATCAATAAAATAATCAAATTTATACATGACCTCTTTCCTTGAAACTGCTGCAACAATTTGGCCATCATATTCCTCTTTTGCAACATTGTGTTTCTCTTTCGCTATGTCTTCTAAAAGACAAGGTTCGGCTGCAGACTCTTTCTCCTCTATAGTCACATCAATGTTAGTAAAATAGTCAAGGGATTCATATTTCCCATCCTACAACAAGATATTAGTTTTAAGATCTTTATCGTCAACAATCTCTTTATCAATCAAGAGATCATCAAAGAACTCAACCTTCACCTGCTCATCTTCTTCCTCACTTGTACCTTCATTTTCCAATGTGTTAATTTTTGCAATATCCTTCTCTATGCTAATCTTATCATCCTCAAATAAATTAGGTTCAACCAAATTCTTACAAAAATTAGATTTTACCTCTTTTTCTCTCTCCACTAAAACTTTCATTCTACCCCTCTTAAATGCAATCAACATTGTTGCAACTTGCATTAGCAAATCATAATCTTCATCCTCACCCTCTTTCACTAACTCTTTAACTCCATTAGTCAAACAATTACCAATGTTATTACGTACCTTACCTTCTTCCTTACTCAAGGGCTTCAACTTGTGTTGAACTCCATCCTTTGTCAACGTGGATGTATTGGCAAGCCCATCGTGTATTGCTTTCCTGTCAAACTACCATAGTCTTCCCAATAACATATGGAAAACATCCATAGGCATAATATCACACAAAATCTCATCATAATAATTTCCTCATTTAAATTTTACCAAGCTTTGTTTGCTGACCAAAACTTTCTTGTCATCTTGTAGCCAAGCTATCCTATACGGATGCGGGTGTTTTCTCCTCTCTAGTTGCAATTTACTCACCATCTCTTCAGAAACGAGATTGTCAGTACTACCACCATCAACAATCACATTACATACTTTACCTTCACACTTACATCTTGTTTGGAACAATGTTTTCCTTTGATCTCGTTTTTTTCCTTCATTTATCAAGGCTCTTCTTGTAACAAGTACTTCTCCGCTTTCTGCTTCTTCGGAGTGTGATGACTCTGCATCTTCCTCATTCACATTTGCTACCCTTGCATTATTTTCAATCCTTCTACTAGTTCTTTCCTAATTATGAGGGCAATCATAAGCTCGATGTCCCTCTTCTCCACACCTGTAACATGTTCCTTGAAAACCTCCTCTTCCAAATCCTCTACCCGATCTTCCTCTACCTCTCCAATTTTGATCTCTAGGGCCATATGAGTCTTCATACCTCTGAGTTTTGTTGCTGCCTTGGTTTATATTTTTCTGATTTTTCTGATTATTGTCTCGTTCTCCATAAGACCTTTCTCTAGTTCTTCCATCATGATCTCTTCCTCTTTGCTTACTTTCATATCTTTTGTTCATTCTTTCCTTAATTTTTAAGGCAAATTGATATGCATCCTCCATTGTGTAAACTCTCACCAAAGCCATCTCTTCTTGTATGCTCAGCCTCAGACCATTCATGTACCTTGCAACCTTCTCCTTAGTAGCTTCAACATGTCCTGCTCTAATCAGGATCCTATGAAATTCCTTTGTATACTCCTTCACTGTTTTGGTTCCTTGTTTTAAACCTTGCATTTTCTTGAGCAGATCTAATTCATAATCCACTGGAATGAGTTGTCTCATCATCTTCTCCACCATTTTGTCCCACTTGGTAATTTTCTTCTTGCCTCTCCTTCCTCTTTCCAATTGAACCTCTCTCCACCAAATCGAAACATGTCCCTTTAATCTAGTTTTTGCAAAATTTACCCTATCAGGGTCTTCAACCTCTTCAAATTCAAAATACTCTTCCATGTCATTGATCCGGTCCACTAACCCTTCAGGATTCAAATTCCCACAAAATGTAGGGACATCAATTTTTGGTCTCTTTCCAAATTTTGTCAATGCCTTCACCAAAGGATCATTCATAGCTGCTGCCACTACTTCATCATCTTCGCTACTTGTATCATTTGCATTTGTAGCTTCATCCTCTTCACTCACAGGTTCTCTCCTTTGTGCAAAACCTCTTCTCATTTCTTCTTGCATTGCTTCAACCTGCCTTCTCAAGGTTCTGAAATCATCAACACGATCAGCACCTGGAGGATTTCTACCTCCATCTCTGACTCTAGCTCTACCTCAACCACATGCAGCTCCTCTTGCATACATTTTTCTCAATACCCACAAGCTTAATCCTGGTGCAAACTGCCTTTCTTCGGCGGATCTGATTGCACACTCAGAATCTTCTAGCTTTGATATCTACCTCTACCCCTACCTCACAGGGCCACTCTCAAAGGCACTTTCTCACAACCCACAACTCACACGTCCTGCTACAAGCTGCCTCACATTCAGCAATCTGCCTGCAGACTCAGGAACAACCCGCTTTGATACCACTGATGCAAAAAAGTGAAGAAAGGATCCCTGAAACTAATCAATTCAACAGCTGCAATCAAACGAAATTAAACAAGAGAACATATGCAAACCATCTTATTAAAATTCCATCAAAATTTAGAGACAGTTTTACAGTAACTTGGCCAAGCTTATTGGCTCCCACTACAAAACCCAAGACAAAATTGGTCTGGTCATTGACCAGCAACTCAACATCATTCGTCCAATCTGAGACCTAACTGCACTCTACCAACCGCTTCTGCTACACACCATTCCCAAACAGCCCTCCGTTGGGGAAAAGGAGTCCAAAACAAATAGAAGAGAGGAGTCCTCTCTATATCCCCATAGAATACACCAAGACTTTGATATGCCAAGTCAAAGCGGTCTTCCAATATTCCTTTAGCTCCTCTCCGTCCTTCGTTGATGTGTATGACAGTAAAGAATATGGAAAGAGACTGCCGCTGCCTCCAAGCCACCAGCTCCAAATAGGGAAGCGCTGAAACCAAAAGAAACCCTAAAATTTAAGACTCCACTAGCTGCCAGTATTACCTCAGGCCATCAAAAGAGAGTGGGAATAAATCTGACAGAGTCTACGGAAGTTAACCAAAATTAGAGCAAACATAAATGAGAAGTAAATAACACCAGAATGGGGCGTTACGTGGATGCCCCTGCATCACCATATCATAGAAACTAATGCCGAAACCCATGCCAAGATCTCTAGAAATTTTATCTTCGTGAAACTGTCATGTGTCATGCACACAAATCTTGTTCTGCATATTTTATAGCAGCAAATCTGCTTCGTAAAAGTACCAAGATGCATATGCCATATCATGCTGAAAGGTTTTCGATTTGACACTTGGCAGAGTCGCCATTCCAGTTTTTGGCCAAGCCGAAACATCTGGTGCCATCATTTCTGATTTTTGGTTCAAGGAATATATCATGAATGGCAGTTTCCAGTATTCAATTCATTATAGTCGTCCATATCTGATACTTTCAATACGTCCTAGTGCTCATTTTATGGCAGGAAGGAAACCAAACCAAGCCAAAACAGGGATTCGCTAATGCTGGGATTCGATTTTCAGATATAATAAGAGAAATTGGCATGTGACATTTTGACTGTTAACACCATCTAAACAGTATGTTGAAGTTGTTACCTTACTGTTGCAACTACCATTACAATATGCATATTTTAGGGAATAATGCAAATGCCTTAAAACTGTGAACTGTAAACTGTAAATTATAAGATGAAGTGAAATGATGTTCCGATTTTCATATAAGTGGTGTTTTCTCAGTTTATTAAATTATGTGACATTTATCAGAATTTAATTGTTGAGTCAATTTTCATATACTAATATTCTATAAGTAATGGTTCACAAAAACCTATCTCCAATAATCATAAATAATGCAAGTAACACTCGCTGTATCTAAATGAAGCTGACGTTCCAATAATTAAAAAGGTTTTACTGCTAAAAAAAATAAATAAATAAACAAATAGTAATGAAAGAAAGAATGGTTTGTGTTGGGCTACTTACAAGAAGGATGAGGAGATGTGAGAAGAATGGCACCAAGTGTATCATAGACAAGTTTACTGTCCACCAAAAATCTGAGATATCCTTTCAGAGAAGCCTCCCAAGCACCCTGAGGTTGAGGCTGAGGCTGAGGCTGAGGCTGAGGCTCTTGTTGTTCTGTATGAAGTCTCATTGCCACAAATCGCATCTCCTCTGCAAATCCCTTGGCCTCTCCTGGGTACAACTTTCTCCTCCTATCCTTCTTCTTCGCTTGAGCAGGAGCAGCTGACAACGTTAATGTTGGCTTCGCCACTCTCATTGATCTTGCACTTTCTTCCCTAAATATTGGTAGCTGTGGCTTCATATACGCTGCCGCTGCCACTGCTGCCATTGCCCTCTTCTCTTCGATTCAAGTCTTTTCAACTACTAATTTACTTTGCTCAGGATACTGTACCACTAACTTCTCAACGGGTCACGGGGAAAAAATTAATAAAGGAGTTTAATATATCCATATGTGTATAAATTAACTTTGATTAATTAATTAATGATGATATGTAGGAATATATAATTCTGAATTAAATGTTATTTTAGAAAAGTAAATATAAAATAGAGAAGGGTGGCTAGCCCAGAAGGGTAATTTAGCTTGAGGATTGAAGATGAATGATGTTGATAAAGATTCTAAAATGTATTTTTTGATATAAGAATGGTACCTATTTGACAATGTGTTGCCTTGAATTATGCACAAGGCTTGGGTCGAGTCTACATCTTCATATCACTTACATGTCCGCAGATCTATCCCCTACCACATGGATATGATCTCACTAGTTAGTGTTTCTACTCTTAGATTAATCGAATATGTTGCTCTTTGCTCTACTCAAAGATTGGCAATAGTTATAAATATCTTTAGAGGGTCGTTAAAATCACTAGGGGACATATCTCCTAGGTCAATTGTAACATACACCCTTGGTCTGAATTTTTTTATTTTTTTATTTTATTGCTGATTGTTTTATGGTATTATTTTTTGCATTTGTTTTTGCATTGCACATAACATAAATATAAACAATATAAAGCTTTCAACAACACCCAAATGCTTACATATGAAAGAAATTATAATAGCAATGGAAACAAGCAATACCCAGATGAAGATATCACACAAACATTAAATTAAGAGCATACACATTTGATAATATGAATATTGCATGTCTATTACAAACTGAAACAACAATAGTTCGCCCTTAGAAAACTTTTATAAATGGCTACAATAGCCAATGCTTGAAACCCTTTTCATCTCCATCCTAGATGCCTCCAAAAGTGAAGGAATGTTATACCAAAGCTAAGGCACTTGGCCTAGAAAACCCATGCAACCCTGGTACAGGTATGACCTGTGTGATCAACAACCAAAAACACTCTAACACTCCCACAAATCACCTTCAGCAATCAATACCCTGAGCGTCAATCTTCCAGTCTTTAGCAAATGTAACAATGATGATAAAGAACTTCAATCGCCCAAACTAAAGGAGTATGGCATGTTGGAAATGGTACAGCCAGCATAGGAAGGATACGTGTAAAGAACCCAATTTTCACAAGCACACAAAACTGAAGTAAAACATAGAATTACTGCAAGTAAATTTAAAGTAAGGTAAATTAACTTCTATTCATCATTCATAAGGAAAGAAATTAAGATATTTTAAGAGACCAAGTAATCTTTCAATTTAATAAGTTTAAAGTATAATCATGATTACAAGACATATGTATACATCTGATGTCATTTACAGAGTATGTAATAATCAATAATATTACAAGTGTCAAATATTGGCATCAAGCCTTGCAAATCTTTGAAATAATAGAAGTATAAAGTGATCAATATTATAAAAATCTAACAAAAGTCATCGACCGCCATCGACCAACTGGCCATCTGCTGAATCAAAGGACAAGAACATGGTTCAGGCACTTTTTTGCCCAACCACGAAGCTTGTGCTTCCCTGGTATCCTTCAAACTGAAGGATGCCCAACCCTGCTCGAAGAGCCTAGCAATTTGTAAACATATGCAGGGTGAAATCTAGTCTGTGCCTATCAATCTACATGCATTACTATCATGAATGTAGCATCTCATCAATAGGATATGGCAGGGAACTATATAAAAAACTAGGCTATCAACAATTCATTCTATAATGGTATACATGTTTATTTCAGCATCTCATTAGCTTTGGCCAAAGCATTAACCGTATAACGGCATATAGGTTTTGAAAAAGAAAACATACTTCCCTATTATTCCATATTCGACACCCGTCCCGGAATGCAATCTTTCCAAAATACATAATAAAGAAGAACAATCATAGCACATGCAAGCATCTGTTTGCTTTCTATAATTCAGATGTACAAGTTTACAATAATCTATACTTTCTTCTTTCCAAGCATCAAATACACAAAATATACTATGAAGTAGTCCACTAATTCAGTTGTTTAATTCTTTCCTCAATAATCAATTTAGTTCATAGTTCTGCCTTCCTGTCATTTTTGTGACAGGAGGTTTCTTCAAACACAATTAAAACATACTACAGACTTTCTGTCACTGTAGCGACAGGAGCTACTACAAAAATAAATTAGTGCATAAAGAACAAAATAAAACGCAGTTTCCAATCACTATGTAAATATAATGGTTCTTCAACATTCCTAGGAAAACAATATCAAAATCTATTGTCTCTGATCTCTAGTCTAAATACTGTTTTGATAATTTTCTATTCGGCTACAGGGATCTTTTAAATTGCTATAGGAATGTCATATTATCTGTTTATCTGTTTTCAGCAATGAAGAGCAAAATGTAGTCATAAGGAAGCTACAAAAATTCAACTAAGTTCAGAGGTTTGTTGTTTAACTCAAGAGGTTGGTTTACTAGTTTTATTGTTTTTCTCAGCCAACATGCAAATAAAATATAGTCATGAGATCTTTACCAGACATTCAAATAATGATTTTAGAGGGTTGAACTCAGTTCATATACCGAGTCTTAATAATACACATTCTACATTCCTATCCGACATCGAAATCAGAGAGTTTTGGTGACTGCCAGAAAAAAATTGATCCAATAGCAGGTCGCCAGGCATAGGTCAAAAACGGCCAGCAAGGAAGTAAACGACCTAATCAAATAGGCGACTAGATCTAAGGCAATGACCACAAGGAAACCAAGATACATATCTGGTAATTTTGGTGTTACTCTGGCAAGTGATGGTAGGAAAATGACTCAGGAATGAGTCGATAATCAAGCACAAACAAAGCAAGGTAAACGACTCAGACAAGAGAGACGATTAAGCCATAAAGGTAAGCAGCCAGGAATACAAAGAATCGATCTACAATAAGTAGAAACGACCTTAGAAGACCGACATACATGTAGTTTCAGAGGGTTAATGCCAAAGGTAATGAAATTGGCCAACAAGCAAAGGTCATAAATACAGAAAGACTGATTAAAGAATGGTAGCCAGAAAGATAAGTTTACAGCCAAAGATACAAGGTAAGGTCATAATACATGGGTTGATTTAGCATAGAAGAGATGCCAAAACCAAGTAGAAAGAGATCTATTTAAAATGCTAATCAATCATTTAATACAGTAATAGTAAAACCAGAGGAGAACCTAGAAAAGATGGCGATGGTGAGGAGATAAGTTGGTGATGACGTTGTTGATCTTTTCTTCCTCCTTTCGCCTGCACTCTTCCCAGTCTCTGTCGCCAAATCAAAAGTTTTTTTTCCTCTTGCAATTGATGGTTTCTCCCTGAGTAAATCATGGTCTCTGCAATTCGTGGTAGTGAGACTCCTCTCACCTACGATCCCCTTTTGACTCCAATTTTTCCTTTGAAATCGGTGGTCAGCCAAATTAAGTAATTGAAAACTCCAGTTCCCTCTTTCCTTTGCATGAGATAAAAATATTTAAAACTCTTACTTTTCCCTATTTTAAACATAATTATCAATTGTTTGATTCCACTCCTGTCGCATGGGTGACAGAAACTATTATTTTAATAGTTTTCTTCAAAACTCTAAATTTAATAAAGCTAATTTTAATATTATTATTATTATTTAACTATTTTATTTAAAACAAACTATTTAATTAATCAAGAATAGAAATAAAATACAATATTGCATGATTAAATATCTCATTTAATATATTATTTAGTTTCAAAGATCATATTGTCTTCTAACATCCTAAAATAATATTTTATTATTCAAATTAAAAATACAAACATAATTTTCCTCATTTAAATATAAAACACCATTTAAATATAATTCAAAAACAATTAACCACACATTAATGCATTTAAATCTATTTCATTATGCATATGCAACTATGTGATGTGTGTGAAAGAACCAGATAGAACCCATCACATGTTTGCCAAAAAGCTAGATCTCTTCTACCTGAGCCATGCTCTTGTCCTTTGACAAGACCTGTAAAAACTCAAACTCATCGCACTATCAATAAGTTAGCCCAAAAATATAGCCAAGGCAACAAAATCTTAATGAATAACATATCATATCCAATGTAAATCTACTATTGTTCCATAATTTTACTTGTAATTAACTAATGAGGTAAATCTGTAAAGTCTATGAAAGTTCGAGACGTGACATCCTTCCCCAGTTGGAAGAGACATCGTCTCGATGTCTTATTACATCAAGCAAACAATAATGTATCATCATCTGAGTATCAAAGCATCTGAATATGCATAAAAGAAAATATCTATTTTGTTTTTCCAAATGCAGAAAAGATCTGTCAATATCAAAAGCATCCTCCCAAGTGGCATTGTCCACTAAATACTGGTCCCATTGGACCTTATACTGCACTATGTCTCGATTACACAACTTAACATTGTGCTTCTCCAAGACTCAAATGGGCTCCACTAGCACCACTCCTGGATCATGTACCTACAAAGCACGCCAATCAAGAATATGCAAAACATCAAGATGATAAGGTTTGAACAAAGACACATGAAAAATATTATGGATCTTGGTGAGAGTTGCTGGCAATGCAAGTCTATATGCAACTGGATTGATCACTTCAAGGATGTCGAAAGGTCCTACAAATCTTGGAGCCAGTTTGGATGCCTTGCCAAACGAAATCGGACTCTTATGAGGCTTGACCTTCAAAAACACCTTGTCACCTATTGAAAACTATCAGAAAGTCATGTTCTTGTATGCATAACTTTTCTGTCTATCCGAGGCTTGCTTCAATTTTTCTTTGATTAGCCTCATCTGATCTTCCATCTCCTTCAACATATCAGGTCCAACTACTATTTGATCTTCAATCCTGTCCCAACTGATTGGTGTTCTACACTTGCGACCATAAAGAGCCTCAAAAGGTGTCATTCCTAAAGATGCATGGTAGGAATTATTATAAGCAAACTCTACCAATGGTAGATATTCCTCCCATTTGTACTGCTAATCCATACAGTACATCCTCAGAAGATCCTCCACTACCTAGTTGACTCTCTCCGTCTGACCATCCGTTTCATGGCGGTAAGTTGTACTAAAGTTCAACTTAGTCCCCAAAGCTGCATTAAGCGTGGTCCGGAACCTAGAAGTCATGTAAGTGTTATGATCTGAAATGATCATCTCTAGCACTCCATGTAGTCAAAAGATCTCTTGGACAAATTTCTTTCCTAAGGTCAAGGACCCATCCGAAAGATTTATGGGAATGAAATGAGTCACTTTCGTCAGTTTGTCAACCACCACTAAGATGACATCATGTTGATTCTTCGACATGGGCAATCCCTAAATAAAGTCCATGCTAATCACCTGCCACTTGTACTCATGTACACTATGTGGATAAAGCAATCCTGCAGGATGGATATGTTCTGCCTTAACACGTTGACACTCTAAACATCGAGCTACAAACTCTGTCACATCCTTCTTAAGCTTAGGCCCAAAGTATAATGGCCTCAATCCTTCCATTGTCTTGGTCACACCTGGGTGTCCAGAATATGGAGCACTGTGAATTTCCTCAAGAACTAACTTTCTCAATTCACCTAAATCTAGAATATACATTCTTCCTTGATATCTCAGAAGCCCATCTGATTCTATGATGTATCCATCAAATTGATGATCTGTGGGGTCTGCTTCTAATGCTTGCTTAACCCTTACATAGTGCTCATCTCCTTGCAAGTTTTGGATTACCTGCTGCCTCAAATTGGTTCTAGAAGTCACTATAGCATTCAGATGTCATCTCCTGCTGAGAGCATCTACTACTCTATTCTCTTTACCTTTTATGTACTCGATTCTGAAATCATATTCAAGCCATCTTCTCTGTCGAGCATTGAGATTAGGTTGGGTGAAGATATATTTGAGCCCCAAATGATCTATCTTAAGCTCAAATTTCTTATCCAAGAGATAGTGCCTCCACATTTGGAGTGCATGAACAATGGCAGCCAACTCGAGATCATGAGGTGCATAATTTGACTCATATTGTTTCAGTTTTCTCGATTCATATGCCACTACCTTTTCATTTTGCATCAACACTCCTCCCACACCTTCACCAGAAGCATCTATAATCACTATGAAATGACCATTAGGATCAGGTATGGTCAGAATAGGTGCTGATGTGAGTTTTTCTTTCAACAACTGAAAAGCTTGTTCACATTTATCTATCCAATCGAACTTCTTACCCTTCTTCTGCAACGAGGTTATGGGTGCTGCAATTGTCGAGAATCCCTCTACAAATTTCTTATAATATCCTACAAGCCCCATAAAACTTCTAACCTCAGTTATGGTCTATGGTGCGGGTCATTCCATTATTGCCTTTATCTTTTCAGGATCTATGGCTATCCCATCTGTTGAAATTACGTGGCCAAGATAGTGCACTTTACTTGGATAGAACGTGCATTTAGACAACTTGCCAAAAGGTTTCCTTTCTCTCAAACACTTCAAGCCTATTCTCAAGTGTCTTTCATGCTCCTCTACTGATTTTGAATAAATCAGAATGTCATCTAGGAAGACCAACACAAAATCATCAAGGCAATCCCCGAACACGTTGTTCATCAAGTTCATGAATGTTGCTGGTGCATTAGTTAACCCGAATGGTACTATTGTGAACTCGTAGTGACCATATCATGTTCTGAATGTCATTTTAGAAATATCCTCATCCTTAATCTGTAATTGATGGTAACCGGATCTAAGGTCTATTTTAGAGAATACCTTTGCACCTTTCATCTGGTTGAACAATTCATCAATCCTTGGAAGCGGATATTTGTTCTTAATAGTTGCCTTGTTGAGCATTTTGTAGTCAATGCACAACTGTAACGTTCCATCCTTCTTCTTAACGAAGATGATTGGTGCTCCCTAAGGTGACACACTAGGTTTGATAAACCCTTGCTTTAACAATTCTTCTAACTGTGCCTTGAGTTCATATAGCTCTATTGTGGTCATTCGATAAGGTGATTTAGACTGTGGTTTAGTTCCTGGCATTAGATCTATAGAGAAATCAAATTCTCTTTTAGGTGGTAGTTTGGTCAATTCATCAGGAAAGACATCCTTAAATTCTCAAGATGGTTCCTAATTATCTAGATCTCTTATCTTCACTGCATAGATAGAACAACCCTTCTTCTTAGCCTTTTTCAATTCCATAGTTGATATCTGTCTTAGCTTAAGGGGTGTTCTAGATCCATGTAACTCTACCCAATTCCCAAAGTCATCAAGGCATTTCACTACTTTCTCTTCACAATCCACTAAAGACTTATGTTCAGACAACCAGCTAATTCCAAGAATCACATCATAAGATCCTAGAGGTGCAACATAAAGATTGACTTGTGTTTGGAAAGTAGGAAGATCTAATTCACTGCATACTAGACATGAATCTACTCTTTTCTCTATATTGTTACCATACTGCACCATCCATGAATTTTCCATGTGTCCAAGTTTAACAATTAACTTAGCTACAACTTTTGGATCAACAAAACATTCTGTAGCTCCTGTGTCAATTAAAATAGAAATTGGAAGGCCAAAGAGCTTACCAGACATCTGTATAGGTGTAGCTTGGAAATTTGCTTGTCGATGATCTATAGCTGCATGAATCTGGTGTTGAGGAACTCCCTGTCAGTTTCCATCTCTCTGATTCTTTGTTCGACGGGGACATGCACTAGCATAGTGCTCTCCTCCACAATTATAACATCCATCTCTGGGTCCTCTGTGTCTAGCTGGATTGTCTCTCTGGCTATTATTACCATTGTTTCCATAACTACCTCTCTTAATGCTATTTCCACCTTGGTTCCCATTGTTCTTTTATTGGTAGTTATTACCTTTCTTAAGATTTCTTATCTGATGCTTACTGTTTCCTTGATTGCTACTGTCATTATGGTACCTTTTATTTCCATTCTTCATATCTTGACTCTTACCATAATTTGAAATCCGCTGCAGTTTCTACTCCTGTTTAGTAGCCTTTTCGAACACTTCATCTATGGTCAATGGATTATGCATATCAACATCTGATCCAATATGTGGTCTTAAGCCCAAGATAAACTTACGAATCCTGAACCTTTCATCAAGCTGATACTGTGGAATATATTTCAACAAGTGAGAATTTCTCCCAATACTAAGTCATAGTCATACCTCCCTGAGTGAGGTTTTGGAATTATGTCATTTTCTTGTCAAAATAGAGTTGTGGCAACCATCTCTTCCTGAAGAGCTCAAAGAAGCAATCCCATGTGACTTCTCCTGGCAACAGTTTCTTTTCAACTTTCTCGTTGTCCCACCAAGTCGTTGCTTCCCTAGTAAGCTGATAGGATCCCCATATAGCTTTAGTTTCAACAAACAAATCACAGAGATCAAAGTATTTTTCCATATCAATAATCCATGCTTCTGCTCCGTCACCTATAGTCTTACCATCAAACTTAGGAGGTGTAACCTTTTTGAGATGCTTTCCTAACTCCTTAGCAATCTTGTTTCTGTTGTTTCCATTCACTTCACCCTCAAGACCTCCAACTTCTTCTCTCCTTTCCTCATTATTATTTCCCTTATTCCTCAGATTTCCCATTCCATAGTATTCATTATGGTTCCCTGTTGAGTCAAGAGAGTTCCTTGCTGAGTCAGAAGAGCTAGGATTTGAGTCAATTGCTTATTCTATCCAGCATTGTTATTATTGTTTCCCTCATTGTTTCCAGCATTAGCCCCTCCTGCATTAGTGCCAGCATTGTTCCCAACATTGGCTTCTTCATTATTTTCAGTATCGGGGTTATGGCAGATCCTAGTGTTGCTCCCCTACACCCAGATTTTCTAGTGTTCATGACGAACTATCTAGAAAAATAGTTAACAACTTTAGCATAACAATTCTATAA
Organism: Cunninghamia lanceolata; assembly: GCA_027924645.1. Taxonomy (NCBI): domain Eukaryota; kingdom Viridiplantae; phylum Streptophyta; class Pinopsida; order Cupressales; family Cupressaceae; genus Cunninghamia; species Cunninghamia lanceolata. The sequence continues at coordinate 1,052,049 of BSBN01001197.1, read as the reverse complement.
AGTTCTATAGTAGATCCATTGCCCTTATACAAAATGTAAAGTACCCAATTTTCACAAGCACACAAAACTGAAGTAAAACATAGAATTACTGCAAGTAAATTTAAAGTAAGGTAAATTAACTTCTATTCATCATTCATAAGGAAAGAAATTAAGATATTCCAAGAGACCAAGTAATCTTTCAATTTAATAAGTTTAAAGTATAATCATGATTACAAGACATATGTATACATCTGAAGTCATTTACAGAGTATGTAATAATCAATAATATTACAAGTGTCAAATATTGGCATCAAGCCTTACAAATCTTTGAAATAATAGAAGTATAAAGTGATCAATATCATAAAAACCTGATAAAAAGTCCTTGACCGCCATCAACCAACCAACCATCTGCTAAATCAAAAGACAAGAACATGGTTCAGGTGCTTTTTCTACCCAACCATGAAGCTTGCGCTTCCCTGGTATCCTTCAAACTAAAGGATGCCCGACCCTGCTCGAAAAGCCTAGCAATCTGTAAACATATGCAAGGTGAAATCTAGTGTGTGCCTATCAATCTACATGCATTACTATCATGAATGCAGCATCTCATCAATAAGATATGGCAGGGAACTATATAAAAAACTAGGCTATCAACCATTCATTCTATAATGGTATACATGTCTATTTCAACATCTCATTAGCTTTGGCCAAAGCATTAACTGTATAATGACATATAGGTTTTGAAAAAGAAAACCTACTTCCCTGTTATTCCATATTCGACACCCATCCCAGAATGCAATCTTTCCAAAATTCATAATAAAGAAGAACAATCACAGCACATGCAAGCATCTATTTGCTTTCTATAATTTAGATGTACAAGTTTACAATAATCCATTCTTTCTTCTTTCTAAGCATCAAATACACAAAATATACTATGAAGCAGTCCACTAATTCAGTTGTTTAATTATTTCCTTAATAATCAATTTAGTTCATAGTTCTGCCTTCCTGTCATTTCTGTGACAGGAGGTTTATTCAAACACAATTAAAACATACTACAGACTTCTCGTCACTGTGGCGACATAAGCTGCTACAGAAATAAATTAGTGCATAAAGAACAAAATAAAACTCAGTTTCCAATCATTATGTAAATATAATGGTTCTTCAACATTCTTAGGAAAACAATATCAAAATCTACTGTCTCTGATCTCTAGTCTAAATACTGTTTTGATAATTTTCTATTCGGCTACAGGGATTTTTAAATTGCTACAGGAATGTCATATTATCTGTTTATCTATTTTCAACAATGAAAAGCAAAATGTAGTCATAAGGAAGCTACAAAAATTCAACTAAGTTCAGAGGTTTGTTGTTTAACTCAAGAGGTTGGTTTACTAGTTTTACTATTTTTCTCAGCCAACATGCAACTAAAATACAGTCATGAGATCTTTAACAGACATTCAAATAATGATTTTAGAGGGTTAAACTCAGTTCATATACTGGGTCTTAATAATACACATTCTACATTCCTGTCTGACATCAAAATCAGAGAGTTTTGGTGACTGCCAAAAAGAAATCGATCCAATAGCAGGTCGCCAGGCATAGGTCGAAAACAACCAACAAGGAAATAAACGACCTAATCAAATAGGTGACTAGATCTAAGGCAACGACCACAAGGAAACCAAGATACATATATGGTAATTTTGATGTTACTCTGGCAAGCGATGGCAGGAAAATGACTCAAGAATGAGTCGATAATCAAGCACAAACAGAGCAAGGTAAATGACTCAGACAAGAGGAACGATCAGGCCATAAAGGTAAGCGGCCAAGAATACAAAGAATCGATCTGCAATAAGTAGAAACGGCCTTAGAAGACCGACGTCCATGTAGTTTCAGAGGGTCAATGCCAAAGGTAATGAAGTCAGCTAGCAAGCAAAGGTCAAAAATACATAAAGACTGATTAAAGAACGGCATCCAGAAAGATAAGTTTACAGCCAAAGATACAAGGTAATGACAATCATAATACATGGGTCAATTTAGCATAGAAGAGATGCCAAAACCAGGCAGAAAGAGATCTATTTAAAATGCTAATCAATCATTTAATACAGTAATAGTAAAACTAGAGGAGAACCTAGAAAAGATGGCAATGGTGAGGAGATAAGCTGGTGACGACACTGCTGATCTTTTCTTCCTCCTGTTGCCTACACTCTTCCCAGTCTCTGTTGCCAAATCAGAAGTTTTTTTTCCTCTCGCAATTGATGGTTTCTCCCTGAGTAAATCATGGTCTCTGTAATTCGTGATAGTGAGACTCCTCTCACCTACGATCCCCTTTTGACTCCAATTTTTCCTTTAAAATTGGTGGTCAGCCAAATTAAGTATTTGGAAACTCCAGTTCCCTCTTTCCTTTGCATGAGATAAAAATATTTAAAACTCTTACTTTTCCCTATTTTAAACATAATTATCAATTGTTTAATTCCACTCATGTCGCATGGGTGACAGAAACTATTATTTTAATAGTTTTCTTCAAAACTCTAAATTTAATAAAGCTAATTTTAATATTATTATCATTATTTAACTATTTTATTTTAAACAAACTATTTAATTAATCAAGAATAGAAATAAAATACAATATTGCATGATTAAATATCTCATTTAATATATTATTTAGTTTCAAAGATCATATTGTCTTCCAACATCCTAAAATAATATTTTATTATTCAAATTAAAATACAAACATAGTTTTCCTCATTTAAATATAAAAAACCATTTAAATGTAATTCAAAAACAATTAACCAAACATCAATGCATTTAAATCTATTTCATTATGCGTATGCAACTATGTGATGTGTGTGAAAGAACCAGATAGAAACCATCACATGTTTGCCAAAAAGCTAGATCTCTTCTACCTGAGCCATGCTCTTGTCCTTCGACAAGACCTGTAAAAACTCAAACTCATCGCACTATCAATAAGTAAGCCCAAAAATATAGCCGAGGCAACAAAATCTTAATGAATAACATATCATATCCAATGTAAATCTACTATTGTTCCATAATTTCACTTGTAATTAACTAATGAGGTAAATCTGTAAAGTCTATGAAAGTTTGAGACATGATAATACGGCTAGCAATGAGGGTTCCTTTGTCACTTCAAATCACAACAAAACTGCAATCTTCCCTCACAAATCTTAATTCATAGAATCTCAAAGATTTGTCAATGGAACCCTTGCCTACAATCATTAAAACTTTTGCAATGAAACTCCAACACAGATTCTGAGTGAACCTGTCAGTAACCAACCTTGGAAGATAATTCACTTCTACAGCTGGTGTCCTCTGTGAAGGTTTTCATCCTCACAAAGCTTGGAGGAACTCCTGTTCAATCCCTATAGAAAACTCTACTTCAAAAATAATATTTTTTTCATGTCCCACAAATGAGCTTCAAAATGCTTTTATATGCCCTCCAAAGGGCTGCGATTTGCCTTGGGGTGTCTCATGTGTTCCTCCCATGTCTTGTTGAATATCAAAATATCATCAAAGAATATGAGAACAAACTTATGGAGTTGATTCCAAAATACCCTATTCATACAAGATTGGAAAGTGGCAGGATGTTGGTTAAGAAAAAAGGCATAACCAGAAAATCAAAATGCCCATAATGACACCTAAAAGTTGTCTTCTCCACATCTTGCTCTCGGACTTGTATCTGATGATATCCCAACCTCAAATCTATTTTGGAGAAGTAGCAAGTACCATACAACTCGTCAATAACCTCATCTCTTCTTATTTAGCACCTTGTAGTCAACGCACATGCACATCGTCCCATCCTTCTTTTTCACTAACACCACTAAAGAAGCAAAGGGGCTCTTACTAGGTTTAATGTGTCCCATCTTAATCAACTCCTTAATTGTCTTCTCAATTTCATCTTTGAGTCTCTCAGGTGTCTATACAGTGTAGTGATCACGGGGTTGGCACCCTCCTCTAGCTCAATAGTGTGCTCAATGCTTCTCTCGAGAGGCCTCCCAAGAGGTATTTTACTGAATACTTTATTGTGCTTAGACAACAAGGTCTTAATGTCAGGATGGTACATATGTTTTTGTTGCTCTGAAATAGTATGCATGATAAGACACTTAGCTGTCCACTCTACTTGATCGTGTCTGATAAGTCTCTTCATTATTCTGAGAGATACTACTCGCAACCCACCATCTGACATACCTCTAAGCACATACTTTCTTCCATTCACCTCAAACTCCATCTCTATAGTACACAGGTTCAAATAGAACTCACCAATAGCACAAAGCCACTGCATACCAAGGACCACATCCATGTCGCCCATACTCACCACATAAAAATTAGCTTGGAACTCATAGTCACTCAGTTGGACACTCAAATTAGGGATCTTCCTCTTATAGATTATAATGAAACCATCTATTATCCTCACCCTGAAGCCTTCAAACTCTTCAATTTTAAGCCCCCTTTTTGCAACTAGCCACTCGTCAATGAAATCATGAGTGGCTCTAGTGTCAAGGAGAGTGAAAATCCTCTACCCTCCTAAAACTCCATGAATCATGAATGATCCTTCCTTCTGAATGCTAGAGAGTTGGGCTACTGGGTTCTCATTTTTTAGATACCTCTCTGACTCATTGGAAGAGCTCTCTACCTCCTTATCTTCTGAATCTAAATGTTGATATGAGTCTTCATCCGCTAATTATTTAGCTAAAAAATACTCAATGTGTTTTTCCTTATCTTGGGTAGCACACTTGTGCGTTGGATCCCAAGGCTCGTTGTAATGAAAACACAGTTCTTTTCTTCTAAGTTCAATGAGCTTCTCACAATCTAATCTTGAGAGTCCCTTCTTGGGTGGTGTTGTCACTTGGATTTACATCCTATGTTGAAGGCTTTTAGGGCTCCAACAATCTAGTGAAACATTGAGATGATCCCCAGGTGTGGGACCCTACAGGGAAATCAAATCTCCAGAGAGACATTGGTTCCTTTGCGGAATGTGAGATTCAGTTATTGCTAAGACTAAACCTAATCTATGCACCACTGAGGAAAAGGGAAAGGAGGATGAATTGAAAATGAAAGGGGGTGATACACCAGGTTTGAATATAGAACACTCACAAAGCTAAGATGCACAAATAAATGAATACAGTTGATAAGCTTACACAAATCATGAAGATTTTAACAAAGGTAAAACTATTTTCCAACCCTCATTACATATTTTTCTATGCATATATAGCACTTCATTATATTGACCTCAGTCATTTCATCAATAAATTCGCCCCTATGGGCTCTTTCAAAACAAATTTTACAAAAGGGGATGCCATAAATGTAGAAAAAAATCTTCAGAGAAGTAGTTGAACAAATATCTTCAAATATCTGCTTTAAAAACTAGTGCTTGAAACTCCACCCACAACAATAAATGCTCAACTACAATTTTTCCAGATGGAGTGAGATGTTTGACTTTCATCTTAACTGGATTCTTGCCTTGTGATGAGTCTAGTTTATGACTCAATTTTTTTAGAATTTATTATCCATTTGCTGTAGTTATCATGGACTTTGGTACCTAGATCTTGATCTTTTCATGACATTTCCTCAAAACCATAAGATATTGGGCATATGCTATTTCCTATAATCTTTAATGACATTGACATGCTATATGAACTATCTATGTTAATTTTACATGTGGATTAATGAATGTTACTCTAAGATAGTTATAGATATGCAATTATTGTGCGTACTAATATTGTTATGCAGATATAATTAGCAGCCTATAAAATTGAGGAAGATTATGTTAGTTGGTTACTCGCCATCAAAGTCAAACAAGGTGGTTGTTCAAATGTCAAATGGAGGAAAGATAACCGCCTTGTAACTGGTCTTAATTTCTTGTTGAGCAAATGTAGGAGTTACTGTTGTGCTAGATCTGCGTCAAAGCAAACATGCTTGACTAGATTCCATGCATGCATAACCTCCTCTCCACTTTCTATGCTTTCCCTAAAGTGGTGTCCTCCTAATCCGTTGGAGTTGACCGCCTTGCTAGGTAGTTGGTTTGTAGTTTTTCTTTCTATAAATAAGACTCAGATTCTCCTTCTGATGGGTTGATTCATCTGAGGTTGTACTCGCATTATTAAGTTTTTTAGTAGTACAGTTATGTTGCTCATTTGTACTCATATTTTCCAATGAATAAAATGAAGTTATAAGTTTGCATCTCTGAGTTTACATTTGTATTAAGGGATACTCATCCGAGGGGGGCCACTTGGTGAGCATTCCATCATTTAGTTTAGTTGTTATTTTATGTTAAGCAGTTAGTTAGAATCTAGCACTGTATTTTCCTATAACCACTAGAATTCCATTCTGTGTCTGTTCCTGTAGCCAAAGCAGACAGAGTAGTTTCATGTTTGTTTACCCAGATTTTCATTTTCTATCATGCATTTTAGCTTAGCATAGTTGTTGGTTGATGTTCATCATTTATGTTATTTCTTTCCAAGAAATTTACTTTCAACATTATGTCTTTCTTAGCTATAGAATGAATGTGGCTACTTTGGGATTCCTAGTGCACATACTGTGCTGACCCATTTCAAGTTCATGTCCTTGGGTTGACAAGTTAAATGCATATTCATAGTGATTAAGATAGCTATTCAAGTTAGATGTCTAATCTCCGAGTCACAACTTTATGGGCTTAGTTGTTAAATCATTGTAGGAGACTAACACCTTGGAAGTAGGATTTGAACAAGACTGATCATGGCGAGCCCTTGGTTTAGCTTTCTTGCCTTTGTTTCTGAAGATCGCAGAAATCATCGGAGATCGGGCCTTGGGCCTTCAATGTTTTGCCTTACAAAAGAGAAGAAGAAAGGAGGAAAGACCAGCCCCTGAGGTCCACTTTACAAAGGACAACCACATTATCAGCAGACTTTGGGCCTCGGGCCTTTCGTCTTTCACCTTTGTAGAGGAGGAAGAAGGAAAGTGTAAGGATTTAGCCAACTTTTGAAAGTTTCGGTGGAGTTTGGAGCTTGAGCCTCCTGTCTTTCTCCTTTGGTGAGAAGGAAGAAAAAGAAAGGTCCAATCTCTAAAGTTTGAAACACTTAGCATTATTTCTCAAAGAAAGAGTCAGAGCTCAAGCCCCGATCATTTTGCCTTTCTCTTTCCCTTTGACCACGTGGAAACATTCTGTGGTTCCGCTAGCACCTTTTATTCTATTAAAATATTCTCCACAAAATGATGGAATGCCTTAGAAAATTTAACACTCATCGGGGGTCAGGTTTCGGGCCTTCCGCCTTGCACCTTCTAAGAGAGAATGGGAAAGAAGGAAAGTTTGAAGTCTGAAAAGGTTACAATACTTAGCTTTATTTTCGAAGGGAAAGGAGTGGAGTTCAGAGCGGTGTAAGATGGAAGGATGAAGGGTAGAACTCTGAATTCTGAAACTCCAAAAAGATAGAAAACATAAGGAAAACTCAAGGTTTTTTGGGACTTAGTTGATTTGGATGTTTTTTCTTGCATTTCTAAAGGGGAAATCACTTAGAGATTTTTTGGATTTGAGCTATTTGGATAGAAATCAAAATAGGACAACATTTTACCTACTTCTCAAGGGTGTTTACCTGCTAAACAAATAGAAACCAGTGGCCTTAAGCATTCATTGGGCATAGAGTCAAAGGTGATTGCAATAGGTCAAAATAACTGAAACCCTACCTTTTGAAAAAAACACCAAAAGAAACAAGGCCTACATTCTCCTAATGACAATGCAGCCTGTGCAAAAGCACTTAGGGAAAGTAAGCCTAAATCAAAAATAAACTTAAACAATACGTATAGAATCTTAGACCAACCTTAATGGTAAGGTTTGAGATGGATCCCATTGACTAAGATCGGTAGAACTTCACCATCCAGCCTTGAAAGAATGAAAGCATTGGATTGCTTATAGCTAATGATGATATAAGGCCCACTCCAAAGTGCATCAAACTTAGTGTGGCCTCCAAGATTGGCTTTATCAACATCCCATTTTAGAACAAGATCACCCTCCTTGAAATTTTGAACCTTGGCCCTTTTGTCAAAATACCTCTTGGCCTGCTTTTGATGCTCTTCTAATGTAGCCATGGATGATTATCTATGTTCTTCAAGTTTAATCAATTCAGCCATTCTGACAGACCTGGCATCTTCTCCTTCCAATTCTAATTGCTGAGCTAATTCCAATGTAGGAAGCTCCAAAGATATAGGCAATCTAGCCTCTCTTCCATGCACAAGAACAAAAGGAGAGTTTCCAATTTCTCTCTTGTATGTGATCTTATCACCCCAAAGAGCTAATTTGATTTTGTTGTGCCATTGCCTCTAGTTTGTTTCCATAGTCCTTTTCAGAATTTTGATTAGGTTCTTGTTTGTAGATTCAGCTAGCCCATTACCTTGGGGGTAATAGTTGGATGAAGTCTTCAAGAACACATTATATTTAAGGGCCTAATTAACTATCCTGAAACAAGTGAATGCTTTTGCATTATCAGAAATAATGGTATGAGGAACTCCAAACCTTGTCATGATTTCTTCCAAGAAATCCATGATTGTTGATTCGGTGGCTTCTTTCAGTGGGACTGCTTCAACCCACCTAGTGAAGTAGTCTGTTATAGTCAAAACCCACTTGTGACCAGCGCTGGAAGTTAGGTTTATCATTCCAATGAAATCCAATCCCCACTATGAGAAGGGTTGATCTACCTAAATAGGATGGAGTGGGAGTGTTGCCAATATTTTCTTTCCTGCAAAGAGGGCACACTATTTGCACTTTCTTACCCATACATGGGCATCATTGAATAATGTGGGCTAAAAATAACCTGCCCTCATTATTTTCATTATTGTATCTCTAGCAGAGAAATGGCCACTAGCTAGGCCAGCATGAAACTCGCTAAGAAGCCTATCAATTTGATCTTCTTCTATACACCTTAGTAAGACTCCATCTAAATTTCACTTGAAGAGAACACCATCTACCAATGCATAAGGGATAGACTGCACAATGAAGTGTCTTCTTTTAGTTCTGTCCAATCCATAAGGATACTCACCAGTGGATAAGAATTTGGCCATATCTACTTTCCAAGAACTCATAGCTGGTGGCTCAACTGTAGGTTGTTCCTCATTCAAGTGGTAAGATGAACTCACTTCATCTACAGAGGTCTGAGCTAGTTGTTCACACAATCCTATGCCTCTAATCAACTTAGTGGCCTTGATGATCACATCATACTCTAGGATCTTAGTGACCCAACTGGCTCTCTTTTCACTAATCTCAATCCCTATTATATAATCTCTCACACTAGGATGAGAAACTAAAAATTTAATATGATTGTTTGCCAGCATATATCTAATTTTTTTTAAATCTCTAACAATAGCAAATACATGTTTATCCATGGGGCTATATCTGACCTCATAGTCCTTCAAGGTCTGACTGAAGAAGGCTAGAGGCTGTTCCATTCCTTACTCATTTTGTTGCATCAGAACAACAACAATGTTGCTCTCTCCTCCATGTGTATAAAGGACAAAGTCTTTCTTATAATTTGGGTTCATGAGAGTAGGAGCTTAGGCAATCTCTTGATCTTTTCAAAACCATCCTTCCCTTCCTTAGTCCATGTGAACACAACATCTTTCTTAAGCATAAGGGTTAGAGGTTTTACCAAGCCAGCATAGTTAGGAATGAACTTCCTAACAAATTTGATTTGTCCCAGAAAAGATTGTAGAACTTTTTTGTGAGCAGGTGGGGGAAGAGAAAGGAGAGCAAATGTCCTTTCAGGGTCTATGGAGATCCCATCCTTAGACACTAGATGGCCAAAAAGCTTACCCTAAGCAACAACAAAAATACATTTTGTAGGGTTTAGAGACACTCCAAACTCTCTGCACCTTTGGAAAACTTTCTCCAGATGCTCCATAATCATCCAGATAAATCAGGATGAACTTGTTTATAAAACCTTTGAAGGAAATATCCATTGCCCTTTGAAATGTGGAATGAACATTAGACAAACCAAATGGCATTTTTGCATATGCCATGGTTCCCCATTTGGTTGTGAATGATGTTTTGAATCTATCTTCTTCTTTGAAAAAAATCTAGTTGTAGCTAGAAAAGCCATCAAGTAGTGAATACCTCTCTGCCCCTGCAATAGTTTGCAAAATTTGATCCATAGAGGGCAGAGGGTAGTGATCCTTCAAGGAAGCATGATTTAGGTCCTTGAAGTCCACACAACGCCTTATTTCACTATTTTTCATCCTCACAAGCACTAGATTAGCAACCCAAGTAGAATATTTAATGGGGAAAATGATCCTTGCTTGTATGAGCTTAGCAAGCTCTTGTCTCATAAACGGCTCAATCTTAGGGTTTATGGGTCGGTGCTTCTGATGACAGGCTTGCAATTTGAATCCAGATCGATGGCATGCTGAGCCACGCCTAGATTGAAACCTTTTAAATCTTCATACGTCCATGCCAAGACGTCATTGTATTTCTAGGTAAGCTGTATGAATTCTTGTTGCTCTGTATCACCACAAACCCTACCCAATAGCAACTCTTTATCTTGGGTGATAGTGACCTTCTGGTAGTCTTCTCTTTTGGATGTCATATTCTTTCTTTCACCCCTGAACTCGTCATCAGTAACTAGACCCTTGGGAAGCTTGTTGGTTTTGAGCTGGACGATTTGGTCACCATAGATTTCTTATAGGCTGGGCCACGTCATGGAAGAGAATTCTGCTTCATTCTGGATGAAGCTTGCAATCTACTCATCGCTATCAAAAATTTGCCAATGAATATTATTATTAGGAATAGAGGGCCTGATTAGCATTTTCACATGTTGATTAGGACCCTGAAAGAGGTCTGTAGGTGGAGAGAACTGAGCACCAACTGTCGCTAATTGGTTTGCCCCAACATTTAATTTTCTTAAGATTAGTTGTAGGTTGAGAGTATCAAAACTCTCAAATAGGCCCCAAACTCTATGTCTATAAGCTCTTAGGAGCTAGTTTTTCATGGCACATTTTCTTTTGACTTGGTTGACCACCAACTCAGTGTCGCCAAAGATCTCCAAATGCTTGATATTTTTCTTCTCAATAATAAGCAAACCATGAACCAATGCCTCGTACTCTGCTACATTGTTGGTGCAAGAAAAATGTAATATGTGATCAAAATGCATCTTCTTACTAGTTGGAGAGACTAGCAAAACTCCTACACTAGATCCATTTTTGCTCTTTGCACCATCAAAGAACAATTTCCATGGACCATTAGAGTTGTCACCCAACTTAAGTACGGAAGGGGTTGAAGAATTCCCTTAATGAATCATGTAGTTTCCCAAGTCAGTCCCCTCAGTGGTGTCATAAGGATCAAAATCACAGTGGTCCCCTACCCAGTCATCAAGAGAAAGATCAGGGATTGGAAGAGGTGAAGATGTTGCCTCTAGAGGCTCTGAGTCATGCACTTCCTCTCCCTGAATCATAACATGAGGATTCACCAGGCTGTGTTCTTAGTTCTCCACATGGTAATTTGAAATTGGTTCAGCCTTGATGGTGAACCTTGTGCCATATCTGGTTCTTAACAGCATATGAGACCAGTCAGAAGAAAGGTAGCCACCTATTTTGGCCGTGAAGTCTCTTGATAGACAAATAGCAAAGGGAGGAAGATCAATGACTGAAAGTCAAGTTCAGACAAGCATGTAAGGTCAAATCTAGTCCTTTGATCACTCCAACAATGTTTATAGAGGTGCCATCCAATTGTAATACTCCTGATGAAACAAGGGTATATTTGATGCCTAATGCATCTGCTATCTTCTTCTTGGGCATGACTGAAACACTAGCCCCTGAGTCAATCATATAGTTGTGCACTAAAAATTTTCAAATGATTAAGGGCAAGTAGAAAGGGGATGGTTTCTTAGCTGCACTTACTTGTTCTTCCCTTGGTTGCACAAGACTAACAGGGCTCTTTTCTTTTTGTTTTGCTGATGGGTTTGTTGCTGCTAATTCAACTGATGGGAATTGCCTTAATGCTTCTTGTAACAAATCCCTTTGAGAAGGGATTGACATTACTTCCCACATTGAGATGTTTATATTTGTTTTCTTCATCTGTTCCACAATATTTAGTGGAATAGTGACTGCGTTATACATTGAGAGAATCCATGTTCCCTTCTTTGATTGATTTGCAGCTTGTTCAGGCACCTTTGAGCCTGATGGAATTTCTCTTGCAGGAGCAGATCCGCTACTCTGAATTAGAATTGTGGCACTGACCACCTTTTCCTTTGAAACGGGCTCCTTTTGTAAAATAGTAGGCATGGGGCTAGCCTCTAACTTCCGCTTTTTGGATTTAGTATTGTCTGCAATGGGCATTACAACACTATTTGTGGGCTGATTGACAACACCAAAGTCCTCTGAAGTCCATAGCATCATATTGGCATTAGAGGTAGCTTCATTTGATACTTCATGGTTGTTATTGGCTACCTCTAATGATGATACCTGTTGGGTATAAAAATTCTACACCATCAAAGCTATTTCTTGTGCTCCTAAAGCACAAGTGGATTGATTATGAGGTTGGCTATAGGGTTAGCACCAATCTATCTCTTGGGCTAGATTATTTTGAGTAGGCACCAAAGCCCTAACTGGATTCACAGCCAGAATCTGTTGGATAGGTTGAACTGTTTGTAATGGCTGAGCAAGGTTAGGGTTTTGATATCTATTTTATTCATAACCCTAATTTCAGTTTTAGTTTCTATTGGAATTATAACCCTGATTCTAATTTTGGTTGGATGACTACCCTTGGTTATAATTCTAATGGGATTTTGGGGAAGTTTGAATATTTATTTTGTTCAATTTATTGGCCATGGTGTCATGAGGGTTTCATGGTCATGTTCCTTTGAGGAGGAGAGGAATTTGAAGCTTTAGGCTCTAGAATGGGAGAAATAATGGGTTGCTGGGATGATGAAGGAAAATCTGGAAAAAGGGCTATAGGAGGTCTAGGAGCAATTTTCCTAGCCTGTATTAGATAAGTTTTAGCTTTTAGGGTTGTCTCATAAGCAACGAGTAGGGTTTCAACACCCAGGGATTGCATCATTACTGTAATATCAGAATTCAAAGCTCTTAGAAAGTACATAAAAACACTTTGTGGAGATGGCATGAGGGTAGATGGAATTCTCTCCCACGTCCTTTGGAATCTGAAGTTGAAATCTACCAGCACCTCACTTGGGGCTCTTTTGATTGTTGTCAATTATTCCAGCAACAAGACATCATCTGCCCTCTCTCCAAACTGCTTGTAGAGGGCCTCTCCCAGCTCGTCCCAGTCATGTATTGAAGTAGGGGTCAAGCTCATAAACCATTGAAGAGCTCTCCCTTTGAAAGATGAGACCAAGAGCCTGACTGCAACATCCTCATGTTGGATATGATGGACTAAGCACACACTGGATATGTCTTTGATGTGCTCAACAGGGGTTATAGAACCATCACCCGTAAAGGGCGAAACACTCTTTAAGGCTGCAACTGGTATATCATTGTATGTAGGCAAATCTAAAGGACTGTCTCCATTAAAGGTCACAAAAGGCAAATTCCTTGCCATAATGGGGATATACAAATTTATAATAGGAATATGCAAGCCTGTACTTGTATGTTGAGACCTAACATGAGGGGGTGTAGATTGAGCTCTTGGATGAGGTAAAATAGTGCTTCTATTCCTTCTCAAAAGAGACCTAGATAACCTAGACCTTCTCTTTGAAGCAACATCAAATAATTTAGTGAATTGAAAGTTACCTCTTGAAGACGCCGTTGTTTGCACATGCATAAAAGATGACGCTAATCAGAATCAGAAGCTAGTAGAGTTGCCAGGTACATGAAAAGTCTACCAAAATGTAGAGTATTGAGAAGAACACTAGATTCTTAGCTTAAAAATAGTCCCTTTGGGCATGCCAGAAAATGTTGTCACTTGGATTTGCACCTTGTGTTGAAGTCTTTTAGGGCTCCAACAATCCAACGAAACATTGAGATGATCTCTAGGTGTGGGACCCTACAGGGAAATCAAATCTCTAGAGAGAGGTTGGTTCCTTCATTGAATGTGAGATTTAGCTATTGCTAAGACTAAACCTAATCTATGCACTGTTGAGGAAAAGGGAAAGGAGGATGAATTGAAAATGAAAGGGAGTGATACACCAGGTTTGAATATAAAACACTCACAGAGCTAAGATGCACAAATAAATGAATACAACTGACAAACTTACACAAATCATGAATATTTTAACAGAAGTAAAAAATGGATTGCCAGGAATTAGACATTCATAAAAAAAGTCAATTCTAACTACACAGAGTTAAAATAAAACATGAAGAAGTAAAACACCATATGTATTAATCAAAAGGCATGATTATAATAGAGAAAAGTTTTGTTTGGAATACATAGGCATGAAGAATATCCCACTATTTTCCAACCCTTATTACATCTTTTTCTATGCATATATAGCACTTCATTACATTGACCTCAGTCATTTCATCAATAAATTAACCCACAAGGGCTCTGTTAGAAGATATTTTACAAAAGGGTATGCCATAAATGCAGAAAAATATCTCCACAGAAGTAGTTGAACAAATATCTTCAAATATTTACTTTAAAACTGGCGCTTGAAACTCCACCCACAACAGTAAATGCTCAACTGCAATTTTTCCAGCTGGAGATAGATGTTTGACTTTCATCTGAACTAGATTCTTGCCTTAGAAGCAAGATTTGAACAAGATTGATCATGGAGAGCCCTTGGTTTAGCTTTCTTTCCTTTGTTTCTGAAGATCGTGGAAGTCATCTGGGATTGGGCCTTGGGCCTTTGGTGTTTTTCCTTACAAAAGAGAAGAAGAAAGGAGGAAAGTTTGATCCTCGAGCTCCGCTTTACAAAGGACAATCACATTATCGGTTGACTTTGAGCCTCAGGCCTTCCATCTTTCACCTTCATAGAGAAGGAGGAAGAAGGAAAGTTCAAACCCTGAAAGTCTAAGGACTTAGCCAACTTTGAAATTTTTGGCAGAGTTTGGAGCTCGGGACTTCCGTCTTTCTCCTTCAATGAGAAGGAAGAAGAAAGGTCCGATCTCTGAAGTCTGAAACACTTAGCTTTATTTCTCAAATAAAGAGTCAGAGCTCGAGCCCCAATCATTTTGCCTTTCACTTTCTCTTTGACCACGTGGCAGCATTCTGCAGTTCCGCTAGCACCTTTTGTTCTATTAAAATATTCTCTATGGAATGGCAGAATGCCTTAGAAAATTTAACACTCATCGGGCCTTCTGCCTTACACCTTCCAAGAGAGAAGGGGAAAGAAGGAAAGTCTGAAGTGTAAAAAGGTTACAATACTTAGATTTATTTTTGAAGGGAAAGGACCAAAGTTTGGAGTGGTGTAAGATAGAAGGACGAAGGGTAAAACTCCGAACTCTAAAATTCCAAAATAGCTAGAAAACACAAGGAAAACTCAAGGTTTTTTGGGACTTAGTTGATTTGGATGTTTTTCCTTGCATTTCTAAAGGGGAAAACACTTAGAGATTTTTTGGATTTGGACTATTTGGATGGGAAGCAAAATAGGACAACAGGTGGATTGGAATCTTTTTGAAAACATTTCTTGTCCTTGTCTTTCTTATGGAAGAAAACCTTGGACTGAAATTTGTTCCTTGGAGTCGAAGATTCCATGTCTCTTGCTTTGTTCAAAGCATCCTACAAAGTAGGTGGATTAAAGGCCTTAATCCAACCTCTCAAAGGATCAAACAACCCATCGACAAATAGAACAATAAACCTCCTTTCAGAAATATCAGTCACCATCACAGATAACTTCTAAAACTCAAAAATGTAAGTATCCACTGAACCCCACTGTTTCAATTGTGTCAATTCCTTAAATTACAATTCAAGATCCCTTTTGTCAAATCTATCAATCAACCTCTCAATAAACTCTGCATAAGAGTCAATCTGATCATGGCCCAATGTGACCATCCCATGGTGCTACCACTCATGGGCACTACCATACAAATGAAGAGCTGCATACTTAATGGCTTCATCCTCAGGCATAGGATTGAGTTGAAAATAGGTATCTAATCTTTGAACCCAAGCTCTAGATGTAGTTTTTCCCGAGCCATCAAAATAAAGAATAGATAACTTACTAACCCTCTTCTATAATTCTTGATTATGTACTCTATCACCCCCACCTTTGTGGGGTCTATGTCTCAATCTGATATCCATATAGTTACAAAATGATATCTCGACTTGAAATTCAACCCTTGAATCCCTCCAATCCCTCATTATTTGATCTTGTAACTCCTGTTGTGTGGGTTCATTATTGATTGGAGGGTTATCTCATGGAGGAAAGTTAGGAATAAGAGGCCTAGTGTTTTCTATTCCAACCATAATGTGTTGATTTGCAACCCTATTATTAAATGATCCATCCCTATTTTCACCATTCCTTCCATTGCCATTACCACCACCATTTCTTCCATTGCCATGATTACATCTATTTCTTCCATTACTATTATTGTTATTATTATTACCCATCATTTACTGAGTCTATAGGACACATAGTTGATTCATATTCTATTGTAAATCACGTTGTCCCCTAGCAAGATCATTAAGGATATCCCTTGTGCTTGGTTCACCGTGATCCTTGTCATCCATATTTACCTCAACCCTATCAACACTTGCAAAAGGATCAATATGTGTTGGGACTTCAAGGTTTGGGTTTGATATGTTTCTTCTCAAATAATACTGATGATGACTAGGTTGCATTACTCAATAAATTCATTGCATGCTCACACCACTTCAACTGCACAAGATGGCAAGATACATCTGTGCTCTGATACCACTGTAACATACAGCCCTGTTCTGAATGTTTTTATTTTTTGGTTTTGTTGCTGATTATTTTATGGTATTATTTTTTGCATTTGTTTTTGCATTGCACATAACATAAATATAAACAATATAAATCTTTCAACAACACTCAGATGCTTATATTTGAAGGAAATTACAATAGCAATGGAAACTAGCAATACCTAGATGAAGATATCACACAAACATTAAATTAAGAGCAAGCCCATTTGTTGATATGAATATTGTAGGTCTATTACAAACTGAAACAACAATAGTTCACCCTTAGAAAACTCTTACAAATGGCTACAATAATAGATGCTTGAAACCTTTTTCATCTCCATCCTCGATGCCTCAAAAAGTTAAGGAATATCATACCAAAGCTAAGGCACTTGGCCTAGAAAACCCACGCAGCCCTGGTACAGGTATAACATGTGTGATCAGCAACCAAAAATACTCTAACACTCCCACAAATCACCTTCAACCATCAATACATTAAGCGCCAATCTTCCAATCTTCAGCAAATGTAACAACAATGATAAAGAACTACTAATGCTTCAATCATCCAAACTGAAGGAGTATGATATGCTAGAAATGGTATGACCAACATAGGGAGGGTACGACAAACACTGAGGGTTCCTTTGTCAATTCAAATCAAAACAAAATTGTAATTTTCCCTCACAAATCTTTATTAATAGAATCTCAAAGATTTGACAATGAAACCCTTGCCTATGCAATCATTAAAACTTCTGCAATGAAACTCCAGTATAGATTCTAAGTGAACCTGTTAGCAACCAACCTTGGAAGATCTTTCACTTCTATAGCTAGTTTCCTCTATGAAGGTTTCTATCCTCACAAAGCTTGGAAGAACTCATGTTCAATCCCTGTAGAAAACTCTGCTTCAAAAACAAACAAAAAATTCATGTCCCGCAAATGAGTTTCAAAATGATTTTATATGCCCTCCAAAGGGCCACAATTTTTCTTGGGAAGTAAAAACACTTTATTTAATTTATTTTCCTTATGACTCCCCCTTGAGAACCCAACATTAAGTTATGTTTTAACTTAATATTTCATTTTGCCCCCTTATTTCTCCTAGGCGCCCACTTTACATAGTCATCCCTTTTAATATTAAATAAACACTTAAATGGACTTTATAATAAAACATTATAATATAACATGTATTTAAAATTAACATTTAATTCTCAAAACACATCGATGGAGAATCATATGAAGAAACTAACTGATCCATGGATAACCAAAGTTGAATACTGAAGTCGGTGCCGAAATAGATCACTGGCTAAAAATAGCAGTGATTGCTAAAAATAGTAAAAATAGACCACGTGTCCAAAACATCCCCATAAAGAGTCACCACAGAGCATTTGAAGAAATAAGCTCAAACAACACTTGGGAGAAACCAAAATATGACAACCAACCTCCACAAATCATGGAATTCCCTAACCATGTCGTAATAGCTTATGAGAACCCCGGGGAATAGGCTAGTTCGATCAATAAACTATTAAATCTTAGGCAAGGGACATTACATCAATCCCCAAAAAAGATTGGCTTTACATTTGTGCAAAGGATCGACAGACAACAAGCAATGCCCTAGAGTGAATCTATAGACTTTGATTTGTTTTAGTGTACCAAACTAAAGTGTTTTTCTAACGATTACTCCTTAGATGCTCTAGGATGGGAGGGGATATTCAAATATGAAGCTTGGATGAAAATGAAAGCAATTGAATTCCTTTAAATACAAGTACATAGAAATTAATCATGCAAATGTGTGTTTGGTTGGTTCATAATGGCTAGTGAAAATAGGCAAGAGTTGGCCAAACTTGAATTTAAATTTTAGAAATTTGAGGAACAAATCTATGATCGTAGGATAAATCTCACTTATAGGAATGACCAAAGATGATGAAATGGTAACTTATGTGCAAGGAGTGAATGTATTTAATGATGAAGGATGTAATAAATGTGGTATGTATGGGGAGGTGTAGAAATAGATAATATGTGAATAAACATATGGAAATGTGTGTGTGGGATAGGTGAAGGCTAGAGGAATGAGCATAGAATCATACAAGATTGCATCATTTTGTTGATATGTAAATGTATAAAGTTGTTCTCTCATAATGGGCATAAAACTAAATGGGAAATGGCACGTGTATGAAAATTTCACCATTACATTTTTGCCCCACTCTGAGGTCCATGTGAATCCTTGAATGTGTTAGGACTAAGGTAATATTAACCTATAAATCCCATGTATATTCACGTGTCTTCAAAACCTTGGGAGTAGATACATGGATGCCTTATGGGTGATTGGATGAATTATTTAATTATTATTTTATCCCTATTGACATGAATATTAGTTATAATGGCATTGAATAAGGGAGGCTACACTTACAGTGACTCGTACTTATGATAGTGGTGATTACAAAGTGGTTTTAATGCATTCACACTACTTTCTCATTCCTAGGTGCTTAATGAGAGAGTGGAGCATCTTGTGTTATGCCCTGAGCTTTCACCTAAGGTATTAATGGGTAAAAATCAAATGAACAATTTTTTCACTTTACGAAGGTGACATCAAACATGCCACATTGCACTCCTACATGTGTAAAGTGTTGCAATACAATGCAATGACCACCTAACATGCACTAATACACTATGCATGGTGACACAAGTGAAATCCTTGTTACACCATAGGTTAGATTTCTCATGACTAACTCAAACAATGAGATTTGGAGGAGAGTCAGGGTCTCCCATGTCAACTTACAAACCCCTACACCTTGCTTAACAAACCACTCTAATGGCATCTCAAGATTCAAAGCACAAGATCAAATTTGCACCAACTCAAACTCTAGTGCCTAAAGTGCACAAGCTTGGACTTTGGGGTCTGATTGCACTTTTGCATTGGCTTAGGCTTTATAGTCCATTTTGCACAATCTCAGAATTTGGGGTCCAAGTTGCACCAACTTGGACTTCAATGTATAACTTACAATTTACAAAATAATGTAAAGACAACCCTCCATGATAGATTCTAAACTTTGATACCCCAGGGAACTTATGCCTCAAACTTCAAAGTTTTATCTCACATATGCAGCTTGCAAAAGGAAACTGTGGGTCCAAACCCAATAAAGTTAGATCTGGGACTTTAGAGTCTAACATAACTCTCATAGCACCTTGGGCTTCAAATCTAGATATACACAACCCCTTGAACAACTCAAACTTTGGAGTCTGAATTGCAATGTGCATTTCAAACTTCAAAGTTTGAATTACAATTTGTACTCATAGAGGGAGATATAAACTCTAAGACCTACTCCATAACTACTTTAAACTTCAAAGTCTACTCTGCGTTCAATGTTTCAGACTTCAAATTTTGACTCATAGTTTGTAATTCTTAACAATTACAAAGCCAAGTATGAACTCAGATCAACAACCATTACAAGCTTTAGAGTTTAACTTGCAGTGTGCATTTCAAACTTTAGAGTTCAATCTACAACAAACAACATGCAAAAACTAACTTAAGGTTTGAAATTTTGTAGGCTCACACTTTAGACTGCGACGTTTGAATAGTAGATGAAAAACATGCAAAAGCCATCCCAAGTCTAAACTCCCACTACCTTACAACTCGGACTTTAGGGTTTGGAATACAATTTAGACCTAGATGCAACATGATTACAAGTCAAGGACAACAAGCTCAACTTTTTTTTATCATAAGGGCATAACTTCCTCATTATGTGTGCTATACAAAAATAGTTAGGCCAAGTGTTTGACCACCTATGAGATCCTTATTTACTAAACAATCTAAGTTCCTAAAAGCCTTGAAACCTGACTAAACCTAATGTCAAGATCCCTAACCAGATGAAATTACCCATGCTATGGAAGTGATAAGCACTCAAGAGGGCAACCATGTAAAGGGGAGTAAATGTTTTCTCAACACCATGGCAACATATATTCATGTAGAAATAAGAATTAGTTCTTGATTATACTATGACATTATTATCATTGAAAGATACATAAACCATACTTGTTAACAATATTTTCTAAGTTAAATCATCTTAAGAAAGACCATTATAGTGGCCATACACATTCAACTTCAAGGTTAGGTACATCACAATGATTGCTAGATTTCACAAAACCTACGAGAGTGGGTTACAATACAAATTATTGTTGTCCATAATCAATTATATGATTTACATACAAGGACATAAAAGGTTCTAAATTAAGTATTTATCCATCAAGGTACAAATTGACAAATGCCATATTTTCAAGGTAAAGAAGTCCTTATGTGCTCTCTTAGTTGCACCAAGAGATCCACAGGCCCCAATGTTGGTTTAATGCCACACAATCATTGGAAACCTTAGGCCCACCCCACTAAACTAGGATGTAACCAACTAGGTAGTCCAACAACACACACACCAAACATGGGGGTTGAACATACACACTACCACTTCATATAAATAGAGATTCCAAGGAAGCATAAATGAGAGATATGTAGTATCCAATTAATGCATCATCAATGTATGCACATGAAATGTCAACACATCATACAAGATACAACCACACAAGAAGTTGGGAAAAACACCAACCGACCATAAGTAATGAAATCACAAGCACCCATTGGATATACAATCCAAGGTATAAAATGGAAGAGAGGGTTTTCATAGGTACTAGCAATGGAGTGTCATCATGGGTATCAACCATGTGGGATTTGAGGAGAATGCCCCCATCTCATGGAGGTCCTCAATGACAGTAGTATCGAAATGCAAGTTCATCCCAAGATCCATGGTCTTAGAAGTGCCAAACCATCCTACCTATCCTTTGTAGTCCTTTCCATGTATCCTCATTGGCATACAAAAGTGTCTCGTAGTTATCTTTCATTGATGTGTAAATGTGTAAATCCCCATTTATTTTAATTATGTCTTATCTTAACCTCTCCTTGACTCAACCTTTATTAACATACAAGTGGATGGGCAGGTGATGTAGAGGAAGGACCTACTTTAGGACAGACCATGAAACTTTGTACATTCTTGACATTTTAACCCCTAAAACCTAGTAGCCTTTCAAAATGACCTTTTTGACCATAACTTTTAGTACAAACCTAATATTCAAAATGTGAGAACTGTTTGGGATACCCTTTTGGCCATTACTACACATATCCAAAAATGGGTATGGGTTTCTTTGTACGGATTGGGTCAAAAATTGATTGCCCCTCTTTCTTTTAGGCCTAATTCCACTGTCATACACAATCCACTTTAGGACAGTCAAAACTAAGCGTGTAAAAACCTTTCAAAATACTATAAACTATTGATTCAGGTCTAAGAGACCTCTAAAGACTTTTCCCAACCCTTAAAAATGCCAACCCTTAAGAAGACAATGCAAAGATTTACACAAACACCACAGTGTAAGGGTTTTACACTATTTTTGAGCTAATTTGAACCGGACTGGTTAAGATATATTCCTCACACGGGCAACCCAGAACCCAAAAACTTGCATGGATGTTCACCATGTTAAAACAGAATTTTGCACAAGTTTTTACCATTTTTCTATGGTGGAAACAAAAGATATGGTATTTTATTGCTCACAAACTGCCCTAGCTAGGGTTTTAACCCGTTTCAGAAAAACTCAATAACTTTCAAAATATGCAATGAAATGTAATGCCAGAAAAACCAAAATAAACTAGATTCACATTCCCATGCTTTCCAATTGATTTCAGGTTGATATTTGGGTCGTACAATCCGTACAAGAAGACATAAGTTGTTGAAACTCAAAAAAATCACTGTAAAAGCTTGCTTGTATTCATCAAAACACCAAAAATCAACTCCTCCTTCTTGCATTCGACCACGCACACCTTATACATGCCTTTTACAACTGTTACAAATGTTTCCCAACTTGGTTTTAATGTTTCCTTGATTTTATGCCACTTGCCCAAAAGTTGCAGGGCCATTTTTAGCAACTTTGACAATTTTGAGCAATTTTACAACTTTTCCCACCAACGACCAAAATCACTATAAAAATGAATTGAATACAATAGAATATGGTCATAAATGACCTTATGAACCACTAAAACCCATTATCAATCCAAAATTACAAAAAAAAAAGAGCAAAAATGAAGCACTTAGTGCCCCTGCACCAGCAGGATAGTCTACTACATTCTAGCCTAGAGTCCTCATATCCAATGGTAACATAGTCAAATACACATAAAGGCTTGATCTAGAAAATGAGGTCCAAACTTGACCCAGACATAGGTCCAAAGACCCCCCATCCCATTCCCATAATAAATTATCATTCCCACAAAATATGATGCATTCACAAAAGAAAAATTTCTAAACATCCAAAAATTCAAACACTAAAACTCAAAAATTCAAGAAACACCCTTTTGAAGCCAGGGGCATGGAAAAAACACTTTCTTAAACACATAATTTTTTTCTAAAAACATTCACCCATAGTTTTGGCATATTATTCAAAAATTCCAAATAAATAAATGGTGATTTATTGCATTGATTCCTATCAATTCAACAATCCACCTGTACAATCTTCTCCTACTACAATGAAAGTCAATACATCCACTTAAGGAGGGCATGGAAAATGCACAAGGAAATTCAAACAAAAGAGGGGAAGATGAAACACTTACCTTCCACCAATTGCACAACAAGAAGGGAGGAGGAATTTTATTAAGAGGATTCTCCTTCCACACATAAGAAAACAATCCCACACTCATACCATGTGAAGAATCCAAACAAGCCCTCCAAAATATAGCCTAGCAATAGGAGAGAGAGGAGGATGAGTAAGATGGGAAAAAGCTATCCCAAAAATTCCCATGCCCCAATGGGATTTTTCTTTTCTTTTATTCGAAAAAGCATTTTCTAAAAACTCTTTTTTCATCCCCAAGAAAATATACAAGATATTTTATTAAAATCCATTTTGTGCCTTTTTAATAGTACATTCTTATTTTGATTTAAATAATTTGAAGAAATCAACATAGAAAAACATACATATTGTGCATAATGTAATAATATGATTTTATGATTAAAACATAGGTTTCGTTATTTCACACAATAACTTTAAATATATAATGAAACACATGAAACTACAATTTAATCCATCATTATCATAAATTTATTTCACCAACACATAATAATTTTTGAAAAATAATTAAGTAAAATTAATCATAGGAGTTAGGTAGTTTACATAAAACATGCAAGCACATTTTACAGGTTTCAACAACTTATTTAGATTTAGGCTCATAGGGCCACATGGGTCGCATCTCCTAACTTGAACTCAAGTAACTTTTATCCAAGTCGATGCCTTTGATTAATCACTATTAAGGAAACATGTGCCTAAACACTTAAGGAAAACATAAGATGTTCTTGCCTAATACAAAATAGCTAAAGCATAGTATGCAAATATATTTCTACCAATGAGATAATATCAACATCTACATCTAACTAGAAATAATCTACAGTGGCATAATCTAGATACATAGATGTGAAATAACTCATCACAATGATGAACTTAATAGGCATCGATAAAATCACATATCAAAATGAAAATAGTGAAGCTAAACAATGCTAAGTCCAAGCCTAAACAAGCCCACAAATGTATGTAAATCCAAGCACATAATTCATATACCTCGATGGCAATCCACAAGAATATCATTGACAAGTATGATAGTAGTACCAAAAACATAATATGATCTTAAACATATACAATTATAAAATACATGATCCTTACACCTTGATGGAAATACTAAAATAACATCATTGACAAGTATAATATAGTATCAAAATCTAAAAATACATGGGAAACTAAAGGAGGTACATACAATTGGGACCTTATGTACATATTGTGTTATAATAAGTGGAGACCATAGGGTGTAGGGGATTATAAATGGAGTTCTACTTTTGAAAATGTGTGCCATGGGATTATTTGTCAAAGATATTATTATGGATTGGTATTCTTGTGGACACTGATGGTTTTGGTTTCTTGAAATCATTTATGGTTTTCCCCATCCAGTTCTCTATAAATTGGATGTTTTAGATGGTTGTATTATGGGTCTTTATAGATTGATATTTACTATTACACTAATAGATTCCTATCAAATTGAGGAGAGAAGTTGGATGTATTATTGTAACACATTGTTATTGGATTAATATAGACTTGTGCTCTCCTTGATGTTGGGTTTTTTTCCAGAAATATTTCTCCATGTACATCCAATGTTATGTGTTTTATTTTATGAGTTTGTTGATTTTAGTTGTTATATATGTTTATCTATATTTTATTTCAAATTTAGTGAATTGGGTTAATTAGAGTTGTATACTTTATGCATATATTATTCACTAGTGTTCTCAACATTTGGTATCAAAGCTAATGATTTTAATCAAAGAGGACACCTTTTTTGAAGTGTTGTGAGGGTTTTTATATTAATGGTACTATTTGATTTATTATGTTTTGTAGATGCGTTATGGTTAAACCCATCACTAGCACATCTCAGTCAAATATTAATAAGTTTAATGTTTTTAGGTAAGAGCCTTGGAAGTTAAAAATGGAGGATCTCTTGGAAGAAAGGTATCAACAGAGAGAACTTGCAAATGAAGTAAAGTTTACTAATATATGTGATGAATATTTTACAAAGTTGAACAAGAAGGCATGGGGAATCGTTCGGTTGTGTCTTGTAAATTTTGTCCTTTTTACTGTCTCAAAGGAGGTTATTGCATATAATATGTGGAAGAGGATAGGTAGCATTTATCAAATGAAGAGTCTTGTTAATAAGTTTTATTTGAAAACAAATCTTTACTCTTTTAAAATGTAAGAGGGAGACTCTACTACCGAGTAGTTAAAAATTTTTAATTTAATTTTGAGTTAGCTAGGTTCTATTGATGCTAAGCTAGATGAGGAAGATAAGTGCATTTTATTGCTTTGTTATTTGCTTGAGACTTGGGAGAATCTAATCATTGCTCTAATTGGTTCTATGATATATCCAAAAGTTGGATGCCATTCTTATTACTTTGACTAGCAAAGAAATTAGGAGAAAATTCATGGATGATAGCTCAAAAGATGCATTGCATGTTTGAGGAAAGTTGAAGGGAAAAGGTAGGTCTAAAGTGGAATGAAAGAAATCTATGGACAATCCAAAACTCCTAGAAAGAGAAAAGTAAAGTGTTGAAACTATAGAAAAGTAAAAAAGGAATGCAAAAATGAGAAGAAAACTTGTGATGGTTCCTCCATTGAGAAATGTTAGAAATTAAGATCTTAGGATACTAATCATTATGAACAAAATATAAATAAATATAAATGAGAATTATACAAGCATAGATTTAACACATTACACAAGATATACTCAGGGAAATTTTTTTAAAGTAAAAACCCCATAATGCATCATTTTATTAAAACATTTACAAAAAATAGTCTATTAAAGAATAGAGTGAACTTGGGGATATACTCCTCTACATACTTCCACATGGGCAATAATACCTCTTGTGCATAGTGATATAATTCACTATAAATCTCCAAATTCCCATACCTCTCAAATGAGAGAGAACCTCCTTAAATATAGAAGGGATGGAAAAATACCTTGAATGGGTATTAGTCACACCCATTCAAAGCAACCATTGCAACCATTTATAAATAATTAACAATCTAATAGTTTTTAGATTATTAATTATTAAATGGTATATGTTTTATAACATAAGATTTTATAACCTTATATTAGAACAATATATAAATGTTATAAGGGTATGACCCCTAATAAAATTATTTTATAACACCCACATTAATGTTAATAGGGGGCATCACATTTCAATTTCTATAAAAAAAAATGTACCCCAATAACATAGGTCTTCTTTGACAGTGATAAATAGGGATACAAATATATGTCAACATGAAGAGCATGTATTCCAGACCACATGAAAGTCATCTTGTCAAAATTTATAATCTTAATGTTTTAAAAAATGATGCTTAAACAAGGTCCTATAATGTTTTTATTGGATCCCTAAACTCCTCAAACCAGCCTCCCCTAGGTTCATTACATAGTGCCCGTATGTCTTACATAATACAATGATTTTACAAGTGGAAGATTTACAAAGAAGAATTTTCAATATGCCCATAGTGCTTACATATAATGCAAGGAGTTAGCCATATATAATGCCTAGAGGTCTTACTTTTTCCTTTTAGGTCTTACATAGAGCTTCCATTGTTAGGCACACTCTCTCCCCCTCAATGACAACTCCTTATATCTTGATACATTTAAATACCTAAGGCCTTATTTTATGCCCTAAGTCTTACATCTAGAGGTTCTATTGTCATGCACACTCCCCCTTGATGACCAAGCATTGATTTGAATTTGGTATTGCATAGAGGTTTGATATGATTTCTTTTACTGGGAGCCTAGACCGTTTTTTTTTTAAATTATAATCTCTTTTGGATCTGATAATCAGTCTAGTAGAACTGAAGAATACTATCAGGATGGAAAGACTTTCCTTTGAAGGAAGTTGCCATGAACTTCAAATGTTCTTTATTTATGGAAATATGAGTCTTGAGTAAGAGTAAATAGCTTTATCTTATATTAAAGTGGTACTTGTAAGAGCACCCAGATGAAAAAACTTCCAATAATCTCCTAAGAACATTAATTTTTTTGTAGTAACTTTTGTAGTTAACTTTTTGATTAAAGAGCTATAGAAGATAGATGTTTAAATATTACTCCATCCATGTGATAGAAGTTGCACTATATTTTGAAAACATAGATTGAGGTATATGTCCTATCAATAAGGTTACCAACATAGTTAGTAATATAATAATCAATAAATTTTATTTTTGGTGTAGAAATAATAAAATCCCATAGTAAGTCAACATATAATATGCTATGAAAATACTTTAAAATAGTCTAATGATATTATTAAGGAGATCATATGGGATTTTCATAAGTACAAGTATGTATAATTTGCCATGTTTCTATAAGGAAAAGAAATAGATGCCCTACTAAACATATAGTAATGATCCATGAAAAATTAAAGCAACATGTGAGCTATCATTTCCAGGCTTGCTCCCCATATAGTGTTTTATGGAAATATCCACCCATTACAAGTAGGTACTTTTATACGGTCCAAGACATTTAGAGCAAATACTGACCTCCTTAGATAGTTGTGAAAAAATACTTATGTACAATATTAAAATGTCATCTTATTGGATGTCTTTACCTTTTCAACATGTAGTATTGCCCCTTAATGGACCTCTCCCCATGACAGATAAAGTTGCTTCTTGATTATAATAATATTCAAATAATTAATATCAAATGTTATCAAATCCCTATCCATGAAAACTTATCTAAAAGATTTATCAATTTATTTCATATACAAGATAATTATCTAAAATTGGAGTATTTACCTATGATAATATATTATATGCATGATAATGCAAATTATGTGATAAAACATCGTCTATGGTTATAACAAAAATAGTAATAAAGTTATATTTTAGGTGTTTCTTATTAAAACATTAAAAATATCAAGGATTTATCAACTATTATAATAATATATCTCTCTCTAAAGTTAGTTTCAATATATATAAATGTTCAAACATAGAACATGAAGGAGTTTTGGCTTATATAGCTTTAGTAGCTCGTAGGAGATGTTAGGTTTATAATCAATGAAGTTATTCCTTCAACTTTCATAGCTCTAGTGATGGAAGGATTTCCATTTATGTGCTCTTTGATGTATGTGCTAGGCCTTTCCACTACCATCTTACCATAGTCCTATAATCCTTAGGACTATATGAGTATGATAGGATTATCAGATATGTTAACCAAAGGGAGATGAGAAATCCAAACAACTTCATCATAAATATTGCTACTAGATCTAAATGACCTAGGAAAATTGGAAACCCAATCATAAGAATGACATATTTTTCTTGCAGTGGCCATGCACTTAGTATTAAGCCAAGTCAGCCCAATTTAAACCACCAAACATAACAATTTAACTACTTGTTTTTTATATTAAGGATTGTTTACTATTCATTATTGAAAATAGAAAGAACATATACAATATGAGGTGGATCCAACCACCACTTAGTCCAACAAAATCAGGAGCCTACTAGTAAAACCACATAGAACTATTGATATCACAATATTCTCCAATCCATAAAAATAAAATACAAAATATAAATGACATCATATATGCCAAAATCATCATTGTGAGAAAACCTAACTCTAAAGGGAAAGAACATAGCTAGCATTTATTCCCAACAACACCTTCTATTGAAGTCATTTTCATAATGGTCAACCTCATGAATGGTCCTAATCACTAGATCAACTTCATCCTTAGGAAAAATATCTTTGACAATGGAGACAATCTCATCCATCTGTTTGAACCTCTTTTTCTCCTCGACCTTCACTTACACCTTTGATTTTTCTATCCTCTTGTCCTTCATGTATTCCTTTAGAGTCTTCAGCTCTTCTTCATCCAGATTATCTATGTCTTGAGGCCAAAAGTGAGCATTGACCCCCTCCATCTTGTATACCAAAGTGTGTCCTTTGAGAAGAATGAAAAACCCACTCTTTGGGATCTCCATGATCATTGAAACATGTACCATGATGTTAAAAAATGTGAGCTCAAAATTTGAGTTAGTAGGACTCCTCTTATCCTGAAAAATCTTGTCATTTCTCACCTTCAAATCTGCCACACAATTTCATTTGTAAGAATGAACCAAAACTCATTCAACTCCTTAGAAAATAATTCCACATAACCAAAAAGAATTTCAGACCAATTGAACCATTTCTTATTATCCCAACCCAAAAAGTTTCCTAAAAACAAAGACCAAGACTTCATAACAAAGGGACAACTAAAAAACAAGTGCTCAAAAGTTTCAATAGAACTACACAGCTTACAAACATTGACAAAGAAATTCTCATTAAAAATAACATTAAACACAACAAGTTTTTAAAGAATAACTAATGACCTAAAACACAAATTTTTTGGTTCATTCTTGGAAGACCATAAATACTTAAACATAAAAGACAACTTGCCATTAGACTAATTCAGGTTCTAGCTACAATTAACCCTCTTAAAAATTTCACTCATGCCAACCAGGAGTTCATATAAATTCTTACAAGTCATTTTATCAAAAATAGTATCACACCACTTAATATTACTCATGATGTTATAATTTAACTTCAATTCCATAGGGAACTTGACACTAAAAAAGCCTTCTTCAAGACTAAGAAAGTTCTCCTCTAAGAGTTAGGAAGCCCAAAATTATATTGAAAATCCTACCACCCCTTAATGTAACCCCCTTCTAGCACATCACCAAAATCACTAATGCCTTTCGAAGCCTAAAGTTGAGAACAACCCTGAGTCAAAGCTAAAGGTTTGTTGTTCCAATACAAGTTCCACCAAGTAGACCTATACGCCAAGAAAACTCTATCAGCCCTAGAGAAGGCTTCCTTATTTTTTAATCAAGTGTTTCACACTCTTCCAAGCTCTCCATATACTACCAAAAATGTTAGAACCAAAAGGACAAACAAAGAAGTTCCCAAACATTAAGTCCCGAGGGTGAAGATAAATCCATTTTTTACCCTTCTTAGGCTTAGACATGGAAATGTTATTCCTGATTAAAACTTTCCAAAGATTAAAACCATCAAATTCCTTTAAAATCCATCTGACAGCAAGAGCAATACCCTAGATTTAAAGGTATTTAAGCCCAAGACCTCTCTTATTTTTAGGTATGCAACACCAAGAACAATTAATATCATGCCTTTTTTTACTCCCTTTTCCATCAAACCAAAGAAAATCTTTCATATTATTCTAAATTTTGTCCATCTAAGAACTACCAAAAATCCAAGCCGAAGCATAATAAGTGCTATGAGAGGCCAAAACCTTCTGACAAACTTGCACTCTACCTACAAGAGACAAAAGATGGGTTTGGCACTTGGAATTCTTTTTTTCAATCTTCTTAAACATCCACTCCCACATCTCTTTCAAAGAAGGGTCAACAAAAAAGGAATACCCAAATATCTCACAATTTTGTTAGGGCCACCCCACAACCAACTAGAGCCAGCCAACCACTCAGGAGGATTATCATCCCAAATCAAGATAATGGATTTATGATTTGCAATTTTATCCCCAGAGGCATCACAAAAAATTGAAAGCCTATTCAAAAAATTCTTAAAATTTTCTTGATTTAGCTTCACAAAAAGGGCAGTATCATCTACATATTGAGCACTTACCAATTTGTCCTTGTTTGGCAGAATGATACCATGGATAGGTGAGACAAAAAGTTCAAATTTTAAAATATACTATAAAGCATCAACTACAATAGCAAAAGGAGCAGGGCTAATGGAAACCCTTGTCTGATAGATCTTTGAAGCAAAATAGTCTCAGATAGAGACTCATTAACATCAATTTGTGTTGAAGCATCCTTGAACAACACTTCCACCCAAGAACAAAAAGCTCTGGGAAAACCAAAAGCTTCCATCACTGCCAAAAGAAACCCCCACTCAATTCTATCATAAGATTTTTCAATGTCAAGTAACACCATACAAGCCTCTTGCCTTGAATATTTAGCCCAATTGAGACTCTCCTAGCTAGTGATGAGGTTCTACAATATATATCTTCCTTTGATGAACCTATTTCATTAACCAAAATAAGCTTCTTGAGAATATCAGTTACCTACAAGACAACACCTTGGCCAAAATCTTATAAGATGAATCCAAAAGGGTATTGGCCTCTAGTTTTTGATTAAAGATCTATCCCCTCTTTAGGTAGAAGTTTAATGAGACCTTTATTGATATTCTTCCCCAAAGAACCTTTTTACAAAGCCTCCTCATAACTTCCTTCAATTCATCTATAACCCAATCACAATTGGCTTTATAGAACTCAATTGGAATACCATCTATTGTTGGAGATTTCTCAAAATGAAAAGAATTTATTTCACAATCTCCTCCTTGGAGATATATCTGTTGAGCTCCTCAATGTCAACATTGTCAAATTTCTTAGGAGTTATTCTTTTACAAAAATTCCTAGCCTCTATGCTTTTGTTACCATCCTCTGAAGAAAACAACTCCTTATAAAACTTAAAAAAGCATCACTTATAACAAAAGAGTCATTGCTTAAGGAACCCTCAATTTGAATAGGAAGAATATTTTTCCTTTATGCTTAGCCTTAAGAGTGTTGAAAAAATATTTAGTACCTCTGTCTCCAGCATTAAGCCAATTGAGCTTAGCTCTAATCTTATACAAGATAATTATCTAAAATGTTATCAAATCCCTAACCATGAAAACTTATCCAAGATAATTATCATCTTATTTCGTAAACAAGATAATTATCTGAATTGGAGCCTTTACCTATGAGAATATCTTATATGCATGATAATACAAATTATGTGATAAAACATCATCTATGGTTATAATAGAAATAGTAAGAAAGTTATATTTTTAAGTGTTGATTAAATCTATTAAAACATAAAAAATATCAAGGATTTATCAACTATTATAATAGTATATATCTCTAAAGTTAGTTTCAATATATATAAATGTTGAAACGTAGAGCATGAAGAAGTTTTGGCTTATATAGCTTTAGTAGCTCATAGGAGATGTTAGATTTATAATCAGTGAATTTAGTCCTTCAACTTTCATAGCTCTAGTGATGGAAGGATTTCCATTTATGGACTCTTTGATGTATGTGCTAGGCCTTTCCACTACCATCTTACCATAGTCCTATAATCCTTCGGACCATATGAATATGATAGGATTGTGAGATAAGTTAACCAAAGGGAGATGAGAAATCCAAACAACTTCATCGTAAATATTGCTACTAGATCTAAATGACCTAGGAAAGTTGGAAACACAATAATAAGAATGGCATATTTTTCTTTTAGTGGCCATGCACTTAGTATTAAGTACAGTCAACCAAATTTAAACCACCAAACATAATAATTTAACTTGTTAAGAATACTCTTCTTTTTAATTATAATTATAAATAGAAAACAAAAAGGATGGTTAAAAATACTCCAAGGAGGTGATGACGAATTAGATGTGAGGCCCAACTCTTTTTATTTCTATAGATACATTAGTACCAGACATTATGACTATTAAGTTATGTTTTAGATGCTTTGTGTGTTTGTTTATGTTGTTGATGTTATGGATGAGTTTATGTGGTCAAGGTTTTTATGCATGGGGATACTACATTTGGACCCATGGTTATCTTAGTAATGGTTTTGTTTATGGTAGATTGTATGTTGATATGAATGATTAATAGTTAGAAATTTTATTTATGTGTTTTAATAAATTTAATTTAAATCCAAGAATGCATGATTATTTTTGAATCTTAAAGTGAATTAATTTGATTATTTATTTGAAAATGACTTAGAATATAAAAGTCTAATTTCTGTATATGCTTTATTATTTTAAGGTTGTTTTGGCTATATATTTCCATGACATACTGATATTCATA
Organism: Cunninghamia lanceolata; assembly: GCA_027924645.1. Classification (NCBI taxonomy): domain Eukaryota; kingdom Viridiplantae; phylum Streptophyta; class Pinopsida; order Cupressales; family Cupressaceae; genus Cunninghamia; species Cunninghamia lanceolata. Next base: position 1,018,854 of record BSBN01001197.1, on the reverse strand, counting down.
AGTGGAATTGTGCAAGTGGGTGGCCAAGACAAAAAGATTCCAAAGACTCTCTCAAAAACTTTACCTGTGTTAACCTATTAGCCTAGCTTAACCCACTAAAGGGGTAAAGGTTTATTTGTTGTGTGTTATATTTATTTTATTTTCATTATAGTGTATGGTTGTTTGTATTATTAATTTTATTAAAAAGTTTAAGTTAGGAAATTATTTGAATTGTTTAATTTTATTTTAATTTTTATTTCAAAAGATAAGGGAAAGTCTTGATTAAGAAAGTTTAGTTGGAAGGAAATGAGAATGGGAAGTTTCCCTTCTTTTTTCTCCACTTTGGTGAGTTATGTGATTTTGGGTTATTTATGGGAAGATGATTCTCTTTTGAAGGGGCTTTTTTCTTTTTGCATCATCTTTTTCCTTTTAAAAATTTGGGATTGGGGATCACTGTGCAACTTTTGGTTTTTGGGTTGAAAAGAAAGAAATTTTGAAAAAAAGATTTTGGGAAGAAGGATTGGAAAAGATTGCAAGCTTGGCTTGAGAGTTTGGAGAATTGGATTGTGAAATTTTAAGGGTTTCACCATTTTCTGGGCTTCTCCTAACTTGGAGAGCCAAAGGTAAGGTTTCAAGGATTGTATTTTCTGTATTTATGTAAAACTTGTTTTCAAATGAATGGAGTTTGGATTGCATGTTGGTTTTATGTATTTTTATATTTTTTTTTTGGGATTTGGGTTGTGATGGGAGCGGATCTACCTTGAGGGGTGAGAGCCTCTCAAGTGTGGGGTTGAGAGAGGTGTGGAGCCTCTCTTGGGGAAACTTTGAAAGGTATGTGTTGTTAATAATATGGAGGTTTGGTGATTGGTGTTTAATGGGTATTGTGGTGATTTTGGTATTGGGAGGTATAAGGGTTTTCTTGTGTGAATGGGAGATATAAAGGGAGTTTGATATTATGTGAGTTGCATGGAAGTGAATTTTATCATGATGTGATCTTTGTGTTATTATTCCCCAAGAGAGAGGATTATCCCCTCTTTCCCCCTCTATGGAATCCACCATGGATTCGTAGTTTGTGAGCTAACCTTTGGGGGATTTGTATGTGTGTAATTGTTAAAATTGTTTATATGTGTATTTTTGTTTGCAGTAAAAAAATTAGTTCTTGAGAGGTCTCCTTCTTGGGGATGGGTTTGTTTTCAAACCCTATAGTAGGGTGGAGAGTAGGTTTTGGTCAGCCACAGGGTAGTTTTGTTTTGTAGATCTAATGCAAGAGGCTACATGGAGACTCATGGTATTGTGAGCATTTATTTAATGGTTGTAAAGAGCTTTCAAACTTACTTTTGATTCAGTTTTGTAAAAGTGGGTACAATGGATTTTAAAATCCATGTCATGTTGTTAATTGTGGAATTTTATTAAAACTCTATATGAAAATTTATAATTCATATGCTATTCCTTATAAGTTGATTTATCGTGAGAAGTATGAACACTTAAATTTTACAAATAAATTGTAAAATGTTATTCATGTCATGGCTAGATTAGAGGAGATTTAGATCTAAAATATGTACTCGGGAGTGTATATGTATGTGTGTGTGTATATATAATACATTTATTTAAATGTATTTTATCTGAATTTGTTTTTTAAATTACAAATTCTTAAAATTTAATAATATTGATTTATTGTATACAGAAAAATGATAATTCTGTATATCAAATTATAATATATATATATATATATATATATATATATATATATATATTTATTTAAAAGTCTATTTTTTTAAAGTTTTAAATGAAGCATTGTTGAGATTTAAGGCTGCACCTTGGAGGTGGTAGCGCCCTGTGCAGGGCATTGCACCCCCAAGATGGGGGGTCATGGGAAGCCCTACATACTTAAAATAAATTTGTTATTTTTTTATTTAAAATGTTCATTGGGATTTTTATAATGTGGTTTGTAAATGCATATATATATATATATATATATATATATATATATATATATATATATATATATATATATATATATATATATATATATATATATATATATATATATATATATTTAAAAGTTGATTTTTTTAAAGTTTTAAATGAAGCATTGTTGAGCTTTAAGGCCGCAGCCTTGGAGGTGGTAGCGCCCTGTGCAGGGCATTGCGCCTCCAAGGTGGGGGGGTCATGGGAAGCCCTACATACTTAAAATAAATTTGTTATTTTGTTATTTAAAATGTTCATTAGGATTTTTATAATGTGGTTTGTAAATGTAAATGTGTATATATATGTGTGTGCGTGTGTGTGTGTGTGTGTGTGTGTGTGTGTGAAGTTATATATATATATTTGTTAAATAGAAAAACTTAATTAAATTGGAAATAAGAACACAAGGTTTTAGATTAAATAGAAAGGGGATTTTAGAAAAGATAGAAAGAATGAAATTAGAAAGAAAAAGTAGAAAAAAATGAAATTAGGAGTTTTGTAATTAGAAAGATTTACTTTAGTTCTAGTAATTATGTTTATGAAATCTTTTAAAACATTCTCATTTGTTTTTAATTAATAAGTTATTTAATAGCAATTGCTTTATAATATGGTGAGATTTAGTTTATATCACACACACACATAAAATTCCTATGTCGAAGTCTTTAGTCAAGTTTTTTATTTTAAATTATCCTTCATTTATATATATATAATTCCTATGTCAAGGTCTTTAGTCAAGTTTTTAATTTTAAATTATCCTTCTTGAATTTATGTTATCGAATCTCCATAGAGATTTAAATAAAATTTAATTATTTTTGCATTAAAAATAATGTTGAAATCAATATTAGTAAGTCTTCATTTTATATATATATAATTCCTATGTCAAGGTCTTTAGTCAAGTTTTTAATTTTAAATTATCCTTCTTGAATTTATGTTACCGAATATCCATAGAGATTTAAATAAAATTTAATTATTCTTGCATTAAAAATAATGTTGAATTCAATATTAGTAAGTCGTTATTTGATAGTCTTCATTTAATATCTTATTGTACAAATTAATCTAGTAATTCTTATTGTTTGGAATCATTACTAAATATAGTCTAGTCTTTGTTTTTTGTTTTTTTTAAAAGAGGGTAAAAACTTTATTAACCAAAGACAACCGTACAAAGCAAAAGAGCAGCAAGAGACCCAAACGTGCCCAAAGACAACAAACAAGAAGTCAAGAAATGGTCATGCAATATCTCACATCCTCCGTGACCAACTCCATCAAATCTTGAGCAAGATCCCTAGGTAAACTGTCCCAATCATCCACCAGCCAGGTCCCATTCTTCTCAGAAGCCCATTTGGCCAACCCATCAGCCACCTTATTCCATTCCCGAGGGATATGAGAGAAGGTGATAGAATCAAATAAATCTCTAAGACTGGTGATTTGCTTAGCCACCACTGCAAGTTGCCAACTAACATCATCAAATTGCCTTCTATTTGTTAAGTCTATCACCACCTGAGAATTTAACTCGCAGATAATCTTACTCCAGCCAAGGGCATATGCCTTCTTCAAAGCCAAAAGAAACCAAGGCCTCCATAAGATTATTAGAGTGCATCCCCCTATATTCTGAGAAGAAAAATACAACCACCCCAGAACTGTCTCTGCCCACCCCACTAATGCCAACATGCCCGTGGTTACCCCTTGCAGACTCATTAGTATTGATTTTCAAGACTCCGGTGGGAGGGGGCAACCAATGCCCTTCCCTAGAAGCCTTCCTTCTAGAAGACCTGCTCCACCCAATCTTGGACCTTCCAGGACCCCCAACAAGAATATCCAAATTACGAATCACTCTAGTATCACCAAGATCCACTGGGGTTGACAGATCACATTTAGCATACAAGGTCTCCTGCAAAGCCCCAAGAATGCGAGAACAAACTTGACCCACCAACAACTTCTTATCCAGAAAGACCCTACGGTTGCACTCCAACCAGATGTGCCATATATATAGACTAGGGCCAATTGGCCAAGCTATGTGCAGAAACAAAGTCCTCACCGGAATGGGCCCAAAGTTCTGCCAAAACTCCTCCAAAGAAGAAGGGTGCCTGCACTGCAAACTCCAGGCCCCCCACCAAAAATGCCAAATAGTCCTAGCAAAAGGGCACTGGAAGAAAAGATGTGAAACAGTCTCAAAATCTTTTAGACATAAGAAGCATAAGGAAGGACCTTGGAAGCCATGCTTACAGAGGTTATCCCAAGTCAGACACTTGCCATAAACCACTAGCCAAGAGAAGAAATTACATTTTGGCCAAGAGAATTTATTCCAAATATTTTTCCACCAAGGAACCTCAGCACTACCCCAGGCCTGTCTGTCCAAAACACGATACCCTGAAGCAATAGTGAACTTCCCTTTTGGATCCAGACCCCAAGCCAGCACATCCCGCTCTGGGAGAGAACAACATACTCTATCAACCAAAATAGAGGACAACTCCCTCCTATGCTCCAAAGATCCACCCATGGGCCACTCCTGCATATCCTTCCACTGGTAAACAATAGTTTGCCCCAAAGCCTGAGGGGCTTTGAAATCCATCACTCTACTCCAACCAGCCTGAACAAAAATCCTACTTAAGTCCCTCAAGTGGGGGTGCGAAGAGAGGATAGGCGGGAATCCATCCCAGGAATCATACCAAAAAAGAGAATCAGAGCCTCTGTTGCAGATCCAAAACAGGCCTTATTTAACTAGCGCAGCCCCCCTCTTGAGAGTATCCCATATCATAGAACCTCTCCTTGAAAGACTAAAATGAGGCACCTCAGCGCCCTCCACCTCCCCAAGGTACTTGAAGGTAAGGATCCTGGCCCAATACTGATGCTGATATGAACACCATCTCCAGTATAGCTTAGCAGCCAAAGCCTGTCCATTCCAATCTGTTCTACATAAACCCAGACCACCATCCTGCTTTGGCCAACAGATAACTTCCCACTTAATTAAGCTCCACTTCTTTGAAAGGAGATTACCTGACCAAAGAAACTGTCGACAGAGGCCCTTAAAATCTTTGATGAAACTTGCAGGAGCCATCAACACAAAGCACCTGTATATAGGAAGGCCTTGAACCACGGACTTCAACAGAGTAAATCTACTAGCCATAGATAACCATCTATAGGTCCAGTGACAAACTAGCCCACGAAATTTATCCATCACATCTTGCCAAAAACACCTGGGAAGTGGGTGCACATCCAGAGGGATGCCAAGGTATATAAAGGGAAGTTTCCCCACCTGAAACCTTAAGATCCTGGCAATACGCTGCTGAATAAGCTTGGGGGTATTAAAGAAATAAATGCAAGACTTACTTTCATTAATGCTTTGACCTGAGGCAGCCAGGTAACAATCCAAAATCTGACGCAAAGCAACTGCTTCAACCACCTTAGCAACACCCATCAAAGCCATATCATCCACAAACTGAAGATGAGTTTGAGGAGGAAGAGAATTGCTCCATTTCCATCCCTAAAAGAGCCCATCCATAACACGGGACTTAATGAATCTCCCCAAGCCCTTAGCCATCAAGATGAACAAATATGGGGATAAGGGGTCCCCTTGTTGAAGACCTCTAGAAGCACCAAATAGAGCCGAAGACTCCCCATTTATGAGAACAGAAAATGAGGAGGTCCTCACACAGCTCATGACCCAATCAATCCACTCACAACTAAACCCGAAGGCTCTGAGAATTTTGATCAAAAAGTCCCATTTAACTTTGTCATAAGCTTTAGCCATGTCCAACTTTATAAACATAGCCTTTTCCTTAGAAGAGGCCATAGAATGAATAGTCTCAGCCGCAATAACAACTCCATCCAAAATCTGTCTACCCGCAACGAAGCCCCCTTGTTCCTCTGAGATCAACTTATCTAGACATGGCTTCAAACGTTCAACAATTAGCTTTGTAATGATTTTATACACCACATTGCACAAAGCAATTGGTCGAAAAAGATCTAGAGAATCAGCACCCTCACGTTTTGGGATAAGAGCAAGAAACATGGCATTCATGGCTCACAACATTTGCTTATTCCTGAAAGACTCCTGCACCAACTGTAATAGATCAAGGTTGATAACTTCCCAAAATTCCTGAAAGAACTCAACCGGGAACCCATCAGGACTAGGAGCCTTCCCTTTTTTCAATTAAAACACCACATCTTCCAACTCCTTCAAAGAAATAGGTTTAAGAAGAGAAGAATTAATATCCGTAGTCACCAGAGAGGGAATACAAGCTAGGATAGAAGCTTCCTCCTCACTAGCAAGCAAGGTATCTTCAAAAAAGAGAGCAGAGAAAAAACAAACCACCACACTAGAGATCCCTGAAGAGGAAGAAAGAACAGAACCCTCAGGAGAGCGGAGAGAAGAGATAAAGTTACCTTGTCTTCGAGCCTTCACCGATTTATGAAAGAAGAAAGTATTCCTGTTCCCTTCCTGAAGCCAATCAACACGGGCCTTCTATTTCCAAAAAATTTCCTCATGAAGATCCCATTCCTCAAGGTCTTTAAAAGCACTAACCTCAAGCTTGCTTAAATTCGCATCAAGACCCTGGTCCCGAATCTGCCTGGTAATAGAATCCAAGCACTCCTGGGCAACCCTTTTCCGTTGAAACACGTTGCCAAACTGATACTTATTCCAATGTTTCAATTTATACTTCACATATTGAAGCCTCTTCACAAAAGAGTACATAGTTGTACCAAAAGCAGGTCGTCCTTCAGTCCACCATCTAGAAACCAAGTCAAAAAGACACTCCTCCCTGAGCCACATAAGTTGAAATCTAAAAGTTTATTTCTTAGGATCATCAACCAAATGAGCAGAGAATTTGATCAACCAATGGTCTGATCCTCGCCAATCTAAAATTTTACAACTTGACAGCCACTTGTCACCCACCCAAAAACAAGATACAAGAAACCTGTCTAACCATTCAAAAATGGCATCATCCCCAAGCCTCCTATTATTCCAAGTAAACATGCCATTCAAAGGTATGATATCCAAAAGCTGAAGCTGAGCTAAATTATCCCTTAGAAGATCATAAGAGGGGTCCAAACGAGGCATACCCCTTTTTCTCCTCGAGGGAGGCAATTGCATTAAAGTCACCTGCCATAATCCAGGGAAGGAAAGGATCCAATGATCTCAGAAGATTGATATGAGACCACAGGAGAGTCTTACCAAGGACATCTATTGGAGCATAAATGTTAGAAAGAAGAATTCTTTCCCATGTCTCCAAACTAATTGCAACCAGAGAGATGGAAAATCTACTAGAGATCCACTAAAAAGGAGAAATTTGTTGAGGATCCTAGAGGCAAGCAAGACCCCTAGAGCTGCCTTGTGCACCCACACACTGGCAAAACCCTCTGTTCCAAATTTTAGAAACACACTGCATCATACCATCCATAGATAACTTTGTCTCCTGGAGGAAAACCACATCCAGAGAATGAGCACTAACCATGTCCTGAATAGCCTTTTATCTAGGGATGCTATTCATACCCCTTACATTCCATGATAACACAATCATCGCGAAGGGTGAGAAAAGTGAGTATCCAATGTCTTCACCCAACTAGATTCCACCAATGTCTCTCCAGCCATCTTAACTTTCTCCTAATCCTTCTTCCTCCCCACCTTTTGGGGCTTATTAGGAGCACACTTTTTCAGGGATTTTTGCTGTAGACCCAGAGTAGGAGAAGAAGAGAGGGCTTTTTTCTTACCAGAGTCTTCCAAACCTAGTCCACTGGTTAAACTCACCCTTTCATCCGAAGAGGCCATGGGGGTTTCCACCAAACAACAAGAGTCCCCAAACCCAGCATCGGGGGAAGAAGCAACTAGATCCATCACCACCCCGGAAGCCACCACAGGAACTAGGACTGAGGTAGTGATAGGCAAAGACTCAGAATTATGATCAACTAAAGGAGAAGATTCAACATGCATGCCAGAAGAAACCCCCTCCTCATGGACTAATTCATCCAAAGCCTCAAACTTGTTAAAAGTCTCCTCCTCTTGACGATCCCGAAGAGTCCTCTTCTGACCCCGATTCTTGTTTCGTGCCTTAATTGGCACAAAACCATCTTTATCTGGTACCACCCCCTGGATGGGTGCTTTACCCTTTTTCACCCTTGGATTAGACATAGCCTTCACATTATCTGAACCACCAACACCCGAGGCACGAGGGCACCTCCTTTGAAGATGGCCATACTCATGGCACAACCGACACCTGAAAGGTAAAGTCTCATAGTCTAACTGTTGAGTCCAAGAGCTAGACCCAACAGTCAGATCAATGGAATCTGGCAAAGGCTAGCTCAGATCAATCTCCACATAGACCCGGGCATAAGAAAAAATTTGCTTCTCCAGAGTTTGCTGAGACGGGCCAATAGGCTTCCCCAGTAGCAATGCAACTGATTGCAGAATATCCTATCTCCAACATTCCAATGGCAACCAAGGAAAACAAACCCACACCGGCACCTTCGAGGGCAGCTCCGCCCGCGAATTAAAGCCTGCATGCCAAGGCTTCACGAAAAGGCCAACTTGATTATAAAAGTAGGACCCTCCCTCAAAAACCTTGTTACGATTGGAGATACATGAAAAGACCACTAGAAATAAGTTATTCACAGCTAGCAAGATTTCAAAATCACCTTCCAAATTCCATGACTTGCGAATCCAGGGTTCCAGAAAAGGCATTAAAACCCTCAATCCCATAAATTTGTAGATTAAAACATTTTCTATAATATTCCAGGTCCTCAGCTGCTGCCTCTATTTGAATCACCAGCTTCAGATGAACTTGAGCTCTTTCCAAGCATCCGCTTATCTCGTGTAATTTCAAAGCACCAGTGCTAAAAACCCCAACATCAGGTGGGGATGGATGAGGAAACCCGTCACCAACCCCTGCCATAGCAGCATCCCTCGATGTCTCACCCAAAGGCACATACCCTACCATTAGAAAAACCCCTCAAGCCCTCGCACCCCACACCTGCATCGAACAACGCACACACTCAAGAAAACCCCCCCGGAAGCTAAAAAACCCCACCCCTTGCTGAAAACAACCCCACAAAGCCTGATCTGCAAAGAAAAATGCATGCAACAAAGAACAAACACATGCAGACCATGACCTGCTATAGGTCGCGGGACTACACAGAGCTCTCGCGCACACGCTCCATTGGAACATCCTCTAATTCATGTTAAATTAATTCCATCTCTAGTCTAGTCTTTGTTATTTTTATTGCTCTAGTTCAATATTTTTAGGGAATGTGTTCTTTAAATTTGTGTAAGATAAATTAGTGATTTAATTATATAGTATTTCTTTTAAGCCTAAGAGAAAGTACATAATTATTCCAATTGTGTTACAAGTTAAATTATTTCAAAATGAAATAAATTAGGGTCCATAATAGTCTAATCAAATCTATCTATCGTATATATCTAATTTAACTATTTAGATTATTTAAGGAAATAGTAGACGAAAGAATTTAATTATATTTGTGTTGGAGATTAACTTACTAAACTAATCTTATTTTAATCGAAGTATTCGGCAATACAATGTTGTTAGAGTACTTATGGAATAAATAAATAGAGAATAGATTTTATTTTAAATTCTATTTAATTATTATTTTACGAATTCATTTTAGATAGAAATTTAGATGCTCATAAACCCTTAGTAACTTTTGTATGCTTACAGATAATTTATTAAATGGATACTATAATAAGTTGTTTTGCAATTCTTTTAGTAAATGTGTCAATTTAGTCTTGGACAGAAAATGTTGGTATTTTTGGGATAAGTGACCACCTTTTTCTATTAACAAGATTACACTTTTAGAATTAGTGTTTAGAACAATAGTATGTGGTGTTTAATCTTGTTGAGAGAATAAAATTTGCATTGTTGCAATTAGAACACTATGCAGAGAAGTCGATTTAAAGAATTACTCCTTTGCCAACCCATTACGTTCTTAAAATGAAGACTTAGGTAAAAGATTATGTTAGTGAAATTGAAGTTATCTTTTCTCGTTTCCTATGTTATATAAGAAAAAAATTGTTAGTACAGTTTTGTGTGCCCACTTGTGCATTTTTTGTGTACCAGTGGGCATTACATTTGGTATTAGAGCCAAGTTTCCAACACTTTGGGAACTTTCAGGATTAATGTTGGTAACTTAATTTTTGAATTGTGATCAGTGTAGGATGGCGCCTAAATGCAGACATACCCATTCTCAGGGTCCATTCCCAACACCACCATTGCCTTCAAAGCCAATACAAACCAATATCTTAATAGAAACCTTGGCAGTGGCACTTTGATGCAGGAGCATCCTTGGTTCAAGAGAAATCTTGCATCAACTAAAAATATTTGCATTTCAGTTTGTTTGTAGTTCAGTTCAGGCAGTTCAGTCAGTAGCATTTTTTGTATTTTGGTCCGCATTCTACCGTAGTTGTATTTCAGATCTTGCGGAGTTGGACTTAGCATCTAGATTCATTCATCTACATCATATTCAGAATTCAAAGCATTTTGATTAATTACCAGAAATTTATCACTATCAGAAGATCAACTATTTTCTTAGAACAGAGCATCCTGACAATCTCTGATAATCAACTAAAGGAGAAGGCCTACGGAGCATTTCTTGACTTGTGGAGGTTAATGACACATCATTCAATCATCTATGGTTTGTAGTTAACCTTCCCCGTGATCTGCACATCATTCCATTCATTTGTGGAGGAGTTCTATTCATTTAGGTCTGACCTATCTGTGTACACACGTTACAGTTCTTCATGGGAGTTTGTGACCTTCCTTGGACGACACAGAGGAATATTTTATACCAGAGATGATATATAAGGATGTAATGGATCCCTAGGAAAGTAGTTAGTGATTGATTCACAATTCTAAGTTTGGATTCTTGATGAAGGAGCTTCAAAGCTATATCTTGTGTATTTTAATATTATGTAATTAGGCTTGTGAGCCCAATTGTAAGCCCGCATGTTGCCGACCGATCTGAATTTGAATTCTTTGTTATACTGAATGACTGAATTTGTATTTGTTTCATATCTTGGAGTTGTTTCCATTGTGTTTACTTTGGATGCATGGTCTGGATAGTTCATTCTATGAAACCTCCTACCATGATTGCACCAAGTGGTATCAGAGCGAAAGTTTGAATCTTTGGGAGTGAATTGAGTGAAGTTGGCAAAATAATTCCATAAGATCTTGTTGTGGATAGATCACCAAATTGAGGCAGGTTACTTGTGTCACAACCGATCGCTGATTGTGAGGAAGTTGTCACCTTGTAGCCCAATCATCGAACTAGAGGCAATTTGCACTTGATCCAAGGAAGATGCCACCGAGGAGAGTTCCTGATGTTGGAACAATGGCTGGTAGGATGGATGAGATGATGGAAATGATGAAAACAATGAGAATTTGATTGGATGCTATTGAAGAAGATAGACGAAGAGGATTGACACCGAGACCTAATGTTGAAAGTGATGATGAAGAAGAATTTCAATCTGTTGAACAAATTGGTGACACCTCGGGAGGTGATGAAGAAGAGGAATCAGATCAAGTCAAGAATTTTAGAGCTATTTCAAAGATTGGAAAGAGACCTAGAGTTGATGTACCTAATTACATTAGCAATTTAAACCCTAAAGAATTGATTGACTGGATAAATGACATGGAAGAATACTTTGAATATGATGAAGTTGAAAATCTAGAGAAGGTGAAATTTGCAAAGACAAAGTTGAAAGGACATGCTTCTATATGGTGGAAAGAAGTTCAGTTGGATAGAAACAAAAGAGCAAAAGAAAAGATTACAAAGTGGGATAGGATGGTGACAAAATTGAAGAATTCGTTTATACCTACTAACTATGAGCTGGAGTTATTGAACAGATTGTTGAACCTGAGATAAAAGGAGAAATCTGTGAAGGAGTATATTGAAGAATTTCACAAGATGATCATAAGGACAGGACATAGTGAAGAAAGCAAAGAGAAAGTGGTTAGATACATTAATGGACTAAGATTGAACATTCAAAAAGAACTAAGCCTGGTGAGGATGACATCTTTGGAGGAAGCATATCAGTTTGCCCTGAAAATTGAAGAGAAGCCGAATAAGAGGCATGATCAGAGACAAAGAGGTATAGGAGGTAAATTTCAAAGAGGTAGAACATTTCCCAGAGGAGACAGATTACATCCGGAGCAGAACAAGCTTGACAACCCATTTAAGGAGGACAAATATAGCAATACCTACCGGAGCAATGATAGACATTTTCATCATAGAGGTAATTATAATTCATACCGAAATGAGGGATACAAAAGAGAAGGAAGAGGACTTGAAAGGAGAACATTCAGAGGAACCTATTTCAAGTGTGGAGGTGAAGGACATAGAGCATTCAAATGTAATCAAGGTAGTACGAGCAAGAGGACAGAGAACAGTGGAAGAGCAACCTATGTGGAAGAAGAACCTGTTGGATCACCCAGTTTAGTTGGTAAACCTAAGAAAGGAGAATCACTGGTAATGAGGAGAGCACTATTTCAAGTAGAGACAAATGAGGAACCATCACAGAGGAAGAGTTTGTTTAGAACCAGATGCAAATCAAGAGGTAAGTTTTGCAAAGTTGTAATTGATAGTGGTAGTTCTAATAATCTAGTTTTAGAGGAGATTGTGACTAAGCTGAAGCTGGAAAGATTGAAACACCCTAAGCCCTATCAGATAGCATGGATTTAGGATGATCATAAGGTATTGGTGAGTGATCAGTGTTTGGTGAAATTTCATATTGGATCATATCATGATGAAGTCTTGTGTGATATTATGCCTATGGATGTTTATCATATCTTGTTGGGTAGACCTTGGCAGTATGATAGAAAAGCTATAAATGATGGTAGGAAGAATACATACACTATAACATCAAATGGAAAGAGAATTAATTTGATTCCTTTGGAAGATGATCCTAAGAGTGAAGTATGTGGAAATGCTAGAATCTGTTTGGTAGATGGAAGGAAATTTCTAGATGGTTTGAGACATGAGAATATGTGTTATGCTTTCATTCCTAAGAAGCCTGAAACATTGAAGAAGGAGACTGAAGAATCACAACTAGAGGAGATAAAAGAGTTGCTGACAGAGTATGAAGACATCATATCAGATAATGTTCCTGAAGGATTGCCATCAATCAGGAGTATCAGTCATCACATGGATCTTATACCTGGAGCAAGTTTGCCTAATAAAGCAGCACATAGAATGACACCGGCAAAGAATGAAGAATTGAATAGGCAGATACAAGAGTTGTTAAGGAAAGGTTTGATTAGAGAAAGCTTGAGCCCTTGTGTAGTACCTGCAGTGTTAGCACCTAAGAAGGATGGAGAGTGGAGAATGTGTACCTACTCTAGAGAAATCAAGAAGATCATAATTAAGTATAGATTTCCTTTACCTAGGATGGATGATATCATGGATTGTTTGAGTGGAGCAAGATATTTCACAAAGATAGATTTGAAGAGTGGATACCATCAGATCAGACTTAGAGAAGGAGATGAATGGAAGACTACTTTTAAGACAAATGAAGGATTGTATGAGTGGTTAGTGATGCCTTTTGGATTGACAAATGTGCCTAGTACTTTCATGAGGTTGATGAATGAAGTTCTGAAGAAATTTTTGGGTAAGTTTGTTATTGTATATTTGGATTGCATTCTAATTTTTAGTAAGACAAAGGAAGAACATTTACAACACCTTAGAGAGGAGAAGTTGCTGATAAACACCAAGAAATGTAGTTTCATGAATGAAGAATTGGTATACTTGGGATTTGTGATTTCTACGGAAGGATTGAAGATGGACCCTGAGAAAGTAAGAGCAATTGTTGAATGGCCTACACCGGAGAGCATAGGAAAGGTTAGATCATTTCATGGATTGGCTAGTTTCTACTGGAAGTTCATCAGAAATTTTAGTTTAGTTTGTAACCCTATGACAGAGACAATGAGAGGCGACAGAAAAGACTTTAGGTGGACATCAGAAGTAGATAAAAGTTTTGAAATGTTGAAGTAGAAGGTGACAGAGCAACCTATTTTAACATTACCAGATTTCAATAAGGTATTTCAAGTTGATTGTGATGCAAGTGGGAGTGTAATTGGAGCAGTGTTAAGTCAAGAAGGTAGACCAGTAGCATATTTTAGTGAGAAGTTGAATGATGCAAGGAGAAGATATTCAGTTTATGATCAAGAGTTCTATGCCATAATTCAAGCCTTGAAGAAGTGGAGACATTACTTGTTGCCAAAGGAGTTTGTGTTGTATATAGATCATCAAGCTTTGCAATATTTGAACAGTCAAGGTAAGTTGAAGAGCCCCTTCTTGTTCTTCCTTTGATGATGACACCAGAAAGAGACTATTACCTTCCAAAGAAGTTACCCCTCGCATTTATGGGGTTCCTAAAATCCATAAGATTGGAATCCCCCTCTGACCCATTGTGGACACTATTGACTCCACTACCTCCAAGCTCGCTGCTTACCTTGCCAAGCTCTTAGCCTCTCTTGTTAGCCATTCTAGTTCTTTCATAAAAAACTCTTCCCATTTCATTAACTTCATTAAAGACAAAACGTTAGAAGAAAGTGACCTCTTGGTCAGATTCGACATTGTCTCCCTCTTCACTAAGGTGCCGATCCCCTTCTCCATTAAGTTAATTAGGCATAAGACTAATGATGAAATCGCTTCCTTGGTAGAGTTATGCCTGAGATCCACTTTCTTCACCTTCTAGGGAACAATCTATGAACAAGTGGATGTAGTTGCCATGGGATACCCCCTTTCCCCTATTGTGGCTAACCTTTACATGGAACATTTTGAAGAAATTGCCCTCAACTCTTTTCCCCACAAACCAAAGTGGTGGAAATGCTATGTAGATGACACCAAAATTTATTGGCCCCATGGTCTTGAGAAGCTTGAGGATTTCCACTTGCACCTCAACAACATAGCCCCAAGCATCTCCTTCACCAAAGAATTGGAGACTAATAACCAACTCCCTTTCCTAGACATTTATCTTTAAAAAAAACCAGATGGTTCCTTAGGTTGGAAGGTCTTCAGAAAAGCAACCCACATTGATCGTTACCTTCATGCCGCGCCTCATCACCACCCCGCCTAAAAATCCGGTGTTCTCAAAACTTTGGCCACTAGGGCCTTTCGCATTTGTGATGAGGATAACCTAGATCTTGAGCTCACCCACCTCTCCAAAGCCTTCAAATTGAATGGGTTCAAAACCAAACTCATCTCAAGAGCTTTCAAACAAGCCAAATCTCATTCCTTCTGCACGCCTAAAGCTTCTCAACTTAAAACCCCCCGTGGCCACTATTCCCTACATCGAAGGCATCTCCAACAAAATCTCTAAGATTCTTCAAAAAAAGGGCCTCCAATGTGCTTTTAAACCCATCTCTACTCTTAGGAACAACATCCCATCTCCAAAAGAGCCCATTGACCTCTTCCTTAACTCAGAAGTCTATAAAGTTGTCTGTTCATGTGGCACCCCCTACATTGGGGAGACAGGTCACTCCTTCAGCATGAGGATTAAAGAGCATAGTGCCGACATTAAGCATGAACAGACTCATAAATCAGCCCTTGCCGAACACTCCTCTAAAACCAAGCACCATATTTGCCTAGAAGACACTCAAATTTTGGTCAAGGAAGACAACTACTTCCAAAGGAAACTCAAAGAGGCCATAGAAATTGGCAATCACCCTTCTAACCTCAACCAAGATGAAGGTTGGAGTATAAGTTTTTCTTGGCAGTCCTTACTAAACCGCTTTAGAGTCTGTTCCCTTCCTTCTGCTTGATCTCTTTACCTCTTTGTCTTGCTTTGTTTCCCCCTCCTTCCCCCCTCCTATCTCTCCAAGGTCTTCCTTTTCTCTTCCTTCCCCCCTCTCCCCTTGTCCTCATCCCTTGTTTTTTCCACCCTCAGCTTTCCTCATCCTAGGTGAACCATTGGGTTGCCTCTTCGCTCCCTCGCCTTGTCAGTTCTCTATTCTTGTGTTTGGCCCTCTGTGTCCCCCTTAGGATCTCTCCTCTGGTCTAGCTTTTGCTTTCTCTCTCTGTTTATTTCTCCCTTTCCTTTGCCTTCCTAGCTCTCATCCTTCTTAAACTCGCCCCCCTCACCCTGCTTCCACTCATTTACACATTCACCCACCACTAGTAGAAATGTGGCAAATAACCGAAGAGTTAAGAAAATTTCCCGGCGTGAATTTTTTTACGGCGTGAGACAATTCTGAGCACAATAATACTCATATATAAAAGCCTATAGGCTAATAATAATATATATTATACAATAATATAATATTATATAATATTATATAATAATATAATATTATATAATATTATATAATATAATATTATATTATTAATATTACAATATTATATTTATATTATATATTATATAATAAAATAATATTATAATATATTCAATATAATATTATAAATATTATATTATAAAATAATATAATATAATATAATATTATAAAATAAAATAATATAATATAATATTATAAAATAATATAATATAATATAATAATATAATATAATATTATATTTCTATTATATTATTAATATTATAATATATTTAATATTATATAATAATATAATATTATTTTATATTTAATAATATGGGTGCCAAATTTAATTTTACCTCCATTTAATTTTGGCACTTCTCATTTTGGAGAGCAGATCATCAGGCAGTCTTGGCGGGCATAGCTATTCATAGCTATTCTAAGAGTATTGAGGTTATACTGTGCACTTTGAGCTCCACTGACATGCTCTTAGATGACAAGACATCAAGTGATTTGTCACAGGATTTGGCCAAGAAGAGGTTTGACATGACTGTAAAATTGGAAGCGTGGATTCGATTCAAGGTCGGCGATTGGACTACCAGGCATTATACCATGGAGGTTTTCTACGATATCACAATTGACTTGAATGGCTCTTCTGGCCACTTTTTTCGCCCTAGAATGTGTGATGTTGATATATGATTTTAATCTTAGGGTTTGGGTTGATATGTGATGGGGTTACTGACATTTCTTTGTTTCTTTTCTTACTTTGACATGGGGTAGGGGTTGGGTTTTTTTACTGTACATAGAGAAACTTTGTAAATGCTATTATAAACAGAATATATGGGGTTTGTAATATTCTTTTTATATGTGCCCCTGGCACTTTTTTTTTCTGGTAATATGGCAAGGAGTTACCTTACATATTTGGAAATGAAAATATGGCTAGGGTTTGTAGTATTCATTTTAAATGGAGATATGATTAGAGTTTGTAGTATTCATTTTAAATGGAAATATGATTAGCATTTGTGGTATTCAGTTCAAATGAAAATATGGTTAGGATCTGTAGGAGTGAGTTTACTTGTGCCATTAGCCTTTCCTGTGTAATTTTCTAAATGATTATTGCTTTTATTTGGAATTTGGCTTTACACTAGCCAATTGCATTTGCTTTAAAATTTCTAAAGCCTTTTCAACAAATCCATTTTGTGCATATCCTGTAATCATTGCAGTACATGAGACCACATTTCTTTGAGGCATTCTGTCAAACAATTTATGTGCCTTGTCTATGCTTCCACATTTTGCATATATGTCTAACATGGCAGTTGCAACTACAACATCTGACAAAATTCCTCTATCCTTTATGTTTTGATGGATGTCCATACCCTATTCCAAAGCTCCCATTTTTACACAGGTAGGGAGGATGTTGGCAAAGGTTGTGGAATTTGGATTTACACCAGCCAATTACATTTTCTTTAAAATTTCTAAAGCCTTTTCAACAAATCCATTTTGTACATATCCTGCAATCATTGCAGTCCATGAGACCACATTTCTTTGAGGCATTCTGTCAAACAGTTCACGTGCCTTGTCTATGCTTCCACATTTTGCATACATGTCTAACAGGGCAGTTGCAACTACAACATCTGACAAAATTCCTCTATCCTTTATGTTTTGTTGGATGTCCATACCCTATTCCAAAGCTCCCATTTTGACACAGGTAGGGAGGATGCTGGCCAAGGTTGTGGAATTTATCTTTACACCAGCCAATTGCATTTGCTTTAAAATTTCTAAAGCCTTTTCAACAAATCCATTTTGTACATATCCTGCAATCATTGCATTCCAAGTGATGACATCTCTTTGAGCCATTCCATCAAACAGTTCACGTGCCTTATCTATACTTCCATATTTTTCATACATGTCTACCAGAGCATTTCCAACTATAAGGTATTCTTACTACTCAGCATGCTGGTTTTGGTCCATGTTCAGTCCCACACAAGCATGTTCTGCAGGAGGAAGTGAGACATGTGTACTGGAATAAATGTATTCTTCTAGAAGGTATTTGTGTCAGATGTATTGAAACAACTACTCATTTAATTCCTTGGGCCTGTATTGTGTAAAACACTTCCTAGAATTTTTATCTGATGCATATGTTTGGATTAATAATGAATGTTTTAATATTAAAGTTTTATTCTACTGTTCCATGCCCTTTATTGATTGTCTCTCATTCTTTATCTCATCATTTCTGCAGGTTCTTAAGCTAGCTACAATTAGAATCAAAGGCTTGTCTGAGAGACTTAATCAACCTATTCATTTTATGGAACAAGTTTATTGGCTTGTAAAATATGTTATATGCCATGAGACAAGTTTGTTTTTCAATAGACACATTGACCAAGTCATCCTTTGTAGATGTTATGGAGTTTCAAAGGTCATTGTCTTACATAGGTTTCTTCTAGTTGGAAACAAACTAGAAAAACGTGATTCCATTAATATAACTAGAAGAAATAAATATCTTGCTAAGAGCTTCTAGATCTGCCCGTGTATTAGTTCTGATTACCGATGTTTTGGGGCTTCCTGTTGGATTTGTCATTTGAGTAAAAAGCTTACAAGTTAATCCTTGACAAAGAGATTAGGTTTACTAATGCTTGTAATGTGTGTTAACTCTAATCATTATTAAAAAAGTATTGATTAATATGTTTCATAGAGCTTAATATTTTCAAAATGTTTAGTTAATGTATTGATGTAGAGCTATGATCAGTTTGATATAGAGTTCATAGATCAAGTCATACTATTAGATCTATATCAATGGCAATTATTGCTCTACAAACTGTTAGTGAAACCAAAACTTTTGAATGGTGTAAAAGGAAAGTGGTGCCATGAGATGTGGTAACTTGTCTAGTCTCAAAATCTCCCAATATTAGAATAAAATAGTATGTGCAATTCCCTTGTAAATATTTTTCATGCATGTGTGGTAGTATTGCAATTATCAATCTTGTGGTATTTCAAATTCACTTTTTTGCTATTCTTTATTAAAGATTGGGGTATTAATTTTAGAGGGTGTCCAAGAAAGGACATATTTTGATATCTCATGGATTCTTGGTGTTCTGATAACTGGAGAGTTTATTTTATAAGCAAACTACTTCAAAGATTTTTGTAAATTGTTCTTTAATGAATTCTTGTAACACAATGATGTCTCTTATAATCAAGTTAGGATTAACACCCTTATTTTTTGTGGGATAGTTTAGACATAGATGATGATGCTGATTTTAGGCGACGAAGAAGACAACATGTCAAGCCTCCAACCACTGACCAAACTGAGGAAGAACCTTATGAGGTAAATTTCCATAATCATTTAATTCCTCTCATTGTCATCTCAATTATCACATCCAGTAGTTGTCTATTTTGTTCATCTTAGAATAAATATTTTGAGACTCTATCTATATGAACTTAAAATTTGCTCATGACTTGTGATGCTTGGCTGCTTGCACAATCTGAATGAATATATTTCCATACTTGTCTATATGTCACCTTCTTCTACTCATGCTTTTCCAAGATTGAAACTGCGGCATAAATCTTCACCAGTGCAGGCAAGCTATACTTCATTATTTTATCATGTTTTTTTTACCTTCTTTTAGTTTTATAGATGACAAGATTAATCAGGTCACAGAAAGACATTTTTTATGTTTAAATGCCCTACCTTTAAAATTTTTATACTGTGGAATCAAGTCTCTATTGTGATATGTTCATTAAATTATTCCATTGATTTTAAGCATATTGTCAATAGTAAATACTACTCATTTGTCTTTTAATCTCCTAACTTGATTGTTATATAGTAATAACTTTCTGGAAACTCCATTTTACATTCATGAATTTAGTGTATCTTGAACTAATAATAAAAGAGTGTGCATCATATAGCCTTTTGGTTTGACTTGTTTTCTGTGAACTTTTAATCCACACGCTTTTGAATTGTTCATATTTCTCTACAATGCACAGGTGGAGGGTGGTGTATCCCATCTTCCTATTTTGTATCCCATTTATTTTTATGTACCCTTCATTAAGTAAATGTCTTGCATCTGGAAAATACCCTGCTACCTTCATCTCCCAAGCCAATTGCTCCAACTTTGCATAGATATGCTGTGTCTATGGATGTGATCTATCTCCTACAGAAAAAGCATGTACCATTTTATGGCCTTCAATCCAACTACATCTAGGGATCTTTTTAGTTCCTCTATCTTTTATCAATCTCCTTACCATTTGAACCTCACCCCAACTGCCCACTTCTGCATATATGTTTGAGAGAAGAACATAAGTCGCAACATTTTTAGGATCCAAATCAAAAAGAAACATTGCTATAAATACTCCTAAGCCTATATTCATATGTGATTTACAGGCACCAAGAAAACACATCCACACAACCACCACAGGTTTAACTGGCATCTTAATGATAAAGTTTAGGCTGTCCTCAAGATAGCCAGCACAGGCAAGAAGGTCAACCATGCACACATAATGATCAACTGTAGGAGTAATGCAATAAGGGTTACTCATGTGATTGAAGTATGTACAACCCTCATCCACTAAACTTGAATAGCTGCGTGCACATAGAACACAAGCAAAGCTTACAATGTTAGGATATGCTCTAGAGTGCTTCAATAATTCAAAGATTTTGAGAGCATCCTTTTAAAATCCATTTTGTGCATATCCTGCAATCATGACATTCCATGAGACCACATTTCTTTGAGGCATTTTGTCAAACAGGTCACGTACCTTGTCTATACTTCCACATTTTGCATACATGTCTACCAGAGCATTTCCAACTATAATTTCTGACAAAAATCCCCCTTCCATTATGCTTTGATGGATGTCCATACCCTATTCCAAAGCTCCCATTTTGGCACAGGCCGAGAGGATGCTAGCAAAGCTTGTGGAATTTGGCTTTAGAGCTGCCAATTGCATTTGCTTGAAAGTTTCTAAAGCCTTTTCAAAAAATCCATTTTGTCCATATCTTGCAATCATGGCATTCCACGAGACCACATTTCTTTCAGGCATTTTTTCAAATAGTTCACGTGCCTTCTCTGTGCTTCCACATTTTGCATACATGTCTACCATGGCAATTGCAACTACAACAAATGACAAAATTCCTCTATCCTTCATGCTTTGATGGATGTCCATACCCTATTCCAAAGTTCCCATTTTGGCACAGGCAGGGAGAATGCTGGCAAAGGTTGTCGAATTTGGCTTTACAACTGCTAATTGCATTTGCTTGAAAGTTTCTAAAGCCTTTTCAACAAATCCATTTTTTGCATATTGACATCTCTTTGAGGCATTCTGCCAAACAGTTCACATGCCTTGTCAATGCTTCCACATTTTGCATACATGTCTACCACAAGGTGGTTGTTTGGCCTTCATAGTCACTATGAAGGCTTAACAACCACCTTGCAGTGTTGTGGTGACCCTGGCATTAGAACTATCTGTGCTCCCCAACTACTCACGAGGGCTTCTTCCTTGGCCTTCCCACTTCTTCTACAGCTGCTGGCAGTGGCTTCATTCCTTCAGACACAATCATCTATAATGTGCTACCTTAGATCAAGACCTCCTTCAATTATGCAGGAGTCATGCTGTGGTCCAAGTACTATGATGAGAAAACCCAATATAGCTTGGCCATTAAAGCTTCTTTGACCATGGATAAGTTTGATTTTGATGTGAGACACCATATTTTTTTGTTGATCCTCCTACCCTTGCAATGTTTGATGCCAAGTTTTTATAAGAGTAATGTTTTACCCTTATTACTGGTGCTCAAGTAATTGAGGTTGTATGATAATTCCTTGTTGCGAGCTATTGTTTAGAATGTGCCTTTGTTATGTTCGTGCATTCTTCTTAGGTTGATGGAGGCTTGATTCATATTCTTATTTGGTCTAGAATCTGGCTTTCCTACCATTTTCATTGGTTGAAGGTTTTCAATCTTTTCAAACAAATTGATCTTGTGCATATTAAATTATTCTTTGTCTACCTTTTTCCTTTCAATGAAGTATGTATCTTGAATCTCAGCTTCCTCTTCTAAGCTAGTTTCTCCAACTTGTCCCTCATTTTATGCTTCTATCAATTTGCATATCCCTGTAATTTTAATGCGAATCACTTCTAATGTTTTATTGTATTAAGCAATCAATATTTAGATTCTGCACCCTTTCTAAAGTTGGCAATGGATGTGGGAATTGGGATAAATGTCTGTTGAATGCATCTCTTGAATGTTTCTAAAACTATATCTACCCCAAACCTTTTTGTGCACATCATGCAATCTTTGCATCTCATGAGACTGTAGGTTTTACAGATCTCATACCATTTCTATGCTTCCATGTTTTGTAAATCTGTTACAAGGGAACTACAACTACATTGGTTATTTTAAAGTTCTCTCTAACTTGTTTAAATGATTGGAATAGTAAGGTTCCATAATTATAGTATATTTTCTTTCACTTCCCTTCAGTCATGAATATCCCAATCCCTATATCCCGATCCCTATATTACTTAGACTCGTTCCCTTGTCTGCAAATAGACTTGTCATAGATTGAAAAGCTAATTTAAAATTTTTTGCATTTTAATGATGTATTTTGCTTATTTTCTTACAGACCAAAATATGCTATATTAGAGTAAATAAATAAATTGTTTTATATAATTTTTTTTTGTAAATTAAATTTAATACAACAATTGAGCACGATTAATTTATATTGTTGGATGAATAAATTAATTTTAGAAATTAAACACAATAGACCTGCTAATTGCATAAATTTGGATTTACACCTGCTAATTGCATTTGTAAAGTCATATTACCATTAATTAATAATGGATACCATATTTGTATATATTTATCAGAGATTACAAATTTATATAATTTGTGTGGTTTATGCCAATTACTTCTTGCTTAATTAAGTTGGGCTAATGATTCTCATTTGTTTTCATGCTGACAAATTTCTTTCGCTAGAGTTTCAGCCTTCGGTGGAGCAGCTTATTAGATTCCTTCCAAAAACATGACAAATTTAATTATTTTCTGCTACATTTCCAGTCACTGTTAAATCCTTTAAAGACAGATATTTGTGCAAGCCATATGTCATCAACCTCATGGATGAACTTACACTTAAAGGTATTACACAATATTATGCATTTGTTGAAGAAAGGAAGAAGGTTCACTGTCTCAACCTACTGTTCTCCAAGGTTGGTTTTAGACCTATTCCTTTGATCATACAATAGATGAGTGTTCTTCGTCAACATTTCAATTGCATTTTTTTTTGTTTTTTGCGGCTCCAAATCAATCAGTCAATAATCTTTTACAATTCTATGAACCGTGTAGAACTCTTAGCAAAGAAAATAATAGAGCTTGGGTATTCTTGTTTCTACATTCATGCAAAGATGTTGCAGTCTCACCGTAATAGTCTTCCATGATTTTTGCAATGGTGCCTGTATAAATCTGGTATCATCAGGTAGTTAATAATAAATATTTTGTAATTACCCATTAAGTGCAATCTGTATAGAATTGTTAGTTTATTCTGTTGCTTATGGTTCTTATTGTCCTTTATATCTGACCACATCAGATTTATTTACAAGAGGGATTGATATTCAAGTAGTTAATGTTGTTATCAACTTTGATTTTCCTAAAAATTTAGAAACTTATTTGCATAGGGTAAGTAGTCAAGCCCATCTGATTGTTGATGATGAAGTGTTGTTTACCCATAACTAACAAACTTAGCATCTGGTGACTATTCAGAAATTGGTTATTAGGAATGGGGGTTGCAAGAATGTTTGTCTAAACCTAACTGTTTATAAATTTGACTTACACTGTCTAAACAGATCTAAGAAGATCTGTGGAGTCAAGAAGGTAAATATTCTTTCAAAGAACATGTTAATGTAAGTTACTTATTTGCTTTCTATTACAAAGGGGCAATTTACTTATTGCATTGCTGGGTTCTGTTTGTGCAGACCAAGGTAGGAGATGCAACAAAGAAGAAGTAATGCAACAATTAGCAATATTAAGCGAGTTTTGATACATTTATTCAGATTTTGACATGTAAAATCCCATGATGAAATATTTAGGCTTCATTTTGTAAGTAATTCTTTCATGTTTTAGAGTTGTATAAGCAAAAAATAGAGCATTGTAACTCAGTTTTCTTAGTCACAACACTGAGAAACACACTTTGTAACACATTTTTCAAAGCAAAGACATATTTAAGTCTTTTCTCTGCTGTAAAAACACATTTTCTCAATAAAATTTTAGTATTTTGCCTTCTTAATAGTTGTTTCATTATGTGCAAATGAATGATTGATTATGTTTTTTTGTGTTTTATGTTTAAACCTCAAAAACAATTAAATAAACTACCAATTGACTAAATATACTACCAACTAATAGAAATTGATGACTAAATATACTACCAATTGCCAAATATACTACCAAATTGATGACTAAATATACTACCAAATTAATGACTAAAATTTGTATAGTCATAAATTTGGTCACGAGATAAATGACTAACAATAAACTACCAATGGTCACGTGACTAAATATACTACCAAATTAATGACTAAATATACTACCAAATTATCAAATATACTATCAAATTGATGACTAAATATACCACCAAATTTATGACTAAATATACTACCAAATTAATGACTAAATATACTACCAAATTAATGACTAAAATTTGTTGGGTCATAAATTTGGTTGCGAGATAAATGACCAGCAATAAACTACCAATGGTCACGTGACCAAACTACTGATCACATGACCAATTTTTGGTAGTTTTTTAAGTCATTTATTTCTATTTTTCTACTAGTACACTAGTACCCCTTTCCCTTGTAATTAGGTTTTTTCTAGACCCTCCTTGTTTTTGCTTCGTTCCCCTTTTGGTTGTTTTAGTTTCCTTGTTCCTTCCCTTTCGTATGAATACTTTCTTACATGCATGCTTATTGTCTTATTTTTATATATATCTATATATTAGTGTGTATATATTTATGCCCTTATTTATATATATTCAGGTATAGTCTTTTTTTTTCATTTATGTATATAGGGGTTTATTTGTGTATATATATGTATTCTTATATATATATCTACAAAAATAAACATTTATATATGTAAATAAACAATTATGTTTATTTATGTATATATTTGTTTATTTATGTTTTTATATCTTTTCTTATTCATTTGTTTATTTATGCTCTTATTTATTTATGGGAATTGCCTTTGTGGTTTTCTATTCATATTTGTATTTTTTGGTTTATTTATGTTTAGATTTGTATTCTTTTAAATTAGAATACATATATATACATATATAGCAAATATAAACATATATTGTTATTATATATATATATATACACACATATATATATACATATATATACATACATATATATACATACATATATATATATATACATATATATATGTATATATATATGTATGTATATATATTATGTCTATATATATGTATATATATATATACATGTATATATATACATGTATATGTATATATATACATGTATATATATATACATACATATATATATATATATATACATACATATATATATATATATATACATACATATATATATATATATATAGTGGTTTACTTATGCATATATTTGTATTCTTTTATATATATATATATATATATATGTTTTTATTTGTCTTCTTCATAATTTCTCATATTTAGGCTTTTTATTTTTATTCTTATTTATGTATATATGTATTCTTATATATATATAGTTACTTATTATTACTCATATATATATATATATATAGTTACTTGTTATTACTCATATATATATAGTTACCTATGTATTTATTATTGGTTATTTTTTAGTTCATTGTGTTATATTCTTTCATGTATCGGTGTTCTTTGTCGCTAATGTTTTTATTGTTATTGAGTCCTCGTCTCAGTTCATCGTTTTATTTGTCATCTTCCTCTCGTTTTGTTAGTTGGGTTATTTTCTTGTTGGCATTCTTGATTTCTTCTTGTGTTGTTTTCCAGGTTGGTTCTTTTTCCTTGCCTTGTCTCCTTATCTATTTTATGGCTCCCCTCTTTCATCTGTGCTCCCCTTTTGTAATCTAGGCCTATCACATCAATTTAATTGTCTCTCAATCTTCTATTTTCTTTTAGTTTTGGGTCCTTCTGTAGGGTCTTTTCCTTTGTTGCAATATGTGATTTTATTGTTTTGTTGATGTTTTATGTCTTGATTTTGTATTTTTTTTTTAATTTCATTTGGGTGTGTACTCATATTTATTCAAATACTATGTTTATCCTTGTATAGATATATAGAGTTATTTATATATCTTTGCATATGATGCAGGAGCATCTAGTGGTGTAAGGGCAATCTTGCATCACCCAAAAAGAAGTTAATTGAAAATCATTGTAGTTATTTTCATTTTTTTCATAATTAGTGTTTCTGGTTCTATAATCTCCTGAATAATGATGTAGGACTTTCAGTTTTTCCAAAACTGCTAAAAATAACAAACTGCCTGTTTTGGAAAGTGTAACTGCCATTTTAGGAAAGTTTGCATTTGGGCACTGATTGAAGTAAAAAGTTATAGAAAGCTTCATAACTTAAATATAAGACCTTTGGCGAAGGAATCAGGCAAAAATCATTTGTGAGCTGAAAGATATTAAAGTTTTTATTTTCTGAAAAGCCCTTTAAAATTTTTGAAATGAGATATGAGGCACTTAAACATCCCATAACGTCTTGAAAAGTTGATAAAAATCCATTTATGGATTTTTGGCGTGATAGTTCACTTCGCGATCTTTCCGGTGCTAAAAATGGTTCGTCAATTAGACACCCGGATCAAAAGTTATGCTTCTCGGAAGTTGACCTACTTTTGGAGGGAGTTACAAATTTCAAAATTTAGCTGGTGGCCGCCAAAAAGTGCTATTTATGACTATTTTGGGAACCCTGGGAGGGTAGAGTTAAGGGGGAAAGTGTAGAGTCAAGAATAGGTGGGAAAACAAAAACCCTAGCTGATTTGGGGTTACAGAAGGCAGAAGATTCTGGAACCTGGTGATGTGTAGTTGTAGTGTGTTGCAGACTGTGGAGGATTGATTCCTCTGATTGTAATTAAGCTTCTGTAATGTAATAAGTTGTCCAAATCAATAAAGAAATATTCTATTTTCTATGTGCCATTTCTGTTGTTGTATGTTTTATTGTTTTGTTGATGTTTTATGTCTTGATTTTGTATTTTTTATTTCATTTGGGTGTGTACTTATATTTATTCAAATACTATGTTTATCCTTGTATAGATATATAGAGTTATTTATATATCTTTGCATAGATATATAGAAACATACATATATAATACATATATTCTTTTATTTATAAAGATTCTTTCCTCATTTTCCTGGTATAGGTTTATAGAGTTTCATTTTTATTTTCTTGTTCATATTTATTTATATTTTTGGTTTTGTTTAGTTGTTTAGGAATCACTTAGTTTCTTCTTTCTCCCTTTCTATTTCTATAGATTACTAAGCTTCTTCTCTCTCTCTCTCTCTCTCTCTCTCTCTCTCTCTCTCTCTCTCTCTCTCTCTCTCTCTCTTCCCCCTAGACTCCTCTTGGTTTCTGCACCACCCTTCTCCCTCTTTTTATTAAGCCTGGGTCTGTAATCTATCACAATTGTTTCTCTTCTCTTACTTTCTTTTCCTGATGATGAATTACGAAGTGTGATTCGAAATGTTGAGAGAAAAAACTCTATCACAGTCAAATCCAGAAGCACTCAATACAACATTATGGACTATGGAAAATTAATGGCTTCCAAGGTAAGTTGAATCAAAGACATATGAGATGGGTAGTAGAGTTCATGCAGAGTTATACTTTTGTGTTGAAGCATAGAAGTGGTAAATCAAACAAAGTTGTTGATGCATTGAGTAGGAAAATAAACTTGCTGATAGAGATGAGAATTCAATTAATGGGATTTGATGAATTGAAGCATATGTATGAGGGAGACATTGATTTTACAGAACCTTGGAAATCATGTAAGGAAATTGTTGTGACGGATAGGAGTAAGTGGTTGGATTATTTCATTCAGGAAGATATGTTGTTCAAAGGAAGTTAGTTATGCATACCTAGAAGTTTAATGAGAGATAATTCGATTAAGGAGAAACATAGTGGAGGATTGACAAGACATTTTGGCATTGACAAGACAGTGGCTTTGGTGAGTGAAAATTACTTTTGGCCTCAGATACATAAGGATGTTAGGAAATTTGTGGAGTTGTAGAGTTTTTCAAGTTACAAAAGGGAGTAGTCAGAATACTGGGTTGTATAAGCCTTTGACAGTACTGGAGAGACCTTGGGAAGACATAAACATGGATTTTGTGATGGGATTACCTAAGACATAGAAAGGACATGATTCTATATTTGTAGTGGTGGACAAATTTTCAAAGATGACACATTTCATACCTTGTAAGAAGACAACTAATGCAGTGCATATAGATGACTTATTTTTCAAAGAGATTGTGAGATTGCATGGATTACCTAAGAGCATAATTTCAAATAGAGACACCAGATTTCTGGGATTCTTTTGGAAGACACTTTGGAAGAAGATGAAGATAGATTTGAGGTTCAGTTTAGTATTTCACCCACAAATTGATGGACAGATAGAGGTAGTGAATAGGAGTTTGGGAAACTTGTTGAGATGTTTGGTTGGAGAGAAGGTAGGAAGTTGGGATTTGGTTCTTTCACAAGCAGAGTTTGCATACAATAATTCAGTAAATAGGAGTACCAGAAGAACACCTTTTGAGATTGTTATTGGAGTAAACCCTAGAGGAGTTGCAGAATTGAGAGATCTCAATTTAGAAGAGAAGAGAAGTGTAGAAGTAGAAGAATTTGTAGGACATATGGAGACAATGCATAATCAGGTAAGGGAGCATTTGGAAGAGATGAAAAGTAAGTATAAAGAACAAGCAGATGAGAAGAGAAGACATAAAGAATTTGCAATAAGGGATAAAGTGATGGTATACTTGAGAAAAGAATGATTTCCAGTTGGGACATATAACAAGTTGAAGATGAAGAATTTTAGGCCTTATAGGATACTCAGAAAATTTGACTTAGGAAATGCATATGAAGTGGAGCTTCCGAAGACATTGGGTATTTCACCTATTTTCAATATTGTAGACCTATATTAGTATCATGAAGTAGAGTTTAGTGACAACATGGCAGAGGACTTGAAGAAGTAGTTACCACAACAAACATCGGAGCAGATTGAAGACATTTTGGACAGTAGAGTTTGACGTAGCACCAAAGGAAGACAATATAAATAATACCTTGTGAAGTGAAAAGGTAGACCAGAAGAAGATTCATCATGGATTTCTCAAGCTGAGGTAGACCGTCTTGGTTTCCCTCTAGCCCCAACAAAGTGAGGGACTCACTTTTTCAACAACCATGGATGTCTGATGTAGGAGCATCCCTGGTTCAAGAGCAATCTTGCATCAACCAAAAATATTTACATTTCAATTTTTTTGCAGTTCAGTTCAGGCAGTTCAGTCAGTAGCAGTTTCTATATTTTGGTCTGCATTCTACCGCAGTTGCATTTCAAATCTTGCAGAGCTAGACTTAGCATCTAGATTCATTCATCTACATAATATCCAGAATTTAGAGCATTTGGATTAAGTACCGAAAAGTTATTGCTATCAGAAGATCAACTATTTTCTCATAATAGATCATCCTGACAATCTCTGATAATCAACTAAAGGAGAAGGCTTGTAGAGCATTTCCTGACTTGTGGAGGTTAATGACACATCATTCAATGATCTATGGTTTATATCCGACCTTCCCTGTGATCCGCACATCATTCCATTCATTTGCAGAGGAGTTCTATTTATTTAGGTCTGACCTATCTGTGTACACATGTCATAGCTCTTCATGGGAGTTTGTGACCTTCCTTGGCTGACACAAAGGAATCTTTTGTACCAGAGAAGATAATATAAGAATGTAATAGATCCCTAGGAAGGTAGTTAGCAATTGATTCACAATTCTAAGTTTGGATTCTGGATGAAGGAGCTTCAAAGCTATATCTTGTGTATTCTGATATTCTATAATCAGGCCTGTGAGCCCAATTGTAAGCCCACATATTACCGGCCGATCTGAATTTGAATTCTTTGTTATATTCAATGACTGAATCTACATTTGTTTCATATCTTTGAGTTGTTTCCATTGTGTTTACTCTAGCTGCATGGTCTGGACAGTTCATTTTGTGAACCCTCCTACTGTGACTGCACCATGCTTAGGTGTTTAAAACTTCAGAAGGACAAGAAGGTCATTGGATCCTCCTCGAATGCAAAATCATCGATACCAAAGCCCTTGTCATGAAAAACCAAGCCCTTCGCTAAAAGGGACTTTCTGTTGGAATGCAAGCAAAATGCACCAACTATATCTCATGAAGAGATTGCAAAGTTGGAGCATGACCACTCCAAATTGGCTATGGTTGTGGAAACCTCCGATGAGGAAGAGTCCAAAGAACAAAAAATTCTTGATGTATAAGAAACATTTCTAGAGTTAAATTATGTTATTGTGACTTTCAAGGAAGCCCTTAGATGGCTCTCGCATGTTAGTGACACTGTTAAGTAACATGTTTAATATGTAATTTGACATTTTGTGGGTGTGAAATAATTTTGTTCAATAGTATAATTATGATGGTGTGTTAGAAATATAGAGTTGTGAATTTCTTTCTTAGATACTATAATTTCATGTGTTTATGTTTTTTGATTCCCCTAGTATAAATTTTCAAGGGTTTTAGGACATGGCATAAAATGATAGTTGGTGGTTGTTTATTTATTTTGTTGTATGTGAAGTGACCATTTCAGGCATCTTGTCTAGAGGTTTGTTTTGAAGTAGATTGTAAAGCCTCACAAGTCATGTAAAAGCATTTAAACCAACTCAAAAGAAAAATTGAAGTAAATAATCCGCTTAAATACAACATTGTAATAACCAAAATAAAAAGATTTAAATAATACACTTATATACAATATTCAAAGGTAAAAGGTGTAATTAATCCGCTTAATCACAATATCTCAAACAAAAGATGATCTCATAAATATGAATCTCAATGTCAATAAATCTTACATATTCACGTGCTTAATCTAGGTAACAAGCACGATAAAATAATATACATAAATCCTTTGGCAAACATGCCATAACACATCCAAAATAGGTACAATAAACAAGTACATCAATATTAAATAAATTAATACACTCTCCAGATGCATGAACCAAGTGGTCCACCACCTGCAAACCAAGAGACGATAACATGGCTCAGGTGCTTTTCCACCCAACCATGAAGTATTTACACTTCCCTAGATCCCTTCCTGAAATGAAGGAAACCCAACCCTACACGAAATGTCTAGCTACCTAGTAACAACTATAGGAGGGAACACCTGATGCAACCCTGATGTCTAAATGTGCAATTCTAAGTAATGAAAAGCAAATTGTCTCACAACAAGATGTGGTAGAGATATCAATAAATAAGTTTGCTAGATAATACACATCTGTTTCAATGTCATTCCGATTAGATCTAATCATTTATAAGTAACTTGGTTCAATTCTTGAAAAGAGGAAAAGCCATCTCTGATAATCCACATTCAGCATCGCAATCCCAAAAGTAACCCAATACATTCCTACATAAAAACTACTTTTTTCCCCAGAAGCAAGAAAATAAGTTAAAGAATCACAAATTTGAGATATCCAATAAATCAATCCAATCCCTTTCCCAAAACATCAATTAATGTAAAGCCTCACAAATCATGTAAAAACATTAAAACCAACTCAAAAATAAATTAAGTAAATAATCCACTTAAATACAACATTGCCATAACCAAAAACAAAAAAAGTAAATAATCCACTTAGATACAACTTTCAAAGGTAAAAGATGTAATTAATCTGCTTAATCACAATATCTCAAACAAAAGATAATCTTATAAATACTAATCTCAAGCTCAATCTAGGTAACAAGCACTATAAAATAATATACATAGATCCTTTGGTAACACACCATAATACATTCAAATAGGTACAATAATCAAGTACATCAATAATGAATAAATCAACACTCTCGCCAGCTGCATGAACCAAATGGTCCACCACCTGCAAACTGAGAGATGTGAACATGGCTCAGGTGCTTTTCCACCCAACCATGAAGTATCTGCACTTCCCCATATCGCTCCCTGAAATGAAGGAAACCCAGCCCTGCACGAAATGTCTAGCTACCTGGTAATAACTGTAGGAGGGAACACTCGATGCAACCCTGATGTCTGAATGTAGAATTCTAGGTAATAAAAAGTAAATTGTCTCACAACAGGATGTGGCAGAGATATCTATAAATAAATTTGCTAGATAATAAACATCTATTTCAATGTCATTCCAATTAGATCTAATCATTTCAAGTAAATTGGTTAATTCCCGAAAAGAGAAAAAGCCATATCTGATATATCCACATTCGGCATCGCCATCCCAAAAGTAACCCAATAACATTCCTAGATGAAAACTACTTCTTTTCCCAAGAAGCAAGAAATGAAATAAAATAAGAATCATAAATTCAAGATTTACAATAAGTCAAATCAATCCTTTTTCCCAAATCATCAAGTAAGGAAAAATACAGTTCAAGCAATAAACCATCTTTTGTTCATACAATCAAAATCATAATGTCATCAATAATAGTCAATCTAAAACATTAATCACCTTACTGTCAAAACTATGACAAGAAGCCTAAACACAGTCAACTAATCTTCCTGTCGCATTTGCGACAGGAACTGTTGCAGTTTAAAAACAAGGAAAAGAACAGAGATACTATTTTATTATATTTTTTTGTTATAAATACACTATAAAAATCTCATTCTCAGGTTTTCCTAACTTATTATCATTCTAATGCTAGGAAACTAGTCTATTTAAGCATGCATTTTTAAGTGCATATATCTTTCTAAAGCCTTCCCATCAGTATGGTGATAGGTGTGTATGAGGAAAATTGATTAATCGAATGATAAAATCAAAACTATGATAATAACCAAATCAATAACCCATAACATAAAGAGATCTATCTAAATAAAAAGCCATTATAAATAAATCAAATAAAATAAGAAAGTTTTTACCTAGATTGTGTTGTTCTCTTTTGTCGAATGTGGATTGCTCAAATATGCTGCGAAACCATGTTTGCAACAAGCAAGTATAGGTGCTCAAAGTGCTCAAAGATCAATGCCAAAAGATCGTAAAGTGCTCAACGACGTGATGTATGCTCCAAGCACTGTAAAGGATGCCTAAGAATAAGTGATCGAAGAGGATTTGTGAAGGAGATGGGGGGGTTTATATAGGTTTCAAACATGATCGATCAACGGTCTAGATAATTCAGAAGAATCAACGGAGGAGATAAATCAAATAACCATGATGAATGTGCACACGACATGTGTCAATCCATAAGGATATTTTTGTTAAGATATGATGAAAACAAGATTGATTGACTAGATAACTCAATTTGTAAATTTGCCTTTTTTAGAGTTCTAAAAATAAGACTAATTGTGCACGAGTTAACAAGATATTTTAAGAGGAATTGGAAAGATAATTGAAATTAAATCAATAAATTTATTTATTTAATTGTGCATGATAGAGGAATAGATAAGATATGAAGATTTAAATAAATTAAATAAATAAATTGATTTAATTTATTTTGCATGATGAAGGATAAATAAAATATGTGATTATATTTTATTTTTAGAAGATTTATTTTTAGAGAAAAAAGCAAAATAAATAAATAAATTTATTTAATTGCTTGTGCAAGATTAGAGGGATATGAAGATTATAAATAAAATATTTAATTTTATTTATTTTTAGAGGATTGAGATAATTTAAATAAATTTGCATGATTTATTTAAATTTAGAAGAATAATTGATTTAATTAAATAATGAAAATTATTTAATTGTAGATAAGAGAGGATTTGTGATGAATTAATTAAATAATTGGATTTATTTAATTAATATAGACTTAAAATTTGAAAAAGGATAATGATTTAATTAAATAATAAAAATTATTTAATTTTGGAAGAATAAGGTTGATTTTGCCAAAATTAATTAAATAAAGAGGATTTATTTAATTAATGTTGAATTTTAGAGTTTTGGAAGAATTTGATGAAATTAATTAAACAATTAGATTATTTAATTAACAATGAAATGCAGGTGATTTGGAAGAATTGACGAAATGCAAGTGGTGTGACGACATGGTCATTTTAGGGTGTCTACATTTTGCCCCTCTTTGATGCGATGTAGTTTATAGCGTTGCGTCAAAGGAAACGATTGTTGAGGACATGATACATTTTTTTATTTTTATGCCCCGGTGTAGATAGCTGCCCCAGCGTATGCCCCCTCGAGAGGAAAGACAGGGAAACGACAGAAGGATTGGGTTGACGCTCGACTAGAAGATTGTGTTGGAGATAGGCAAGGTTGGATAGAAGAAAGTGGAGATAGGAGAGAATATGATAGAAAGACTGTTGATAGATCTTTTCTTTAAAACTATATAAGGCCATGGAAAAATGGATGGTTAAATGGATGAGCTTGTTGCAATGGTTTCACAAATGTTTATAAAGAGCAATCCTTATTTTTGATATAGCACATGGATAATTTGCCACCAAGGTATAAATGACCAAGGTGCTGTGATATCCGAATGCATGGATGTTGACTCTGCAAGCAAGTGGTTTGAAATTAGATCCCTTAGACATAATATAACCTTGTTGGATATGTGAATGAGCCCTAGTCTTGAACATAAAATAAACTTCAATACATAAATGCAAGAATAATAATAATATATAAGATGCTAGGTTGTAACACCCACACAAGATAAATATGCTGCTAAGGAAGATGCTAAAGATCATTCCTCAAACACGGCACACAAAAGCAATGACTATGCCCCCAATCCGTATTGCATCGCAACATACCAAGATTATAGATAAATCAAGGTAGCCTTGAATAGGTAATGGACAAAAGAACAAAAGATAAACCATAAAGCAAATTGACTGACTTACAAAGTAAATATATAGCCAACATATTCTCTTGCCAAAGAGGTTGCTCATGATAGATTGGATAGGAAAGATAACAGCCTTATTGTAGGAACTATGTGTCCGTTAAAGGGTGTTATTTGTTTAAAAGGATAATGTCTAGTTTTAAGAAATGCCACATGTTGTATGAGACACGTGTGTTGGTCTCGATGATGGAACATTTTGCAGAAGATAAGCTTGATGAACTGCTGCTTGGTTAAGCTTGATTTAGATGACGTTGGCAATTGAAAAGTAGGATAGTGTGTGACTCTATAGGTAAGGCTCTTTGCCTTAGGTTTGCGAAGGACTTTTGCTTTGAAAGGATGCACTTGTTTGTTGTTTTACTGCTTGAGTTAGTCAAGTAGAGGTGAACGGACTTTGATAAATGAAAGACTAGAAAGATGGCAGTGGTAATGAATTGAAATGGGTGAAGAATGATGAATCGTATGTGCCTGAGTATTGGATACATCCTTTGTATTCCAGACTACCTACATACCCTGTGTCCACAGGATCAAGGCACTTTACGATGAAAGATGAAAGATGAAAACATGTAGTTCTGGGTAGAGTGATGAAATGGGTCAAGGTGAAATGAGGAGATCTTATGTACCTGAGTAATGGAAACTTCCTTTGTATTCTAGACTGCCTACATAACCATATCCATGGGATCAAGGTACCTTAAGATTGAAAAGATGATAGGTAGTTCTGGTTGGTGTGATGATGTAGGAAAAGCATTGGGAAGATAACAACCTTATTGTAGGAACGATGTGTCCATTAAAGGGTGCTATCTACAGAAAGGAGAATGATTGAAGCGCTTGTTGTGAACCATGAACAAGGAACCATTCCTAGACCTAGGTTAAGGAAAAGGTTGCCCCCATTCCGGTATAGGTGCTCGCATGGGTGACCGATGGAGCAGACACAGAAAGTTGTTGACCTCGGACAAGATAATGATCACTGTCGACATAGATCAAGATGCAGGATGATGATGTTGGACATTGAAAAATTTCCAAGCTATACTAGATAGGGAGATGGAAATGCAAACAAGGTCAATGGTTTTATTATGGATGGATGGATGAAGTTTATTGTAAAATAGAAATGGAATGAACATGACTCGATAGATGATGGATGCTGACTCTACACATAGCGCCTGTTTGCTAGGTTTTCACTATGGTACTTATCCAAGGCACCTGTTTACCAGGTTTTCACCAGAGGACGGACTATTTTGTTTTTGTGTTTTCATTTTTTTTAATACTCTGAGGATCAGGCATAGAACTTCTTGAGATGAACACTGTTAAGTGTCTCATCTAGAGGAATACCATTAGGTGTAGCTAAATTATAAGCTCCTAATCCATATGCTGCTGTGACAATAAAGAGACCTAACCAGTTAGGCTCAAACTTACCCTTCTTTTCTCAGTCTGCTTGATTTCTCTGATTCTCTTTGAGTACAAGATCACCAACCTGAAACCGTCTTTCTTTGATCTTTTTGTTGTAATTACGTCAGAGGCAATTTTGATAAACATGGAGATGATTAAGCGTGGCAAGGCGCCTTTCATCTAGTAGTTCTAGCTCAGCTAATCTGGAAGTGAGATACTCCTCTCCACCGATCAGGTTCTGCATGGATACTCTGAGGGATGGGATCTCGACCTCTATAGGTAGGATGGCTTCAGAGCCATAGACCAAGGCATATGGTGTGGCACCAGTTGGTGTTCTAATACTAGTGCGATAGGCCCATAGGGTGGGATTGAGTTGCAAGTGCCAATCACGACCAGCTTCATTGACCATTTTCTTAAGGATTTTGAGAATGGTTTTGTTGGAAGCCTCAGCTTGGCCATTACTCTGTAGATAGTAGGGAGTTGAAAAGTGATGTTGGATATTGTATTGTGTGCATAAGGCACGACCATATTGATTCTTGAATGTTCTCCCATTATTAGTGACAATGGATTGGGGAATACCATACCGGCAAATGACATAGTTAAGGATAAACTTACTTTGTGAAGTACTCAATGGTTGTAATGATGAACTTATGGCCATTGGATGAGGATGGGTGGATTTGTCCTATGAGGTCGAGAGCCCATTGAGAAAAAGGCCATGGAATAGTCACAGGTTGTAGTTCATGAGTTGGTACGTGAATCAAATCTCCATGCTGCTAGCATTATAGACACTTCTTAGCAAACTGTGCAACATCTTATTCTATTGTAGGCCAGTAATATCCTATTTTGAGTATCTTCTTAGCGAGATTAGGACCGGTAGAACGTACGCCACAGACACCTTCGTGTATGTCTCATAAGGTAGTTTTGGCTTCTTCCGTGTTAAGACATCGTAAGAGGATACCATCGTGACTTCAGCGATATAGTGTATCACCCAGAATGGTGTAACAGGAGGATCGACAAATAAAGGTTTTGCATTGGGTGGATGAGAGTTCAACGAGAAAGGTACTATTTTTAAGGTATTCATAGATATCTTCGTACCATGGGGAATTGGGACCAAGAAGTTCATAGATGATTTCAGTAACTGGAACATCGAGGATGGCATCAACAACTACTCGATCAAAACCTCACATTTATGTGTATTTGCAGGCATGTCTATAAGTGACCCTACAGAAGCCATAGAATCTGTAGTTTTGTTATGTTCTCTTGGAATTTGCTCAAATGTGATACTAGAGAAGTGTGGTTTGTAGGCATCCACTAGTTGCTTATAAGGGACCAACTTTTTATCTTTTGTTTGGTACTCATACAGCTGTGACTTGTCGAATGACTAGTTGTGAGTCTCCATATACCTGTAGTTCTGTGATGTCCCATTGAACTGCTGTATTGAGCCCTATGAGGAGTGCTTCATACTCGGCTATGTTGTTGGTGCAAGGGAAAGCAAGCTGATATGACTGTTGAATATAGTCATTTTGAGGTGTGATGAACAAGATGCCGGCCCCTGATCCATGCTGTGTGTAGGAACCATCAAAGTACAATTTCCATAGTATTAAGGTAGAAAGAGTGAAGAGATTCTTGTCTAGAAAGTTTGCTACCATAGGGTGTGTCTGTCATGGGTGCTTCTGCTAGTTGATTTGCTAGGGCTTGTCTCTTGATTGCTTTATGATCCACATACTCAATGTCGAACTCACTAAGGATCATGACCCATTTAGCTAGTCTGCCTATGAGAGCTCCTTTTGCTAGTAGATACTTCAATGGATCAATTTTGGCTATAAGATTTGTGTTTTGGTTTAGCATGTAATGCCCCAACTTTTGGGAAGCGAACACTACTGCTAAACAAGCTCTTTCCATAGGTAAATAATTGAGTTCATATCCCACCAAGGTTCAACTGATATAATAAATTACATGCTCTTTTCCTGACTCATCATGATGTGCTAGCAGAGCCCCAAGGGATGAAGTTGTAGTTGAGATGTATAATATCAAAGGTTTATCAACCACTGGTGGTACTAAGACAGGCGGTGTAGCGAGATATTCTTTGAGCTGATCAAATGCTGCTTGACACTTATAATCCCATCGAAATGAGACATCCTTTTGGACCAAGTGTTGAAATGGTTGACATTTATCTGCTAGTTGTGAGATGAAACGCCTAATGGACTGCAACCTTCCTTGAAGGCTCCTTAATGTTTTGAGGTTCTTTGGTGGAGGAATCTCCACTATACTCTTGACTTTTGCGGGGTCTACTTCAATACCTCTGCGAGATACAATGTATCCCAACAACTTCCCTGATGTTACACCAAAGACACACTTCTTTGGATTGAGGCACACTTGGTATTTCTCAAGCCTGTCAAAGATCTACCCTAGAACTTGTATGTGATCCGCCCTAGAAGATTTTGCTAGTATGTCATCCACATAGTCCTCCATGATATGATGAAAGAGATCATGGAATATCATTGTCATTGCTCTTTGGTAAGT
Organism: Cunninghamia lanceolata; assembly: GCA_027924645.1. Lineage (NCBI taxonomy): Eukaryota > Viridiplantae > Streptophyta > Pinopsida > Cupressales > Cupressaceae > Cunninghamia > Cunninghamia lanceolata. The sequence continues at coordinate 979,737 of BSBN01001197.1, read as the reverse complement.
TGCCCCTGCATTCTTTAGACCAAACGACATGATGCACCAACAATAGTTACCCCACGAGCAAGTACAAGTTTTTTATGTTGATCTTCCTCTGCTATCTTTATTTGATTGTAGCCGGAGAATCTATCCATGAGAGAAAGCATTTCATGACCTGCAGTCAAGTCTACTATGAGGTCAATGTTTAGTAATGGAAAGTCATCTTTGGGACATGCTTTGTTAAGATCTCTAAAATCATTACACATGCAGATGCGCCCATTCAGTTTAGACACAGGTACAATGTTTGAGACCCAATCTGAATAATCAATAGGTTGGATGAACTTCGCATCTAACAACTTCTGTATTTCCACTTTTACCAATAGAGCTATCTGTGGGTGCATCTTCCACAGCTTTTGCTTGACTGGTTTAACTGTTGGATCAATTATGAGATAATGAACTACTAGCTTAGGGTCTAACTCTAGCATATCAGCATAGGTCCACGCAAAGTTGATGGTTCTTTATAAGAAGAATTTTTTAAGATTCTTGTGCTTTGTTTCTAATAATGATGCTGTCAGGAATGTGGTCTTTAGATTTTGCTCTGTGCCAAGGTTTATCTCTGTAGAATCCTCCACTAGGAGAGATGACTTCTCTTGATACTTAGATGGTAGGGGAAGGTCAAATCCTCCATCCTTAGGTGACACAGTGTGGTTTTCACCTAGAGATCTATCTTTGTTTTTACTTTTACGACTGGAGGATTTGGCATTCTCACGAAAATAAGTTATTGGATTTAGTTCCATTACAAAACCTACCTTGTGATCACCTAGAGGGATACCATCCTAGAGTCCCATGAACTTAGATATAGCTTTTTTATTCTAAAATACATCTATAACGGGGGACCCTTGTTGGTCCCAATCGATAAGTTCAGGGTAGACAAGTGTTACAGTCTGGGTGTTTGTGGTGGATGCTAGGGATACGAATGATAGCATAAAGATGGAGGATTTGGTGAATAGGTCATTCATATGGAGGGAAGAGTCATTGATGGTATCCTCATTAGATGTTGAAGCTGCGAGGGAAGTTTTAGCCACCTTGTCGAGGATACTCTTGATGTCCAAGGCACGTGGTACCTTCTTACCAAATCCTAACCCCTTGTTGTCTAGTTTCTTCGTCACAAAAATGGGCTCCATTGTTCCTTGATTTTGTTTTCCAAGGCCACCTTTACCTTTATAGCCCATGTTTTTGACTATCCTTAAGCCATTGCCATATTGTTTGACTGGTATTGTGACTAGTTCTTTCTCCTTGTAGAGCCAAGAAGAGATGTCTTCAATGGTTTCCTCTTCCAATAATTGTCCCTCTTGGAATTAGGTTAGAAATGATGGGGGAGGAATTGATACTTTTTTAGTTGCTTTGGCAATGGGCAGTTGGCCGTAAGATTTAGGTGATAGGGGCATCCATCCTACACAACAAGATTTTGAGATATCATATTCTCCAAAGCCAATATCACGGATGTGAGCTTTGATTTCAGGAGTAGGACGAGGCTTGGGCTCAGTTGCAGAGGTTGTTGTTAGATTTTTAGAATCGACATATAGTGGGGATGTAATGGCTTTGTCATTTTTAGGCACCTGGTTGCAATTCTTATAGCTACCTTGCAAGACATGACAAAATTCAAAAGGATTAGGGTCACCTGGGATAGTTATCTCTGTACCATTAAATGGAAACTTTAGAGATTGATGGTACGTTAAGGGAACAACTTTCATTGCATGGATCCATGGGTGGCCTAGGATAATGTTGTAAGGCAACTCAATGTCAAGGACCTGGCACCTGGTTTCAAGCATGACCAGGCTCACTTGTATAGGCAAGTGGATAACACCTTCTGAGCGGTGTTTAGCATCATCATACCCCTTGATTGTAATACTTTGATCAATGTTGACATGATCCTCAGAGTATCCCAACTGCTTAAGTAACTTTAAAGAATAGATGTTGAGACCAACACCACCATCTATGAGTATGCGTTTGATTTTGCATTTATGGATGAGAACCTCAATATGAAGGGCATCATTGTGACATGGATCATGGGATGGGAGGTCTCTTTCAAAGAAGACCACATTGTAGGGTGAAGCAATGTTACCTATAATAGCTTGGAAATCCGTGACCACTATGTTTTTAGGAACTGAAGACTCTTGGAGGGATTTTTCTAGCACCACTTTATGTGCGGGTGATGACCGTAGAAGGTCCAAGATAGAGATCTGTACTGGAGTTTTCCCTAGATGTTCGACAAGATTATAATCAGATTGAGTTGGGAGACTTGGTGTAGGACCACGAATGGTGACACGACCACGACGCGTTGTAACAACGTAATCCAGAGATTTTCCTTTGATTTTGAGGGTAAATACCTGACTCTCTTCAAAATGACTCACAATGGAGTCATAGGAAGTGGAAGCATTATTGAGACCTTTACCTTTATCTAGAGGAGGATGCGAATGATGGTTCGGGAATGGTTCCTTATACATGTTGAGGTCTTTATTAGTGTGTTGAGCTGGTGGTTCATCCTCAAAAGAGAATTGGTTGCCCTTGATGAGATTTTGGATTAGGTGCTTGAGTTTCATGCATGATGCAGTTCTGTGCCCTTTGCTCCTATGGAATTCACAATATTCATTTTCTCTGTATCGTGTAGTTTTGTAAACAGGTTCTCCATATGGGGTAGCATTCGGTAAGGTGATGAGCCCTTTGTGTAAAAGCTTCTGTAGGACAGACTCTATGGGCTCTCCTAAGGGAGTGAATTGACGCCACAGAGGGTAATCTTGTTGAGGCCTCTCTTGTTGTCGTTGTTGTTGGTTTTGATATGGCTGTCTTTGTTGTTGCTGCTATTGCGGTGAAGCTTGACTTGGTTTGGCAAGTTGAAGTGGTGTTTGCAATGTTTGGACATGTTTACAATCGACCACCCCATCGTTGACCACATTTTTATTTTTGTTCCAAAACTTTGGTTTGTCATTTGTTTATTGTTGAGGAGCATTGTCTTTAGTTTCTTTGAAGATTTTGACCACACCCTTAGCAATGAGGGCCAAAGGTGAGGGACTACTATACCAAAGGTGAGCTACTATTTAGATCAAAAGTGAGCTATTGTTATACCAAGGGCGCTGAAGTAGGCTTTGCCAGAGTCGAGGTACTGCTATACCAAAGGTGGGCTACTGTAATACCAAAGGTGAGTTGCTGTTACCAGAGGTGCTGAAGTAGTGTCTGTGATGCTTTATAAGGAAAATTTTGATAGATTTGGTTTTGGTGCTGATTGAATTTGCTTTGGCAAGAGAAAACACATCAAACAAGGTTGCAAAAAGGGACTGACACAACATATAGTGTATGTTCGAGGCTCACAAAAAGCCTAATGTTTCCACAGGTATAAGACAATTGCAAACAATATCAAGCACTTTTTATCCCTAGAGACAAGGTTTCATTGCAGTCGATCAGCTCACACTTAATACTCCGTCAACCAAATGTCATTCCATAAAGGTGTCAGACATTTATATCTTTGCAAGAGACGATAGGTAGGGATATCTCACCCTCCCCTCGAAAAGCTCAAGTAGGTCACAAGAGATTTATGGCCAAGGGAATACTATCTCTTCTAAAGGGAGCCAATGGTGAGTATCTTGAGGGCTTAAATCGATTCCCCTTGCACTGATGATTACCGCAATGTTCGGAGGTGGATCGAGTAGTCACTATCTAGAATGGTTCTTAGTAACTTTGAGGGACCAATGCCTTACAAGCAATGTGACAAGCTATTAAAAGCTTTAACCAATCCTACTAAGAGTATCAAACACCTCACTCAATGTGAAAATCATTTCCACAAAGAGCTAGTACACCTCTTTTCAGTTTGGCACCACAAGGTAAGGCTGACGTCGGTTAGGACTTGGCTTTAACCTTATCCCTCTTATATAGCGGTTTAAAGGAAAACTCCGCTTAGGGTCATCCCTTTTGGATGAAGTGTAATCCAAAAGTAGGCCCTTCTAAAGGATAAACTGAAATGTAAGAGCAAGCACGTCAAACAAAGGTTCAATTGTCCCGGTATAAGAAAATAAGGTGCAACTAGATTAGGCACACACACGTTTGTAGTTGTCAATTGTCCCTTATGAAATTGAAGTGTTTGGCATTCATGTCCATTGTCCCTTAAGAAATTGAAGTCTTTTTTGCATGCATGTTCATTGTCCTTTAAGAAAATAATATGTTCCTAAGACTTAGATTACAAAAGGATGTTTTGTCCCTTAAGAAAGCAATATGTTTTCTAAGATTTGCAAAGATGATTCTTCAATTGTCCCTTAAGAAAGTAATATGTTTCTAAGACTTAATGCGATAGATTTGTCAATTTATTCAAAGCTCATCTTGAATGAATATGTTAGAGAAACCTATTTGCTCTGTTTGAGTGATAAGAGGCTATAAAATGTTGATTAGTTCCACCAAAACTAAATAGTTAGCCAAAAATAAATCAATTGACCAAAAGTGCTTAACTTGTTAGGTAAAAAATGAGCAATATGAAAAAAATCTAATAATAATGATTAGGTATAGCATATTGGATATAATGATTAGATTCTATATGAAATTCTATGCAATGTCAAAAAAACGTTCGTGAAAATTGAATAAATTTTGCACAAGTTATGACCGTTTGAAGTTTGCAAAGAAGGGTTGACTTTGACTGAGTGTACCTGATAAATCTGATAAAATTACCTAAAAATTATTTCACCATAGAAAATTTGGGAGAACCAGCTTTCCAACGCCATTGGTTTCACAAAAATGCAATTTCGTATGCAAAAGATATGCCCAATTTCGTGAAATTGCTAAAAATAGGCAAAAAAAACAAGCATGGGCTAAAAAAAGGGACACAGATTGGGATCTATTTTTCTCAAAATATGTGCACTTCCTACAAAAAATAAGAGATACCTAGATAGGATTTTGATGTTTTTGACAAAACCCAGAAATCTTTTGAGCTAAAGTTACACAAATATGCCTGATTTCATGAAATTGCTAAAAATAGGCCAAAAAAAGCAAAAAAAAACATAGGCTAAAAATAGGGACACAGATTTCTGATTTCTTTTTCTTGAAATCCATGCATTTTCTACAAAAAGTAAGAGATACCTAGATAGGATTTTAAATATTTTGACAAAAACCATAAATATTTTGAGCTAAGGTTACACCGTTTGAATGCTCAACGCCTATTCTCTCAAACTAGTGAACAAGGATCTTCAGATTTTTTGCATTGTGATTGCGCTTTTCCGTACCTAGCTTCTAAAAAATCAACTTTTTCTAAAAAAAAGTAAGGTTAGTGGGTCCCACCGGGTGTGCCAGAATGTGTATGAGGAAAATTGATAAGTTGAATGATAAAATCAAAACTATGATAATAACCAAATCAATAACCCATAACATAAAGAGATCTATCTAAATAAAAAACTATTATCAATAAATCAAATGAAATAAGAAAGCTTTTACCTAGATTGTGTTGTTCTCTTTTGTCGAATGTGGATTGCTCAAATATGCTGCGAAACTATGTTTGCAACAAGCAAGTATAGGTGCTCAAAGTGCTCAAAGATTAATGTCAAAAGATCGTAAAGTGCTCAATGATGCGATGTATGCTCCAAGCACTATAAAGGATGCCTGAGAATAAGTGATTGAAGAGGATTTGTGAAGGAGATGGGGGGTTTATATAGGTTTTAAACATGATCGATCAATGGTCCAGATAATTCAGAAGAATTAAGGGAGGAGATAAATCAAATAACCATGATGGATGTGCACACGACATGTGTCAATCCATAAGGATATTTTTATTAAGATATAATGAAAACAAGATTGATTGACTAGATAACTCAACTTGTAATTTTGCCTTTTTTAGAGTTCTAAAAATAAGACTGATTGTGCACATGAGTTAACAAGATATTTTAAGAGGAATTGGAAAGATAATTGAAATTAAATCAATAAATTTATTTATTTAATTGTGCATGATAGAGGAATAGATAAGATATGAAGATTTAAATAAATTAAACAAATAAATTCATTTAATTTATTTTGCATGATGAAGGATAAATAAAATATGTGATTATATTTTATTTTTAGAAGATTTATTTTTAGAGAAAAAAATAAAATAAATAAATAAATTTATTTAATTGCTTGTGCAAGATTAGAGGAATATGAAGATTATAAATAAAATACTTAATTTTATTTATTTTTAGAGGATTGAGATAATTTAAATAAATTTGCATGATTTATTTAAATTTAGAAGAATGACGACATCCTCTCTTGATGCTTTTGTTGATGTTTTGTATATACTTTCTTTTCATGATGCAGTTAGTTTGTTAGTACTCTTTTGTGCGGATTATGCACCCTATTGTAACTTTGGTTTTTTCTGTCCTGTGGCGGTGACAACTATGTTTTGCTGAGGCCTGGCCTCCTTGTACTGGATTCTCTCGATTTTTAATATAAAAAACTTTAGAAGAATAATTGATTTAATTAAATAATAAAAATTATTTAATTGTAGATAAAAGAGGATTTGTGATGAATTAATTAAATAATTGGATTTATTTAATTAATATAGACTTGAAATTTGAAAGAGGATAATGATTTAATTAAATAATAAAAATTATTTAATTTTGGAAGAATAAGGTTGATTTTGCCGAAATTAATTAAATAAAGAGGATTTATTTAATTAATGTTGAATTTTGGAAGAATTTAATGAAATTAATTAAATAATTAGATTATTTAATTAACAATGAAATGCATGTGATTTGGAAGAATTGATGAAATGCAAGTGGTGTGACGACATGGTCATTTTAGGGTGTCTACAATAAGAACTGTGGCAGAATTACATGAAGCCAAAAATAGAGGTTTTCAATCTTCTAAAGTCATTCACTGATAAATTTTTAGTACTGTTTTGTAATAGAAATTCATAACAACAAAATATAGTTTAAACTACTTGCGGTGAGTTCGATTTTCAACATAGATAGGTCAATTTTCTACATAATTCATTTCAGCCAGCATATAAAAAGATTATTATAGTCATAATATTGTTTGACAGGAATCGATTTAACAACCATCTAGAGAATTTCGCAAGGGTTTTAATAGTTTCTAATCAGTCATATAATTTTGAGGATAATACTAAGTTTGGGGTAGTTTTAAACAATGAAGAAAAATATGTTTATCAGTTACGTTTTAGCCAGATATAGATCTGTGATAGCAAACTGGATTGGGTCAGTTTTATTCAGCATAGGATCAACAAGGGAGATTTAACTGCCAAACAAAGGCACGGTGACTAGCATGAAGGTATCACCCAACAAAAGACTTAGGTGGCCAAGAAAATGCAGTCAATAGCCCATAAAAGGGGCCACGTCCATAAGGAGAATTGATGACTAGACAAGTAAAGGAAAATGATGACCATTCAGAAAGGCGATGACCCTGGCAAGGAATCAACCAGGAAAAGATATAGGCGGCCAAAGAAAATTGCTATCATGAAGAAAAAACAAAACAAATAGACTAATGAATAAGAAAGGTCGACGGCCAAGTAAGGAGAATGGCTCAGATAAGACAAAATTTTTACTAAAACATAGCAATTAACACTTGAAAATTTATATTTTTCAACTTAAAAACCATGATTTCAATATGCATGAACATGAGATAAAAACCTGGATAAAGTCATCGATCTGATGAAGGATTCATGCAGTTTGCGATCGCTGCCTTCCTATCCTCCTTCCTATCACTCAGGAAATCAAGTTGTCTCCTCTACAATCGTGATGTTTCTCCTCCAATCTGTGTGTCTTCTCTTTTGATTTTTCCTTCTTTTATTAAAAACTCAACCCCTTTCATTTGGTCGATTGCATGAATTAGGTTTTTAAAACTGAAGTTTGAAATTCAGTTTGCATGCATCCCCAACCAATCAAAAAGACTCAATAATCTATTTACAATAATTAATATCTAATTTTTTTTAGCTTACTATCAAATAAATGACAGTAATAATTCTTTTAATTCTTTATCCATTTCTAAATATAATAATGCCATTTTTAACATAATTTACTATTTTAATAAAATACTTATTATTCTGATAATTCAAGAAGTAATAAAATAATACATGAGTATACACATATTTTAATATAATAATTATTTAAATTTTATTTCACATATTGTTTTCCAAACATCTTATAGACAAGATTTTATTATTTATTTAACTAACACACAATACATCATTTGAATATATTTCAAAGAAGATATTAATTAAAGTAATTACATCATGCATTTGAAAGTAATTAATTTTTACGCATTAAAGCAATCAAAGCCAATCAATGATGCATATGCAAATACGTGATGTGTATGATTGCATTAGGGTAATCCATCCATCAGTTCTTGCCAAGTGGCTAGATCATTTCTACCTTAGCTATGCTCTCATCTTCGATGAGTACCTGCATCCATTTGCACTCAACTTGACGTCAATAGGTTAGTGTCTCTAAAAACATAGCCGAAGTAAATCATTGCATCGATATTCATTATTTAAAACAATTTCTAAATTTCATCAATTATAACTCATAATAATTACCTCCATGTATGCAAAATTACTTAAAGTAAAATCAGTCACAATAATTGTTCACTAAACTAGAATCATCATATTGTTCATAAAAATGAGACGTGACATCCTTCCCCAGTTGGAAGAGACATCGTCCCGATGTCTTATTATACATCAAAACAAATAATTGTCCATCAACCTCCAATAAAGTATCAGGTGTCATAAAACAATAACATCAACTCAAAGTATCAAAGCATAACTGAACTCAAAGTATCATAAAACAATAATCAAACTCAAGTATTATAATCCATGCATGAATAAGAAATCTAAGCTATATCCTCAAATGAGGAAAAGATCTATCAATCTCCTCTGCATCCTCCTATGTGGCACTATCCTTAGAATACTGATCCCATTGGACCTTATATTGCACCACATCTCTGTTATGCAACTTAATGTTGTGCTTCCCCAGAATTTGAGTGGGTTCCACCAGCACCACTCTTGGATCCTGAACCTGTAAATCATGCCAATCAAGAATATGTGACACGTCAGGATGATAAAGCTTAAGTAAAGACACATGGAAAAGTTATCGATTCTGGCAAGTGCAAGTGGGAGAGCAAGTCTATAAGCTACATGATTAATCACTTCTAGAAATTCAAACGGTCCCACAAAATGAGGAGCAAGTTTGGATGCTTTGCCAAATGACACTGAACTCTTATGAGGTTTGACCCTCAAAAAGACTTTGTCACCAACTATAAACTATCTAGGAGTTCTATTCTTATCTACATAACTCTTTTGACGATCTGAAGCTTGCTTCAACTTCTCCTTGATCAACTTCATCTGATCATCCATTTCTCTTAAAATTTAGGACTAATCACAATTGTGTCCTCCACTCTATCCCAACTGATAGGTGTTCGACACTTACGCCTATAAGAGCTTCGAAAGGTGCCATTCCCAAAGATACATGGTATGAATTGTTATATGCATACTCAACCAATGGAAGGTACTCCTCCCATTTATACTGCTGATCCATACAATACATTATGAGAAGGTCTTGTTTCACCTGATTAACTCTTTCTGTCTAACCATCCATTTGAGGATGATAAGCTGAACTAAAATTCAACTTTGTACCCAAAGCTGCATTAAGAGTTGTCCAAAATCTAGATGTCATCTGAGTCTCTAGATCTAGAATGATCGTCTCAGGCACTCCATGCAATCTAAAAATCTCCTGCACAAACTTCTTAGCTAAGACCATAGAACCATCTGAAAGATTCTCCAGAATAAAATGTGCTACCTTTGTCAATTTGTCCATAACCACTAAGATGACATCATGCCTATTCTTAGACATAGGTAACCCTTGAATAAAATCCATGCTTATCACTTTCCACTTGTGCTAAGGGATACTGTGCGGTTACAACAATCTTGCTGGATGCACATGCTCAGCCTTGACTCGCTGGCATTCCAAACATCAAGCTACAAACTATGTCACATTCCTCTTAAGTCTAGGCCAAAAGTATAAAGGTTTCAAACCTTTGACCATCTTTGTCACTCTAGGGTGACCTGAATAAGGTGCATTGTGAATCTCTTCAAGCACTAACTTCCTCAACTCTCCTAACTTAAGAATATACATCCTTCCATGAAATCTCAAAAGTCCATCTGATTCTATAACATAACCATCAAATCTGTGATCTAAGGGGTCTACTTCCAAATCTTGCTTTACTCTTTCATAATTCTCATCCCCTTGAAGATTCTGAATCACTTTCTATTTCAAATTGGATCTCATAGTAACAATGGCGGCCAAATGTCTTGTCCTACTAAGAGCATCTGCTACTCTATTCTCCTTTCCTTTTGTATACTCAATTCCAAAGTCGTACTCACTAAGGAATTCTAACCATCTTCTCTATCATGCATTAAGGATTGGTAGAGTAAATATATACTTGAGCCCTAGATGATATGTCTTTAACTAAAAGGGCTTACCTATGAAGATAATGCCTCCACATCTGAAGTGCATGAACTATGGCAGCTAATTCAAGATCATGCGACGCATAGTTGAACTCATGTTGCTTTAACTTTCTTGACTCATAAGAAACCACTTGCTCATTCTACATCAACACTCCTCCTAATCCTTCCCCTGAAGCATCTGTTATAACTGTAAAGTGCCCATTAGGATCTAGTATGTTTAGGATAGGAGCAATTGTGAGCTTTTCCTTAAACACTTGGAAAGCTTGTTCACTTTTTATGTCCATTCAAATTTCTTACCCTTTTTTTGAAGTGCGGTAATCAGTGCTGCTATGGTTGAAAAACCTTCCACAAACTTTCTATAGTAACCTACAAGTCCCATAAAACTTTTGACTTCTGTCACACTCTACGGTGCAGGCCATTCCTTTATTTCTTTTATCTTCTCAGGATCAACTGCAATCCCTTCAGCTGAGATCACATGACCAAGGTAGTGCACTTTATGTTGAAAGAATGTACACTTAGATAATTTACCATAAAGATTTCTTTCTCTCGACCGCAGTAAAACAATTCTCAAATGCCTTTCATGTTCTTCCACTGATTTAGAGTATATCAATACCATCAAGGAAGATTAACACAAAATCATCTAAACAATCTCTGAAAATGCTATTCATCAAATTCATGAAAGCTGCTGGAGCATTAGTCAACCCAAATGGTACTACTGTGAACTCATAGTGACCATATTGAGTCCTAAAAGCTATTTTAGAGATGTCCTTATCCTTAATCCATAATTGGTGATAACCGGATCTAAGGTCTATCTTTGAGAAGACTATTGCTCCTTTCATCTGATCAAAGAGCTCATCTATCCTTGGAAGTGGATAGTTGTTCTTTATAGTATCTTTGTTAAGCATTCTATAATCAATGCATAATCTCAAAGTACCATCCTTCTTCTTTACAAAGATGACCAGTGCACCCCATGGTGACACACTAGGTCTAATGAACCCTTGATTTAGCAACTCCTACAATTGAGCCTTAAGCTCAAACAACTCTGAAGTAGTCATTCTGTAGGGTGCCCTAGATTACAGCTCAGTCCCCGGTAGCAAGTCAATCAAGAAGTCAAATTCTCTCTTTGGCGGCAATTCTGTCAACTCTATAGGGAATACATCTATGAAATCTCTAAGTATTGGATAGTCACTGAATACTGGTTCTTCTTTATCAAGGTCCTTTACTTGGACAACATAAATGGCACATCCTTTTCTTTTGTCTTTCTTCAATTGCATAGCCAAGATTTGTCTAAGCTTTAAAGGTCTCCTTGTTCCATTAATTTCCACTTGGTTCCCTAGGTCATCCAAATACCTAACAACCTTGTCTTCATAGTTTAATAGAGACTTATTTTTAGTTAACCAGTTGATTCCCAGAATTACATCATAAGAGACTAAAGGTGCTACATACATATTCACTTGTGTCTAAAAACTAGGAAGCTCTAACTCACTGCAAGCTAGACATGAGTCTACTCTCTTTTCTGCACTATTGCCATATTGTACCATCCAAGAGTTTTCCATATGTACAGGTCTAATAGATAACTTAGATACTACTCTAGGATCTAGAAAACATTTTGTGCACTAGTATCAATTAAAATAGAAATAGATAGTCCATAGAGCTTACCTTGGAACTAAATAGGTGTTGCTTGAAACTCTGCTTGCTGATTATCCACTACGGCATGAATCTGATGCTGCGGTGCTCCTTGCTGATTCTTGATTCTTCTTTTCCATTGACATGCATTTGCATAATGCTCTCCTCCATAGTGGTAACATCCACCCTTAGGTGCTCTTGGTCCTTCAACTCTTTCCCTCTGATTGTTGTTTCTATTGTTATTGCCACCTCTTTTGTTTCCACCAATCCCATCCTCAGAATTATTGCCTCTCTTCAAATTCTTGATTTGCTTATTATTGCCTCAGTTGTTATTCTTTTGATAGTTCTATTGATTATTTTGTGGTTTCTTATTTGAAAACTTACCATCCCTTTGCTTATGGCAATTTGTTGTCTGCTAGAACCTCTACTCTTGCTTTATTGCTTTCTCAAAAGTGGCATCCATGGTGAGTGGGTTATGAATGTCTGCCACATCTCCAATTTGTGGCCTCAATCCCAAAATAAACTTTTGAATCTAAAATCTCTCATCTGTCTGATACTGTGGAACATACTTAAGTAGATGAGAAATCCTTTCCCAATATCTAGTCACAGACATACCTTCTTGGATCAAGCTCTAGAACTCTATCATCTTCTTGTTGAAGAACAATTGTGGTAACCATCTTTTTTTGAATAGTTGCAAGAATATCTCCCAAGTTATCTCACTAGGTAACAACTTTTTATCTACCTTCTCATTATCCCACTAGGTTGCTGCTTCACCAGTCAACTGGTAAGATCCCCACATAGCCTTAGTGTGATCTGAAAGGTTTTGGAGCCCAAAATATTTTTCCATTTCTATTATCCGGGATTCGGCTCCGTCTCCTATGGTCTTTCCATCAAATTTTGGCCGTGATAATTTCTTGAGGTCTTTCCCCAATTCTTCAGGTATCTTTGCTTGATTATGAGCACTAGCTTTGACTTCAGGAACTGGAACTTCTGTCCTTGGGTTCTCATTTTGTGTCTCCAGCCTTGAGTTTTCATTAGCATTATGACCTTTAGGAATTCCTCTAATCTCCTGCTCAAGAGTATTTCTTGTATTCATAATAGTCCCAAAAACAAAGGTCCTAGTGTTAAACCTTGAGCTTTGATACCAAATGTAAAGCCTCACAAATCATGTAAAAACATTAAAACCAAATAAAAAATAAATGAAGTAAATAATCCACTTAAATACATCGCAATAACAAAAATAAAAAAAGTGAATAATCCACTTAGATACAACTTTCAAAGGTAAAAGATGTAATTAATCTGCTTAATCACAATATCTCAAACAAAAGATAATCTTATAAATACTAATCTCAATGTCAATAAATCATACATATTCATGTACTCAATCCAGGTAACAAGCACTATAAAATAATAAATATAGATCCTTTTGCAACATGCCATAATACATCCAAATAGGTACAATAATCAAGTACATCAATAATGAATAAATTAACACGCTCTCCAGCCGTATGAATCAAATGCTCCACCACCTGCAAACTGAGAGATGAGAACATGGCTCAGGTGCTTTTCCACCCAACCATGAAGTATTTACACTTCCCCAGATCCCTTCCTGAAATGAAGGAAACCTAACCCTACATGAAATGTCTAGCTACCTGGTAACAACTGCAGGAGAGAACACCCAATGCAACCCTGATGTCTGAATGTGCAATTCTAAGTAATGAAAAGCAAATTGTCTCACAACAGGATGTGGCAGAGATATCTATAAATAAATTTGCTAGATAATAACCATCTATTTCAATGTCATTCTAATTAGATCTAATCATTTCAAGTAAATTGGTCAATTCTCGAAAAGAGGAAAAGCCATCTCTGATATATCCACATTCAACATTGCCATCCCAAAAGTAACCCAATAACATTCCTAGATGAAAACTACTTTTCCCAAGAAGCAAGAAATGAAATAAAATAAGAATCATAAATTCAAGATTTACAATAAGTCAAATCAATCCCTTTTCCCAAATCATCAAGTAAGGAAAAATACACTTCAAGCAATAAACCATTTTTTATTCATACAATTGAAATCATAATGTCATCAATAACAGTCATTCTAAAACATTAATTACCTTACTGTCAAAACTGTGATAGGAAGCCTAAACACACTCAACCAATCTTCTTATCACATCTGCGACAGGAACTGTTGTAGTTTAAAAACAAGGAAAAGAACAGAGATACTGTTTTAATATAGTTTTCTGTCATAAATAAACTATAAAAATCTCATTCTCAAGTTTTCCTAACTTATTATCATTCTAGTGCTAGGAAACTAGTCTATTTAAGCATGCAATTTTAAGCGCATATATCTTTCTAAAGCCTTCCTGTCGCTGTGGCGATAGGAACTGTGGCATAATTACATGAAGCCAGAAACAAAAGTTTTCAATCTTCTAAAAGTCATTCATTGATAAAGTTTTAGCACTGTTTTGCAATAAAAATTCATAACAACAAAATATAGTTTAAACTACTTGCGGCGAGTTCAATTTTCAACATAGATAGGTTGATTTTCTACATTACTCATTTCAGTCAGCATATAAAAAGATTATTACTGTCATAATATTGTCTGACATGAATTGATTTAGCAGCCATCTAGAAAATTTGGCAAGGGTTTTAATAGTTTGTAATCAATCATATAATTTTGAGGATAATACTAAGTTTCGAGTAGCTTTAAACAATGAAGAAAAATATGTTTATCAGTCACATTGTAGCCATGATACAAATCTGTGATAGAAAACTGGATTGGGTCAATTTTATTCAGCATAGGATCAACCAGGGAGATTTAACTTCCAAACAAAGGCACAATGGCCAGCATGAAGGCATTTCCCAGCAAAAGACTTAGGTGGCCAAGAAAATGCAGTTGATGACCCATAAAAGGGGCCACATCCATAAGGAAAATGGACGGCCAGGCAAGTAAAGGAAAATGATGACCATTCACAAAGATGATGACCCTAACAAGGAATCAGCCAGGAAAAGATATACGCGGCCAAAGAAAATTACTATCATGAAGAAAAAAAAAATGACCAACCTAATGAATAGGAAAGGGCGATGACCGAGTAAGGAGAATGGCTCAGATAAGACAAAATTTTGATTGAAACATAGCAATTAACACTTGAAAATTTATATTTTTCAACTAAAAAACCAAGATTTCAATATGCACAAACATGAGATAAAAACCTGGATAAAGTCGTTGATCTGATGAAGGGTTCTTACAGTTTGTAGTTGCTGCCTTCTTGTCCTCCTTCCTATCGCTTAGGAAATCAAGTTGTCTACTCTGCAATCATGGTGTTTCTCCTCCAATTTGTGTGCCTTCTCTTCTAATTTTTCCTTCTTTTATTAAAAACTCAGCCCCTTCCATTTGGGCGATTGCATGAATTAAGTTTTTAAAACTAAAGTTTGAAATTCAGTTTGCATGCATCCCCCACCAATCAAAAAGACTCAATAATTTATTTACAATAATTAATATCTAGTTTTTTTTAGCTTACTATCAAATAAATGACAGTAATAATTCTTTTAATTCTTTATCCATTTCTAAATATAATAATGCCATTTTTAATATAATTTACTATTTTAATAAAATACTTATTATTCTGATAATTCAAGAAGTAATAAAATAATACAAGAGTACACATATATTTTAATATAATAATTATTTAAATTTTATTTCACATATTGTCTTCCAAAAATCTTATAGACAAGATTTTATTATTTGTTTAACTAACACACAATACATCATTTGAATATATTTCAAAAACGATATTAATTAAAGTAATTACATCATGCATTTGAAAGCAATTAAAATTTACACATTAAAGCAATCAAAGCCAATCAATGATGCATATGCAACTGTGTGATGTGTGTGATATCATCAGGGTAATCCATCCATCAGTTCTTGTCAAGTGGCTAGATCATTTCTACTTCAGCCATGCTCTCGTCTTCGATGAGTACCTGCATCCATTTGCACTCAACTCGACATCAATAGGTTAGTGTCTCTAAAAACATAGCTGAAGCAAATCATTGCATCAATATTCAATATTTAAAACAATTTCCAAATTTCATCAATTATAACTCATAATAATTACCTCCACGTATGCAAAATTACTTAAAGTAAAATTAGTCACAATAATTGTTCACTAAATTAGAATGATCATATTGTTCATAAAAACGAGATGTGACATCCTTCCCCAGTTGGAAGAGACATCGTCTTGATGTCTTATTAAACATCAAAACAAATAAGTGTCCATCAACCACCAATAAAGTATAAGGTTTCATAAAACAATAACATCAACTCAAATTATCAAAGCATAACTGAACTCAAAGTATCATAAAACAATAATCAAACTCAAGTATTATAATCCATGCATGAATAAGAAATCTAAGCTATATCCTTAAATGAGGAAAATATCTATCAATCTCCTCTGTATCCTCCCATGTGGCACTATCCTTAGAATACTAATCCCATTGGACCTTATATTGCACCACATCTCTGCTACGCAACTTAATGGTGCACTTCCCCAGAATTCGAGTGGGCTCCACTAGCACCACTCCTGGATCCTAAACCTATAAACCATGCCAATCAAGAATATGTCACGGGTCAAGATGATATTAAGTAAAGACACATGAAAAACATTATGGATTCTGGCAAGTGCAGGTGGGAGAGCAAGTCTGTAAGCTACAGGATTAATCGCTTCCAAAACTTTGAACATTCCCACAAAATGAGGAGCAAGTTTGGACACTTTGCCAAATGACACTGAACTCTTATGAGGTCTGACTCTAAAAAAAACTTGTCACCAACTGCAAACTATCTAGGAGTTCTATTCTTATGTGCATAACTCTTTTGATGATCTAAAGTTTGCTTCAACTTCTCCTTGATCAACTTCATCTGATCATCCATTTCTCTTAACATTTCAGGACCAATCACAATTCCGTCCTCCACTCTATACCAACTATAGGTGTTCGACACTTACACCCATAAAGAGCTTCGAAAGGTGCCATTCCCAAAAATGCATGGTATAAATTTTTATATGCAAACTCAACCAATGGAAGGTACTCCTCTCATTTATACTACTGATCCATACAATACATTTTGAGAAGGTCTTCTACCACCTGAGTAACTCTTTTTGTCTGACCATCCATTTGAGGATGATAAGATGAACTGAAATTCAACTTTGTACCCAAAGCTGCATTGAGAGTTGTCCAAAATCTAGATTTCATGCAAGTGTCTTGATCTGAAATAATTGTCTCAGGCACTCCATGCAATCTAAAAATCTCCTGCACAAACTTCTTAGCTAAGACCATAGAACCATCTGAAAGATTCCTCAGAATAAAATGTGCTACCTTTGTCAATTTGTCCACAACCACTAAGATGACATCATGCCTATTCTTAGACATAGGTAACCCTTGAATAAAGTCCATGCTTATCACTTGCCACTTGTGCTTAGGGATACTGTGTGGATACAACAATCCTATTGGATGCACATGCTCAGCCTTGACTCGTTGGCATTCCAAACATCGAGCTACAAACTCCGTCACATGCCTCTTAAGCCTAGGCCAAAAGTATAAAGGTTTCAAACCTTCGACCATCTTTGTCACTCTAGGGTGACTTGAATAAGGTGCATTGTGAATCTCTTCAAGCACTAACTTCCCCAACTATCCTAACTTAGGATTATACATCCTTCCTTGAAATCTCAAAAGTCCATATGTTTCTATAACATAACCATCAAATCTGTGATCTAAGGGGTCTACTTCCAAATCTTTCTTTACTCTTTCATAATGCTCATCCCCTTGAAGATTCTAAATCACTTTCTGTTTCAAATTGGATCACATAGTAACAATGGCAACCAGATGTCATCTCCTACTAAGAGCATCTGCTACTCTATTCTCCTTTCCTTTTATATACTAAATTCCAAAGTCGTACTCACTAAGGAATTCTAACCATCTTCTCTGTTGTGCATTAAGGTTAGGTTGAGTAAATATATAATTGAGCCCTATATGATCTATCTTTAATTCAAAGGGCTTACCTATGAAGATCATGCCTCCACATCTGAAGTGCATGAACTATGGTAGCTAATTCAAGATCATGCGGCGCATAGTTGAACTCATGTTGCTTTAACTTTCTTGACTCATAAGAAACCACTTACTCATTCTGCATCAACACTCCTAATCCTTACCCTGAAGCATCTGTTATAACTGTAAAGTGCCCATTAGGATATGGTATGGTCAGGATAGGAGCAGTTGTGAGCTTTCCCTTAAGCACTTGGAAAGCTTTCTCACACCTTTCCATCCATTCAAATTGCTTACCCTTCTTTTGAAGTATGGTAATCAGTGCTGCTATGGTTGAAAAACCTTCTAAAAACTTTTTATAGTAACCTGCAGGTTCCATAAAACTTCTGACTTCTGTCACACTCTACAGTGCAGGCCATTCCATTATTGCTTTTATCTTCTTAGGATCAACTGCAATCCCTTCAACTGAGATCACATGACCAAGGTAGTGTAATTTATCTTGAAAGAATGTACACTTAGATAATTTACCATAAAGCTTTCTTTCTCTCAACCGCTGCAAAACAATTCTCTGACACGTCTTGTTTTTATGAACAATAGGATTAATCTAGTTTAGTGAACAATTATTGTGACT
Organism: Cunninghamia lanceolata; assembly: GCA_027924645.1. Lineage (NCBI taxonomy): Eukaryota > Viridiplantae > Streptophyta > Pinopsida > Cupressales > Cupressaceae > Cunninghamia > Cunninghamia lanceolata. The sequence goes on along the minus strand of BSBN01001197.1, from coordinate 960,976 downwards.
GATTTTGCTTTAAGTAATTTTGCATACGTGGAGGTAATTATTACGAGTTATATTGATGAAAATAGGAAATTGTTTTAAATATTGAATATTGATGCAATGATTTCCTTTGGCTATGTTTTAGAGACACTAACCTATTGACGTCGAGTTGAGTGCAACTGGATGCAGGTACTCGTCAAAGACGAGAGCATGGTTGAGGTAGAGATGTTCTAGCCACTTGGCAAGAACTGATGGATGGATTACCTTGATACAATCACACACATCACGTAGTTGCATATGTATTATTGAATGGCTTTGATTGCTTTAATGCGTGATTTTTAATTGTTTTCAAATGCATGATGTGATTACTTTGACTTAATATCTTTTCGAAATATATTCAAATGATGTATTGGGTGTTATTTAAATAAATAATAAAATATTGTTTCCAAGATGTTTGGAAGACAATATGTTCCTTGAAAATAAATAGATATTATATATTAAATTATATAGATAAATATGTAATATTATATTGCATATCTCTTCTTGATTATTTAAAAGTGATTATGCATTATTAAAATAGTAAATTATATTAAAAATGACATTATTATATTTAGAAATGGATAAATAATTAAAAGAATTATTATTGTCATTTATTTGACAGTAAGCTAAATAAAATTAGAAATTAATTATTGTAAATAGATTATTGAGTCTTTTTGATTGGTGGGGAATGCATGCAAATTGAATTTCAAACTTCAATTTTAAAACCTAAATTCTTGATCGCTGAAAATAAGAGAGAGTAATGAAATAAGAGGGAGATCGCTCAGTTGGGGAAAACGTACCCACAAACTCAGAAGAGGAATCCACTTTTGCAGCAGAGAAAACTTGTATTTCCTAAGTGACAGGAACTAAGGAGAATTGCAGGCCGTGACAAGGAAGAGGAAAGAGAGAGGTAGCCACTTTAGCTACAAATTCTAACTAGTTGACGTCTATATTTCCAGGTTTTTCTTCTTGATTTGATTTGTGTTTAAACGACATGGTTTAGGCTGTCTCTGAATGATTTCATTTTTTGTTTGGCTAGATGACTTTATTTTGTCTGAACGTTCCTTATTTCTGCCTGGCCATTCTTTTATTTTTCCTAGATGCCTATATTTTAGTGGGTCGACATCTTCCTTCTGGCCGATCCTTGACATGGCCGTGGGGTTTTCTTGATAGTTGATTTAATTACTTCCTTGCCGTACCTTCTTATTTTGCCAAAAATGACCTTCTAGAGGGATTTGGCAAATCGACCCCATTAGATTTTGCTACGTGCTATTTATTTTGTTTAGTTGAATGGTGTTTAAACATATTATTTTCTCCCTTTGCTTCAACTGAAACAAGATATTAAACTCAGATTTGATTAGAATTTGATCAGGAAACCAATGACGAAACTTCAGATGGCTGCCCTACAACATTTTTGCAAACCTATGTATGATTGTATTTCTTTATATGTTTGCTCATATCAGAATAGTTGAGTAAATTGACGTCTGTATAGATGAAAATCAACCTCTTAAAATAGACAAAACTTATTGATGCAGCACTCAACATTCACTCAACAGAATTGTGCCATTAGACATGAGAGACAAAAATTTGGAAGCTGAAACATAACAAAATTTCTATTCCTCAACTCTGCTGCTACAATGAGAGAAAAACTCTCTTATATCTAAGAAAACAAAAAAAACAAAAAAATTACCTTTTTTGGCAGATTTCGACAATTGTCAGATTTTGCCATTTTAGGTAATTTTACAATCATATCTTGAGAATCCAGTTTTTTCCCAAAAAGCTCATAAAGCTAAGGTAGGACGAAAAACCAACTAACATCCTAAATTCGAAACATGAGTTTCGAGTTATTAAAAAAAGCAACTTTTAAAAAACTAGAAAAAAACACTAATTTGCTATTTTGAGGGCCAAGATGAAAGTTTGAAGCCCCGAAAAAGTGCCAAGATGAGGTCCAACCCGCTAAGGCGGGTTGGGAAACCACTGGCCACCTCATAACGCATCCACCTATAAAATTTCGTAGAAAACCCACATCTGAGTCAAAAGTTATGACCTCCGGAAGTCCCTGCATCATTCTCCTCTGGTTGAAAAGAACGCAGCTCCTGCAAGTGAGTGTCTTCAAACTGCTGCCATTGGACGGGATCTAACCTCTGCATTTCCCACTCTGTAATCCATGTGCTATCTGTTGGTGGCAATCCTTCCCACTATACTAAATACTTGTTGTAACGCCCGTGCCGAGTGGAGATAGTGTTCTTATCAAGAATCTGTGTAATCTTTTCTTTCTTCTTATGGGGAATGTGGTTGTGCCATGACACCTCTGGTTGACTATCTTCAGCATCATCCTCACCATGGAAGGCATATAAATCAGAAATATTAAACACGGGAGAAATAGCGAGATCATCTGGTAAACTGACCTCATATGCATTATCATTGATCTTCTTTATAATTCTGCAAGGACCAATTTTCTTGTACTTCAACTTGTGATATGTTCTAGTAGGAAACCGCTCTTTTCTCAAATATACCATCACTAAGTCACCTTCACTGAATGTCTGATGTCGCCGACTAGGATCCACTGAATTCTTATACATCTCATTACTGTCCTGCAACTTCTGTCTCACTACTTGCTGCAACTGTTGAAGGTGTTCTGCAAATGCTTCCCCATCATCACTGACCTGATCTTTCATTGGTAGCTGTACCAAATCTAGAACACCCTGAGGATTCCTGCCATACACAATCTGGAAAGGGGACTTTCCTGTTGATCGGTTAACAAAACTATTATAGGCAAATTCGGCCTGGGGTAATGCCAAATCCCATTGTTTTGGCTTTTCTCCAACAATACACCTCAGCAAATTTCCCAGACTCCGATTAACTACCTCTATTTGCCCATCTGTTTGAGGATGATAGGCACTACTAAACTGTAACTTGGTCCCCATTTTCTTCCATAAAGTCCTCCAGAAATGACTGAGGAATTTGGTATCCCTGTCAGAAGTAATAGTCTTTGGAACACCATGTAGTCTAACAACTTCTGAGAAAAATAACTCTGCTACCCTCGTTGCATCATTAGTCTTCTTACAGGCAATAAAATGAACCATCTTGGAGAACCTATCAACAACTACAAAAATGGAATCATTACCTCGTTGAGTATGTGGAAGTCCCAACACAAAGTCCTGTAGCTTTAATGGAAAAACTTATTTGGAACATTATATTGAATGAGATCAGAGATATTAGGCAAACTATTATATTTTTATTCCTTCGAATGTAGAAACCAAATGTTGTTATTTTTGATAGAAAACTAAATTAGATGTCATCTCTATTTTTTTTTAAACTGCAACAGTTCCTGTTGCAAATGCGATAGGAAGACTATTTGACTATTTTTGGGCTTCCTGTCACAATTTGGACAATAAGTTCCTTTTGGATGAATCGTGAACCTTTTATTTAAAACTAGATAAATGAATTGAAACAGTCCTTGTCCCTGATTGATGAAAGCAATTTGCTTGAATATTTATTAAGTAATATGACTGAAATATGGATTTGAGGTTTATGTAAATTAAACACACTTAAAGACCATTTTTTGGAACCTTCTGTCACATAAATGACAGTAAGGTAATTAATGTTTTATAATGATTATTATTGAAGACATTGTGACTGAAATACAAGAATGAAAACTATATTAAATTAATGACATTATGATTTCAATTGTATGAACAAAAGATGGTTTATTGTTGAAAGTGTATTTTTCCTTACTTGTTGATTTGGGAAAAGGGATTGATTTGATTTATTGAAAATCTTGAATTTGTGATTCTTTATTTCATTTTCTTGCTTCTTAGGGAAAGAAGTAGTTTTTATATAGGAATGTATTGGGTTACTTTTGGGATGGAGATGCCGAATGTGAGTATATCATAGATGGCTTTTCCTCTTTTCAAGAATTGACCAATTTACTTGAAATGATTAGATCTAATCGAAATAACATTGAAATAGATGTTTATTGTCTAGCAAACTTATTAATTGATATTTCTGCCACATCCTGTTGTGAGAGAATTTACTTTTCATTATTTAGAATTTCACATTCAGACATCAGGGCTGCATCGGGTGTTCCCTCCTGCAGTTGTTACCAGGTAGCAAGACATTTTGTGTAGGCTGGGTTTCCTTCATTTTAGGAAGGGATCTAGGGAAGTGTAAATACTTCATGGTTGGGTGGAAAAGCACCTGAGCCATGTTCCCGTCTCTCAATTTGCAGATGGTGGACCACTTGGTTCGTACAGCTTGAGAGTGTATTTGATTTATCTATTATTGATGTACTTGTTTATTGTACCTATTTGGATGTATTATGGCATGTTGCCAAAGGATTTATGTATATTATTTCATAGTGCTTGTTACCTGGATTGAGGAAGTGAATGTGTGAGATTTACATTTTTGAGATTATCTTTTATTGGAGATATTGTAATTAAGTGGAATAATTACACCTTTTATCTTTGAATATTGTATCTAAGTGGATTAGTTACATCTTTTTGATTTTGGTTATTGTGATGTTGTATTTAAGCGGATTATTTACTTCATTTATTTTTGAGTTGGTTTAAATGCTTTTACATGACTTCTAAGTCTTTACATTTTGTATCAGAGCTCTAGGTTTAACACTAGGGCCTTTATTTTTGGGACTATTGTTCTAAAGTTGCAAACTTTATCTAGATTATCCATCATGAATACTAGAAACATTGATCAAGATAGAAGATTGGACCGTATTCTCGCTCTTGTGATCCAACAAGACGCAAGGTTGGATGCTATTGAACAGGAGATCAGAGGAATTCCTATAGGGCATAATGCTAATGAAAACCCAAGGGTTGACACACAAAATGAGAACCCAAGGACATAAGTTCCAGATTATGAAGTTGGAGCTATTGCTGATAATCAAGCAAAGATAGAAAAAGAAGGGGGTTTTCCATTTACTTTTATTTTGGGATTAAAGCCATAGAGTGGAGCTAGGGTAGCCATTCATAATCCACTTACTATGGATGCCACCTTTGAGACAACAAATTATTGTAAGTAAAGAGATGCTAAGTTTTCAAACAAGAAACCACAGAATAATCAACAGAACTATCAAAAGAATAACAACCATGACAATAATAGAAAGATCAGGAATCTGAAGAGAGGTAATAATTCTCAGGATGGGAATGGTGGAAACAAAAGAGGTGGCAATAACAATAGAAACAACAATCAAAAGGAAAGAGCTAAAGGACCAAGAGCACCTAAGGGTGGATGTTACATCTGTGGAGGAGAGTATTATGCAAATGCATGTCGACATAAAAGAGGAAACAAGAATCAGCAAGGAGCACCGCAGCATTAGATTCATGCCGTAGTGGATAATCGGCAAGCAAAATTTTCAAGCAGCACCTATTCACTCCCAAGGTAAGCTCTATGGACTACCTGTTTCTATTTTAATTGATACTGGTGCCACAGAATGTTTTGTTGATCCTAGAGTAGTATCTAAGTTATCTATTAAACCTAGACATATGGAAAACTCTTGGATGGTACATGTTGATGGGTGAGCACTCAACAATGTAGGTATGATTGCTGGTATCACACCTCTCTTGAAAAAGGCATCCTATTCAAGATAGGACTTCCCCAAGGATAATACAGCTAGGTCTTAGCTTGCTTGGAATGACTCAGTGGTATATCTAGCTGTGCCAACAAGGGGTCTTACATGAAATGTAGGGTTTATGGAATATGACAACAATATGTATACTTTTAGCAGATTTGTAATGTAGATGCTGCTTATAACCTAACCTAACAAACTTGATATAAATAAAATGCAAAAGGAAAAGGAGAGAGCGAAGGGATAAGATATCCTAAGTGACAGTCACAACGGGGTAAAATGCTGCAGATAGACAAATACTTTCAATAAACCATTCCTTGTTTCACCAGGATAGGAAACCCACAATGTTGCAAGAAATGGTGCAATCTTCAAAGGATCCTTATGATTTTCAAATTGCATTCACTCATTAAACACCCGGACAATGGCGCAACTTAACTAGTGGAGTGCAACCGAACTATATTCAATGATAGGGCCTAGGCTAACTATACACAATAACTTACCATCAGCAAGCACTAATAGTATGGACCAAAGCATTCATCAGATATCCTAACATTTACCCATCATTGCAAATGCACAACTAATTAAATTCAGATTGATATGAACCATGGAAACCAAAATAAGACAACACATAAATACAAATTTCTAGCAACTTGCAAAACTTCCTTTGTATTGACTGAATTTTGGTAGAGTCTCAGCAATTCATTATCAAATCTTACTTGTTACAATGAGAGAATGATGGCCCTTTTATAGACAAGGCACCATACCAAGTTTTTGAATGGATGGTGAAGATTAACTCAAAACCAATTGTCCAAATTACATGGCATTTAATGAAGTACAACAGTTTGTTACATTTTCAAATTTGCATTTGTCCTTTAAGAAAAGGACAAAATACAGCTTGCAAATACATTGAATCTAGACAAAATGGATACACATTTGGTTGTACATGATGAAAAGTCAATTTTCAAGGCCTAATAAAGCCAAAATAAAGTCACATGACACTTAAAAAATTGAGCTGATGTGGATTCAGGAGATTTCAAGTACTGACTGAATCAAGGGGAGTATGTGGCACAAATTTTATGAAAGCATGTCCAATTGGATGCTCATTGGATTAATTCTTGATGACCGGACCGTTGGGACAACTATGAACAAGTGTGAACATGTCTTGGAAATTGGACTGGATCTGCAGGAATTACCATGAAAGAAGCATGATCTTCAATGTCTTCCAGCTCCTAAGGCCTTCCTCCATCATCTTAGACATCATACTGACTTCCTTTTGCATGTGTAGTAGCAATTTGGTTGATAAAATGTCAATTCTGCATCTCTGGGTCAGCAGGGTACCTCTATATGTTCATCCTTCCAATACGGCTCCAGTTGGCTCCTTTGTCCTCTTAGACCTACAAGCAACAAGACCAAGCATCAATTTCATCTTAAACAATCAGTTCCCATCATTTTGAATCAAAATATGCCCATTTGCAGTCATGGATCAATAAAAAATAGTTCATTGCCAATGTTACTTCCTTGTAGACAACTTCATAAATCTAGTGATTTTGTATGTTTTTTGAGTTTTTTTTTTTATCATTTTCAAGTACCCATTTGGCCTATGTATTGATTCAGGAAGTTTTTGTGGTCATTGGAATCCGTTTGCAGACTTTTATTTCATGTTTTTTAGCCTTTTCTATAAAAAGTAGGATTTTTGGGGGTCACAAACTTTTCAAGTGCATTGGTATTAATTATCATAAAACATGCCCAAAATCAACACAAACTTGGTAAAATGTTCATCATGATGTGACAAATAGATGTGCAGATCAAATTCACCAAGAAAATCCAAGTTGCACCTTGAAAAACTCAAATTTTTGGGCCAAAATGTTAAAAGTGTAGGTTTTTGGGGTTACTAACCTTAGCGCTGATTTTAGGTGTCATTGACTAAAAGTTAGTCAGAGGTGATTTTAGCGCAAGGTCAGTCAGAGCCTATTTTAGTACAAAATGTAAAGCGCTAGTTTTGAGCATCACTGACTTGCACAAATTTCAGTGGGTACCAACTAAAAGTCTGTCGGAAGCGATTTTAGCGCAGGTTGGAGAGGCTTATTTTTAACGCAGAATGCTCTATGTGTAGCCGACAGGGAATTTGGTGCCATCGGACCTAATGCAACTTTTGAAGGTGTTCAACCAAACTTAGTTGGTGGTGATTTTTGCGCAGGTTGGACAGGGCCCTTTTTAGCGCTGCGGGGTTTTTCGAAGTGACCGACTTGCCTGAGTTTTGGCGTCGACTGACCTGCATGAGTTAAGTCAGTTAAAGGCCATTTTAGTACAAGTCAGTAAGGGTTGATTTTAGTACAAAGGTCGATAGGAGACAGTTTTGGTGCAAAGTGCAGTAGGGGCCATTTTTTGCACCAGATTTTGAATTAGCCAGGGTGAGTATATTTAAAAATATATTTAAGTATAAGTTGTTATAATTTAAATATTTTTAAATATACTTTCAGGATGTTTGAGATAGGTTCTATATCCATAAGATTTCATATGCAGACTCTAGAATTTTGAGGTTCCACCATATTTCAGGCTTAGCTATTTTTCAGGGTTTTCAGGGTTTCAGACTTAGCCAAATTAGGGCTTCAGAACCATGTGTCCGAATGAAAGTATATGAACCCCTTAGTGAAATCTTGTGGAATTTAACATGATTTTGCAACTCTAAGACCTGGAAACTAGGAACTTCAACATGACACATCCTGCAATAGCAATTTCAAAGGCAATATCCAGTGATATAGGATTTTTGAGAAAAATGCAATAACACCCAATTTCAAAAGGCAACAAATGGCTATCTTTCAAGCACAAGACCACTCAATACACTTCCAAATCAATCATGCACCACATCAAATGACTTCAAGCATGCAAAATACTCAAATATGGAACAAATCCTACATTCTAAGCACAAATTCATCCTCTCATTGTCATAAAGAGGAAAGATTGAGACTCCAAGGCAAAGCAAAAGATGGAGTCTCCATTTGGCAAAATGGGGTGTGTGTACAAGGCACAATAGTACAGTATGGCAATAGTGCAGAAAAGAGGGTAGACTCATGTCTAGCTTGCAGTGAGTTAGAGCTTCCTAGTTTTCAGACATAAGTGAATCTGTATGTAGCACCTTTAGGCTCTTATGATGTAATTCTAGGAATCAATTGATTAACTGAACATAAGTCTCTAGTAAACTATGAAGACAAGGTTGTTAGATGTTTGGATGACCTAGGGTACTAAGTGGAAATTAATGGAACAAAGAGACCTTTAGAGCTTAGACAAATCTTGGCTATGCAATTGAAGAAAGCCAAGAGAAAAGGATGTGCCATTTATGTTGTCCAAGCAAAAGACCTTGATAAAGAAGAACCAGTGTTCAATGACTATCCAATCCTTAGAGATTTAAGAGATGTATTTCATGTAGAGTTGACAGAATTGCCGCCAAAGAGAGAATTTGACTTCTCAATTGACTTACTACCAGGGACTGAGCCGCAATCTAAGGCACCCTACAGAATGACTACAATAGAGTTGTATGAACTTAAGGCACAATTACCAGAATTGTTAAATCAAGGGTTCATTAGACCTAGTATGTCACCATGGGGTAGACCTGTCATCTTTGTAAAGAAGAAGGATGGTACTTTGAGATTATGCATTGATTATAGGATGCTTAACAAAGATACTATAAAGAACAAGTATCCACTTCCAAGAATAGATGATCTCTTTGATCAGATGAAAGGAGCAACAATGCTCTCAAAGATAGACCTTAGATCCGATTATCACCAATTGCGGATTAAGGATGAGGACATCTCTAAAATAGCTTTTAGGACTCAATATGGTCACTATGAGTTCACAGTAGTACCATTTGGGTTGACTAATGCTCCAGCAGCTTTCATGAATTTGATGAATAGTATTTTCATAGATTGCTTAGATGATTTTGTGTTAATCTTCCTTGATGACATATTGATATACTCTAAATCAGTGGAAGAGCATGAAAGGCATTTGAGAATTGTTTTGCAGCGGATGAGAGAAAGAAAGATTTATGATAAATTATCTAAGTATATGTTCTTTCAAGATAAAGTGCACTACCTTGGTCATGTGATCTCAGCTAAAGGGATTGCAGTTGATCCCGAGAAGATAAAAGCAATAATGGAATGGCCTACACCGCAGAGTGTGATAGAAGTTTGAAGTTTTATGGGACTTGAAGGTTATTATAGAAAGTTTGTGAAGGTTTTCCAACCAAAGTAGCACTGATTACCACACTTTAAAAGAAGGGTAAGAAATTTGAAATGTACAGAAAGGGTGAGCAAGCTTTCCTAGTGCTAAAGGAAAAGCTCACAACTGCTCCTATCCTGACCATACTAGATCCTAATGGGCACTTTACAATTATAACAGATACTTCAGGGGAAGGATTAGGAGGAGTATTGATGCATAATGAGTAGGTGGTTGCTTATGGGTCAAGAAAGTTAAAGCAACATGAGTTCAACTATGCGCCACATGATCTTGAGTTAGCTGCCATAGTTCATGCACTTTAGATGTGGAGGCATTATCTTCTAGGTAAGCCCTTTGAGTTAAAGACAGATCATCTTGGGCTCAAGTATATATTTACTCAACCTAACCTCAATGCATGACAAAGAAGATCATTAGAATTCCTTAGTGAGTATGACTTTGGAATCATGTATATAAAAGGAAAGGAGAATAGAGTAGCAGATGCTCTTAGTAGGAGAAGACATATGGCTGCCATTGTTTCTATGAGATCTAATTTGAAATAGAAATTGATTCAAAATCTTCAAGGAGATGAGCATTATGAAAGAGTTAAGCAAGCTTTGGAAGTAGACCCCTTAGATCATAGGTTTGATGGTTATGTGTTTGAATCAGATGGACTTTTGAGATATTAGGGAAGGATGTCTATTCCTAACTGAGGGGAGTTGAGGAAGTTAGTTCTCGAAGAGATTCATAATGCACCTTATTCAGGTCACCCTGGTGTGACAAAGATGGTCGAAGGTTTGAAACCTTTATACTTTTGGCCTAGACTTAAGAGGGACGTGACGGAGTTTGTAGCTCGATGTTTGGAATGCTAGCGAGTCAAGGCTGAGCATGTGCATCCAACAAGTTTTTTGTATCCACACAGTATCCCTAAGCACAAGTGGCAAGTGATAAGTATAGATTTTATTCAAGGGTTACCTATGTCTAAGAATAGGCATGATATCATCTTAGTGGTCATGGACAAGTTGACAAAGGTAGCACATTTTTTTTTTCTGGGAAATCTTTCAAATGGATCTATGATCTTAGCTAAGAAGTTTGTACAGGAGATTTTTAGACTACATGGAGTGCCTGAGATGATCATTTTAGACTGAGACACTCACATGACATCTAGATTTTGGACAACTCTCTATGCAACTTTGGGTACAAAGTTGAATTTCAGTTCAACTTATCATCCTCAAACGGATGGTCAAATAGAAAGAGTTAATCAAGTAGTAGAAGACCTTCTCATAATGTATTGTATGGATCAACAGTATACATGGGAGGAGTACATTCCATTGGTTGAGTTTGCATATAACAATTCATACCATGCATCTTTGGGAATGGCACCTTTTGAAGCTCTTTATGGGCGTAGGTGTTGAACACCTATCAGTTGGGATAGAGTGGAGGACAAAATTGTGATTGGTCTTGAAATGTTAAGAGAAATGGATGATCAGATGAAGTTGATCAAGGAGAAGTTGAAGCAAGCTTTAGATTGTCAAAAGAGTTATGCAGATAAGAATAGAACTCCTAGATAGTTTTTAGTTGGTGACAAAGTCTTTTTGAGGGTCAAACCTCATAAGAATTCAGTGTCATTTGGCAAAGCATCCAAACTTGCTCCTCATTTTGTAGGACCGTTAGAAGTTCTAGAAGTGATTAATCCTAGAGCTTACAAACTTACTCTCCCACCTGCACTTGCTAGAATCTATAATGTCTTTCATGTGTCTTTACTTAATCTTTATCATCTTGACGCGTCACATATTCTTGATTGGCATTCTTTATAGGTTCAGGATCTGGGAGTGGTGCTGGTAGAGCCCACTCAAATTCTGGGGAAGCGTAACATTAAGTTGTGTAGCAGAGATGTGGTGCAATATAAGGTCCAATGGGATTAGTATTCTGAGGACAGTGCCACGTGGGAGGATGCAGAGGAGATTGATAGATCTTTTCCTCATTTTAGGATATAGCTTAGATTTCTTATTCATACATGGATTATGATACTTGAGTTGATTATTGTTTGAGATACTTTGAGTTCAGTTATGCTTTGATACTTGGAGTTGATGTTATTGTTTTATGACACCTAGATACTTTACTGGTGCTTGAAGAATACTTTATTGTTTTGATGTTTAATAAGACATCGGGACAATGTCTCTTCCAACTGGGGAAGGATGTCACGTGTCATTTTTTATGAACAATAGGGTTAATCTAGTTTAGTGAACAATTATTGTGACTAATTTTACTTTAAGTAATTTTGCATACGTGGAGGTAATTATTACGAGTTATATTGATGAAAATAGGAAATTGTTTTAACTATTGAATATTGATGCAATGATTTGCTTCGGCTATGTTTTGGAGACACTAACCTTTTGACATCGAGTTGAGTGCAACTGGATGCAGGTACTCGTAAAAAATGAGAGCATGGCTGAGGTAGAGATGTTCTAGCCATTTGGCAACAACTGATGGATGGATTACTCTGATGCAATCACACATCACATAGTTGCATATGCATTATTGAATGGCTTTGATTGCATTAATGCGTGATTTTTAATTATTTTCAAATGCATGATGTGATTACTTTGACTTAATATCTTTTCAAAATATATTTAAATGAGAGCATGGCTGAGGTATAGATGTTCTAGCCATTTGGCAACAACTGATGGATGGATTACTCTGATGCAATCACACATCACATAGTTGCATATGCATTATTGAATGGCTTTGATTGCATTAATGCGTGATTTTTAATTGTTTTCAAATGCATGATGTGATTACTTTGACTTAATAGTTGCATATGCATTATTGAATGGCTTTGATTGCATTATTGCGTGTTGTTTAAATAAATAATAAAATATTGTTTCCAAGATGTTTGGAAGACAATATGTTCCTTGAAAATAAATAGATATTATATATTAAATTATATAGATAAATATGCAATATTATATTGCATATCCCTTCTTGATTATTTAAAAGTGATTATGCATTAGTAAAATAGTAAATTATATTAAAAATGGCATTATTATATTTAGAAATGGAAAAAGAATTAAAAGAATTATTACTGTCATTTATTTGATAGTAAGCTAAATAAAATTAGAAATTAATTATTGTAAATAGATTATTGAGTCCTTTTGATTTGTGGGGAATGCATGCAAACTAAATTTCAATCTTCAGTTTTGAAACCGAAATTCTTGATCACTAAAAATAAGAGAGAGCAATGTAATAAGAGGGAGATCGCTCAGTTGGGGAAAACCTACCCATGAACTTAGAAGAGGAATCCACTTTTGTAGCAGAGAAAACTTGTATTTCATGAGCGACAGGAACTAAGGAGAATTGCAGGCCGCGACAGGGAAGAGGAAAGAGAGAGGCAGCCACTTCAGCTGCAAATTCTAATCAATCGACGTCTATATTTCTAGGTTTTTCTTCTTTATTTGATTTGCATTTAAACGACATGGTTTAGGCTATCTCTGAATGATTTCATTTGTTGTTTGGATGGATGACTTTATTTTGTCTGAACGTTCCTTATTTCTGCCTGACCGTTCTTTTATTTTTCCTAGCTGCCTATATTTTAGTGGGTTGACATCTTCCTTTTGGACAATCCTTGACATGGCCGTGGGGTTTTCTTGATGGCTGATTTAATTACTTCCTAGCCGTACCTTCTTATTTTGCCAAAAATGACCTTCTGGAGTGATCTAGCAAATCGACCCCATTAGATTTTGCTGCAGTGTGCTATTTATTTTGTATGGATGAATGGTGTTTAAACATACTATTTTTCTCGCTTTGCTTCAACTGAAACAAGATATGAAACTCATATTTGATTAGAATTTGATCAAGAAACCAATGACAAAACCCTAGATGGCTGCCCTACAACATTTTTGCAGACCTGTGTATGACTGTATTTCTTTATATGTTGGCTCAGATTAGAATAGTTGAGTAAATTGACCTTTGTATAGATGAAAATCAACCTCTTAAAATAGACAAAATTTATTCTTGTAGCTTTAATGGAAAAACTTATTTGGAACATTATATTGAATGAGATCAGAGATATTAGGCAAACTATTATATTTTTATTCCTTCGAATGTAGAAACCAAATGTTGTTATTTTTGATAGAAAACTAAATTAGATGTCATCTCTGTTTATTTTTCTTTATTTTTAAATTGCAACAGTTCTTGTCGCAGATGTGACAGGAAGACTGTTTGACTAGTTTTGGGCTTCCTATCACAGTTTGGACAATAAGTTCCTTTTGGATGAATCATGAGCCTTTTATTTAAAACTAGATAAATGAATTGAAATAGTCCTTGTCTCTGATTACTGAAAGTAATTTGCTTGAATATTTATTAAGTAATATGGTTGAAATATGGATTTGAGGTTTATGTAAATTAAACACACTTATAGACCATTTTTTGGAACCTCTTGTCACAGAAATGACAGTAAGGTAATAAATGTTTTATAATGATTATTATTGAAGACATTGTGACTGAAATACAAGAATGAAAACTATATTAAATTAATGACATTATGATTTCAATTGTATGAACAAAAGATGGTTTGGGAAAAGGGATTGATTTGATTTATTAAAAATCTTGAATTTGTGATTCTTTATTTCATTTTCTTGCTTCTTGGGGAAAGAAGTAGTTTTTATATAGGAATGTATTGGGTTACTTTTGGGATGGAGATGTCAAATGTGGGTATATCAGAGATGGCTTTTCCTCTTTTCAAGAATTGACCAATTTACTCGAAATGATTAGATCTAATCGGAATAACATTGAAATAGATGTTTATTGTCTAGCAAACTTATTAATTAATATCTCTGCCACATCTTGTTGTGAGACAATTTGCTTTTCATTATTTAGATTTGCACATTTAGACATCAGGGTTGTATCAGGTGTTCCCTCCTGCAGTTGTTACCAGGTAGCTAGAAATTTTGTGCAGGGCTGGGTTTCCTTCATTTCAGGAAGGGATTCAGGGAAGTGTAAATACTTCATGGTTGGGTGGAAAAGAACCTAAGTCATGTTCCTGTCTCTTGCTTTGCAGGTGGTGGACCACTTGGTTCATGCAACTTGAGAGTGTATTGATTTATCTATTATTGACGTACTTGTTTATTGTACCTATTTGGATGTATTATGGCATGTTGCCAAAGGATTTATGTATATTATTTCATAGTGCTTGTTACCTGGATTGAGCACGTGAATGTGTGAGATTTATTGACATTGAGATTTATATTTTTGAGATTATCTTTTATTGGAGTTATTGTAATTAAGTAGATTAATTACACCTTTTATGTTTGAATATTGTATCTAAGTGGATTATTTACATTGTTTTGATTTTGGTTATTACGATGTTGTATTTAAGCAGATTATTTACTTCATTTATTTTTGAGTTGGTTTAAATGATTTTACATGAGTTGTGAGTCTTTACATTCTCAAATGCCATCAATATGTCAATCAAGGAAGATTAACACAAAATCATCTAAACAATCTCTAAAAATGCTATTCATCAAATTCATGAAAGCTGCTGGAGCATTAGTCAACCCAAATGGTACTACTATGAACTTGTAGTGACCATATCAAGTCCTAAAAGCTATTTTAGAGATGTCCTCATCCTTAATCCACAATTGGTGATAACTGGATCTAAGGTCTATCTTTTAGAACAATGTTGCTCCTTTCATTTGATCAAAGAGCCCATCTATCCTTGTAAGTGGATACTTGTTCTTTATAGTAGCTTTGTTAAGCATCCTATAATCAATGCATAATTTCAAAGTAGCATCCTTCTTTACAAAGATGATCGGTGCACCCCATGGTGACACACTAGGTCTAATGAACCCTTGATTTAACAACTCCTACAATTGAGCCTTAAGCTCAAACAACTTTGAAGTAGTCATTCTATAGGGTTCCTTAGATTGTGGCTCAGTCCCTGGTAGCAAGTCAACCAAGAAGTCAAATTCTATCTTTGGCGGTAATTCTATCAGCTCTACAGGAAATACATCTCTGAAATCTCTAAGGATTGGATAGTCATTGAACACTGGTTCTTCTTTATCAAGGTCCTTTACTTGGACAACATAAATGGCACATCCTTTTCTTTTGGCTTTCTTCAACTGCATAGCCGAGATTTGTCTAAGCTTTAAAGGTCTCCTTGTTCCATTAATTTCCACTTGGTTCCCTAGGTCATCCAAAAACCTAACAACCTTGTCTTCATAGTTTACTAGAGACTTATGTTCAGTTAACCAGTTGATTCCTAGAATTAGATCATAAGAGCCTAAAAGTACTACATATAGGTTCACTTGTGTCTGAAAACTAGGAAGCTCTAACTCACTGCAAGCTAGACATGAGTCTACCCTCTTTTTTACACTATTGCTATATTGTACCATCCAAGAGTTTTCCATATGTCCAGGTCTACTAGATAAATTAGATACTACTCTAGGATCTACAAAACATTTTGAGGAACCAATATCAATTAAAATAGAAATAGGTAGTCCATAGAGCTTACCTTGGAACTGAATAGGTACTGCTTGAAACTCTGTTGCCGATTATCTATTGTGGCATGAATCTGATGTTGCAGTGCTCCTTGTTGATTCTTGTTTCCTCTTTTATGTGGACATGCATTTGCATAATTATTTCCTCTACATATGTAACATCCACCCCTATGTGCTCTTGGTCCTTCAGCTCTTTCCCTCTGATTGTTGTTTCTGTTGTTATTACCACCTCTTTTGTTTCCACCATTTCCATCCTGAGAATTATTACCTCTATTCTTGATCTATTTATTATTGCCTTGGTTGTTATTTTGTTAATAGTTTTTCTTTTTATTCTATGGTTTCTTATTTGAAGACTTAGCATCTCTTTGCTTTATTGCTTTCTCAAAAGAGACATCCATAGTGAGTGGGTTATGAATGTCTACCTCAGCTCCAATCTGTGGCCTTAATCCCAAAATAAAAGTAAATGAATAGCCCACTTCTTCCACTATCTTTGCTTGATTATTATCATTAGCTCCAACTTTAGGAACTTGAACTTCTATCCTTGGGTTCTCATTTTGTACCTCAACCCTTGGGTTTTCATGAGTATTTTGACCTCTAGGAATTCCTCCGATCTCCTGCTTAGGAGTATTCATCCTCATGTCTTGTTGGGTCAAGAGATCAAGAATACAGTCCAATCTTCCAACTTGATCAATGTTTCTAGTATGCATGATGGATAATCTGTATCAAGTTCATAACTTTAGCACAATAGTCCCAAAAATAAAGGCCCTAGTGTTAAATCTAGAGCTCTGATACCAAATGTAAAGCCTCACAAGTCATGTAAAAGCATTTAAACCAACTCAAAAGAAAAATGAAGTAAATAATCTGCTTAAATACAACATCGCAATAACTAAAATAAAAAAATGTAAATAATGCACTTATATACAATATTCAAAGGTAAATGATGTAATTAATCTGCTTAATCACAATATCTCAAATAAAAGATGATCTCATAAATATGAATCTCAATGTCAATAAATCTTACATATTCACGTGCTTAATCCAGGTAACAAGCACAATAAAATAATATACATAAATCCTTCAGAAAACATGCCATAATACATCCAAAATAGGTACAATAAATGAGTACATCAATATTAAATAAATCAATCAGTCTAGCTACATGAACCGAGTGGTCCACCACCTACAAACCAAGAGATGAGAACATGGCTTAGGTGCTTTTCCACCCAACCATGAAGTATTTACACTTCCCCAGATCCATTCCTGAAATGAAGGAAACCCAGCCCTACACGAAATGTCTAGCTACCTGGTAACAACTGCAGGAGGGAACACCTGATGCAACCCTGACGTCTAAATGTGCAATTCTAAGTAATGAAAAGCAAATTGTCTCACAACAGGATGTGGCAGAGATATCAATAAATAAGTTTGCTAGACAATAAACATCTATTTCAATGTCATTCCGATTAGATATAATCATTTATAAGTAACCTGGTTCAATTCCCAAAAAGAGGAAAAGCCATATTTGATAATCCACATTTAGCATCGCAATCCCAAAAGTAACCCAATACATTCCTACATAGAAACTACTTCTTTCCCCAGAAGCAAGAAAATAAGGTAAAGAATTACAAATTCAAGATTTCCAATAAATCAATCCAATCCCTTTCCTAAAACATCAATTAAGGAAAAATACACTTTCAAGCAATGAACCATCTTTTGGTCATACAATCGAAATCATAAGTTTATCAATTTGATATAGTTTCTTATCTTGTGTTTCAGTCACAATGTCTCCAATAATAGTCATTCTAAGATATTAATCTATCTTGCTTTCATTTTCATGACAGGAAGTATAATAAAATACTCTATAGGTTTGTCAAATTTACATGAATCTCAAGTCCATATATTACAATTATATTTCTGAATAAATATTAATCCAAAATTGCTTTCAGCAATCAGTGACAGGAACTTTATCAATCTAATTATTTAACCAAAAGTTCATGATTCAATCAAGAAAAATAACTCTGTCCAAATTGCAACAGGAAGTTGCAAAAATAGCCCAACAATCTTCCTGTCGCAACTGCGACAGGAACTATTGCAGGATTATAAATAAAGAAAATGAACAGAGACCTAGTTTAATTCAGTTTTCGGTCATAAATATAAATATTTGGTTTCAACATTCAATAGGGAAATAAAATAGTAGTTTATTATCTCTAATCTCAGTCAATATAATATTCTAAACAAAGTCTTTCCAATAGAACTATAGGAAGATTATATATATCTACAGGTATTTGCAGTCATGAAGATAGCTATAGGATCTAACTTCTCAGTCCACAGAGATAACGATGATTTTGCCTACAATCAATAATTTTTCAAATACAAAGCTGTAGGAACAATAAATTTTGCATAAGGGGGTTATTCATCTTAAATAGGTCGATTTGCTAATATATTCAAATTTTAGGCAGCATATAAAGAATACAATCATACCATTGTCAAACAGAAAGTTATCAACAACCCTCTATAGGTCAATTTATAGTTTTTCATCATAGAAACTATATCTGAATAACAATACTTTGCTGGCACGACGACAGAGATAAATGACAGGTCTCAAATAACAAACTTTAACAAAGAAAATGATTGTTATGTCTTAAAACTACGTTCAACCAAGATAAGGTCAGAAGACAGCAGGAACCACAGAGATCAATCTTTGCAAGGGAGAACAAGAAGCAACCTAAATGGCTATAAATGGATGGTGGCCAGAATAGAGGTCAACGACCAAAGACAAGTGGCCAAGTTAAATGGAGCGGCCTGATTCAAGGATACGACGACCCTGTCAGGGATCAGCCAGGAAATGATATAAGCGGCTAGAAGAAGACTGCGAACATGAAGAAAACAAAGCAAACAACCCAAAGTAAGAAGGTCGACGGCTAGGCAAGGAGAATCGACCCTTTAGACAAGTGGCCAGAACAACCAAGAAAAAGATTTTTTTGACTCAAGTTTGCAAGTTTGTTTCCAAGAAACTAGATGCCCACCAAACAGTCAGATAGACTATCGTTGTAAACACAACAAGATTTTATTGCAACCAAAATTTAAATAAGAAGAAAACCTGGAAAGAAAGACGTTGATTGAAGAAGAATTTGCAGAAAAAGTGGCTGCCTTCTCTTTCTCTCCTATCGCAGCCCTTAAACCTCCTATTTGCTGCTGACAAAGAATAACTTCTGTCGATGCAAATTCGCCCTTCCTGTCATCGATCATGGCATTCCTTCCTCGCTACCCAGATCCCCCTCCTTTTACATAAGAAATCCCTCTTATTTCTAGTGACCCTCAATTAGATTTGAAAACTTGAGAATAATGAATTTAGAACTGAAGTTTATAATTCTCTTTGCATGATCTTTCGACCAATAAAATTGGAGAAAAATGCTATTTAAAACAATAAAATAATATCTTTTACCGCTTACTATCATATGAATGACAGTAGCATATTTTAATACTATATTCACTCATCTAAATATAGTAATACTATTTTTTAATATTATTTAACTATTTTAATTAAAACAAAACCATTTAAATAATCAAGAAGAGAAATGCAATACAATATTGCATATTTATATATAATTTAATATATTTATTTATTTTTAAGGAACATATTGTCTTCCAAACATCTACAAGCAATATTTTATTATTTATCTAAATAACATACAATACATCATTTGAATATATTTTGAAAAGATATTAATTTTAAGTAATCACATCATGTATTTGAAAAATGATTAAAAATCACGCATTAATGAAATAAAATCCATTCAATAATGCATATGCAACTACGTGATGTGTGTGATTGCATTAGGGTAATCCATCCATCAGTTCTTGCCAAGTGGCTAGATCATCTCTACCTCAGCCATGCTCTCATCTTCAACGAGTACTTGCATCCATTTGCACTCAACTCGACATCAATAGGTTAGTGTCTCCAAAATATAGCTGAAGCAAATCATTGCATTTACATCAATATTACTTAACATCTAAAATGTTTTCCAATTTTTCATCAATATAACTCATAATGATTACCTCCATGTATGCAAAATTACTTAAAGTAAAGTCAATCACAATAATTTTTCAATAAACTAGAATAATCATATTGTTCATAAAAATGAGACATGACATAGAGTTAAGACTCTTAGAAAAGCAACCTCATTTGCTATCCTTAAAATGATCCATCTTGACTAAGGGTGTAAGCCAAAAATCTTTGATGAGTCCTTGTTTTTTATCCTTGAATCTTGTGATAATGTTTTAACTTAATTTTATTTAAGAATCCCTAAATATTTGTGTTCTTAGAAATTCTTAATGTTATAGTACTCCTTCCAAATGTTGAGAGGATGTGATTTGGAGAATTTAGATGAAGAACTTATAAGATAATGGAATAGGGATGTTTGTCTTCTTTTCTAATTAAAGCTTATAGCTCTAGAAAGACAGAAAGTTTAAGAAACTATTCGTTTGCATTACCTTATTCCTTATTATAGAATCCAATGAACTATAAGCATAGGGAGAAGTATATAGAGACATGTATATCTAAATTTTAGCTTACTTTGAAACTAATAATGTTGAGAATTTGTTCCTTTGTTAGTTATTAATTGTATACTATTCTTACTAGTACCTTCTCTTTTTATGGTTAGGTTTCTTGGGAGAAAGTAGAAGCTATATATATATGTAGGATATTGTTGTCCTTATTAAATTGAAAGTAACATAGATTACATAAGTTTAATTTGTATGCAAATTCATAAATTATTGGTATGATTGGATAATAAAAAAATAGCATGTTACTGTGTAATCATTTTAGTGTATGATCATTGTCTTCTTACCCTCCTTATTTAGTAAGAGCACCATAGTGTAGTTGTGGAAACTAAATGACTCATTGCTTGTGAATTAGTAGTCACATATGAACTTATGTTTTATTATCAATAGTAGGAAAACTTAATCCATTTTCGAAGAGGAAGAAGAGGCTAGAACTAAATGTATGAAATAGATTAGGATAGGTATTCTTCCTTATGAAACAAATAAATTATTGACTTTCTTTAAATTTGAAATGTTTATGTATCAGAGAGTCTTCCCTTATAGTAGACTTAGGGCACAAGTATAATTAGGATAGGAGAGAAAGGAGAGTACTAGGATGAATCTATAATAATACTATAACAATATATCTCTAGAATTGATCCATGCTTGTAAATGCTTAGAACAAGTTAGATCCTTACTGTGAAGTGACTTTATTTAGAATGGTTTTTAATGCTTATTATAATTTTCTCCTTTTTAGTATTAGGCATTCGATACTATTTTAGACATTAGTGTTGGAAAAAAAATTACATCTAGAATGGACTCATGCCCATTTATAACAACTACATTTTATTTAAATATGGAATAATGTTAGGTGTTACCTTAATGGGAAGACTGGTTATAATAACTCTTCCCTTGATACCTCATGAATACCCTTAGTCACGTGATTTTAGCCTTAGACTTGTGTTTAGGTGGTTTGGTTTGTCCCCTATGCCATCAGATTAAGGTCATCCAATGTGTAGGCGATCTAAGAATAAGTGTTAAGGATAAGACCATATTCCTTCTCCCCTTCGAGTGACTTACTATAGTCACAATGAAATTTCGGTAGGATAATTTCATTGGACTTTTAAATTTCATTTCTATTATATGTTGAAAATTTTCTAGTTAAATTGTAACAAGCAGTATGGAGGATTCATTTTACTTTTGGGCTGCTTAGCCAATTTTATGTGGTGGGTTCTTTTGCCTTGAGAACCCTTTTTCTTAGAGTTTTGATTGAGTTAAAATGTTTTATTCTAGTGGCCACACTTGAATTTATTATCTTTATGCAATTTGATTGTTGATTTTTCTTATATACCTTGCTATTTTGAGCTGTTGTTTATGAGGCTATTATTTTGTCGATACTGCTGGTAAGTGTTAAAATTTACACGTATTTTATTTCTTTTGAAGGGGAGGCCCTTGTATGTTATTTGGGGTGATGGATGAAAGTGGCATAAAAATTCTTTCAGACCTTAGCCTATTAATAAACTAGTATATAACTTAATTTTCGTATTCCCCCCTTGCCTTATCTTGTTAAGATGTGTATGATGTTATTCCTCCTTATGTGATAGATATTCGTTGGTATCATAGGTATTTGAGTGACCTTTTTCCTTACCTTATAACTTAGTTACTCACCTTATTCTTTGAGCATAGATTATTTAGTAATATTCAAACCTTATTCATCCTTATTAAATTCCCTTAGAGGAACTACATGTTAATCGGTAAGCCTAATTAAGGAATTTAGATACCTAATGTATTATAAATAAGAGTTCCATAGAAACTATGCATTAAAACATATGAATAGGACCTTATTCTTTCATGAGACTTAAGCTTTGTGTGAATTATTGGTATTATGAATACTATGTCTTGGGATTACCGGTAAAGATCATTTTTGTCTTAATTTTCTAATATAAGTAGAAATTGGGAAGTTATTATTGAAAACTCAATGTTTAAGATATTGGATGTTGTGATTTACTCCTTACAACTTAGGTAATGAATTAAGTAATGGATGTTGTTTATGTAATGAATTAAGTTATCTCTCCTCTTCGAGGGATTCCAGGAGGAAGCCTAATTCTAGGGGGGAGGATGTGAGGCCCAACTTTTTTTATGTCCATAGATACATTAGTACTAGACATTATGACTAGTATGTTGTGTTGTAGATGCTTTGTGTGGTTGTTTACGATGTTGTTATAATGGATGAGTTTGTGGTCAAGTATTGCATGGATGGGGATACTACATTTGGACCCATGGTTATCTTAGTAATGTTTTGTTTATGGTAGATTTTATGTTGATATGAATGATTAATAGTTAGACATTTTATTTATGTGTTTTAATAAATTTAATTTAAATCCAAAAATGCATGATTATTTTTAAATCGTAAAGTGAATTAATTTGATTATTTATTTGAAAATGACTCAGAATATATAAGTATAATTTATGTATATGCTTTATTATTTTAAGGTTGCTTCGTCTATATATTTCCATGACATACTGATATTCAGAAGTGGAGTTGTGCTGGTGGGTGGCCAAGACAAAACAATTCTGGAGACTTTCTCAAGAACTTTACCTATGTTAACATGTTAGCCTAACCTAACCCACTAAAGGGGTAAAGGATTATTTGTTGTGTGTTATATTGTTGATTTTATGTATTTTTATATTATTTTTTTGGATTTGAATTGTGATAGGAGATGAACTCCCTTGAGGGGTGAGAGCCTCCCAAGTGTGGGGTTGAGAGAGACATGGAGCCCCTCTTGGGGAAACTCTGGAAGATATGTGTTGTTGATATTATGGAGGTTTGGTGATTGGTGTTTAATGGGTATTATGTTGATTTTGGTATTGGGAGGTATAAGGGTTTTCTTGTGTGAATGAGAAATATGAAGGGAGTTTGATATTATGTGAGTTGCATGGAAGTGGATTTTATCATGATGTGATCTCTATGTTATTATTCCCCAAGAGAGGATTATCCCCTCTTTCCTTCTCTATGGAATGAAGCATTGTTGAGCTTTAAGGCTGTAGCCTTGGAGGCGGTAGCGCCCTGTGTAGGGTGCTATGCCCCCAAGGTGGGGTTTATTGGGAAGGCCTACATACTTAAAGGAAATTTGTTATTTAAAATGTTCATTGGGATTTTTATAATGTGGTTTGTAAATGCATATATATATCTCTGTTCTTTGAATTTGATTCTTTTTGGAAATTTTAACAGTAGTAATTATATATATACATGTGTCTATATATATATTCATTTATATATACCATTATTACATTTTTCTGTTGTCTTTAACCTGGGTAGGAAACATAAAATTTTTTAGATAATTTTTTTTTAATTGTGATGTAGCCAACAACATACACTCAATAGAATTGTAACATTAATCATGTGTGAGAGCCAAAGATTTGAAATAACTGGAAAATAAAAAAACTTCTATTCACCAACTCTGCTGCTACAATGAGAGAAAACTCTCTTATATCCAAGAAAACAAAAAAATAAAAAAAATAACCTTTTTTGGCAGATTTCGACAATTGTCAGATTTTGCCATTTTAGGTAATTTTACATGCATATCTTGAGAATCCAGTTTTTTCCCACAAACTTCCTAAAAATAAGGTAAGATGAAAATCCAACTAACATCCTAAATTCGAAACACGAGTTTCGAGTTATTAACAAAAACAACTTTTAAAAAACTAGGAAAAAGCACTAAATTGCCATTTTGAGGGCCAAGATGAAAGTTTCAAGGCTCAAAAAGTGCCAAAATGGGGTCCAACTGACTAGGATGGGTTGGGAATCCACATGCCACCTCATAACACATCCACCTATAAAATTTCAGCTCAAACCCACATCCGAGTCAAAAGTTATGACCTCTGGAAGTCCCTGCATCATTCTCCTCTGGTTGAAAAGAACACAACTCTTGCAAGTGAGTGTCTTCGAACTGCTGCCACATGACTGGATCCAACCTTTGCACTTCCCACTCTATAATCCATGTGCTATCTGTTGGTGGCAATCCTTCCCACTATACTAAATACTTATTGTAATGCCCTTGCCGAGTGTAGATGGTTTTCTTATCAAGAACTTGTGCAATCTTTTCCTTCTTCTTATGGGGAATGTGGTGGTGCCATGCCACTTCTGGTTGACTATCTTCAACATCATCCTCACCATGAAATGCATATAAATCAAAAATATTAAACATAGGAGAAATATTGAGATCATCTGGTAAACTGACCTCAGATGCATTATCATTGATCTTCTTTGTAATTTTGCAAGGACCAATTTTCTTGTACTTCAACTTATGGTATGTTCCAGTAGGAAACCACTCTTTTCTCAAATATACCATCACTAAGTCACCTTCATTGAATGTCTGATGTCGCCTACTAGCATCCACTGTATTCTTGTACCTGTCATTACTGTCCTGCAACTTCTGTCTCACATCTTTCTGCAACTGTTGAAGGTGTTTTGCAAATGCTTCCCCATCATCATTGACCCTATCTTTCATTGGTAGCTATACCAAATCTAGAACACCCTTAGGATTCCTACCATACACAATCTGGAAATGGGACTTTTCCATTGATATGTTAATAGAACTATTATAGGCAAATTCAGCTTGGGGTAATACCATGTCCCATTATTTTGGCTTTTCTCCAACAATACACCTCAACAAATTTCCCAAACTCTGATTGACTACCTCTGTTTGCCCATCTGTTTGAGGATGATAGGCACTACTAAATTGTAACTTGGTTCCCATCTTCTTCCATAAAGTCCTCTAGAAATGACTGAGGAATTTGGTATCCCTATCAGAGGTAATAGTCTTTGGAACACCATGTAGTCGAACAGCTTCTGAAAAAAATAACTCTGCTACCCTCGTTGCATCATTAGTTTTTTTACATGCAATAAAATGAACCATCTTGGAGAACCTATCAACAACTACAAAAATGGAGTCATTGCCTCATTGAGTATGTGGAAGTCCCAACACAAAGTCCATGCTCAAATCTGTCCATGGTGCATTTGGTACTGGTAATGGTATATATGTAGTGCCCCTCAACTTGTCGTCTGTCAGACTGATGTTGTTTAGTAGTATTGGACATTATGATAGTATCTTAGATTATTCAATGATGGATCTCTTGTCATGTTGTTAATTCATTAAGGACCTAATCAATATAGTAACAATTGTTGATGTTGAATTCTGTTATTTTATGCTTTACAATTTGATGAATGAACTAGAGGTTATAGATGCTTTGATGTTATTCACTATATGGGATTGGAAGATAGTTAATCAGTTTATGTTGTTGATTAATATCAGATATCTTGTTCAACATAGTTAATCATTTATTCATAAACGTGAATGGAACAGTGTTGTATTACTCGCTCTCGAGTGCCCTACACCACTGCGATTTCCATTCACTACAGGACTGCATGTGGATATATATATTTTGTTATGCTTAACCATGCGTTGTTGTAGGAATGCAGGTACTAGGCACCGACTCCACCTGATGTACCAGGTCTGAGCATGCCTTCGCCAATGGATTAGTTGATTGGAGTTAACGTGAGGTCCCTAGTCAGTGTTGTATGGTCGTCAGTTTACCCTTGTGGTTATTGTTTGTCATTCGATTGTGACTTGCTGACAGGTAATACTGTACTTTGGAGTCTAATCAGGTCCGAAGGTGTCTAAATGTGTTAGGAATCGTTGTGCATTAAATAGAATCTTTTTACGAAAATTATAATGTTGATAACTAAATACATTTATTAAAGTCAATACTTGAGCACAATGTCGATAGTGTTAATTATTGTTGTAAATAAATTACTAATTTAGGGGAAATAAAATCATCAAATAAAGTTGTAAGAAATTTTGTATTATTCAATATAATATTAATTATAATAAATATTTAAATAAATAAAATAGTTGTAGTTGTAAATTGTGATTACAACTTAATTAATAAAATAAATTAAAATATAGTTATAAAATTATTGATTGATGTAATAGTACAATTTTATTAATAGCATTATGGTTGGTCGGTTATAAAATTAAATGTTGTCGATTGATATTTAAAAAAAGAGACCTCTTGGGATCATGAAATTAAATAAAAATATATCTTGAGCATGGGAGAGGCTTTGGTTTGCATGCCGAGTTCCTTCGAAAATGGAAAGGACTATTTATAAAAAGGGGAGTTTGCAGAGGATTAAGGGAGGAGAAAATTGCAGGTTGTGGAGTGGAAGAAGGTGGGAGCTACAGACTGGGATTGGGAAGCAGCATCAAATCTTCTGATAATCAGGCACTCGGTCCAGGTTCCATCATCTCTATTTCCCATCGCTGATTTGGTTTGAAATAACTATTATAGAATTGTTGCTACAATTTTCCTTCCGTTAATGCTCTTGATTGAATGATTGCAAGCCCTTTCATCAAACCTATTTTTCATTAAACCTATTTCGAGGGGTTTCATCGTTCTATGGAATTTACTTAGTAGCTAGCGTATTTTGTCCATGCTGCTACAATTCACACAACTAGTAGGGACGATGCAATAATAATAATTGACAACTTTCCGCTATCCTGCTCACTTGATGAATGTGTTACCCATTTCCAAGCTTCTGTCTGGAGCAGACTGGAATGGCACAGACAAGGTTGTAGGTCCGACGCCGTCCACCAATTGCTCCCACTTGGAAGTTATAATGGCCGCTCAATAAATGCATTTTGTGAATTTTCTACTAACACAGAAATCCATAAGATGAAGCCACAGTCGACAAGTAACACCAGTGTTTTGGTGGCTGGGAATAAATCCTGTCAATCGCCTTGTTGAAATTGTCGCAGAGGCCTGTCCAACGAATTCATCGTGGAAGGGAATGTGAACACATTTGTAGTTACATCTGAATAAGCAAAAACTGTCGCTGTGTTTCCTGCCCTGTAGGCAAGTACCGTCCATGCCATGAATTTCTAGCCTAGCCGTTGTTTCTAAGCCGTTTGATCTTCCCTCTCTCATCTGTATCCATTATATTATACAACATCCAGGGGAGGAATATCGCCATAGAATAGTAGGGCACGGGGCAGATTACATTCTAAGTCTGACATTAATTCTAATTTGAACAAGGGATTCCTGAGGCAGAAGCGGAGGTAGCTCCAGCAATGATACCAGGAAATGACGCTTTGTTCAAATGGAATCACTGTGCACATAACATTGGGGTGGGGCGCACTTAAACAGTTGTGTAAATTTTCAAACTTGTGGTTGTTTTCACCGGCGTATTCCTTTAACCTCCCGTGGGCGCAAGTGTTAGTTTTATTGTTATTTCCTGAACAACAAGTTTGAGCCAGCAATTCTTATATCTATACCGTTTGGCATCGTTGAAAGTAGGAAGGACGTCTTGGTCTGCCATTGAACCCTAGTTCTCTTAGAAAGAGAACAGGTATAGACGATGGTTTAAGCATTTCAACTTGTATTCGTGAATCACATTTAAGAAAACTAGTATAATGTAATCGCTATTCCTATGCTGACTCGATCCTCTGCTAGACAGGTAAATTGTGACTTAAATCTAAATGCTGCACCATATCTGGAAGTTGCGTTCATGGAATCTTTAGCCTGCGATCATGTAACTTCTGGGGACATCTGTCTTATTAGGGCTGGGTGCACTTTTGAAAGAGTGTAATTGTGTAGATCGCACCTCCATTTATATTGTCTTGGTTCAACAATCTCTTTGGAAATCCACCTATCAACCAACACTGATTTAATCAGATCCCTCAAGGATAGGTGTAGCACTGCCTCCGGTAGGCCAACACAACCATGGAGGATCGATTATGTGCATGATACGACTAGCTTCTTATACTATGCAAAAGGAATTTATAGTTTGTTGATTTGCTGTCAGAACTGAACTCCCAGCATCATTTAAAAAGAAAACTACAGTCACACCTAGAAATCTACTCAACTATGAGGGGTTTTAGACCTGGCATTGGGGCTACCTAAAGAAAACTACTGCCAGTCCTTGGATATTAGGAAAGGTAGAAGAAGCTGAGGCAAATTAGGTGAGCATAAGAATAGGAGCAGTCTTTGCGTAGGGACAAATCTAACAGTAGAGGACAAAACTGTAGTTGCAGACGCAACCCTAGACAGCTCACAGACTCTGCGCAGAATCTGATGCACTTCACTGAGAAGAAGTCACATTTTGGAGGCAGAAACAGAGTTTTCTTATTTACTTTCCGTGCATTAAGATTTATCATTTCAATTCTAGTCTGCAGAAACCCGTCATTGTTAATCTAGGTTAGTTGTGCTTTCTTGTATGCATTTCATTTGATTGGCTTAGATTAACCCTAAGGAATGTTTATTTTCTTTACAATGTGTTTGAATGCATATGTGTATTAATTAGTATCATTATTATAATTATAATTATTGTTATTATTACAATAATAATAATAATAATTATTATTTTTACTATTCTTATTATTAAGTCAAAACGGAAAGATGATGGCCAAATACCTAATTTTATAATAATGTTATTTGTAATTCCATTGTAGGAACGATTAGGTTTTATGGTAGGATAATTTGTTGTAAATAAACATTTTGTATTATTGCTTTCTAGAGCCAACTCAAAGCAAAGGGTATATCGAGGATTTAGTGAGCAACATGATTTGGGAGTTATGAATAATTAATTCATAATGTTCTTGATTAGTGCAATAATACTTTTGATGCTTCAGCCGTATAATTGATCCATAATCCTCTTAAGTCTAGCTATTAGTATAGCATTCACTATAAGTTCAATTTCATAAAACCTGGAAACTTTAGAAATCGTTGGAGGATAATATAACTGAGTGCATGAGTACTAGGGAACTATGGAGAAATGATATAGGATACTTCAATTATTTTTGTGTTTTGAGTTTTTATACTATAGAAGGATTTGTATAATCTAATGAGCTATTTTAATAGATGGATTTGTTTAATTTAAATATTTATTGGTGATGAATCAATTGATGAATGTTTTGAAGTTATTTTAAAGAATTGATTTGATCATTATTGCTTGGATTCTGGTTTAGGATCTTGATACAGAAGGAACTTACTATTGGTTGTGAAAAATAGTTATAAATTAGGATGGTAATTGTTCTGATCATTGATATATTTATATTTTGAAGAGGAATTGAATTAGATAATTAGTTGATATATTATTATTATTATTATTAATATTATTATATAATTATTATTTCGAAAGTATAGTTGATTGTTTAAAAGCCAAATAAAATTGGGGATTTAGAATAATGTTGTCATTATTTATTTGATTAAAAGAAAATCGTTGTGATTATATATTATGGTTAATGAAATTTAATTTAGATTGACATCGGTTTTAATATGGTTTCTTCATGGGTTAAGGATTAGGTATATAATTATTGTATTGGAAATTTGAATTAAAGGTATTAGTTAGTGTGAATTGAAACTGTATGAAATGGTCAAAGTGTAAGATGTCAAGGGTTCATTTCCAGAGGCCAAGGTTGTTGTGTTTCGACTTCATGTAATGTGTTGATAAGTGTCCTGAGTTATTGAAGTCATGTCGCCTTTTGTCATGTATAAGGAATTTGGTTATGGTGTTGTGAAAGAATGTAAATATTCTAAATGCATCATGATGTGTAGAAAGGCTCTTCATGAATGTTGTGATTTATTTGTTTGTTTGGGATGTTGTGTTGGATTAGACAATGGGGAGACGTCGGTATTCATGAAAAAGTATTTTTTTCTTATGAGTTACTTCATTGGAAGCCATGGGAAATGTATTAAGAGTATGTCCTTGTAATTGAGATGATATGCAAGAAGGTGAATGCCTTGCATTATTACATATATATGTTCATATTAGAATAATGGTTATGCAAGATGGTTAATGCCTTGCATGGTTCATGTATCATCATCGTCATGATGATGTTTGCTATGTTTAGGGTCTTCTAGATGCAGGTAGGGGAGTGGCTCTCAATGGGGGCTGGAGCCCAAAGTGGCGTCCAGGACAACCCATGTGGGAGTTTGATAATTCAGTGATAACCTAAATAATGAATTAGGGGGTTGGGTAGTTAAGCACACTAAACAAGATAAGTGGATGCCTCACTCATGGCTCAAGTGCTTGTTTAGACTTGAGATGAGATGAGAAGGCCTGGAATGGAAAGATCAACTACCTTGTCCTCATGAAAGGTATGTTGATTCCGCATGAGCGTTGTATGGGGGCCGAGAGTCGGGAGAGGCTACCAGGACAACCCTAGATAGGGGGCTAGGGCCTAGGAAGGCTTACCAGGACAACCCATGACAAGCCATGTGATGACACTCCTCCCTACTGCAGCCTAGCATTCCCTAGTTGTACTCTCCCCATTCGTTATGTGTTGCCTCTAGAAGTTAAGTTGTGTTGTGTTGTTTATGTCATTGCCATGTGTTGTATTGGCATTTGGTCGTCCTTTGTTCTTGTTTGTCTTTTGTCTGCCTGACTGTCATTTTCTGAGACCTCATGTTAACTCCTAGCTCGGGGGGTGGACCTCAGGGTTCCACATGGTCGGGTGGAAGAGCTTTTTTTATCCATTGGTTATTCTTGACAAGTTCATGTGCAGAAAAGATTTATTCCAGTTTTCAGACAATTGTACTTGTCCCAGTTGATGAAGATGTATGTGTATAATCTTGTACCAGATTTGTGTAACAGAACATTCATTATGTATGTAATTTTGATGTAGTCTAAAAATGGCAATGTTATGATGTCATGATGTACTTATATGAAAGCATTTCAGTTATGTATTTATTCATGTAGATTGTATTACTTGATGACATGTAATGAATATGAATAAGTTATTTAATTGTGCATTAGAAAGATCAGTTACTGATGTATGTTAGATTATGTTAGTTGAATTGTTAAGTAATGCAGCCTTGAAACCTTGGAGAACATGTCGTAAGTGTAATGGTGTAAATAGTTATGTTAACATTACTTTGTTACCTTAAACATTTTAAATTTTTTTTTTCCTATTTTCTGTAGCATAAATGTGTATTTCTCTAAGGTGTTCACGGCGGGGCATTACAATATACAACCCTGTATTTTGTGAATGTCCCTTAGCCACTTGGCAGATCCTACACCTTGTTACATACCTAGTTATATCCCTTTTCATCTTTGGCCAATAATATTTATCTTCTATCAAGGCTACTGTCTTGTCCTTGCAAAAATCTCCAGCCAACCCACTACTATGAAATTCTCTGATAATGTTTTCCCTCATAGAGCCAGATGGTATGCATAGTTGTTTTCCTTTAAATAGATGCCATCTTGCATAAAATATTCACCCCTAAAGTGATCCAAGTTACCAGATATTGGTGCCTTCAATTGTTCCACAATCTCCCAAAAATCATCATCAGACTCATACAAATTTTTGATGGCATCAAAACCAATCACCTCAGTTTCCATTGCGGTCAAAAGTGCAACACGCCTACTTAACACATCTGTAACCTAATTTTGTTTTCTAGACTTATGCTTCAACACAAAATTGTAACCCTGCAAGAAAGAGACCCACTTGGCATGCCTACTATTCAACTTTTTCTGTGTGTTCAAGTATCTCAATGCAATATGATCTGTAAACAATACAAACTCCTGGGGAACTAGATAATGTCTCCAATGCCTCAATGCTTGAACAATTGCATAAAATTTCAAATCATAAGTAGAATAATTCTTTCTCACTTCATTTAGCTTTTCACTAAAGAAAGCTATAGGTTTTCTAGGTTGGCTAAGTACATCACCTATTCCCACATGGGAGGCATCACATTCTACTTCAAATAAAGTATAGGTGCTTTTGTTACCTTTTACTTCAAGTACTTAAAGCTCTCCTTAGCATCCTTGGTCCATACAAACTCCCTTCCTTTGGTGCAATCTATTATAGGAGCTACAGTACTACTTAAATTTTGAATGAACTTTCGATAGAAAGTGGCCAAGGCATGAAAACTTCTTACCTCTGTGATGCTTCTTGGACTAGGCTATTCTAGAATTGCCCTGACCTTTTCTAGATCCATTCTGACACCATCTTTAGAAATGACAAAGCCTAAAAAAACCAAACTGTCCTACATGAACCTACACTTCTTCAAATTGGCATAGAGCTTCTCCTGCCTTAACACACCAAAGAGGATCCTCAAGTGTTGTAGGTGCTCTTCTTTGCTTTACTAAATATCAAAATATCATCAAAATAAACTAACACAAACTTACCAATGTAAGGTCGTAGTATAGTGTTCATCAATGTCATAAATGTGCTAGGTGCATTTGATAACTTGAATGGAATAACAATCCACTCATTTAATCTGTCTCTAGTCTTAAAGGTTGTCTTCCACTCATCCCCTTCTCAGATTTGGATTTGGTGGTAGCCACTTCGTAGGTCAATCTTGCTGAAATATTTGGCCCCTGCAAGACATCCATCATGTCCTCCATACGAGGTATAGGAAATTGATACTTGATGGTAATCTTATTAATTGCTCTGCTATTAGTGCACATCTTCCATGTTCCATCTTTTTTTGGGGTCAACAATGCAGGTACAACACATGGGCTCATGCTCTCTCTCACCACACCTTTACTTATGAGTTCTATTACTTTCTTATTCAACTCTGCATGTTGTGTTGGATTCATCCTATAAGTTGCTTGGTTGGGTAGAGTTGCTCCTGGAATCAAATCAATATGATGTTTAATATCTCTCTTTGGCGGTAGGCCATTAGGTAATTCACCAGGCACAACATCAACAAATTCTTTCAATAGCTCTACTACTTCTGGGGGAACTGAAATGTCTTCCTCTTCACCTTTTTTCACTACTAATGCATAACAACACCCTGTCACCTTCATTTCTTTAACAAGATATCTTTCAGACAACATGGTCTCACCATTTCCTTCATCCTTGAGAGGCAACAAAATCACCTTAGAGCCATCTTTCCAAAAGGTGTATGTGTTTTTCTCTCCATCATGCATAACTTTTCTATCATACTGCCATGGCCTTCCCAATAACACATGACAGACATCCATTGGGACAACATCACACCATATCTCATCCTGATAGATCTTCCCTATGCTAAACATAATTAGGCATCTTTTATCAATAGTGACTTCATTTCCCTTTTTAAACCATGCAATGCGGTATGGATGAGGATGTGTTTCATAGTGTAAATTCAATTTTTCTACCTTTTCTTTAGAAACCATATTTTCACAACTACCTCCATCAACAATAACTTGACATACCTTGCCACCCGAACTACATCTGGTTCTGAAGATATTGGTTCGAAGCCATGAACCATCAAAGCTTTTGGCTTGTGTTTTCTCCTTCTCTGGAATCACCATTGCTCTTCTCATCATGAGACTTTCTCCCACATCTGGTGGAACCTCTAGGTCCGTCCCTTCCACTTCATGCTGCATTTGAATCAGGTTCACCCTAGGTTGTCCTCCTTGATTTCTTTCTTGCATGTTATAATTTGAGCATTCAAATGCCCTCTCCATATCTGAAACAAGTGAAAGGCCTTCTCTAGTTTTCCCATCCTCTACTGCTACCATAACCTCTACCTCTTTGAAATCCCCTTCCTCGTTCTTGATTCGAAGGATCTTGTCGAGTGTCTACTTGTTTTTCCAATCCATGGGATGACTCTCCCCTACCATAATTTAAACTTCCTTGAAATGGGGTTGATGTACCCCTTCTTCCTCCTCTATTCCTCTGATGGTATTGTCTGTTTTGTTTTTCTTCAGCCTTTAGAGCCAATTGGTAAGCCTCTTCCATACTGTTGAGTCAATACATACTCAATTCATCTTGAATAGAGAATTTCAGACCATTCACATATCTAGCAGCCATATGTTCATCAGTTTGTTGATGCTCTATACATATAAACAACGTATAAAACTCATTTGTATAGTCTTGCACAGAAGAGAGGTTCTGCTTTAAATTTTGAAACCTATGAAAAAGGGTTTGCACATAATCTATGGGCAAAATTTTTTCTCTAAACTTCTTCTCCATTTTATTCCATGTCCTGATCTTATCCTTGCCTTTCCTTGTTCGTTCCTTTTGAAGACGATCCCACCAAATCATTGCATGACCCTTTAATTTGGTGCATGCGAATTTCACCTTCTCTTCCTTTGTCATGGATTTCCATTCAAAAAATTTTCTCATGTCATTCAACCAGTCTATCAACTCCTCTGGTTTAAGACTACGTGCATAATCTAAAACATCAGCCTTGACCCCTTCATTTTTCCCTTCTAAGGCCCTGAGCATCCTCTCTTCAAAACTCATGCCTTCTAGTTCTTCTTCTTCATGTTCTGTATCTTGATCTGCACCTCCTTGACCTATCTCTTCATCAGATTCATCTCCTCCTCTACCCAGTCTTTGGTTTTTCATCCGTGTTGTAAGTTATACTACTTGCCTTTACAAATTTTGCATTTCTCTATGCATCTGGGCAAGGCCGTCTCTTCCTCTTCCTCTCCCAGCCATCTTCCTGCTCTGATACCAGATGATGTAGCCAACAACATACACAATAGAATTGTGCAATTAATCATGTGTGAGCCAAAGATTTGAAATAACTGGAAAAAAAATAAAAATTGTATTCACCAACTCTGCTGCTACAATGAGAGAAAACTCTTATAGCCAAGGAAAAAATAAATTAAAAAAAACATTTTTTGGCAGATTTCGACAATTGTCAGATTTTGCATTTTAGGTAATTTTACATGCATATCTTGAGAATCCATTTTTTTCCCAAAAACTTCCTAAAAATAAGGTAGGATGAAAAGCCAACTAACATCCTAAATTCGAAACATGAGTTTCAAGTTATTAACAAAAACAACTTTTAAAAAACTAGGAAAAAACACTAAATTGCCATTTTGAGGGCCAAGACGAAAGTTTCAAGCCCTGAAAAAGTGCCAAAACTGGGTCCAACTGACTAGGATGGGTTGGGAATCCACATGCCACCTCATAACGCATCCACCTGTAAATTTCAGCCCAAACCCACATCCGAGTCAAAAGTTATGACCTCCGGAAGTCCCTGCATCAAATTGGAAATAAGAACACAAGGTTTTAGATTAAATAGAGAGGGGATTTTAGAAAAAATAGAAAGAATGAAATTAGAATGAAAAAGTAGAAAAAATGAAATTAGAAGAAGTTTTTTAATTAGAAAGATTTACTTTAGTTCCAGTAATTATGTTTATGAAATCTTTTAAAATCTTTTTATTTGTTTTTAATCAGTAAGTTATTTAATAGCAACTGCTTTATAATATGTTGAGATTTAGTTTATATCTCATTAATTTTCATATATATATATATATATAAAAGATTTAACATAGGTGAATTTTACACAAAGGAACCACTTTCTCTAATATTTAAATATTTGATCAATACGCCAATTTACTTAAAATCTCTATGCAAATATGTATGTATGTATGTATGTATACATACATGAATGTGTGTATATATATATATATATATATATATATATATATATATATATATATATATATATATATATATATATATATATTAAATTCCTATGTCAAGGCCTTTAGTTAAGTTTCTAATTTTAAATTATCCTTCCTGAATTTATGTTATCAAATCTCCATAGAGATTTAAATAAAGTTTAATTATTCTTGAATTAAAAATATTGTTGAATTCAATAATAGTAAGTCATTATTTGATAGTCTTCATTTAATATCTTATTGCGCAAATTAATCTAGTAATTCTTATTGTTTGGAACATTACTAAATATAGTCTAGTCTTTTTTATTTTTATTCATCTAGATCAATATTTTTAGGGAATGTGTTCTTTAAATTTGCGTAAGATAAATTAGTGATTTAATAATATAGTATTTCTTTTAAACCTAAGAGAAAGTACGTAATTATTCCAATTGTGTTACAAGTTAAATTATTTCAAAATGAAATAAACTAGGATCCATAATAGTCTAATCAAATCTATCTATTGTATATATCTAATTTAACTATTTAGATTATTTAAGGAAATAGTAGAGGAAATTTTTTTATTATATTTGTGTCAGAGATTAACTTACTAAACTAATCTTATTTTAATCAAAGCATTCGACAATACAATGTTGTTAGAGTACTTATGGAATAAATAAATAGAGAATGGATTTTATTTTAATTTCTATTTAATTATTATTTTTTGAATTCATTTTAGATAGAAATTTAGATGCTCATAAACCCTTAGTAACCTTTGTATGCTTAGAGATAATTTTTAAATGGATAGTGTAATAAGTTGTTTTGCAATTATTTTAGTAAATGTGTTGTATTAGTCTTGGACATAAAATGTTGGTATTTTTGGGATAAGTGACCACCTTTTTCTATTAACAAGATTACAGTTTTAGAATCAGTGCTTAGAACAATAGTAATGCAGAGTTTAATCTTGTTGAGAGAATAACAATTGTATTATTGCAAATAGAACACTGTGCAGAGAAGTCAACTTAAAGTGTTCCTCCTTTGTTGACCCATTACGTTCTTAAAAGGAAGAATTAGGTAAAAGATTTTGTTAGTGAAAATGAAGTTATCTTTTGTCATTTCCTATGTTCTACAAGAAAAAAAATGTCAGTTCAGTTTTGTGTGCCCACTTGTGCGTTGTGTACAAGTGGGCATTACATTAGATTAATGTGTACGAGTGTGCATTACATCAGATTAAGGGGATCTCCAATTCTAGAAGGTTAGCCAAAAGTTCTACCTTCATATGGACAAGGGGAGCCCATTAAGTTAGAAATCTAGTTATTTTAAATCAAGCTGCCTCTAAATATCATATTATCCATGGTCATAGAAAGAATGCACAAACTTGTGAGCTACGACTGGTGCTCCATCTGTTAAATTTCCAGGTATAAAATGAGCTACCTTGGTGAGTTTGTCTAAGATAAATTAGTGATTTAATAATATAGTATTTCTTTTAAACCTAAGAGAAAGTACGTAATTATTCCAATTGTGTTACAAGTTAAATTATTTCAAAATGAAATAAATTAGGATCCATAATAGTCTAATCAAATCTATCTATTGTATATATCTAATTTAACTATTTAGATTATTTAAGGAAATAGTAGAGGAAATTTTTTTATTATATTTCTGTTGGAGATTAACTTACTAAACTAATCTTATTTTAATCAAAGCATTCGACAATACAATGTTGTTAGAGTACTTATGGAATAAATAAATAGAGAATGGATTTTATTTTAATTTCTATTTAATTATTTTTTTCTGAATTCATTTTAGATAGAAATTTAGATGCTCATAAACCCTTAGTAGACTTGGTCATTTTTGGGTGTCTACACTCTCAACAAGATTAAACTCTACATTACTATTGTTTTAAGCACTGATTCTAAAACTGTAATCTTGTTAATAGAAAAACGTGGTCACTTATCCCAAAAATACCAACATTTTTTGTCCAAGACTAATATGACACATTTACTAAAATAATTGCAAAACAACTTATTACACTATCCATTTAAAAAATTATCTCTAAGCATACAAAGGTTACTAATCACTTGCATTTCATCTAATCTATCTAATCACATGCATTCATTGTTAATTAAATAATCTAATTATTTAATTAATTTCATCAAATTCTTCCAAAACTCCAAAATTCAACATTAATTAAATAAATCCTCTTTATTTAATTAATTTTGGCAAAATCAACCTTATTCTTCCAAAATTAAATAATTTTTATTATTTAATTAAATCATTATCCTCTTTCAAATTTTAAGCCTATATTAATTAAATAAATCCAATTATTTAAATAATTCATCACAAATCCTCTCTTATCTACAATTCTTCACAAATCCTCTTTGATCACTTATTCTCAGGCATCATTTACAGTGCTTTGAGCATACATCGCATTGTTGAGCACTTTACGATCTTTTGACATTAATCTTTGAAGCACTTTGAGCATTCGCTTGTTGCAAACATGGTTTTGCAGCATATTTGAGCAATCCACATTCGACAAAAGAGAACAATATAATCTGGTAAAAACTTTCTTGTTTTATTTGATTTATTCATTAATCATGGCTTTTTATTTAGATAGATCTCTTTATGTTATGGGTTATTGATTTGGTTATTATCATAGTTTTAATTTTATCATTCGACATATCAATTTTCCTCATACACATTCTGGCACGCCCAGTGGGACCCATTGGTCCTGATCTAATATTAAATTTGTGAAATTTTTAGTTTGATTTCACAGGGTTTTTTTAATTCTTTATCTGGAGAGATTCAAAGATGAATTTTTGAAGAAAGCTTGCTGGGCAAAAATAGAGGTCACGGTTGCATCCAGAGGGGTCGAGAGGTGAAGAAAAACATATAATTTGACCTATTTCGGTGCAGGTAAAAATTTGGCAAATTTTTTTACCTTAGGCACGCAACCCGAGGCCATACAATCACTACGTAGGTACCAAAAAAAATTATTTTTTGTTTTTTCAAAATTTGCTTTAAAAAAAAAGCAAAAAAAAAAAAAAGAAAATCAAAAATAAAAAAGCAAAATCAAAAAGCAAGTCATAAAAAAATCAAAAGTAAAAAAGAAAAAAACATCAAAAGTGGGTATGTAGTACTCCTGTGCAGGCAAGGTACGCACCTACTGAAGAGCACTGTCCTCTTAAAAAAGGACCATACTTTTCTTTCATGCTTGAAAAAGTATAACTTTTTTTATAAAAAGTTTCTTTTAAAATAAACAAAATTTGTAATTTTGATTTTTATTTCCAAAAATAAAAAGTAAAGGGGGAAGTATATTTTTAGTTTAAAAAAAAAACATCTTTTTAGTCCTCAGCAGCAGGTCACATTAGTGACTAGGAGCTAGTCACAGGGGGCTAAGACAGACCCCTCTTCATTGAGCATTTTGATCTAATAGGTGATTTTCAAACCTCATTATCTTGGTCATACAAACATGTATTTCAATGTTTTTTTTTGAAATAGGCTAGAATTTCATGATCTACATTGTGGTGAAATTGATTTTTTCTCAAAATTCTCTATTTTTTTAGAAAATTAATTTTCTCGCTGTTGTCTTTGTCTCGTCACAGTTTTTAGAC
Organism: Cunninghamia lanceolata; assembly: GCA_027924645.1. NCBI lineage: Eukaryota > Viridiplantae > Streptophyta > Pinopsida > Cupressales > Cupressaceae > Cunninghamia > Cunninghamia lanceolata. Next base: position 921,133 of record BSBN01001197.1, on the reverse strand, counting down.
ATTCTAAGCTTCATAACTTTCACAAACGAACTCGGATTTAGGTGATATTTTTTTTGAATGTTGATATTTTTCTGCCCTCTACACAGTGGTAATATTTTTTCAAGGATTTGTTGAGTTCTATTGTTTTAATTTCACTCATTGGCTCATCTTCAATCTATGACTTCAAACACTTGCTAACTTTTGAGTTTGTGTGGAACTAATATCACTTGTTACAGCTTCTTATCACTCAAACAGAGCAAATTGGTTTCTCTAACATGTTCATGCAGGATGAGCATTGAATAAATCTAAATCTATTGCACTAAGTCTTAGAAACATATTGTCTTCTTAAGGGAAAATTGAACAAATCACTTTGACAATCTAAGTCTTAGGAACATATTGCTTTCTTAAGGGACAATGGACATGAATGCAAAAACACTTCAATTTTCTAAGGGACAATGGACATAAATGCCAAACACTTCAATTTCATAAGGGACAATTGACAACTACAATTGTGTGTGTGCCTAATCTAGTTGTACCTTATTTTTCTTATAACAGGACAATTGAACCTTTGTTTGACGTGCTTGCTCTTACATTTTAGTTATTCCTTTAGGAGGGCCTGCTTTTGGATTGCGCTTCATCCAAAAGGGATGACCCTAAGCGAAGTTTTCCTTTGAACCACTATATAAGAGGGATAAGGCGAAAGCCAAGTCCTAACCAACGCCAGCCTTACCTTGTGGTGCCAAACTGAAAAGAGGTGTACTAGCTCTTTGTGGAAATAATTTTCATATCGAGTGAAGTGTTTGATACTCTTAGTAGGATTGGTTAAAGCTTTTAGTAGCTTGTCACATTGCTCGTAAGGCATTGGTCCCTCAAAGTTACTAAGAACCAATCTAGATAGCGACTACTTGATCCACCTTCGAATGTTGCGATAATCATCAGTGCAAGGGGAATCGATTTAAGCCCTCAAGATACTCACCATTGGCTCCCTTGAGAAGAGATAGTATTCCCTCAGCCATAAAGCTCTTGTGACCTACTTGAGCTTTCCGAGGGGAGGGTGAGATATCCCTACCTATCGTCTCTCACAAAGATACAAATGTCTGACACCTTTATGGAATGACATTTGATCGACAGAGTATTAAGTTGTGAGCCGATCTACTGCAATGAAACCTTGTCTCTAGGGATAAAAAGTTCTTGATATTGTTTGCAATTATCTTATACCTATGGAAACATTGGGCTTTTTATGAGCCTCGAACATACACTATCTGTTGTGTCAGTCTGGTTTGCAACTTTGTTTGATGTGTTTTCTCTTGCCACAACAAATCCAAAATCTTTCAAAACTAGCATTAAAACATCACAGACACTACTTTAGCACCTCTGGTATAACAGCAGCTCACCTTCAGTATTACAGTAGCTTGCCTTTGGTATAACAGTACCTTGCCTCTGGCAAACCTACTTTAGCGCCCTTGGTATAACAGTAGCTCACTTTTGGTCTAATAGTAGCTCACCTTTGGTATAGCAGTACCTCACCTTTAGCAGCTCAGTCCAATGCCTTCGGTATAACAATAGCTCACTTTTGGTGGCACAGTCTTGCACCTTTGGTCAAATAGTACAACACCTTTGGTCCAATAAACTATGCATCAAAATTGTCTTTCCGAAACACAAGCAAAATCCTAGCAAGCATCTCAAGCAAAGCATATTGTCTTAGTGTATCCATGGTAACCACTAGACTCCAGCAAACTATGAAAACCAAGCAAGTTGCCCCGAGGAAGCGCAAATCACCTCCTCACATGTCTCAACTAGGCCAATCCAACATGACTCCCAATGTCATTCCCAAGATACCAGTGGAAAGAACAACCAACTGTGAAAACGTACCACAACTTGACCAAACAAACAATCCTCAACTTGACCAAACACACAATCCTCAAGAAAGTAATGGCCTTTTGATAGATGTAACTCAATTCACTACCGGCATGCCTCATGATTTTGCTACACCCGGTTATACCACGGTTCAGGTCCCATCTCAAGAAGAGCGACACTTTGAAAAAGGTCAATCCTCTCAAGAAGATGGACAAGACCTTGACGAAATCATACAAGATCCTAGAGTCATGGCCGCCTTTGACAAAATCCTTAGTGAGAACCAAGATCATTTTTTCCATTTTCTAGCAGAGCAAGGAGCTAAATTACCCAAAGGTTTTGATCTATCAAACTTTAGCAAGCCTAACAGCACCCAAGACACTATAACAATAGTCCAAACCATGTCAACTGTGACAACCCCTTTACACAGACAAAGCTCACAAGGGAGAACGATTGCACAATATGAGAATCCTCTTTATCAAAATCCAATGATAGAGAGACCCATATCACCGCTAATAACGCCTATGGAGATCTACAAACACCAACAAGAGACTCTCCAACATCAAGCAGAACTAGCCAAACAAGTCGCTATAGCTCAATCAAACATACAACAAACTCCTAAAATGTCCACACCAATCATGAGTGGAATATTGGCTACCCCATCACGAGAAGGTTTCCCACCAAATTACAATCTGGGAAACACTTATGCAGCCATACAACAAGGGCCTCAACAAACACCACCCCCAACATCATCAACCCTTCGCATCCTTCAACCAACCAGGGTCATGCAACCCCAACCACAACATTCTTCTACACTCCATCATACCTATCCCCATCTTAGTCAACCCCAACCATCGCAAAACACATCTACCTATGTCCCTCCGCCACAACGGCCATCGACACTAACCTTTTTCAACACATTTCCCAATCAACCTCAACCATCATAAAGCATATCTAGCTATGTCCCTCCACCACAACACTCTTCCACTCTCAACCTAAGCCACACCTATCTCAACCCACAACATTCCCAAAATCAAACTTCCTAAAGCTATGTTCTGCAACCGCAACCAAATCCAATAAACTTTAGCTTTCCACCACCAAACTCTTATCTTCAACCATCACAAAGCCTACATTCTTAGCTAGCGCCGACCCCACCTCCCCAAAATCAAAACACTCATGACCCCAACCAATCATATGACCCTTATAACACCGATGCCCATGGCCTACACTACAATCTTCCATATGGGCACCAACAACCACTTCTAGGACACCAGGAGATGTTTTCGGCCCCTCCCACGACGATGGAGCTAAAAATTGCTGAATGTTCAACAACATCTTGCTGATTTAACATTTACCCACACCAAGGAGACTTTCTCATTGGAGGAAGTGTGTCCTTATCCTTTAGATCGGTCATTACCCATGATCCCTTTTCCTCACAATTTCACTATTCCCAAATTTGATAAATACAAAGGAAAAGGGGACCTAAAAGACCATCTTAGGGAATTCTATCTTGCTTTCTTTGAGGTCTCACATAATGATACATATCTTATGCGTCTCTTTCCTCGCAATCTTGGAGGTCAAGCTATAGAATGGTTCTCACACAACCCCACGGGTATAAAGTCTTTTAACGAGTTAGCGAAGAAATTTGCCACCCATTTCTCCTACAACACAGAGCATGAGATCTCCATGACTGATCAATGCAACAACAAACAGAAAAATGGTGAAACTTTCATTTCTTTCCTTCAACGATGGAGACAAATGGCTAGCAAATTCCCATTCAAGATACCTGAAAAGTAGCTTGTTAGTATATTTTTGCAGAACCTTAACCAAGAATTGGGTTTTCATTTACAAATTCTTAATGCTACAACCTTTGACAAAATTACCTACAAAGGAATCAACATTGAAAAGTCCCTCATTGCTAAAGGCATGGTCAAAATCTTCAAAGAAACTAAAGACAATGCTCCTCAACAACAAACAGACTATAAACCAAAGTTTTGGAACAAAAATAAAAATGTGGTCAATAATGGGGTGGTTGATTCTAAACATGTCCAAACTTTGCAAACACCGCTTCAACTTTCCAAACCAAGTCAACCTCCCCCTCAACAACAAAAACATCAAAGACAACCATATCAAAACCAACAACAACAACAATAAGAATTACCTCAACAAGATTACCCTCCGCAACATCAATTCACTCCCTTGGGAGAGCCCATAGAGTTTGTCCTACAGAAACTTTTACACAAAGGGCTCATTACCTTACCGGATGCTCCCCCATATGGCAAACCTGTTTACAAAACTGCATGATACAGAGAAAATGAATATTGTGAATTCCATAGGAGCAAAGGGCATAGAACCGCATCATGCATGAAGCTCAAGCACCTAATCCAAAATCTTATTAAAGGCAACCAAATCTCTTTTGAGGATGAACCACCAGCTCACCACACCAATAAAGACCTCAACATGTACAAGGAACCATTCCTGAACCATGGTCCGCATCCTCCCCTAGATAAAGGTAAAGGTCTCAATAATGCTTCCACTTCCTATGACTCCATTGTGGATCATTTTGAAGAGAGTTGGGTATCTACCCTCACAATCAAAGGCAAGTCTATGGATTGCGCTGTTACAACTCACTGTGGCCGTGCCACAATTTGTCCTACACCAAGTCTCCCAACTCAATCCAATTATAATCTTGTCAAACATCTAGGGAAAACCCCAGCATAGATCTCTATTTTGGACCTTCTACGGTCATCACCTGCACATAAAGTTGTGCTAAAAAAAGCCCTCCAAGAGTCTTCGGTTCCTAACAACATAGCGGTCACGGATTTCCAAACTATTGTAAGTAACATTGCTTCACCCTACAATGTGTTCTTCTCTGAAAAAGACCTCCCATCCCATGATTCGTGTCACAATGATGCCCTTCATATTGAGGTTCTCATCTAGAAACGCAAAATCAAACGCATACTTATAGATGGTGGTGCCAATCTCAACATCTGTTCTCTAAAGCTACTTAAACAATTGGGATACTCTGAGGATCATGTCAACATTGATCAAAGTATCACAATCAAGGGGTATGATGATGCTGAACGTTGCTCAGAAGGTGTTATCCACTTGCCTATACAAGTAGGCCTGGTCATGCTTGAAACCAGGTGCCAGGTCCTGGACATTGTGCTACCTTACAACACTATCCTAGGCCGCCCATGGATCCATGCAATGAAAGCTATTCCCTAAACGTACCATTAGTCTCTAAAGTTCCCATTCAATGGTACAGAGATAACTATTCTAGGTGACCCTAATCCTTTTGAATTCTGCTGTGTCTTGCAAGGAAGTTACAAAAATTGCAACCAAGTGCTTAAAAATGACAAAGTCATTGCATCCCCACTATATGTCGATCCTGAAAATCTTACAACCTCTGTAACTGAGCCCAAGCCTCATCCTATTCCTAAAATTAAAGCTCACATCCATGATATTGGCTTTGGAGAATATGATAACTCAAAATCTTGTTGTGTAGGGCGGATGCCCCTATCACCTAAATCTTACGACCAACCCCCCATTGCCAAAGCAACTAAAAAAGCAGCAATTCCTCTCCCAACATTCTAACCCAATTCCAACAGGGAAAATTATTGGAAGAGGAAACTATTGAAGACATCTCTTCTTGGCTCTACAAGGAGAAAGAACTAGTCACAATACCAGTCAAACAATATGGTAATGGCTTAAGGATAGTCAAACATATGGGCTATAAAGGAAAAGGTGGCCTTGGAAAATAGAATCAAGGAACAATGGAGCCCATTATTATGATGAAGAAACTAGACAAAAAGGGGTTAGGATTTGGTAAGAAGGTACCACGTGGCTTGGACATCGAGGGAATCCTCGACAAGGTAACTGAAACTTCTCTCTCAGGTTTGACGTCTAATGAGAATACCATCGATGACTCTTCGCTCCATATGATTGACTTATTCATAGAATCCTCCATCTTTATGCTATCATCCATATCCTTAACGTCCACCACAAACACCCAGATTGTGACACTTGTCTACCCCGAACTTATCGATTGGGACCAACAAGGGTCCCCCGTTATAGATGTATTTCAGAATGACGAAGCTATTGCAGAGTTTATGGGACTCCAGGATGGTATCTCTCTAGGTGATCACAAGGTTGGTTTTGTAATGGAACTAGAGCCAACAACTTATTTTTGTGAGAATGCAAAATCCTCCAGTCGTAAAGTAAAAATAAAGAAAGATCTCTAGGTGAAAACCACACTGTGGCACCTCCAGATCACAAAATAGTAAAAACAAAGGACGTATCCAATGGTGAAAACTCAACTGTGGCACCTGAGGATGGAGGATTTGACCTTCCCCTACCATCTAAGTATCAAGAGAAGTCAGCTCTCCTAGTGGAAGATTCTACAGAGATAAACCTTGGCACAGAGCAAAATCTGAAGATCACATTCCTGGCAGCATCATTATCAGAAATAGAGCACAAGAATCTTAACAAATTCTTCTTACAAAGAACCATCAACTTTGTGTGGACCTATGCCGATAAGGGCATAGTTCAGTGGTTAAGTTGCTCGGTTGTAGTGGCGGTCACCAGAGTTCAAACCCCTGCTGGGCCAACAAGCTCACAGGCTTTATGCCTTCGCTGGGCCAATGAACTCGTGGGTTTGAAGTGTTCTTGCTAGGGGATGAGGTCCCCCATGTTGTGGCCTCACAGGTTCATTGCTTTGGGAAAAAGCATCCGCGTGGAGCTGAAGGGTGTGTCATACCAGCGTTGTCGGTCACGTTAAAAAGTTTACTAGGTGCATTTAAAAAAAAAAAACTTTGTGTGGACCTATGTTGATATGCCAGGGTTAGACCCTAAGCTAGTGGTTCACTATCTCACAGTCAATCCAACAGTTAAGCCAGTCAAGCAAAAGCTAAGGAAAATGTACCCCCAGATAGCTCTCTTGGTAAAAGTGGAAATACAGAAGTTGTTAGATGCAAAGTTCATCCGACCTATTGATTATTCAGACTGGGTCTCAAACATTGTACCTGTGTCTAAGCCGAATGGGCGCATCCGCATGTGTAATAATTTTAGAGATCTTAACAAAGCATGTCCCAAAGATGGCTTTCCATTACCAAACATTGACTTCATAGTAGACTTGACCACAGGTCATGAAATGCTTTCTCTCATGGATGGATTCTCTGGCTATAATCAGATAAAGATAGCAGAGGAAGATCAACATAAAACAACGTTTACTTGTCCGTGGGGTAACTATTGTTGGTGCGTCATGCCATTTGGTCTAAAGAATGCAGGGGCAACTTATCAAAGAGCAATGACTGTCATATTCCATGATCTCTTTCATCACATCATGGAGGACTATGTGGATGACATACTAGCAAAATCTTCCAGGGCGGATCACATACAAGTTCTAGGGCAGATCTTTGATAGGCTTGAGAAATACCAAGTGTACCTCAATCCAAAGAAGTGTGTCTTTGGTGTAACATCAGGGAAGCTGTTGGGATACATTGTATCTCGTAGAGGCATTGAAGAGGACCCCGCAAAAGTCAAGGCTATAGTGGAGATGCCTCCACCAAAGAACCTCAAAGCATTAAGGAGCCTTCAAGGAAGGTTGCAATCTATTAGGCACTTCATCTCGTAGCTAGCAGATAAATGTCAACCATTTCAACACTTGCTCCGAAAGGATGTCTCATTTTGATGGGACGATAAGTGTCAAGCAGCATTTGATCAGCTCAAAGAGTATCTAGCTACACCTCCTATCTTGGTATCACCAGTTGCCGATAGCCCTTTGATATTATACATCTCAACTACAACTTCAACCCTTGGGGCCTTGCTAGCACAACATGATAAGTCAGGAAAAGAGCATGCAATTTATTATATCAGTCAAACCTTGGTGGGTTATGAACAAAAATTATTCACCTATGGAAAGAGATTGCTTAGCAGTAGTGTTCGCTTCCCAAAAGTTGTGGCATTACATGCTAAACCAACACACGACTCTAATAGCCAAAATTGATCCATTGAAGTATCTACTAGAAAAAGAAGCTCTCACAGGTAGAATAGCTAAATGGGTCATGATCCTTAGTGAGTTTGACATTGAGTATGTGCATCACAAAGCAATCAAGGGACAAGTCCTAGCAGATCAACTAGTAGAAGCACCCATGACAGATATACATCCTATGGTAGCAGACTTTTCGGATGAGAATATCTTCACTCTTTCTACCTCCATAATGTGGTAGTTGTACTTTGATAGTTCCTACACACAGCATGGATCAGGGGCCGACATCTTATTCATCACACCTCAAAATGACTATATTCCTAAGTCATATCAGCTTGCATTTCCTTGCAAACAACATAGCCGAGTATGAAGCACTCCTCATAGGTCTCAATACAACAGTTTAATGGGACATCATAGAACTACATGTATATGGAGACTCACAACTAGTCATTCGACAAGTCACAGATGATTACCAAACAAAAAATGAAAAGTTGGTCCCCTACAAGAAACTAGTGGATGCCTACAAACAACAGTTTTCTAGCATCACATTTGAGAATTCCAAGAGAGAAGAACAAAGCTGCAGATTCTATGGCTTCTGTAGGGTCACTTATAGACATGCCTGCTAATACACAGAAATGTGAGTTGTTGATCGAGTAGTTGTTGATACTAGCCGTCGATGTTCCAATTATTGAAATCATCTGTGAACTTGTTGGTCCCAATTGCCCATGGTACGAAGATATCTATGAATACCTTAAAAATATTACCTTTCCCTTTGAACTCTCATCCACCCAATGCAAAACCTTTATCCGTCGATCCTCTCATTACACCATTCTGGGTGATACACTATATCGTCAGAGTCTCGATGGTATCCTCTTATGATGTCTTAACATGGAAGAAGCTGAAGCTACCTTACGAGACATACATGAAGGTGTCTATGGCGCACATTCTCCCAGTCCTAATCTCTCTAAAAAGATACTCAGAACAGGTTACTACTGGCCTACAATAGAACAAGATGCTGTACAGTTTGCTAAGAAGTATCTACAATGCCAGCAACATGGAGATTTGATTCACGCACCAGCTCATGAACTACAATCGGTGACAACTCCATGACCTTTTTCTCAATGGGGTCTCGACCTCATAGGACAAATCCACCCATCCTCATCCAATGGCCATAAGTTCATCATTACCGCCACTGAGTATTTCACAAAGTGGGTTGAAGCCGTTCCCATGACCTATATCACTGATAAGCAAATAGACAAGTTTATCCTTAACTACCTTATTTGCCGGTATGGTATTCCCCAAGCCATTGTCACTGATAATGGGAGACCATTCAAGAATCAAGATGTCCATGCCTTATGCACACAATACAATATCTAACATCTCTTTTCCACTCCGTACTATCCACAGAGTAACGGCCAAGCCAAGGCTTCCAACAAAACCATTCTCAAAATCCTCAAGAAAACAGTCAATGATGCTAGTCGTGATTGGCACTTGCAACTCAATCTTGTCCTATGGGCCTATCGCACTAGTGTCAGAACACCAACTGGTGCCACACCCTATGCCTTGGTCTATGGCTCTGAAGCCATCCTACTTATAGAGGTCGAGATCCCATCCCTCAGAGTATCCATGCAGAACCTGATTGGCGGAGAGGAGTATCACACTTCCAGATTAGCTAAGCTAGAACTACTAGATGAAAGGTGCCTTGCCACACTTAATCATCTCCATGTCTATCAAAACTGCCTCTGACATAATTACAACAAAAAGATCAAAGAAAGATGGTTTCAAGTGGGTGATCTTGTCTTAAAAGAAAATTAGAGAAATCAAGCAGATCGAGAAAAGAAGGGCAAGTTTGAGCCTAACTGGTTAGCCCCCTTATCGTCATAGCAACATATGGATCAGGAGCTTATACTTTAGCTACACCTAATGACATTCCTCTGGATGAGCCACTTAACAGTGTTCATCTCAAGAAGTTCTATGCCTGATCCTCAGAGTATCCAACCAAAAAAAAAAAAAATCTGTCCTCTGGTGAAAACCTGGTAAACAGGCGCCTTGAATAAGTACCAAAGTGAAAACCTGGCAAATAGGCACTATATGTAGAGTCAACATCCATAATCTATCGAGTCTTGTTCATTCCATTCTCACAACACACTTCATCCATCCATAATAAAACCATTGACCTTGTTTGCATTTCCATCTCCCTATCTAGAATAGCTTAGAAATTTGTCAATGTCCATCATCGTCATCCCACGTCTTGATCTGTGTCAAACAGTTATCACTGTCTTGTCCTAGGTCAAAACTTTCTAAGTCTTCTCCATCAGTCATCCATGCGTACACCCCTACCGGAATGGGGGCAACTCTTTCCTTAATTGATGCAGGAGCATCCAGTGGTGTAAGGGCAATCTTGCATCACCCAAAAAGAAGTTAATTCAAAATCATTGTAGTTGTTTTCATTTCTTTCCATAATTAGTGTTTTTGGTTCCATAATATCCAGAATAATAATGTAGGACTTTCAGTTTTTCCAAAACTGCTAAAAATAGCGACCTAACTATTTTGGAAAGTGTACCTGCTATTTTTAGAAAGTTTGCATTTGAGCACGTAATGAAGCAAAAACTTCAAGAAAGTTACATAACGGAAATATAAGACCTTGGGCGAAGGAATCAGGCAAAGATCATTTGTAAGCTGAAAGATATTAAAGTTTTTGTTTTCTGAAAAGCCCCTGAAAATTTCTGGAACGAGATATGAGGCACTAAAACTTCCCATAACGTCCTGAAAAGTTGACGGAAATCCGTTTACGGATTTCTGGCATGATAGTTCACATCGCGAGCTTTCTGGTGCTTAAAACGGTTTGTCAATCAGACACCCGGATCAAAAGTAATGCTTCCCGGAAGTGACCTACTTTTGGAAGGAGTTGCAAATTTTGAAATTTAGTTGGAGGCCGCCAAAAATTGCTATTTATGACTATTTTGGGAACCCTGGGCAGTAGTAGAGTTAAGGGGGCCAGTATAGAGTCAAGAATAGGTAGGAAAACAGAAACCCTAGCTAATTTGGGGTTACAGAAGGCTGAAGATTCTAGAGTCTTGAGGTTGGGAAAGCTGTAATGTGTTGCAGCCAGTAGAGGATTCATCCTCTGATTGTAATTGAGCTTTTGTGATGTAATGAGTTGCCCAGTTCAATAAAAGAAAGTTCTATTTGCTGTGTTCAATATCTGTTATTGTGTGTTTTGTGACTTACCCCCCTTCATCATTAATCTAGGTCTAGGAATGGTTCCTTGATCTTGGTTCACGCATACTTGCGCAAAACGCTTCACAAAAACACAAAGCACTTCAGTCGTTCTCCTTTCCACAAATAGCACCCTTTAATGGACACATCGCTCCTATGATAAGGTTGTTATTTTCCCAAACACTTTTACCACATCATCACACCAGCCAAAACTACATATCATCTTCTCACTCTTAAGGTACCTTGATCCCATGGATATGGGTATGTAGGTAGTCTAGAATATGAAGAATGTATCCAGTACTCAGGTACATAAGATCTCATCATTTCACTTACCCAAGCCCAAGCACCTCGACCCATCTCATCACTCTACCCAGAACTACATATCACCACTTTCATCTTTCATCATAGTGTGCCTTGATCCCGTGGATACATGGTATGTAGGCAGTCTGGAATACGAAGGATGTATCTAGTACTCAGGCACATACGATCTATTATTCTTCACCCACCTCAATCCGTTAACACTCCATCTTTCTAGTCTTCCATTTATCAATCCAGTCACCTTGACTTGACTGACTCAAGAGGCAAAACAACAAGCAAAGACATCCTTTCAAAGCAAGAGTCCTTCGCAAACCTAGGGTAAGGAGGCTTACCTATAGAGCCATACATTGTCCAGCGTATCTATTTCCAACATCAACTAAATCAAGCTTAACCAAGCAACAGGTCATCAAGCTTGTCTTCTGCAGAATGTTCCATAATCGAGACCAACACATGTGTCTCATACGACATGTAGCATTTCCTGCAGCAAGACATTGTATTTTTAGGTAGATAGCCCCCTTTAACGGACACATAGTTCCTACGATAAGGCTATTATCTATCCTATGCAATCTATCCTAAGTAACCTCTTTGGCAAGAGAATATATTGACTATATGTTTACTTTGTAAATCAGTCAATTTGCTTTTTGGTTTATCTCTTGTTCCTTTTTCCAATACATATTCAAGACTACCTTGATTTATCTATATCTTGGTATGTTGTGATGCAGTATGGATTGGGGGCATTGTCATTGCTTTTGTGTGCCGTGTTTGAGGAATGATCTTTAGGATCTTTCTTAACATCATATTTATCTTGTGTGTGTTACGACCTAGTATCTTACATATTTAATACTCTTCTTGCATTTACATGTATTGAAGTTTATTTTATGTTCAAGACTATGGCTCATTCACATGTACAACAAGGTTATATTGGCTCATTCACATGTACAACAAGGTTATATTATGTCTAAGGGATCTAAGATCAAACTGTTTGCTTGTAGAGTCAACGTCCATGCACTCAGATATCACAACACCTTGGTCTTTTATACCTTGGTAGTAAACTATTTACGTGCTATATCAAAAATAAGGATTGCTCTTTATAAACATTTGTGAAACCAATGCAACAAGCTCATTCACCCATCCATTTTTCCACGGCCTTATATTGTTTTCTAGCATGGATCGATCAATTGTCTTTCTATCAGATTCTCTTCTATCTCCACTTTCTTCTATCCAACCTCGCCTATCTCTAATGCTATCTTCTAGTTGAGCATCAACCTAGTTCTTCTATCACTTCCATGTCTTTCCTCTCAAGGGGACATCCTACGCTAGCTACACAGGGGCATCTAGATACACTGGGACATCAAAATTATATCATGTCTTAAATAATCAATTTCTTTGAAGCAATGCTGTAAACTGCATTGCATCAAAGAGGGGCAAAATGTAGACACCCAAAAATGACCAAGTCTTCAAATCACTTGCATTTCATCTAATCTATCTAATCACCTACATTCATTGTTAATTAAATAATCTAATTATTTAATTAATTTCATCAAATTCTTCCAAAACTCCAAAATTCAACATTAATTAAATAAATCCTCTTTATTTAATTAATTTTGGCAAAATCAACCTTATTCTTCCAAAATTAAATAATTTTTATTATTTAATTAAATCATTATCCTCTTTCAAATTTTAAGTCTATATTAATTAAATAAATCCAATTATTTAATTAATTCATCACAAATCCTCTCTTATCTACAATTAAATAATTTTCATTAATTAATTAAATCAATTATTCTTCTAAATTTAAATAAATCATGCAAATTTATTTAAATTATCTCAATCCTCTAAAAATAAATAAAATTAAGTATTTTATTTATAATCTTCATGTCCTCTAATCTTGCATAAACAATTAAATAAATTTATTTATTTAATTTGTTTTTTCCTCTAAAAACAAATCTTCTAAAAATAAAATACAATCACATATTATATTTATTCTTCATCATACAGAATAAATTAAATCAATTTATTTGTTTAATTTATTTAAATCTTCATATCTTATCTATTCCTCTATCATGCACAAATAAATAAATAAATTTATTTATTTAATTTCAATTATCTTCCAATTCCTCTTAAAATATCTTGTTAACTTATGTGCACAATCAGTCTTATTTTTAGAACTCTAAAAAAGACAAAACTACAAGTTGAGTTATCTATTCATTCAATCTTGTTTTCATCATATCTTACTAAAAATATCCTTATGGATTGACACATGTTGTGTGCACATTCATCATGGTTATTTGTTTTATCTCCTCTGTTGATTCTTTTGAATTATCTGAACCATTGATCGATCTCTATTGAAACCTATATAAACCCCACTCATCTTCTTCACAAATCCTTTTCAATCATTTATTCTCAGGCATCCTTTACAACGCTTTGAGCATACATCGCATCATTGAGCACTTTACGATCTTTTGACATTAATCTTTGAAGCACTTTGAGCATTCGCTTGTTGCAAACATGGTTTTGTAGCATATTTGAGAAATCCACATTCGACAAAAGAGAACAATACAATTTGGTAAAAGCTTTCTTGTTTTATTTGATTTATTCATTAATCATAGCTTTTTATTTAGATAGATCTCTTTATGTTGTGTTATTGATTTGGTTATTATCATAGTTTTGATTTTATCATTCGACATATCGATTTTCCTCATACATAGAGAGAATAACAATTGTATTATTGCAAATAGAACATTGTGTGGAGAAGTCAACTTAAAGTCTTCCTCCTTTGTCAACCCATTACGTTCTTAAAAGGAAGAATCAGGTAAAAGATTTTGTTAGTGAAAATGAAGTTATCTTTTCTCATTTCCTATGTTCTACAAGAAAAAAAATGTCAGTTTAGTTTTGTGTGCCCACTTGTGTGTTGTGTACAAGTGGGCATTACATTAGATTAAGGGGATCTCTAATTCTAGATGGTTAGCCAAAAGTTTTACCTTCATATGGACAAGGGGAGCCCATTAAGTTAGAAATCTAGTTATTTTAAATCAAGTTGCCTCCTGAATATCATATTATCCATGGTCATAGCAAGAATGCACAAACTTGTGAGCTACGACTGGTGCTCCATTTGTTAAATTTCTAGGTATAAAATGAGCTACCTTGGTGAGTTTGTCTAAGATAAATTAGTGATTTAATAATATAGTATTTCTTTTAAACCTAAGAGAGTATGCAATTATTCCAATGGTTTTACAAGTTAAATTATTTCAAAATGAAATAAATTAGGATCCATAATAGTCTAATCAAATCTATCTATTGTATATATCTAATTTAATTATTTAGATTATTTAAGGAAATAGTAGAGGAATTTTTTTTATTATATTTGTGTTGGAGATTAACTTACTAAACTAATCTTATTTTTATCAAAGCATTCAACAATACAATGTTTTTAGAGTACTTATGGAATAAATAAATAATGGATTTTATTTTAATTTCTATTTAATTATTATTTTTCAAATTCATTTTAGATAGAAATTTAGATTCTCATAAACCCTTAGTAACCTTTGTATGCTAAGAGATAATTTTTTAAATGGATAGTGTAATAAGTTGTTTTGCAATTATTTTAGTAAATGTGTCGTATTAGTCTTGGACAGAAAATGTTGGTATTTTTGGGATAAGTGACCACCTTTTTCTATTAACAAGATTACAGTTTTAGAATCAGTGCTTAGAACAATAGTAATGCAGAGTTTAATCTTGTTGAGAGAATAACAATTGTATTATTGCAAATAGAACATCATGCAAAGAAGTCAACTTAAAGTGTTCCTCGTTTGTTGACCCATTACGTTCTTAAAAGGAAGAATTAGGTAAAAGATTTTGTTAGTGAAAATGAAGTTATCTTTTCTCATTTCCTATGTTCTACAAGAAAAAAAATGTCAGTTCAGTTTTGTGTGCACACTTGTGCGTTGTGTACATGTGGGCATTACATTAGATTAAGGGGATCTCCAATTTTAGAAGGTTAGCCAAAATTTCTACCTTCATATGGACAAGGGGAGCCCATTAAGTTAGAAATCCAATTATTTTAAATCAAGTTGCCTCTTGAATATCATATTATCCATGGTCATAGGAAGAATGCACAAACTTGTGAGCTAGGACTGGTGCTCCATCTGTTAAATTTCTAGGTATAAAATGAGCTACCTTGGTGAGTTTGTCTACCACTACTAAAATAACATCATGTATATTTCGAGACATTGGAAGACCTTGCACAAAATCCATGCTAATAACTTGCCATTTCCACTACGGAATATCATGTGGATACAAAAGTCCTGCTAGATGTTGATGCTCAACCTTGACTCTTTGTCACTCTAGGAAATTGGCTACAAATCTTGTAGCGTCATTCTTCATTCCTTTTTAGAAATAAAGAGGTTTCACATTGGCTAGAGTTTAGTTACTCCTGGATGACCTGAATATGATGCGAAATGAACTTCCTTCCACACCAAGTTTCTTAATTCTACCGAGTCTGGAACATACATTCTTTGTATGAATCTTAGAAGCCCATCTGGCTCAAAATAGAACCCATCATACCTCAAATCTTAAGGATTTACTGAGAGAGCCTAATTAACATGCTCATAAAATTCATCACCTGCAGAATTTTAGAAAAGAAAATCCTTGAAGTTGGAGTGGATAGAGACAACTGATGAGACATGTCTCCATCGATTTAGACCATCCACCACTCAATTATATTTGCCCTTGATATAATTTATCTCAAAATCATAGTCAGATATAAATTCCAACCATCTTCTTTGTTGAGCATTCAAATAGGGTTTGGAAAATGTGTTCTTAAGACCATGATGGTCTGACTTCAATTCAAAAGGTTTTCCTAGCAAATAGTGTTGCCACACTTGCAAAGCATGCACAACTTTTGCTAATTCTAAATCACAAGAAGCATAATTTTGCTCATATGCTCTCAACTTCTTGTATTCATAGGCTACCACTTGTCCATTCTACATAAGCACTCCTCCCAAACCTTCTCTTGAGGCATAAGTAATGACAACAAATTGACTTTCTAGATCTGGAACTTTCAATATTGGTGCAGTTGTCTACCTTTGTTTCAATTGGTCAAATGCCTCCTGACATTTAGTTGTCCAGTCAAAATGCTTTCCTTTTCTCTAAAGCAAAGTGATTGGGCTTGCAATATTAGAATAGTTCAAAATGAACTTCCTATAATATCCTACTAACCCCATGAAACTACGCACTTCATGCACATTCTTAGGCACATGCCACTCAAGTATAGATTTTATTTTTGTAGGGTCTATAGATATTTATTTAACTAAAATAATATACCCTAAGTACTGTATCTCTTTCTGAAATAATTTATGCTCTCTCAACTACTGCAAAACTATCTGAAGATGTTGCAACTGATCTTCCTCAATCTTAGAGTAAATAAGAATGTCATCTAGAAACACTAGAACAAATTTATCCAAGCAATCTCAGAAAATACTATTCATCAAATTCATGAATGCAACAAGGGAATTCTTAAGTCCAAAAGGTAAAACGAACTCATAATGCCATTTTTGGTTCTGAAAGCTGTCTTATGGATTTCCTCATATATTATTCTCAGCTGATGGTATCTAGATCACAAATCAATCTTAGAAATTACTAAAGCACCATGCATCTGATTAAAAAGATCATCAATACATGGTAAAGGATACTTATTCTTTATCATTGCTTTGTTAAGCATACGATAGTCTATACATAGATGCAAAGTTCCATCCTTCTTTTTGACAAAGATCACTGGTGCTCCCCAAGGAGAAACAATGGGTCTAAAGTGAATCTTGGCTTTCAATTCCATCAAATTCATAGTAATCATACATTATGGGCTTTTGAAATTGGCTTTGATCTAGGTATAATATCAATTGATAAATCAAAAGCTCTCTTTGGAGGTAATCGTGGAAGTTTATATGGGAATACATCCCAAAAATCTCTAAGAAAAGGATAACTCTCCAAAGCTACACTTTGTTTATTAGGACCTTCTTCTACTTGCTTTGTTTTGACTACAAAAATTTGACACCCTTTTCACCTAGCTCTCTTCAGTTGCATAGGAGAGATTAGTCTGATCTTAACTTCTCTCTAAGTGCCTTGCAAAAAGACCTTATTTCCTACATCATCTAGACACTCTACTATTTTTGCAAAATAGTCAACATTGGCTCTATGCCTCCATATCCAATTTATTCCTAAGATAACATCATAGGAACCTAGGGGTGCTACAAACAAATTCACCTTAGTTGAGAAACTAGGAAGATCAATCTTAGCTTCAAACAAACATTGCTCTACTTGAGCTCTAGTCTGGTTAGCGTATACCACTGACCAATGTTTAGCCATATAACCAACTCTTCTAGGAAATTTACTTAATACTCTTGGAGAAATAAAACTATCAGTTGCTCCAGTCTCAATCAAAATAGAAATAGGAACTCCAAACAAAGTATATGTTGTCTCAATGGGAGTAATTTGGTACTCTCCTTGGTGATTATCCAAAGCTACATGGATCCTCTGTTAAAAAGCTACTCGCTGAGTGGGTAAAACATTACCACACTATTGAAATCACTGGTTCTTAATCAAACATTGATTTGCATAGTGATCTCCACCACAAGTGAAACATCCTCTAGGAGGTCCTCACTTCTCAACAAGTGTACCTAAATTATTATCATTCCTCTGAACATTACCACTATTCTTCTTCTAATTCCTGGGTCCACTCTTGTTATTTCTGGAACTCTTGTCACTTTTTTTAACCATAGCTTGATTGTTGTTCCTTTCCTTCAAATGCTGAGAAGTTGGTGTCTGATTAAACCTCTTGCGATTCTTCTCATGATATGCAGAAATCAACTTCAATTTTTGCTCCTGCTTAATTGATTTCTCCAAAAATTACTCCATAGTAGAAGGGCCATGAACATCCACTTCTCCACCTATCTAGGCATTTAGACCCATGATAAATTTCCTAATCCTAAACCTTTCATCTTTTTGATATTGAGGCACATATTTCAGGAGATGGGTAAACTTTTCCCAATATTCGACCACTAATGTAACACCCCCGCCAAGGAACCCCAGAGGAAAACACTAACTGGGTCAAATTAATGGAATTTTTTAATATTGTTGACTATAAAATGCATGACATAACATGATAACTAATCCTATGTCCTTAAGGTTCCTCGATTGCGCTACTCGCAAAACAAGGTTACTGAAACATTCATTAACAATAAAAGATGAACATCACATTAATTGATATTATTCATTTCCACATGTGAGAACTAAAAAACAACATTAAAGATCATCTTCTAACTACTATCACAATTGGTGCATTACTTTACAGTACTCATAACAAGATGAATTCATCAATAATAATTACATCATTACAATAATTACCATGTTGCTTTCCTCAGCACATGGGAGAGATTACATCAAGATACATTAAGAAATACAATTTGATATACCACCAATATATATTACATGAGAGGACTGCATTCACAAATTGGAACAAGAACTAGAGTCCATAGTACAATGAATAGTCTCCAAGCTCATGAACATGAAGCACAAATACCCAATGGAGAAAAGGCACCAACCTCCCAACCATGTGGAAACCTAAGGTCCACTCCCCGTGTTAGGAGATAACACAAGATCCCCACATCCAATGAAAAATCAGGAGAATAATAGGCTAACATAAGCAACATGATTATACATGACACCAATCACCATACTGCCGATAATCAACATCACTTACACACTTACTGCACTTCTAGAGGCACTCACACAATAGGAGGAAATATAACTAGGGAGTGCTAGACTGCAACAAGGAGGAGTGTCATCACATAGCTTGATATGGGTTGTCCTGGTAGATCTTCCTAGGCCCCGGTCCCATCCTGGGTTGTCTTGGCAACCTCTCCCAATCCCCGACCCCCATACAAACTCATGCGGAACCAACATACCTTTCATGAGGACAAGACAATTGATCTTTCCATTCCTTGCCTTCTCATCTCATCCCAATCCTAAACGAGCACTTGAGCCATGAGTGAGGCATACATTATCTTGATTAATGTGAATTCTACCCATTCCCCCTAATTCATTATTTAGGTTATCACTGGATTAAGAAACCTTCCAATGGGTTGTCCTGGACACCACTTTGGGTTACAGCCCCCATTGAGGGCCACTCCCCCTACTTGTAACTAGTAAACCCTACACAAGGCAAGGCATTGACCATCTTGCACATAATCACATAAATCCATACACAAAGCAAGGCATTACCCATCTTGCACATTTATCAGAATTACATGAATTCATAAAAGAATAGGAGACAACATTCTAGGGTTACATTTTACATATTACATATGACCCACCACATAGCCAACCACCTTCAAGTTTACATAATCATAAGTGCCATACACATAATTACACTCCTAGGCCTCTAGAAACCAACTTCCCAATGACACAGACACTTGACATCACACTTTAACAATAGCATAAATATTTAATCCATCATTCAAGACACATCGGTTACTATAGACAATTAATCATAGCAAAGTTAACAGTGCAAAATTCTAACTACATAGGTATACTTTGTTATTAACTAATCTACAAACATTCAATTGTCTATATTTGAATAAACTAATTCCTTTAATTCTATACACAAACCAAGTAAATAGTAAACATGAAAAGACAATTAACTATATGCAATTTTAATCATTCTTTGCAATTGCCATATAGAACTTATTAATACAACGATAAAATACATTACAAATTCATTTATTCCCAACAAAATCTCATGAACATATAATTAAAAATCAATATAAGAAAGACATTATTGAATGGGCATGAAGAATCGTGATAACTACGTGTTCCTAAACAAAACTGATTATATGTAACAACATCAAACTGATTAAATTAATATAAAAGATTAATATAATGTTTATTAGAACAAACATACCCTAATCGAAACCCTAAATATAATACAATGGTTGCCGGATATAAACAAAATGGATTTGTTGAAAAGATTTCAGAACCTCCAGGGAATGTGACTAGCAGGTGTAAAACTAGACTCAAGACCTTTTCCATCGCCTCTCTACCTATGCCAGCATGGGAGCTTAGAGGAGGTACGTAAACTGTTTGACAAAATATTTCAAAGAAATTTGATAGACATGTATGCATAACGTGGAAAGCATAGACAATGGACATGAACTGTTTGATAGCCACTGGTGTCATCTCATGGAATGCTACGAGTGCAACATTTATACAAAATGGATTCTTTATAAAGACTTCAGAAGCTTTCAAACAAATGAATTTGGTAGATGAAAAGCCACATTCCACAACTCGCGGCTGCATCCTACTCCCGCATGCCAAAATGGAAGCTTTAGAATAGGTTATGTATATCCCTCAAAGCATAACTGGTAGGGGAATTTTGTTAAATCTTTTTTTGTAACCTCTCTGGTAGATATGTATGTAGATTACTCATGGAAGCATAGACACGACACTTTACGTTTTTGAAATAATACATTAAAGAATGTGGTCAAATAAAAATGCAATTCGTAGATGTAAAGCCACATTCTTCATCAACATCCTCTAGGCCTGTACCAACGTATGGTCTCCATCATAGCATAAGGAAATGGATTTATTTGTCAAATTTTATAGTTTAAAATGCTCTAGTAGATATGTATGCCTAAATTCTAAAAGCATGGACTACCCACACGAATCACTTTACAAATTGCCTCGAAGAGATGTCATTTCCTGGAACATAATGTTAACAGGCTATGCACAAAATGGATTTGTTGAAAAAGGCTTTAGAAACTTTCAAATAAATGCAATTGGCTGGTGTAAAACCAAATTTACAACCTTTTCCAGTGTCTCTCTACCTACACCAGTGTGGGAGCTTAGACAAGGCACATGATCTGTTTGACAAAACGCCTTAGGAGATGCGTCACTTCAAGGAATGCAATGGTTGCAAGATGTGCACTGATTGGATTGGATGAAAAGGCTTTAGACACTTTCAAGTAAATCGATGAACCTCAGGGAATGCAAGGATTGTAGGATATGCATAAACTAGATTTGGAAAACAATTTAATGATTGCTATTTTTATACAGAAATCCATTAATAGAAATCGTCAGACAATCAAGCATTTGGGTTTCAACATGCGGAGAAAGAGAGAAATCAATTATATCAACACACACTCAGAAAAGTAGAGCAAAAAATCAGGCCAACCTGGATCCAATGTTGGCAGGGAAGGAATTTCTTGATGTGCTCGACTTTTGCTCTCAGTTCAAACTTCTCCAATTCCCTCGTTCAAGATCTCCACCCCCAAATCCCTAGGCAAAATCTTGAATAGAATGCAATCCTTAGACCCCCAAACAAAAAAAATGTTTCCAGAGCAAAGTATGGGAAAAATCAATCAACTCCAACGAATCACATTAATATTAAATTTATTAAGTCCATAGTTAACATAGTTACAAATTACTCAATTAGAAATTAATTCATGCAAACGGGTAACTCATTTACCCCACATTTACGCATACCATATAATTAATTATTCACCTGAATACATTCTGTTTATTTAACTTATTATTATTATCATTATAATTATTATTATTAATATAACATTACACATTAATTTTTACTAACTATAATTATTTATATATATTTATCAAGGTATGCCTTCTTACCTAGCAATTATTTTTAATGAGCAAATTAACCAAGATATTTATCCAACAATTTAAATTAAATAAAATCAGATGCCAACATAATCACCTGCCCACTAACTAGGGTCAAAATAGGACCTCAAGCAACATTGAATGATGATTTACAAAACTGATAAGGTACCAGATCCGATACTCATACTCTTAGGGATGATGGCTAGGATAGGGGACCAAGTGTCATCTCCAATCAACAATCCATTGGGTTTTAAGGCAGCTCAGACCTGACAATTCAGGTGGAGTCGATGCCTAGTACCTACAACCTGTAGCACACAAAATGATCAAGATTATATATACACATATAAACAGACACATGGTGAAAGGGAGTCACAGTGTCGCAGGGTACTCATAAGCGAGTAATGTGACACTATCCCTTCCACCCAAAGACATCTGCATAAACAGTGCTTAGTAATCAACTTAATCTCATAAACAATCAGCTACGTAGCAATCAAGATAAGATCAATCACATAATCATCATGTTAAAATAACCACATAATGCGGATTAGTTCTCATAATCAAACCAAATCTCCATAATCATCATAATAAAACCATATACTAATCATAACATGTGCATAAAATCTCAAGTATCAGAAGTGTAATCAAAGCATCATCATAACAATAGTCTAACATCATATCATGTGTCATCATGTCTCATCCTAAAATAGATCAACTGTCAAACTATCAGAGAAAAAGGTATGAGAGGCACTACATCCTCCCCCTCTAGAATCAGGTTTACTCCTAGAAGCCTGTAAACAAGAAAGGGTACAACTCCCACATCTGAGATGCATCCTCCCAAGTGGCTGAAGACTCATCATTTGGATCCCACTAGACCCTCACCTGCTCAACATCTTGACCTTTGAGGGTGAGTCTCTTGTGCTACAGAATGCCCACGGGCTCCAGAGCCAACTTCCCGTCCTCTACCTGTAAAGCTTTCTAGTCAAGAACATGTGAAATATCTGGATGGTATGGCCTGAGAACAGAAACATGAAATATGTTGTGGATATGCAATAGACTGGGTGACAAAGAGAGATGGTATGCAATAAGGCTGATCCTCTCCAAAATCTTGAATGGCCCAAGAAAACGCGGTGCAAGCTTAGAGCCTTTTCTAAAATGGATCACTCTTTCATGGATGCACCCTCAAAAACTCCCAGTCGCCAACAGAAAACTGACGATCTACCCTATGAGCATCAGCGTACTTCTTTTGCCTATCCTGTGCTACCATCAAATGCTCTCAAATATAAATAACCTGCTGTTCCATCTTCTGGAGCATCTATGGACCTAGAAGGATTTTGTCCTCAAGACGATCCCAACTCAGTGGGGTCCAACAAGGACGTCCATACAAGGCCTAAAAAGGGGACATACTAATAGAATTTTAGTACCCATTGTTATACACAAACTCCACCAAGTACAGATAATCCTCCCAACAAGTCTACTAATCCATGACATGCATTCTGAGCATATCCTCAAGGACCTAATTGACCCTCTTGGTCTGCCCATCTGTCTCTGGGTGGTAGGTTGAACGAAGTTCAACTGAGTCCCCAACGCATGCTACAAGGACATCCATAAAGCAGAAGTGAATACCAGATCTCTATCAGAGATAATCCTAGGTGGAATCCCATGCAATTTGACTATATCCTCCATAAAAATCCTAGCCACTGAGGAAGCATTATAAGAAGACTGAATAGGAGAGAAGTGTGCCACCTTAGTTAGTCTGTCCATGGTGACCATGATGGTGTCATGACGATGAGAAGATACTAGAAACCCTACTATGAAATCCACTGAAATAACATCCCATTTCTATTCTGGAACAAGATGCGGCTGAAGAAGCCTTGCGGGGTGTTGATGTTCTACCTTAACCCTTTGGCACTCCAAACACCTAGTAACAAAATCTGCAATATCCCTCTTCATCTCGAACCAAAAGTACAACTATTAGAGATCTGCATACATCTTATTGACACCTGGATGAGCTAAGTAGGGTTCCCAATGATCCTCTAACATAATTAGGGTACGAAGCCCATGAGAAGGAGGAACATAAATGCAACCTAAGTGCCACAAGAGACCATCTGACTCAAAAGAATAACTTGCATACTTGCCCTCCAAGGCTCTGCCTAACTCCACCTCTGACTTCACCTCCTGATACTAACTGTCTACCAGGAGTACTGCAAGGATCTGGCCCCTCAAATCTAGTTTAAGAGCAATTGCTAAAAGCTCATGTCTTCATTGACTGAGAGCATCTGCCACAACATTCACCTTACCCTGGATGAACTTCACCTCAAAATTGTACTCACACAGAAAGTCCATGCACCACCTCTGCCTGGCATTCAGGTTTGGCTTTGTAAATATGTATTACAAATTGCAGTGATCGCTATGCAACTTGAACCGATGCCCTAACATAAAATGTTTCCATCTCACCAAGGCATGAATGGTGACTGCTAACTCCAAATCATGTGTAGGATAGTTCAACTTGTGATCCTTGAGTTTGTGAGACTCATAGGCTATCATGCGACCCTCCTACATCAAAACCACTCCTAGACCCTCCAAGGATGCATTAATACACACCATAAAAGATCCTGTAGGATCAAGAACTGTCAAAATTGGTGCACTATTCAACCTCTCCTTAAGAGTATGGAAGGCTGCCTAACACTGTTCTAACCAGATAAACTTCTCTTTCCTCTAAAGGGAAGTGATGGGATGAGCTTGTTAGATTAAGGATAGACAACTGAGAGGGTGGGGTGAATCCATTGTCTAAAACTTTCTTCCAATTAATCACTTAAATTCTTTTCTTAATTTAGCAGCATAATAATAAATCAATCATGGAAATTTAATGCAATAATTCAAGAGCAGAAACACATTAACACATATGACATCAAGATTTTTGACATGGAAAACCTGGTTAAGGGAAAAACCATGGGGTGACTAACCCAAGATTGTATTCTCTGTTAGAAGAATAGCAAGAACAAATTGGCACATGCCAATTAGGGTTCACTGCTTGAGCACACTGCTCACAAGAGGCCCATTGCCTAAAGGAGACACACTACCTACAGAATAATAAGTATTACATACTTGAACTAAAGAATAGCATCTTCACCATGCTTGAGTTAGTTCCATTTAAGCTCAATACTTTTGCTCTGTCTTTTGCTTTCCTCCTCTCTACCACACTCTCATCTCCCAAAAGTACACCCTTGAAATGACTTTACAACTCCTTATTTATACAAGACATCAACTTAGGGATAATCATCCAAGTCGACATACATTACAGAGAAAATACATAAATACAACATGACTAATTACAAAAAGACTTCACGTGGATCAACACACTGTCAGCCACATAGATTTGAGTCTTCAATCTTTCTTTAGGAACACACCATTCTTCACAAAACATCTTCAAGATCATCCACATGATGTGTAACTCATCCGGTTGGCTAGACTTTAGGAAGAACTCCATCATCTGAAGGTAGTTCTTCAATTGCAAGCTTAATCTTCAATGTGGACCACCAACATGAACTGGACACAATCCAAAGACCTCCACAAGCTTTCCTAAATCACCAAGTACATCCACACTACTTCTGTTTACTGAAATCATTCTCTCCTTCATCTAGAACCTCAAGAACACAGTCTGTCATCACTGTCATATTGGAATAGATTCTTGCGGACCTCCAGACCATGAACCAATTGGGTTGTCAATTCACATTGACTTCCTAAATACTCCACCAAATCTACAGAACAAGATATTGCATTTTTGGATCTCATCAGACCTATCTGAGTCACTCTGTCACCTCTAAACACCTGCCATAACCAATTTTACTCAAGAGGACATAACTTCTTCAGATCTTCATGCGAACCTCTGAAATCTTTACTGGATCATCTCAAGACATGTATTTGCAAATCCTTTGAAGTGCATCCTCTTATCTTCATCTTAGCTGGGATCTTTACCTTACTGACTTCAGTGTTCCTGATTAGGACTAATTTTCTCAATATCCTCAGCACACAGCTCATCCAATCCTTATCATCAATGTAATGGGAGTATGTTGACATCAATGACAACACCGGTTAGTCCCATACTTGCAACAATCTCCCCTTTGTCATTGATGGCAACATATGATGTGAAAAACTATTTTAACCATCAAGACAAGAACTTCTCCTTACTGACATAACTCCCCCTATCAACAACAACCATTCACATGTCTTCTCTTCCTTTACTGCTCCCCTTTGACTAGTAACCACTTATTTTTCACATGTCTTCTCTCCCCCTTTGACATCAATGTCAAAGGGCACATACTTGCATCAATTCAGAATCATACTAGCTGCTCCCCCTGAGTAGCAGCTTCCCATCACCAATCTGGACCACAAGATATGACTGTGAGATCTACCGGACTGATGCACATCAGTGCACCTTAATTCAGAACTAGAGGGGTAATAACCCCTAACTTCTCCCTGAGATACTCAAAAGAGTCCTTAGGTATAGGTTTAGTAAAAATATCTACAATCTGATCCTTGGAAGGCACAAACTCTAATCTAACTTCATTCTTGTTCACTTGCTCTCTCAAAAAGTGAAACTTGATGGATATATGTTTGGTCTTTGAGTGCAACGCCAGATTTTTTGATATGTTAATTGCACTTGAATTATCACAGAAGATTGTGATAGGTTCTTCATACTCCACTTTGATATCCCTTAACATTTTCTTCATCCACAATACTTGAGTGCAACTACCTGCTGTTGCAATATATTCTGCTTCTGTAGTGGACAAGGATATTGCCTCTTGTTTCTTGCTTAGCCAAGAAACCAATCTCTTCCCCAAAAAGAATGCTTCACCACTGGTACTCTTCCGGTCATCCACATCTCCTACCCAATTCGCATCTGTATTTGCATGAAGAGAAAAATCATGATCTCTGGGATACCACAATCCATACTCAGCTATCCCTTTTAGATATCTAAAAATCCTCTTGATTTCCATGACATGAGATTCTCTAGGATCAGCTTGGAATATAGCAACAAGACCAACAACATTCATAATGTCAGGTCTAGTTTGAGTGAGATACAATAGTCCTCCAATCATTGACCTATACTTTTCTGATCAGCCTTAGGAGAGTCATCATCTTTGCTCAATTTACATCTAGTTGCCATGGGAGTATTCATTGGTTTTGAGTCTTCCATCCTAAATTTCTTCAACAATTCTTTCACATATTTGGTTTCAGAAATGAGATTCCTTTATTTGTTTGAGTGATTTACAAACCCAAGAAGAAATTCATTTCCCCAAACATGGACATCTCAAATTTGCTTTTCATTTGATTTGCAAAGGTTTTGCACATACTATCTCTTCCTCAAAAAATGATATCATTAACAAACACTTCAATAATCAAGATATTTTAATGATCAATTTTGAAATACAAATTACTGTCAGCAGTACCTTTGTTGAAACCAATCTTCAAAAGATGCTTATCCAATCTTTCATACCAGGCTCTTGGGGCTTGCTTGAGTCCATATAGTGCTTTCTTCAATTTGCAGACCATATCACCATGATCAGACAATTGAAATCCATCCAGTTGCTCAATGTAAACTTCTTCTTCCAAGTCACCATTCAGGAAGGCAGACTTGATATCCATCTGATATACTTTGAAATCCTTGAAGGTAGAAAAAATAAGAAATAATCTGACTACTTCAATTCTTGCCACTGGAGCAAAATTTTCTTCAAAATCAACTCCTACTTGGGAGTAACCCTTGCAGACCAATCTAGCTTTATTTTTGACTACTTCACCATCTTCATTTAGTTTATTCTGGAAAACCCATTTGGTTCCAATCACATTCTTGTGTTTAGTTCTGGGAACAAGATCCCAAGTGTAATTTTTCTCAATTTGCATCAGCTCTTCCTCCATTTCATTAGTCCAGTTTACATCATTGCAAGCTTCATTCATTGTTTTAGGTTCAATCTTTGAAATCAAACAATACTCTTTTGAATCTTGAGCAATCCTTCTTCTTGTTTGTACACCTTTGCTTTTATCACCTATGATCTGATCTTCAGAGTGATTTAGTCTTACATACCTAGGAACTTTGGGAGTTTCTTATACTTCTGATTCTTAAACAGGTTCATTCAAACTTATCTCTTCTCCCTGATTTATCGGATCAGCCTGAATTTGAATTTCAGAGGGAGCTTGGACTTCTTGAACAAAAACATCATTTTGATCATCTTCATCATATTCATAAAACCTTGAGGGTTTTTCAATACCTTCATCAACCTTCACATTTGTACTTTCTACAATCTTCCTTAATTTCTTGTTATAGCACCGATATGCTTTTCTTTGAGTAGAATAACCTAAGAATATTCCTTCATCACTTCTAGCATCAAATTTTCCTAGATCTTCATCTCTTTTAATGTAACATTTGCTACCAAAGACTCTGAAATACCTCATAGTGGGAGTGATACCAAACCAAAGTTCATAAGGAGTCTTACCAGTATTGCTTTTGATTTGTACTTGATTGAGAGTATAGACTGCAGTGCTTACAACTTCTCTCCAATAGATTTGAGGAACATTTGCTTCCATCATCATGGTTCTAGATGCTTCCTGGATGGTCTAGTTCTTTCTCTCCACTACTCCATTCTGCTATGGAGTCTTAGGAGCAGACAACTGTCTTTTTATTCCATGATTCTCACAGAATTCTATGAATTCACTGGATGTGAATTCTCCACCTCTATCAGACCTCAGACATTTTAATTTTAATCCAGTTTCATTCTCTACCATAGCCTTGAATATTTTTGAATTTCTCAAGAGCTTCTGATTTCTCTTTCAGAAAAGTCACCCACATCATCCGAGAATGGTCATCAGTTAATAACATGAAGTATCTATCACATTGCACACTCCTGATTCTTGTCGGACCACATAGATCAGTATGAACTAAGTCCAATAATCCGATAGAGGATTGTTCCTTGCTTTTGAATGAGATTCTGCTTTGTTTACCCAACTGACATTCTTTGCACAAACTATTTGTAGGTTTCACCAATCTTGGAAGATCTCTTATAGCCTGAATGTTGCTTATCTTGATGATATTATCAAAATTCACGACACATTCTCCTATGCCATAACCAACTCTGATCAATTTGAACAAATATACAATTTTTACTAGTACCAACTAAGTGGAAGATATTACCTTTTGTTTGAGTACCGGATGCAATCTCTGTTCCAAAACTTTCAAAGATCTTGCATTTTCCATTCTTGAATCAAAGATCATAACCTTTGTCCACCAACTGTCCAACATTGAGAAGATTGTGCTTCAGACCTTCAACATACAATACATTATTGGTTTTGTTCTTTCCATCAAAAGAAATAGTTCCTCTACCTCTGATTTTGCCAGCAGAATTATCACCAAATTTTACCACTCCTCCTTCATACCTTTCCAAATCTATGAACTTAGTTTTGTCACCTGTCGTATGGTGAGAGCATCCACTGTCAATGACCCAATCATCCTTTTATTCAACTTGGGCAGCCAGACTTCTTTCTACAATTTTATGATTGGCAGATTCAGAGGGCATTGGATCTTCTTCCTTGATGGCAATAAACACCCAGTCACTTCCAGATTTGTTTCCTATTTCTGATTCATCATCTGGTACTCCTTCATCATCATTATCTTCATGAACATAGTAACATTTCTTTTGGAACCTTGATCTGTTAGGATTTAGCCTTGAAAATCTTTCCGAACACATTGAGGCAAAATGACCAATCTTATTGTAGTTAAAACATTTAAAAGGTAATTTCCCTTCATACTTACCGGATCCTCTTGGAAGCTTTTTTGCAATAAGGGCTTCAAGTTGAGTAGCTTCTGCTTCATCTTCTTCCAAGTCTTTTCTTGCTTTCTCTTACCATGATAGTTTCTTTGAAGAGTTCTCTCCTGGATCAAGCTTTTTTTCCTTTAACAGAGGCACTAGCTTTGAATGCATATTCAATCTTGGGGGGGCATCTCCAAACTCAGTCAATTCAAATGCAGCTAATTTACCAACCAATTGATCTCTTGTGATACCTAAAATAGAACTAAATTCTTCAATAGCAACAACCTTGTACTTGTAAGAATCAGGAAGGGATCTGAGAACTTTGCCAACAATCTCATCTTCATCCAAGACTCCACGAACACATCTAATGCCACAAACAAGCTCATTTACTCTTGGCATAAATGTAGTGATATTTTCATGTTCTCTCATCTTCATATTTTCAAATTTTCCTTTCAGACTTTGTAGCTTGGCACATTTGACATACTTGTCTCCTTCATGCTGAAGTTCCAATTTTTCCCAAATCTCGAAAGTAGTTTGCAGGTCAACAACATTTGTCAGCTCTGAATCAGACAAGGCACGTAGAAGAGCTACTTTAGTCCACAGATTATTTTTAGCATCTCTGATTTCATCTACGGTTCTCGAAACATTCTATGGAGGAGTATACTTCTTTGAAGCCATGATCCAATACTGCATTCCCATACATTGCAAGTGACATTCCATGCAATTTTTCCAAAGAGTGAAATTGGTTCCATCAAACCTCAGACTATCCTTCTTGTAGGACAACATCCTGGATCTCCTCAAGTGGTTAAGCTCTTTTAGAGGAACTTAGCTCTGATACCAATTGTTAGATTAAGGATATACAACTGAGAGGGGGGGTGAATCAGTTGTCCAAAACTTTCTTCCAATTAATCACTTAAATTATTTTCTTAATTTAGTAGCATAATAATAAATCAATCATGGAAATGTAATGCAATAATTCAAGAGTAGAAACACATTAACACATATGACATCAAGATTTTTGACATGGAAAACCTGGTTAAGGGAAAAACCACGGGGTGACTAACCCAAGATTGTATTTTCTATTAGAAGAATAGCAAGAACAAAATGGTACGTGCCAATTAGGGCTCACTGCCTGAGCACACTGCTCACAAGAGGCCCACTGCCTATAGGAGACACATTGTCTATAGAATAATAAGTATTACATACTTGAACTAAAGAATAGCATCTTCACCATGCTTGAGTCAGTTCCATTTAAGCTCAATACTTCTACTCTGCCTTTCTCTTTCCTCCTCTCTACCACACTCTCATCTCCCAAAAGTACACCCTTGAAATGACTTTACAACTCCTTATTTATAGAAGACATCGACTTAGGGATAATCATCCAAGTCAGCATACATTACAGAGGAAATACATAAATACAACATGACTAATTACAAAAAGACTTCACGCGGTTCAACACACTATCGGCCACACAGATCTAAGTCTTCAATCTTTCGTTAGGAACACACCATTCTTCACATAACATCTTCAAGATCATCCGCAGGATGTGTAACTCATCCGGTCAGCCAGACTTTAGGAAGAACTCCATCATCTGGAGGTAGTTCTTCAATTATGAGCTCAATCTTCAATGCAAACCACCAACACAAAATGGACACAATCCAAAGACCTCCACAAGCTTTCCTGAATCACCAAGTACATCCACACTACTTCTGTTTATTGAAATCATTCTCTCCTTCATCTAGAACCTCAAGAACATAGTCTGTCATCACTGTCATATTGGAATAGATACTTGCAGACCTCTAGACCACAAACCAATTGGGTTGTCAATTCACATTAACTTCGTAAACACTCCACCAAATCTGCAGAACAAGATATTGCATTTCTGGATTTCACCGGACCTATCTGAGTCACTCTGTCACCTTTGAACACCTGCCATAACTAGTTTTACTCAAGAGGACATAACTTCTTTATATCTTCATACGGACCTCTGAAATCTTTATTGGATCATCTCAAGACATGTATCTACAAACCCTTTAAAGTGCATCCTCTTATCTTCATCTTACTTGGGATCTTTACCTTACTGTCTTCACTGTTCTTCTCTGTTCCTAATTAGGACTAATTTTTTCAATATCCTCAGCACACAGCTCATCCAATCCTTATCATCAATGTAATAGGAGTATGTTGACATCAATGACAACACTGGTTAGTCCCATACTTGCAACAGAGCTATCCTCGAAAAACACTGCACAAACTGCCAATAATAACCAGCTAAGACCATAAAACTATGAACCTCTGAAACATTAGTGGGATTGGGCCAATCCTTGATGTCTTGGATCTTTGAAGGGTCCGTGACAATTTCTTCTCCTAAAATGACATGCCCCAAATATCTCACCTCTGTTTGGAAGAACTCACACTTTGCCAAATTTGCATATAGCTAATTCTCCCTCAGACACTGCAACACCTTTCACACATGCTCCTTGTGCTCCTCCATAGTCCTAGAATAAATCAAAATGTCATCTAGGAACACCAGGACAAATCTATCAAGGTAGGTGCAGAATACTCCATTCATCAAGCTCATAAATATAGATGGTACATTTGTCAACTTGAATGGCACAACGATGAACTCATAGTGCCCATAACGAGTGTGAAATGCAGTCTTATGAATGTCTGCCTCTAGAATGCGCAACTGATGATACCCTGACCTTAGGTCAATCTTTGAGAACACTTTGGCTCCCTTAATCTAATCAAAAAGGTCATCAATCCTCGGTAAGGGATATTTGTTCTTCACAGTCACCTTGTTCAATTGCTGATAGTTAATACACAACCGAAGGGACCCATCCTTTTTCTTCACAAAAATGACCAGTGCTCCCCAAGGAGAGACACTAGGACAAATGAACCCCTTAGCCAACAACTCCTCTAAATGCAGACAAAGCTCCTTAATCTCCTAAGTAGTCATTTGATATAGAGCTCGTGAAATAGGTTCTGCATTGGGAACAAGATCTATCCTAAAATCAATGTCATGCTTTGGTGGCATCCCTAAAATCTCATTGGGGAAGATATCTGCAAACTCCCTGAGAATGGGATGATCATCAAGGGACAACTCTCGACCCTACCCTAACTCCAAATCATTAATCACCACAACAAATAACTGACAACCCTGACACGTACATCTCTTTAACTGCATGGTAAAAATCACACGCAAAGAGATGGGTCTCTGAATGCCAACTATCTCTACCTCCCTACCTGAATCATCTAGAAATTGCACCGACTTGCACCGACAATCTATAACTACTCGATGAGCATCCAACCAATCCATACCCAACATAATGTCATAAGATCCTATGGGTATGATGCGAAGATCCATGGTGGTAAGGAGAGTCCCAATCCTCAATCCACATCCATGCACAAGGGATTCTACCACTACTCTAGCTCTA
Source organism: Cunninghamia lanceolata (assembly GCA_027924645.1). NCBI lineage: Eukaryota > Viridiplantae > Streptophyta > Pinopsida > Cupressales > Cupressaceae > Cunninghamia > Cunninghamia lanceolata. Next base: position 887,870 of record BSBN01001197.1, on the reverse strand, counting down.
GAGGCCAAATCAACCTACCACCTAACATTCTACTTTGCTGCCACCAGCCCACATCGTTCCATTAAAGAAGGGAAAATAAATGAATTAGAAGCACTAGAGTCAAAAATGATAGAAATGCCAATACCCTACAACACACATGTGGTCTCCACAACTATGCCCTAATGCTTGGCCTGGCGGTTATCAACTGCTGCAAATACTCTATGAGACCTACTTGCATCACCCACTATCAGCTCTGAGGCTGTCAGCCTCTGATTGAAACCTAATGTGCTCTTCTATGGACACTGCCTGGCTATATGACCCTTCTAGCCACAAGAACAAAATCCCGTACCTCTGCCATACCCCTTGCGACCTGATGGTATACTGGATTACTTGAAGCTACCTCTACTAGCTACAGACTATGTGCTCTGAGCTGGTTGGTTGGGACGATAACGCTTGGCCCGCTACCAATTGTAGTTTTTCCTAGACTGAGGACCACCATCTTGCTGAGGTTGAAAGTTCTTGGATTTTGATTGGGAACGCTGCTGCTACTGCCCACCCTTAATAGGTGCATGATGGCTCCTAGAGGGACTCGCTGCCTGAGACTAAAAACCTCGAGACTTGAAACTTGCTGATGATGCACTACCAATCTGAACACCTATTTGACCTCTTAGCGCCATGGCCAGGTTCTCCTCTACCAATTGAGCCTTCTCTACTGCCACCTCCATGGTCTTTGGCTCAAAGACACAAACTCCCCCACTAATACGGGCATTCAAACCCATAATGAAATGATGGACCAACATGGCCTCATCATCACCAATACCTGCATACTTCTTGAGTTCAAAGAATCTATTCTCATATTGCTCCAAAGACATAGCCATCTGCCTCAACTCATGAAACTCATCTGCACGACACTGCCTCCATTGATCTGATAAAAAGTGGGCTCTGAACCTCTCTAGAAACAACTCCCAAGAAATTGAACCAATATCCAAATGTAATTTCTATTCTTTGAACCACCACCATGTAGAAGAAAAACCTCTAAGGTGCATGATGGTGCATCTCGCCTTAGTGTTACTGCCATATAGGTGCATGGCAAAACACCTACCCAAATCAATCAACCAAGTCTCTACCTCCAAGCCACCCCTACAACCATCAAAGGTAGGAGGGCGTGCCCTCAAGAGATCCCTCATATGACCTACTAAAATAGTCTCTTACTCCACTGTGGCCTCTCTCCTCCCAGGAGACCTCTCTCTCTCTTTCCATGTGCTCAACGTACTAGGATTCTCCCTGTTGATTGTCCTCCTAACTATGCTTAGAGTACTTTAATTCTCCCTGCTGATTACCCTCCTGTCTAGGGCCTAGGCAAGCAAGGACCTCCTCAAGAAAAAAACATAACTGAGCTCTCTCAAACTCTGGCTAGCCATGATTTTGACCCCCACTTCCCTGATCATTCTAAGAGCCCTGACATTCCTCATGATCATCCTCATAACCCTAAGAAGGGGTGTTCTAGCGGTTAGCCCCGCGACCACCTCCACGATCTTTGCCACGACCCTGATCTCGACCTCTAGGCATCTTCCTACACAACACCACCAAGAGATAAGTCTAAGTTTGTTAGGCAAGGATGGAAAAAAGGAAATATTAATCTCTAGAGTCCAAGCAACTAGGATAACATCATGGACTCATATTAAACCAGAGTACCCAGTGTTAGAAACTTGGGCTTTGATACTAGGTGTAACGCCCTTGCCAAGGAACCCTAGAGGAAAACACTAACTAGGTCAAATTAATGAATTTTTTTTATATTGTTGACTATAAAATGCATGACATAACATGATAACTAATCCTATGTCCTTAAGGTTCCTCGACTGCGCTACTCACAAAACAAGGTTATTGGAACATTTCATTAATAATAAAAGATGAACCTCACATTAATTGATATTATTCATTTCCACATGTGACAACTGAAAAACAACATTAAAGATCATCTTCTAACTACTATCACAATTGGTACATTACTTTACAGTACTCGTAACAAGATGAATTCATCAATAATAATCACATCATTACAATAATTACCATGTTACTTTCCTCAGCACATGGGAGAGATTACATCAAGATACATTAAGAAATACAATATGATATACCACCAGTATATATTACATGAAAGGACTGCCTTCGCAAACTAGAACAGGAACAGGAGTCCACAACACAATGAACAGTCTCCAATCTCACGAACATGAAGCACAAATATCCAATGGAGAAAAGGCACCAACCTCCCAACCATGTGGAAACCTGAGGTCCACCCCCTGTGCTAGCAGATAACACAAGATCCCACATCAAACAAATAGTCAGGAGAACAATAGGCTAACATAAGCAACAGGGTTATACACGACACCAATCACCATACTGTTGACAATCAACATCACTTACACACTTATTGCTCTTCTAGAGGCACTCACACAACATAAGGAGGAAATATAACTAGGGAGTGCTAAAATGTAATAGGGAGGAGTGTCATCACATAGATTGATATGGGTTGTCCTGGTATATCTTCCTAGGCCCCGGCCCCCATCTTGGGTTGTCCTGGTAGCCTCTCCCAATCCCCAGCCCCCATACAAATGCATGCAGAACTAACATACCTTTCATGAGGACAAGGCAGTTGATCTTGCCATTCCAGGCCTTCTCATCTCATCCCAAGCCTAAATGAGCACTTGAGCCATGAGTGAGGCATACATTATCTTGATTAATGTGAATTCTACCCATTCCCCCTAATTCATTATTAAGGTTATTACTTGATTAAGAAATCTTCCAATGGGTTGTCTTGGACACCACTTTGGGTTATGACCCCCATTGAGGGCCACTCCCCATACTTGCAACTAGTAAACCCTACACATGGCAAGGCATTGACCATCTTGTATATAATCACATAAATCCATACACAAAGCAAGGCATTACCCATCTTGCACATTTATCACAATTACATGAATTCATAAAAGAATAGGAGACAACATTCTAGGGTTACATTTTACATATTACGTATGACCCACCACATAGCCAACCACCTTCAGGGTTACATAATCATAAGGGACAAACATTCAATTACACCCTCCTAGGCCTCTAGAAACCAACTTCCCAATGACACAGACACTTGACATCACACTTTAACAATAACATAAATATTTAATCCATCATTCAAGACACATCGGTTACTATAGATAATTAATCATAGCAAAGTTAACAGTGCAAAATTCTAACTACATAGTTATACTTTGCTATTAACTAATCTACAAACATTCAATTCTCTATATTTGAATAAACTAATTTCTTTAATTCTATACACAAAGCAAGTAAATAGTAAACATGAAAAGACAATTACCTATATGCAATTTGCCCACAATAATCATTCTTTGCAACTGCCATATAGAACTTATTAATATTAGTGATGCTTGCATAAATATTTAGGTTTCAAGCATTTAAATTTGTAGGCACCTTCCCAAAAATCTAAAAAATTCTAACTCTTTTGGCCTCTGCAGTAGTAAAATTATGAAAAATTAGTTAAAATGCATGCCACTTTGTATATACAAGGGTGTTTGTATATACATGCAGGTCAAATGTGCATTGGCGGGCTTCCAAAATCTCAATCGGCCTTCAAAAAAATGATGAAAAATGAGTTATATGCATTTTTAAATGCATATCGGGTTGCATATACAAGGGGGAATCTTTCACAGATTCCCAAGAATATTCTCTTCTTGTATATTGGGCTTGTATGTCTGAACATACATCGGCTATATGCATTAGAAATGTGCAGTAAAAAACATACAAGAGGGAATGCATATTGCATATTCCAGGAAGATTCCTTGTTTGTATGTAAAAGGGTTTGTATATTCGATATACAAGGGAAGTGTACATTGCAGATATACAAAGGGGCCGATATACAAGTGATGGGGCCCACAGACATGCAAAGTTTTTTGTATCTCCAACATACAAGTCGCAATGTATATGCAATGTGCAGGTGGCAAGCAAAAGGAGGAAATATACATTTTGGGCCCGAAGGAGAAATTAAATGCAGTGGATAAGTGTCTGAGGTCCGGCTTGTATATAAGGTGCTTGTCTATGTGCGATGTGCATAAGGGGGAGATACAAGCCAGAAGGGAACTCGATTTCAAATTGTCCTATAAAATTTGAGGTCTGGCTTGTATATATGGTGATTGTATATGCTTTTGCATATACAAAGGATCTGAGAGGCGGTTGTATATGCATTCTTTCTTGCATATACAAAGGGGTGAAAAAGGCAAAAATGTGAAAGGGAAAAGTTAGCGATGGAGGCTCAAAGTGCCTACGTGGCACGATATCACCGGGTCGCAACTTTTCAAGGTATTTTGAGCCATTTATTTCAATGATGGAAGATGATCAACAACTGTGTTTTAAATTCCCAGGCAACGATAAATTTCTTTGCATTTGCAGTCATGTTTTGAGCGGGAAAACTTTAGTGGTGCGTGACTGCAGATTTCAACGGTAGCTGCAAGTTGGTATGCCATTAATGGTAGGATTGCAAACAGGTATGGGCCGAAGGGACATGTTAGCTACCACCTTCAAGTGGAAAATCTTTTAGCGGCGGCACAGGGCTCGAGTTCAACTACTCCTCGCCCTTCTCCTATTTCTTCCCATTTTGTCTCCAGCTGCATTGATTGATTTGGGTACCATTCTTGGTGCATTGTAATTGGCAGAATTTTGATTTGACCATGTATGGTTTTGTTGAGGGTACATTATGAGTATATCAGAAGTGTTACTCATTGTGGTTGTGGAAGACTTGGGCAATTTTGGGGGAAAAGTAATGAAATACAGAACATTTTCTGTCTGTTTTATTTCTGTGGAGTTTATGAGTTGCATCTGAAGTGTATCTTGCACATATATTTAGTTTCTTGTCATTGTATATGAAAAATGTGTTATTGCGTGTGTTTATTTGTTTGTCTCCACTTGTTGCGTGTAGTTTCTTCTTTTGAATCTGGTTGCTAAGGGTTTCTTAGATTCTAGGGTATAGTTCTGCTGTATCACATGCTTGATCTCTAACTTCCATTCAAGGAGTGGATTAAATTGTTTTGGGTTAAGGTATGGAGAAGATTGTATGTCAGCTGGGATATTCATAAGTAGAAACAATTAAATACCTATTCTTGGGTGATGTTTGTAAGGCAAGCATCAAATCTGACCCCTTGAAACTCGAATGACAGTTGCAAGCCATTCTCATGTATACATCTAGTTGACTCCTTGCTCTGAGATAGGCACCGGTTTGTTCTTGTGAAGTAGTTATGATCCAAAACCCCTGTCTTGCATCCAAACCATAATTTCAAACCATTCTATAATTTCAACTTGTTAGCTGTAGGAGTAGGATTAGGAACCCCCTGCATACTCTCATCCATAACCAGACACACATGTCCAAGAGTGTTGCTAAACTTGTGATTTGTCATTCAAATCTTGGTCCATACATGAGAGTATTCTGCGTATTATCACGAAGCTAAATCTTCATGTCATTGGCTGAGTCAAAGTGTTAAATCTTTAGCTATAGGGATACCCCCCTTGGTGCGGCAGAACCAGAAGTGAAGGGGAGGTAGCTCACGCAACCTCATGTATTCGTTGGCCGAATCTACCTCTGCATTGGAACTGGTAAACCCTCTGCTGATTCAGAAATAAAAACCAACAAATACAACGATAAAATACATTACAAATTCATTTATTCCCAACAAAATCTTATGAACATATAATTAAAAATTAATATAAGCAAAACATTATTGAATGGGCATGAAGAATCGTGATAACTACATGTTCTTAAACAAAACTGATTATTTAGTCATAATGCAACATATATATTTAATTTATTTATTTATAAAACTAATTATTAATATATATATATATATATATATATATATATATATATATATATATATATATATATATATATATATATATATAACAACATCAAACTGATTAAATTAATATAAATATTAATATAATGTTTATAAGAACAAACATACCCTAATCGAAACCCTAAATATAATACAATGGTCGTCGAATATAAACAAAATGGATTTGTTGAAAAGATTTCAAAACCTCTAGCGAATGGGACTAACAGGTGTAAAACCAGACTTAAGACCTTTGTGAGCACCTCTCTACTTGTGCCAGCATGGGAGCTTATAGGAGGCACATAAACTATTTGACAAAATACTTCAAAGAAATCTGATAGACATGTATGCATAATGTGGAAAACATAGATAATGGACATAAACTATTTGATAGCCACCGATGTCATCTCATGGAATGCTACGAGTGCAACATATATACAAAATGGATTCTTTATAAAGACTTCAAAAACTTTCAAACGAATGAGTTTGGTAGATGAAAATCCACATTCCACAACTTGCGGCTGCATCCTACTCTCGCATGCCAAAATGGAAGCTTTAGAATAGGTTATGTATATCCCTCAAAGCATAACCGGTAGGGGAAATTTGTTAAATTTTTTTTTTGTAACGTCTCTGGTAGATATGTGTGTAGAGTACTCATGGAAGCATAGACATGACACTTGAGGTGTTTGAAATAATACCTTAAAGAATGCGGTCAAATGAAAATGTAATTCATAGATGTAAAGCCACATTCTTCATCAACATCCTCCAAGCCTGTACCAACGTATGGTTTCCATCATAGCATAAGGAAATGGATGTATTTGTCAAATTTTATAGTTGAAAATGCTCTAGTAGATATGTTTGCCTAAAATATGAAAGCATGGACTACCCAAATGAATCGCTTTACAAATTGCCTCAAAGAGATGTCATTTCCTAGAACGCAATGGTTGCACAGGCTATGGACAAAATGGATTTGTTAAAAAAGGCTTTAGAAACTTTCAAGTAAATGCAATTGGCGGGCGTAAAACCAAATTCACAACCTTTGCTAGCGTTTCTCTACCTGCGCTAGCGTGGGAGCTTAGACAAGGCATGTGATCTGTTTGACAAAACACCTCAAGAGATGCGTTGCTTCAAGGAATGCAATGGTTACAAGATGCATAAACTAGATTTGGAAAATAATTTAATGATTGTTGTTTTTATACAGAAATCCATCAACAAAAATCGTCAGGAAATCAAGCATTTGGGTTTCAACAGGCAGAGAAAGAGAGAAATCAATTACATCAACACACACTCGGTAAAGTAGAGTGAAAAATCAAGCCAACCTAGATCCAACGTTGACAGGGAAGGAATTTGCTACCATGCTCAACTTTCACTCTTAGTTCAAACTTCTCCAATTCCCTCGTTCCAGATCTCCACCCCCAAATCCCCAAGCAAAATCCTGAATAGAATGTTATCCTCAGACCCCTAAACAAAAAAAAATGTTTTTGAAGCAAACAAAGTACGAGAAAAATCAACCAACTCTAATGAATCACATTAATATTAAATTTATTAAGTCCATAGTTAACATAGTTACAAATTACTGAATTGGAAATTAATTCATGCAAACAAGTAACTCATTTCCCCACATTTATGCATACCATATAATTAATTATTTACCTGAAGACATTTCGTTTATTTAATTTATTATTATTATCATTATAATTATTATTATTAATATAACATTACACATTACTTTTCACTAACTATAATTATTTATATATATTTATCAAGGTATGCCTTCTTACCTAGAAATTATTTTTAATGCACAAATTAACCAAGACATTTATTCAACAATTTAAATTAAATAAAATCAGATGCCAATATAATCACCTGCCCACTAGCTAGGGTCAAAACATGAGCTCAAGGAACACTGACTGACCATTTACAAAATTGACAAGGTACCGGACCCGGTACTCATCCTCTCAGGGATGATGGCTAGGATAGGGGACCAAGTGTCATCTCCAATCAACAATCCATTGGGTTTTAAGGCACACTCAGACCTAACAATTCAGTTGGAGTTGATGCCTAGTACCTGCAACCTACAACACACAAAATGATCAAGCTTATATATACACATATAAATAGACACACGGTGAAAGGGAGTCACAGCATCGCAGGGTACTCACAAGTGAGTAATGTGACACTATCCCTTCCACCCAAAAACATCTACAGAAACAATGCTTAGTAATAAAGTCAATCTCATAAAGAATTAGCTATGTAGCAATCAAGATAAGATCAATCACATAATCATCATGTTAAAATAACCACACAATGCTAATTATTTCTCATAATCAAACCAAATCTCCATAATCATCTGAATAAAACCATATACTAATCATAACATGTGCACGAAATCTCAAGTATTTGAAGTGTCATCAAAGCATCATCATAACAATAGTCTAACATCATATCATGTATCATCATGTCTCATCCTAAAATAGATCAACTGTCAAATTATTAGAGAAAAAGGTATGAGAGGCACTACAACTAACATATCCCCTTGTCTCAGATTCTAAAAAAATTGTTAGCTTTTGGTCAAAGAAAAGCTATGGTAACCACCTTTGGCGAAAGAAGACCACAAATTGTTCCCAAGTTAAGCTCAAAGAACTTAATCCCAGTTCCATCTTCTTGTTCATCCACCACACAGAAGCTTCTCCTGCTAGTTGAAAGACACCCCAAACTGCCTTGGTTATCTTAGAGTAATTTAAAATCTTGAAGTACTTTTTCATCTCTGTCAACTAAGATTCAACATCACCAATTCCAGTTTCATCAAACTTGGGTGGCGTGACTTTCTTCATATATCTAGATAGCTCAGAGGCAAATCTACTTTTCTTCTCTTCTTAAGACTTAGTCTGCTCTCCCTTTGATAACTATGAATATTGGATTCATGGACATATTCATCATCTCCTAGATGTGAATCCTTATGTCCTGCTTCAAATTTACCTTGACCCCTAACCTCATGTTCCAAATTTCTTAGCCTCTCCTTGGTTTCATTCAACATGGTCAATATCTGATCCCGCTTAGCTAAAGGGTTTTTAGAAGGATTTGACTCTCCTTGACTCTCTTCTAGAGTCATTTGAGTTCAAACCATGATGATACTATATATCACACCTGATATTTGTATCAAATTATAAATTAGAATTTAGAATAATGCATCTCATTAATTCAAAATTCAAAATTCATATATAAAATCCATTCACGAAAACTCAAATGGAAAATAATCTCATCTTTATTATAGTTTATTTTGGGTATAACTACATCCTTATTTAGATAATTAATACGACAAGACTACATGTCACTGTCAGTTAAAGGATATTCCTCAGGTTCCTTTTCCCCATCGAAATCTAATAAAATAAACTTAGAGGGTGGATGTACATGTAGGTACTCCTCCATCACCTCTTTTCTAACAATAGGAGCATCACAACGACATCCCAATGGCATGTGGTGACTAGTAGATGGCTTACTTGGTTTAACTACACAAGTAGGAACAATAGGATTCTTGGCCAATTTAATACATTGTTTCCTTTCTAACTGTATATGCTTAAGAGCGTCAACTAAAGTTTTTGAATCCTCCATCCATGCTCCCTTAGCATAATTAATATGCTCCTTAATTTCAACCTTTTTAGTAAGTTTTTTCTTAACTACCAACTTAGGCAAATGTTGGGGAACATACTTTTTGGTGGTTTTCTCGGTTCTTCTCCATGCCATATTGGCTGGAAAACTAATCTCAAACATTAGCTATTTGCTTAATGTTGTAAAGCCTCAAAAATCATGTAAAAGAATTTAAACCAACTCAAAGTAAATGAAGTAAATAATCCACTTAAATACAACATCGCAATAACCAAAATAAAAAAGAAGTAAATAATCCACTTAGATACAACTTTCAAAGATAAAAGATGTAATTAATCTGCTTAATCATAATATCTCAACATAAGATAATCTTATAAATATGAATCTCAATGTCAATAAATCTTACAAATTCACGTGCTTAATCCAGGTAACAAGAAAGATAAAATAATATACATAAATCCTTTGGCAACATGCCGTAATACATCCAAAAATAGGTACAATAATCAAATACATCAATAATAGATAAATCGACACACTCTCCAACTGCACGAACCAAGTGCTCCACCACTTGCAAACTGAGAGAGGAGAACATGGCTTAGGTTCTTTTCCACCCAATAATGAAGTATTTACACTTCCTTGAATCCCTTTATGAAATGAAGGAAACCCAGCCCTACACAAAATGTCTAGCTACTTGGTAACAACTGCAGGAGGAAACACCCAATGTAACCCTGATGTCTGAATGTGCAATTCTAAGTAATGAAAAGCAAATTGTCTCACAACAAGATGTGGCAAAGATATCAATAAATAAGTTTGCTAGACAATAAACATCTATTTCAATGTCATTTCGATTAGATCTAATCATTTAAGTAAATTGGTCAATTCCTGAAAAGAGGAAAAGCCATCTCTGATATATCCACATTCGACATTGCAATCCCAAAAGTAACCCAATACATTCCTATATAAAAACTACTTCTTTCCCCAAGAAGAAAGAAATAAGGTAAAGAATTGAAAGTACAAGTTTTCAATCAATCCAATTCCCTTTTCCCAAAATATCTAATAAGGAAAATACACTTTCAAGCAATAAACCATCTTTTTAAACATACAAATCACAATTCATAAGTTTATCAGTTTGATATAGTTTCTAATCTTGTAATTTAGTCACTATGTTTTCAATAAAAGCCATTCTAAGATATTAATCTATCTTGCTGTTATTTTTGTGATCGGAAGTCTTAAAAACAACAAAAATAATAAAAACCATAAAAACTGACCTCATGTCACCACTGCGACAGGAGCTGTCGCATAAATACAAATATGAAAATAAATCATAGTTAAATCTGATTTTTGGTCATAAAACCATTATAAAAATCTCATTCTCAAATTGTCCCAACTTATTGTCATTCTGGTGACTAGAAACTAATTCATTAAACATGCAGTTTATGTGCATAAATTTCTCAATAACCTTCTTGTCGTTGTGGTAGAATTTAATAAATAAATAACCGAGTTTATCATTAATCTACTGTCATCCTACTGACAATGTTTTCCACTATGTTTTAAACAACAAATTCCTAAGAAAATGTATCTACAGGAACTTATGATTTTGCCAAAATTTAGAGAGTTGGTTCATCAATAAAGAGGATGTTTTTCTTAGTTTAATTCAAATCGCCCACCATAGAAATAAAATACATTCATAAAGATGATGGCCAAAAATCAATAATGACCTGGGGATGTTATTAAGAGTTTTATTCGGTCAAAATTCTAGATCAAGAGAAGGCATTTTACCCAGCACAAACATGATAGTTCAGATTGTAGAAAAAGTTTAGACAGTCAGCTCAAGGAAGAAATACAATTTAACAGGGATCAGTCTATTTATGCTAGATTGTCTAAGAAGACTGATTAGCCAATCGAAAAGGGACGGCGATCAAAAAGTCAATGGCCAAGAATTAATACAAACAACCAGAAGTAAATGAACAACTAGCTAAAACCCAGCCAGAGAGAGATATTACAGAATGCAAGGTAAATGCTAGTCAAAAGATGGTGGCAAGCATAGATTTGGATCGCCAGTTAGAAGAATGACACAGAAAAAAGGTCAACCCAAAAAAAGGAATCTAGATGCCACCAATCAGCAAATAAAATTATCTTTTTGATAGTCACAACAATGTAGTTCTTAATGCAATGAAAATAAAAAGGGAACCTGGAAATAGCAGTCGCTTTGATGAAGAATTTTTGTAGAAGAAACTGCCTCTCTCTCTCTCTCCTGCTCATGGCCTAGTATCCTCAGGTTCACTGATTACAAGAGTCTAGATACTTTCCTGTGAAAAAAGTGGTATCTTTCCTGAGAGATCTGCAAATCTCCTTTTTGTCGCCCAATAAAAATTGCCTTTTGCTACTAAAACTTGTATCCTTTTCTTGCTGAGTGATCTCTTTCTTATCAATTCCTCTGACTCATATTTTTGGTGATCCCCGATTAAGTTTAGAACTGAAGTTCTCTTTCCAGTTTGCATGAGTAATCAACCAATAAAATTAGAGGAATAAAATGCTATTTAAAATAATAATTAATATCCTATGCAGCTTATTGTCACATGGATGACAGGAAGCCTCCTTTAATTCTTTTGTTTACTCATCTAAATATAATAACACTATTTTTAATCTAATTAACTATTGTTATTAAAACAAATCCATTTAAATAATCAAAGAGAAATGCAAATGCAATATTGCATAAATATATATAATTTTAATATACTTATTTATTTTTAAGGAACATATTGTCTTCCAAACATCTATCATATTGAAATAGAAAACAATTATTCATGTAATTATTTATTTAAATAAACTACAATACATTATTTGAATATATTTCAGAAAGATATTAAGTTAAAGTAATTACTTCATGCATTTGAAAATAGTTAAAAATCACACATAAATACAATAAGAACCATTCAGTAATGCATATGCAACTATGTGATGTGTGTGATTGCATCAGGGTAATCCATCCATTGGTTCTTTCCAAGTGGCTAGAACATCTCTACCTTAACCATGCTCTCGTCTTCGATGAGTACCTGCATCCATTTGCACTCATCTCGATGTCAATAGGTTAGTGTCTTCAAAAACATAGCCAAAGCAAATCATTGCATCAATATTCAATATTTAAAACAATTTCCAATTTCCATCAATATAACTCATAATAATTACCTCCATGTGTGCAAAATTACTTAAAGCAAAATCAGTCACAATAATTGTTCACTAAACTAGAATAATTATATTGTTCATAAAAATGAGATGTGACATCCTTCCCCAGTTGGAAGAGACATCGTCCCAATGTATTATTAAACATCAAAATAATAAAGTGTCCATCAAGCACCAATAAGTATTAAGGTGTCATAAAACAATAACATTAACTCAAAGTATCAAAGTATAATTAAACTCAAAGTATCATAAAACAATAATCAAACTCAAAGTATTATAATCCATGCATGAATAAGAAATCTAAGCTATATCCTCAAATGAGGAAAAGATCTATCAATCTCCTCTGCATCCTCCCATGTGGCATTGTCCTCAGAATATTGATCCCATTGGACCTTATATTGCACCACATCTCTTCTACACAACTTAATGTTGCGCTTCCCTAGAATGCGAGTGGGCTCTACCAGCACCACTCCTAGATCTTGAACCTCTAAAGCACGCTGCCAATCAAGAATATGTGATGCGTCAGAATGATAAAGCTTAAGTAAAGACACATGAAAAACATTATGGATTCTAGAAAGTGTAGGTGGGAGAGAAAGTCTGTAAGCTACAGGATTAATCACTTCTAGAACTTTGAACGGTCCTACGAAACGAGGAGCAAGTTTGGACGCTTTGCCAAATGACACTAAACTCTTATGAGGTTTGACCCTCAAAAAAGATTTTGTCACCAACTAAAAACTGTCTGGCTGTTCTATTCTTATCTACATAACTCTTTTGATGATTTGAAGCTTGCTTCAACTTCTCCTTGATAAACTTCATCTAATCATCCATTTCTCTTAACATTTTAGGACCAATCACAATTTTGTCCTCCACTCTATCCCAATTGATAGGTGTTCAACACCTACACCCATAAAAAGCTTCGAAAGGTTCCATTCCCAAGTATGCATGATATGAATTATTATATGTAAACTCAACCAATGGAAGGTACTCCTCCCATTTATACTACTGATCCATACAATACATTCTAAGAAGGTCTTCTACCACCTGATTAACTCTTTCTGTTTGACCATCCATTTGAGGATGATAAGCTAAACTGAAATTCAACTTTGTACCCAAAGCTACATTAAGAGTTGTTCAAAATCTAGATGTCATGAGAGTGTCTCGATCTGAAATGATCGTCTCAGGCACTCCATGCAATCTAAAAATCTCATGCACAAAATTCTTAGCTAAGACCATAGAACCATCTAAAAGATTCTCTGAAATAAAATGTGCTACCTTTGTCGACTTGTCTACAACCACTAAGATGACATCATGCCTATTCTTAGACATAGGTAACCTTTGAATAAAATCCATGCTTATCACTTGCTATTTGTGCTCAGGGATACTATGCAGATACAACAATTTTGTTGGATGCACATGCTTAGCCTTGACTCGCTGGCATTCCAAACATTAAGCTACATATTCCGTCACATCCCTCTTAAGTCTAGGCCAAAAGTATAAAGGTTTCAAACCTTCGACCATATTTGTCACTCTAGGGTGAGCTGAATAAGGTGCATTACGAATCTCTTCAAGCACTAACTTCCTCAAGTCTCCCGAGTTAGGAATATACATCCTTCCCTAAAATCTCAAAAGTCCACATGATTCTATAACATAATTATCAAACCTGTGGTCTAAGGGGTCTACTTCCAAAGCTTGCTTTACTCTTTCATAATGCTCATCCCCTTGAAGATTCTAAATCACTTTTTGTTTCAAATTGGAGCTCATAGTAACAATGGCAACCAGATGTCTTCTCCAATTAAGAGCATATGCTAATCTATTCTCCTTTCCTTTAATATACTCAATCCCAACGTCATACTCACTAAGGAATTCTAAGCATCTTCTCTATCGTGCATTAAGGTTAGGTTAAGTAAATATATACTTGAGCCCTAGATGATTTGTCTTTAACTCAAAGGGCTTACCTAGAAGATAATGCCTCCACATCTGAAGTGCATGAACTATGTTAGCTAACTCAAGATCATGCGACACATAGTTGAACTCATGTTTCTTTAACTTTCTTGACTCATAAGTAACCATTTGCTTATTCTGCATCAACACTCCTCCTAATCCTTCCTCTGAAGCATCTGTTATAACTATAAAGTGCTCATTAGGATCTGGTATGGTTAGGATAGGAGCAGTTGTGATCTTTTCCTTTAACACTTGGAAAGCTTGCTCACACCTTTCTATCCATTTAAATTTGTTACCCTTCTTTTGAAGTGTGGTAATCGGTGCTGCTATGGTTGAAAAACCTTCCACAAACTTTCTATAGTAACCTGCAAGTCCCATAAAACTTTTGACTTCTATCACACTCTGTGGTGCAGGCCATTCCATTATTGCTTTTATCTTCTCAGGGTCAACTACAATCCCTTCAGCCAAGATCACATGACCATGGTAGTGCACTTTATCTTGAAAGAATGTACACTTAGATAATTTACCATAAACCTTTCTTTCTCTCAACCACTACAAAACAATTCTCAAATGCCTTTCATGTTCTTCCACTAATTTAGAGTATATCAATATGTCATCAAGGAAGATTAACACAAAATCATCTAAACAATCTTTGAAAATACTATTCATCAAATTCATGAAAGTTGCTGCAGCATTAGTCAACCCAAATGGTACTATTGTGAACTCGTAGTGACCATATCAATGCATAATCTCAAAGTACCATCCGTCTTCTTTACAAAGATGACCGGTGCGCCCCATGGTGACACACTAGGTCTAATGAACCTTTGATTTAGCAACTCCTACAATTGTGCCTTAAGCTCATACAACTCTGTAGTAGTCATTCTATAGGGTGCCTTAGATTGTGGCTTAGTCCTTGGTAGCAAGTCAATTGAGAAGTCAAATTCTCTCTTTGGTGGCAATTCTGTCAACTCTACAGGGAATACATCTCTAAAATCTCTAAGGATTGGATAGTCATTGAACACTAGTTCTTATTTATCAAGGTCCTTTACTTGGACAACATAAATGGCACATCCTTTCCTCTTGGCTTTCTTCAATTACATAGCCGAGATTTGTCTAAGCTCTAAAGGTCTCTTTGTTCCATTAATTTCCACTTGATTTCCTAGGTCATCTAGAGATCTAACGACCTTGTCTTCATAGTTTACTAGAGACTTATGTTTAGTTAACCAGTTGATTCCCAAAATTACATCATAAGAGCTTAAAGGTGCTACATACATATTCAGTTGTGTCTGAAAACTAGGAAGTTCTAACTCACTGCAAGCTAGACATGAGTCTACCCTCTTTTCTGCACTATTGCCATATTGTACCATTGAAGAGTTTTTCATATGTCTAGGTCTAATAGCTAACTTAGATACTACTCTAGGATCTACAAAGCATTCTATGGCACCAGTATCAATCAAAATAGAAACAGTTAGTCCATAGAGCTTACTTTGGAACTATATAGGTGCTGCTTGAAACTTTGCTTGCTGATTATCCACTGCGGCATGAATCTGATGTTGCGGTGCTCCTTGTTGATTCTTGATTCCTCTTTTATGTGGACATGCATTTGCATAATGCTCTCCTCCAAAGTTGTAAAATCTAGCCTTAGGTGCTCTTGGTCCTTCAACTCTTTCCCTCTGATTGTTGTTTCTATTATTATTGCCACCTCTTTTGTTTCCACCATTCCCATCCTGAGAATTATTGCCTCTCTTCAGATTCCTAATCTGTCTATTAAAGTCTTGGTTGTTATTCTTTTGATAATTCTGTTGATTATTCTATGGTTTCTTATTTAAAAACTTAGCATCTTTTTGCTTATGGTAATTTGATGTCTGCTGCAACCTCTGCTCTTGCTTTATTGCTTTCTCAAAAGAAGCATCCATAGTGAGTGGGTTATGAATGTCCACCTTAGCTACAATCTGTGGCCTCAATCCCAAAATAGACTTTCTAATCCAAAATCTCTCATCTGTCTAATACTATGGAACATACTTTAGAAAATGAGAAAACCTAACTTGTCACAGACATACCTCCTTGGATCAAGTTCTGAAACTTGGTCATCTTCTTGTCAAAGAATAACTAAGAAAATCTCCCATGTTGTCTCACCATGTAATAGCTTTTTATCTACCTTCTCATTATCCCACCAAGTTGCTGCTTCACCAGTCCACTGGTAAGATCCCCACATTGCCTTAGTGTGATCTAAAAGGTTTTAGAGTCCAAAGTACTTCTCCATTTCTATTTTCCAGGACTCAGCTCCATCTCGAATGATCTTTCCATCAAATTTTGGCGGTGATACTTTCTTGAGGTCTTTTTACAATTTTTCCACTATCTTTGCTTGATTATCAGCAATAGCTCCAACTTCAGGAACTGGGACTTCTATCCTTAGGTTCTCATTTTGTGTCTCAACCCTTGGGTTTTCATTAGCATTTTGACCTCTAGGAATTCCTCTGATCTCCTGCTTAAGAGTATTCATCCTCATGTCCTATCGGGTCAAGAGATTAAGAATACGGTCAAATCTTCCATCTTGGTCATTACTAGTATCTCCACGATCCCCAGCAGTTTGACCACCACGAGCACCTCCACGTGCAGCTCCATGTGATCGTTTACCTCAACTGCTTCCTAATTTGTCACCACGACCAATGTTTCTTGTATTCATGATGGATAATTTGTATAAAGTTTGCAACTTTAGCACAATAGTCCCAAAACAAAGGCCCTAGTGTTAAACCTAGAGCTCTGATACCAAATGTAAAACCTAAAAAAACATGTAAAAGCATTTAAACCAATTGAAAGTAAATGAAGTAAATAATCCGCTTAAATACAACATCACAATAACCAAAATAAAAAAGAAGTAAATAATCCACTTAGATACAACTTTCAAAGATAAAAGATGTAATTAATCCACTTAATCACAATATCTCAACATAAAATAATCTTATAAATATGAATCTCAATGTCAATAAATATTACAAATTCACGTGCTTAATCCAGGTAACAAGCACGATAAAATAATATACATAAATCCTTTGGCAACATGCCATAATACATCCAAAAATAGGTATAATAATCAAATACATAAATAATAGATAAATCAACACACTCTCTAGCTGTACGAACCAAGTGGTCCACCACCTACAAATCAAGAGATGGGAACATGGATCAGGTGCTTTTCCACCCAACCATGATGTATTCACACTTCCTTGAATCCCTTCCTGAAATGAAGGAAACCTAGCCCTGCACGAAATGTCTAGCTACCTGGTAACAACTGCAGGAGGAAACACCCGATGCAACCCTTATGTCTGAATGTGCAATTCTAAGTAATGAAAAGCAAATTGTCTCACAATAGGATGTGGTAGAGATATCGATAAATAAGTTTGCTAGACAATAAACATCTATGCTATTTTTATTTCAGGATTCAACTATCATGAGTAGTGGTTCACATGAGCCCATCTCTCATGTGAATGAATGGTCCACTCAGCACTCATTGAATCTTGAAATAAAAATATCATAATTTGACACACTGCAAAAAATACCTCCTAGTTATCAATAAACATCTATTTCAATGTCATTCTGATTAGATCTAATCATTTAAGTAAATTGGTCAATTCCTAAAAAGAGGAAAAGAAATCTCTAATATATCCACATTTGACATCATCTTCCCAAAAGTAACCCAATACATTCCAATATAAAAACTAATTATTTCCCCAAGGAGCAATAAATAAAGTAAAGAATCGAAAGTATAAGTTTTTAGTCAATCCAATTCCCTTTTCCCAAAACATCCAATAAGGAAAATACACTTTCAAGCAATAAACCATCTTTTTAAACATACAAATCACAATTCATAAGTTTATCAGTTTGTGATGCAGAGAAAACACCACTAAGGGGACACAACCCACTACTTAGGGGAAGAGGATGCAGGGGATGGTAGGGCAAACAAGACTTTTAGGTCCTTGTGGACCTAGCTGCTCCATTGGTCTTCTTTCTAGACATGACTATCCTCTCATTTTCCATGGTTCCAAGACTAGACACCAACACCATCTTTGGGTTCATACACCTAGGCTCTTTCCCTAACCTTATCGTGACCCTAGACCACCTATTTTTGACCGGTCTATTCTCACAAAACCATCAAAATGCTTAGGAGACAACCCCTTATACCACTTCCTTCACAACTACCCCAACTTGCTTGTAGCCCTCAAAAAGGGACTGTTAAGCAATAACTTTTGTTGCTAACCTCCAAACTAGATTGTTAAGGGATTTTTGAGTACCCATTATCAAGTATCAAACATGCAATATGGGGTCCTTTGGAACACAAAGCCCAAAACATGACTGTACTGATTTCCTACTAGGCCTAATTAGGTTGATTTTACAAAGTGCTCACAAACTTCACTCCAAACTTCCAACTCCTATTTCAAGGTGCCCAACAGGTTGCAAATAGATAGATTTCACAAGTTTTTGGGGTCTAAGGTCACTCCAAGTGATTTCATGATCAAATCTCTAATCTACCAGAGCTAGTTAGCCCAACACATAGAGCTATTAGGCCTCAATGGCTCCAAATACCCACTCACATTTGTCCCCTACTCCTGCACTCAAAACCCATTAGAAAACATACCATCCTAAACCCATTCCATTCATTTTGAGGCTCTAACATAGATGGATGGGTTAGGAATCCATAAACCTCACTAAAACCGTCAAAACAAGGGTTTAAGACCAACCTAGACAAAAATAGTGATGAAATGTCTCTAAGTTAATGAAATTCCTTCAAACTTGACCCAAATGAAAGCTTAAACCAATCACTCCATGATTACAGATACTTTTCCCTATGACAGTATTGTACGGCTTCACTCAGCACGTTGGAACAACAAATAAGATAGAAAAATTAGAAATACAGGGCATCAAGTAGTATTCTCTTTATTTTCTTCTTTTCAAACTTCATCCAATCCACTCCCATGACATGTGAGAGGTAAAATATATATGTTTACAATGAATTCCACCAGTTCATGACTCCCAAATCATGGGAAAACCCAAAAAAGAAGGCACTAAAAGCTTGTCCTCACAGAAAATCAAAAATAGACTCTTATCTTTTAGGACAACATCAGATTTCACTAAATAAATTGCCTATTCTAAACCACCACTATGTGGTTATGCCTCTAGTGGGCCTAATTACATCATTTAATAAGAAACTCTACTAACGAGACTAAAAATTCAAAAAAATTCAAACATTTTGACTTAAAAACAACCTAGGTGCCCTGCATGATACACCCTAACTTTGAAGTTTTCCAAGTCCCTTAGAAAGTTTGTTGTAGCTTGTCCACCTTTGTACTTTTCACATCTTTGACCCTCATGCTTGCCTTCAATAGATTCACCTTGCTTTGAGTCTTCACTATCCTTAGCATATTTGCCATTATCATTACTTGTTTCTTGCTCCAACCGTACACTCTACTCTATGGGGTGTTTCTCAACTTTCCTATCAACAAACTCTGCTATCTCACTCTTTTTTACCTCTGTTCTCAACCTTCTATCAATTGTCATCCCTTCCCTCTCAGCTTCTTGCTTGTACCACTATCCAATGCTCTTTTTACCTCCATCTTTCTCACTGTCAACTGTACCATCACACTTATTAGCCTCTGTCAGACTTGCAAATAACTTTTCCACTATCCCATCTACTTTGCAAACCTCTGTACCAACATTATTTGACTACCTCTTCACTGTGCTTACCACTACAGGGCATTTGATTGTCCTAATTAGGATCTCTCCACTCATTTCTTGACTTTCCACAGTCTTCCCACTCTTACTCTGCTCTGTTTCAGACCAAGACACATTTTCATCCACCTTCTTCCACATGAAGACATTCTTCTTCACAACTATCTGCAAATCATTTTCACTCTTTCTATCTGCTGTCTCAACAACTTTATGCCTTGAAAAGGCTGCATACTCCTTGGTTCCATTCTCCTCAAGCCTCACTGGCTCCTTTTTACCAAACATTATCATCTTTGTTATCCTTGACTGCTCCTTGACTTCTTCTTGCAATGGAATCAACATGAAAGTCTTCTCATCCTTCCTTATGGTGTAGGTGTTAGCTTTTCCATCATAAATTATAGACCTATCAAACTGCCAAGGTCTTCCAATTATCATATGACAACAATCCATGGGTAAAATGTCACAAAGTATCCTATCCTCATATGCTCCAATCTTGAACTCCACTAATGCTTGTTCAATTACCAAAATGGACTGATTATCACTTACCTAGTAAACTTTGTAAGGTGTGTCCCTAGGTACTCTTTGCAATTTTAGTTTGTCTACCATTTCACTAGACACTATATTGTCAATACACCCTAAATCCACTATCACTTTACATACCTTATCTTTGTACTTGCAAGTTGTCCTAAATAGTGCTTTCCTTTGAATCAGCTCCTTCTCCTTGGAGGTCTTCAATAGTGCTCTTTCTCTTAGCAACAACTTTTTGCCTACCTCACCAACACAACTAGTGGGAGTAGAACCACCACATTCTTCTTCTTGGACTAATTGAGTCCTTCTCTCATTCTTCCTTTCACCATCACTTGTAAAATTTTGCTTCTCAAGACACTTGTATGCTGGGTGCCCAAACTCTTGGCAATTGTAACACTTACCTATAAAGGTGTTTGCACTCCTTCCACCACCAAATTTACCTCTAGAACCTCTATCTCTGAAATCTGCACTTTGTCCTTGTGCCTTGCTCATCTCTTCTTGGGTCTCATTGACTTGCTTTGTGTTTTGAATGGATCCTTTGCCTCTGGCTATCTTGTCTTGTCTACTCTTTAGCTTTTCTTCCACTCTTACTGCCATCTGATAACATTATTCAACATTCCTTAGATTTTCCAACACTAGTTCATCCTAAATGTTAAACCTCAAACCACCAATATATCTAGCAACTTTTTGTACTTCACTTTCATTGTGACCAGACCTTATACTTAGCTTATAAAATTCTTTAGTATATGACTTAACATCCATTTCCTTTTGTCTTAAACTTTGAAACTTCTTAAACATGTGAACTTCATAATCTTTAGGCAAGAACTTACCTTTGATCTTAGCTACCATCTTGTCCCATGAAACATACTTTGTATTTCCTTGCTTTCTCCTCTCTGTTTGCTGATAATCCCACCATAACAAAGCATGACTTTCAGATTGGTCTTTGTAATCTTCACTTTCTACTCCATAGGAACTTCTTCACACTCAAAATGATTGTCTAATGTTGCAATCCAATCTTGCAACTCTTCATTATTAAGGCTTCCCCCATACTTTGGCACATCTATCTTTATCTTGTGCTTGTCTTCTTTTACTGTCCTCAGCAACTTTGCCATCCTCTGATCCTCAGGGTCTAACTCTTCTTTGACATCTTCATACTCCACTTCTTCTTCTTCCTCAAACTCATTCTCATCACCTAGAGCCACTCCTCTTCTCTGATTTTGTTCTAGGGTAGCCATTCTTTCCTTCAGTTCCCTCAACTCTCTAGCATGTTTCTCCTTCAGCTCATTCATTGCTTGAGCCATGTTTCTCACTCTTGGAGGCATCTTGACAAGCTACCTCTTCAACTTAACACTTAACAATAATCACAATTGACCTACTAACTATGTTCTGATACCACTTTGATGTAGAGAAAACACCAAGCTAAGGGTCCACAACCCACTACTCAGGGGAAGAGGATGTAGGGGATGGTAGGGCAAACAAGACTTTTAGGCCCTTGTGGACCTAGCTACTCGATTGGTCTTCTTTCTAGACATGAATTTCCTCTCATTTTCCATGGTTCCAAGACTAGACAACAACACCATTTTTGGGTTCATACACCTAGGCTCTTTCCCTAACCTTCTAGGGACCCTAGACTACCTATGTTTGACTGCTCTATGCTCACAAAACCTGTTGTTGATGAGGATTGCACCCTTATGTAAAGTTGTGACACTCTGCAATCCTTCGAAACATGGGGACAAACTTAGGCTATGGGTGACCTATAGTGAGTTTGAACTCCAGATTGTGGGCTGGTTCCCTTAAAATATTCTATTTGAAACTATGATTTTTCTATTTTGAAAAGGGTAAGAAGGAAACTATAAGAAAATAAAACTATAAAATTTGGTGATGCACCTAATAAGGATGGAAATTTGCAATCTGGTTCACAATAGAATTTAGAAATCTGACCTACACAATCCAATCTTGGAACAAATATCACAAAAGTGCTTCTAAGGAAGGTTGGAAAAACTATTCTTTATGAAGGAAAAAAGATTCTTCACAACATAAAAGAACTATTTTCAATAACACAACGTAAGACTTGTAATATCACTATGCTTAATACTGCAAGTAAGAGTGAGACAATAATTTTAAAGGTTTTGAAAATTAAACACAATAAAACTTCATCAAATCACCTCATACAATTAGCATCAAATGAAAAGGTAACTACTTGATTCCAAAAAATAAGGGAAAATATTGCATGAAAACAAAGAAATTGGACTTGTAATCTGCTGTGATCTCTATAAAACTGCCAAAAAATGAGCTACAAAACCTCCTTCACTCTCAAAGTGTAAAAGAGAAAAAAGGCAAGAACTTGAAAAATGAGTTACAAAACCTCTTGTCTTTCAATGTGTAAAAGAGAAAAGAATGAAAGAACTAGCAAAAACCATGTTTTGCTTTACAATATATAGTTTGTTCTCTCCAAGAGGCATGCAAAAAATGAAACTGTAGCTAACTGCCTCTAAAAATAAGTCCTCCAAAGCGATCCATGAGAAAAGCAAGAAATCCCTAAAAATAAGGCTCAAACTACCACAAATTGAGCAAAAATAGCTCCAAGTTGACCCTCTCCATGTATATGACCAAGAAATTGACCAAAACTCCTTAAATCGCTCCCCAAATCATACAAAAGGTCTCCAAATAGCCTTAGTTAACTCAACTCATCAATTTGCATGATTTTGCTTTTGCAAAATTGATGTGAGTGGATAATAAAGTAATTAGAATAATTACTCTATTGTTAGTTACAATTTACACTATTTTTGATTTTATAATTTGTGAAAAATAATAAAGTAATTTGAAAAATATTACTTTATTATTTTCTTACATTGATTTATTTGTAAAATCATGCATGATGAAAGAGAAAATAATCTCCTTATTTCTCCAATTACACTTGCCTAATTTGCATGATTTGAGCCAAAATTAGGACTTAGAGGAAAAGAAAATCCCATTATATCTCCATGTGAGAAAACTCCTAGTTTGCATGATACATATATTTAAGGCAAAAATACACCCTTATTACTCCATATGCAATGTCAAAATTTGCCTCACTGCCATATATCCACCATGTATTATAAATCAAAACCCTAAGCAAGCCTTTGCCACATTGCCATACTTATCCATATGCATCATCATGCAAATATACCTTCTTCTTTTCAACTATCTCCCTCACGCAAAAAAAACCATGACACTCCTGCCACCTTGCAATCCTATTTGGTCTTCATATATCTTCTTGCCTTTGACAATGCACAAGGCATAACACTCACCTTTTCATGATATCGACACCCTTGACTTTTGAATTTAATATGAAAAAGGGCCTTGTCCGCCTCTCCTTACCATGATTACTAGGGAACATATCTTCTTTGAAGTCTTGACCCTGTCTGTATTTTTTTGGATAATGCAATGATTTTTGTTTGCTAAGTCAAAAACAAAAGGAAAGAAAGAAGCCTCGAACAAAAGAAGGAAGGAAACCTAATCTCAAGTCATTTTTACTTTCTTTTTCCTCTCTGTCGCTGCTCTGCAACTCCTTCATGGCACTTAGGGTTTGATAGCTTTTTTGGTCTCTCCATGATTTCTTGGCTCTCTGAGGTCGATTTCTTTGTATTTCTTTATCAGGATAATGACAGAGGCCTGGTAAGTATTGTGTTTAAAGATTAACTGAGTTTGTACCACTTTTTGTGGCATTTTTCTCATAAATGGCCACTGCCATATCCATTTCTTACTTTGCAACATTCTTTGACACCATTCCTTTTGTTTTCTCTATGTTTTAATTCTGTAAATGTGACAAAAAATGACAAAACCTCAAAAGAGGTCATAGCCATGCATCTCCATCTTTTAAATGAAAGGTGAGTCTCTTCTTTTCTTTGATTGTGCATTCGTTGGTATGATGATCTAAAAGTATGAGGTTTCTCTATGAAAACTGAAATGGGTATTCTATTTTCAAAGAAGACATTTCATCTTCTGCTATGGCTGTGACAGTGTATGTGGTTCTGCAGTTGTTCTTTGTCATTTGTTCATGAAAAAAACTTGAAGGTTTCATCTTTTACTATGAGGGTTTCAAACTTCAACATCTTTAATATGCACAGACACTTTTTCAACTCCATGGTTATAGTTGTGGACACCTTGTATCATGCTCTTTTGACTATAGCTGCAGAAAAAAAAAAAAGAGGGTTTCGAAACCTTGACATGGGTATCTTAAAAAATGAAACAAGAATGATACCCTTGTTATGACCTTGGTATAAGAACACTTCTGTAACCTCCTTTTCATTGTGTGACTAAAATGAGATAAGGGTTTCATTATCTGAAATGGGGGTTTTTATATTGATTGCATCAACTTCTTCTCCTTTTGCAAAACTTGCACTATCATGGATGTGATACATATTTCTCTTCTGTGCATTTTCTCTTCATTTCTGTACATGAAATAAGACATTGTTCTTCAAAGCTAAAACTAGGGTTTCAAATTTTTAAAACACAAAAACTACTCTTTTCTTTTCTTGGGAATTTGCTCCTTAATTCTACAAGATTCTTCAACTGTATCTGGACATTTTTGAGTGATAATAAATGCTATTTTATGTAGCATACTATGCATTCTTTTCTTCAAAAAGATCCTCTAGCTTGTTATACTATTTCACTTTCCTGAGCATGGAATCTAGTTTGTTATTTACTCCTCTTTTTGACACTTAGAACTTCCTGTAGCATGTCTATATATCATATATCTTTTATCTTGTCTCTGAACATGGCACTGCACTTTTCACACTTTGATGATACCTATATCTTAATCAATGGAGATAATCATGAATATCTAAACTTGATTTTGATCTTTATTCTTTCCTTCTTGACTATATTTGCTTCTTTGACACATGGCATTATAATTGCATTTGTCTACACTGTATTTCTTTAGCAATCAATCATTCATGGCATTTTGATTGCATCTTACACAGTCATCATGAAAAATACTTCTAGATTTCAAAGCATCATTCTGTTTGGATATCATCCACCTCAATGTTGAAATACACTTCATATGCAGCCTTATACCTTATTTACAACAAAACGTGGTAAATATTTGTCTTATTTTTATTGGCCTAGACTAGGCCTCCAACTGTTGAAGTGAATGATGTTCAGTGCTGATTGATTTGATACTTCCTTGGTTGTTGCCTCATGTGTGACTATCTTGTGCTTGTATGGTTTACTTCTACTGATACATTTGGATTCTATGATCATTCTGCAGGGGTCAAAATGTATCTTTTATTCAGGTATAGGAACATGTCACCTCTCTTATTGTTGTTATGATTGTCACTTCAATCAGTTGCTGCTATGACTTGATTGTCCATCCTCTTTGACATTTGAAAAGTGATTAAAAAAAACCTTTTATGCCTTATTCACAACTGTGACAGTATAGTGGCATTGCATTATATTGATATGAGTCTTTGTATTATACATTGCTCATGTTGAACTATCTTAATGCTGTTCTAAATACACTTGATATTAAATGAAGATTGCAACATTGTATAACCTAGTAATAGACTACACTTGTGATGTTCTACCATGTTTGGTTTATCTATAAGAACCTCATGGACATCAATACACACTTTTATGATAATTAAGAGATGAAAGTACCTTTTATGGGTCATTGTACCTTTGTTATTTGTACTTGACATCTCTTGATGTGACATCTATTTGACCAATCAATTCTATCTCTGCACTTCATTTTTCTTCTGCATGAATATATTTGATTTATTCTGTGTTATGAAGATGATCTAGTAGACACCTCTTGTGATGGGGCATAGTTTATAGGAGCAACTGCCCCTTTTGTCTTTCTATTATGACCTCTTGATTGCTTTAGTGATGGCTGCTCCTATGCATGGTAGATATTTGTTTATGCATCTTTGGTATTCCTCTTGAATGGTTGGGAATGAACATGCTGGGCTCCACCCTTGTGGGAGCCACATTTTTTCTCCACATGTTTTTTTAAAAGATCTTCAATGAACTTCTCTTGTTCCTATATCTGCACAGTGAACAAACAGTTTAGCATAAAAACATACATGATGGTATTGATTGATCCTCTTCATGATATTCTAATTTATGGCGCATGTCTGATTTGATCTTTCATATGAAATGCATGATGTGACAAGTTGATATGTCTGCTTGATAAAAGCATATGATAACATTAAATATCCAAAGCTCGTATAGGACTTTCCCCAATTTTTTGCAGGAACAACTGATACAACTGGAGCTGAAGATGAGGATTGAAGATCAACTGTCCACTAGCTCAACAACCTCCTTGCTCAGGCAATGATGGATATTTAGTTTTATCATGTGTTCTTCCTTATTTCTTTTATCATCAGATGTATAGCTTGCATATGTCTGCATTGCTCAGTTTAGTCACTCCCATGGCTTGTGTGGGACACATTTGAACACTTCTTTTAAACATGATCAGTTAATTTATCTTATGCACTTGATGTATGTATTGTTTCCTTTTCAATCAATGCATAGGATAGAGTAACAGATGTTGAATGTATGTTCCAAATATGACATGAAACGATAGTTTAAATAAATATCTTTCTTTCTTTCTTTCAAATATCATCAACTGAATTATTGTCTTATAACTCCTGAAAGATAACACTATGTTAGATCAACTATATTTCTTGAATGATTGATTCCTTGACATCCTGATTCACTTGTTTATGATGATTCATCAGTCCTAATTGGACGGATGGGTTATCCTGACAACTGAATATCTATCTTTGCTTTGTCAAGACATCAACTGTTCATTAAATGCAATAACTTCAAAGTTTTCTTCTATTCTTCCTGAAACAACTACACTCAGGTCTAACTAAATTTAGTGTGAATAAAATTTAGTAACATTTCTGGTGACTTCTCAGGGGTGTTTTCCTGGTAAACAACTTAGAACTAGTAGCCTTGCAATTCCATTGGGCATAGAGTCTTCTTCTGCAAATCAAAACTGACTGAAACACTACAGCAGCAATAAAACTAAAAACTAAAACTAAACTGACTTGCTTAAGACAAAGCCAGCAACATGTGCAAAAGTAGTTCTTGGAAACAAAATACTGAACTGAAATTCTACTCTACCCTACTCTAACCAGCCAAAGGTGCTGGTCAAACAAATCCATTAACTGTTTGGTTGAAATAACTTCCCTTTCTCAACAGGGGACATTGATTCACATGCTTATGGATGTCTGAAATTAGATGAAGTACAAGAAAGTACTCAATAAATTTCTGCAATACTTCATAAAAAATGTAGACAAAGTCACTCACCAGTTGAACCTGATCATGTAAACCTCTGTCATGGGGTAAAAAGATGATATGATTTTGCTGTTCTCAGGCTGAAAACTACTCTATTGGTACAACAACAATCTGTACCTTCTTATTAAGCTCTTTTTCAACTAAATCCCTGATGGGATAGCCTTTTGCAATGATAAACTCTCTACTCATGCTTCTAGTTTCCTTATTGAGATCTGCTATCCTCTTTTTAGTTACAATTTCAATCTAATTTTGAAAGGTTAGCTCACATGAATGAAATGAAGAAAAGCCTACCTCTTTGACCTAATCCTATTGATCACATACTGCTGTCTCATTTGACATTAGTTGATCATCAATGTTAGAACAAAAGACTTATATGATGCCTAAAAATATGTTCTCATCTAATTCACAATCTTGCATTGAATCTAAATGAGCTATATCATCCAATTGTTCACAACTAGGCATAGATTCAGGACATTCATCAAATAAGTCAGCTAGCTCATGAGACTCAACCTCTGTTTCTTTCATAAAAACATGTTCAACCTGATATTGTTTGCCATCTAAATTTGACACAAAGGACTCAAGATCATCCCAAAATGAAATTTCATCACATTCTTCCTAAATTTTTGGTAAAGGAGGACCATTTAATAGCTCATAATAGCTCTCAACCAGTTGTGTAAGTTGCATGATAGGCTTACCTTCACACTCTTCTACTTGATCCAAGATCAGATTGTCAGATTGCTTAGCTTCAATCAGCAACCCTTCATATTGTTTGATGTCTTCTTCCTAGTTTTTTATTTCTACCTATGGTATGAGCTCTTCATCTGGCTCAATGAAACTAGGTAGATGATCAAATAAAGAAATCAACTCCTCTTTTTTGTCAAGTTTATTCTCCATTAGAACATGGGCATCCTGTCTTTGCATTTGAAGATTCTGTCCTTCCAATATCTGCTTCCTGCTTTCATTTATCTTGTAAACAACATTAGAAAAATTCTCAAATGAATCAAAATGCAAAGGATTTGGTGCCAAATTTGAATCAACAGTGAACTTTTCGTACGAATTATGCTTATTTTCAGTTGGGAACATAGTAAACACAGCAGAAACATCCTGCTCCACATCTAATTTTTCTGATTTGGTGGGACAAGAAGGATTGCAAGAAACTTTAGCAGTTGGGTTGAAACTTGGAATCTTGATTGGCTCAGAAACTACTACCTTTTGCTCTTGTTCACCATACCAACTTGGAATCTTGATTGGTTCAGGATCTAAAACCTTTTTCTCTTGTTCACCATACCAACTTGGAATCTTGATTAGTTTAGATACTACTACTTCTTCCTCTTCTTGATTTTGGATTGGTATGGAAGGGGTATCCTTAATAAGATTTGGCATTTTATAATTAGGATGCTTTGTCCAAGAAGGCTGCCATGGTTTCTCAAGACTGTGATGACTTGGTTTAGGCACTTGATGTGACTGATACTTAGGGCTAATAGACTGATTTTGAATGCAAGCAGGTTCCTGATCAAAATCACACCTTCTAAAACTTAAAAGTTGATAGCTACTAACCTCATTTTGAATAGGCTGCTCTGGGATGAATGTAGCTATTTGGATTGCTTGCCTTTGTATTTGTGCAAGCAAATACTTCATCTGTGCCTCTTTTGCTGCAATTTGTCTTGCAAGATCTTTTTCAAATTGTATCCTTTGTGCCTCTAATTCTTGCTCATGAAGATAGGCCTGATAATCCATCTCTTCTTGCTGCTGCTCATATTCTTACTGCCTCTTGAACTCCTCTATCTGCTTTGTGATTTCTAGCAAAGTGTTTTTCATATCATTTATGTTGTTCTTTATATCTTCAACCCCTTGTGACTAATTTTGAACATGTAAATGCTGATATGAAGGTTAAGCAGGGGTGGGTGGGAGGTAAGAGTACTGCACGCATGTTGGTTTCCTTAAAAAACCATGGAATTTGG
Source organism: Cunninghamia lanceolata (assembly GCA_027924645.1). Classification (NCBI taxonomy): domain Eukaryota; kingdom Viridiplantae; phylum Streptophyta; class Pinopsida; order Cupressales; family Cupressaceae; genus Cunninghamia; species Cunninghamia lanceolata. Next base: position 857,770 of record BSBN01001197.1, on the reverse strand, counting down.
GCTAAAACCAGTAGCATGGCTAATCTGATATGGATGATAAGATGATGGATTAGCAGCATTTTCATGATATGATGGATGATATGACATAGTCCCATGGAAGGTAGACATGCTTACTCATTCAAAAAGTTGGAAACAACTGAAACCTGATCTATAAAACCAAAATTCTTCTCATAGGCTGCAAAATCTGATCTATAAAACTAGAAAGTTAGAGTCGCCAAGTACTTGAAAAATAAACCTCTGAAAGGCTGTAAAATTTGCTGATCATACCAAAACAATAGAAAAAATAAGTTCTTTTTGAATTAAAAATTAGTTCAAAGTCCCACCATGCGTGCCAAAACTGTTGTCGATGAGGATTGCACCCTTATGCAAAGCTGTGACACTCTGCAATCCTTCAAAACATGGGGACAAACTCAGGCTGTGGGTGGCCTGAAAACTCAATAAAAATTTATAAAATTAGAATCAAATGAAAGGTGATTCAAATACCTTTCCATCAAATCCAATTTTATGTCATTTGGAGGCCATATGGGGCCATGCCATCCTCAGGAACATCAACATTGCAGGAAAAATATATAAAAAAACTAAATTTTATTCATTGTTTTATCCCCATTCTCCTTCCCCTTTGATTGTTGAATGCCTATTTACATGTATAGAGTGACTCCCAATCGGTTGCAACCATATTTGAAACTTGGTGACCGTTGGGAGCCTTAATTATCATAGTTTGTTAAGTTGACAAAGCAACTTCTTTATACAACTTGCATTATTTTACTTTGTTTTTGACAACCACCTATATTATCACTCTAAACACATATGGAATTGGTCATTGTGACCTTATTACATGCCTCTTGGTCTATGGTGACCTTATTTAATGCAAAATGACACAAAAAAACACTTAGACTCTAATAAAGGACTTAGTTTGCCAATTTGACTCAAAAGAGATATTGGGTGCTCTTGCACCACACGTGCACCTCCACATGATCCTTTACCTCAACTACTTCTTGATCCATAACCACGATAAGTGTTTCTTATATTCATGATGGATAATCTGTATAAAGTTTGCAACTTTAGCACAATAGTCCCAAAACAAAGGCCCTAGTGTTAAACCTAGAGCTCTAATACCAAATGTAAAGCCTTAAAAATCATGTAAAAGCATTTAAGCCAACTCAAAGTAAATGAAGTAAATAATCTACTTAAATACAACATCACAAGAACCAAAATAAGAAAGAAGTAAATAATCCACTTAGATACAACTTTCAAAGATAAAAGATGTAATTAATTTGCTTAATCACAATATCTCAACATAAGATAATCTTATAAATATGAATCTCAATGTCAATAAATCTTACAAATTCATGTGCTTAATCTAGGTAACAAGCACGATAATATAATAAAGATAAATCCTTTGGCAACATGCCATAATACATCCAAAAATAGGTACAATAATCAAATACATCAATAATAGATAAATCAACACACTCTCCAGCAGCATAAACCAAGTGGTCCACCACCTGCAAATCAAGAGATGGGAACATGGCTTAGGTGCTTTTCCATGAAATGTCTAGCTACTTGGTAACAACTGCAGGAGGAACACCTGATGCAACCCTGATGTCTAAATGTGCAATTCTAAGTAATGAAGAGTAAATTGTCTCACAATAGGATGTGGCAGAGATATCAATAAATAAGTTTCCCAGACAATAAACATCTATTTCAATGTCATTCCGATTAGATCTAATCATTTAAGTAAATTGGTCAATTCCTGAAAAGAGGAAAAGCCATCTCTGATATATCCACATTCGGCATCGTAATCCCAAAAGTAACCCAATACATTCCTATATAAAAACTACTTTCCCCAAGCAGCAAGAAATAAAGTAAAGAATTGAAAGTACAAGTTTTCAATCAATCCAATTCCCTTTTCCCAAAACATCCAATAAGGAAAATACACTTTCAAGCAATAAACCATCTTTTTAAACATACAAATCACAATTCATAAGTTTATCAGTTTGATATAGTTTCTAATCTTGTAATTTAGTCACTATGTCTTCAATAAAAACCATTCTAAGATATTAATCTATCTTGCTATTATTTTTGTGATAGGAAGTTTTAAAAACAACAAAACTAATAAAAACCATAAAAATCGACCTCTTGTCACCACTGCGACAAGAGCTGTTGCAGAAATACAAAGATGAAAATAAATCATAGTTAAATCTGATTTTTGGTCATAAAAATATTATAAAAATCTCATTCTCAGATTGTCCCAATTTATTGTCATTCTAGTGACCAGAAACTAATTTGTTAAACATGTAGTTTATGTGCATAAATTTCTCAATAATCTTCCTGTCGCTGTGGCAGAATTTAATAAATAAATAACTGAGTTTATCATTAATCTACTGTCATCCTACTAACAATGTTTTCCACTATGTTTTAAACAACAAATTCCTAAGAAAATGTATCTATAGGAACTTATGATTTTGCTGAAATTCAGAGGGTTGGTTCATCAATAAAGAGGGCGTTTTTCTCATTTTAATTCAAATTGGCCAACATAGAAATAAAATACAGTCATAAAGATGATGGCCAGAAATCAATAATGACCTGTGGATGTTATTAAGAGTTTTATTCGGTCAAAATTCCAGATCAAGAGAAGGCATTTTACCTAGCACAAAGAGGATAGTTCAGATTGTAGAAAAAGTTTAGACGATAAGATCAAGGAAGAAATATAATTTAACATGGATCAGTCTATTTATGCCAGACCGTCTAAGAAGGCTGATTAGCCAATCAAAAAGGGACGATGATATGACCAAGAATTAATACAAACAGCCAGAAGTAAATGAACTAGCTAAAACGGTAAGCAAAGAGGGAGATATTACAAAATGCAAGGTAAATGCTAGTCAAAAGATGGTAGTAAGCATAGATTTGGATCACTAGTTAGAAGAATGACACAAAAAACAAGGTCAACCCAAAAAAGTAATCTAGGCACCACCAGTCAGCAAATAAAATTATCTTTTTGACAGTCACAACAATGTAGTTCTTAATGCAATGAAAATAAAAAGGGAACCTAGAAATAACAGTCGCTTTGATGAAGAATTTTTGCAAAAGAAACCATCTCTCTCACTCTTCTGCTCACGACATGGTATCCTTAGGTTTGCTGATTACAAGAGTCTAGATACTTTGTTGTGAAAAATGTGGTATCTTTCTTGAGCGATCTCTAAATCTCCTTTTTGTCACCCAATAAAAATTGCCTTTTTCTGCTAAAACTTGTATCCTTTTCTTGCTAAGTGATCTCTTTCTTATCAATTCCTCTGACTCATATTTTTGGCGATCCCTAATTAAGTTCAGAACTAAAGTTCTTTTTCTAGTTTGCATTTGTACCAACCAATAAAATCAGAGGAATAAAATGCTATTTAAAATAATAATTAATATCCTATGCAGCTTACTGTCGCATGGATGACAGGAAGCCTCCTTTAATTCTTTTATTTACTCATCTAAATATAATAACACTATTTTTAATCTAATTAACTATTGTTATTAAAACAAATCCATTTAAATAATCAAAGAGAAATGCAATGCAATATTGCATAAATATATATAATTTTAATAGACTTATTTATTTTTAAGGATCATATTGTCTTCCAAACATCTATCATATTGAAATAGAAAACAATTATTCATGTAATTATTTATTTAAATAAACTACAATACATTATTTGAATATATTTTAGAAAGATATTAAGTTAAAGTAATTACGTCATGCATTTGAAAACGATTAGAAATCATGCATAAATGCAATAAAAACCATTCAATAATGCATATGCAACTATGTGATGTGTGTGATTGCATTAGGGTAATCCATCCATCAGTTCTTGCGAAGTGGCTAGAACATCTCTACCTTAGCCATGCTCTCGTCTTCGACGAGTACCTGCATCCATTTGCACTCATCTCGACGTCAATAGGTTAGTGTCTCCAAAAACATAGCCGAAGCAAATCATTGCATCAATATTCAATATTTAAAACAATTTCCAATTTCCATCAATATAACTCATAATAATTACCTTTGCGTATGCAAAATTACTTAAAGTAAAATCAGTCACAATAATTGTTCACTAAACTAGAATAATCATATTGTTCATAAAAATGAGACGTGACAAATGTTAACAAATTTTCTTGTAGTGAGCTCCTAGGTCCGTATGTTGAACCCGATTAGCTCTGATACCATATGTAACATGACTTCTCATATTACTCATAATTACACACACAATTTACTAGGAAAGTAAAGAACATGATATACATGAGGGAAATAATGTTTTTAAAATATATTTGATAAACTTCAAAGAAATAAAAGAAAATCTTTTCTGAATATTTTTAAATCTAAAATTCAATATATTCAAAGATAACGTATAGTGATAACATTTCACTTTACATTTACAAATACATTGCCCTTGGAAAGAATAATTTTACATCAAAACATGAATTTTTACATAAACATAATATCTCTAGAATCTTTATATCTGTCATTCAAATCTTGGCGAGTCTTCTACTATAGAAGGAGAGCATCATCCGATTGCTTTACCTCCAACCACAGATCGGCGATCACCCACACACTTTCCTTCTTGGAAGAGGCCCTAACCTTCACGAAGAGTATATAAATGTGGATCTACAAAGTTGCCATTTGAGTCATAGTGTTGTGTCCTATGTAACTCAATCGACCATACAACTTTTGTCATGCCTGTATCAAGCCCACCTATATGTTAGCCATACAAGTGGGAAAAATGGTGGAAATATTTTTTTTCTAAGGAATTTGATTTAAACAAGGAAACTAAATTGCAAGTTTACCTATCAACCACTTATGTGTCATGATCACTGCCTAGTTTGTTGATGTTTTCTCTTGTGTCTGCAATTATCCTAATAACCAAATGTCAAGTTAAGACCTAGAAGAATATTTAAATATATCATTAAACTTGGTCTATAGAGTTTGCACTATAAACTCCACCACTAGGTTATTTAAATCTATAGCTATCAACGTTACCTTATTAACTTATTTACTAACCACTAATTATTTTCTTTAATAACAGATTATAAAATAATATTAGCAAAAGTAAAAATAATTTCAAGCATAATTAAATTCCTACATTTAACTTAACAAATGCAATCATAAGGTTTATATATTTGCTCCATCAAGCATAATTTACTTCAATGTGATTTGCTCCATCAAAAAGTTAGATGGTTTTAATAGCAAACTGTATCTGTATGTTTTATTATGCATCTAAAAAATAAACATATTATTTTATTAAATCTGTATGTGTAACCTTAGTTCTTGGTTGTTACATGATTGAAGAATCTGTATGTGTGTGTGTGTCTATATATATAGGTATATATCTATATATTTCATCACTGTTGTGCATTCTTAAATATATTGTATGTATTCTATGCTAAATTCATTATAAGCAATATATAATTCTTTTCACTAGTGTACGCTATGAACAACAGAGTGATTTCAATGTTTAAATCATACATTAAGCAAAATTTTATAAACTTTAAACAAAATAAAGAAACAAAAGTTATTTTGCCCTTAGGGCATTGGTGGTAGGGCTGTGGGAAGCCCCATGGCTCCCAAAGGCTAAAATTTTATAAACTTTAAACAAAATAAAGAAACAAAAGTTAATTTGCCCTGAGGGCATCAACCTATGGCAGGGTCATGGGAAGCCCCGCGGCCTCCCACAAGCTATGGCCTGTGGGAGCCGTGGGAGCTCCCACGGTGGCCCATTTTGGAGGCTATTGGCCTAAAGGCCGTGAGCCATCCCATGTGAGTTTTGGTCCTCTTGATACAATCTCTTACACTTATAACTCTCTGCCATCATAATAATTAGTCTTCAATAATAGTTCATTATCTTTTAAAATACATTTATTCATTACTATTATTTAACATTGCTCCTCAATCATGCAATTTATTCCTCTGTTCTTCACCTGCACACCAGATAGATAGTTAGCTATATTTTATTCAATGTATAATGACTATGTTATAGATGAGAATATAAAATGAATTAGTTTTCTTTTATTTGAATAAAAAAGAATTGTTTTGTTATTTAAGAATGTATAAAAAGACAATATATTTATATGATCAAAATATGAAAATCTAAATAATAAATGAAAAAAAACAAAGAAAGTATGCCTTTCCTAGTTAGATTAAAGGATAAGTAGTTTGTAAAATAGAAAAAGAAATTGTTGTTTTGTTTTGTGGAAAAAAGGTTGTTTTATTGTTTTAAAGGAAAGATTTGGGATTTGTTATCTAGTTGTTTTATTTCTAGATAGAAAATAGAATTAATATAAATCATTTTATTTTGGTATTAGAAATCAATGAAAAGATTTATTAGATTTTATCATTAAAAGCATTTTGTTTTTAAAGAAAAATATTAAATTGATTTGTTATTAGAAGTAGATAATTCCATATTAAAAACTTGTATTATCCAATTTTCATATAAGGATTAATTATTAAATAATGAATTAAATATGTTTTTATTAAGTTAAATGTAGGAATTTAATTATGCTTGAAATTATTATTATTTTTACTAATAGTATTTTATAATATGTTATTAAAGAAAATAATTAATGGTGAGTAAATAAGTTAATAGGGTAATATTGATATCTATAGATTTAAATAACGTAGTGGTGGAATTTGTAGTGCAAACTCTATAGACTATGTTTAATGACATATTTAAATATTCTTTTAGGTCTTAACTTGACATTTGATTATTAGGATAATTGCAAACAAGAGAGAAAACATCAATAAACTAGGCAGTGATCATGACACATAAGTGGTTGATAGGTAAACTTGCAATTTAGTTTCCTTGTTTAAATCAAATTCCTTAGAAAAAAATATTTCCACCATTTTTGCCCACTTGTATGGTTGACATATAGGTGGGTTTGATACGGGCATTGTTGGACACACAAGGATATTGAGAGGGGGGTGAATTAGTATCTTAACAAATTTTAACTTCTTTGGAGCAGATTAAAACTTAAGAATTACAACATCAACATAAGTATGAAAGATTAACACAATGTACATCAACACATAACACCAAATATACATGGAAAACCCTAGAAGAGAAAAACCATGGTGAGGATTAACTCACAATATATGAAGCTCAAAATAATGACTTTGTTTTAGGGCTACAACCCAAGGAAGCTACTACTCCTTGAAGACTTTGTTTTAGGGTCACTCCCAAGGTTGAAGGAAGCTACTACTCCCTAAATTGAGAACACACTTACAAAAGATTATAGTTTGACAGTCCTTCTACTGTCTGAAAACTGACATTGAAACTCACACCTTTGATGATTACAATTCTGCTTCTTCACACTTCCTTCTGATGATCAGAGTGTTAGGCACACTCTACACTTGATCACTGTCACAGATATGTCTTCAATATGACAAGATGAATTAGGAAAGCATCAACAACTTCTACTTTTTCTCCTTCAGTTGCACAACATAATGCATTCATTTTTCTCCTTATCTTGCATGTGAGCCCTATGAATCACTTTGCAATCACACCTTGTCTACTCACTTTGATTTACAATTTATACATGATATTACATTGCTTGTCAGCCAGAGACAATACGGAAAATACATTTAAAAGTGCCAAACAATATACAACATGAAACATGTAGAAGATAGGTCCTAACAAAGCTACACATTACACCAACAAAAGAACCATGCCTTGTAGACAACAACACTTGCTTAACCAGGTCCAAAACATCCTTCATAGCTTCAAACATCAAGGAATTACATCTGCACTTTCCGCTCATTTGAAAATAGTGTCACAAAACATATGAAAACTTGAAGCATAATGACCACAACAACTTGAAAACCTTGTGTGGTACTAGAAACAAGAAAGATCTTCATGAAACTCCTCTAGATGAGTCCACATGACTCATACAACATCTTCAAACACTCTTTTACCTCCACACATTAAGGATTTGTGCCGCACATCTTCAAAAATGAACTCTGGGAATACTAAGTCATCCAAAACACACTACAACATGTTATCATTTGAAAAATCAAGCTGCAGACCACCAAGAGCCTTGAAACTACAAGGAAGCATGTAATGCACAATCATAAACATGTCCTTAAAACCACAAAGGCAACCATTCACTTCCGAAGGAATGTTGAGCATTCCAACAAGCCTTCAACACTAGCTTACTCTGTTGGTACTCTATCATGCATAACTTTCACACCGGAAGGAAAAATGATTTGAAACTTTGGAATTATCACCTTCACTACACCCATAACATAGTTCAAGAACTGCATGGCCATATCTTTGTGCTTCTAATTCCCATATTAATATGTATTCATACTCAACTCTTCATTGATGAAGGCATGCCATCCAACCATGAACTGCATCTTCTCTGCTAGATAGGACATGACATCCAACCATGAACTATACCTTCTTTTCACATGACATCCAACCATGAACACCATCACACCTCCATGATAGTGTTGACACCAATGACAACCTAGTGATAGTGTTGACATCAATGACAACCCTAGCAACCTTATGTGTAACAATCTCCCCCTTGGGCATTGATGGCAACACATCTCTACTTCTCTCCCCCTTTGACATCAAGGAAAAAGGGTAACTACTATATATCTGCACCTTCTTTCTTAGAACATGACTTTTTCTTGCAGCAAATAAAGTCCCCCTATCATCAGTAACTACTACTTGCTCCCCCTAAGAGGTAGCCACCATTAGTCCAGGAAATAGATATAACATGAACTCCCCCTGGATAGATACACCACTATGCATCTACCATGAAGAAGGAGGGGAAATAACCCCGAACCTCTGTCAGAGTTCCTCAAAGGTGTCCTTTGCAAGAGCCTTCATGAAGATATTTGCAATCTAATCCTTTGTTGGAACATATTCTAACTTCATCTCCTTTTCTGCCACCTTTTCTCTCAAAAAGTGATACATGATTGCTATATGCTTGGTTCTAGAATGCATCACTGGATTATTGGAAATATTGATAGCACTTGTATTGTCACACAAAATAGGAATAGGTTCCTCATAAAATACCTTGATATCCTTTAGGGTTTGCTTCATCCACAATACTTGTGTATGGTAGGATGCTGCTATAATGTACTCTGCCTCTGCAATAGATAAGGACACCAAATCTTGCTTCTTGCACTACCATGAGATCAATCTGATTCCTAATAAGAAAGCACCACCACTTGTACTTCTTCTATCATCAACACATCTAACCCAATCATCATCAATGTAGTCATTTAAATAAAATTCATTACCTCTTGGATACCATAAGCCATAATCTGGAGTTCCTTTCAAATATCTAAATATCCTTTTCACTACCTTCTCATGTGTTTGCTTGCGATTAGCTTGATATCTAGAAACCACACATACTGCATGCATAATATCAGGTCTAGAAGTAGTTAGGTACAACAATCCTCCAATCATAGATCTATAGATAGTCTAATCCACCTTCGGAGACTCATCATCTTTGCTTAAGTGACATCCAATGACCATGGGAGTACTTATTGGTTTTGAATCCATACCAAACTTCTTCAACAACTCTTTGACATACTTAGCTTGAGAGATAAAGATACCACCATCTAGCTGAGAAATTTGAAGTCCAAGGAAGAAAGACATCTCAAACTCTTTTTGTATCTCCTTTGCAAACTTCTTACACATATCATCATCTTCACCAAAGATGATGTCATCAACATATACTGCAACTCTAAAAATCATATCTCCGTCCTTGATATAAAGATTGTTATCTGTAGTACCTTTCTTGAAGCCCTGCTGAAGTAATTACTTGTTTAACCTAGCATATCAAGCCCTAAGTGTTTGCTTGAGACCATACAAAGCCTTTTTGAGTCTGCATACCATGTCCAGATCTTCTGATATCTGGAAACCATCTAGTTGCTCAATATAAACCTCTTCCTCTAGATCTCCATTCGGAAATGCTGACTTAACATCCATTTGATATACCTTGAAGTTCTTATGAGCTATAAGAGCACTTGAGGAACATCTTGATTGTCTCCATCCTTGCTACTAGAGAAAAAGTTTCCTCAAAGTCAATGCCTTCAAATTGTGTGTATCCTTTGCATACCAATTGATGCAGGAGCATCCTTGGTTCAAAATAAATCTTACATCAGCCAAAAACATTTGCATTTCAATTTGTTTGTAGTTTAGTTTATTTCTTTTCATTTTCCAGTTTAGTTCAGGCAGTTCGGTCAGTAGCAGTTTCTGCATTTTGCTCTACATCCTACCATAGTTGCATTTCAGATCTTGCAGAGCTAGACTTAGCATATATATTCATTCATCTACATCATATTCATAATTCAAAGCATTTGGATCAAGTACCAAAAAGTTATCACTATCAGAAGATCGACTGTTTTCTTAGAGCAAAGCATTCTGATAGTCTTAGACAATCAGCTAAAGGATAAGACTTGTGGAGCATTTCTTGACTCGTGGAGCCTAATGACACATCATTCAATGATCTTTGGTTCATGGCTGACCTTCCTTGATATTCGTACATCACTCCATTCATTTGCAGAGGAATTCTTCATGATTAAGTCTGACCTATCCGTGTTCACACGCCACAACTCTTCTTTAGAATTTGTGATCTTCCTTGGCTGACACGGAGGAATCTTTTGTACCAGAGATAATATATATTGATGTAATAGATCCCTAGGAAAGTAGTTAACAAGTGATTCACATAGTGATAGTTGATAATTTAGATTATGCACGAAGAAGCTTCAAAGCTATATCTTGTGTATATTCTGATATTCTATAATAAGGCCTATGAGTTGAATTGTAAGTCCGCATGTTGCCAGACCATTTGTATTTGAATTCTTTGATATACTAAATGACTGAATCTGCATTTTCTTCATATCTTGGGTTGTTTCCGTTGTGTTTACTCTTGCTACATGGTATGGACAGTTCATTCTATGAACCCTCCTACCGTGACTGCACCAAGTTGTATCAGAGCGAAGGTTTTGAATCTTTGGGACCGAGTTGAGCGAAGTTGGTGAAGGAATTTCATATGATCCTTTTGAAGATAGATCACTGAATTGAGGCAGGTTACTTATGTCGCAATTGATCACCGATTGTGAGGTAGTTGTCACCTTGTAGCCTGGTCCCCAAACTTGAGGTAGTTTACACTAGATCCTAGGAAGAATACCACTGAGGAGAGTTGCCACTATTGGAACAATGGCTGGTAGAATGGATGAGATGATGGAAATGATGAAAATAATGAGAATCTGATTGGATGTTGTTGAAGAAGATAGGCGAAGAGGATTGACACCGAGACCTAATGTTGAAAGTGATGATGAAGAAGAATTTCAATCTACTGAACAAATTGGAAAAACCCTAGGAGGTGATGAAGAAGAAGAATCAGACCAAGTAAAGATGTTGTGAGCTATTTTGAAGATTGGAAAGAGACCTAGAGTTGATGTACTGAACTATATTGGTAATTTGAACCCTAAAGAACTGATTGACTGGATAAATGACATGGAAGAATACTTTGAATATGAAGAAGTTAAAGACCCAAAGCATGTGAAATTTGCAAAGACCAAGTTGAAAGGACATGCTTCTATATGGTGGAAAGAAGTTTAGTTGGATAGAAACAGAAGAGGAAAATAAAATATTACAAAGTGGGATAGGATGGTGACAAAATTGAAGAACTAGTTTATACCTATTGACTATGAGCTGGAGCTGTTGAAGAGATTGCAAAATTTGAGACAAAAGGAGAAATCTATGAAGTAGTATACTGAAGAATTTCATAAGATGATCATAAGGACAGGACATAGTGAAGCAATCAAGGAGAAAGTGGCTAGATACATAAATGGACTGAGATTGAACATTCAAGAAGAACTAAGTTTAGTAAGGATGACATCTTTGGAGGAAGCATATCAGTTTGCCCTGAAAGTTGAATAAAAGGCATGATCAGAGACAGAGAGTAGAGGAGGTAAATTTCAAAGAGGTAGAACATTTTCTGGAGGAGACGAATCACATCCAGAGCAGAATAAGGCTGACAATACATTCAAGGAGGACAGAGATAACAATACCTATTGGAGCAATGACAAAATTTTTCATCACAGAGGTAATCATAATTCATACCGAAATGAAGGATATAGGAGAGAAGGAAGAGGGTTTGATAAGAGGACATTCAGAGGTACTTGTTTCAAGTATGGAGGTGAAGGACATAGAGCATTTGAATGTAATCAGGGTAGTACAAGCAAGAAGACAGAGAACAGTGGAAGAGTAGCTTATGTGGAAGAAGAACCTACTGGATCACCTAGTTCAGTTGGAAAACCTGAGAAAGGAGAATCACTAGTGATGAGGAGAGCACTATTTCAAGCAAAAACAAATGAGGAACCACTGTAGAGGAAGATTTTGTTCAGAACCAGATGCAAATTAGGAGGTAAGTGTTGCAAAGTTGTAATCAATAGTGGTAGTTCAGATAACCTAGTTTTAGAGGAGATGGCGACTAAGATGAAGTTGGAAAGGTTGAAACACCTGAAGCCATATCAGATAGCATGGATTCACAATGATCATAAGGTACTGGTGAGTGAACAAACAATGTTTGGTGAAATTTCATATTGGATCATATCATGATGAAGTATTGTGTGATATTATGCCTATGGATGTTTGTCATATTTTGTTGGGTAGACCTTGGTAGTATGACAGGAAAGCTATACATGATGGGAGAAAGAATACATACACTATAACATCAAATGGGAAGAGAATTACTTTGATTCCTTTGGAAGATGATCCTAAAAGTGAACTATGTGGGAATGCTAGAATCTATTTGGTACATGGAAGGAAATTTCTGGATGGTTTGAGACATGAGAATATGTGTTATACCTTGATTCCTAAGAAGCTTGAAACATTGAAGGAGATAGAAGAATCACAACTGGAGGAGATAAAGGATTTGTTGACAGAGTATGAAGACATCATATCAGATAATGTACCTGAAGGATTGCCACCAATCAGGAGTATCAGTCATCACATGGATCTTATACTGGGAGCAACTTTGCCTAACAAAGCAACACACATAATGACACTAATAGAGAATGAAGAATTGAATAGACAGATACAAGAGTTGTTGAGAAAAGGTTTGATCAGAGAAAGGTTGAGCCCTTGTACAGTACCTGTAGTGCTAGCACCTAAGAAAGATGGTGAATGGAGAATGTGTACTGACTCTAGAGAAATCAACAAGATCACAGTCAAGTATAGATTTCCTTTACCTAGGATGGATGATATCATGGATTGTTTGAGTGGAGCAAGATATTTCACAAAGATAGACTTGAAGAGTGGATAACATTAGATTAGAATTAGAGAAGGAGATGAATGGAAGACTACTTTTAAGACAAATGAAGGATTGTATGAGTGGTTAGTGATGCCTTTTGGACTAACAAATGCATTGAGCACTTTCATGAGGTTAATGAATGAAGTCTTGAAGAAATTCTTGGGTAAGTTTGTTATTATGTATTTGGATGACATTCTAATTTTCAATGAGACAAAGGAAGAACATTTGCAACACCTTAGACAAGTTTTTCAGAGATTGAGAGAAGAGAAATTGCTGATAAACATCAAGAAATGTAGTTTCATGAAGGAAGAATTGGTATATTTGGGATTTGTGATTTCTGCGAAAGGATTAAAGATGGACCCTGAGAAAGTGTGAGCAATTGTTGAATGGCCTACATTGGAGAGCATTGAGAAGTCAGATCATTTCATGGATTAGCTAGTTTCTACTAGAAGTTTATCAGAAATTTTAGTTCAGTTTGCAACCCTATGATAGAGACAATGAGAGGTGACAAAAAATACTTTAAGTGGACATCAGGAGTAGATAAGAGCTTTGAATTGTTGAAGCAAAAAGTGACAGAGCAACTTGTTTTAACATTACTAGATTTTAATAAGGTATTTCAAGTAGATTGTGATGCAAGTGGAAACACAATTGGAGCAGTGTTAAGTCAAGAAGGTAGACCAGTAGCATATTTTAGTGAGAAGTTAAATGATGCAAGGAGAAGGTATTCAATTTATGATCAAGAGTTCTATGCCATAATTCAAGCCTTGAAGAAGTGGAGACATTACTTGTTTCCTAAGGAGTTTGTGTTGTATACAGATCATCAAGCGTTGCAATATTTGAACAGTCAAGGTAAGTTGAATCAAAGACATATGAGATGGATAGATTTCATGCAGAGTTATACATTTATGTTGAAGTATAGGAGCAGTAAATCAAACAAAGTTGTTGATGCCTTGAGCTGGAGAAGAAACTTGTTGACAGAGATAAGAGTTGAAGTGATAGGATTTGATGAGTTGAAACATATGTATGAGGGTGACACTGATTTTGCAAAACCTTGGAAAGCATGTAAGGAACCTGTTGTGACAGATAGAAGTAAATGGTTGAATTATTTCATTCAAGAAGATATGTTGTATAAGGGAAATTAGTTATGCATACCTAGAAGTTCAATGAGAGATAACTTGATCAAAGAGAAACATAGTGGAGGATTGGCAGGACATTTTGGCATTGACAAGATATTGGCTTTGGTGAGTGAAAACTAATTTTGGCATTAGATACATAAGGATGTTAGGAAGTTTGTGTAAAGTTGTAGAGTTCGTCAAGTTCCAAAAGGGAGTAGTCCGAATATTGGATTGTATAAACCTTTGACAGTACTGGAGAGACCTTGGGAAGACATAAGCATGGATTTTGTAATGGGATTGCTGAAGACACATAGGGGACATGATTCAATATTTGTAGTGGTGGATAGATTTTCAAAGATGGCACATTTCATACCTTGTAATAAGACAATTGATGCAGTGCATGTAGCAGACCTATTTTTCAAGGAAATTATGATATTACATGGATTATCTAAGAGAATAATTTTAGATAGAGATGCCAGATTTCTTGGATACTTTTGGAAGACACTTTGGAAGAAGATGAAGACAGATTTGAAGTTCAGTTCAACATTTCATCCATAGATTGATGGACAGATAGAGGTAGTGAATAGGAGTTTGGGAAACTTGTTGAGATGCTTGGTTGGAGAGAAAGCTGGAAGTTGGGATTTGATTCTTTCACAAGCAGAGTTTGCATACAATAATTCACTGAATAGGAGTACTGGAAGGACACCTTTTGAAATTGTTACCAGAGCAAACCTTAGAGGAGTGACAGAATTGAGAGATATCAACAAGGAAGAAAAGAGAAGTGTAGAAGCAGAGGAATTTGTAGAACACATGAAGGCAATGCATAATTAGGTTAAGAAGCATTTGGAGGATATGAACTTTATGTATAAGGAAAAGGCAGATGAGAAAAGAAGACATAAGGAATCTAAAGTTGGAGATGAAGTGATGGTATATTTGAGAAAAGAAAGATTTCCAGTTGGAACATATAACAAGTTGTAGATGAAGAAGTTTGGACCTTGTAGGATACTCAGGAAATTTGATTCAAGAAATGCATATGAAGTGGAATTACCAAAGACATCGGGTATCTCACCTATTTTCAACATTGCTGACCTATGCCAATATCATGAAGTAGAGTTCAATGACAACATTGAAGAGGATTTGAAGAAGAAGTTACCACAACAATCACCAGAGCAGATTGAAGACATTTTAGACAACAGAGTTGAATGCAACACCAGAGGAAGAAAATACAAATAATACCTTGTGAAGTGGAAAGGCAAACCGAAAGAAGATTCACCATGGATTTCTTAGGCTGAGGTGGACCGTCTTGGTTTTCCTCTAGCCCTAGCAAAGTGAGGGACTCACTTTTTCAATAACCCTAGATGTCTAATGCAGGGGCATCCCTAGTTCAAAAGAAATCTTGCATCAACCAAAAACATTTGCATTTCAATTTGTTTGCAGTTCAGTTTATTCCTTTTCATTTTCTAGTTCAGTTCAGGCAGTTCAGTCAGTAGTAGTTTCTATATTTTGTTTTGCATTCTACCATAGTTGTATTTCAAATCTTATGAGATTGGACTTAGCATCTAGATTCATTCATCTACATCATATTCAGAATTTAGAGCATTTGGATCAAGTACTGGAAAGTTATCACTATGAGAAGATCGACTATTTTCTCAAAGCAGAGCATCTTGATAGTCTCAGACAATCAACTAAAGGAGAAGACTTGTAGAGCATTTCTTGAATTATGGAGCCTAATGACACATCATTCAATGATCTTTGGTTCATGGATGACCTTCCTTGAGATCTGAACATCACTCCATTCATTTGCGAAGGAATTCTTCATGTTCAGGTCTGACCTATTCGTGTTCACACGCCATAGCTCTTCTTTGGAATTTGTGATCTTCGTTGGCCGACGCAGAGAAATATTTTGTATTGGAGATAATATATATTGATGTAATAGATCCCTAGGAAAGTAGTTAACAAGTGATTGACATAGTGATAGTTGATAATTTAGATTATGCCTGAAGGAGCTTCAAAGCTATATCTTGTGTATATGCTGATATTCTGTAATCAGGCCTGTGAGACAAATTGTAAACCCACATGTTGCCGGCCCATTTGTATTTGAATTCTTTGATATACTTAATGACTAAATCTATATTTGCTTCATATCTTGGGTTGTTTCCGTTGTGTTTACTCTTGTTACACGGTTTGGACAGTTCATTCTGTGAACCCTCCTACTGTGACTGCACCACCAATCTTGCTTTATTCCTTACAACTTCACCTTCCTCATTTATCTTGTTCCAGAACACCCACTTTGTTCCTATAATATTTTTATTGGCTAGTCTGGGAACCAATTCCCATGTTTGATTCTTCTCAATTTGATCCAATTCTTCTTCCATTGCCTTTATCCACCCATTATCTTTGCTAGCATCAGTAAAGCTTTTATGTTTTACTTTTGATAACAAACACAAGTTTACTTATTCAAGTGTCTTAGAAAACTTTCTCCTTGTCAACACACCTTCATTCTTATCTCCAATGATTTGATCTTCTGAGTGGTTCTTTTGAACATACTTTGCTAGAGTCTTAGATACTTTCTCTGGTTCTTATTCCTTTTCTTCTTTCACTTCTTCTTCATCTTCATCTTCAATGCATGGAAAGATATCAAATTTAGAGTCCTCTAATTCTTGTGAGATCTGATATAGGTCATCTACCTTGACATTTGTGCTTTCAATAATCTTTCCCAACCTCTTATTGTAGCATCTATAAGCCTTGCTTCTGGTTGAGTAGCCAAGAAAGATTTCTTCATCAATTCTTGAATTAAACTTTCCTAAGTCTTCTTCATCTCTTCTGATATAACATTTATTGCCAAAGATCCTAAAGTATCTGATACTGGGAGGTCTTCCATACCAAATCTCATAAGGGGTCTTAGTTTAGTTGACCCTCAGTTGCACATATTAGGTAGATCTGCATCTTTCATCATTGCCCAAGACATCTCTTGCAAAGTCCTATTCTTCCTTTCCATTACCCCATTTTGCTGAGGGGTCCTAGGAGCTGATAGATGTCTCCCAATACCATGATCTTCACAAAATCTTTCAAATTCATCTGAAGTAAACTCACCTCCTCTATTAGACCTTAAGTATTTTATCTTAGCATCTACTTCATTCTCAACCATAGTTTTGAACACTTTAAATTTATCAAGGGCATCCAATTTTTCTCATAAATAAGTAACCCAAGTCATTCTAGAATAATCATCAATAAGAAACATAAAATACCTCTCACCTTGTTGATTCTTTACTCTTGTAGGGCCACATAGATAAGTGTGAATCAACTCCAATGGCTTTGAAGAAGAATATTCCTTTCTTTTGAAACTTGTCTTTGTCTTCTTTCCCATTTGACATTCTATGCATACTGTGTTTGTAGGCTTGATTATCTTAGGCATGTCTCTCACTACATGAGTAGAATCAATCTTTACCATATTATCAAAATTGTTGTATCACATTGTTTTGTGCCATAGCCAATACTCACTGGCTTGAGCCAAAAAACATGTTCTTCCATTTACCTCCTTCAGATGATAGATATCACCATATGTCTTGATACCACCTACAACTAGTTTTCTGGACCCTGCATTCCTGATTTCATAGCCTTTGACATGAAAGGTGAGATTATAGCCCTTCTTGCACATTTGACTGAGACTGAGAAGATTGTGTTTTAGCCCTTTGATATAGAGGACATCCTCAGTCCTATTCTTCCCATCAATAGTTATAGCACATTTTCTATAGATTTGTGCTGACTCATCACCACCAAACTTGATAGCACCACCATCCCACTTCTCAAGGCTAATAAACTTCTCCTGATCACCAGTCATATGATTTGAGCATCCACTGTTAATTACCCAAGCCTTGGATTCTTCTCTTGCATGAAAGGCAGTCCATACAACCATTGATCTTTCATTGTTTTGACTTGTTTGCAAGGCATCAATCTTTTCACATTTTCCAACATCATCCTTTTTGTCACCAACACTCAGGGCCATGAAAAGTGTTTCATCATTTGAATCATCATGATCCTCATCTTCTGAGGAATAACTACTCTCTATGGAATATAAACTTCTCTTGAATTTTTCTCTTTTGTTACTACCCCTTGATTCTTTAAAAGGATATTTAGAAGAAAAGTGACCAACCTTTCCACAATTGAAACATTTGAAGGGTAAGTTACCTTTGTATTTGCTAGTGCCTTTCTTCAGTCTTCTCACAAAATTTGCTTCAACTTCATTTGAACTCTCATCTTCATCAGGAACTTCTTCCTTTGTCTTCATATTGACTTTGAAAGAAACTTCTTTCTTTGGAGCATCATTGCCAAACTCTCTCATTTCAAATGTAGTAAATGAACCAAACAATTTGTCTACAATATATGTATCCAAGTTTGCATTCTCCTCAATAGCAAATACCTTATGATTATAAGATTTGGGAAGAGACCTTAGAACCTTTTTCACAATCTCATCTTCTTTCACTTCTCCACCAAGACCTGTGATGCCATTGACCACTTCATTCACCCAGAACATATATCCAACAATGTCTTCATCTTTTGACATTTTTAGGTTCTCAAATATGCTCTTGAAGATTTACATCTTTGCTTTCTTTACTTTCTTGTCTTCTTCATAAATGGTTTCAAGCTTAACCCAAACTTCTTTAGCAGAATTGCAACTCATTACCTTTGATAGTTCTTAATCAGCTAGCCCACTCATGATAGAAAACTTTGCCTTGGCATTGTTATCATACTTCTTAACTTCATCTGCATCTATAGGAATAGTAGCAGGAACTTTGTAACTGGTCTTGACAGATTCCCAAACACCACACCCTAGAGAGTTGATATAAGCTTCCATCCTTAGCTTCTGAAAAGCATAATTTGTTCCATCAAATCTAGGTATCTTTCTAAATCCATTAAGTGCCATCCCGGACCTTCCTCAAGTAGTTAAGCTTCCTTCAGAGGAACTTGGATCTGATACCAATTTTTGGACACACAAGGATACTGAGAGGGGGGTGAATTAGTATCTTAACAAATTTTAACTTCTCTAGAGAAGATTAAAACTTAAGCATTATAGCATCAACATAAGCATGAAAGATAACACAATGCACATCAACACATAATACCAAATATATGTGGAAAACCCTAGAAGAGAAAAACCACAGTGAGGATTAACTTGTTGGGAATTAAGGTGTCTCAACATTGGTAATTCTCTGCATTTGTAATGTTTGTATTTATTATTTAATTGCCTATGTTGTAAATAATTGGAAAATCCATATTGTCATATTGTGGGATGTGGCACGGTGATGTGTCAATCCTACATGGATTATGACAACTTGCATTTTTGTCCTCACATGAGGAGGTAGGCATCCCACTTAGTGGTAGGAATATTCTGCCATGTGTCGGCATCTTCTATGTTGTGTAAGGAATGTTTGACTGAAATGGTTATGACAGATTCCTATGATAAATCTATGACATGTAAGAGTCGAGAATAGAAGGTTGTAAGATAGGTGATGACATGTGTCATGTAGCATCTTTGAATAAGGCATATTTGGGCTCCCCAAGATGGAATATGACATGTTGTAAGAGAATATGCTATTTATAGCATGTGTATGACAGATTCTCTTACAGCTGTAAGTTGTAACCGCTATGACAGATTCTATGATGGTCGTAAGTGTCGTAAGAGCATCTGTCATAGCCCATTTGGAAATAGGTGACCTCTTTGGGATTAGAGCTATGGACAAGTGTCAGACACATTCTACAATGTTGACCAAGTGTCCCTAGGTGTGGGTTTTGGTCCAAGATGCCATGTTGGACGCCCATTCCAAGATAGGTCCAATATTGCCTTGTATTTCCTTTATATACAGGTGCTTGGAGATGGAGTTTGTAACACAGGTTTACATGTACTATTATGCTGCCAGATTGACTCTAGACATGAGTGTCAAAGACCATTGAAGCTTGCATTGCAAGTGTATTGTAAACATTCTTTCAGATTTGTTAATACATTGTGCAGGTTTCTGAGTGTGGGGTTTTTCACCCGATAAGGATTTTCCCCGCCATAAATCTTTGTCTCTCTTCTTCTGTCTACTTTCTGGTTCTTGTGTTTTGCTGCAATATCTCATGTTAATGGTTTAACATTGCTGTAATAGTTAGGATAAAGTTGAATTTGCATAGCCCTCTCCTCAATAGATTAGTGTAGGAAGCGTTTCCAGACACCTAGCTTCCTTTCAGTTGGTATCAGAGCTTGATCACCTCTGGTCCTAGTTGTTGGGTAGGGGTTTTTTGAGCTAATCTTAGGTTGAGTGGGAGTCTATTTAGAGCATTCTGTATCTTATTGCAGCAAGGAGATGGCAGGCACATCAAGAAGGTTTGAAGTAGAGAAGTTCAATGGTAGTAATTTTGAGCTGTGGAAGCTCAAAATGGAAGACATGTTAGTTGACCGAGACCTTTGGGATAGTGTGAACAGAACTAAACCAGCTGCAATGTCACAAGCTAATTGGGATCTCAAGGATCAGAAGGCTAAGGGTCTCATAAGACTTAGTCTTGCCGATTCTATGTTGTTAAATGTTCATGAGGAGACTACTGCAAAACTCCTTTGGAAGAAGTTGGGGGATGTGTATCAAGCCAAATCCCTAGTCAATAAACTTTTTCTGAGAAAAAAGTTGTATTCTCTTCAAATGGAAGATGGAGGATCCATTGTTGAGCATATGAATGCCTTTAACATGCTGGTTGCACAATTGACGTCTATTGGTGTAAAGATGGAGGAGGAGGATCGGTGTATGACCCTGCTTTGTTCTCTACCAGACTCATGGGATCATCTTGTCATGGCAATTGGAAGCACCACATCCACATTCAAAATGGAAGAGGTGGTTTCTTTGTCGTTGTCTAAAGAGACGTGAAGAAAGTCTTCTAAGGCAGCTAAAGAGGCCCTTGCAGTTCGTGGAAGACCCAAGGAGAAAGGGAAGAAGAAGGACAAGAAAGTTGAGAAGGGCAGATCCAAATCCCGTGGGAGATCCAAATCTCCTGGAAAGTCCAAGGCTCTTTGTTGGAACTATGGCAAGACCAGGCATTTCCGAAAGGAATGCAAAGAGGAGAAGAAGAAAAAGAAGAAAGCCCCTGATTTAGATTTCAACAAATCACAAGATGACGGTGATGATTTCATCGCAGCCCTGGAAACCCATGCATCTGATGATGTGTGGCTAATCAACTCTGGTGCATCATTCCACATGACCTTGCATCAAGACTGGTTCACTAAGTATGAGGAGTTTGATGGTGGAAAGGTGTATTTGGGTGATGACTCTCATCTGAAGATCATTGGTCATGGAAGAGTCTCTATTCGATTCCTGATGGTTGAGTGAAGGGGATCTTTGGGGTTATGCACATCCCAGGCTTAGCATGGAACTTGCTTTCTGTAAGTAGTTTGAATGATGTAGGTGTGCAGGTTGTCTTTTCAAAAGAAGGATGTAAGATGACTAGAGGATCTATGGTGCTTGCTAAGGGTACTCGGAGAGGTACTCTGTTTCAGCTGGAAGCATGCATTGCACAATGAAATAGTTCTTCTGACTCAAGGAAGAAGGTAGCAGTCACTTCATCCCCACCATCTGAATGAGCAATGAAAAAATCTGTTGTTTCTAATCTTGATGGTTGTAATTGTGCATTGGAAGTTAAACTTCCTACAGAAAAGACAATGTTATGGCATAAGAGATTTGGCCACATTGGTGAGAAGGGTCTGCGTACCCTGAAAAATAAGAACCTTGTTGAGGGATTAGATGATTGTAATCTTGAGTTCAACTTTTGTGAACATTATATTTATGGAAAACAAAACCGTGTTCAATTTTACTTGAGTTCTCATAAGTCTTCTGGTGTTTTGGACCTCATTCATTTTAATGTGTTTGGTCCTGTTAATGTTCCTTCATTATCAAAATCTGTATACTTTGTATCTTTTATAGATGATTATAGTAGAAGGACATGGATTTATTTTCTCAGAAGCAAATTTGAAGTCTATAGCAAGTTTAAGGAGTTTAAAGCCTTTGCTGAAAATTAGACTGGTAAAAAGATTAAATGTTTGAGAACTGACAACGGTGGTGAGTTCTATTCTACAGAATTTGATAAGTATTGCAAGGAACTTGGGATTGAAAGACATAAGACAAATCCATACACATCGCAGCAAAATGGAGTTGCAGAGAGGATGAACAAGACACTAATGGAGAAGGCTAGGAGTATGCTTAGTGGAGCTGGTCTAGAACAAATGTTTTGGGCTGAAGCTATTTCCACTACTTGCTATCTGGTAAACAAATCTCCTACATCAGCTCTTGTTGGAAAGAGACCCATGGAGGTGTGGTCTGGTAGAAAGCCTTCAGTAAGGCATCTTCATGTTTTTGGTTGTGAGGCATATGCACATGTGCCTAGGGAGAAGCGGTCAAAGTTGGAGAACAAAGCTGTTAAGTGTATCTTCATCAGCTATGGCGTTGGTGTGAAAGGATACAAGCTTTGGGACCCTGTGGCTGAAAAAGTGTTGTCTAGCAGAAGTGTCATCTTCAGAGAGCTTACACCTTCTTCCACTATTTTGCAGCCAGAAGAAAAAGAAAAGAAAGAGGATGTTGTTCAGTTTCCTCTCACCCCTGAGAAGACTGAACAAAAAGACAATGTTGGACCTAATGATGAGGAGAGCTCTAGCATCTTTGAAAGCTCAGATGAAGAAGCTGAACCTCAACCTTAGCTCTTGAGGAGGTCTACACAGATAAGAAAGCAACCTAAAAGGTTTGGTTTTACATTGCTTGATTCTAGTTGTGCTTATGCTTTGATTACTAACAGTGATTAACCTAGAACTGTATCAGAGGCTTTGGATATGAAGGATGCAGGTTCCTGGAAGGAGGCCATGGAGGAAGAAATGGCTTCTTTGGAAAAGAATCAAACTTGGGACTTGGTGCCTTTGCCTCCTGGATGGAAACCTGTTGAATGCAAATGGGTGTTCAAGAAGAAAATTGGTGTAGATGGTAGTGTTGAGAAGTATAAGGCCAGATTGGTTGCGAAGGGGTATTCACAAGTGGAGGGTATAGATTATGGTGAGATCTTCTCTCCCATTGCAAAGCTGAAATCCATTCGATTCCTGTTGTCTCTCCCAGTAGCTTATGACTTGGAGGTAGAATAGATGGATGTGAAGACAACTTTTCTTCATGGTGACTTGGAGGAAGAGATCTACATGTCACAGCTAGAGCATTACATGGTGAAAGATAAAAAAATTTGGTTTGCAAACTTAGGAAGTCTTTGTATGGTTTGAAGCAATCCCCTAGGAGATGCTATTTGAAGTTTGATGCCTTTGTGTTGTCAATTAGATTTGTGAGATTGAAATCAGATCACTGTGTATTATAAATTTGATGGTGATCGTATTCTCATTGTTGCACTGTATGTTGATGATATGTTGCTCATTAGGAAGGGTAAGAATATGATTTCTGATTTTAAATCTTAGTTGTCAGCTTAGTTTGAAATGAAATATTTAGGGGCTGCCAGGTACATTCTAGGAATGGAAATCAAAAGAGACAAAACCAACAAAAAACTTTGGTTAAACCAGAGTAAGTATGTGAAGACCGTGTTGGATAGATTTAGCATGGCAGATTGTAGACCATTGTGTGTTCCCGTTTCTTTGGGGATAAAGTTTTCTATTGAGGATTGTCCAAAATCTCCTAGTGAGATGGAGGACATGAGCAGAGTACCTTATGCTAGTGTTGTTGGCAGTTTGATGTATGCTATGGTCTGCACAAGACTAGACATTGCCCAAGCAGTGGGAGTCCTTAGTCGATTTATGGTTAATCCTAGATGGGTTCATTGGGATGCAGTTAAGCTAGTGTTCAGATATTTGAGGGGTACTTTTGAGTATTTTATTTGCTATCATGGTAATGTTTTAGGACCTCTGCATTCTGTTGATATTCATGGATTTGTGGATTCAGATTGGGTAGGTGACATTGACAGTAGGAGATCCACCAGTGCTTATGTTTTTACACTATTTGGTGGTGCTATTAGTTGGATGAGTAAGCGACAACCTATTGTTGCTTTGTCCATGACAGAAGCTGAGTATATGGTAGCAACTCATGCTTGTAAGGAAGCCATTTGGCTTAAGAGATTGTGTTCCGATATTGGTGTTGATGCAGGTCAGATCAAGATCAGTTGTGACAGTCAGAGTGCAATTTGCCTTGTAAAGAATCCAACTTTCCATGCTAGAACCAAGCACATTGATGTTCAGTTTCACTTCATGAGGGACATGGTTGAGGATGGAAATGTAAATTTGGAGAAGGTAGATACTTTGAAGAATGTTGTAGATGCATTGATGAAACCAGTGGGCACAGAGAAGTTCAGATAGTGTTTGGAGTCTATGGGCCTCTCGGCCTATAACAGTTAAATCCTATTTTTCTATTGGCTTTTACAAGGTGTTCAAAAAGTGGGAGAATGTTGGGAATTAAGGTGTCTCAACCTTGGTAATTCTCTACATTTGTAATGTTTGTATTTATTATTTAATTGCCTATGTTGTAAATAATTAGAAAATCCATATTGTCATATTGTGGGATGTGTCAATCCTAAATGGATTGACAACTTGCATTTTTGTCCTCACATGAGGAGATAGGCGTCCCACTTAGTGGTAGGAATATTCTACCATGTGTCAATATCTTCTATGTTGTGTAAGGAATGTTTGATCGAAACGGTTATGATGGATTCCTATGACGAATCTATGACATGTAAGAGTCGAGAATAGAAGGTTGTAAGATAGGTGATGACATGTGTCATGTAGCATCTTTGAATAAGGCATATTTGGGTGCCCCAAGGTGGAATATGACATGTTGTAAGAGAATATGCTATTTATAGCATGTGTATGATAGATTCTCTTACAACTGTAAGTTGTAACCGCTATGATAGATTCTATGATGGTCGTAAGTGTCGTAAGAGCATCTGTCATAGGCCATTTTGGAAATAGGTGACCTCTTTGGGATGGGAGATATGGACAAGTGTTAGACACATTTTACAATATTGACCAAGTGTCCCTAGGCATGGGTTTTGGTCTAAGATGCCATGTTGGATGCCCATTCCAAGATAGGTCCAATATTGCCTTGTATTTCCTTTATATATAGGTGCTTGGAGATGGAGTTTGTAACATAGGTTTACAGGTACTGTTATGCTACCGGATTGACTCCAGACACGAGTGTCGAAGACCATTGAAGCTTGCATTACAAGTGTATTGTAAACATTCTTTTAGATTTGTTAATACATTGTGTATGTTTCTGAGTGGGGTTTTTCACCCGATAAGGGTTTTCCCCACCGTAAATCTTTGTCTCTCTTCTTCTGTCTACTTTCTGGTTCTTGTGTTTTGCTGCAATATCTCATGTTAATAGTTTAACATTGCTGTAATAGTTAGGATAAAGTTGAATTTTCATAGCCCTCTCCTCAATAGATTAGTGTAGGAACTGTTTCCGCACACCTAGCTTCCTTTCATAACTCACAATATATGAAGCTCAAAATAATGACTTTATTTTAGGGCTACAACCCTAGGAAGCTACTACTCCTTTATAACTTTGATTTAGTGTCACTCCTAAGGAAGCTACTACTCCTTGAAGACTTTATTTTAGGGTCGCTCCTGAGGAAGCTACTAATCCTTGAATTGAGAACACACATACAAAAGATTATAGTATGATAGTCCCATTGTCTGAAAATTGACATTGAAACTCACACCTTTGATGATAGCAGTTCTGCTTCTTCACACTTCCTTCTAATGATCATACTAGTTAGGTACACTCTACACTTGATCACTATCACAAATATGCCATCAAGATGAATCAGGACAACATCAACAACTTCTATTTTTTCTCCTTCAGTCACACATCATAATGCATTCATTCTACCCCTTATCTTGTATGTGAGTCCTATGAATCACTTTGCAATCACACCTTGTCTACTCACTTTAATTTACAATTTATACATGATATTACATTGATTACATTGCTTGTCGGCTAGAGACAATATGAAAAATACATTTACAAGCTGGTCACAATATACAGTATGAAATGTGTAGAAGATAGGTCCTAACAAAGCCACACATTACACCAGCAGAAGACCCATGTCTTGCAGACACCAACACTTGCTTAACTTGGTCCAAAACATCCTTCATAGCTTCAAACACCAAGGAAATACATCCGTACACTCCACTCATTTGGAAATAGGACAACCTTAAGCAAAACATATGAAAACCTGAAGCATAACAACCAGAACTTGAAAACCTTGTGCAATAATGGAAACGAGAAAGATCTTCATGAAACTCTTCCAGATGAGTCCACATGACTCATACAACATCTCTAAACACTCTTTTACCTCTACACATCAAGGATTTGTGTTGTACATCTTCAACCATGAACTCTGGGAATAATAAGTCATTTGGAACACACTGCAACATGCTATCATTTGAAAAACTAAGTTGCGGACCACCAAGAGCCTTGAAACTGCAAGGAAGCATGTAATGTACAATCATAAACATGTCCTCAAAATTGCAAAGGTAACCATTCACTTCTGGATGAATGTGGAGCATTCCAACAAGCATTCAACACTATCATACTTTGCTGGTACTCTATCATGCATAACTTTCATAGTGAAAGGACAAATGATTTGAAACTTTGGAATTATCACCTTCACTGTACCTATAACATAGTTCTAAAATTGCATGGCCATATCTACAAATGTAGAGGAATGCATACCATTCAATTGTCATATAGTAGATGTCTTCAACACTTCTGGTGATTCAATCATCATGAAACTTGGATTAGGCCATTAGTAACATTAGCTACACATTTGATCATCTTTGTGCTTCTAATTCCCATATTAATGTCTTCATACTTATCTCTTCATTGATCAAGGCATGACATCCAACCATGAACTGTATCTTCTCTACTAGATAGGACATTACATCCAACCATGAACTATACCTTGTTTGCACATGACATCCAACCATGAACTATACCTTCTCTGCACATGACATCCAAACATGAACATCATCACACCTCCATGATAGTGTTGACATCAATGTCAACCTAGTGACAATGTTGACATCAATGACAACCCTAGGAACTATATGTGTAACAGGGATAGCAACTTTACACAATTTTCTAGCTAAGTATGATCATGTTGACCAGTTATGTCATCTAGACATTATGAACCGACTAATGCATGCAGAGAAAAATGCATCACTTTGGCCAAAGTTTATATATAAATGAATGTTTGTAATAAACGTAGTCATGTGTTTACACACCTCTAACTTGACTTGAAGACTATCTCACCCTACAGTTTGATTTATTTGGCTAGTATCTCTAGGCATATTTATCTGTTCTATACTCAATCCCTAGTCCATTTGACTTAGAAATATTCCTTATCTAGGTCATACATATAATATGCAAGCTTAGATATTTTATCTTTTCCGAGTGTCCCTTATTGCATATCTACAATCTATTAAGGTTTATGACATTTTGTCATTTTACTCTCTTTACTTAATAATAACCACAATTGGTTTATATAACTAATATTTTATTTCTAACAACAAGTGCTTATAGTCTCATAATAATGACTTGATCTATGGTTTCTCGACCCTTTTGTCTGTTGACAAAAGAACACACTAGACTAATTCAATATCATAAATTACTTGAGAGTTAAATAATTCTAATTCTCTTTAGACAAAATCTAAGGTTCTTAACTTTCCTATTCTAGTATTTTACATTATCAAAATACCCTTAAAAACTAATAAAATCATAACCATAATAATATTGCATGAATAAGATATTGACTTGTCAAATCTTGACTACTTGGTCATTGATCGATTTCACCTTCCTCATAAATCACAAGGTTTATATTCTTTTAAAAACAAGTCTTAATAGATACTAATAAAAGCATATAAATTCTTATCTAAGTTCTATCTTTTAATCTGATTAAGGATATAAGTCTAGATAGACAATAAAGAAGTGATGTCTTTGACCTAATGGTCACCTTTCATTCACCAATATAGAATGATAGATCATCATAGAAATACATAATCTAGATGAATAAACACATAGTTTGATATATAATAATATATAACATAACTTCAACTGTCTTCTAATGATATCTAAATCATTTTTATACTCTTTAGAATAAGAGACAATCTTTCCCAAAGTTTTCGATTGAAAACAATAAACTCAAATGAGTTAAGAGATAAAGGAACATCTATATCAAATCTTCTAGACTCAACTATAAGATTTATAATAATAATATTGAGAGACTCAGCTTGAAGTCTAAAGAAATATTCCATTAAGTTTAAGAGAAATAGACATCATTATAATTAATTGTTGTCTTGAGTGAAAGATATCTCAAAGACATCCAGAGCAATTATCTAGTCCACCGTGGCTTCCAATGTGGGGCTGGGGCAAAAAGTGGCTTGCCAGGGTAACCCATTGGAAGTTTGTAATCTAGTGATAACTTAATAATGAATCTAAGGGGGTTGGGTAGTTTTTCTCATTAAAAAGATAATTATGTGCCTCACCCATGTCTGGAGTGCTTGTATAGGTTCATAATGGGTTGAGAAGGCCTGGTTGGCAAGATCAACTTCCTTGTCCTCACGAAAGGAATGTTGGTTCCACATGTGTCACCCTATGGGGCCGGGACCTAGTGAGAGGTTTGCCAGGGTAACCATAGATGGGGGCCAGGACCTAATGAAAGGTTTGCTAGGGTAACCCATGTTAAGACCATGCGATGACACTCTTCCCTACATGCAGTCTAAAAGTCTTTGATGAGTTTTGATGTCATTGAAGTGTTTTGAGTTCTGTGGAGGAGTTGGTTGAGTTAATGTTATGTGTAATCCTTGATCGTGTTGGTCTCATGTCCATTGGTTGATGCTAGTATGTGGGACCTTGTGTTATCTCCTAGCACGGGGGGTGGACCTCAAGGTTCCACATGGTTGGGAGGTTGGTGCTCTTTCTCCATTGGGTATTCTTTCTTCATGTTCATGAGATTGGAGACTGTTCTTTGTGCTGTGGATTCCAGTTCCCATTCTAGTTTACGAAGGCAATCCTTTCATGTAGAGTATACTGGTAGTATACCAGATTGTATATCTTAATGTATCTTGTTGTAATCTCTGCCATGTACTGGGAGAAGCATTGTTGTAAATATTATAATGTTAATCAACATCAGATTTCCACAGTCCATGATAATGTAACAAATTACTTCTAGATTAAACTGTGTGATAATATTTTTCCCTCAACATTTCGGATCACACTACATGATCCATCATCAGGAGAATGAAAGCAAGAGAGGAGAATAGAATGATGGATCATGTAGTGTGATCCGAAACCTTGAGGGAAAAATATTATCACACAGTTTAATCCAGAAGCAATTTGTTTTATTATAATGTTGTAATTATTATTGATGAGTTCATCTTGTAATGAGTACTATAAAGTCATGCATCAATTGTGATAGTAGTTAGAAGATGATCTTTTTAATGTTGATATTTGGTTTTCACATGTGGAAATGAATGATATCAGTTAATGAGACGATCTTCTTTTATTGTTAATGAAATGTTCTAGTAACCTTGTTGCGAGTAGCGTAGTCAAGGAACCTTAGAGGACTTAGGACTAGTTCTTCTGTTATGTTATGTATTTCATAGTTAACAATGCATAAAAACTAAAAATTGTTCCATTGTTTTGACCTAGCTTAGTGTTGTCCTCTGGGGTTCCTTGGCGGGGGTGTTACAGTCTAAGAGTTTAAACAAGACTGGATTAACTAATCCTCAACATAAAAAGTTCTAATGCTTAGTGTCTACTGACTTCCCTAACTAAAAAAGTTTTCTAACTAAATCTATGAGTTAACCTACTATTTTACCAACCTTTTTGCCTATCACAGACTATGTTTTCTATTAACACTTGGCCTACATAGGCTCGCTTTACTATAATTTAAAAACAAGCTACAAAGCTCTTCTTACAAAAAGAGTGTAAAGTTGTTTAGTATTCTATATCGATAAGATATGCCAAGCTCTAAAATCACAAAGCACACATGCTATCGATACACTATTTATAGAAGTCGTCAGTTATCACTAAATATAGAGATGCAAACTATACCATCAGTTTAATCTAGACACATAGATAACTAGGTTCTTGATTTTCTTTATCCATGGAGATAACTAAGTTCTTGCCAATAAGAACACAATACTATAAGTATAAAATATCAACTTCACAAATCATAGGAACATATAAAGCTCTCAGATTTCCATATACAAAGCTATCCGAAGGTCTTAACTTCCTAAAAACATAGTAATAATAAAAAGCTATCATTTATGCCTACATAGCAAAATAAGAACAACCCTCGGCTTTATTTTCACAATGATATATGCTATCAATTGCTATCAACTGCTCTTAAGATTTTCCACCCTCGGTAAGATTTTCTATCAACTGCTCTTAAACAATGATAAAACTTCTATGAGGTTGACTACAAAACAAGGAATTTTCCACTTAATAATGTTTACAGAAAAAGAGAGAAGAACCTATGTAAATGACATGAAACTAGGCTCCTCTGACATCACCCTTCCCTAGTCGGAAATCCAACAAAGCTCTCTCTCGGCAGTAACTGTGTGTCTCTATAGAGAGCTCTTGCATTAATAAATAGAGCACATTGCTCAATCGTGCTCCATCATTCTAATATTAATGCTCATCATGATTCTATACAATGACTGGTAATAATGGGGATGATGGTCATTAAATGACCTCTCAAGACCCGGTCAAAAGGACACTCCACTCTCCTTAAACAGTTGAGAGTAAGGAGGAGGTCAAAAGACAACATAACACAAAGCAATTGCAAACATTAAATCTTAACTTCTTTTATTAAGAAGTCATTGACCTTACTCAAAAGATCATATTCAATATCACTTAATATAAATATATGCATGAATATATATATATATATATATATATGTGTGTGTGTGTATATATATCATAAAGAAAGCATACACAACGTATACCTTATGTTATTTTCAAACACTTGATGAGATACGAGAATGGGGTTGAGGTATTCTCCACCTCTCTGTATCGCGATTATGGCAAAAATAGACACACATAAAGGAATTTTAATTGGAAAGCACCAAAGAAGAGATAGTTAACCACTAACATATTTATTCTCTCTTGAATATAAACTATATCAGGAAAAATGTCGACTATCGTCTACATCTTATCAATGGTCAACTAACCCTTTTGGTTTTTTGACAAAACCTATGATAAAGGATTTTGACATCAAATCGACTATTGCGGAACCAAAAAACAACTAAGACCAATAAAGTCAAAATTAACTTACCAAACTTAACAGGGTTTCACTAAACTATGCAACTCAAGACTTAGATGGCAACTACTTGTTCTTTCCACACATCTATTCACTTCTCTCCGATGATGCTCTCCCTCTCTTTCTAGGAGGGTGGAAAACCTGTTTCCTAAATACAACTTGCAATCACCAAATTGGAATTAGTGTATCATTAGTTAATCCATACACATCATGAATAAATAATCATGATAACATATAATCACATGTCTAAATTCTATGAATATACTCAAACTCATGAAATCATTGATTTATCCTAACATTTTCACATAACATCAAATCATTAAATCAAGAAAAAATTATCTACTAATTACATACAAGTAAAAAGTAAACATAGTAAAAAATTAGGGATGTGACACATTGGATCACCAAACCCTACATGCTGCAAAGTGTCAGGTGCCACCACTATAGTCACCTAATGTAGGATTGATTTTAAGAGTCAACACACATTATCCATTTCATGTATATTGTAGAGTAACTGAAATTTTTTAATTTAAATATATAGCAACAAGTTGCACACTAGAGTATGAATAAATTAATATATACCTCATCATCAATGAAATGTGAAGCCAAATCAATTATAGCACCCATGACCCTCCCAATCCCACTAAGGTTAGAAAAATTAAGGGTCATCGCAATACCAATCGGTCCCAACTCTACAACTGATACAACATCATCAAAAAGAAGTCCACATAATGATTCTGGTACAAAATGTGGACTAACAGGATCAACCTGCATAGGAATCTATTGTAGAATGACCTCCAGGAGTAACCTGATGTCCCCTTTTGTCCAGTGTGGGTGTCTGACTATGGGTAGCTCGTCAATCACTATGGTGCTTGACATGTGTGGCCACAACATCAAGAGGGATCCCATACTTTGAGCTAATAAACTAGTATGCATCTAATAGATCATGGGTCAAGCATGTGCTCAGTCTACAAAGCTAGTAATCTGTGCCACTTCACATGATGAAAATATGTTAGCATAGATGAAAGGATCATAAGTAGTGGATGTCACATTGATAGAAGGAATGTTGGTGCATGTGTGCAAGATATATCTACCAACACGGTTATATGCCAAGTGATCAACCTCATCAGCAATAGTAGCTAAACTCTGATAAATATGATGTCTTGATGATGCAAGTGAAAGCTCTATAGCTACTCCTAGGTGTAAATTTTTTGAATGTGCCAAAAAGGTTTGGACCAACTAATGCCCTCTTATTTATGGGTGGTGGTAGATCTGGACGTCTGTATTGAGGTTTGTCAGAAAACTTCCCTCTCCCTATCCAACATGTCTAGGGATAGATGTGTAATCAATTGATAAATGCAAATGCATGTGTGCATATAATTGTTGGTAAAAATATAATGGCAAATTATGAGGCCATCAAGGATGGGTTGCCAACCACTTAGGGTATATAAGTGGATCCACAAGAACATCTATGCACCTAGTGATAGGATAGCCCTGCACTCTAACCCATCTTGTATAGTAAGGAAGCACGGAATGAACCAATCTAGTGATATAACCTTATTAATTGCTAGCCATTTCACATATATAGTAACACTCCTAGAGAGTGACATATAGAAGTACTCAATACTGATATCATCATAAGGATTATATGATCTAATAGTATTGATCATATGTCTAAGGTAATCTCTAATAACCACCAACCTATCTCTATTTGACAGGTTTGGTGTGTTATGAATGGTTTGGTCCAAATGTGTCAATGCATTATTCAATCTATTAATAGTCTATGAATAGAATTCACTCCTAGTAGTGATATGAATACAATCAGACTCAAGATAAAACTAATGAGAAGCTTGGTCAACCATAATATGAAATATTTGTACAAAATCCTACATTTAAAAATAAAATTGCATACATTTAATTTCTAAAACAAAAATTTACAACTTGATTCACATTTTCCTTCACATCACCACCATTTGAAAATTTATTTGACTTTTGAAACTTAGAAGGGTAGGTCCAAATATTTAAATGCATTATGTGCAAGCAACTTAGATTCTAGCACACAAATACATAAAAGAAGCAAATATATTCAAATACACAATGTCAAATGAATTGGTTTAATTAACCTCTTAATAATTTTTTTGTACTTTAGAGTCATGTAAAGGAGTAATTTTAACTTAGAGTACAAAGATTTAAATTGAATTACATTATCACTAATGTGTACACTAGATCGTTGGGCCCACTGAAATAAATTGGCAATTGTTAAGTTCTAAGGTCCATATTAACTTTGAATTGCTTTTTAAATAGTAATTAGATCACTGAATGTTCATGTATCTAGATCCTTGAACTAGTGGATAGAACCACTCAATAGAATAATCTTTAAGAGTGAATTAAAATAGCTTGGTTACTATCCCATCCTCATAAAGGAAGCCTAAACATATAGTTGTATACAAATTTTAAGAAGTGTATTAGGTTCAACTTTACCATCATACATTGGAAACCATGGTGCCACAAAACCCATAGGCAATGGATAAGTTACAATCTCAAATCTATCTAGGTGTATTCCTAGGATAAAAAATAATTATAATCACTAGGCTTTGCATCTAGAGATTCTCTTTACTTCTTGATATGCTTTGTGAAATAGTGCATCTAGATTAGAGGAAGGGTTGGCGACTAAATGCATACCACTAGAAAGTGTATGGGAAGTGAGAGGGGTGGGTGAGGTGATGGATTGGGATGAAGGCATGGAATAAGAAATGTACTTAAGAGTATTTATAGGGTATGGGTTGTGCTATTGGGTATAGAAGTGGCTTGAATAAGTGGAGTAACTATAGGTTTAATAATAGTGGAGGAAAGGGGTGTGGAAGTGTGGTTTATCATATATGTGGTAGATATCATAGGATGAGTATATCTAGTAGCTAGGTTGTCGATGTTTATGATGGTCACTCATAAAAGATAAATTTTAATTCATTTTAAGGATAAGTGGAAAAAGGGATATGTACTAAAATGTGAGATACTAGTGTCCATGGTATAGATATAAAGATAACTTGTTTATTTTTCCAATTATGAACTCGCAGCATCCACTCCATAGCACTTATGATTAAGTAATTATATTATAGTTTAGTTTAGGTTTCTATTTGTTTTAACTTATCTTTTCATGATGTATTTTCAATAATAATCTTTATTAGTAAGTTAATAACAATTTAGATTAATATCTTTCCCACCTTTCAAATTATAAATAAGGCAATTCTCTTCCATAATTGTTCTTACTATTGAATCATAAAGTTTGACTTGAAAGGATTCATACAATCTACTAGTGGCCATGGTACTATAAAGATGAGTAATGGTAGTGGAAGGAGTAATGGTGGAAGAGGGATATCTATGGTAGAAGTGTGGATAGGAATAGATGCATGAGTCAATGTAGAAGAAGTAAGCTTATCCAAAACCACTTGCAAAGCTTACACATATTTAAGGACTAAAAATTTCTCCAACTCACACTTGAACTCATGCTTTAAATACTACACTATCACACTCATACTTATTTAATAAGATTTACCTAATTTTAATTTATATCAATTTAAATTTATTGATGATCAAACTTTCAATCAAAATTGATTATAGATCATTAAATCAATTTTGATATAAGTTGAAATATTGAACCTTCACCATAACTCAACTTAATTCCCTTATTAATCACCATTATATTTTTACTCTAATGATATCCTCTACTTGATTGTAGGGTTTAACTTTAATTCATTAGTTAAGTTGTGTAAATATATATTTAAAATTAAGATAAGTAATCAACATTGTTAAGCGAGTGGTCCTTACTTAATCGACTAGGTTAGTTATCCTTTAATTCATTCATTATTTAGTAACTATCTTAGGTTTTGTTCATAATTAGATTTCTTCTAATAATACAAACTAAGAGTAAAACAACATAGGGTACATTTCCTATATAAGTTTTAATGAGAAAATCAATCATTTTTGTCTTAGTATTGAACAATATCAAATGTTATTTTGTTGATTAAAATTCTATTCAACTTATGTATCACTATCTAATTATATTCATAAAGCAATAATCATATTTGTTAAAGATTGTGTAACCAACTTAGAGGTATGAACAATTCATAATTTAATGAAACAATAGATCCTGGGGAGAGGACACAATAGTTGAGAATGTTCCAATAGTTGTGATAGTATTTGTGGATTTAAGGCCCAATATTTTTAAAAGTTTATCACTAGGAGTTGTGACTTTAAGGTTGTTAGTGTTGATTATAAGTACTTATAATTGAATGAAATGTGCTCTTTAGATCTAAAAAGCAACCAATCATGTGATGCCACATCAACGTACCAACAAAACATGACTTAATGTACACTTATTGGTCCACCTTTTTTTGGTCTTTTTGGACACCTCAACAAAAAGCATGCTAATGTGGCATCATATTTGATGATGTGGACAATAAAACCTTAGTTATAAGCAAGGCCCTTGCTAAGTAATTTGATGTAAATTTTTTGGAGTGATTTGAAATTGCTATGTATGATTTTGAGAAGTGTGAAGTTAGTCATTTGTAGGGTTTTGTTTCAAATTTAGGACCTTTTAGTTTCAAAGTTAGGGTTTTAGTTTCATTTGTAGGGTTTTACTTTCAAATTTAGGGTTTTAGTTTCAAATTTAGGGTTTTAGTTTAATTTGTAGGGTTTTCATTTTAGACTTAGGGTTTAAATTTTAAACAAATCTACAAATTTAAAATAATTAACAAAATTTTTTTTTACCAAAAAAATTATATTTCGTTTGAATTTTCATTAAGAAATAAAATAAAAAAACATAAGCATTGTAAAATAAACCTACCATTGGGCATGAAGGAATGATGGTTAGCTGGTAGTTGCGTGGGGTCACACAGATCCAGGTGAAAGGCTTTCTTTTGACTTTTATTCAGGAAAAATGGTTTTATTTTATTTTCAAGGTTTTGGGCAAAATCGTATTGCTTGATAACGTATCATGCATAAGACTTCCACCTAAAAAGTATTGTCCATGCATTTGCCATGTATACACCATGTGGTTTCAGGTGAAACTTTCTCACCCAAAACCTTCTCAGCTAAAAACCTTTCACTCAATACTATTTTGTTAGCTAAAAGTGTGACATAGATTTGAAATTTTATCCTCCTAAAGATACATATACACCTTGGACACCCCCAATGTAGGTGGAACCTATTTGATCAAGGAGAAGCTTATTCAATCGATAATGAGTCAACAAATGATCCAAAAGCTCCATCTAGAGCTTTTATATCTCCAAATACCCAAGAATGACATTCTACTTCAATATCAATACAATCTAATGATACTAATACATGGGAAGCACCATGAATTCAAATAAAAATGATTGAAGGGTTTCATGATGAAGATGAGGTTAGTGAAGGTGAATTATGCAAAGAGAGTAAAATACAGATAACCATAGGAGTAGAGGATCTCATTAAGATCGAATTACCAGGAAAATATATAGGATAATCCATGGATC
This sequence comes from Cunninghamia lanceolata, assembly GCA_027924645.1. Classification (NCBI taxonomy): domain Eukaryota; kingdom Viridiplantae; phylum Streptophyta; class Pinopsida; order Cupressales; family Cupressaceae; genus Cunninghamia; species Cunninghamia lanceolata. The sequence goes on along the minus strand of BSBN01001197.1, from coordinate 820,512 downwards.
TATGATTGGAGCCAAATGGAAAGATAAGCATAAGCTTTGTTCCCCCACAAGAGCAAAGGGAGCCTTAGAATCCTTTCAAGTTGTTTCAATTCTTACAAAGTATCTAGGAATAGGATGAATTTAAAATACATATGCAAGATGAATTTGATCTACTCATTGATTTATTGAATTGTGACGAAGTCCTGTACTGGACCCCTTATCATTAGAAGGCATATGGATCCTTGGATCACATTACTCCACCTTGATAGATCACAAAGTTGAATCCACAAGAACAAGATAATCCCTCAAGGCCCTATAGAATCCTAGAAATTATCCTCAGAAAGGGCTATACCAAGAACAAGAAGCATAGAAAGAAACATAAATTTCAAGAAGATTAGAATGGTCCCTATATAGTCAAAGAGGATATTATAAATGATACTTATCTTTAGTTCACTATGGAGGGTGAAGAGTTTGGTAAAATGGTTAATGTATTTCACCTTAAGAAAGATTATGTGTGAAAACCCCTAAAGATCATAAAAACACAAAAAAATCTAAAAAAATCAAATAACTCACAAAAATCCATAAAAAATATAAAAATGAAGAAAAGAAAAATTGTATTTCTCATTAATTTTCATCATGCATTTGTGAGTGATACGCTCTTGTCTAATTTTTGTTTAGTGAGGAGTCTAAGGTTGCTTAGGTATATGTTGAACCTTTGACCCTTTGAGATTCCTTATGTCATACTTACCACAAATCATTTCCCTTTTACATTTCCTAACAAGTTCAAATTGAAGCCAAGCTCTTAGCTTTATACTGATCCTGGTCTTAATGAATTATTATGTTAATTTCAAACAAATTTAGTACTCAAACCTACATTACCCAATAGAAGCTTACAAGTAGACCTTCCCCATTCCTCCTTAACTAAAGAGAAGTTCAACTATATAATAAAAACCTTTGGTAGATCAACCCCTTATCTTTCCTAGAAAAAAATGTCAGGGGGATCATAACTCCACAAGAAGCAATAAAAAACAAGAGTGTAGAAAAAAAATCTAGATAGATCATAAAAAATCAAAAAGAGAGAAAATACAAAAAAACTAAAAAATGATGATGCTTCAAAATACAAACAATTAACAAAGATAAAAAAGCATGTTATAAAATACAAAAAAAGAGAGAAAAGAAATAAACAAATAAAGAAATGTAAAAAAGAGAGAAAAAAGTAAATAAGAGGATTGTTGATGTTCGTACTAGTCAAGTGGATATAAGTCTAAGATTAAAGCTACGAGGGTGGTAACTATTAGAGAAAATAAAAAAGATAGGTACAAAGCACACACATGCACTAGCTAAGAAAAACTAAGAGTCTAATTGTCTTTAGGACCATCTTCTACTTTGGAGCCTTTCCTTTACTATAGGTCTATCTTGTCGGCCAACCTTGATCTAAGTCTAGAAGGTGCTAGCTAATAAAATTTGTTGCTTGCCTAAGTTGAAATCTTATAAAAATGTTTTTATCTAGACAAGGACCAATATCTAGCCTTTCGCAAAGCCAAGATTAGGAACTTTCCATCTCCTTCTCATCCCCACTTGATTTCTTCACAAAATCTTATCTCAATATTCAGTAGGTCTCCCTATATCAAGTCAACTCACAATCCCCTAAGTTAAAAATCTTACTGAAGAGCAATCAGAGTGTTTTTCCACTTGCATACATCATATCGTAAAGAGAAAATCAAAAGCAATAATTCATGTCATAACTTGTGACATTGCATAGAAATAGGAAAATGTGTTACATTCATACCTTCATGTGTTCTTGCATCCATGCATATCATATATTTCTTATAAATACCAAAAAAATAAAATTAACATTTTGTTGTTGTTTATAATAAGAAGCCTCAACTATCCATGTTCACAAAAAGATACAAGACAGGGCATAAGCTATCAAACACAAGTCAAACTTGAATGGATTAATCATAATATATATCAAGAGAGTCCAAATTCATAAATAAAAGTGCACTTAATCATGCAAGTCTTTCCATGTAAGTGGGAAAATTAAAAAATTAAGACCAAAAACTTCAAGGATGATTCTGACTAATGGAACCCTTAGGGCTCCTGCTTCGAGGTCTCCTTTGACTATTTGCTACCTGAAAAGGTCTATAAAAACTATGAGAATAAGAAGGCATCCAACTAGGAGCACATGAATGGGATGGGCCTACTATCTAAGTTTGTTGCTAAACCCTAAGATTAGCCATCTCTCAAAGTAAGGCATTCTCAGCTTCAAGCACACTAATTATAGCTCATTGAGAAGCAACGTCTTGACCTGTGTGATAAATAGGAGCTAGGATATATGTATGATGACCTGTTGAGGATGGCAAGTGTGCATTAACAAGGAGAGTCTCTCTTGATTGATGGATATCAGGAAGTAGTGCGTCTAAGGAAGCATTATGAAAAACTTCCTTCCATCCATCTGTCGTACCTATTAAGAGAGAATAAAGAGATGACTCAAGAGTTAATTCCATGCCATTATGAAAAAATGATCAAAATTAATAAGAGGAAAAGAGGAAGTTATTATAATACTCATGAGGATCACTTGGTTGCCAAGAGGGATCACCATGCCTCATATATCCTCCTTTTACAACTTTGAAAGTAGACCATGCATAGGTCTAGGTGGAGATGTCTCTGGTGCTATCTCCTCCACATCTATAGGGACCTCTGCATCCCCTCCATCATGTTCCTCCTCATTAAGATCATATTCATCATTTGTAGAATCATAAATCTCCTCCTTAATAACAACAAGTCTGTGAGATCAATGCATATAAACTTACTCGCAACCAACCTTACGAATAGGTTTAGTAATTGATACATTAGGAACTAGAGGAACCCACCAAAGTGCCTTATACTAAGCATCAACCATCTTCTATGTAGACCTATATAAAGTGGGTATTGGGGGAAATCCTTAGGAAAATCATCTCTAAATTTCTGAAGAACCTTGGTGGCATGGTGAGCCTCCACTGATCCATTCCTATCAGTCAAATGGATCACCCCTCGATAATAGTCACGTACTACCCTATTGCCTAATCACAACCTCTCCATATCAACATAGGGGTCAAAAATGAAATCAACATCTATAAGTGTAGCTAAGACATGGGTGGTGGCATTGTAAGGACCAAGGCAACCCCATCACATGGATCTTGGTAATATGAGTTTGGAAAGAGGCACACTCCTCTAAAATAGAACAATTTTCTCTAAATTCCAAGACATAATGAGAGAAGGATGATTAAAGGCAAGAACACCTTGTCATTAGAACAATATAGGTCTTGGTACACCATAGTAATAATGTTAACCCCCTAGGCAAAGATAGAATAATGCTCAAGCTTTTGGATGATTGGTGCCTAATACCACCTAAGAATAGAAGACCCCTTATCTCGTGACAAATGAGATGCAATCAATCCAATGAAGACCTTCCATAAAGGAGGAATTTTGAGGCCACAAACTGAGGATAACTGAACACCAAGATGATCCTTAGGATAGTTAACCCCCATCATAGAGAGTACTTGTGCACTCTTTGGATACCTAAGGAAATAAAAAAGTGTTCCTATCAACATCCTAATATGTTAGAATGCCACAATATATATGAGAAGGTGGATGTATGATGGGAACATTAGCTATCTTATCCAAACTCATCTTCTTCAAGATAATATGATCTCTAGTAGACAAGGATTCAAGGGACCTCAGAAACCAAAATTACTCATGGGTTTCATTCCACCTAATGTGTATCTCCTATCAAAAACAAAGAAAAAACATGTTAGATAGTCGACTAATCTAGAAAATCACAAAAAGAGTATAAAACATTTAAAACTTTCACAAAAAATCACATCGACTAAAAAATTACAATAAATGAGGAAGTTAGTGTTGATAAGTAGAAAAATCTAGGTGATAAAACCATCACAACATTAAAAACTTTTGTCTAGAAAAATTCTGGTGGGTCACCCCTTTCACTAGGCTTGATCTCTAGGGGTAGCCCAAAATTATAGGATGAATCTCCAAGGGTGACTTGCCCTGGTGAAAGGGGAAACCCTACCACACACCCAATCATGATAAAAATTACTCAGAAAACACCAGAAATAACAAATATTTGACAAACAAAAACTCACTAAGGGACAAGAATAAAAATCTAGGCCATTATAATGAAGAAACTTGAAAAATAATGGATTGTTTGCAAGAAATTGACAAAAGGAAAACCTAGAGTTTCAAAATGGGTTTTTCTCTGTTCTTATACCTGATGACTAGTAGAGGACAAATTAGTAGCCATAGAAATGATTTCCTTATTGAGCTCTCTCTGTCACCTATCCACTCACATGATTCTATCATCATTTGATCACTCTTCACCTCTTTCTTCTTCTCTTAGTTTAGCTTGCATTTAGGCATTTGATTTGTTTTAGTTTTTGTAGTAGTTGACATGTCCTCATTTTGTGTGTGATTCATTCATATAGGTCCTCAAGGATAAATAAAATGATTCAAGTATACCTCATGCATAAATGGTATGTCTTTTTATTTCTATTACATTGGTTTATTTTGAAAGCATCATTATGTTGAATTAACAATGGTTATTCTAGGTACAAACACATGACATCAACAATAGGTAAGAGCCTAGTTCAAGAATGGTGGCTACCTTTCATGTATACTACCATCCCCGATGGTGCAAATATGTAAGTATGAAAAAGATGCACATGCTTACATGGCAGCTCGAGGATGAGCTATATTCTTAATCACGTTCATGTAAGCATGAATATACATACCTCTTAGTAGTGTTTCTTTTGGTGATATGTCTTAGTTCATTTTTTATTTTTTTGTACTTCCCTAACCTCTGGACTAACCTTCTATGGTCTTGCACACCTTCTAGCTTATTTTCTAACCAAAGTTTGACAAGTCACTTTTGTCACTCTCTAGCCCCAACAACCACATAAATCTACTTCACAAGTGGGGATTATGTTCCCTTAGTGTATTTTCATCATTTCAACCCTTTAGAAGCATCTAATCAATCTCCCAATTCCATCTCTAACTTTAATTTTACTGTCATTTTCTTCCCTTTTGGGTCACTACCTGTCACTGTTTGATCTCCCTGGGTGACATTGTAGCTAAATTAGGATCTCTAGGGGTGACAAACCTTACCTCACTGCTCTTCCTTGCTCTACTAGATTGGTTATACATAGCTTGTATCTTACTAGGGTTTGTAGTAGCTCATTTCTATTGTTTGTATGCACACTTAGGAGTTTTATAAAAGTGGAGTCTTTTGCTTTATGGTGTGCTTATATAGGTTAGAAATTACAAAATTAGTCTTTAATGTATCCAAATACCACCCTTTCCCCTTCATTTTGGCCATTTTAATTTGATATGTGGTCTTTGACTCATTCATAAATGAGCTCACTTTATTGCTTTGCATATGATACAATTTTCTTAGACTTCTATTCTTAATCATGTTCTGGATAATGCTTCAATCTAGCTCCATTTGTTGGTATGTGGTGACCGATCATGTAAATATTGTACACTCATAACATATTTTTTTCTTTTTTGCACGTTCGGGGTTGATAGTTAATTTTTGTTAATTGACAAATGAAAAATGACTTTGTAAAACCCTAATTCTAGAAGCTTCCAAAAAGGCTTGTTATAAGCAGTTGGGATGTATGTTACGGGATGGAATTCACAAGATTGTAATCTGTTTTGCACTGGATAATAAAATCATTGGATGGTTGGGTTTCTGTGGATGTAGCCCATATTGGGTGAACCACATTAAAATTCTATGTTGATCTCTTTTGTGTTATTCTTCATTGTTATATTTGGGTTATTTAATCTGCATATAATTGTTAATGTTTATTTCTCTGATCTGCCTGAATCCTAACACCATTCACATCTTATTAATAAAACATCTTGTAAAGTTCTTAATTTCACTACTCATGATGATGTGATTTCTCCAATTTGATACTGCCCAAGTCATCACATAATATAGAAACACCATGGTTTTTTAAACTTACTATAATATAGAAACATCGTGTCATTAACTTGAAATGACTTACTACTCAAATTTGAATCATCCCATGCTTTTTATCATCTTTTCTATTGACCTTGTTATACACTACTAACAACAACTTTTGTCTAACTTTTCCAAATCAACCAATCTTTCTTTTAATGATTCTTCTTCGCTCAACCACAAATTATTTGCTAATATATAGAATTGGTACTATGCATTGGATGGGTAGTGTAGTATCAACTCCATATACTAACTCAAACAGACAATATTTGGGTAGTCACTTGTATTTTATCCTCTAGGCCCATATTATTGCTGGTATTTTTAGGTCCCAATCATTTGTGTTACTATTACACATCTTGGTTAGTGTAATCCCCAAAATATTATTAAGAGATTCATTTGCATCATTGGCCTAAGGATGGTAAGGTCTATTAGAATTGTGTGTGATAATAAATTTATTCAAGAGTTTTACAATCATGTTATTCACAAAGTGTTTGCCTTGGTCACTAGTTAGATTCAATGAGTAGCACAATTTGGTAATTTTATTCTCATATATAAACTTTTTAACAATTTTTCCTTTAAATCTTTGGTAGCTTTTTCCTCTACCTATTTTTTTAGATATTCAGCCCTTGTTATGATAAATCGTGCATGTGACTTTCACACTGGAGGATATATGGGTCCAATAAATTATACAACCCATTTTTCAAATGAATGCAAACATTGATTGGAATGAAATTTCATCTCTTGTGGTGGGTCTCCCACTCTCTATAATACATCACAACTCCTTAAAAATTTTTGGCATCCTTAAATAATGTGGGCCACCCTAACCTTTCTACCATAACTTTCCTTGTCATCCCATCTTTGGAATCGTGTCCTCCTGAGATGCCTTCATGCGCCTCCCTCAAAATATGTTCTCTCTCTCATGTTCTAAGACTATTATTCTTATCATTTCATCTCTATCTATGATGTGAAACTCTCCTTCAATCAAATTATAGGGTAGTGACTTCCATATTAATTTATTCCTTTCATCTCTAGAGATCCCTTTTAGAAATTCACTAGTTGATAGCAATTGTGCGACTTCACTTAGGTCTTCAAGTACCACATTGTACCTAAATAGATTTGCATTATGGAATTTATCCTTAAGGCGTCTTGATCTTCACTAGTGTCAATTCCAAATAAGTTGTCTAGACCTTGGTTTGATTTTCCTAGTTTTACCATTATTTTGAAGTCAAAATTTTGAAAGAGCATTAGACATCTACAAATTATCCCATGTATGATTGATCTTTTTATTAGGTACTTTAAGGGCTCATGGTTTGTGAAAAAAATGAATGGAGTTGATAATAGGTAGTGCCTAAACTTATGTAAAGCAAACACCATTTCTAATCCATGGTAGTATATTTTTTCTCTATTTGGCATGATTTTATGGATAGCAAACACAATAGGGTAATTCTTATTTATCCTAAGTTGTACATCACTATAGTCCCTATTGTGATTCTGAAAGCATCCACATGAACATAAAACAAAGTGTTCTAATCTAGAAATACAAGAATGGACACATCTATAATTTTCTTCTTTAATGTACATAAAAAAAATTCTTGATATTGGTATGTTCACTGAAAGTTTTTATTACTTTTCTTTTTTAACAACTCCTGTATGGGCCCAATAATGATCACATAACCCCTAATGATTTTGTGGTGATATCTAGTGTACCTTAGAAATGTATTCACTTCATATATTACCTTTGCATGTGGTAGGTTTAAAATAATGACCACCTTTAAGGGATCTACCATCATCCCTTCTTTGCATATTATATGCTCTAGGAGTCTACCAAAAGGTATTGCCAATACACACTTCTTCAAATTAAGGGAAATCTATAAGTTGTGGCATCTTTCCAACATCAATCACAACACTTAGACATGATCCTTCATTGACCTGTACACTATCCAATCATCCAAGTAAAATTCTAGGAAGTCATGAATACCAAAGGCATTGATCATTATTTGACTAAACACTGAAGGAATGTTCTTTAGACCAAAGGGCGTGACTATGTATATAAAAGATCCTAATTCAATGGTGAAGGTTATTTTTGGCTGGTCCTCTTTTTGTATTCTAACTTAGTGGCATCTAGAGAAACTATCTATGAAAGAATATACCTCTCTACTAGCCACTAATTCCATTACTTCTTTTGTAAATGATGTAGGGAATGGATCGTGGACACATGCCTTATTGAGTTCCCTAAAATCAACATAATTCCTTATTTCTCCTATTATTTAATTTTGCACCACCATGGGACTAATCCCTTCCACATATTCAATTGGCTTGATAATTCCTCCCACTAGCATTTTGTCCAATTCCATTTTGAATTTGATTTTAACATTAGATTTTAGTCTCAATGGTTTTTTTCTTTATGCTTTTGTTCCTTTTAGATCTGCATATTCTCTAAGAACTTTTTCCACTTGCATCACTTGTATTTCCTCCTAGTAATCACTAATCTCAATTATTTTCAAGTTTCTCTCTATCTCTATATCCTCTTATTTTACCTTTAGTTGGTAATATTATCTAGATTTTGTTGTATTAGTCAAGGCTATCTCCCTTTCTCCTTCTCTTACTTCTACTTCTAAATTTTTGGTGTTTTCTTCTTCATCATCTTTCTCAACCTTTCTAGTTGTGTTATAGTAGGCTCTTTGTGGTATGTTTTTTGTTTTATCCATCCATTCAATTAACTTCGATATTCCTTTCTCTTTCTATTGTGCTGATGTCTCTCCCTCATCTCCATACATCTCCTTAACTTTTTCTACTAATAAAATATTTGTTGTCATAATTTGCCTAGCTCAAAATATCCTAGAAATCCCCTCCTTTCATTAGATAAATCTGATCTAAGAAAGTCAAAATGGAAGAAGGTCTCCCTTAGAGAAAACCCAAAAAAATTCCCAAAAAATTCTAAGTTTTGGTTTGTCTTTTTGCCTTAGTTAGCAAAAATGCAGTTTGGCGATCCTTTGGTTTGGTGGTTCACTGATTCGCTGGTTTGTTGACAAGGGTAGAATTAGCTAAGGCAGAGTGGTGGGTGTTCTCTTCAAGGAAACAAAGGTAAAGGAAGGCAAAGGTTTTCCTTTATCAATAAAATATTGGTTCAAAGAACCTTAGGTTTGTCGATCGACTAATTCACTGACTGAAGAAAAATTAAAGGCAGAGCAATGAGTGTTCTTTTCTTTAAAGATAAAAAAGACAAGTTTACTGATCAACAGGTTCTTCGATCGATGACTTTGTCGATAAAGGGAAAAGAGAAGGGGCATGACGATGAAAAAGCCTAAGGAAAAAAGCAAAGGTTATTGGTGAATCGAGGAAAACTCAAACTTGCTAAGTGATTCAAATTTTCCTAGGTTTGCTGATTGGGGAATTCGTCGACCAAAGGGGCCCAAAGAGAAAAATATGAGAAATCGGCAGGCAGGTAAGGTTCACAAAAGAAAAGGTTTGCCGATAAGGAAAATTGAGAAGGAAGCTGCCTAAGTTCAGAAAAGGGGAGAATCGTCGATAAGGTGCAAAGGAAGTGAAAGATAGCTCTGTCAGAAAAATTGGAGGTTTGTGAACCTCCAAGTTCGATGATACAAGGTTTGGCCGATGGAGGATTTGTCGATAAGGTAGTAAAAAGGGGAAAAGAAGTAAGGTTCGACAAAAGTCAATTTCACCGATAAAGGTGAAAATAGAGCCAAAAGGCATATTGGATAGAGAAATTGATTTTTTGCCAACAAAGGGGAAAGCAATAGAAAATGCCAGCCAAGTTAGGAAAAGATGGGATTTGCCGATATGGAGCTTGATAAGATAAGGACAAGGCCAAGTTCGTGCAAGTAGAAATTCGTCGATAAGGCAAAAGTCAAGGGCAAGCTCAGTTCAAGAATTGGGGAATTCGTTGACAAGGCGAAAAGTAGCCAAGGGAAAGGCTTTGTCGGTGATTCAGGGGAAAGCCTAACTTGCTAAGTAGTTCGGTTTTCTCATGGTTCACCGACATACAAAAGAGACGATAAAGGAGGATGGTTGAGTGGAGAAGGTTAGGCAAAAGACACTTTTGTTGACAAAGCAAAATGAAGACAAAAGAGGTGCTAGGAACTTGGTTCAAAAAAGCAGTAGTTTGCTGATAAAATGAGAAGGAAGAAGATAGACAGGTTCAAAAAATAGATAATTTGCCAATAAGGCAAAAATAGTGCCAAGGAGATAAATGACAAAAACACAACCTAGTGGGCCAAGTTCTGAAAATAGGGATTTTGCCGATAAGGTGGAAGGAGAAATAGTTCTAAAAAATGGGATTTTGCCGATAGGAAAAGTAAAAGGACAGAAAAAGGGAAAATCAATGAAAATAGATGATAATTTAGAATATCTAAGAAATTTAGATATTTTAAAGTGTTGTAAAAGCTTTAGGAGCTGATTTGAGGACTTTGCAGAGCTGTACCATGCAAGTTGTTGAAACAGTGAAATTCTTCAATACATGGATACATTTGGAGGACAAAGCAGATATGTTAGATGTTGTAGATGTTAGAAATTAAATTTGGACAAGATCTTTGCCAGAGTATGGGTATGCTTCTAGTGTGCAGATTTTCTGACCTTGCAGTAGGCTTGATTTTAATGTAGCATGGGCATAACTTGTTCACTAATTTTCAATGCCTAGGGTTGCCACAGTGGATGAAATGTTATATATGCATATGAAGAAGATGTATTTCTATTGGTTGGTTGTACTGGGACAGTTCTAGAGGCAGAAATTTTGTTGTAGGTTCAGACCTTGTGGTTTTCTCTAGAACTGGGTGGATTTGATGGACCGTGCTCTTCTGTTGAGCCTCTCATGTCTCTGCACTAGTTTAACAATGAAGGAGAGTCTATCATTTTGTGTCTATTTCATGCATGTAATAAATTTTGCTTCTTTTGTAATGGCTATTTAGCCTCTATGATCAATATAAACTAAAGTTATCTCTCTCATTGTTCTTGCACCATGTTTATTTGATAGATGCAAACTATGTATTGTGGATAAAACAATCCCTTTCATGCTTTCATCTCTCTGCCTTAACCTCTATTTCAATCCCCATGAGTCTGTGTGATTTCCCTTCAACTTTTGAGATCATTACTGTGTTATGTCAGTTGCATTCAAACATCCTAAATCTTGGTGCATCACCATTTCCTTTTCTACATTATCTCTCTCCCTTTTCCTTGGTGATCAATAGAATAGTTTTATTTGAATTCTCTAAGCCTTAAGCTCAGAAAGAGGAACCAACCTTCTCTAGAGGTTTGATCTCATCAGCAAGGTCCCACACCTTAAGATCAGTCCCATTGTGTCATTGGAGTGCTTGAACGAAAGCAGGATGCAATTTCACATGAAAACAATATTATTTCCTTAATTCTTTTAAGTGCATCATTTGTAGTTCTACAAGGATCATAGAATGATAAGGTTTTACAAAATTCTTCTTGGAGTGTTTCCCAATCTTTGGTTTCTACTCTTTTCTCTTGATTGATGTACCATGTTTTAGCTATGGGAGATAGGGTCTAATAAAACAACTATAACTCTCATCATATTCTCTCATCTCATCCCACTCTTTGATAAAGTTTGTTAATTGAATTTTAGGTTTATTAGTACCACAATATTCTAGGGAAAGCTTCCAATCCCCTTCTTATAAAAAATATCTTATATTTGATCAATACTATGAAATCTTTCTAGGTTGGGATATTTATTTTATGGGTGTTACCCACATTTTGAACACTCCAAATTTAAACTTCTCCATTCTCCATTTTGAGTCATGTTTGTCAACCTGGGCCACTTCACTCCTTTATAAATTTAGATTTACTTTAGCAAGTTGTGTCTATCTTGTTTGATATTATCATGGTTGATCATGCTCAAAACATTGTTGGCATCACTATTATGTTCATAACAACATGTCTTGTAAGCCCTCAGATGTAGTCATTGTGTGGTGGAATAGACATTACAGAATGCTTTTCCTTTAGAGAGATTGAAGCACTTGGATTTCCTTATCAGAGGCAATCAATAGGTGTTTCGTCCAAATATCATTTGCAATTGATGTATGCAATTGGGTCCCACCAATCAGTTCTTTAAGTGTCGGGTGTTTATGAAATATTTGAAGCAGACACACTTTAAGTTCAAAGCTTCTTTAAACTTCCGCTTTGCCGACTCACTTCTACCTAGGCATTTCTTTATGGTCGGGGATCCTCGGTATTTCTGAACTCTTCAAAAAGTTCGTGCAAAGCCCGACTTATCGACAATTCCCTTTCAAAGGGAATCTTAAAGTTTTAAATGCTAGTGCTAGTGTTTTTGGAAAAACTGTATTTTAAATGTTGTTGATGAACCAATTCATGCCTTGTCGGGAATGGTTAAGGTTTTAGAACCCTTATTTCCACTGGTTGCAAAGGATGAAGACAATGCAAGAAATGGATAGACTGGGTCTCATTTTGCATTACCAGAGTCGTGTGGACTTTTGGGAAGTTAGATAATGGCATATTTCGAACACCATTTGGAGGACCAGCGTAATATATGAAAGAAATCATGGTTGCCGATTTGAACCACTTTCCTGTGTAGTGACTCCAGATGACCTCCATGTTTTGGGTATTCTCATGTTTTGCAACGGGCATACATCAAGTTGGTTTGGCTCAACCTCAGAGTACAAGTGGCGTATTTCAATCTATTGATGTACTAATGTTTACACAAGTCTCCAAGGTCCCTTCGAGGCTTCTTTGTTTTAATGTATTCCTAAATGGTGGAGTGTAAGGAGGCAGCTGTGGACAAACTGAACAGAGGTCTGGTGGTTTGCATCTGATATCACAGTTAGAAATGCTCTGATAAACAGGTATGTCATGGATCGGGTTTTGTACAGTGTATGGATTGAACTTTGTGAAGGTATGGCATCTGCTGGTTCTCTTGACGAGGTCATAGCATGCCATGAATCTTATTTGGTTTCCATCCAAAGGCAGTGCTTTATTGCTCCAGACAAATGTGGGCTCTCATTGCAAATCGAGTCAGGACTATTCTTTCATTGGTTCTAGACTTCTATTCCATGCAGGATATGCACTAAATGGATTCGATGCTGGAAGTTTTCAAAGCAAGTAGCTTAGTTGGAGATACTCTTGCCAGCGCGAATAAACACAAAGCAGATTTGTTAGAGATATTTAGAAACTCTCAAGCATTGCAATGAACGTGCACCACATGGAGGCTGCCACTTCGTAAAGCAGCGCAGGATTCGCAGAACAAAAGAAGAAGCACATCAAAGGCCACGTCCTTCGCCGGTATTCTCTCTGGCTGCGTAAAAATAGGTTTTGTCAGATATTCTATTTGAAGAGGCTTCAGAATCTTTCAGGCAAATGCTATTAGTGGTTGTGAAATCAACTCCCACACCAACTTCAGCGTGGAAACAGTTCGTCGCAAAGGTAAAATCTGGTTAAAAATAGTCGATGAAGATTCTGTTGAGGCCGTGCTAAGATGGGAGCATTAAACGGGGTTTTTGTTAGATATTATAATTGGAAATGCTCTTGGAGACACGCATGTAAACAGCGAAAAGCATAGAAAAGGCCGCGGCCTTTATTCCAAAATCATATTCTTCTTTCAATAAAACACAATGATAATAGAATATGCACAAGATGGATGCGTTAGAAAATGGTTTTAGAAGCTTTTTAAATAAATGCAATCAGCTGTGTGTAACGCCTTTGCCTCAATCCTCGCCGGTGTTTTTCCATCTCATGCTGCGACAGGAGCATTTAAAGCGGCATGATTTATGGCAGATATTATGTTCGATATCATCTATTGCATGCAATGACTACCGGATATGCACAAGTCTGCCAAAGCCCTTTCCGGCCTGTATCAGTGTGCTTTTAGCAACAACAAACACAGTTTTATCAGCAAATATAATTTGAAATATTCATATAGACAAGTATGCAGGATGCAAAACTGAGGATAAGGCGCATATGCCATATGGATTCCTTGGGGAAATGATTTTATTGCACCAAATGATAAGCAGAAAATGGATTTGTTAAAAAGGCTTTAGAGATTTTAAAGCAAACGCCATGACTACCGGATATGCACAAAGTAGATTTAGTGGAAAAGCTTACGAAACTTTCATGCAGATGTAGTCGATACAGTTGGCAGTGTAACGTCTAAATCCACAGCCTTCGCAGCATCTCTGGCCATGCCCAAAATTGGAATGTAAAACATAGATTTTGACAGATGGAAATACCTCGGTGGACTATGGACAGCAGGATGTATAGTGCTCATAATTTAGAAACTTCCAAGCAAAACTCCAGTTTCCGCCACCTTCGCTTCGAGCTTCGCCTGTGCGCCTTCATCTTGTGCCGGAAGGGATGTTTAAAAGTAGATTTTTGTCAGATATTATCGTTGTAAATATCTCTGGCAGCTGTGCATACAAAATGCAGGAGTATAAGTAAGGCCGCGACCTTTCCAAAACATACACCAAGTTATTTCAGAGGGATATCAACGGCGAAGGAATGCATAAAGTGAATTTGTTGTTAAACGCTTGAAGCTTTTGAGCAATTGTGTTTTGGGCAGATGTACGTCTAAATACCTCAACCTTTGCTAGCATTCTCTCTGCTTGCCAAAATTGGGAAGGGTGAAACTGATGGCGAGTTTTCTATTAGACAGATTTGTCGACAAAGTTTAGATACTTCTCAGCAAGTGCTTGATGGTCGATTCTAGGTTTGCTTGTAAAAGGTGCATGCATATGCAAAATGTGGAAGGTGTTGCTCGTGTTAAGGATTAAGATTGTTTAGAAAATGATAGAATGTTTCTAGAGCCTTCCACAAGCTAGAACATTCCTGGAGCTGTTCTAGAAAAGAATATTCTAAGATATGTTCTAGAAAAGAATATTCTAAGATATGTTCTAGAAAAGAACATTCCAGGTGTTGGCAGAAACAGGGGGACGGAGCAGGGGAGGCAGGACACTAACCACCAGAAAAATACAGATGCAAGAGAAATGTGTGAAGAATAGCATAAAACAAATGCACACACACAGGAAACCAAAACACAGAAGAGACAGCAATATATTTTTATATATATTTCCTTCAACTAGAATACATTCAAAAACTTCATCCACATTACAATACAGAGATGCTGCTCTGTTTTCTGACTCTGCCCCAATCACTGGAGCTGCACACTGTATATCCGGAGCTGCTTGTGCGAACTCCATAGCTGCCTTACTGTTGCTGCTGCAAACTTCTATCCTCTACTGTTCTCTATCTGCTGTTCTCTCCTGGAAACCTTCTAATTCCTCTGCTGCTGCAGGATGTTCTCTAACATTATTTGTCTATTCACTTTTCCCTCTCTTTTGTCTCTTGTCTCATGCCCAGCAAAATGGGCGCTCAAACATTTGATTTTCAAACTTACCTATGGGAATTGGATGCGGCAGGCCAACGGTGCGGGAGATCCCCAGGTTTGACGCGGGGGCAGTCAGTATTAATTGAACCGACGAGGATTAAATTCCAACACTCCCCCTTAATTTGAAGTCAGACATCAATTTGCAATTTTCATTCCAGAACTGATCTCCGGAGATATACTTATGCCTTTGCCTTTCCGGAGCAGATCTCTGGAGCTCTTTCTACTGTGCTGCAACATCTTCGGAGCTGCCCTCTACATCTTCGGAGCTCCTTGTCTGCATCTCCGGAGCTGACTCTCTGCAACTCCAGAGTTTCTTTTCTGCATCTCTGGAGCATCTCCGGAGCTGCACATACATTCCAGAGATGAATCTCTGGAGTTCTCCTGCTATCTTTCCAGATCTGAATCTCCGGAGTTGTCTTCTTTGTAGGACTGCGCACCTCCGTAGCTGTCCTCTTTCCGGGGTTGCACACCTCCGGAGCTATCCACAATGCCGAGCCTATCTCTTAGGTGTTCAAAGGAATCTTTTAGCAATGCCTTTGTGAAAATATCAGCGAGCTGCTGCTCGGATTTGCAATATTGCAACTCAATCTCTCCTCGTTCTACCAACTCCCTAATGAAATGATAACGAATCTCAATGTGTTTGCTTCATCCGTGGAAGACTAGATTCTTTGTCAGGGCTATTGATGAAACATTGTCACAATGAATGGTCGTACCATCTTCTTGCTGCTCATACAAGTTTGCAAGGATTCTTCTCAGCCAAATAGCTTGACAAGCTGTTGCATTTGCTGCAATATACTCAGCTTCTGCTGTAGAGAGAGAAACAATGGGCTGCTTCTTGGATGCCCATGATATCACACCTGAAACCATGTGAAATACATAACCGGATGTGCTCTTCCGGTTATCAACATTTCCTGCCCAATCACTGTCCGTGAAACCAGCCAGCATAAACTCATCAGAAACATCATACAAAATGCCATAACCTATTGTGCCATTGACATACCTCAGGATCCTCTTTCCTATTTGCCAATGTGTGTCCTTAGGCTTCTCCATGAACCTAGAAATTAGGCTTACAACATACATCAAATCAGGTCTAGTTGCTGTCAAGTACATGAGGCTTCCAACCATGCTCTTATAGAGTGTTGGGTTCACTTCCCTGCTGCTATCTTTTTTACTCAACTTCAGACCTGTGGCTGTTGGTGTAGGGGCAGGTTTATTATTCTCCATTTTAAACCTTTTTACAATCTGTTTGGCATAGTTAGTTTGCGAAATAAATATGCCATGCTCTGTTTGCTTGACCTCAATGCCAAGAAAAAACTTCAGCAGACCTAAGTCTGTCATCTCAAACTCATTCTTCATTGCCTCTTTGAAATCAACAATGAAAAGATCACTATTGCCAGTAAAAATTAGATCATCTACATACAAAACAACAATCAAAATTTTACCTTCAGCTGCTTTGATGTAGAGAGTGGGCTCACTGCTGCTTTTGCTAAAGCCATTGCTCAACAAATATGAGTCAATTCTACTGTACCATGCCCTAGGTGCTTGTTTCAGCCCATAGAGGGCTTTCCGAAGCTTGTATACCTTGTCCTCTTGCCCTGGGACTTCATAGCCAGGTGGCTGCTCCACATACACTTCCTCTTTCAGCACTCCGTTCAAGAAGGTTGACTTTACATCCATCTGAAACACCTTCCACTTGCGTTGGGCTGCAATTGCTATGACTGCCTGAACTGTTTCCAGCCTTGCAACTGGTACATAGGTCTCATCATAATCTCTTCCAGGCTATTGTTTGTACCCTTTGACAACCAGCCTTGCCTTATGTCTTTCTATCTTACCTTCAGCAGTAGACTTGGTCTTGTAGACCCACTTAACTCCAATGACTTGTTTACCCTTAGGTAAATCAGTTAGGTGCCATGTGTCATTCCTCACTATGGCATCCAATTCTTCATTCATGGCCTTACACCATTTCTCCTCTTTCATAGCTTCTTCAAAGTAGATTGGATCACTAGAAGAAAATAATGTAAAATTCAAATCTTCATCATTATCAGCATACCTTGTGCTGTCATAAATCTCCTTCACACTCTTTGCCCTTCGTGGCATCAATGATGCGAGTGTGGGATCTGAATTACCTCCGGAACTGCTGCTGTTCTAACCTCCGGAGCTGCTGTTATAACGCCCTTCGGAGCTACTGTTCTCCAGAGTTGTAGACCTCCGGAGCTGCTAATCTCCGGAGCTGCAATGCTGCTGTCTACCTCCGGAGCTGCCGTGCTAAGCATCTCCGGAGCTACTATTTTCTAGTGCTCTATGGTAGTTTCTCCTCGAGTTGTTGCTCTCCGTAGCTCCTCCGGAGTTGTTGATCTCTGGAGTTTCTTCATTTTCAAGGGGTATTATGACTAAAATACTTGTGGTGCTGTCCACCGTTCCATCCCATGCTTCATTCTCAATGAATTCAATGTCTCTGCTGATCACAAGTTTTTTGGTGATGGGATTAAACAACCTGTAGGCTTGTGATTCTTCACTATAGCCTGTGAAGATACATTTCTCACCTTTATCATCAAATTTCTGCCTCTTTTCTTTAGGCACGAATGCATATGCCACACATCCAAAAATTCTTAGGTGCTCAACAGTCCATTTGCTATTTGTCCACGCCTCTTGTGGAATCTGATCACGTACGGCCTTTGTAGGACACCTATTCAATAGGTAGACTGCTGTTGCTACAGCTTCACCCCAATAATAATTTGACAGTCCCTTTTCCTTCAGCATGCTTGCTGCCATCTCTGTGATGGTTCTATTTTTCCTTTCAGCTACTCCATTTTGCTGTGGAGTATACTTTGTTGTGAACTGTTTATGAATGCCTTCATACTTGCAGAAATTTAGAAATTTTTTGGAGACATACTCTCCCCCTCTATCAGTTCTTAGGGCCTTGATGTGTCGGCCACTTTGCTTTTCAGCCGATGCCTTAAACTCCTTAAACTTCTCAAAGGCCTCAGATTTGTTCTTCAAGAAATAAATCCATATTTTTCTGTTGTAATCATCAATGAAGGTCATAAAATATACATTCCCACATAATGTGGGAGTTTTCATAGGGCCACATAAATCTGAATGCACCAACTCCAAAGGTGCTTTTGCCCTTCTAGAATACCCTGATTGAAAGGGTTGTCTATGCTGCTTTCTTAAAATGCAGGCTTCACACTTTCCATCGGGCTCTACAATGTTCGGTAGCCCTCTAACCATGCCTTTCCTAGACAGTAAACTCAAACCAGAAAAGCTTAAGTGCCCATACCTTAAATGCCAAAGTTTGGATGGGTCTTTGATGACTGTCTTGAATGCTGTTTGCTGTCCCACTGCTGTGAGCGCCGGAGATAGTGCAGGAAATTGCGCTAAAGATAGCGCTGGAGTTAGCGCTGGAGATGGTGCCGAAGTTAATGATAGAGGAAACATTCTATTTCTTGTCATTTGCACTGCTGCAATGACCTTCTTACTGCCTCCTTTATCAAATATGGTGCACCCTCTGTTTTCCATCAGGATTCTATAACCGTTTTGGACCATCTGTCCAATGCTTAGTAGGTTATGCTTTATGCCTGGGGCATAATAGACATCATGGATCTGCATTTTCTCACCTTGCTTGCTAAGGACTGTGATGATGCCTCTTCCTATGACAGGAACCTTTTGGCTGTTCCCCATCATGATTTCAGATTTGACATTTCTATCAATGGAGGCAAACAAATTTTCATTTCCACTCATGTGGTTGCTACACCCGCTATCCAAATACCAAACTTCAGGGCTGCTCTTCTCAGCAAGATTACACATAATAAATACCTAGACTGTTTCTCATTTTCAGCCCTATTCTCATTTGCTACATTAGCATTTTGGCCTCCATGGTCTTGCTGTTTCTTTCTACACTCACTAGCATAATGGCCGAATTTATGACAGTAATAGCATTGAATATTACTTTTGTCATACCTCTGATTCGAACTGCTATTCTTCTTCATTCCTTGATAGCTTAGCTGTGAGCTGCTTGCCTCTTCTTGGCTGTTTGAAACTCCTCTTCCGGAGTTGCTTCTTCCTCTACCTCTTTGACCTTTACCTTTGCTGTTCCTTCCTCTTCCCCGACCTCTTGCATTGGTCTGAGCCTTGAAAGCTTGCTCAAGGGAAGGAGCAGATCTATTCAACCACTGCTCATGGCTTTGTAGAGAGCCCATCAACTCATCCACTGTCATCTTGGACAGATCCTTTGTCTTCTTAATGGTTATCACAATAGGGTCAAATCTAGAAGGTAGGCTCCTTATGATTTTCTCAACAATCCTTTGTTCATCCATGGTTTCTCCATTTATCCTCAGCTAATTCAGCATGGTAGAAACCCTGATGTGAAAGTTTGAAATAGACTCACTCTCCTTCATCTGAAGCATCTCAAAATCTCTTCTAAACAGCTGGAGCTTGACTGACCTCACTTTGTCAGTTCCCTTGTAGCTGTTCTACAATATCTCCCAAGCCTGTTTAGAGTAGTTTGCTGCTGCAATGTGGGGGAAAATAGCCTCTGTCAAGGCTGCCTCAACTAGACTGAGGGCTTTTGTATCTTTCATCCTAGTTTCCTTCAACTGATTTCTTTGAGCATTCGTTAGAGCTGCATAGGCTGCTGGGTCTGTGATGTTTGTGAACCCATTAGTGACCAAATCCCAAAGGTCATTCGCAACCAGAATGGTCTTCATCTTCTTGGACCAGATATCATAGTTCTGCCCATCAAAACTCGGTGGCTGCTGCCATCCTTTGCTGTCCCCACCTGCCATGAATGCCTAGACAAACTAGGGCTTATAGAATACCCACACAAACTTGACTGCCCAGAAAAACAGGGCTCTGATACCACTTGTTGGCAGAAACAGGGGGACGGAACAGGGGAGGTAGGACACTAACCACCAAAAAAATACAGATGCAAGAGAAATGTGTGAAGAACAGCATAAAACAAATGCACACACACAGGAAACCAAAACACAGAAGAGACAGCAATATATTTATATATATATTTCCTTCAACTAGAATACATTCAAAAACTTCATCCACATTACAATACAGAGATGCTACTCTGTTTTCGGACTCGGTCCCAATCACTGGAGCTACACACTATATATCTGGAGCTGCCTGTGCGAACTCCGTAGCTGCCTTACTGTTGCTGCTGCAAACTTCTATCCTCTATTGTTCTCTATCTGCTGTTCTCTCCTGGAACCTTCTAATTCCTCTGCTACTGTAGGATGTTCTCTAACATTCTTCGTCTATTCACTTTTCCCTCTCTTTTGTCTCTTGTCTCATGCCCAGCAAAATGGGCGCTCAAACATTTGATTTTCAAACTTACCTACCGGAATTGAATGCGGCAGGCCAATGGTGCTGGAGGAGGAAGCGGGAGATCCCCAGGTCTGACGCGGGGGCAATTAGCATTAATTGAATTGACGAGGATTAAATTCCAACACCAGGTTTAAGAGTTTTCTAGAAAGCTAGAAGCTTCCAGGTTTCAAAGGTTCTATAGCTATATATATGTGATTGGAGAGAGCTGTTGGGTAGAGCCTCTAGATGGTTGTTGGATACAACATTTAGATTGCTATTAGATATAGCATCTGGATAGCTACTAGACACAACATTTTAGATGTAGTGTATTGAAAGTTAGATGAATATATTTATGAGTTATCTAACTCTGCTTTGCCTTGTGTCTTCTCTGTTTTGCTGTTGCTGTTCCATTTTTATTATCTTGGGACTATTTTTTTTACATGGTAATGTATTGAAAGTTAGATGAATATATTTCTGAGTTATCTAACTCTATTTTGCCCTGCGTTTGCTATGTTCATTACTGTTATGTTTTGCCCTGTTTGTCCTGTGTTCATCACTGTTGTTATGGTTTTCTGAGTGTTTTTGGGCCTGTTCTTACATGGTATTAGGGCAGAGATATTGTTGGAGTGATTTGTTTGCAGGGCAGAAATATTGCTAGAGTGATTTGTTTGCAGGGCTGAGATATTGCTGGAGTGATTTTTGTTTACAGGGCTATTGTAGGAAATGCAAGTTGGAACAAGCTAGAGGTATTGTTGGTAGTGATGATGAAGAAGATGACTTTTCAGCTAGACAAAAGATAATGAGTGTTGAAGGCTCAAAGATTCAATCTCATATGAGCAAGTTAGAGGAAAGAAAGAATGGGAGAAAGCCATGAAAGCAGAATATGATAGAGGAATGCTTGGTATGTTACAGGTGAACATTAAGGGGGGAGAGTAGTATAATGTTCCCCTCTCCTTTGTATTTCTCCTCTCATTTGTATTTTTTCTGTATTATTCTAGCCAATCTTAAGGGGGGATGTTAAGGATTAAGATTGTCTAGAAAATGATAGAATGTTTCTAGAGCCTTCGACAAGCTAGGACATTCCTAGAGTTGTTCTAGAAAAGAATATTTTAAGATATGTTCTAGAAAAGAACATTCCAGGTTTAAGAGTTTTCTAGAAAGCTAGAAGCTTCCAGGTTTCAAAGGTTCTATAGCTATATATATGTGATTGGAGAGAGCTGTTGGGTAGAGCCTCTGGATGGTTGTTGGATATAGCATTCAAATTGCTATTAGATATAGCATCTGGATAGCTACTAGACACAACATTTTAGATGTAATGTATTGAAAGTTAGATGAATATATTTCTGAGTTATCTAACTCTGTTTTGCCTTGCGTTTGCTATGTTCATTGCTGTTATGTTTTGCCCTACGTTTGCTATGTTCATTCCTGAAGCTGTTCTAGAAAAGAATATTCTAAGATATGTTTTAGAAAAGAACATTCCAGGTGAAATGTATTGTTTTTGGGCCTGTTCTTATAGCTCGTGCTCGTGCCCTCGCTAAAAAGTTGTCAGATGTTCCTCTAGCTATTGTTGATAAAAGACAGCGTGGTCAGAGTGTTTCTTAGGTTATGAATTTGATAGAGATTTTTAGACATATCAAACAATTCGAATGCTCCAGCTTCGCCAGAATGTCCACTGAATCTTTTTATTAGATACTATCTGTGGGCAACCACTTTGTAGAAGGCATGGATGTCAGAAAGAAATGGATGTAATCAAAGCATATCAGGTCATCGAATAGTATTGTTGGTTTCCTCGTTACCCTGAATACATGCGAAGGTTCTACAGGTTATGTTAAACTGGTGCAGCCTGGAGGATTGGAAAGATATGGTAAGTCACAAAGGAGGCATCAACTAAGCAAGTGGGATATATCAGCATCTAGGTTGTGGCCATATCATTGCTATCTTTTTTTATGAATTGCAATACAAATACGGTGTACATAAGGACATATCAATATGTTGCAGTATTTGCCCTTGGCCTTGTCACTGTATATGGCCAACTCATGGACGGATACCCAAGTAATGAGGATCGTGGAGTAATCTTCAGAGCATACATAAATGCATTAAAGGGGGATCCTGCACAGTACAGTGATTTAGCACTACAGGCAGGATGCTAAAAAGATGGAAGAATGGGCTACTTCACAAGATGCAAATTGAAAGATATTGTTGAACAGGCAAATGCCACCGAACCTACTGTCTTGGCCAAGCTATGTCAAACCTTGAATATAAGTAAGCCCAGTGTGGACAGAGACCTTGATATGTACTGCAATATTCTTTCAAAATTGGTTTAGTCAAAGGAGCTCTTGAAGGAGTATATTGAAAGAGAGAAGAAAAAAAAACAAGTGAGGTTGTTGTAAAAATGGAGGCCTTTTGCATTGTGCAAGAATTTTCTCAAAATTAGAGCTGGATACTGAGGAAGATTGTTAATGACAGATGGGATGGCAGGAAGGTGTCAAGTTCATGAGTAGATTGGTTTTTGTGTTAGAGTTTCTTTGCAGATAAATGTCATGGGTAGCATTGTAGATTATTCAAAGAGCCTTGTTTTATAGATGCTAATCAGAGAAGCTTGAGAGTCACAATTTGAAAATAGTACAAATTGATGGAAGGACAAGAGTCATCAAAAACTCTTCACTCTTTGGCAATTTTGTAATATTTCTTGATGGGAAACATGACTGTTGGGCTTCCATTGGAAGAGGACGGCTTTGGGGCTGCCATCTAAGGAGTTCTATTAAGCTGGGTTTGCTGCTCATTATAGGGATCTTTTTGCTATTCCACCCAAGAGCTCCTGTGAGAGCTGTAGGAGTGTAGTAACTAGATGTTCCGTGTTTCTATTTTTAAATTTCTAATCCCCCTTGTCCTTTGAGACATGAGTGAGATTGGATCAAAGTAATCTCTGGAAGGAGAGTTGTTATTCATTATTATGTAAATGGGGAAGATAGGAGCGGTTTGGTTTTTCTTCAAAACACATTTTGTGTGTGTTTGCTTATATTTCTTTGATTGTGGATTTCCTTTGAGTTCTTGCAATCATCCTTCAATGTAGCATTTGTATATCAAATTGTGAATGTATTTGCTGCTGAATCTGTGAATTCCAGTTAAATCATTTCTTGAGTGGACCTGCAGCTCATTCTTTCCTCGTTATCATTCATGGGTGATCCGTGCGTCATCTAATTTGCATTTTGTTTATTCTATGTTTGTCCTTCATATCTGTGTCATGTTTATGTGTAGATATTAGTTTTCCTTTTCTTCTTTTCAGTTAAAAGCATACCTAGAAAAAATCATAAGACTAATCGTTGCAATCACAACGGTTACTCCATTTGTTGGTGTTTTTTGTTGCTACCTATTGGACGAATCAGAGTGTGTTTTTGCAGTGATAAAATTGTCAACCAACAATGGGTGAAGCACCATATTGTCACATTTCATGTTAATGTGTCCTAGGGGTTTTTCTCCTAAGGTATTCCCTCTCAAAGGTTCTCTCCATTTTTTTCTATGTAGCTCAATAGGTCACCTACCCCTTGTTGGCAAGAGACACTATATGGATTCATGGTTGTTGTCATTGATGGCAACAAAGGTCATCCCACATATCCGCAAGTCATGGTGTGTCTCTATCGGAAGTCAGAATGAAGATTGTTGTGGTCTGGTGAACAAGAACAGAGCATGCGGCAAGGTCCGACAGATTGGTCCGGATCTCTCAGAGGAAGTGTCTTGGTCCAGTGCGGATTTGGGGAAGTCAAGAGGACTACCTTGAGTAGTATATTCCAAGGATTTAGCCTCCGGTGATGAACAAAGAAAAAGATATGAATAGTTGAGTACCGGATTCCTGAGAGACAGTGAGAACAGAGGAAGAACTGACTGACAGAGTATCAGACTATTTTCCAGATGTGTTACTGTTGATGGTAAAGGTTGTGAAGGCATGAATCATGTTTGGCTGACATGATTAATGATATCTACAAGTATATGCTTGATTTGCATTGCTTGGTGAGCAAGGATTCAGCCGACAGAACAGAGTTTGTAAGAAACTAGACTGTTCTGGATGCCGACTAGAAAGGTGATGAAATTACTTGTACGGATATATATAGAGGATGGATTTAGTTGTGAAATGTGTGATTATGTGAAGGCATATGCGAATAAGTGCAGAACAGAGCAGAAGTAGTAAGAAAGATCCGGTATGTGAAAGGATAGCAGAATAAAGAACAGAGGAAAGATGAAGTGCAGCAGATCAGTGTATTGAGCCTAAACCGGAACTGAACACCAGCATATGTAGATGCTTCCAATCAGTTCAAGACTGTGATTCTTATCACTTTGTAGACAGTGTGTCTCCTTGTAGGCAGTGGGCCTCTTTGTGAGCAGTGTGCTCGGGCAGTGAGCCCTAATTGGCAAGTGCCATTTTTGTAATTCCCTATTCTTCTAACAGAGAATAATCTTTGGGTTAATCACCCCGTGGTTTTCTCCCTTAACAGGGTTTCCACGTCAAAAATACTGTGTCATGTGTTTCTTATTTCATGGTAATGTTTTTGTGTTTGATTCAATGCTGCATTAATTAATAAGAAAGTTCAAAAAGAAAATAAATAGGATAACTGATTCACCCCCCCCTCTCAGTTATCAACAATTGGTATCAGAGCCAAGTTCCTCCTAATAGAGCCTAACAGCTTGAGGAAGATCTGGGAGTTCAAATGGATGCATATGGTTTAAGGGAGCAACTCAAGACTGCCCTTGAGGATCTTGAACAGTCAAATTCTGAAGTCAATGAATTAAAGGAAAGACTCAAACAGGCTGATGAATTCATGAGAGAATTAAAAGACAAATTAAGTCTCTCTATGAAAAAGAGAAAGGAGCTGCTCCAACAATTGGCAAGACAAAGTGAAGAAAGCAATACAAATGAAGAATTGACTGAGAAAACCAAGTTATGTGAAAAGTTATCAAAAGAAGTCATTATGTTAAGACATGAAATGGAATCAGGAACTATAAAGTTTACTCAAGAGATTGAAGAAAAAAGAAAAGCTAAAGACAATCTAAGACAATCTCTTAAAGAAAAATTAGAAGAATGCCACCAGATGGACAGGATTATCAGACATCTTGAATCTGATTTTGAAGATGCCAAAGATAATGAAGAAAAACTTGAGGATCAAATTGCCTCTCTCAAAAGAGATCTTCAAACAGCAAATGAATATAAAGAAAAATTCAAGATAAGTTCTGCCCAACTTGAAGTACTTCTTGGAAGTCAAAAGAGGACAGATGACAAGTATGGTTTGGGATATGAGAAAGGAGAAAGCTCCAGATCCGGTCAAAAGAATTTTGGATCAGAAAATCCAAGGAATAGGCCTAGAAGACCTCCGGTAAGACAGCCCAATGCTCAAAGATATCCATCTTTCAATGGATACTGCCACAGCTGCAACCACTTTGGTCACAAAGCTAATCAGTGCAGAAAGAGAATGAATCAGATTAATTCATCCTTCTCCAGACAGTGCTTTAACTGCAAAAGGTATGGACACAAATCCCATGAATGCAGAAATATGCAAGTAAACAATTCATTCAAAGGTAGATGCTTTACATGCAATAGAGTAGGTCATATGGCTAATCAATGCAGATCAAGAGGTTATCAGTCAAATATGCAAAGAAATGTTATTTGCCAAATCTGTAATAGGTCCGGTCATAATATCTGCAGAAGCAAGAATCAGGACAAAAGAGGTCCGGTGTATAATCAGAATCAAGACAAGGGTAAACAAAAGATGAATGCGGATGAAGTTAGGAATCAGATGAGCAAGATTTGGGTGAAGAAAAGTTCAGAGAATGTAGAGGTTGGATCCGCACTAGACTCTGGTGCTAATATTTCTTCTGGAAATTAAAAAGTGAGCTCTGGCTCAGGGGGAGACTCAAAGAAAATCCTGTTCCCCTAGCCAATCAAGTGGTGCCGGATGTGGCACAAGATGCGGAGTAAAGGGTTTAAAGATATAAGTCTTGAGATGATCCAGATAATATTTCAAAGGTCCGCATGGAGATGTGAAGAAGCTGTGATCAATCAAGTAAGACCTGTTCCGGGAGATGCTCCGGAATGACAGAGGATTACAAAAGGGTCCGGAGAGATCCGGAAGTGCATTATCTTATTCTGCGGATTGGACAGAGTGTTTGGGATGTCCTTGTGATGTGTTATCTCGATTTATTCATAATTGAAAGATCCGCATGATGTTCATAGATCAGGACTGATCCGGGATACTCCAAGCTATCCGGACAAGGCAAACCGGAATAATATAGGTGAAGCATTTATTGCAAACAGATATTAGGGTTTGCGAAATGATATAAGGGATTTCTCAACAATCATTTGATCATTCCACATCCAAGAAGAAGCGAAAAGCAGAGCTTTGCAACAAAATTCATCAAGTTTACCGAAGATCTCCTGCCGAAGTCATTACATACAGAAATCAATCCAGCTACTCCGTGCAACCGAAGACGCAAAAGGTATTTTCCACTTTCGATATCTTGCTACAAATCTTTTGAAGAAATGGCTACTCCAAATATAGTAAAAATCTCAGATAGGCCCCGACCTGAATTTAAGAAACATCCATACAAGTCATTGGAGGTAGATCCCTTAGGAGCATTTTCCAGTGTTCCTCACGGAGTTTTACACACAGAAGACATTAGGGTTTACATACATGCAAGCATTGAGGAATTTGGGGAATTCAAATTGAGAGATCTCTATCACAAACAACTGATAGACAATGCTTTTGAGCTTAAACCAGAGTATAAGGGTATCTAGAAGAAACAATTTGATCAATTCATTCATTTCCCCTGCTTTGAAGAAGATGAATGGATCCGGTATGTACTGAGCAGGATGCATGACAACTTCCTATGGCTGGATAGACCCTACAAGATCACAAAAGAGGCAATTAGAGCAGTAACTAGTCTATACTCTTCCGGAGGGATACCTATCCTCAAATCTGTCAAGAACAACATTGTAACTAAGGCCACCGGATCAAAATTCGATAAGAGGGCAATGACCATTGAAGATATTTCGGATCCGGATATCAAGTATGCATCCATGATAATAGGATACAAGATCTATCACTCCAGCAGGGAGAATTCTATATCCGGAACTGCAGTATATACTGCCTATGAAATGCTAAGGAAGAATGCAGAATATGATCTCTGCGAACTGCTCTTAAGCCAATTAATGGAAAATATACAGAAAATCAAGAAGGACAAGAAGAATTCCTTCAAGTATGGTACTCTTATATTATGTCTATTCTTCTACTTCATGAATGAGCTGCCCGGATCAAGTGGATGGGCATGGCAGAATGACAAACCTATTGCAGTACAAATAAGAGACTATCTACATGGGCTTGGGGATGACAAAGCAAGAAATATAGCCCTATGGGGATACTTCAAAAACTTCCAAAGCATGATGCAAGCAAGAGAGAGAATTCCCCAGTCTCTTGTTGAAAAATACAAAGACTCTGTGTGCTTTATGGTGGACACTGATCAGTGCCTAATGGAGGCAGTGGAGCCAAGGACTGTCTGGATCATGCCCATGCGGTATGAAGTGGATGAACAGATAGTGGAGCTGCATGTTCAACACATGCTAAGTCAGCCCAAAGATCCAAAGGCAGAAAGGTTTGGAACCTTTGAGGAGCTGAGTGTAAAGATCCATGTAGAACTCAGGGAACCTGAGATAAAGAGAAAGGTGAGAAAAGAAGTAGAGCATATTGCTCAAGGCCTAGGCATCTCAAAAGAGGCACTTGATGCCAGCCGGGAAAAGAGGAGAAAGGCTAAGGAAGAAAAGAAAAGTCAAGAAAGTGTTCCGGTTGAAACTTCCACCCGGACCAGATCATCAAAAAGATCTGTACCTCCCACAACCAAAAGTTCAAAACCGGAAGTCTAGGCATCCGGTAAAAGATCTAAGACAAAAGCCACAAGGGCTTATGGAAGCCAAAAGGATGAAGAGGAAACTGAGTCAGATGAGGGAGTAAAAGAAATAAAGAAGCAGAAGAACAAAGGATCCGGTAAACCCTCCACAGGCCAAGACAAGGATGAAATGGCAGAGGTATTTGTTGAAAAGCCCACTCTGTCTCTAGAGAGTGTAATCAAGTCGGTTACGGTGGATGGAAACCTTCAACCAATGACTGAATTTTATGATGACTACAATGAGGCTGACCAAAAGATTTTGCAGGAAGCCACAGTCAAGTATCTGAACATATACAATAAGGCTTTCATTGAGATCATATCTCTAATTCCTAAAAGCCTAGAAAAGGAATTAGAAATAAGAAAGAATAATGCTCATGCAAAAGATCTTGAGATCTGGGAGCAGATAGCTATTCAGCTATATCCTCAAATTGATCCCAAGACAATGAACATAATATTCAAAGACTGCAAAGATGAGTTCAGAAGTAAAGCCAGGATGAATCAACTCATGCTTGGTGAGACTGACAAGGTGGCAAAAGAGACAGAAGAGATCCTCCGGAAGGCCTTCAAAAGGTTCAATCTTCCTGTTGTAGAGGACTTAGGTGCAGAAACAGCTGTGGACTTGGAATCATCTGCGCCGGAAGAAGTGGGCCTTGAACAGACTAACATCTCTCCTCCGGTTTCCCCCACAGTCTCCAGATCCCAAGAAGAAGAGAAACTACAGGAGAAAGAAGCAGCAGTCAAAGAAAAAGAGGTTGACAGCACCAAGTATGCAGAGAAAGAGAAGACCCCAACAAAGAAACATCTGTCTCCGGCAAGAGACACAGCACAAACTGTTCAAGAATTCTTGACAAAAGCCACTATAGAAATTGATGAACCGGACCTGCTAAAAGGACCATTAGATTTTGACTCTTTGTCACCGGTACAAACAATGAAAATAGCCTCATTTGCAAATGAGAAAGTCAAAGAGAAACTACTAAAGTCTCATATGGAAGACTGTGAGTTGATAGAGGCTGCCTCCGGAGTGCTTGAGAAGATTATGCCATTGGTCCAGATAGATCCGGCAGCCTCCTCTTCCAGTAATCTCAAAACCTTAGTCAGTAGTGTTAGTACACATTTTGAATCTCTAGAAAAATCAGCTGAAGAAAAGGTCCGGAAGGAATTTTTGGATAAAAGATTTTCAGAAGTATTAGGATTAATCTCTAATGATAGAAGAAATATGAGTATTGGAATAAAGAGCTTAGAAAATGCTCTTAAGGATGGCGGTGACATTTACAAATTTTGTATATCCTGGTCAAAGGCAACAACAGAAATTGATAAGAAAATAAAAGAGGAACGGGACAAACTACAAAGTTTATCTCAAAGTTTTGATCCTCTCTCTTCCTCCATAGTAAATCAAGAATGTCAAACTATTGCAGTCTTGAGTGAAATAAAGAACCTTGAGAAGGAAAGAAAGAATATCACTAACCGGATGGGAGAACTTAGAAGGATTATAATCCCTAAGTTAGAAACTATGCATGAGGCCATCAGTGATGCTCAGACCACCGCCCAAACTAATGATCCGACAGATCTCAAAAGGGCAGAAGCCTTTGCATTTTCGTTGAGTGGTCACATTTCAATTTTGGATAGAATGAAGCAAAGTTGGGCTACAGAACTGATCCAATTGAAGACATCCTTTGCAGACATTCTTCAGTATATGTGAGTATGTAAATATGCGGCTATGTATAGAAAATTTTTGAAAATTTTGGTGTGCGGACCCTACCCTTTGCCATTGATGTCAAAGGGGGAGTGAGGAGCAGTGAAAAATGAGGAATCCAACCAAGGGGGAGTTCCGAAAATTGTATATAAAGACAGAGCATCAGCAAAGGGGGAGCATAGTGTAAACACTTAGTCATTTTTCACTAAGTGTTGCCATCAATGCCAAAGGGGGAGATTGTTGGCAAGAGACACTATATGGATTCATGGTTGTTGTCATTGATGGCAACAAAGGTCATCCCACATATCCGCAAGTCATGGTGTGTCTCTACCGGAAGTCAGAATGAAGATTGTTGTGGTCCGGTGAACAAGAACAGAGCATGTGGCAAGGTCTGACAGATTGGTCCGGATCTCTCAGAGGAAGTGTCTTGGTCCAGTGCGGATTTGGGGAAGTCAAGAGGACTACCTTGAGTAGTATATTCCAAGGATTTAGCCTCTGGTGATGAACAAAGAAAAAGATATGAATAGTTGAGTACCGGATTCCTGAGAGACAGTGAGAACAGAGGAAGAACTGACTGACAGAGTATCAGACTATTTTCCGGATGTGTTACTGTTGATGGTAAAGGTTGTGAAGGCATGAATCATGTTTGGCCGACATGATTAATGATATCTACAAGTATATGCTTGATCCGCATTGCTTGGTGAGCAAGGATTCAGCCGACAGAATAGAGTTTGTAAGAAACTAGACTATTCCGGATGCCGACTAGAAAGGTGATGAAATTATTGTGCGGATATATATAGAGGATGGATTTAGTTGTGAAATGTGTGATTATGTGAAGGCATATGCGAATAAGTGCAGAACAGAGCAGAAGTAGTAAGAAAGATCCGGTATGTGAAAGGATAGCAGAATAAAGAACAGAGGAAAGATGAAGTGCAGCAGATTAGTGTACTGAGCCTAAACCGGAACTGAACACCAGCATATGTCGATGCTTCCAATCAGCTCAAGACTGTGATTCTTATCACTTTGTAGACAGTGTGTCTCCTTGTAGGCAGTGGGCCTCTTTGTGAGCAGTGTGCTCGGGCAGTGAGCCCTAATTGGCAAGTGCCATTTTTGTAATTCCCTATTCTTCTAACAGAGAATAATCTTTGGGTTAATCACCCCGTGGTTTTCTCCCTTAACAGGGTTTCCACGTCAAAAATACTGTGTCATGTGTTTCTTATTTCATGGTAATGTTTTTGTGTTTGATTCAATGCTGCATTAATTAATAAGAAAGTTCAAAAAGAAAATAAATAGGATAACTAATTCACCCCCCCCCTCTCAGTTATCAACACCCCTAAGTAGCGAGGTATCTTGATGTGTGAGATACCTCTAGATATGTAAAGAATCCTATATGTGGGGATTATATCTTCCTTATTTATATCCTCCACTTTTGTTTCTTTGATTTGAGGTTCCTTCTCTTCTTTTATGGTGGTTTTGTGGTGTATTTTTTCTATTTTTATTGCAAGGTGTGCACCCTTGGTCTCCTTATGTTGTGCAGTGTAGCACTTGGGTTCGTGACAAGGCTTAATCGACTCTTGTGGATGTATCGAGCATTAACAGATTAATCTTTTGGTGCAACATCAACCATCTCTAACAATTGGTATCAGAGCCTAGGTCACGGGTTCAAACCCCTTGCTTGCACTGGGGGGATTGTTGCAAGGTGTGTGCCCTTGGTCTCCTTGTGTTTGCAGCGCAACACTTGGGTTCGTGACAAGGCTTAATCACCTCCCATGGATTCATTAACTCTAGCGGTTGTATTGGGCATTAATAGGTCAATCTTTTGGTGCAACGACAACCGTCTCTAATGGTAATCTTCTTTCTTCTTCTCTTTTACAATAATCTTCCTAGCTTCTTCGACTACTAAATCATGTTTCTATTTACAGGTTGGGAAATACTCCTCTAAATATTCTTCAAGTGTTTCCCCTTTAGTGGTGCCTTTTCCTCCTTTGATAACTATCGTAAACATTGTTCTTCTACCATATTCTATCAAATCCTTCTTTCTAAGCCTCTCCTTCATATATTCTTTCTCCAACTATTCCTCCACTATTAGAGATCATTATACTTTCTCCTCTTCATCATCCAATTCTACTTTTAAACAGCACCTAACTCCCTAGGGGCTTTGTTTTGGTATTTTCATCATTACTTTTGCCCCTCATGATACATGAGGTCTAGATAGCTCTTCCCTTTTCATTGACGCAGATGCATTCTTATAATATCACTTTGGCCTTGAGTAGATGAAAGAATTGTGACTAGGGTCACAACATAATCCACATACCCTTTTCTTTTCTTCTCTACACTCATTCACATAGTGGCCCATTTCATTGCACTTGTAACACGTCATGCATTCTCTTCTTC
The DNA here is from genome assembly GCA_027924645.1 of Cunninghamia lanceolata. Taxonomy (NCBI): domain Eukaryota; kingdom Viridiplantae; phylum Streptophyta; class Pinopsida; order Cupressales; family Cupressaceae; genus Cunninghamia; species Cunninghamia lanceolata. The sequence continues at coordinate 787,818 of BSBN01001197.1, read as the reverse complement.
TTTTCCTCAGCCTTGACCTTTGCTGCATCCTCCCCTATAATAATTTTGATAACCATGGTTTTCATTCTGAGGATAATTAGTGTTTGGGGTCTCATTCATGATTTGTGGTGTTCGGTTTCACACTGTATTGATATTGCATTGGTTTCTGCATGTAGGTTGCTTGTAACCATGGTCCTCTCTATAGAATTCTCTCTTTACCAACCTATTAGCTCTTTCCATCTCTTTATGTATTGGTTCATTATCTTTGCACTCTTGATTACACTAAGGCTCATTCTTATCATATTCCCTTAGCTAAAATAGAAGGGACGGGCAATCATATATTTCATGATTGTCCCACTCACTACAAATTTCACAATATACACTTTTTAACTCTCAAGGTGTTGGTATCATATCTATTTTCAGTGTTGCTAGACACTCATTTCTCAAATGTCTCTCATTAGAACAACATGTGCACCAAATTGCTTTCATATTATTGATGATAGTTTTTGGTGGCCCTCTCCCTTATCTAGTATTTCTTGTTTCATTTTTAGTTGTTCAATTTATCTTTAGTTTTTTTTCATTTCCTAGTTTTCTCATTCTTTATCTTGTCTACTCTAAGACTGCACCTTTTTTCTACATGCCATTTCCACCATATGAAAGTATACCTCAAAGACTCTTCCATCTAGAGAGGCTCTTAGTTCTAGAAATATTCTAGAGATAAACCATTCTACCCTTTGTTTCTTTGTGACCGACTCCTCCAACTTCTATACCACCTCTTTGAATCTTTGATAAAACACTTTGATGGTTTCTCCCTTCTTCTAAAGAGTCTCTCTCATCTTACTTATGTTTTTTGAAGGAGCCTTTAGGGACTCAAAGTTGCAAAGAAAATAATCTTTTACATCATGCCACTCCTTGTCATGTTTCAAACATTTCTTCATGTACTACCACATGGCATTGTCTCTGAGTGTTCCAAAAAATTAGAAATTTTGGCCTAAATGGATCTTGTGCCATTTCTGCACCAGGTAGATTTCAAAACAAAAATATGTTCAAAATCTTCTTTAGTGTCCTTGCCAAAAATTGGTAGATGAATCCTATATTGGTCCATAGTATGTGTGATAGGTACCTTGGTCTTTTCATTGTTATTAGAAGTTTCTCCTTCATTGATTGGCAAAATTCCTTCTTTTTCACTTAGATTCTTAGGTTTATTCTCCTCATATACTTTAGTAATTATGCGGCACTTTTTTGTCTCACTAGTTTCCTTTTTCTACCTTTATCCCTTGACAACTGAATCTCAAAAATTCTTTTCCCAAAATCTCCTTGCAGTCACTTACAAACTCTTTTTACCTTTTCTCTTCCTTTTAACATAATGATTCACTAAATATATCTTCTATAATCATTCTCCTTGTCCTAAGTGGCATGGGACGTGACTCTTGGTCTAGGGGTTACCTCTTCAAGGTGTCCCTTCATCTTAAGGATGTAGTGTTTGGTAATTTTTATTAGTTAGAGACATGCCATTAGATAATAGAGAGTTATTCCTTTCTTCTCAAAAAACATTCATTGTACATATGGAAAATTTATTGAGCATGGCATCATCATGATCATCCTTTTTTACTTTCTCTTGATATCCTCCTTCACTAATCTCACACTCCTGTTGACCACATCATCCAATTACCAAAATTTAGAGGTTTTGATTTTAAAATTGGGGTTATTTGTAAAGCCTCACAAATCATGTAAAAACATTTAAACCCACTCAAAAATAAATGAAGTAAATAATCCACTTAAATACAACATCGCAATAACCAAAAACAAAAGAAGTAAATAATACACTTAGATACAACTTTCAAAGGTAAAAGATATAATTAATCCACTTAATCACAATATCTCAAACAAAAGATAATCTTCTAAATATGAATCTCAATGTCAATAAATCTTACATATTCACACGCTCAATCTAGGTAACAAGTACTATAAAATAATATACATAGATCCTTTGGCAACACGCCATAATACATCCAAATAGGTACAATAATCAAGTACATCAATAATGAATAAATCAACACGCTCTCCAGCCGCATGAACCAAATGGTCCACCACCTACAAACTGAGAGACGGGAACATGGCTTAGGTGCTTTTCCACCCAACCATGAAGTATGTACACTTCCTTGGATCCCTTCCTAAAATGAAGGAAACCCAGCCCTGCACGAAATGTCTAGCTACCTAGTAACAACTACAGGAGGGAACACCTGATGCAACCCTGATGTCTGAATGTGCAATTCTAAGTAATGAAAAGCAAATTGTCTCACAACAAGATGTGGCAGATATATCTATAAATAAATTTTCTAGACAATAAACATCTATTTCAATGTCATTCTGATTAGATCTAATCATTTCACACAAATTGGTCAATTCCCAAAAATAAGAAAAGCCATCTCTAATATATCCACATTCGGCATCACCATCCCAAAAGTAACCCAATAACATTCCTAGATGAAAACTACTTCTTTTCCCAAGAAGCAAGAAATTAAATAGAATAAGAATCATAAATTCAAGATTTACAATAAGTCAAATCAATCCATTTTCCCAAATCATCAAGGAAAAATACACTTCAAGCAATAAACCATCTTTTGTTCATACAATCAAAATTATAATGTCATCAATTTAATATAGTTTCTAATCTTGAAATTCAGTCACCATTTCATCAATAATAGTCATTCGAAAACATTAATTACTTTATTGTCAAAACTATGACAGGAAGTTTAAACACAGTCAACCAATCTTCTTGTCGCATCTGCGACATAAACTATTGCAGTTTAAAAACAAGGAAAAAAACATAGATATTGTTTTAATATAGTTTTCTGTCATAAATACACTATAAAAATCTCATTCTTAGGTTTTCCTAACTTATTATAATTCTAGTGCCAGGAAACTAGTCTAATTAAGCATGCGGTTTTAAGCACATATATATTTCTAAAACCTTCTTGTCGCTGTAGTGATAGGAACTGTGGCATAATTACATGAAGCCAGAAACATAGGTTTTCAATCTTCTAGAAGTCATTCACTAATAAAGTTTTAGCACTGTTTTACAATAGAAATTCATAACAAAATATAGTTTTAAACTACTTGTGGTGATTTCAATTTTCAACATAGATAGGTCAATTTCCTACATAATTTGTTTCAACTAGCATATAAAAGAATATTATAGTCATAATATTGTCTGACAGGAATCAATTTAGTAGGCATCTAAAGAATTTGGCAAGGGTTTTAATAATTTTTAATCAGTCATATAATTTTGAGGATAATACTAAGTTTTGGGTAGTTTTAAACAATGAAGAAAAACATGTTTATCAGTCATGTTTTAGCCATGATACAGATCTGTGACAACAAACTGGATTAGGTCAATTTTATTCAGCATAGGATTGACTGGCACGATGACCAGCATGAAGGCATCACCTAGCAAAAGACTCATGCGGCCAAGAAAATGCAATCAACGACCCATAAAAGGGGCCACATCCATAAGGAGAATGGATGGCTAGGCAAATAAAGGAAACAATGGCCATTCAGAAAGGTGACGGCCCTGCCAAGGAATCTGCAAGAAAAGATATAGGTGGCTAAAAAAAATTGCTATCATGAAGAAAAAACAAAAGGAACAGCCTAATGAATAGGAAAGGTCGACGGCCAAGTAAGGAGAATGGCTCAAATAAGACAAAATTTTGACTAAAACATAGCAATTAACACTTGAAATTTATATTTTTCAACTTAAAAACCATGATTTCTATACGCACAAACATGAGATAAAAACCTAGATAAAGTCATCGATCTGATGAAGGATTCTTGTAGTTTGCAGTCGCTGCCTTCCTATCCTCCTTCCTGTCGCTCAAGAAATCAAGTCCTTTCCTTTGCAATCATGGTGTTTCTCCTCCAATCTGTGTGTCTTTTCTTTTGATTTTTCCTTTTATTAAAAACTCAGCCCCTTCCATTTGGGTGATTGCATGAATTAAATTTTTAAAACTGAAGTTCGAAATTTAATTCGCATGCATCCCCACCAATCAAAAAGACTCAATAATCTATTTACAATAATTAATATCTAATTTTATTTAGCTTACTGTCAAATAAATGATAGTAATAATTCTTTTAATTCTTTATCCATTTCTAAATATAATAATGCCATTTTTAATATAATTTATTATTTTAATAAAATACTATTATTCTGATAATTCAAGAAGTAATAAAATAATACAAGAGTACACACATATTTTAATATAATAATTATTTAAATTTTATTTCACATATTGTCTTCCAAACATCTTATAGACAAGATTTTATTATTTATTTAACTAACACACAATATATCATTTATGAATATATTTCGAAAAAGATATTAATTAAAGTAATTACATCATGCATTTGAAAGCAATTAAAATTTACACATTAAAACAATCAAAGCCAATCAATGATGCATATGCAATTACGTGATGTGTGTGATTGCATCAAGGTAATCCATCCATTAGTTCTTGCTAAGTGGCTAGATCATTTCTAGCTCAGCCATGCTCTTGTCTTCAATGAGTACCTGCATCCATTTGCACTCAACTAGACATCAATAGGTTAGTGTCTCTAAAAACATAGTTGAAGCAAATCATTGCATCAATATTCAATATTTAAAACAATTTCTAAATTTCATCAATTATAACTCATAATAATTACCTCCACGTATGCAAAATTACTTAAAGTAAAATTAGTCACAATAATTGTTCACTAAACTAGAATGATCATATTGTTCATAAAAACAAGACGTGACATCCTTCCCCAGTTGAAAGAGACATCGTCCCAATGTCTTATTAAACATCAAAACAAATAAGTGTCCCTTAACCACCAATAAAGTATCAAGGTGTCATAAAACAATAACATCAACTCAAAGTATCAAATCATAATCAAACTCAAAGTATCTCAAACAATAATCAAACTCAAAGTATCATAATCCATGCATGAATAAGAAATCTAAGCTATATCCTCAAATGAGGAAAATATCTATCAATCTCCTCTGCATCCTCCCATGTGGCACTATCCTCTGAATACTGATCCCATTGGACCTTATATTACACCACATCTTTGCTACGCAACTTAATGTTGCGCTTTCCCAGAATTTGAGTGGGCTCCACCAGCACCACTCCTGGATCCTAAACCTGTAAAGTATGCCAATCAAGACTATGTGACACATTAGGATGATAAAACTTAAGTAAAGATACATGAAAAACATTATAGATTCTGGCAAGTGCAGGTGGGAGAGAAAGTTTGTAAGCAATAGAATTAATCACTTCCAGAACTTCGAATGGTCCCACAAAATGAGGAGCAAGTTTGGACGCTTTGCCAAACGACACTGAACTCTTATGAGGTTTGACCCTCAAAAAGACTGTCACCAACTGTAAACTATCTAAGAGTTCTATTCTTATCTGCATAACTCTTTTGATGAATTGAAGCTTGCTTAAACTTTGCCTTGATCAACTTGATTTGATCATCCATTTCTCTTAACATTTCAGGACCAATCACAATTTGTCCTCCACTCTATCCTAACTGATAGGTGTTCGACACCTACGCCCATAAAGAGCTTCGAAAGGTGCCATTCCCAAAGATGCATGGTATGAATTGTTATATGCAAACTCAACCAATGGAAGGAACTCCTTCCATTTATATTGTTGATCCATACAATACATTCTAAGAAGGTCTTCTACCACCTAATTAACTCTTTCTGTTTGACAATCTATTTAAGGATGATAAGATGAACTGAAATTCAACTTTGTACCCAAAGCTGCATTGAGAGTTGTCCAAAATCTAGATGTCATGCGAGTGTCTCAATATGAAATGATCATCTCAGGCACTCCATGCAATCTAAAAATCTCCTGCACAAACTTCTTAGCTAAGACCATAGAACCATCTAAAAGATTCCCTAGAATAAAATGTGCTACCTTTGTCAATTTGTCCACAACCACTAAGATGACATTATGCCTATTCTTAGACATAGGTAACCCTTGAATAAAGTCCATGCTTATCACTTGCCACTTATGCTTAGGGATACTGTGCAGATACAATAATGCCATTAGATACACATGCTCAACCTTGACTCACTGGCATTCCAAACATCGAGCTACAAACTCCGTCACATCCCTCTTAAGTCTAGGCCAACAGTATAAAGGTTTCAAACCTTCGACCATATTTGTCACTCTAGGGTGACGTGAACAGGGTGCACTGTGAGTCTCTTCAATCACTAACTTCCTCAACTCTCCCGAGTTAGGAATATACATCCTTCCTTGAAATCTCAAAAGTCCATCGGGTAAGTGCAAAAAATTGGGGGGCCAAAAAGTGGCCAAATTTTTTTCAAAAAAAATAATACATAATGCACTTGCGTTATGGTTTGGTAATGATGAGCCTTAGGCTCGGCAAAACCAAACCATAACGTGCTCGTGTTATAATGTGAGCGTGTTATGACTAATTATATATATATATAAAAAGAGCATTTCTGCTCATTTCATTTCTTTATTTTCCTCTAAACTCATTGCTTGCAAACCCTAAGAAGCACGCTCGCATTTTGGAAGACTCAATTCAACACCAAAATCTTACCGATTCATTGCCAAAATGCCGCCACAACGTTGAGCAGGCCAAAGGAGTGAGTTTATTTTTTTTGTTTGAATTTGTTTCTAAATAGGTAGGTTTGAGTTGATTTTTTATGTAAATTTCATTAATTGTCAGAAAATGTTAATGCACCTCCTCCTCAAAATCCACAAAATCTTGAAGAGGAAATACCTGCCGAACAATAAACTCCTCCATCTATTCCTCGACATGTCCCTGGAACACAAGAAAATCTAATGGGGCAAATTGAAAACAATAAAAAAAATTGAAGTCATAATTGCAAGGTTGAAAGATCCTTCCACTTCAACCTTGCATAGGTCCACGCTTGCTCAATCTCTTGAATCTATGATATCAAATGTCTATTCAATTAGCAAGCAAATATCTAGTTGGTCGGATAAGATGAGAGTTTAGAGACTATTATGCAGACAAGCTATCATATGAAGATGTGAAAAAGTTACAAATTACAAAATTAGACTTGTGTTCCATTTTCACAAACCCACAAACAAATCAACCTCCACCCATTACATGCAAGATGTTCCCTATCCATTGGTGCAACAACCAAGCGATAAGGGACAATTTTGGACAGAGGTGGTGGATGCTTTTTGACCTTCCTCCATGCAATAATAATGAGGTCCCGCAATACTTTTTGAGGAAACTCTATTGTGAGTTTGTCCTCAATAAAGTGCCAAACTATTTTGATATACGGGACTTCCAGAGTAGAGGTGGGGGGTCAGCACAACATAGACTAGGGGCACATGTTGACCCATAGTGGCCAGTGAGACGAGTAATCAGCAGACCAGCCCATGAGCATGTTTCTATCCCGTCCATTGTGAAGGAGAGTGTTGAGGTCGATACACTTCAGTCCATTAGTACCTTGACCTAGAGCATCATAGAGCATGCTAGTCCTGCAACACAGTGTGGGTTGGGAGATAGTGTGAGGAGTAGGGTCCCACCCCATGCTTTTCAAACTTGTGGGTCAGCCTGCGGTTATGACCCCATGGATAGTCAGGACAGAGGTGCACATGCTACATCTGTAGCTGAGCAGATGGTGATGACAAATATCCTCTTGAGTGAGACTTTCGGCCTTGATACTCAGGTAAATATTAGCAATTTTATTGAATTTAATTTATTAAATTTTATTTTTGAAATGCAAGATTAACTAATTTAGTTTGATGATTTTAATAAAATTTTAGGGTCATAGCATTGATGCAGTTTTCAGTGGTTCTCCACCTGCATATTACACTACATCATCTACTGTCGGGGTATGTAACTAGTAAACAATTATAAATATTACATGTGAATAGCATCATTATATGAATGGTATTCTAATATCTAATTTTGGATGTTGAATAAATTAATATTGCAGATTTCATGGCAACACCTACCAGTGGTGGTGGACTTCAAAGCTTCACGAAGGTAATAAAATAAATAGTTTAATAAATGAATTGTACTTACTAAATTTTTGTATGTGACTTGTGTGCTTTATTGTGTGTACTTCCATGTTTAGATGAACATGTGTGTATGTTAGGAGCCATGATTTGCATCACTATTATAGTTTTCATAATTGAATAATGTTGTTTTATTTCCAGATGATGCAGGCTACGGAGACACCTCTCGATATTCATAGGGCAATGGAACATGGTGTGACCTTTGCGATTCATAGCTCCATGCCATTGACAGGGGTATGAGGCAGATTAGTAAATTTCAATTTACATTCATTGTTATAGTTGTTTATTTTTGAAAACTCAAAAGATTATTGATTTGAAGTTTAATTTCTATCTGGATGGTTTCTATAGGACATGACATCACCACAGCCTATTCCTACTATTAAGGCAAGTGAGGAGACAGATTATATGGTAGTGGTAAGTGATTATTTTGTTAAATGTTTTATTTTTTATAACATGTAATTTCTATATATTAATGTCTATACTTTTTATTGTAATAGCTAAAGATGCAGGAAGAACTAAATAGGAGGAGCAGCCCTCAGGTTTGTAGTAGACCACCCACATACGCGTCTCCATCCCCTAGAAGATCAAAGGCTGCCTGTGATCTATTCTCTTCACCAGCTAGAGGGGAATGACTTTTTATTGTGTTCCTTTGTTGTATGCTTATATGGCATTTGTGGACATATATTTTGTATTGCATATAGTTGACATTGTATGCCTATATGGCATTCTTGTAAGCCTATATAGCTATTTTGTATATATGTTATACTTATATTTACAGATATTGATGTATGCCTATATGGATATTTGGTTAATACAAATCTTTTTTATTGATGGTGTCCATACTTGCATTATAAATCCACATTTGAATGGATATTTGTAGATGGCTACTTCAAATATTTAAAGTCCAATTGTATTACATAGGTTGTTTGTTGATCCAATAAGCTAGCTATTGTTATTCAAGTATCACCTAAACCTCATTTTGGAACTAAAAGATAAGAGTTGTATTTAAAATAAAAATGAATCTTTAAGTCATTAGTTCACCAGCCCTTCAACCTAACTCAACTGGTGTCTCTGGTAAACTCTCATAAGCTCAAGCACCATATCATAATCGAAGGTCATATTTAATTGATATGAGGGCAAGAAAAAGGATTGGATCAAACACATCAAACTGAGCATCATACCTCTAGGAACATTTTTGCCTCTCTCTAAACTATCCATTTTGGCACCTTGATGTAAAGTGAAGTCTAAACTTAGTGAAGATTGTGCCTAGAAAGATATCACCTTGGATATGTGCCTAGAGTCATCCTAGATCATCCATTTGCACCTAAGCATCAATATAACATAATATAACTTAGGAAGACTTTGAAAATCATCAAAAGAAGCCTAGGTGCCTTTTCTTGTCTCCACCATCCATTTTGGGCACCTAGAGGAAAATGAACTTCAAATCACTTCCAACTGTAGCGCCTAGTGCTCTAGAGCCTTAAAAATGACTAAATCTTACCAAGGAAGTCTAGGCGCCTATTGTCACTTAGATCATCATGAATGAACGCCTAAGTGGAAGGAGAATAAGCATCTTGTATGGAGGCGCACTTTTGTGTCTAAATAACCTTATTTTGGCACCTTGAAGGAAGATGTTCTAAATCCTAAGATCTAGCACCTAAGTGTAAAATGGTCTCCTATAGGTTTGAACAAGTGATTGAAGCCATCAAATTTCCAAGAAATGAGCTAAGTATACTAAGGCACCTTTTCTTGTCTAAACTATCCATTTTGGTGCCTAGGAGGAAGGAGATTCAACATCATGAATCAAGGCGCCCTTTGCCATCAAAACAACCTCACATTGGCGCCTTGGAGAAAATCAACTTAAAACTACAAGTCTTGGAGTTTTTTCATGTTTTGATGATGTCTTTTGAGAACAATTATAATGATTGAAGGATGAGGTGGGTAAAAAGTCTTCATCTAGCTTAGGCACCCATTCAACTCTAAACAATCTTACATTTGTGCCTAAGATGAAGGGGACTTTCTTAAATATTTAAGCATTGATTAACAAACATGAAAACCTTAGGCACAATTTTCAACTCATTTTACCTTTGATGAGCGCTCAACTTGGAGAGAACACCTATTAGCATCAAGGCGCTATTTCATGCTCAGAACATCACATATCAACGCCTAAACATGAGGAAGCTTAAACTATGAAATATGATGTTACTTTGATTCAAAAATGCAGAAAATAAGCCAAAGAATCTAGGCGCATATTGTCACTTGAGCAACCTTCAACTAGCACCTAGTCTTGTGAAGGAGGCAAGAATCAGGGATAAAAGACCTCACCTTGTTTGAAAGTGTTGAAAGGCTAAGGAATGGGCTAAGTTCATCTAGGTGCACTTTGACTCCCTGTACACCTAAATGAGCGTCCAGGAAGAAATTACATAAGAATGGCACCTATGATTATATTCCTTGAAGAAGAAAACCATTCTAAGACATCTACAATTGATTGAGGTCATTAAAATGACAAATATGAGGCTATCTTTTGCTAGGCACATATTTCAAATTTCACATACCTTAATCTACGCCTTGACTTGGAGGAGTTAGTTTATGCTTTAAAATGATTTCTATGTGTTTATATGATTCAATATTTGTCAATAATTTAATATGCCGGTACAATGTAGCTCAGACTGTTTTGACATGTTTGGGTGTAAAACAGGACCATGCCTAGCCTAAACATACCCATCCAAACACGTTGGAACTGTCAGTTTAGCCACACAAGGAGAAGAACAAAAGTTACAGCACTTTGCAACTTTATATTGCCTCCTTCTGACGATTTTTGGGGCAGCAGAAAACCTTTCACCACGGGAAAATGCCTTAGAGATATAAAAAACTGAGAGAGGTTATTGTAGAGGCACTCTACTTGATCGCGTTGCCTTAGACAAAATGTTTCTAAGTGACACAATTTTCAAGTAACATCTCATCAAAGATTGCTGCCTTTTTGCACTTTGGACTCTTCAGGGATATCATCAGTACAATGTAGCTCAGACTGTTTCAACATGTTTGGGTGAAAAATAGGACCATTCCTAGCATAAATGTACCCATCCAAAGGTGTTGGAATAGTCATTTTGGTTGCATCAGGAGCAGGGCGAAAGTTACACCCCTTTGCAACTTTACACTGCCTCCTTCTGATGATTTTTGAGGCAATAGAAAACCTTTCACCATAGGCAAATGCCTCAGAGATATAAAAAACCAAGAGAGGTTATTATAGAGGCACTCTACATTACCGTGTTGCCTCAGATGGAATGTTTCTAAGTGACACGATTTTCAAGTAACATCTCGTCAAAGATTGTTGCCTTTTTGCACTTTGGACTCTTTAGGGATATTATCGGTACAATGTAGCTCGGACTATTTCGACATGTTTGGGTGAACAAAATAACTATGCCTAGCCTTAACATACCCATCTAGACACGTTGGAACTGTCAGTTTGGTCGCATCAAGAGCAGGACGAAAGTTACACCCCTTTGTAACTTTACACTGCCTCCTTTTGATGATTTTTGGGGCAGCAGAAAACCTTTCACCATGGGCAAATACCTCAGAGATATAAAAAAATGAGAGAGGTTATTGTAGAGGCACTCTACATGATCATCTTTCCTCAGATGGAATGTTTCTAAGTGACACGGTTTTCGAGTAACATCTCGTCAAAGATTGCTACCTTTTTACACTTTAGACTCTTCAGGGATATCGTTGATACAATGTAGCTAAGACTGTTTTGACATGTTTGGGTGAAAAAAAGGACCATGCCTAGCGTAAATGTACCCATCCAGATGCGTTGGAACAGTCAGTTTGGTCACATCAGTAGTAGGAAATAAAAAAAGACAAACCTTACAAATTAATGTGCATACTTACAACTCAATGTAACATAACTTTACAAAATCAATGTGAATACTTACAAATTAATCCAATGAACCATCCAGGTCTGCTCTACTCTTTATTATGTCAAGTATTGCTTCATGGTGAGACTCACACACCTTCCACAAGATTTTGTTCAAAAGTCTACCCCGATACTATATCAAATGAACATTGGATGCCACGACAAGGCTCGAGTAATGAAGAATCTTCCGATGCATGTCAAAGTCTTGAAACAGCCAAACATTAACACTCTTATGTGGGTACCTTCTAAGCCATGTTCCAATAATAACCACTAAGCCTGTAGGGTATTCAATGTTTTCTCCATCTGTAACTGGGGCCTCCATTTTCTTTTTGGCCTCAACACAACGACATAAGTAATAATCTGTTCCCTCTTCATTATCTTCATCTGCAATAACTGCATATACGTGCCCTACATTGATATGTGTAGCAAATTAGATGAAATTAGTCAACATTACAAAAACACTACAAAGTAAGATGACATTAGGAATTTCAAAAACTATGCAAATAGATATATTACCTAGTTGAACTAGATTTGATATGTGGTCAAAGTCAACTAATGATTCCATCTGCATTAGTTCTAGTGTCGTCGGGGGTCGATACGTGTCAAGTGGGCTAAGATAACTTAACTGCCATTCGTCAACCCACTCCTTCGACTCGCACTCATCCTAGGCTTGAATTGTACAGGAAGAACAAAAGCATGACATCTTTCGCGTATGGATACTCCATGAACCTGCAATTGAGCTTCTGAAAGAGTACATCTCACTTGATCCTGTCAGTGTCGAACAGTCCTCATATGGTGCAATGTTAGTATCATCTATCAACCAAAAAAATCTACGAACTAAAGACTTACCTTCATTACCTGGACCCATGGAAGCATTACACCACTTGATGATCGATTTTGCATCTGTCAACTTTGCATTGTCTTTATACTTTAACTCTTCTCATGCTATGGCTCTTTTGATACATGCTCCTACACCATCATGCTCCCCCTTTCCATGCCTGGCCTCACAAAAGTTCCACATATGCTAAATACCTGTAAAATTATGCCTCTTGCTCAGCCAATAGAAATTCTGCGAGTTCTTGAATTATGACACACAGTTATCTGACCATATGATATGTTGACTGAACGATATGCCCTTTCTAGCCAAATCATTGTAGAACACCTGAAAGCAACCTTGCACGAACTCTGTAGAATGCGTGCGATCATCACTAATATAGAAATGATACTCCCTTATGATCTTTTTGTCATCCTCTATACTATCATTCACATGAATGAATGCGATGTGCACAAATATAGAAACATGTGTGGAGTTGTAATATTGTGATTGCACCTCACGCTGTGGCTGTAGACTGTAGTTCTCTACAAAGTCGATGACTGAAACAATGCTACCAACTGGAAATGTGTCCTTGCATAACTTGAATTGCAAGTCCAACCATCGAGCTCTATGGGCATGTCTTGCATACTCATACACTATGCTGTCACGAAATATAGGCATAAATTGATACACTTGAATCTTTTCAATAACCAATTCACACCTCTTTGCTTCTTTACCATCCTTTGTATTGTATGCCACTGTTTTATACTTTCCAAACTCTACTAGTTCATTTCCAACCGCATGTGTTCTTTCCATATGTTCACATATTGGCAAATGTTGCAAGCCACCACAATGATGACATGTGCCATCCAAGCATAATTTCTTGTAGAATATTTTACCTTCCTCTCTTTCACATAAAATTCTTGATATGAAGTCTATTGAAGATGTTGGTGGGGCACCTATGGCACAACCCTGCAAAACATTGTTAGTATGCATATCTAAACATATAGACCTATAAACATCAAAATGGTTAGAAAATTTAATATGTAATCTACAACAACAAGTAGTGTGTGTGTGATTTATCTTGACATAGAAAGGTTTTAGCATTTCAAAATATCTTTGACAAATTTTAATTTAAGGATACTTCTCTGGAAATTTACCATAAAACTATGTTTGAGTCTCATCCAAAAAATGCTTTGGATGTGGCTCATGGTTCTGACTACCAATTCTCTTTCTTACCACATCCCTTTGATTCGGAGATACCCTTGTGTAATTCTTCCAAAAGTCTTCAATTAGTGATCTCAATGCTTCAACAATTGATTTATCTTTTCATGGTAGTCTCCCTGAGAATGCCCATAATTCATTGGCATTAGTGTCCTCAATTCTTTGGCATCTTCCAATGGCTCTTGATAAAGTTTTCCTATTAATTCTCAATTCTTGACTCATCTTTCTAATGAGACGAGCTTTCCTTGTTTGACTACTTACTATAGTCAATGTAATCACATGCCGTGTTGCATTACTATATTTTGTGCGTGAGGTGTTACCCACACTCACATACGCACTCATTAGATTCTTGACAATAGATTTTTCACTTGAAGCCTCTGATGTTCTCAACCCAAGAATCTTCATGATGGACCTATACTTTATACTTCGCATCATTTCAACGAATAGTTGACATCTTGCAATCTCATTTAACTTTTCAAAGAACAATCTCTAAATCTTATGAGCATATCTTTTACAAGTGCGTTTTGGAATCTTACCTTCCATTGGCTGCAAAATATTCTCATCAATATCAATCAAATACTTTGGCTTTCTATACAAAATTCTAGGTGGTGTTAAGTTAGGTAAATTCATCTCAATATTAGGAATTTCATCAATATTTAAATGAGATGGGCTAGATGGCATACCTTCGATCGAAGATGGAATAGGTTGAGGTGGAAACGATGGTGTACCTCCTTCATCACATGTGAGTGATGATGTACTCTCAACTTGAGATGTGGTAGATAGTGTCCCTACATGTTGACTTGCGGTAGAGGACGTGTCTCCAACTATGGTATTCAAATCTCTCATAGCACGAAGTTTTTGCATTCGTTCTCTTTGTGCCGCCAATACCATATCTCTTTGTGATGGTTGTGGTTCCTCTTCAATTGGCATGTCTTCATTTATCGTGTCTAATTTCATCTTCTCACAAAGTTCCCTCATAGCCACTACTTTCTTTGCATTCTTAGCTTCTATCTCTTCATGTTTTGGTTTAATTCTTGATCGTTTCCTTGACATGACAGAGAATTTGTCTGTAGCATGATAAAGAGACCAATATTAGTTCCTAAGAAATGAATCCATACAAATAACTAAAATATATGTCATTCAACCCTTCATAGTAAATGTACATACAATTATCATGTAAAAGAGTAAATGTCACTCAACCAAAATAGGTACAAAGCATATAAAGAAAATTATTGCAGCCATGAAAAGAGCACATGGGACTTCATGCTTGAAAAGGTTAAGGCAGACCCAATTTGACATGTTTGTTGTTACTAGGGCTACTAGGATTTGGAATTGAGAAGGTGTTTTTGTTGGTACTAGGGATACTAGGATTTGGGTGGCTTGTGAAGGAATAGCCAACAATTGTTGTGTCATGTGCATGTACAAATCATCATGAATAGGTGCATAAGGAATGTCCTAGCCCAAGATATGTGCATACAAATCATCATGTCATGTGCATACTTGTATGATCTTGGCACCTATTCATTTGTATTTTAACTTGTTAATATGACAAGATAATAGTGAAATTGTATTTTTATTATGTTGTAAGGATTTATTCTTGTATAGTTTGACATCATGGTATGTTAAGGTCTGTTTATTACACATAATTATTAAAGAGGCCAAGTGTAGAAAATATACATGGCATCATATGAGATTGTAGGCTGCTTTCTTGATTGGGAATGCGTCTATTTTAAACATGTATGATAAAGCATGATAAAGTAATTTAAATAGAATTAAGGAAAATGTAAAGAACATGCATGTAA
The DNA here is from genome assembly GCA_027924645.1 of Cunninghamia lanceolata. Lineage (NCBI taxonomy): Eukaryota > Viridiplantae > Streptophyta > Pinopsida > Cupressales > Cupressaceae > Cunninghamia > Cunninghamia lanceolata. The sequence goes on along the minus strand of BSBN01001197.1, from coordinate 772,017 downwards.
AGACTTGACATACCTAAAAAATGAAGATTTGAATGGAGAGAGTACCCAATTATGTAGTGTTTTTTTCTTCTTGCATCAAACTCCTCAACAATTTGAGTTTTTCACCACTTGCTTCCTTTTCAATGTTAAATTGAATAACACTCAAATATAATTACTAACAACAATACTATTAACCAATCTATAATGTTGAATTCCTAAAATTGAATCACAATTAACATTGCAAAACAACAAAAATTAAAACTTGAATAGATATATATCAAACTTGGTGTGAAAACTATGTTATTTCCTCCTTCTCAAGTTGGAAAAGTAGAAAAGGTGGTGGAAAGATCATGCAAAGGTGGTAGAATGTGTAAAATGTGCATGTAAACTTCCCAACAGCATGAAAGCACTTCTTTTTTGTTGGAGCATGCACATAATCAGCATGAAAATAGAGCATGTGGGCCTGGATCATAGGGATCAACACCTTTTTACCATTTCTATAGCAGGAAAAAATACGAGCGTGTTATAATGCGCTCACATTCTGTCTTGCTATAGATTGATCCATAAATATTTGTGCCTATCTCACCTTCGATAGCACCTTTACAATATCTCACCTCTAGTTCCATTAGCTCATGTTCTATATCTCACTTATCTCCCCCCTCACCTCTCTACCTCTCTACCTTTCCCCTCTCTATGTCTCTCAGTCATTCCTTGTCTACCTCAACCCTAATCCCTCAACCCTCAACCCTAATCCCTCAACCCTCAACTCTAATCCCTCATCTCTAAACCCTAAACACTATCCCTATTACTAAACCCTCAACGAGATCGATACTATACCTTAAACCCTAATCCCTTATCCCTAAACCCTCCAACCCTATCCCTAATCCTTATACCCTCAACACTCTGCTTTAACCCTAATCCCTCGACCCTCAACCCTATCCCTCGACCCTCAACCCTCGAACCTCAATGTACTCAACCCTCAACATCAAACCCTAATCCCTCAACACTTAACTATGATCCCTCAACCCTCAACCCTATCCCTAAACCCTCAACCCTAAACCCTAAACCCTCAACACTCACTTATCTCACTTATCTCTCCCTTATCTCACTTATCTCTCCCCCTCACCTCTCTACCTCTCTACCTCTCCCCTCTCTATGTCTCTCAGTCACTCCTTGTCTACCTCAACCCTAAACCTTATCCCTAAACCCTAATCCCTCAACCCTCAACCCTAATCGCTCAACCCTCAACTCTAATCCCTCATCCCTAAACCCTAAACACTATCCCTATTCCTAAACCCTCAACGGGATCGATACTATACCTTAAACCCTAATCCCTTATCCATAAACTCTCCAACCCTATCCCTAATCCTTATACCCTCAACACTCTACTTTAACTTTGATCCCTCGACCCTCAACCCTATCCCTAAACCCTCAACCCTAAAACCTCAACCCTTAACACTCAACATTATCCGCAAACCCTAATCCCTCAACCCTCAACCCTAATCCCTCAACCCTCAACTCTAATCCCTCATCCCTAAACCCTAAACACTATCCCTATTCCTAAACCCTCAATGGGATCGATACTATACCTTAATCCCTAATCCCTTATCCCTAAACCCTCCAACCCTATCCCTAATCCTTATACCCTCAACACTCTACTTTAACTCTAATCCCTCAACCCTTAACCCTATCCTGAAACCCTCAACCCTCAAACCTCAATGTACTCAACCCTCAACGTCAAACCCTAATCCCTCAACCCTTAACTTTGATCCCTTGACCCTCAACCCTATCCCTAAATCCTCAACCCTCAACCCTAAACTTATCCCTAAACCCTAATCCCTCAACCCTCAACCCTAATCCCTCAACCCTCAACTCTAATCCCTCATCCCTAAACCCTAAACACTATCCCTATTCCTAAACCTTCAACGGGATTGATACTATACCTTAAACCATAATCCCTTATCCCTAAACCCTCCAACCCTATCCCTAATCCTTATACCCTCAACACTCTACTTTAACCCTAATTCCTCGACCCTCAACCCTATCCCGAAACCCTCAACCCTCAAACCTTAATGTATTCAACCCTCAACGTCAAACCCTAATCCCTCAACCCTTAACTTTGATCCCTTGACCTTCAACCCTATTCCTAAACCCTCAACCCTAAAACCTCAACCCTCAACACTCAATGTCAAACACTAATCCCTCAACCCCTAACTCTAATCCCTCGACCCTCAACCCTATCCCTAAACCCTAAACCCTAAAGCCTCAACCCTTAACCCTTAACTCTAATCCCTCAACCCTAAACCCTATCCCTAAACCCTAAACACTATCCCTATTCCTAAACCCTCAACGGGCTCGATACTATACCTTAAACCCTAATCCCTAATCCCTAAACCCTCCAACCCTATCCCTAATCCTTATACCCTTGACACTCAACTTTAACCCTAATCCCTTGACCCTCAACCCTATCCCTAAACCCTCGACCCTCGAACCTCAACGTCAAACCCTAATTCCTCAACCCTTAACTCTAATCCCTTGACCCTCAACCCTATCCCTAAACCCTAAACCCTAAACCCTAAAGCCTCAACCCTCAACCCTCAACGTCAAATCCTAATCCCTCAACCCTTAACTCTAATCCCTCAATCCTAAACCCTATCCCTAAACCCTAAACACTATCCCTATTCCTAAACCCTCAATGGGCTTGATACTATACATTAAACCCTAATCCCTTATCCCTAAACCCTCCAACCCTATCCCTAATCCTTATACCCTCAACACTCTACTTTAACCCTAATCCCTCGACCCTCGAACGTCAACCCTCAACCCTCAACACTCAATGTCAAACCCTAATCCCTCAACCCTTAACTCTAATCCCTCGACCCTTAACCTTATACCTAAACCCTCAACCCTCAACCCTCAACCCTCAACGTCAAATCCTAATCCATCAACCCTTAACTCTAATCCCTCAACCCTAAACCCTATCCCTAAACCCTAAACACTATCCCTATTCCTAAACCCTCAATGGGCTCGATACTATACCTTAAACCCTAATCCCTTATTCCTAAACCCTCCAACCCTATCCTTAATCATTATACCCTCGACACTCTACTTTAACCCTAATCCCTCGACCCTCAACCCTATCCCTAAATCCTTGACCCTCAAACCTCAACCCTCAACCCTCAACCCTCAATGTCAAACCCTAATCCCTCAACCCTTAACTCTAATCCCTCGACCCTCAACCCTATCCCTAAACCCTAAACCCTAAAGCCTCAAGCCTCAACCCTCAAAGTCAAATCCTAATCCCTCAACCCTTTACTCTAATCCCTCAACCCTAAACCCTATCCCTAAACCCTCAACACTATACCTTAAACCCCAATCCCTCAACCCTAAACCCTAAACCTTATCCCTAAACCCTAATCCCTCAACCCTCAACCCTAATCTCTCAACCCTCAACCCTAATCCCTCATCCCTCAACTCTAATCCCTCATCCCTAAACCCTAAACACTATCCCTATTCCTAAAACCTCAACAGGCTCGATACTATGCCTTAAACCCTAATCCCTTATCCCTAAAGCCTCCAACCCTATCACTAATCCTTATACCCTCAACACTCTACTTTAACCCTAATCCCTCAACCATCAACCCTCAAACCTTAATGTACTCAACCCTCAATGTCAAACCCTAATCCCTCAACCCTTAACTTTGATCCCTCGACCCTCAACCCTATCCCTAAACCATCAACCCTAAAACCTCAACCCTTAACACTCAACGTCAAACCCTAATCCCTCAACCCTTAACTCTAATCCCTCAACCCTAAACCCTCAACACTATATCTTAGACCCTAATCTGTCAACCCTAAACCCTATCCCTAAGCCCTAATCTGTCTACCCTCAACCCTAATTCATCAACCCTCAACCCTAATCCCTCATCCCTAAACCCTAAACACTATCCCTATTCCTAAACCCTTAATGGGCTCGATACTATCCCTCAACCCTTAACCCTTAAAACTTGAACCCTAAAACCTATCCCTAAACGCTCGACACTCAACACTATATCTTAAACCCTAATCCCTTAACCCTCATCCCTAAAGCCTCAACCCTAAATCCTTAAAGCTTCAACCCTACACCCTATCCCTAATCCCTCTACCCTTGACACTCTTCTTTAACCCTAATCCCTTGACCATCAACCCTATCCCTAAACCCTCAACCCTCAACCCTCAACCCTTAACTCTCAACATTAAACCCTAATTCATCAACCCTAAACACTAATCCCTCAAACCTAAACCCTATCCCTAAACCATCAACCCTCAACACTATACCTTAAACCCTAATCCCTATCCCTCAACCCTTAACCCTTAAAACTTAAACCCTATCCCTACACCCTCAACACTTGACACTATATCTTAAGCCTTAAACCCTCATCCCTAAACCCTAAACCCTCAATCCTTAAACCTTCAACCCTAAACCCTATCCCTAATCCCTCTATCCTTAACACTCTAACCCTAACCTCGACATTAAATGCTAATCTGTCAACCCTAAACCCTAATCCGTCAACCCTAAACCCTATCCCTAAACCCTCAACCCTCAACACTATACCTTAAACCCTAATCCATCAACCCTAAAACCTAATCCCTCAACCCTCAACCCTAAACACTATCAATAAATCCTCAACCCTAAACACTATCAATAAACCCTCAACCCTCGACACTATACCTTAAACCCTAATCCCTCAACCCTCAACCCTAATCCCTCATCCCTAAACCCTAAACGCTATCCCTACTCCTAAACCCTCAACCCTCGACACTATACCTTATAACCTAATCCCTTATCCCTAAACCCTAAACCCTATCCCTCAACCCTTAACCCTTAAAACTTAAACCTTAAAACCTATCCATAAACCCTCGACGCTCAACACTATATTTTAAACCCCAATCCCTTAACCCTCAGCCCTAAAGCCTCAACCCTCAATCGTTAAACCTTCAACCCTAAATAAACCCTATCCCTAATCCCTCTACCCTCAACACTCTACTTTAACCCTAATCCCTTGACCATCAACCCTATCCCTAAACCCTCAACCCTCAACTCTCAACATTAAACCCTAATCCATCAACCCTAAACCCTAATCCCTCAACCCTAAACCCTATTCCTAAACCTTCAACCCTCAACAATATTCCTTAAACCCTAATCCATCAACCCTAAACCATAATCCCTCAACCCTAAACCCTATCCCTAAACCCTCAACCCTCAACACTATTCCTTAAACCCTAATCCCTCAACTCTAAACCCTAATCCCTCAACCCTAAACCCTAAACCCTCTCCTTAAACACTCAACCCTTAGCAAGTTATACCTTAAACCTTAATTCCTCAACCCTCAACTCTCAACCCTAATCCCTCATCCCCAAACCCTAAATGCTATCCCTATTCCTAAACCCTCAACCCAAGACACTATACCTTAAACCCTAATCCCTTACCCCTAAACCTTAAACCCTATCCCTCAACCCTTAACCCTTAAACCTTAAACCCTAAAACCTATCCCTAAACCCTCAACCCTATACCCTCAACAATATACTTAAGCCCTAATACCTCAATCATTAACCCTATACCTTAAACCTGAAGCCTACACCCTCAAACCCTCATCCCTAGACCATATAACCTCACCCTTATATCCTAAACCTTGAATATTGTGCCTCAACCCTATACTTAAATTAAACCTAAACCATACGTGCTCTCAACCCAAGTCACCCTATGCCTTATGTACCCTCAATCCATATCGTAAACCCTAAACCCTAATCCCTGCGCCTTACACAATTAATCTTATACAGTCAACAACCTGAATATTAACCCTCAACCCTCTACCCTCTACCTATTACTTAAGCCCTAATCTCTCAACCCTCAACCCTCAAAACTATACAGGCTCAGGTCCTTATATACACTAAACCCAAAACACTTACATACATACATGCATACATACAAAGATGAATACATACAAGCATGCATACATACCTACAAGAATAGATATAAACATCCATGAAACATAGTTATGAAATTTGAACATATCTCATTCAAAGGAAGACACAACGCGAGTGCGTTATAACGTGCTCGCATTATGTCGAACTAGGAAAACACTGGCAAACATGCAAAAAAGCAAAAAAAGCACAACATAACGCGCTCATGTTATGTTGTGCTTTGGGAATCCCAAGCCTTGGGCTTCGGATTTGATTTGGATTTCTAACCCAAAGGCTTGGAGTTCCTTTTCAACATCCACAAACGCGTTTTTGCAGATTCTTCAAAATTTCACATAATTTTGTTTGTGCTAACCCTCAGATTTGCACGTGTTTCAAGGTCAAACAAATCGAACACCTAGGTAATGTTAGGATTTGTCTTAGGTATTTAACGATGTAATTTTTTTCACATTTTGACAATGTTAAGCCTTTCATTTTTAATTTCTTTTGTTTGTGTGTCCGATTTTGGTTAAAAACCACTATTTGGTCTTTTTTTCATTGTAAATTAACCATTCATTGAAATTTCAAAAAAATTACATATTTAGAAACTAGACTCCATTCTACACATATTAAAAAAAAATGATTTTCAATTAGTTTTCAAAATTTATAGGGGTAGCACAGCCAAAATTCTATTTTTTAGGATGTGTCCACTTTGAAAATTAGTAAAAAATCAAATATTCATCAAAAAATTATCAAAAAAATCAGGCATAAACTACATGTTAGCTAATTTCTCTCTGAAGCGATTTTAAAAATACCAAAAAAACGTTAACCTTTTGAGGGAGCCACAAAACATGCTATGTTATGTTTTTTCGACAGAAACAACACCAATTTCTGTGGCTCCCTCTTTTGAACCCCTTAATCTATACCATTTTCAAAAAAAAATAGTAGTTTAGAAAGTAAACTCGGAGCACTACGAACATTGTTTTGGTTGCATCTCCAAATTTTGAGTGTAACTATGCTCAATTTCTCATCCAAGGCCAGCATTTCCTAATTTCAGAAAAAAAAGTAGCCACTTAGGACCCCTTTTTGGCCCCCCATCTTCTTGCACTTACCCCATCTGATTCTATAACATAACCATCAAATCTGTGATCTAAGGGGTCTACTTCCAAAGCTTGCTTTACTCTTTCATTATGCTCATCCCCTTGAAGATTCTGAATCACTTTCTATTTCAAATTGGATCTCATAGTAACAATGACAGCCATATGTCTTCTCCTACTAAGAGCATCTGCTACTCTATTCTCCTTTCCTTTTATATACTCAATTCCAAAGTCATACTCACTAAGGAATTCTAACCATCTTCTCTGTTGTGCATTAAGTTAGGTTGAGTAAATATATACTTGAGCCCTAGATGATCTGTCTTTAACTCAAAGGGCTTACCTAGAAGATAATGCCTCCACATCTAAAGTGCATGAACTATGGCAGCTAATTCAAGATCATGCGGCACATAGTTGAACTCATGTTGCTTTAACTTTCTTGACTCATAAGCAACCACTTGCTCATTCTGCATTAACACTCCTTCTAATCCTTCCCCTGAAGCATCTGTTACAACTATAAAGTACCCATTAGGATATGGTATGGTTAGGATAGGAGCAGTTGTGAGCTTTTCCTTAAGCACTTGGAAAGGTTGCTCACACCTTTCTATCCATTCAAATTTCTTACCCTTCTTTTAAAGTGTGGTAATCAATGTTGCTATGGTTGAAAAACCTTCCACAAACTTTCTATAGTAACCTACAAGTCCCATAAAACTTTTGACTTCTGTCACACTTTGCAGTGTAGGCCATTCCATTATTGCTTTTATCTTCTCAGGATCAACTGTAATCCCTTCAGCTAAGATCACATGACCAAGGTAGTGCACTTTATCTTGAAAGAATGTACACTTAGATAATTTACCATAAAGCTTTCTCTCTCAACCACTGCAAAACAATTCTCAAATGCCTTTCATGTTCATTTACTAATTTAGAGTATATCAATATGTCGTCCAAGAAGATTAACACAAAATCATCTAAACAATCCCTAAAAATGTTATTCATCAAATTCATGAAACCTGTTGGAGAATTAGTCAACCCAAATGGTACTACTGTGAACTCGTAGTGACCATTTCGAGTCCTAAAAGCTATTTTAGATATGTCCTCATCCTTAATCCATAATTGGTGATAACCAGATCTAAAGTCTATCTTTGAGCACATTGTTGCTCCTTTCATCTAACCAAAGAGCTCATCTATTCTTGGAAGTGGATACTTGTTCTTTATAGTAGCCTTATTAAGAATTCTATCATCAATGCATAATCTCAAAGTACCATCCTTCATCTTTACAAAGATGACCGGTGTGCCCCATGGTGACACACTAGCTCTAATGAACCCTTGATTTAGCAACTCCTACAATTGAGCCTTAAGCTCAAACAACTATGTAGTAGTCATTCTATTGGGTGCCTTAGATTGCGGCTCAGTCCCTGGTAGCAAGTCAATCGAGAAGTCAAATTCTCTCTTTGGCGGCAATTTTGTCAACTCTATAGGAAATACATCTCTGAAATCTCTAAGGATTGGATAGTCATTGAACATTGGTTCTTCTTTATCAAGTTCCTTTACCTGGACAACATAAATGGCACATCCTTTCCTTTTGTCTTTCTTCAATTGCATAGTCAAGATTTGTCTAAGCTTCAAAGGTCTCCTAGTTCCATTAATTTCCACTTGGTTCCCTAGGTCATCCAAACACCTAGTAACCTTGTCTTCACAGTTTACTAGAGACTTATATTCAATTAACCAGTTGATTCCCAGAATTACATCATAAGAGCCTAAAGGTGCTACATACAGATTCACTTGTGTCTAAAAACTAGGAAGATCTAACTCACTGCAAGATAGACATGAGTCCACCCTTTTTTCTACACTATCACCATATTGTACCATCCAAGAGTTTTCCATATGTCCAGGTCTAATAGATAACTTAGATACTACTCTAGGATCTACAAAATATTCTGTGGCACCAGTATCAATTAAAATAGAAACAGGTAGTCCATAGAGCTTACCTTGGAATTGAATAGGTGCTTCTTGAAACTCTGCTTGCTGATTATCTATTGCGGCATGAATCTGATGTTGTAGTGCTCCTTTTTGATTCTCAATTCCTCTTTTCTGTGGAGATGCATTTGCATAATGCTCTCCTCCACAGTTGTAACATCCACTCTTAGGTGTTCTCGGTCCTTCAACTCTTTCCCTCTGATTTTTTTTTCTGTTGTTATTGCCACCTCTTTTGTTTCCACCATTCCCATCCTAAGAATTATTGCCTCTCTTCAAATTCTCGATCTTCTTATTATTGCCCTAGTTGTTATTCTTTTGATAGTTCTACTAATTATTCTGTGGTTTCTTATTTGAAAACTTAGCATCCCTTTGCTTATGGTAATTTGTTGTCTACTGCAACCTCTACTCTTGCTTTATTTCTTTCTCAAAAGTGGCTTCAATTTTGAGTGGGTTATGAATGTCCACCACAGCTCCAATCTATGGCCTCAATCCCAAAATAAACTTTCTAATCCAAAATCTCTCATCTGTCTGATACTGTGGAACATACCTAAGTAGATGAGAAAACCTTTCCCAATAACTAGTCACAGACATACCTCCTTAGATCAAGTTTTAGAACTTTGTCGTCTTCTTGTCAAAGAACAACTGTGGTAACCATATTTTTTTGAACAGTTGCAAGAATATCTCCCAAGTTATCTCACCAGGTAATAGCTTTTATCCACCTTCTCATTATCCCACTAGGTTGCTACTTCATCGGTCAACTGGTAAGATTCCCACATAGCCTTAGTGTGATTTGAAATGTTTCGGAGCCCAAAATACTTCTCCATTTATATTAGCTAGGACTTGGCTTCATCTCCTATGGTCTTTCCATCAAATTTGGCGGTGATAATTTCTTAAGGTCTTTCCCTAATTCTTCAGCTATCTTTGCTTGATTATCAGCACTAGCTCTGACTTTAGGACTTGATTATTAGCACTAGCTCCAACTTTAGGAACTAGAACTTTTGTCCTTGGGTTTTCATTAGCATTCTAACCTCTAGGAATTCCTCTATTCTCCTACTCAAGAGTATTCATCCTCGTGTCCTGTCAGGTCAAGAGATCAAGAATACGGTCAAATCTTCCATCTTGGTCATTACTGGCATCTCCACAATCCCTAGCAGTTTGACCACCACAAGTACCTCCACGTGTACCTCCACATGATCCTCTACCTCGACTACTTCCTGATCCATCACCACGATCAGTGTTTCTTGTATTCATGATGGATAATCTATATCAAGTTTACAACTTTAGCACAATAGTCCCAAAAACAAAGGTCCTAGTGTTAAACCTAGAGCTCTTATACCAAATGTAAAGCCTCACAAATGATGTAAAAAAATTTAAACCAACTCAAAAATAAATGAAGTAAATAATCCACTTAAATACAACATTGCAATAACCAAAAATAAAAGTACATAATCCACCTAGATATAACTTTCAAAGGTAAAATATGTAAGTAATCCTTTTAATCACAATATCTCAAACTAAAGATAATCTTATAAATACGAATCTCAATGTCAATAAATCTTACATATTCATGTGCTCAATCTAGGTAACAAGCACTATAAAATAATATACATAGATCCTTTGGCAACATGCCATAATACATCCAAATAGGTACAATAATCAAGTACATCAATAATGAATAAATCAACATGCTCTCTAGCCGTATGAACCAAATGGTCTACCACCTGCAAACCGAGAGACGGGAACATGGCTCAGGTGCTTTTCCACCCAACCATGAAGTATTTACACTTCCCCGGATCCCTTCCTGAAATGAAGGAAACCTAGCCCTGCGTGAAATGTCTAGCTACCTGGTAACAACTGTAGGAGGGAACACCTAATGCAACCCTGATGTCTGAATGTGCAATTTTAAGTAATGAAAAGCAAATTGTCTCACAACAGGATGTGGTAGAGATATCTATAAATAAATTTTCTAGACAATAAACATCTATTTCAATGTCATTCCAATTAGATATAATCATTTCATGTAAATTGATCAATTCCTGAAAAGAGGAAAAGTCATCTCTGATATATCCACATTCAACATCACCATCCCAAAAGTAACCCAATAACATTTCTAGATTAAAACTACTTCTTTTCCCCAGAAGCAAGAAATGAAATAAAATAAGAATCATAAATTCAAGATTTACAATAAGTCAAATCAATCCCTTTTCCCAAATCATCAAGTAAGGAAAAATACACTTTAAGCAATAAACCATCTTTTGTTCATACAATCAAAATCATAATGTCATCAATTCAATATAGTTTCTAATCTTGAAATTCAGTCACCATGTCATTAATAACAGTCATTCTAAAACATTAATTACCTTACTGTCAAAACTGTGACAGGAAGCCTAAACACAGTCAACCAATCTTCATGTTGCATCTGTGACAGGAACTATTGCAATTTAAAAACAAGGAAAAGAATAGAGATACTATTTTAATATAGTTTTCTGTCATAAATACACTATAAAAATCTCATTCTCAAATTGTCCTAACTTATTATCATTCTAGTGCTAGGAAACTAGTCTATTTAAGAATGCAATTTTAAGCACATATATCTTTCTAAAACTTTCCTATCGCTGTGGCGACAGGAATTGTGGCAGAATTACATGAAGCTAGAAATAGAGGTTTTCAATCTTCTAAAAGTCATTCACTGATGAAGTTTTAGCACTATTTTGTAATATAAATTCATAACAACAAAATATAGTTTTAAACTACTTGCGGTGAGTTCAATTTTCAACATAGATAGGTCAATTTCCTACATAATTCGTTTCAACTAGCATATAAAAAGAATATTACAGTCATAATATTGTCTGATAGGAATCAATTTAGCAGCCATCTGGAGAATTTGGCAAGGGTTTAAATAATTTCTAATCAGTCACATAATTTTGAGGATAATACTAAGTTTTGGGTAGTTTTAAACAATGAAGAAAAATATGTTTATTAGTCACATTTTAGCCATGATACAGATCTGTGATAGCAAACTGGATTGGGTCAATTTTATTCAACATAGGATCGACCAAGGAGATTTTAACTGCCAAACAAAGGTACCATGGCCAACATGAAGGCATTGCCTAGGAAAAGACTCAGGCAGCCAAGAAAATGCAGTCGATGGCCCATAAAAGGGGCCACGTCCATAAGGAGAATGGACAGCTAGGCAAATAAAGGAAATGGTAGCCATTCAAAAAGGCAATGACCCTGATAAGGAATCAACTAGGAAAATATATAGGCGGCCAAAGAAAATTGCTATCATGAAGAAAAACAAAACAAACAACCTAATGAATAGGAAAGGTCGACGGCCAGGTAAGGAGAATGGCTCAGATAAGATATAATTTTGACTGAAACATAGCAATTAATAGTTGAAATTTATATTTTTCAACTTAAAAACCATGATTTCAATACACATGAACATGAGATAAAAACTTGGATAAAGTCATCGATTTGATGAAGGATTCTTGTAGTTTGCAGTTGCTACCTTCCTGTCCTCCTTGTCACTCAGGAAATCAAATCGTCTCCTCTACAATCATGGTGTTTCTCCTCCAATCTGTGTGTCTTTTCTTCTAATTTTTCCTTCTTTTATTAAAAACTCAGCCCCTTCCATTTGGGCGATTGCATGAATTAGGTTTTTAAAACTGAAGTTTCAAATTCAGTTTGCATGCATCTGCCACCAATCAAAAAGACTCAATAATCTATTTACAATAATTAATATCTAATTTTATTTAGCTTACTGTCAAATAAATAACATTAATAATTCTTTTAATTCTTTATCCATTTCTAAATATAATAATGTCATTTTAAATATAATTTACTATTCTAATAAAATACTATTATTCTGATAATTCAAGAAGTAGTAAAATAATACAAGAGTACACACATATTTTAATGTAATAATTACTTAAATTTTATTTCATGTATATTGTCTTCCAAACATCTTATAGACAAGATTTTATTATTTATTTAATTAACACACAATACATCATTTGAATATATTTCAAAAAAGATATTAATTAAAGTAATTCCATCATGCATTTGAAATCAATTAAAATTTACGCATTAAAGCAATCAAAGCCAATCAATGATGCATATGCAACTATGTGATGTGTGTGATTGCATCAGGGTAATCCATCCATTAGTTCTTGCCAAGTGGCTATATCATTTCTACCTCAACCATGCTCTCGTCTTCGACGAGTACCTGCATCCATTTGCACTCAACTTGACATCAATAGGTTAGTGTCTCTAAAAACATAGCCGAAGCAAATCATTGCATCAATATTCAATATTTAAAACAATTTCTAAATTTCATCAATTATAACTCATAATAATTACCTCCACGTATGCAAAATTACTTAAAGTAAAATCAGTCACAATAATTGTTCACTAAACTAGAATGATCATATTGTTCATAAAAATGAGACGTGACATTATTAAATCCTCAAACCCTCGATTTATGGTAACCTTAAGGTTTGACAAATTGATTATGGAAAATGGTTCTCAAGTCATAAATTCTATTGGTAGAGCACCCTTGCTTCTATGCCATGACTAAGCACTATAACTCCCAACTTCTTCTATTACTAACTCCTTAAATCAATTGTAATCCTTTAATTACTCTACAATCCTAGTTAGATTTTCTTTGGCTTTACATATTTGAGTAATTAATCTCTTTGATGTATCATTATATGTCAATGGTTCTATTTACAACTATGGACTCTCTAATACTTCTAGAGTAACTCTCCTGACATGCTCCAAAGAGGCCTCTCTAGATCTCTTAATCCTCCTTCAATACCTTTCCTCTCTTTCCTAAATTTTTTTAATCTATTTTCTTCTTCAATTCTCAGCTCAGCTACCATTTAACTTTTCTCAAAAGTCTCTCTTTGTCTTTTACTCTTTCCTTTAGCCATAGGTGGTTTTGATTTGGTATTCCATTAATCCTTTTTATCCCTTGTTAATGGCTCAAACTAGACCTGTCTCAGTGGTTGTATCTCTTAGAGATGCTTTTTAGGATCCCCCCTTCCCATTCATCATCCCCTTAGTGGCCAATCCCCTCTAATGCTTGGATAGAACCTAGAGGATCCTAGCACAAACCATAAAAATATTCCTTCTTAATTGTAATCCTTTCTTCTTGAATTATTTAGCATTGTAAAAGATTTATTCTTGGTTTTGGTCTTTACTTACTACTCTACCAAGGGTCCTGGAAATGAAACCAAATGTTGGTAAGAACTAGGTGTAGATTGAAGATCTAAGTTTAGTCTCTTGAAAGTTGTGATTATACCTCAATAAGATGTTGGAATACAATACCACTGAGAGGGGGGGGGTGAATTAGTGGTATAGAAAACTTGTTTTACCAATTCTTTAAATACTTACAAGAAGCCACTATTTCAAAATACCAAAGCATTTAGAAGACCATGGGAAACACACCATAAGATAAGATTTAAATTGGAAAACCCTAAAAAAGGGAAAAACCACTGTCCAACCTCACAAAAGAACTTTATTTCACTATCTCACTGACAGAAAACCTCACTGGTTACAATAAGTTTGAGAGCACCAACTCTCTATTAAATGTGGAGCACCAACTCCTTATTACATGTGGAGCACCAACTCCTTATCACATCAGGAGCACCAACTCCAACTAAATGGGGAACACCCTCTCCAATTACAAGAGAAATAAATACATAGAGTACTACTCTGTTTAAAATGTCATAATAGGTTATAGATGGATTTTGTAACTCTCTCACTCAACCACCTCTATATGAAGATATTCAAAAACCCCTTCAACTCTCTACAAGCACAACTATAATACCCTCATTTGTATGAACTTTTCAAAAACATATTTCTTCAAATACTCTATCAACAACTATACAAAAGGGGTTAATGTAAGAAGTTGAGTATACATTTCACAGAAGTCTCCCGCAGATGAAAAATGTCGCTTGGAACAGGTACCTATTTTGAAAAAAAGGGTACCCATTTAGGATTGGGTTCCCGAAGCAAAATGGGTACCCATTTTCAAAAAGTCTTTTTTGTTTTTTTACATGCCTATGGCTATTTTTTTTATTTTTTAGAAATGGGTACCTGTTATTTTTAAAACGGGTTCTCGTTATGAACGGGCACCCGTTTATAACGGGTACCCATTTCTAAAATTTTGAAATTTCAAACCCACCAATTTGCATTGGTTTTAGGCTTGGAAATCCAAGCCTTAGCTTTGGACCTGCAACTAGGAGACCATGAAAACAACAAGAGAAAAAACTAGTTTCACCACTATGGCTGGTGACTTTTTTTTCAGAATATTTTAACGAAATTAAAACCCATTATATATCTGAAAGTCTAGTTTTCAAATATGTAATTTTTTCTACTATTGATCATAATTTTCTATTTATTATTTATTTTCCAAACAAACAAACTCATAAACTTGAAATAACATAGGTTACTATTTTTTTAATAACTTTTGATTTTGAAAGTTTCTTGGAAAAAAAATTATGTCTAACCAAACTAGACATCATTCTCTACATGGTGAATTTTTTTTTGGTGAATTAATTAGTTTAGCTCAAATTATGTTGGCCGTACACGAGGGGTTTTAAAAAACACTAATTAGGGCCTTTAAAAAATTAATAAAAAATATATATTTATCAAAAATTTACAAAAAAATATCTCGACCAATATTCAACATCCTAAGAATCTTTCCACAAAAGGAATTAGGAAAATACATTAATTTAGGTCAAATAATGTTGGCCATATACATGCATGCTTTTGCAAAAAATAGGGGACTTTTAAAAAGCCACTTTTTGTACCTTAAAAAAAACCAACTTGCATCATCTGGGTATTAGAAACAATTACATATTTGAAAACTAGAAACAAAATCCTACATTTCTTATTTTTACATAATCTTAATATTTTATGTGTAAGTGCTTCAAATTGTCACTCCAAGTACGACAAAATTTGAAAAATAGGAAAAACACTTCCACTTTTTGGCCAAAACATGAACTCATCTTCTTGCACTTACCCAAAGAATAAATCTTGAATTACTCTGTCATAGAATCCAAAACTACTGTTTTCTCACTACTCTCCTTTTTTTTGTCTTTACGAATACATCAACCACTCTCATCTTCTGCCATTCAAAGAATGATTCTTCATCATTTGAACCAATCAATACAACATTATGCCTTCATTCTCACATACATATATACTCCTTCAAAAAACAAATGACCTATCACTGCTCTGCAACATTCATCTTCTTCATTCATAGATGAAGTTGTTCTTTCACTGGTTCTTCTATCAATGATCCTTCAAAAATTTCATCAACATCAAACATATACATGGATACACTTCATTTTATAACATTCCTTAGTCATCATAGCCATTGGGAACAATTAATTTATTCTAGTTTGAAACTTCCAAACCCTCGGTTTTAGTGAACAATTATTGTGATTGACTTTACTTTAATTAATTTTGCATACGTGTAGGTAATTATTATGAGTTATATTGATAAAAAATTAGAAATCATTTTTAAATGTTAAGTAATATTGATGTAAATGCAATGATTTGCTTCGGCTATGTTTTTGGAGACACTAACCCATGATGTCGAGTTGAGTGCAAATGGATGCAGGTACTCGTCAAAGATGAGAGCTTGGCTGAGGTAGAGATGATCTAGCCACTTGGCAAGAACTGATGGATGGATTACCCTGATGCAATCACACACATCACGTAGTTGCATATGCATTATTGAATGGTTCTTATTGCATTAATGCATGGTTATTAATCGTTTCTGAATGAATGATGTGATTACTTAAATTTCATGTCTTTTCGAATGATACTTAAACGACATATTGTGGTTTATTTAAATATATAATAAAATATTGTTTATAGATGTTTGGAAGACAATATGTTCCTTAAAAATATATATATATTGCATTGCATTTCTCTTTTTGATTAATTAATTAAATTTGTTTTTATAAGACAATAGTTAAATAATATTAAATATAACACTATTATATTTAGAAAAAGAATGAAGAAATTAAAATGAGTCACTATCACCCATGCGACAGTAAGCTGCAAAAGATATTATTATTTTAATGTTGAAATATTATTTCTCTTGAATTTGATTGGTCTATTATTCATGTAAACAAGAATTCAAACTTCAGTTCTGGAAACCTAATTGGAGGGATCGCCAAAAATAAGAAAGGAGATTTTGGTTAAAAAGAAGTGTTGGACAGCAAAGAAGGGACCACGAATTCATTCAGAAAGCACGATTTGGGACGGCAATATCTGGATTTTGTGATCAGTGAACCAGAGGATATCAGGCTAGGAGCAAGAGAAAGAGAGGCAGCAACTCTTCTGTAAATTCTTCATCAAGTCGACTATTGTTTCTAGGTTTTTATCTCATGTTTGTGTATATTGAAATCATGGTTTGAAGTTGTAAATTATAAGGTTGAATGCTATGCTTTAGTCAACCTTCTGTCTTGTCTGAGCCATTCTCCTTGGCTGGTTGTCGACCTTCTTATCTTTGGGTTGTTTGTTGTGTTTTTCTTCATGGTCGCAATCTTCTTCTGGCCGCTTGTATCATTTCCTGGCCAATCCTTGACAGGGCTGTTGTATCCTTGAATCAGGCCACTCCATTTAATTTGGCTACTTGTTTTTGGCTGTCAACCTCTATTCTGGCTGCCGTCTATTTTATAGCTATTTGGGTTGCTTCTTGTTTGATCTTGTAAAGCTCGATCTCCGTGGTTCTTGTTGTCTTCTAACCCTATCTTGGCTGAACGTAGTTTAAGACATAACAATCATTTTCTTTGTTAAAGCTTTGTTATCTGAGACCTATCATTTATCTCTGTCACCTTGCCAACAAAATATTGTTATTTAGATTTGGTTTCTACTAATGAAAAATATAAATTGACCTCCAGAGAGCTGTTGATAACTTTCTGTTTGGCAATGGTATGATTGTATTCTTTATATGTTGGCTCAAATTTGAATATATTAGCAAATCGACCCATTTAAGATGAACAACCTCTTATGCAAAATTTATTGTTCCTGTAGCTTTGTATTTAAAAATTTAAATTGGCTATAGGCAAAACCATTGTTATCTTGTGGACTGAGAATTTAGAACCTATAGCTATCTTCGTTTGTAGTTGTATATGTATACGATCTTCCTATAGCACTATTAGAAAACTTATTTGGAATATTATATTGACTGAGATTAGAGATAATAGACTACTATTTTATTTTCTCATTTGAATGCTAAAAACCTATTATATTATAATAAAAAAAACCAAAACCAGATTAAACTAGGTTCTATGTTTCTTTTCTTTATTCCTGCCACAGTTCCTGTCACAGCTGTGATAGGAAGACTGTTTGACTATTTTTGGACTTCTTGTCGCAATTTTGACAGTAAGTTATTTTTGATTGAATCATGAACTTTGATTAGATAATTGGATTGAAATAGTTCATGTCTTTGATTGCTGAAAGCAATTTGGTTGATTATTTATTAGGCAATATGATTGAAATATGGATTTGAGGTTTATGTCAATTAAACAACCTTATAGGTTGTTTTTATTGTTTTAGAAACCTCCTGTCAACGAAATGACAGTAAGGTAAATTTATGTTTTAGAATGACTATTATTGAAGATATTGTGATGGAAATGCAAGATTAGAAACTCTATCAAATTGATAAACTTATGATTTCGATTGTGCGACCAAAAGATGGTTCATTGCTTGAAAGTGTATTTTTCCTTAATTGCTGTTTTGGGAAAGGGATTGGATTGATTTATTGGAAATCTTGAATTTGTGATTCTTTACTTTATTTTCTTGCTTCTTGGGGAAAGAAGTAGTTTTCATCTAGGAATGTTATTGGGTTACTTTTGGGATTGCGATGCCGAATGTGGATATTTAGAGATAGCTTTTCCTCTTTTCACGAATTGACCAATTTACTTAAATGATTAGATCTAATCAGAATGACATTGAAATAGATATTTATTGTTTAGCAATCTTATTTATTGATATCTCTGCCACATCCTATTGTGAGATAATTTGCTTTTCATTACTTAGAATTGTAGATTCAAACATCAGGGTTGCATCGGGTGTTCCCTCCTACAGTTGTTACCAGGTAGCTAGACATTTCGTACAGGGTTGGGTTTCCTTCATTTCAGGAAGGATCCAGAGAAGTGTAAAGACTTCATGGTAGGGTTGAAAAGCATCTGAGCCATGTTCTCATCTCTCAGCTTGCAGGTGGTGGACCACTTGGTTTTTGCAGTTGGAGAGTACATTGATTTATTTATTATTGATGTACTAGTTTATTGTACCTATTTGGATGTATTATGGCATGATTGCCAAAGGATTTATGTATATTATTTTACAGTACTTGTTACCTGGATTAAGCACGTGAATATGTAAGATTTATTGACATTGAGATTCATATTTATAAGATTATCTTTTGTTGAGAAAGTGTGATTAAGCAGATTAATTGCATCTATTATCTTTGAAAGTTGTATCTAAGTGGATTATTTACTTCTTTTCATTTTGGTTATTGTGATGTTGTATTTAAGCAGATTATTTACTTCATTTATTTTTTAGTTGGTTTAAATGCTTTTACATGATTTGTGAGGCTTTACATTTGTTATCAAAGCTCTAGGTTTAACACTAGGATCTTTGTTTTGGGACTATTGTGCTAAAGTTGAAAACTTGATATAGATTATCCATCATGAATACAAGAAACACTGATCGTGGTGACAGATCAGGAAGTAGTCGAGCTAGAGGATCACGTGGAGGTGCTCGTGGTGGTCAAACTGCTGGGGATCGTGCAGATGCCAGTAATGACCAAGATGGAAGATTTGACTGTATTCTTGATCTCTTGACGCAACAGGACACGAGGATGAATACTCTTAAGCAGGAGATCAGAGGAATTTCTAGAGGTCAGAATGCTAATGACAACCCAAGGGTTGAGACACAAAATGAAAACCCAAGGATAGAAGTTCCAGTTCCTGAAGTTGGAGCTATTGCTGATAATCAAGCAAAGATAGTTGAAGAATTGGGGAAAGACCTCAAGAAAGTATCACCACCAAAATTTGATGGAAAGACCATTGGAGATGGAGCTAAGTCCTGGATAATAGAAATGGAGAAATACTTTGGACTTTGAAACCTTTCAGATCACACTAAGGCAATGTGGGGATCTTATCAGTTGACTGGTGAAGTAGCAACATGGTGGGATAATGAGAAGGCAGATAAAAAGTTGTTACCTAGTGAGATAACTTGGGAGATTTTCTTGCAACTATTTAGAAAAAGATGGTTACCATAGTTATTCTTCGACAAGAAGATGACAAAGTTTCAGAACTTGATCCAAGGAGGTACATGTTTGTTTGGGAAAGGTTTTCTCATTTACTAAAGTATGTTCCATAATATTAGACAGATGAGAGATTTCAAATTAGAAAGTTTATTTTGAGAGTGAAGCCATAGATTGGAGCTAAGGTAGACATTCATAACCCACTTGCTATGGATGCCACATTTGAGAAAGCAATAAAGCAAGAGCAAAGATTACAATAGGCAATAAATTACCATAAGCAAAGAGATGCTAAGTTTTTGAATAAGAAACCACAGAATAATCAGCAAAACTATCAAAAGAATAACAACCAAGGAAATAATAGATAGATTAGGAATCTGAAGAGAGGCAATAATTCTCAAAATGGGAATGGTTGAAACAAAAGAGGTGGCAATAACAACAGAAATAACAATCAGAGGGAAAGAGCTGAAGAACCGAGAGCACCTAAGGGTGGATGTTACAACTATGGAGGAGAGCATTATGGAAATGTATGACCACATAAAAGAAGAAATAAGAATCACCGAGGAGCACTGCAACACAGATTCATGCCGTAGTGGATAATCAACAAGCAGAGTTTCAAGCAACACCTATTCAGTTCCAAGGTAAGCTCTACGGACTACCTATTTCTATTTTAATTGATACTAGTGCCATAGAATGTTTTATAGATCCTAGAGTAGTATCTAAGTTATCTATTAAACCTGGACATATGGAAAACTCTTGGATGGTACAATATGGCAATAGTGCACAAAAGAGGGTAGACTCATGTCTAGCTTACAGTGAGTTAGAGCTTCCTAGTTTTTAGACAAAAGTGAATCTATATGTAGCACCTTTAGGCTCTTATGATGTAATTCTGAGAATCAACTAGTTAATTGAACATAAGTCTTTAGTAAATTGTGAAGGCAAGGTTGTTAGATGTTTGGATGACCTAGGGAACCAAGTGGAAATTAATGGAACAAAGAGACCTTATAGAGCTTAGACAAATCTTGGCTATGCAATTGAAGAAAGCCAAGAGGAAAGAATGTGCCAGTTATGTTGTCCAAGTAAAGGAACTTGATAAAGAAGAACCAGTGTTCAATGACTATCCAATCCTTAGAGATTTTAGAGATGTATTTCTTGTAGAGTTGATAGAGTTGCCACCAAAGAGAGAATTTGACTTCTCAATTGACTTACTACCAGGGACTGAGCCACAATCTAAGGCAACCTACAAAATGACTACTACAGAGTTGTATTAGCTTAAGGCACAATTGCAGGAGTTGCTAAATCAAGGGTTCATTAGGCCTAGTGTGTCACCATGGGGCGCACCGGTCATCTTTGTAAAGAAGAAGGATGGTACTTTGAGATTATGCATTGATTATAGGATGCTTAAAAAAGATACTATAAAGAACAAGTATCCACTTCCAAGGATAGATGAGCTCTTTGATCAGATGAAAGGAGCAACAGTGTTCTCAAAGATATACCTTAGATCTAGTTATCACCAATTATGGATTAAGGATGAGGACATCTCTAAAATAGCTTTTAGGACTCAATATGGTCACTATGAGTTCACAGTAGTTCCATTTGGGTTGACTAATGCTCCAGCAACTTTCATGAATTTGATGACTAGCATTTTTAGAGATTGTTTAGATGATTTTGTGTTAATCTTCCTTGATGATATATTGATATACTCTAAATCAGTGGAAGAACATGAAAGGCATTTGAGAATTGTTTTGCAGTGGTTGAGAGAAAGAAAGCTTTATGGTAAATTATGTAAGTGTACATTCTTTCAAGATAAAGTACACTACCTTGGTCATGTGATCTCAACTAAAGGGATTGCAGTTGATCATGAGAAGATAAAAATAATAATGGAATGGCCTGCACTGCAGAGTGTGACAGAAGTCATAAGTTTTATGGGACTTGCTAGTTATTATAGAAAGTTTGTGGAAGGTTTCTCTGTTGATAACTGAGAGGGGGGGTGAATCAGTTATCCTAATTATTTCTTCTTTCTCAACTTTCTTATTAATCAATGCAGCATTAATTCAAACAAGCAAACATTACCATGAAATGAAAAACACATAACACAGTATTTTTGACATGGAAACCCTGTTAAGGGAGAAAACCACGGGGTGATTAACCCAAAGATTATTCTCTGTTAGAAGAATAAGGAATTACAAAATGGCACTTGCCAATTAGGGCTCACTGCCCGAGCACACTACTCACAAAGGAGGCACACTGCCTACAAGGAGACACACTATCTACAAAAGAATGTTATACAATACTTGAACTGATTGGAAGCATCTACATATGCTAGAGTTCAGTTCCGGTTAGGCTCAGTACATTGATCTGCTGCACTTCATCTTTCCTCTTCTCTTATTCTGCTTTCCTTTCACATACTGGATCTTTCTTATTGCTTCTGCTCTGCTCTGCACTTATTCGCATATCACATCACATTTTTCACCCATCTCACAACTAAATCCATCCTATATATATCCGCACTAGTGATTTCATTATCTTTCTAGTCGGCACCCAGAATAGTCTATCTTCTCACAAACTCTGTTCTGTCGGCTGAATCCTTGCATATCAAGTAATGCGGATCAAGCATATACTTGTAGAAATCATTAATCATGTTGGCCAAACATAATCCATGTCTTCATAACCTTTACCACTGTCAGAAACACATCTGGAAAGCAATCTGATGTTCTGTTAGTTAGTTCTTCCTCTGTTCACACTGTTACTCAGGAATCTGGTATTCAACTGTTCATATCTTTTTCCTTGTCCATCACCGGAGGCTAAATCCTTGGAATTTATTACTCAAGGTAGTCCTCTTGACTTTCCCAAATCCATACTTTACCAAGATACTTCCTCTGAGAGATCCAGACCTGTCTGTCAGACCTTACCATATGCTCTGTTCTTGTTTACCGGACCTCAACAATCTTCATTCTAACTTCTGGTAGAGACACACCATGACTTGCGGATATGTGGGATGACCTTTGTTGCCATCAATGACAACAACCATGAATCCATATAGTGTCTCTTGCCAACAATCTCCCCCTTTGGCATTGATGGCAACACTTAGTGAAAAATGACTAAGTGTTTACACTATGCTCCCCCTTGGCTGATGCTCTATCTTTATATACATTTTCCAGAGCTCCCCCTTAGTTGGATTCCTCATTTTTCACTGCTCCTCACTCCCCCTTTGACATCAATGGCAAAGGGTAGGGTCCGCACACCAAAATTTTCAAATTTTTTCTATACTTAGCCGCATATTACATACTCACATAAACTGAAGAATGTCTGCAAAAGATGTCTTCAATTGGACTAGTTCTGTAGCCCAACTTTGCTTCATTCTATCCAAAATTGAAATGTGACCACTCAACAAAAATGCAAAATCTTCTGCCCTCTTGAGATTTGTCAGATCATTGGTTTGGGCAGTAGTCTGAGCATCACTTATGGCCTCATGCATGGTCTCTAACTTAGGGATAATAATCCTTCTAAGTTGTCCCATCCGGTTAGTTATATTCTTCCTTTCCTTCTCAAGGTTCTTTATTGCATTTGTGATTGCAATAGTTTGACATTCTTGATTTACTATGGAGGAAGAGAGAGGATCAAAACTTTGAGACAAACTTAGTAGTTTGTCATGTTCCTCTTTTATTTTCTTCTCAATTTCTACTGTTGCTTTTGACCAGGAGATACAAAATTTGTAAATGTCACCGCCATCCTTAAGAGCATTTTCTAGGCTCTTTATCCCAATACTCATATTTCTCCTATCCTGAGAGATTAATCCTAGTACCTCTGAGAATCTCTTATCCAAAAACTCCTTCCGGACCTTTTCTTCAGCTAATTTTTCTAGAGAATCAAAATGTGTACCAACTCTGCTAACTAAGGTTTTGAGATTACCGGAAGAGGAGGCTGTCGGATCTTTCTGGACTAATGGCATAATCTTTTCAAGCACTCCGGCAGCAGCTTCTATCAACTCACAGTCTTCCATATGAGACTTTAGGAATTTTTCATTTGCCTTAGCATTTGCAAATGAAGCTATCTTCATTGTCTGTATCGGAGAGAGGGAATCAAAATTGAATGGACCTTGTAGAAGCTTCGATTCATCAATCTCTATTGTTTCTTTGCTCAGAAATTTTTGAACAGTTTGTGCAGTGTCTCTTGCTGGAGACAGATGTTTCTTCTCTTCTGTAGTCTTAGAGCTATCCTTTGGAGTTTTCTCTCCTTCTATATTCCCACCACTAGCAGTTGTGGTTTTCTCTGCTAAAGTCTTCTATCCCTCTGCAACCTTTGCACTGTCACTTTCTTTTTCTTTCACCTCTGCTTCTTTCTCTTGTAATTTTTCTTCTTCTTTGGATCCGGAGACTGTAGGGGAAACCGGAGGAGAGATGTTAGTCTGTTTAAGGGCCACTTCTTTCGGAGCAAAGGATTCCAAGTCCATAGTTGTTTCTACACCCAAGTCCTCTACAATAGGAATGTTGAACCTTTTGAATGTATTCCGGAGGATCTCTTCAGTGTCCTTGGCTACCTTGTCAGTCTCACCAAGCATAAGTTGATTCATCCTTGCTTTGCTCCTGAATTCATCCTTGCAGTCTTTGAATATCATGTTCATTATCTTGTGATCAATTGAAGGATATAGCTGAATAGCTATCTGTTCCCTGATCTCAAGGTCTTTTGCCATGGCATTGGTCTTTCTCATTTCCAACTCCTTCTCTAAACTCTTAGGAATTAGAGAGATGATTTCAATAAAAGCTTTATTGTAAATGTTCAGATACTTGATTGTAGCTTCCTGCAGGATCTTTTGGTCAGCCTCATTGTAGTCATCATAGAATTCGGCCATTGGTTGAAGATTTCCATCCACAGTGACTGATTTGATTACACTCTCTAGAGACAGGGTGGGCTTTTCAACAAATTTCTCTGCCATTTCTTCCTTGTCTTGGCCTGTGGAGGGTTTACCCTATCCTTTCTTCTTCTGCTTCTTTATTTCCTTTACTCCCTCATCTGATTCGGTTTCCTCTTCATCTCTTTGACTTTCATAAGCCCTTGTGGCTTTTGTCTTAGATCTTTTGCCGGATGCTTGGACTTCCAGTTTTGAGCTTTTGGCTGTGGCAGGTGTAGATCTTTTTGATGATCTGGTTCGGGTGGAGGTTTCTACCGGAACACTTTCTTCACTTTTTTTTTCTGCCCTCTTCTTCTCTTTCTCATCCTCTTCCTTCTTCTTCCTGTGAGCATCAAGTGCCTCCATTGAGATCCCAAGGCCTTGTGCTATATGTTCTACTTCTTTTCCAACCTTCCTCTTGATCTCTGGTTCTCTAAGTTCAACATGGATTTTTATACTCAGCTCCTCAAAGTTTCTGAACCTTTCTGCCTTTGGATCTTTAGGCTGACTTAGCATGTGTTGAACATGCAACTCCACAATCTGTTCATCCACTTCATACCCCATGGGCATGATCCACACAGTTCTTGGTTCTACTGCTTCCATTAGGCACTGATTTGTTTCTACCATGAAGCATACTGTGTCTTTGTACTTCTCAACAAGAGACTGGGGAATTATTTCTCTTGCTTGCATCATGCTCTGAAAGTTCTTGAAATATCCCCACATGGCTGTATTTCTTGCTTTAGCATCCCCAAGTCCATGCAAGTAATCTCTGATTTGGATGGCAATTGGTCTGTCATTCTGCCATATCCATCCACTGGATCCGAGAAGCTCACTCATGTAATAAAAGAATAGACAAAGGATCAAACTACCATACTTGAAGGAGTTCTTCTTGTCCTTCTTAATCTTCTATAGATTTTCCAAAAGTTGGTTTAGAAGAAGCTCACACAAATCATAGTCTGCATTCTCTTTCAGCATTTGATAAGCTGTGTAAATTGCAGTTCTCGGAACTAAATTTTCCCTACTAGAGTGATAGATCTTGTAACCAATTATCATGGATGCAAATTTGACATCTGGTTCAGTGATGTCTTCAATTGTCATCGCTCTCTTGTCAAATTTTGATCCGGTTGCATCACTAACTGTCAGATTTTTGACAGACTTGAGGATAGGTATTCCACCGGATGAGTGCAGACCGGTTACAGCCCTAATTGCATCTTTGGTGATCTTGAAAGGCTTGTTCAACCATAGGAAATTGTCATGCACTCTACTTAGTACATACCGGACCCATTCATCTTCTTCAAAATAGGGGAAATGAATGCACTGTGCAAAGTGCTTATCCCAGATGGCTTTGTACTAAGGTTTAATCTCAAAGGAGTCATCTATCAACTATTTGTGATATATATCCATCAATTTTGATTCTCCAAAGTCTTCAATATTCGCATGTATGTAAACCCTAATGTCCTCCGTATGCAATACACCATGCGGAACACTAGAGAAGGCTCCTAGGGGATCTACCTCCAAAGATTTGTATGGATGTTTCTTAAATGTGGGGTGAGGTTTATCAGAGATCTTAACTATATTCAGAGTAGCCATTTTTTCAAAAGATTTGTAGTGAGATATTGAAAACGAAAAATACCTTATGCGCCTTCGGCTACACAGAGTGGTTGGATTGATTTTTGAATGTAATGACTTCTGCAAGTGATCTTCGGTGAACTTGATGATCTTTGTTGCAGAGCTCCACTTTTTGCTTCTTCTTGAGTGCAGAATGAACAAGTGATTTATGAGAAATCCCTTATATTGCTCCGCAAACCCTAATATCTGATTGCAATAAATGCTCGACCTACATTATTCTGATTTGCCTTATTCGGATGACTTGAAGAACCGGATCAGTCCTGATCTATGAACATCATGCAGATCTTCCAACTATGAACAAATCAAGATGACACATCACAAGGACATCCCAAACACTCTATCCAATCCGCAGAATAAGATAATGCACTTCCGGATCTCTCCGGACCTTTTTGTAATCCTCTGTCATTCCAGAGCATCTCCCAGAACAGGTCTTACTTGATCGATCACAACTTCTTCACATCTTCATGCAGACCTCTGAAATCTTATCTGGATCATCTCAAGACTCATATCTACAAACCCTTTACTCCACATCTTGTGCCACAGCCGACACCACTTGATTGGCTGGGGGAACATGATTTTCTTTGAGTCTCCCCCTGAGCCAGAGCTCACCTTTTAATTTTTGGAAGGAATATCAGCACCAGAGTCTGGTGTGGATCCAACCTCTACATTCTCTAAACTTTTCTTTACCCAAATCTTGTTCATCTCATTCCTAACTTCATCCGCATTCATTTTTTGTTTACCCTTGTCTTGATTCTGATTATACACCAGACCTCTTTTGTCTTGATTCTTGCTTCTGCAGACTTTTGCATTATGACCAAACCTATTACAGATTTGGCAAATAACATTTCTTTGCATATTTGACTGATAACCTCTTGCTTTGCATTGATTAGCCATATGACCTACTCTATTGCATGCAAAGCATCTACCATTGAATGATTTGTTCATTTGCATATTTTTGCATTCATGAGACTTGTGTCCATACCTTTTGCAGTTAAAGCACTATCCGGAGAAGGATGAATTAGTCTGATTCATTCTCTTTCTGCACTGATTAGCTTTGTGACCAAAGTGATTGCAGCTGTGGCAGTATCCATTGAAGGATGGATATCTTTGAGCATTGGGCTGTCTTACCGGAGGTCTTCTAGGCCTGTTCCTTGGATTTTCTGATCCAAAATTCTTTTGATCAGATCTGGAGCTTTCTCCTTTCTCATATCCCAAACCATACTTGTCATCTGCCCTCTTTTGACTTCCAAGAAGAACTTCAAGTTGAGCAGAACTTATCTTGAATTTCTCTTTATATTCATTTGCTGTTTGAAGATCTCTTTTGAGAGAGACAATTTGATCCTCAAGTTTTTCTTCATTATCTTTGGCATCTTCAAGATCAGATTCAAGATGTCTGATAATCCTATCCATCTGGTGGCAATCTTCTGATTTCTCTTTAAGAGATTGTCTTAGATTGTCTTCAGTTTTTCTTTTCTCTTCAATCTCTTGAGTAAACTTTATAACTCCTGATTCCATTTCATGTCTTACCATAATGACTTCTTTTGATAACTTTTCACATAACTTGGTTTTCTCAGTCAATTCTTCATTTGCATTACTTTCTTCACTTTGTCTTGCCAATTGTTGGAGCAGCTCCTTTCTCTTTTTCATAGAGAGACTCAATTTGTCCTTTAGTTCTCTCATGAATTCATCAGCCTGTTTGAGTCTTTCCTTTAATTCATTGACTTCAGAGTTTGACTATTCAAGATCCTCAAGGGCAGTCTTGAGTTGCTCCCTTAAACCATATGCATCCATTTAAACTCCCAGATCTTCCTCAAGCTGTTAGGCTCTATTAGGAGGAACTTAGCTCTAATACCAATTGTTGATAACTGAGAGGGGGGGTGAATCAGTTATCCTAATTATTTCTTCTTTCTCAACTTTCTTATTAATCAATGTAGCATTAATTCAAACAAGCAAACATTACCATGAAATGAAAAACACATAACACAGTATTTTTGACATGGAAACCCTGTTAAGGGAGAAAACCACGGGCTGATTAACCCAAAGATTATTCTCTGTTAGAAGAATAAGGAATTACAAAATGGCACTTGCCAATTAGGGCTCACTGCCCGAGCGCACTACTCACAAAGGAGGCACACTGCCTACAAGGAGACAAACTATCTACAAAAGAATGTTATACAATACTTGAACTGATTGGAAGCATCTACATATGCCGGAGTTCAGTTCCGGTTAGGCTCAGTACACTGATCTGCTGCACTTCATCTTTCCTCTTCTCTTATTCTGCTTTCCTTTCACATACCAGATCTTTCTTACTGCTTCTGCTCTGCTCTGCACTTATTCGCATATCACATCACATTTTTCGCCCATCTCACAACTAAATCCATCCTATATATATATCCACACTAGTGATTTCATTATCTTTCTAGTCGGCACCCGGAATAGTCTATCTTCTCACAAACTCTGTTTTATCGGCTGAATCCTTGCATATCAAGTAATACGGATCAAGGATATACTTGTAGAAATCATTAGTCATGTCGGCCAAACATAATCCATGTCTTCATAACCTTTACCACTGTCAGAAACACATCCAGAAAGCAATCTGATGTTCTGTCAGTTAGTTCTTCCTCTGTTCACACTGTTACTCAAGAATCTGGTATTCAACTGTTCATATCTTTTTCCTTGTCCATCACCGGAGGCTAAATCCTTGGAATATATTACTCAAGGTAGTCCTCTTAACTTTCCCAAATCCACACTTTACCAAGATACTTCCTCTGAGAGATCCGGACCTGTCTGTCAGACCTTACCATATGCTCTGTTCTTGTTTACCGGACCTCAACAATCTTCATTCTGACTTCCGGTAGAGACACACCATGACTTGTGGATATGTGGGATGACCTTTGTTGCCATCAATGACAACAACCATGAATCCATATAGTGTCTCTTGCCAACATTCTCAACCATAGCAGCATCGATCACCGCACTACAAAAGAAGGGTAAGACATTTGAATGGACAGAAAGGTGTGAGAAATATTTCCAAGTGTTAAAGGAAAAGCTTACAACTGCTCCTATCTTGACTATACTAGATCCTAATGGGCACTTTATAGTTATAACAGATGCTTCAAGGGAAGGATTAGGAGTGTTGATGCAGAATGAGAAAGTAGTTGCTTATGAGTCAAAAAAGTTAAAGCAACAACTATGTACCGCATGATCTTGTGTCAGCCACCATAGTTCATGCACTTCAGATGTGGAGGCATTATCTTCTAGGTAAGCCCTTTGAGTTAAAGATAGATCACCTAGGGCTCAAGTATATTTACTTTGTTGTATGTACCTAATCGGTGTTGTCATTGATGTCAACATATTCTTGTTGTCATTGGTGTCAACTGTATCTTATTCTATTACTTGTTTAGAAGACTTGTATGTTGAGGATATTGAGAAAATTAGCCTTTCCAGAAGAAACAAGTGAGTTACAGAGAAATACAGTACAAACAGTGAGTTGTATGTTGAAGAACAGTCTGGTAAACTGCTTCGCATTTGTTCCTTCTTGAAGATCATGGTATGCGGATTGGAATTAAGTTAGATGTATGTTCGAGGATGCTATATTTTGGGTCTAAGCCATTCACATGAAGATCTGAGTGAGTTGTGTTCACCAAAGTGAAGCCTAATTTTTTTGTAAGTTCAATTGAGACATGGAGGCAATATTTGGCTCCGCATTCCTCCGCAATAAAGTATTTTTCTTTGCGGTTCTAGAGGGATGTCTGGAATGATGATAAGTGCCTATAGTTGTAATGGTTCATGGTTTGGTGGTCTACAAGCTATCTTTTCTTTATGATAGTTGAAGATAGTGAATTTCATGTGTTTCAGTGACAAGATTCCTATG
This sequence comes from Cunninghamia lanceolata, assembly GCA_027924645.1. NCBI lineage: Eukaryota > Viridiplantae > Streptophyta > Pinopsida > Cupressales > Cupressaceae > Cunninghamia > Cunninghamia lanceolata. The sequence continues at coordinate 741,340 of BSBN01001197.1, read as the reverse complement.
GATAAAGTGGTTGTGGTTTGTGTAGTTGCTTCTGATGATTATAGCATGCTTGTGGATGTCTCCTAATCATGTTCCTATTTGGACTTTGGTCCACATTAAGAAATTGAGTTGGTGTGTGAAGATTGTTCCCAGATAATGTAGTGTGTAACTAGTCTTGGCCGACCTGGTTGATCCCCGTGATTGCAGAGATCTCTGGAAGATTGAGGAAGCATGTTGTAGCTTGGAAGATCATGTTTGAGTCCCAGCTAAGGCATGGCGTGATCCGCATTTCATTCCCTTTGCATAATGTTGCAATAAGTCAGGACCTATTTTGTAAATGTTTGTAATACCAACCTTGGAGGTTGTTCCAATGGTTGATGAATGTGATGCCAACCTTGATGATCATTCCAAGGTTGGGGTAGTGTATAAATACTTGTAGATGAATTGTGGAAAAAGTGTCCTTGAGCATAAATGAGAATACATTAAGAAAGGTCCAAAAGGCAGAACAGAAAAGAGGAAGAGGAAAGAAGAGGAAGAGAAGAGCAGAGGAAGAGTAGGCCAGAGGAAGAGCAAAGCTGAGGAGTTGTTTATTCACAATAAAGAAAGGTGTTCATAGTGGTAGTGAATTTTGGCAGTAAGCCACCAGTAGGGTTTAACAACTCTCAGGGTTTAACAGCCCTTATTATAATTTTGCTAGGTTTAGGGTTGAGGCAGTGAGTCTGCTAGACCTAGTTGTTCTTCATGGTAGTAAGTTATGTTTAGGCTCGTGGGGTGACCAAGCTTGAACATCGCTATTTCAAGATTGCAATATATATTGAGAGTTAATCCTCTCTGTGGTTTTTCCCCACCTTGGGATTTTCCACGTAAATCTGGTGTCTCTTGTGTTTGATGGTGTTAAGTTTCTAATTTCATGCACTCATTGTTAAATCATAATAATTGTGGATAAGTGATGAATGTTTAATTGCCGAAAGTGTTTAAGTTTGTGACAACTGATTCACCCCCCCTCTTAGTTGTTCGACACATATCAATAATTGGTATCAGATCAAGGTTCCTCGGAAGAAGTTTAATAGCTTGAGGAAGATCCAAAATGTCTTACAAGAAGGAAGAGTCCCATTTTTATGGAACTAACTATGTTCTCTGGAAGGCTCAGATGAAAAGCCATCTTCTCTCTCTTGGTATCAAAGTTTGGAAAGCTGCAGAAACAAAATACACCCACCTCAAAATGGTCTGACGACTGAAGATGAAATCAAAGAATATGAGATAGATATCAAGGCAAGGGATGCTCTTCTAAGCTCTTTAACCAAATCAATACTGATGAAAGTGGTAGATCTTGAAACTACAAATAAGGTATGTGAAAAGTTGAAAAACTTGTATGAAGGTGATGACTCTGTGAAGGAAGCTAAGTTACAAAGTCTGAAAGTGAAATATGAAAGATTGAAGATGAACAATGATGAAAACATATCAGCAAAGAGTTGATGAACTTGTTACAGGGATAAAAGCCATAGGCGGAACTCTTGAAGAAAAGGAAATTGTCACAAAAATACTCAGATCTCTACCCAAGTCCTACTATCACAAGGTGGCCACGATTGAATAATTCATGCAAGTAAAAATAGTTAACATGGATCCATTGCTTGGTAAGCTCACTACTTTTGAAATGAGGGAGTTAGATGATGCTCTACCAAAAGTAGCGACTGCCTTCAAAGCCAGTACTCCTGGAAGTACCTCCAGATCAGAAAATTATAAGGTAGAATCTGATGATGAGATAGATGAAGTTGAAGCCAACTTTGTGGACAGGTTGCAAAGAGGATCTGGTAAGTATAAAAGCAAATTACCTTTCAAATGTTTTTCTTGTGGTAAAGTAGGTCATTTTGCTTTTAGATGTCCTAAAAGAATTGAAAGAAATAGAAGAGGATATGAGAACAAGCCTAGGACCCAAAAGAAGTGTTATTATGTTGAAGACTTTGATGATGATGGAGTGCCAGATAATGGTGAACTAGATAATGCTAATTCCTCTATAAATGAATGCTTGTTCATTGCTATTAAGGAAGATCTTGTGTCTACTAATTCTTCTAGCTGTATGAAGGAAGAAAAAACAGTGGAAAGTGCTTTGGCTGCTCAGGTCATCAAGGACAAAGATGAATGGGTTATTGATAGTGGTTTCTCTCATCACATGACTGCTGACAAAAGTAAGTTTATAAGTTTGGAAAGATATGATGGTGGACTAGTTAGGTTTGGAGATGATACAGCTAGCAAGATTTGTGGAAAAGGATCTATTTCTTTTGATGGCAAGCATAATACTGAAGATGTCTTGTATGTGAAAGGATTAAAGCACAATCTTTTGAGTGTGGGTCATATGTCTGACAAGGGCTACGACTTAAGCTTCAAGGACAATGGATGCAAGATCAGGGAAAGCTCTGGAATAGTCATTGCAATTGGTAAGAAGACCAGAGGTAATATCTATCACTTGAAAGGGACTGAGAACTATTGCTTGTTGACTCAGATTGATGAAAGTTGGTTATGGCATAGAAGGTTGTGTCACATAAATTTTGATAATATTATGAAGATAAGTACTACACAAATTGTTAGAGATTTACCTTAGCTTGTGAAGCCTACTAATCTGGTTTGCAAGTAGTGTCAATTTGGGAAATAGACAAGAATAAATTTCAAAATCAAGGATCAATCAGTTGGAGGACTACTTGAGCTAGTGCATACAAACTTGTGTGAACCTACCAGAGTAAGAAGTTTGCAAGGAGACAGGTATTTTATGCTTCTCATTGATGATTATTCTAGAATGAGTTGGGTCACCTTCTTAAAAGAGAAAGCTGAAGCTCTAGATAAATTCAATGCATTTAAGGCAATGGCTGAAAATGAGATGGATTTAAAAATCAAATGTTTGAGATTTGATAGAGGAGAGTTCACATCAAATGAATTCAATCTTTTTTGTGAAGAGCATGGAATAAAGAGATAGCTATTTGCACCTAGAACTCCACAACAAAATGGAGTTGTTGAAAGGAAAAATATAACAGTTCAAGAAGCTACTAGAACCGTGATGAAGGAAACTCATCTTTTGGAAGCATATTGGAGAGAGGCAATTCACACCACAGTATATATCCTAAATAGAGTTTAAGTAAAAGGTAACAGTTCAAAAACTCCCTATGAATTTTGGCATGGTAGATTTCCCATTGTCAAATATTTCAAAGTTTTTGGTAGCAGATGTTATATCAAAAGACAAGAAGATTTAGGCAAGTTTGATGCTAGATGTGATGAAGGGATCTTCATTGGTTACTCCACCAAGAGAAAGGCTTATCGGTGCTACAATAAGAGGCTAAACAAGATCATAGAAAGTACAAATGTTAAAGTTGATGAATGTATGGAAAGGTCTTCAGGATCAAGTGGATATGAGTCTGATGATCCAGATGTTTCAGAAGTGGTGTAGCATGAAGACAACATAGATGAAGAAGAACAAGCTCTGGTAAGTGCTACTAAAACTCCAAAGTATGTAAGAATCAGTCACTCTAAAAATAAAATCATAGGAGATAAGAGAAAAGGAATCTTTACTAGAAGAAAAAAATGCAGAAGAACAAGTAAATTTCTGTCTGATTTCTAAGATTGAACCTAAAACTATGGATGAGGCATGCAAAGATGAGAATTGGATAAAGGCCATGGTAGAAGAATTGATGCAGATAGAGAAGAATCAGACTTGGGATCTTGTTCCCAAACCAAGTGGGTCTGAGTTGGAAGAGGAAGTCTACATTGAACAACTGGAAGGGTTTCAGTCATCAGAACAAGGGAATATGGTATGCAAATTGAAGAAAACACTGTATGGATTAAAACAAGCTCCCAGGGCATGGTATGCATGGTTGGATAGGTACTTGATATAGATTGGGTTCAGTAAAGTCACCACAGACAATAATCTCTACTTCAAGATCAATGATGAACAAGCCCTGATTGTTGCAGTTTTTGTTGATGATATTATTTTTGGAGGCAATGAAGGTATGTGCTAAATTTTTGCTAGAGAAATGCAAAATGAATTTGAAATGTCCATGTTTGGAGAGATGAACTTTTTAGGTCTGCAAATAAGTCAATCAGATAAGGGTATCTTCATTTCTTAGTCCAAGTATGTGAAAGAGTTGTTAAAGAAATTTGGGATGGAAGACTCTAAAATAGTATGCACACCTATGATAATTGGTTGTAAGTTGAGCAAAGATGATAACTCACCCATGGAAGACTAGAAAAAGTATAGATTTATGATTGGAGGATTACTTTATCTGACTCAAACCAGACCTGACATAATTCATGCAGTGTGTCTTGTGGCAAGATTTCAGGTAGAACCCAAGGAATCACATGTGATGGCAGTCAAGAGAATTCTAAGATATTTAAAATGTACAATAGATTATGGTTTGTGGTACCTCAGGGACAATAACTTTGTTCTTAGTGCATATACTGATGCAGATTGGGCCGAAGATGTGGATGATAGAAAAAGCACAAGCGGAGGTGCATTCTTCTTGGGAAAAAGACTAGTATCTTGGTTGAGTAAGAAACATGACTCAATATCCCTATCTACTATAGAAGAAGAATACATTGTAGCAACATGTAATTGCACTCAAGTGTTGTGGATGAAGCAGACTTTGAAGGACATCAAAGTTGTGTATGAAGATCCCATTGTCATCTTTTGTGATAACACAAGTGCCATTAACATATCAAAGAATCTAGTGATGTATTCAAGGACAAAGCACATATCCATTAGGTATAATTTTTTGAGAGAAAAGGTGACAGAAAATCAAGTGAAGTTGGAGTATGTTTCTACCAAGGATCAGATTACAGATATTTTTACCAAGCCTTTGCCCAAGGATACTTTTAAGAATCTTAGAGAAAAGTTAGGGGTCATCACCCCTCCTGCTCTAAACTAAGATGCACAATGGTGCATCAATCTAGAGGTGTTCAGAGGTCCAGATTGATGCTTTTTAGGGCTACTTCAAAGGGGGAGTAGTCAAAGAGTTCAGTAGAGAGATTTGATAAGAGCAGATGAGTGCAAGTATGTGTTATTTTCCATTGATGTCAAAGGGAGAGAGAAGTCATGTGAAAAACTTAGAGTGCAAATGTGTAAGAGAAAGAGTACAAATGTGAAAAGAGTAAGGGGGAGAATCTTGTCTTGATGATTGTTGTAGTTTTTCACATCATATGTTGCCATCAATGACAAAGGGGGAGATTGTTGCAAGTATGTGCCTAATCGGTGTTGTCATTGATGTCAACATATTCTTATTGTCATTGCTATCAACTGTATCTTATTATATTACTTGTTTAGAAGACTTGTATGTTGAGGATATTGAGAAAATTAGCCTCTCTGGAAGAAACAAGTGAGTTATAGAGAAGTACAGTATAGACAGTGAGTTGTATGCTGAAGAATAGTCTGGTAAACTGCTCTGCATTTGTTCCTGCTTGAAGATCGTGGTCTGTAGATTGGAAGTAAGTTAGAGGTATGTCTAAGGATGCTACATTTTGGGTCTGAGCCATCCACATGAAGATCTGAGTGAGTTGTGTTCACTAAAATGAAGCCTGCTTTTTCTGTAAGTTTAGTTGAGACATGGAGACAATATTTGGTTCCGTATTCCTCCACAATAAGACATTTTTCTCTATGGTTCTAGACGGAAGTCTGGGATGATGATAAGTTCCTACAGTTACAATGGTTTGTGGTTTGGTGCTTCGCAAGCTATCTTTTCTTTATTACAGTTGAAGACACTGAAGTTCATATGTTCCGATGAGAAGATTCCTATGGATAAAGTGGTTGTGGTTCGTGCGGTTTCTCCTAATGATTATAGAGTGCTTTTGGATGTCTCCTAATCATGTTCCTATTTGGACTTTAGTCTGTGTTAAGAAATTAAGTTGGTGTGTAAAGATTGTTCCCAGATAATGTAGCATGTAACTAGTCTTGGCTAACCTGGTTGATCCCAGTGATTGTAGAGATCTATGGAAGATTAAGGAAGCATGTTGTAGCATGGAAGATCGTGTTTGAGTCCTAGATAAGGCATGGTGTGATCTGCATTTCATTCCCTTTGCATAATTTTATAATAGGTCAGGACCTATTTTGTAAATGCTTGTAATACCAACCTTGGAGGTTGTTCCAATGGTTGATGAATGTGATGCCGACCTTGATGATCATTCCAAGGTTGATGTAGTGTATAAATACTTGTAGATGAGTAATGGAAAAAGTGTCCTTGAGTAGAAATGAGAATACATTAAGAAAGGTCCAAAAGACAGAGCAGAGAAGAGGAAGAGCAGAGCAGAGGAAGAGTAGGACAGAGGAAGAGCTGAGTTGAGGAATTGTTTACTCACAATAAAGAAAGGTGTTCATAGTGGCAGTGAATTTTGGCAGTAAGCCTCCAGTAGGGTTTAACAGCCCGTATTGTAATCTTTCTAGGTTTAGGGTTGAGGCAGTAGTCTGCTAGACCTAGTTGTTCTTCATGGCAGTAAGCCAGTATGTTTAGGCCCGTGGGGTGACCAAGCTTGAACATCACTATTTCAAGATTGCAATATATATTGAGAGTTAATCCTCTCCATGGTTTTTCCCCACCTTGGGGTTTTCCACGTAAATCTGGTGTCTCTTGTGTTTGATGGTGTTAAATTTCTAATTTCATGCACTCATTGTTAAATCATAATAATTGTGGATAAGTGATGAATGTTTAATTGTAGAAAGTGTTTGAGTTTGTGACAACTGATTCACCCCCCCTCTTAGTTGTTCGGCGCATATCAACATACTCAGCATAATCTTAATGTACACCAGAGAAGATGGTTAGAATTCCTTAGTGATTATGACTTTGGAGTTGAATATATAAAAAGAAAGGAGAATAGAGTAGCAGGTGCTCTTAGCAGGAGAAGACATTTGGCTACCATTGTTACTATGAGATCCAATTTGAAACAAAAAGTGATTTAGAATCTTCAAGGGGATGAGCATTATGAAAGAGTAAAGCAAGCTTTGGAAGTAGACCCCTTAGATCACCAGTTTGATGGTTATGTTATAGAATCAGATGGACTTTTGAGATTTCAAGGAAGGATGTATATTCCTAACTCAGGAGAGTTGAGGAAGTTAGTGCTTAAAGAGACACACAATGCACCTTATTCAGTTCACCTTGGAGTGACAAAGATGGTCAAAGGTTTGAAACCTTTATACTTTTGGCCTAGACTAAAGAAGGATGTGAAGGAATTTGTAGCTCGATGTTTGGAATGCCAGTGAGTCAGGCTGAGCATGTGCATCCAACATGATTGTTGTATCTACACAGTATCCTTGAACACAAGTGGCAAGTGATAAGCATGGATTTTATTCAAAGGTTACCTATGTCTAAGAATAGGCATGATGTCATCTTAGTGGTTGTGGACAAGTTGACAAAGGTAGCACATTTTATTTTGGGGAATCTTTTAAATGGTTCTATGGTCTTATCTAAGAAGTTTGTATAGGAGATTTTTAGATTACATGGAGTGCCTGAGATGATCATTTCAGATCGAGACACTCACATGACATCTAGATTTTGGACAACTCTTAATACAGCTTTGGGTACAAAGTTGAATTTTAGTTCGGCTTCTCTTCCTCAAACGGATGGTCAGACAGACAGAGTTAATCAAGTGGTAGAAGACCTTCTTAGAATGTATTGTATGGATCAACAGTATAAATGGGAGGAGTATCTTCCATTGGTTGAGTTTGTATATAACAATTCATACTATGCATATTTAGGAATGGCACCTTTCAAAGCTCTTTATGGGCATAGGTGTCGAACACCTATTAGTTAGGATAGGGTGGAGGACATAATTGTGATTGGTCCTGAAATGTTAAGAGAAATGGATGATCAGATGAAGTTGATCAAGGAGAAGTTGAAGCAAGCTTCATATTGTTAAAAGAGTTATGCAAATAAGAATAGAACTCCTAGATAATTTTCAGTTAGTGACAAAGTCTTTTTGAGGGTCAAACCTTATAAGAGTTCAGTATCATTTGGCAAAGTGTCCAAACTTGCTTCTCATTTTGTAGGATCATTCGAAGTTCTGGAAGTGATTAATCCTATAGCTTACAGACTTGCTCTCCTACTTGCACTTGCCAGAATCCATAATGTTTTTCATGTGTCTTTATTTAAGCTTTATCATCCTGACGCATCACATATTCTTGATTGGCATGCTTTATAGGTTCAGGATCCAGGAGTGGTGTCGATGGAGCCCACTCAAATTCTGGGGAAGCGTAACATTAAGTTGCATAGCAGAGATGTGCAATATAAGGTCTAATGGAATCAGTATACGAGGATAGTGCCACATGGGAGGATGCAAAGGAGATTGATAGATCTTTTCCTCATTTGAGGATATAGCATAGATTTCTTATTCATGCATGGATTATGATACTTTGAGTTTGATTATTGTTTTGAGATACTTTGAGTTCAATTATGCTTTGATACTTTGAGTTGATGTTATTGTTTTATGACACCTTGATACTTTATTGGTGGTTGATGGACACTTTGTTGTTTTTATGTTTAATAAGACATCGGGACGATGTCTCTTCCAAGTGGGGAAGGATGTCATGTCTCATTTTTATGGACAATATGATTATTCTAGTTTAGTGAACAATTATTGTGATTGACTTTATTTGAAGTAATTTTGCATACGTGGAGATAATTATTATGAGTTATATTGATGAAAAATGTAAAGCCTCACAAGTCATGTAAAAGCATTTAAACCAACTCAAAAATAAATGAAGTAAATAATCCGCTTAAATACAACATCACAATATCCAAAATCAAAAAGATGTAAATAATCCACTTAGATACAACTTTCAAAGATAAAAGATCTAATTAATCTGCTTAATCACAATATTTCAAATAAAAGAAAATCTCAAAAATATGAATTTCAATATCATTAAATCTTACATAATCATGAGCTTAATCCAGGTAACAAGCACTATAAAATAATATACATAAATCCTTTGGCAATTATGCCATAATACATCCAATATATGTACAATAAACAAATACAACAATAATGAATAAATTAATACACTCTCTAGCTGCACGAGCCAAGTGGTCCACCACCTAAAAATTGAGAGACAGGAACATGGCTCAGGTGCTTTTCCACCCAACCATGAAGTATTTACACTTCCTCAGATCCCTTCTTGAAATGAAGGAAATCCAACCCTGCACGAAATGTCTAGCTACCTGGTAACAACTGCATGAGGGAACACCTGATGCAACCCTGATGTTTGAATGTGCAATTCTAAGTAATGGAAAGCAAATTGTCTCACAACAAGATGTGGCAGAGATATCAATAAATAAGTTTGCTAGACAATAAACATCTATTTCAATGTTATTCTGATTAGATCTAATCATTGAGATAATTGGTCAATTCTCGAAAAGAGGAAAAACCATCTCTGATAATCCACATTCGGCATCGTAATCCCAAAAATAACCCAATAACATCCCTAGAAAAAAACTACTTCTTTCGCCAAAAAGAAAGAAATGAAATAAAATAAGAATCACAAATTCAAGATTCACAATAAGTCAAATCAATCCCTTTTCCCAAATCATCAAATAAGGAAAATATTACATACACTTTCAAGCAAGAATTGATCTTTTGAACATATAATGGCAATCATAAGTTTATCAATTGATATAGTTTTCTATCTAGTATTTCAGTCATTAAGTCTTCAAGAATAATCATTCTAAAATATTAATTACTTTGTCATTTCTGTGACAGGAAGTTTTAAAAACATTAAAATCAATCCATAAGTTTGTTTAAAATGACATAAATCTCAAGCCCATATTACAAGCATATTTTCTAATAACATTCATCCTTATTGCTTTCAAAAATTAGTGTCAGGAAGTTTCAATATAAATAAACAAAAAAAAATAGTCCTCCTGGCGCAACTGCGACAGGAGTTGTTGCAAGAATAAAGAAGTGAACATAAATTATAGTTTTAATCAGTTTCTGATCATGAATATAATAAACTTGGTTTTCATCATCAGCATTTGTAGGAAAAATAATTTAGAAGTCTACAGTCTCTATTTAATCTTACTATCAAATGCTTGCAATAGGATCTACTCAGTTTTAATCAATAGGTTTGTATATACTAATCATTAACCCTCCTGTCATTTTAGTGATAGGAGTTGTGACAAAAATAAAAGACAAATAATACACAGAGTTTGTAACAATCTACTATCATCCAAGATAATGGTTCAAAAATAGTGTTTTACACAATAGTAACTGGGGAATGTCTATGGAGATAATAATAACTTTCTTTTCTAATTTTAAGAACATGCATTTCACTTATAGTAAGGTTGATTTTTCACAGAACTGCTTCAGCCAGCATAAAAGAAGGAAAATACAGTCATCAATATAGATCTGACAGGGAGTTTCTTATGGAAAATTGGAGGTTTAATATAGATTTCAATCAATTTACTTATTAAAATTTGAAAAGAATGCCATACTCAAGCGCAATACAGAGATAATCACCAAGTTTAAAGCAGTCAAACAGAAAGGTGTGTCATATGTCAAGGAAAAAGAAAACTAGGTTCAACCAAGGTAAAGATTCTGGCGGTAGCAAGTACTACAAGGATTGAGCTATACCAGATCATCCAAGAGGCAACCAAACGGCCATAAATGGATGGTGACCAGAATAAGGGTCGACAGCCAATGAAAACTAGGGGACGGCCAGCATAAAACTAGGTGGCCAAAAATGTAAACAATGGCCTAAAGTAAAGAATGTGGCCAGAAATGGAGATAACAACGCAAGTGAGTAGGTCAATCTAGAGATAGAAGCCATGGTAGGAAGGAAAGTAAGTCACCCAACAAATAATAAGGAAAAACATGGCGGTTCAGAATTGCAGAAGAATGTGAAATAAATGTCCATGTTTAAGTCTGAAACACTGGCAACAAAAGAGGAATGCTAGCGACAGGGATTTAGCAAGGTAAGACGATCATAAGGAAAAAGACAAACGCCTACCAATCAATGGAAAGCTACCATTTTTACAGTCAAAACAATGTATTTTCAATGCAAGGAAAAGAAGGAGAAAACCTGGAGATAAACATTGGTAGAGAATGTGTTTCTGTAGCTACTGTCGCTCCAAACAGAACCTCCTGTTATAGCTTTCCAAACAGAACCTCCTGTTATAGCTTTAAACCTCTTAATCTCTGCTACCAGAGAAAAGATTTTGTTGCTGCAAATTCACCCTTCTACCTAGAGTTCATGGGTCTCCCTCTACTGAGCAACTTGCTCTTTTAACAAAGCTTTTTTCCTTTTTTATTTTTGGCGGTCCAAGATTAGATTTAGAACTCAAGTCTCATTTTTTAGTTTGCATGAAATAATAATTAAAAACTCACAATATTTCTTTTTTAAAATCAATTAAAAGCTATTTAAGACAATAAAATAATATCTTTGCAACTTACTATCGCATGGTTGACAGGAAACCTATTTTAATTCTTTTATCAAAACTCTAAATATAATAATGCTAGTTTTAATATTATTTAACTATTTTAATTAAAACAAAACCATTTAAATAATCAAGAAGAGAAATGCAATGCAATATTGTATATTTATATATTTATATATAATTTAATATATTTATTTATTTTTAAAGAACATATTTTCTTCCAAACATCTTATAAACAACATTTTATTATTTATTTAAATAACACACAATACATCATTTGAATATATTTTGAAAAGATATTAAGTTAAAGTAATCACATCATGCACTTAAAAATGATTAAAAATCACGCATTAATGCAATAAGAACCATTGAATAATGCATATGTAACTACGTGATGTGTGTGATTGCATCAGGGTAATCCATCCATCAGTTCTTGCCAAGTGGCTAGAACATCTCTACCTCAGCCATGCTCTCATCTTCAACGAGTACCTGCATCCATTTGCACTCAACTCGACGTCAATAGGTTAGTGTCTCCAAAACATAGCTGAAGCAAATCATTGCATTTATATCAATATTACTTAACATTTAAAACAATTTTCAATTTTCATCAATATAACTCATAATAATTACTTCCTCGTATGAAAAATTACTTAAAGTAAAGTCAATCACATTAATTGTTCACTAAACTAGAATAATCATATTGTTCATAAAAATGAGACGTGACATCCTTCCCCACTTGGAAGAGACATCATCCCAATGTCTTATTAAACATAAAAACAATAAAGAGTCCATCAACCACCAATAAAGTATCAAGGTGTCATAAAACAATAACATCAACTCAAAGTATCAAAAGATCATAATCAACAACTCAAAGTATCAAAGCATAACTGAAGTCAAGGTATATCAAAATAATAATCAAACTCAAAGTATCATAATCCATGCATGAATAAAAAATCTATGCTATATCCTCAAATGGGGAAAATATCTATCAATCTCCTCTACATTCTCCTATGTGGCACTATCCTCAAAATACTAATCCCATTGGACCTTATATTGCACCACACCTCTGCTACGCAACTTAACATTGTGCTTCCCCAGAATTCGAGTGGGCTACACCAACACCACTCCTAGATCCTGAACCTGTAAAGCACGCCAATCAAGAATATGTGACACGTTAGGATGATTAAGTTTAAGTAAAGACACATAAAAAATATTATGGATTCTAGTAAGTGCAGGTGGTAGAGCAAGTCTGTAAGCTACAGGATTAATCACTTCCAGAACTTTGAACAGTCCTACAAAATGAGGAGCAAGTTTGGATGCTTTACCAAACAATACTGAACTCTTATGAGGTCTATCCCTCAAAAGACTTTGTCACTGACTAAAAATTGTCTAGGAGTTCTATTCTTATCTGCATAACTCTTTTGATGATCTGAAGCTTGCTTCAACTTTTCCTTGATCAACTTCATCTGATCATCCATTTCTTTTAATATTTCAGGACCAATCACAATTCTGTCCTCCACCCTATCCCAATTGATAGGTGTTCAACACCTATGCCCATAAAGAGATTCGAAAGGTGCCATTCCCAAAGATGCATGGTATGAATTGTTGTATGCAAACTCAACCAATGGAAGATATTCCTCCCATTTATACTCTTGATCCATACAATACATTCAGAGAAGGTCTTCTACCACCTAATTTACTCTTTCTTGTTTCAAATTAGATCTCATGGTAACAATGGCAGCTAGATGTCTTCTCCTACTAAGAGCATCTGCTACTCTATTCTCCTTTCCTTTTATATACTCAATTCTAAAATCATACTCATTAAGGAATTCTAACCATCTTCTCTGTCGTGCATTGGTTAGGTTGAGTAAATACAGACTTGAGCTCTAGATGATCTGTCTTTAAATCAAAGGGCTTACTAAGAAGATAATGCCTCCACATCTGATGTGCATGAACTATGACAACCAACTCAAGATCATGTGGCACATAGTTGAACTCATGTTGCTTTAACTTTCTTGACTCATAAGCAACCACTTTCTCATTCTACATCAACACTCCTCCTAATCCTTCCCCTAAAACATTTTTTATAACTGTAAGGTGCCCATTAGGATTTAATATGGTCACGATAGGAGCAGTTTGTGATCTTTTCCTTTCGCACTTGGAAAGCTTGCTCACACCTTTCGGTCCATTCAAATTTCTTACCCTTCTTTTGTAGTGCGGTAATCGATGTTGCTATGGTTGAAAAACCTTCCACAAACTTTCTATAATAACCTACAAGTCCTATTAAACTTATAACTTTGGTCACACTCTGCAGTGCAGGCCACTCCATTATTGCTTTTATCTTCTCAGGATCAACTGCAATCCCTTCTACTGAGATCACATGACCAAGGTAGTGCTCTTTATCTTGAAAGAATGTACACTTAGATAATTTACCACAAAGCTTCCTCTCTCTCAACCGCTGCAAAACAATTCTCAAATGCCTTTCATGCTCTTCCACTGATTTAGAGTATATCAATATGTCATCAAGGAAGATCAACACAAAATCATCTAAACAATCTCTGAAGATACTATTCATCAAATTCATGAAAGCTGCTGGAGCTTTAGTCAACCCAAATGGTACTATTGTGAATTCGTAGTGACCCTATCGAGTCTTAAAAGCTATTTTAGAGATGTCCTCATCCTTAATCCACAATTAGTGATAACCAAATCTAAGGTCTATCTTTGAGAACACCGTTGCTCCTTTCATCTAATCAAAAAGCTTATCTATTCTTGGAAGTGGATACTTGTTCTTTATAGAAGCTTTGTTAAGCATCCTATAATCAATGCAAAATCTCATAGTACAATCTTTCTTCTTTACAAAGATTACCAGTGCACCCTAAGGTGACACACTAGGTCTAATGAACCCTTGATTTAGCAACTCCTACATTTGTGCCTTAAGCTCATACAACTCTATCAACTCTATAGGGAATACATCTTTGAAATCCCTAAGGATTGGATAGTCATTGAACACCAGTTCTTCTTTGTCAAGGTCCTTTACTTGGACAACATAAATGGCACATCCTTTCCTCTTGACTTTCTTCACACTACTATATTTGACTACAAATTTTGATGAATGTTTGGTGACATATCGACAAAATATTGTCGACTTACCGATGCAACACTAATTTAAATTTCATTGCTAAATTTTTGTCGCTTTAACGACCAATGTTTTTACATCGAAACCACGACCCAGCATCATCAGTCAATGCCACGGAAAATGTGGGCAGTGTCCATCTCAAACTCGATGTAACTTCATCCCTCTATCGATGAAAAAAATCATAAAACATTGTAGACCGCCCATTTGAAATCGTCGAAACAACACCAAACGTTCATCCATTTTCCAACGAGGTGGGGCAAACCACAACCCAACATCATCGGTCAGCACCACGGAAAATGTTGGTGGTGTTCGTCACAAAATAGACGTAACTTCGTCCATCTATCAATGCAAAAAATACAAAATGTTACAGAATGCCCATACGAGATTGTCGAAAAAACACCAAACGTTCATCCATTTTCTGACAAGGTGGAGCAAACCATCGTTGCCATTACGATGAAAACTACGTCATGTGTATAGCAACCTCATTGCAATTTTTTGTGGTTCTTTGGGCTATGTTTGTCGACATTGCGACGAAACCCTGTAGTTTTTTTAAAAAAATTATTCGATCGGTGTAAGATGTGTCATCAAGCGGTCCATTTTCTATTGTGCTGAAATTCCAAGTGAGTCTATCTTTTATTTTCTTGAATAACCCATCGGTAGAACAAAAAGAATGTGTCCCCGATACGAGATATTTATCTTCATCGGAGTAGTATATGAGATTGGAATTGTCACTTGTTAGGCTTCCGATGGTGGATGAGTATTTTTGTCGGGGAAACTTTCATACATGTTGAAGATAGTTGTCAATGAGCAACACTTTGTATATTCTGAGCATATTTCACCGTAACATTCATAGTCATTGTAGCATTCATTCATAATTCTGAATTGTTGTAGCTTTTATGAAGAATTCCTGTAACATCTTCATTGATATGAACTTCCACTCTGCATTTCTAGCATATGCTCTTGCTACAGTTTAGAATGATTGTGGGCATTTTCATATAAAGAATATACTTTCTGCACCTGTCCTGAACTTGAAAAGATTTACTAAAAGATCTGAACACTTACCTTCTTCTAAGCATTATGACAGTGATTTCTATATACTATTCATGGCATATCCTCATGATTTATGTACTCTGTCTTATACAAGACTGTAGCTTTTCATTATGGACATAATGTATGAGATCTGGGCATGCTTCTCTTCTGATCATTATGACAATCACTTAATTATTTTAAAATATCTGATTCTACAATCAAAGAGATGATTGTCCCTATTCCTTATTGCATGTATCACTATCAAGCCAAACTATATCAGTCCTTCATGACTATGGAAAATTTATCTCCATTTCTTTGTCATTATAGTTGTCTCTTTTTGTTATTGTAATGGTGATACATCCTTGTATAGCAAACTTGTATGACAGTCCTCTATTGATTCAACCAATCTGATGGCTACTCTATTGCTCTATACTTGAATACTATGATAGACTGCTACTCTTGATGGTATCTCAATGACTGATATACAGTAGTCTTTGTGACTCAAAGTAAATTGACTCTTCCATTCTTGTGACAGTCATTAATGATTGTGTCTAAGTCCTTCTGATAGTCCTCACACTTGAGTGTACCTGCTTTTGATTACTTTGATAGTCATTAATGATTGGCACATTTCAGCTCATTTGGCCCCTCCCCCCCTCACATCACTCTCAATTCCCCATACCCAATCATATAACATTAATCATTCATTAATTAATAACATAAACATTCATTCATTAACATATAACATTCATTCTTTCAGTTTTTACATATTATCAAAAATATGGTTGTCAAAAATATCAGTCATAATATGATTACAATCACTTTTTTTTTGTTTTTTTTATAGCTAAAAAAAGAAGAAGTGGAGTATCATTTTCTAAATCATCTGTCCCCCCTTCAGTTGTTCTGCCCTCTACTCATGATCTTAATGTCTGCCTAGTCGTGTACTCACGACATGGAGGCTGCTACAAGTGGGGGTCTGCTGCATTAACAAAGAAATGTTAAATTGATATGTTTTATTATTATTGTTACAAGTATTTCATTAATTAAAAGAACATTAGAGTGGTGCTCTTTACTTGATGGGGCCACATCATGTTCTTGATCTTGTCTTATAGCCTCATGTTCAACATGCTGAACACCCTCTAAATCCTCTGGATTTGAAACACAAAAGGTTACGTTAATTAATACACCAATTGTAATTAAATATGTTTAAAAGAACATTACAGTGGTCCTCTTTACCTGATGGGGCCCATCATGTTCCTGATCTTGTCTAGCTTGATCATGCTTAACATGTTGATCACACTCTACATGCTCTAAAGTTGAAACATGAAAGGTTACATTAATTAATACACCAATTGCAATTAAAGATGTTTAATTGTATTAATCCATACTGCATTTTGTATAGCACATGAATACATCCAGTACCTGGATGCACACCATGACCTTCATCTACAGGTTGTGCTCCACCCTCACCAGGCTGCATTCCAATGTCATGTGCAGTATTATCATTGCTTGCTTGTTTAAAATAAATAGGCACATAATCATGGTGGAAATTAATATTGAATAGATTGCACAAGTATTCAATTTTAAATAAACTTCATTGAGTTTATTTACCTGCGTGGATGTAGTGGAAGCTTGTGTTTGCCCAGTCAAGAGTCTTAGGCATTCAGTCACGGCTCCATAGCCTTGCTGGAAGGCAATCTTTAGGTCCTCTTCTGTGGGCACTCTGTTGAATTCAGAGCCCTGCATTTTTGCATAAGATCATGAATTTTGCTTCTATGGTGTGATAAAACCAAAATTGTTTGAAATTTATTATTTAGATGCAATATTTCATTTATTAATACTTATAATTCATGCGGCTAATTTCATATAACCACCAGAGCCAAGTTTGTGATGCCTGTGTTTTTCTAGTCTTGCTTGTGTTGCCTTCGATGTGTCGGGCAGCCTATGAAAAGTTTGAAATACGTTAGATTATGTAAAAAGGAGTAATCAGTATATAATTACATTGTTGATAGTATCACATACCTTCCTTGGCTCAGTGGTGTCTTTCCTTTTTTCTTTTCAGCTTTCTCCTTTCCATCAGACACCAGGTCCTTCCATTCCCTCTCCGGAATCATGGGGGGACGTTCATACTTTTTGTTCTTCTCTAAATGTGACCTATATTGGTCCCTCACATACTTTAGATAGGTATCAGCTTTCTTAAGGACCTTGGTTCGGTTGAATGTGTTATTACCGAACAACACAACTAAATGGTTAATGCACTCATCTTTTAAATCTTGATTTTGGGCATTCCACCATGTACGTATGGTGGGCCCAAAGATCTCCAATGTAATATCATTTAGATGTTTATAAAAAACATCATTTCCTGCAAAATGATCATGGGATCGTTAGTCTAAAAAGAGTGATCAATAAGTAAATTTCAATTGGATTATATATAATAATAATTAAAACATTTTAAAGTATCTGGGACCTTCTCTATCTTTATGGGAATGAAATCCTTGATCACAACAAATGTGACTGACAATGTTCCCGTACTAGTAATATGGGAAGATCCAGGAAATGCTGCTAAAACATCACTAGTACTAGTGGCCTTTGCATTCCCAGGTACATGTCCTGACGCATGTTTTGGCATGTGTTCGTTGCCAGAGGGTGCACTACCCCATGCCTGCATACTATGCGTTGTTGACATTTTAGTCGACAATATAGGCACGGATGATGTGATGTATGCGCAGGAAGATTAAGATCGACACTTGTACTAACCCCTACTCCTCGGGCAGCACCTGCAGTACCCTGATCATGGCTAGAAGCATCATGAGGATGCAAAAAATCCTGTAAAAACAACACATATTTTAGTTCATGACATAAAAGAGTACAAAATATAAAACCATGAATGAACTTATGTTATAATTAAAGATCTCATGAAAAAGCTTACTTGCAAGTTCCATGCTCTCTCAGTCAATATTTTAACCCTTTCTCTTATCTCATCTATTTGAGGCACTATGAATAACAACTGAAGGATTTCTTCATTGCATTTTTTGGGGTCTTCCTTATCATATCCAGAGGGTTTGCAGAATATGCGATGTCATCATCATAGAATAGTGACTGCACCTCCCTATGGATGCTCTCCTCTACTATTGGTGCCTTTCCCCGATCATCTGACTATGACAAGAATATTAAAAACATTATCAAAATTAACCCAATAAACTTATGAAAAAAACATAATAATAAAATATTTTTTCGTATCTAATTTGTACAATTACAATGAGGTAAACCTGTCAGGTAGAAGCACTTGAAGATGCGTTACGATCTGTGCTTTGGGCCAGAGCCTTCCCCCTATGATCAATGTCCCGCTATGACAAAAATTAAATATAAAAAAACATTACCGAAATGAAACCAATAGACTTACAAAAAAAACACAATAATAAAATGGTATATTGGAGTCATTAATTGGAGGTTGGGTAAAATGGTATATAGTACATACCACCCCCATAGTAACTGTGTTTGTATCTATGCGATTCAAATTGTAATCTATTAGCAACTCTTCCCCTGCAGTTATTGATTTTATCACACATACAAATACACGGTTTCTCTCACGTGCCTCGAATATGCAATTGGGTTGCTTATTTGTTGACCTAGGTCGTGTACTATTTATAAAGCCTACAATATTCCTTGATTCTTTCAGCCTTCCGCCAATGTACATAGCCACTCCTTTATTTTGATCCTTATCTTTTAGCTGTATATAATTTGTTGATAGTGCATACCTATGCAACTTCATGTATATCAAACCAGTTGCATCCAATTTTTGTAACTGTAATAGGGTTTGACATACTCCATTAACAGACCTTTATGCCGTCCATGCAAAATAGGCCCAAACCATGTAATGACGATGGTGTTATGCGATATATCCTATTGTTGACACAAAAATCAGTGTTTACTGGAGGAAGTTCTTTGGGTACCCATTGTTTCTGTAGATGTTTGTACATCAAGGGCACCTCAATGTCGCCTATGCTCTCATCATCATAAGAACATGACCCCCCTTTAGCAAGAAAAAATTCCATGTGTTTACAGAATTTTCTTCTAATCTTTTGACCTCTAGTTGATCTCCCTCTTTTAGACCTACTACATGTCTCACTTTCCTCTTCTCTTCCTAAATTTCCCTCGCTCAAGGAAGACAGATCTGACAAATATGTATTTGTTAGTACCTGCACTCATAAGGATCTTGGATGAAGTTCTTTCATGGTGATGTGTTCCCAAGGTATGGGGTTGGAGGTTTAAAAACCAAGGTTGTCAGTATTAGTCAAATGCATGTGGAGGTAACAATAGTTTGTAGGCATGGGAATGGTTTGTAGGGTCACCAACCTTATGTTTTGAAGCCATTTCCAGGCATTGTACGAAATTGTATGACCTTGAAGGCATGGTAGAATGGTTGGATATGGTAATAATCTCAATCACCTTCCTGTTACATCAAAGTTCATGCATTTTAATTAAGATTTGTGTGAGTTATTGTGGATTTACTTCAGACTGCTAAAACCCTTAGTTAGAGTAAGTAGAGACAGAAATAATTATGTTTCTCCTTTATTAATTGGTGGAATCTTCTGGTTTCTTGTGAGATTATCCTACTATGAATGTTCTTTCATGTTTTAGTGGATTTAGGGCAAAATACTTTGTAAACGGACTTTGATGCTTTGAAGAGCATATACCAGTCAAACTAAACATTTCCCAAGCACTGGACAAGTGTACTTTGGTCAGGAGTTAGTAAAACAAAAAAACCTTATGCACACCAGGCCTAATTAGGCCTAAATCTATCTAAGACAACATATTTGAAGCTTGTGTTGTAAAAGTTTTGATACTCATTTTGAATATGTTTTAGATCTACAAGGAGGGCATTGAAAAGTGTGGATAGACTTGGGTAATAGTGCTTAGATTGTGAATGAAGCCCTGACAAATATGTTGGCAGACCTATAAGCGTTGCAAATAGGGTATGAAGGAACCAGTGACGGTAAGAACTTTAAGGGCTTTTGATAATTAAGTGTGAGTTCTTGGTTGTTTTGGTTAATAGATTACCAAGGTATAATTTATCTCATTTGATATAAGGTTTGGTGTAAGCATGAAGTTAAAAAGTCCATTGCTTTGACTGATTTGTCTAATAATAGCCCTGTTTTAGAGACTAAAATGACAGTACAGTATATGATTTTGTTAAATTGTCAAGAATAAAGAATGGGAGATGGTTTACATTTTTTTGAAGTGAAATTGAATGGAAATTGTGTGGTCTACATTAGCCTAAATATTGTTTTGGGTCAGATTACTTTATGTTGAGTTGAAATTGTGAAGTTTAGGACAATCATAAAGAGAGTTAATAGTAAAATGAAAGGGCAGACTAGGTAATTGTTTGTTTTGATCAAGATAAAGTTGACTAAGGTGTTTGAAGGTTTGGTAATGGTTTGAGACTCTAAAACAAAAGTTGAGTGTTTGTGTTGAGTTTTGTGAAGAGAAATATAGTTGAATAAGTGTGTCAAAAGAAGGAAAGTTCAAGATTGTTTATGACTTGTCAAATGAGATTGTGTGAGTTTGTTTCCTTCCTCTGACTCTGCATCATGTACTTATATACGTTCTCTTATGGACATGCACTAGGCATTTTTCATTGCACTCACGGACCATGTATTGTTTTTAGTCCCTTTGATCATTTGTGGACCTCAATATGTAAATTTATTTCATCGAAGTTTAGAAATTCAAGAACCCTAGTGAACTTCGTGTGTTGTTATGTGACGGGAATTCCTTTCAATCTTATAGTAGAAAAAAATGCTAAGACAAATACAAAAACTGTAGTTCATAGGCCAAAAATGGCCACCCAATTGATTGAACATCTCGATGGGAACAAACAGAGTCTAAATTAGTGTACTTGCAACAAGATTTCTAAATGCGGGGAAAAAATCACTTATAGTCATTGTCCCTTGGTCAATTTTTCCTTTTTGAGTGCCCTCACCTCTCGCTCTGGATTTCCTCCTACCAAATGGTTCCTAGTCTTCCTCCTCAACTCAATGGCCTTGCAACACTCATCTAGTGAAGTCTCGCAACTCTCCACTCAAGGGCTGGATGCAGTTGTTCTCCATACAACTCTCCAATTAGGGTCTTGGTGTAGTATGTTATGTTGTGCTCTTGTGCACACGGGGCCAAAATTCAAAATAGCTTCTTTATATATATGCTATGTCAAAATATAGTTTATATACAAAATATATATGCTATGTCAACATATAGTTTATTTTATTTTCTACAAAATATAATTTTTGTATGGTGGCTTGCTGAGCTTATATAGTTGGTTTTCTCTTAATCTAAATGAGTCATTTTCTTGTCATGGGATGTGTTAAGAGACTTTAAAATTAATATATTCAATCTAGTTAATATTGACACATCTAAAGCATGCCAAATGCACTTCAGAGATATGCTATGACATAAAGAAGATTGTTAAGGTGATGTCAAGTCTTGATCCATTAGGGTAGGGAAACATAGATGCATTGGTACAAAAGGTTCCATTCAACTTGGAGGAAATGGATAATTACCTAAGGGGCTAATGTGACATTGGACCAAGTTTATATTATGATACAAATAGCTTGGGAAAAGGGATGATGAAATGGTTAAGTATGGGAAATTGTAGAGATAAATATAACACCAATGGAAGAACACTAGAACTAATTTTAGAACTATGGATTAATCCAAGACTCAAAATTCCACTAAGAGGCATCCCTTACCTCTTAAATTAATTCCATAGGTGGGTTTATCCTCCAATATAGTGCCATTGGTTAGCTTATCATGTGAACTTCTGCTATAAGTAGGATTACCATACACTTTCATAACATGCATGTGTGGTTTCAAAAGGTTTATACATTCTTGTGAATTTGAAAGAAAGGCATGTTTTGACTTTTCCAATAGGTTTTAGGGGTTAATTTGACTTGGTTTTAGCATTAGAGTGACAAACCTTGTGGTTTAGGTTCCATAAACAAAATATACTCATTTTTTTAGCTTCCTATTGTCATCTTTATATTCAATGAGCTTTTTAAAGATCATCAAATAATCATTGCTAATGAAAATGCACAAATTGATGTGTAATAGATCAAAGGTGAGGCTCAGAGAGCCTCATCTTTTTAAACCATTAACCAAAGAAATGCTAAGAACAATATATGAAAGAGACAAAGAATAAGGCAACTTGTATTATTAGGAAGGATGAGATGCCTTTATATAGCATGACCTCATGTTTGAGTCTCAGAACCCTCCCATATCATCAACGCATGCGTCTAGGCTAACCATGTCAAGTTTCATTCCATACAAGCACAAATTGAAAAAATTTCAATGTTGGCCCCATTCACATGTCACTATGCAGGGTCAACATGAGGAAACACTAATTTTTTGGAAATGAAATAACCAAAGATATGATCAAATAATATCTAATCATAAATAGTCATAGATTAATTAGGATTTGATCATATGGAAATTTCTAGGAGAGCTACAATAGTTATAACATCATGAATTAACAACATTAAAAAGTACATCATGAATTAATTATGTAATGGCATAAAAATTAAAAACATCATGAATTAATTATGTAACCATATAAGTCAAATATAATTCTATCAAGAAATCAATATCAAATAGATAATATAATCGCATAACTCATACATTTCAATGTCACTGATCTTCTTCTTCATCCAACTCTTTGTTTGTATCATCCAATCCAGATTCGACATTGTAAGAATTGGTCATATCATCATCATCGTCATTGATATCAGTTTCGATAATGTCATCATCCACATGGATATCATCTTCATGAACATTAACTCCTACATCATCATGATCTATTCCTCTTCTTCGACATCTTCGTCTAGCACATCATCAACTAACTGTTGATCCTAATTATGATCATCTACATCATCTTCTAGTTCTTCGGTATCTTCTTCTTCCACCACATTATACTTTACCGGCCTTCCTCTTGGATCATGTCTAACAACAAATGACCAGTCCGGTTTACCTAGAACCTCTGAGTTAAATACCTGCTCACATTGGCTTGGAAGAACATAGGGCTCATTTCTAGCTCACTCAATCGACCTTGTATTAACCATGGTAAATCCATTATCATGTTCAATAACAGTTCTCTCAGGATCATTTTCATTCAATCATAGCCTATACCATTGGACGACAAACATAACTAATTTGAAGAACTTAAAGTCACACTCAAGTATATCATCCAAAATCCCATAGTATCAATTTTCTGAGACTTTTGGATGTATGTCACTTCTAGATGAAACATTAGTCACCTGAAAGACTGCAATTATCCTAGAATCACAAGTTTTCTTCGTGTCATCCAACTTTTTGATTCAAAATTTACGACCATTGCACCACATAGCCTTGTGGTGTTTCACCTACAATATGTCAAACATGTAAAAATTATTGCATCATCAGTTGATAAACATATTTATTCTTGGCCGAATGTATGCAAAAAAGAAAAAACTCAAGATATATATACATCAATATAATTGAAAATAATTAAATAATATGGGTGATTAATATATTTATACGTACTTGTTTATCTCTTAAGCCATATGCTAAATCATTTTCCCTTGGTGTAACATTGGAATCTCCATTACGATGAGCTTCTTTAACCAATGAAGCCACACCTTCCCATGTTAATGCGCGATCGAATTGTTGACATGGTTCAATCCATACCGTCATCCAATCAAGATTGTTTGCGACGTACAAATGTAGTGCATCCCACTCTCGACCAACTATATAAAAAAATTGAAATTCACAAACGACGTATAATTAGTTAATTACCACGGTATACGACCTTAATTTATAATTGATGTACCTGAAAACCTAACATCCCACTACCAATGATCTTATTATCTTTCGTTATTGGATGAATTCAAATTAAAGGAGTATGCACAAAGAATGAATTATGACCCTGAAGGGTACATACACTCTTGTAAGAAAAAGAAAAACCTTAGTGGATATACCCATGTTCCTATACTGGGGGAAGATGTGTTTAAGAACAAAGAAAACAAAGAAGCAGAGGAGGTTATAGAAAATTTCATGAAGGTATTATACCCTAAATTACAAAATTTCAAAAGTATTATACCCTCACACTTTCACCGATGAGCCAATGAACTCAAGTCAACTAGAAAATGTTGACTTCGGCGGATCTTATATACAAGTTTCCCTGATATGTTGATAAAATCCCACAAGGACAATAAGCATCGCTGAAACATATAAGGATCGGTTGAACCAAGGATAAAGTTTCACTGATGGCCCGAGATAACTGAAAAGCATTACCAATATGATAAGTATTGACCGAGCTAGGGTATATCGGAGTAACTACATACAGAGTCCCGTTGATAGACTGAGAAAAGGAAATCCATTGATGGAAGAAGTGGGTATCGATGAAATATAATGCAATGTCACTATTGGAACTAAAAAATTCACATTTTTCATCTGCTAAAGAATTCACTAATGTCCCTCATTTCCAAGACCAACCACTAAATTTTGCATGACAAGATCCATATCAAAGTCCACACATAAAAGATCCCATGAACATACCTAGCTCTGTGACCATAGCTCAATTCTGATACTAGTTCATCCATATTGGCAAGACCTCATGTAACTCACACTGAATGGTAAAATACATTTTTGGAAGAAAATATGATAATCGGTGAGAGATGAGCAATGTCTGAATGACCAAGATTTCATATGTTAAAAATTTTAGGGAGACATTTGGTATGTAACACCGATACATTCTCATTGGCATGAGTATAACAATCAGAGTGAAGTCCTAAAGTCACATCGATCAATGACTTATCGACATGAAGGCAAGCAATCTCTCCCCAATGCATAACGATAAGGCTATCAATGTGACACATATAGTCAGAATGAAATCCTTAATATTCTTCGATCATAAAAGTCACCCTGACATAAGGAGCAAAAGGCTTTTCGGAAAGACTCTCTTCGATATCAGCAAGACCTCATGTAACTCACACCGAATGGTAAAATACATTTTTGGAAGAAAATATGATAATCAGTGAGAGATGAGCAATGTTTGAACGACCAAGATTTCATATGTTAAAAATTTCAGGGAGACATTTGGTATGTATCATCGATACATTCTCATCGGCATGAGTATAACAATCAAAATGAAGTCCTGAAGTCACACCGATCAATGACTTATCGGCATGAAGGCAAGCAATCTCTCCCCGATGCATAAGGATAAGGCTATCGGTGTGACACATACAGTCATAATGAAATCCTTAAGCTTCTTTGATCATAAAAGTCACCCCGACATAAGGAGCAAAAGGATTTTTTGCAAGACTCTCTCTGATATGTTCCAATAAAGTTGAATGAACGAAATAAGATCATTGGGAAGACATGACCCGTCGGGAGACCCGCATATTTTCTTGCCGATGAAGATTATCATGCCGATAACGGAAAGCTAATCTCTATCCATTGAAGAAACACTCACCGATGCTAGGGTCAATATTAATCCAACTTGACCAAATGTTGTTAGGATGAAAATTGAAATATCTTCCTGAAATAATGATAAAAGGTTAAAAACTACTCCAGGGAGACACCAACGTACCCATGACGACCAATTAGATACATATGAATGAAAATGGAACCAAGGGAATATGAAGGTTGGTAAAAGAATGAGATAGTCTCACTGATATGAATAAAAGAGCATTGCCCTGACATTTTGAAAACCATGAATTCCCTGCATTCAATTCAAGTGGTAGCCATTAATGGCTGATTGAACATAAGAGGTATAAACCAGATTGAATTCAATTGAGATCAATACAAGGGTTACAGACGGAGAAGGAGTTCACCAGGAGCCAAGGAGATTGTACATAGCGTATATGGGTAAGTCCTTAAACTCTCTCTAGAATAGTCAAGTTCTAATAGTCACCAAAAATGGAAGGTTCCTCTGAAACAAAGAAGAGGCAACCAATTGAGAAGAGCCAAACCAAGGGTAAAAAATAGAAAATTGACACAGAAATGGGAGAGAAAACACCAAAGAGGAAATTGAACCAAGACCTTGTAGACCAATTGCCCGGTTCAGGGTCCAAGGCCAGAAGAACTGCACAATTAAGAGCAAATGTGGAAAAACTTGAAGATAAATACAAATACGTAGGAAATGTATGGACTCCTATTCAAGGATATGAGTTATTTATGCTCCACTATCATAGGAGACATAGGATGGAACCCGTCTGCAACCCCTAACAACTCAATTTGGGGAGATTGATAGTTACAGATGTTTTTGTCAATATTGAACTTTTGAAACTACTGGCATACCATTATGATCCTGACCAAAAATCCATATGTGATCTACAAGGAAAACCCCTGTTTCATGTTTCCAAAAATGCAATCTATGAAGTTTTTGACTTAAATGAGACATACAACACCCCAATTGTGCATGAAGCCCTAGAAAAGGAATATTTCAAATTGGATACAACATATAAGGGATGGAGACTACCATTACATAGGCCACGGAATGAAGGGAGTCTGGTGCCATTTGAACAAGGGGACGAACGATCGTTTCATGTAGATTTGTTCGAACCTTACTTGAGATATACATATTACTCAATGGGACAGGTGTTGGGGACTAAAGTTTCAGAGTTTGTCTATAGTGCCCATGGTTATCTCTGCGGATATCCAGTGCCATCAAGCTAGGACATTTGATTATTCTGCTTTTATTTTTAAGGAAATAGACTCAGGTCTGAAGGCCACAAAAAATAGTTCCCCCACAGTCAGCTTTAGACACTATTCTATTCTCATGCATATGGTTTTGTATTTTGGACAAGAATTAAATTTATGGCCAGAGCAGCTAAAAATTTCACAAATTGATAAAAATGGTTAGCCTTTACCTCCACAATTATGGACCTTTGTTTGAGATAGTAGGTTTAGAAATTCCAGTTATGTTTATTTTGAAGAATTCTTTGTGAAAACCCTATACAGATGTTATGGCTACCCATGCAGTTATACTTTGTCTGAGGAAATTAAAAGGTTTCTGAGACCTAAAGATTTTGATGGGCCACCTGTTGTGAACCACAATTGGGGGGATTGGTATAGTTTCTATAATTTCACAATGATCAAAGTGTATGGGTTTGAGGATACCCCTTTTTTATTGCCAAAAATTGTACCAGATAGGGTGACATACTTGGAAATAGTTAGACAAATTGATTACTCAAATGTGATGCATCTCAGTGCATATGATAAACAATCCTTTATGCCAAGCACCTTATGTTTTGGTGACTTCACTGTGTTGGCTAAAGAAGGTTATGATCTTATTCTTGATAAATTATCTCATTTTAATCTTGGGAAAGGGATACAAAGAAAGAATTTTGACTCAGAGGGCTTTATTGATTATGCTAAAAAGAAGAAAAAACTGGGAGGATATGCTCATGTACCATTCCCTCATGATGATGTGATCAAAAATTTGGAAGAAGTAGAGGTTGAAATAGCCATTGATAAGTATAATCAAGAAGTAAGGGAAAGGAGAAGAAAAACACAAGAAATTGAAGTTTTGCCCTCCAATAGTGAAGGGTCTATAGCCGTTGAAACCCATGACCTACCTGATACAATTTCAAGATGCAGAATTGAACAATATCAGCCCCCAGAAAGAGAATTAGAAATTGAAGAAATAGGGGATGATGATGTTAGACAAGTTGCATACAGATATTTTATTTTAGATGACCAATTCATTCATACTCCTGAGTTTAGATCTTTTATGTACAGACACAAGGGAAAGGCTATTAGAGAATCAGTCCCAGATGTTACACCAGATAATTAGGCACAATTGATGAAGGCTTTAAAAATAGAGGTTGAAAAGTAGATAGAAGATATGACTCCTGAGAAAGGCAGAGAGCTACTCAGAGAATCTGGTGTAATAATATTCCTAGGACTTGATCTAAAATCAAGACTTGTTTTTGATAGTTTTTTGCATAGTGATGACACAAAACACAAGCTTAGTTCTGAAGGGGTTGTTGAAGTGTATACAGGAACAAAATACAATCCAGATGAGAATTCTCGCATGATATGGGCTCTGTATCCCCCAAATAAGAATCTTGCAATCATTGATACTGAGAAACTTTCGGTCATGTTATGACATTGAGAGTTGGAGAAACTGATCCAGTTGTCATAGCAAAGCTTGGAGTAAATGTAGCAAACCTAAATAAAGCTTAGCTTTAGCTGCTGATAAAGGAGAGGGATACCTACAAGATGAGTTGGGAGAGATTAAAAAAGGAAAATATTTTTTTAAAGAATGCAGTTCCTCTCAAAATGATTACACAGGAAGAGAGCTCACAACAAGCCCAATCACCTTCAAAAAAATAAATGACACAGGTTAGAATAGATACACTCACTACAGTCTTGCAGAACAGGCATGATCATATGATGAAATGGATGTATAAATTATGGGACATTTGTTCTACGAATCAAAAGGTCATTTAGGAACATGAGAGACTAGATAATAGGGTAAGAGATAAGTTACAAAATATACAGGGCAAACAAGCCTCTGACAGTGCAAGCACATCCGATGCTGACAATCTTATTAAGCAGCATAAGAAATATCATGATAGGCTCCAGGATGAAGTAAAATAATGCATGGAGACTTCATAGATAGGTGTACCTGTGCCACTAAAAAATGACAAAGATTTGAAAAGCAAAGATGAATGGATCAAGGAGTGTCAGGGAATCTTAAAAGAAGCCCTAGAAATTGTGAAACAGGAATATTCAACATCTAAGGAGGCTTTCTCGCATTTGGAGAAGATGGTCTCAATGGAGGTGGATGTTAGGGATGCCATTGAATATACTGAAATGCACTTGAGCCAGGAATACTTAGAACATCTTGCTCATATTTACTTGTGGCTTAGTAGGGCTTAATTGTGTTTGTTTAGTCTCATAATATTGTTAATTCTTAAATGAAACATCCTATGAGAAAATAGAAAACCTTGCTCAGGCCTTGAATGGTCACGGGTTTCTATTCAAAGAGTAAAGGATCAGTGTTTTAATTATATTTCTATTAGTTATGAAAAGATGCGACTCTTCCATTGTAACCAGCCTGAAGCTTGTTCGCCTCCCAATATATAAAGGGAACCCATGGCCATCTTTTGAATCATCATCAAGATTAGATTAGAATCACTACCATTAGTAGTATCTTTCATCCATTCCATTCACTATCAAAATGTTTTAAATCATATCCAAAGATCATGTTGCACATAATATTTTGAGGAAATCAATTGAAGATCTCAAATTCGGTGGCTCTATACTGGTATCAACTGTTTGTTAAGATAAGCAATTATTTGGCTATCTCCAAGTTGGTATTCCTTATTATTTGAATTTATTCCAAGTAGAATATTAAATTCATCAAACACATTTGTTGTTCCTGTGTAATTTGTTTAACTGGTTTCTTCAAGTAGGAATTAAAATCCTTTTAAATAGATTACAGTAATTTGGAAATATCAATTGGATAGATAAGGAGAGTCTATAATTGAAGGCAGCTATACTGTCTCCAGACAATACTATTAAGTTAATCAAAATTGAATATATCAAGTATATTTTCATTTTGTCAGTGCACATTTTGTTGTCATTGTGTGATCCCTCTTAACTGGTTCCTTCAAGGAAGGATTCAAATCCTCTTAGATAGCTCACAATAATTTAATAGATCTTGATTGGATCAATAAGAAGAGTCTGCCAGTCACATGCATGCATGTTTATGCAAGTCATAAACTAGAAACATTGTGCCAAACAGTTAGAATTATTGCTAGGTAACACCATTAATCCCAGGTTCTCACTTGACTCTGTTTACCCAACAAGGCACTGGTCTCACCCATTCCATCTTACTTAGAAATTCCATCAATCTAACTTAGGGTTTTTACCTTGATATTGCATATACAATTTATACCAAATTACCATCATTTCATTTTAGAATTCCATAAAATCTCATAAGAACAGGTTTCTAAAGGAATGAGATGATTGAATGGATGAATGCAATAGGATACTTCAAGAAGCATTGGATACAGTCAAAGAAGAAGGGCTATTGCTGGATGGAGCATGCAAACATATGGAATTGATGATAAAACTTGAATATGAAGCCCGAAATGCAGTGCATGATGCATATACCCATACCTTGGAGGAGTATAAAAAACATCTCTCAGCGGCTAAGTCAATGTTAGGAGAAGATTAAATTGTTTTATAAGTTTAATTAAGATCAATAGTTTAATTATTTGCCAAAAGACAATCCGAAGAGACACCTTTGTTGGGTCTTCTTCTTATATATATGAAATTCAAATTGTAATATTTGATCATCAACACTTTTTAAGATTTTAATACTTTTCAGCAGTGAAAGCCTTATTTTCTGGAGTAATACAATACCAATACTTTTCTATTTGTGTGTGGAAGATTCTTTCATTTGGAGTAGTTCTCTGTTGTTTCTTTTCAAGCAATTGAAGGAAATGTAAAATGTATTCTAATTAATCTCCATGACCATCTTATAATTACCTCACTTTCGTCAATCTACCTTTCCCCATCAGGTACTCCCCTTTGAATTTGTTAATGGAGTTGGGATCCCAAATGCGATCTACATGGATCTTTGCTGCAAACTTAGGAAGATATTCACTAATGTACACCATGGTCCAGTATACCATATATCCCTCCACCATAGAACCCTCAAGATGTGCTCTTTGTCTAACCAAAGCCTTCAAAAATTTCAAGTGCCCCTCAACCATCCACATTGACCTTGTGTGTACAGGTCCACACAATTCAATCTCCTCAACTTGGTGTATGAGGTAGTGTTCTTGTGCATTGAAAAATGTCAAAGGTAGACACTTTTGCATTTCACACATTAGACGAGGAATTTTACCCCTCCAATAATTTATATCTTCTTTATGGATTTCCTTAGATGACAACCATCTACAAGTGATTCAAGGCACAAATATATTAACGAGATTTAACAAAAATATATAATATATTACATAACAAGTAAAACAAATGGCAAATATAAGATCTATACAATGAATTGAATAAATATCGCTACTTACCTCATGTATTTTCCAAGATCATATATCACTTGCTTGACATTGTTGTCGAAGTTGTCTAGGAGAGATAGACGTAGAACGTACTGCAACAATTATAAAATGATCTTTTCATTATTTTTCCAAAACTAGTAAACATAATACACTGAAAAGTACATGTAGTATACAAATATATATAAAAAATACCAAAATAATTACCTTAATGAAGGTATGCCAATCATGCATTTTCATCCCTAACCCAAATTCACCTTTCTTTGTTATGATATTGTTTATGTTCGCAGCAAATCCTGTGGGAAATTGAGTTTTTCGTATGACTTTTTTTATAGCATTGCTTTGCTGCTCCATTAATAACCAAGGAAGGACGCTTATATTAATTTGGTCTCCATCGCTATTTAATTGAATGACATTTTTCATTGCATGATTGGCTTCCTGAATGTCACTACAAATTTTGACAATTTTTACTTTGTCATTCCCTCCATCCAATATTTTCCATGATGTTTCTGTTATATTCTTTCTGATATGCATTGTATAAAACAAATGCACAATTTGTAGCTGCTTATAGTAGCGTAACCTACTAAATTGTCTAGGATAACTTTTCAGTCCCTTTGGAAGCTGGCCATTAATGCCTTGATGACCTTCATGAAGCATATAAGTTAAACAAATTAACAATGACAATCATTGTCAATTAAAGCATGAGTAAACAAAACACAATATAAAAATATAATATCCAAACATATCATATATGATAGATAAACAATTTGATCTGAAGTATAACCTTGACGATTAATTCTATTATATTCCAACTTCCATAGCCGAGGTGTCATTCTTCGTGGTTTTGATGTAGTCTCTTCTTTCCCATTGAAAATATATTTTTTAGTAGTTTGATACTTATGATTTCTGTGGAGGAAGTGCCTATACTCATCAAACACCTGCTTTCCTAAACTTGTTGAATGACGAGATTTCATCTTTGGACCACAAACTGGACATGCAAATTTTCCCTTTGTTTGAAGACCTACAAGATCATATATAATTGGATTAAATATGTCAATTTTTATAATTATATATAATGAATAGATTATTTAAAAAAACATGCATAATATCTATTTCATAAAATTAAATATCGTTAAAGTGCAGTCGACTGTTATAACATACCAGAAAAATGTGTTAGCCTTGGGGCATCATTAATTGTCCATACAAGCATTGCATGGAATTGAAATTGTCTTTGTCCTATTGGTCTAGAGACATCATACATAGTGATGCCATTCCATAACTTTCGTAACTCGTCGATAAGAGGCTCAATATATACATTCATATTTTTAACTTGGTACTTACCTAGTTGAATGAACATAAACATTACATAATTATTATAACCATTTTACTGCAATATATATAAATTAATGTACATGACTATTAAATGAAAAAAATATAAGTCATTATGCAACAAATAAGACAAATGAGATGCTACTATGTTAAAGAAAATTGATGTAAACAAATACCTGGAACAATCATTGCCAACATTATGTGCTCCCTCTTTATTGACATCCATGGAGGAATGTTATTGTTGATAACAAAAATAGGCCACACTGAGTAAATAGATCTCAGCTCTCCAAATGGATTGACACCATCCGCTGCCAATGAAAGCCTGAGATTACAAGGTTCTTCCTTAAAGTGTGGCCATTTTTCCTCCATGTCCCTAAATGCAAAACCATCTGCAGGCATTTGAAGAATGTCATCTCCACTTCTATTCCATGCATGGTAATCCATAAAGTGCGCTAAGCTTTCACACCTAAATAATTGTTGCATACGTGGAATAATGGGAATATAACGAAGAACCTTGTGAGGCACCTTTTTTGTTAGTTGATCTATTCAATATCTACTGATATGACATTCCGGGCATTCTGTTGCAAATTCATGTTGTTTATGATATATAATATGATCATTGGGACATGCATCTATTGCTTGATACTCCATTCCAATATCTTTCATAATGGCAGATAAATCTCAGTATGAGCGAGGTAAAATATTTGATGGTAGTAAAAAAAATCACCTATCAATCTACAACAAAATAATAATTTGTTAATATAAAGAATATTAATGGTACATATTTCATCCTTTATTTACTAGAGATGGACTAACAACAAAAATAGATGAAAAAAGATGACATATATGACATACCTTAACATCCGTGAGCTTGCTATGTTGGATAAACCATTCATAACCTTCAAGTTCACCAACAACAATACAGCATAGAGAAGAGTTGTTTGGGAGCCTTCATAAAGGGGATCATATGCCTTCTTAAGTACAAGTAAATCATGAACATCATCAAAGTCATCTTGATCATCATGATCAGCTGCGCCACTAAATGTGTCATGGATCAATGTATTTGTACCATCATCTTCAACTGTGTTTTCTGGCGCATGATCATCTTCTTCCATAGGATCATTAACTTCATCTTCGATATTCACAGCTCCATGTTCCTCCGCTTGCAAAACCACATTCTCTGGGCCCTGATAATCCATATCATGTGCCCTAGGGTGCCCCACCTTTATAATAATGATCGACACAAATAAACCATGATCATGATCAAGTGATTATATATATATAATGTTAAAATGATATAAACATTTACAAATTCAATCAATATAAAGACATATAATGAACAACTTACCAATGGATGATAATCATGCCCCCCTTCAACATGACCATGTTGCCTACAATGTTTCTCAGTTGTTGTGATTAAAAGTCTTCTCATCTTTAAGCCCTTGCAATTATTGCAAGGACAATAACATTTCCCATCACCCTTTCTTTTCAATCTAGCCCACAATCTAGCAAGTGTCTCTTCATTTTGTCCTACACTAATATTATCTGACATGATTTTTCTTTACCAAGCTTGAATATTTAGATCTTCAAAAAATATCAAACTCACACTCTAATAATTTTTAATCATAGACAGGTAACAAAATCTAATAATTTTGATATTTTGCACCAAAAAAATTTGGCCTATAACCTCCACAAACTGTCACAAGTATAGTAAATTCACAAGTATAGCAAAATATTGTCGCAAGTATAGATAAATTGTTGAACTCACTTTTATTTATTAAAAACCGTTTGTCGGAACCCCGATGAACACTAACCATATACCAGTTGGCCCACAAATTAAGGAGGCTAACCATATGTTGGCCCACAAATTGATGGAAGGGGTGATGGAAACAAGGTAGATAACTAAGAGGGGGGGTGAATCAGTTATCTCAAAATTTCCTTATTTTTCTTTTCTTTTGTTATCTCAATATTCAATGATATATCAAAACATGAAAACATATGCAATCATAAGAATAGAAATGAAATTAACACACATAACACAAGGATTTTTATGTGGAAACCCTGTTAAGGGAAAAACCACGGGGTGACTAACCCAAGATTGTATTCTCTGTTAAAAGAATAAAGGAGTACAAAATGGCACTTGCCAATTAGGGCTCACTGCCTGAGCACACTGCTCACAAGAGGCCCACTGCCTACGAGAGACTCACTGTCTACAAATGCTTACAGATGATACCAAAGTGTTTGAATTGATGAACAACATCTATGCATGCAAGAATTCAGTTCCGGTTAGGCACTGTATATTGATCTGGCACATTTTATTCTTCCTTTGCTCAATATCACTCTTCAGTCATATTCCCAATTCAAATCTTTGTTTTCACACTTCTTCCTATATCTTCTTCCACTTAATTATCCATACATACCTCCTACAATCTTGAATTCATCGAATATATATATCCGCATCAAGGATATTTAACAACTTCATAGTCGGCAACAAGAACACTTGAGATATTTGCAAGTTTCTGCTCTGTCGACTAAATCATTGCTTGGTTGATGATGTGCATCAAAAACTTAGACATAGAATTCATTAATCATGTCGGCCAATAATGTATAATGCCACAAATTGCTTGATCAACACCTTTTATACATCCGGATTGAAGTCTGGTACTCTATTAGTTAGTTCTTCCTCTGTATGCTCTGTCTGACTAGAACCCAACACTCAGAAGCTCATATATTTTTCATGCTTTAACACTGGAGGCTAAATCTCTAGAATACAATAGTCATGATGCCCCTCTTGACTTGTCCAAGTCTGTAATTTACTGAGTTACACCATCTGAGAGATCTGGACCTGATTGTCAGATCTTGTTACATACTCTGTTCTTTTTCACCAGACCAAAACAATCTCCAATCTGACTTTTGGTATAGACATATTATGTACTGCGGATGTGTGGGATAGACTTTGTTGCCATCAATGACAACACTTATGAAGCCACACAGTGTCTCTTGCCAACAATCTCCCCCTTTGGCATTGATGGCAACACTTAGTGAAAAATGACTAAGTGTCGCAGTAACTCCCCCTTTGCTTGTGCTCTGTTTCTTTGCATTGTTTTCCCGGAGCTCCCCCTTTGCTAGATTCCTCATTTTTCACTACTCTTCACTCCCCCTTTGACATCAATGGCAAAGGGCGGGATCTACAAACCAAAATTGTGCAAAAAGATTACTATATAAAGCCGCATATGTACATACAATCCATAAGATAAACTTACATATACTTGAGTATGTCTGCAAAAGTAATCTTCAGTTGTACTAACTCTGTGGCCCAACTCCTCTTCATCCTATCCAAAATGGAGATGTGACCACTCAACATAAATGCATATGCTTCTACTCTTTTTAAATCTACTGGATCACTGGTTCGGGCTGTGCTTTGAGCATCTATCAAGGCATCATGCATTGCCTCTAACTTAGGGATAATTATCCCTCTGAGCTCACCCATTCTATCCACTATGTTCTTTTTCTCTTTAACCAGTTGTTTTATTTCATTTATTATAGGAATAGCTTGATAGTTTTCCTTCTTGTTCTTTCACTTTCTTCTCAATGTCCTCTGTCACTTTGGGCCAAGTTAAACAAAATTTTTATATGTCCCCACCATCCTTAAGAGCATTTTCAAGGCTCTTTATGCCAATGCCTAAGGTTCTATCATTAGCAATAAGTCCTTGTACCTCAATGAATCTTTTCCCCAAAAACTCTTTTTGGACCTTGGTTTCTGTTGATTTCTCTAAAGATTCAAAATCAATCTTAACAGAATTGATTAAGTTTTTTAGATTACCAGATGGAGAGGTAGAAGGATCCTTTTGATAGGTTGGCATAATCTTCTCCATCATCCCAAAAGCAATCTCTAATAGCTCACAATCCTCCATATGTGATTTCAAAAGTTTCTCTTTAGCCTTGGCCTGAGCGAATGATGCTATCTTCATCATCTGTACCGGAGAGAGAGTGTCCAGATTTAGAGGCCCTTGAAACAGCTCTGGTTCATCTAACTCCACAACCTCTTTGTTTAGGAAATTCTACTCTATCTCTACAGTGTCTCTTGCTGGTGATTCAGACTTCTTTCCTTCAGAAATATTAGGACTGCTCGATTTGGATGTGTCATTACAAACCTTTTCTGCTTGTTCTTCTTCTTTTGCTTTATCCTCTTTTTCTTGCATCTCCTTCTCTTATCTTCTTCCTTCCTCTTTTTCTTTAGTGCCCAAGAGATTTGTCTTGGCAACTGTGGGATCCAGAGGAGTGACATTACCAATGTTTTTTGCTTTATGAACTTCCTCTTTCAGAACAGAGGAGTCTAAGTCCTCAGGTTTGTCTTCTTTAAGTTTCTTTAATCCTTCAACATCCATGTCAGAAGATTCTTCATTAGTTTTCTTTAATCCTTTGACATCCATGTTGGAAGGCTCTTCATCTACTTCCTCTACAATGGGAAGATTAAACCTTTTCAAGGCTTTCCAGAGAATTTCTCTTGTTTCATCAGTTATTTGGTCAGTTTCTCCAAGCATGAGTTTGTTCATTCTGGACTTGCTCCGGAAATCATCTTTACTATCCTTGAAAACCATGTGCATTTTCTTTGGAGTGATAGAAGGACATAGTTGTATCACTATCTGCTCCTGGATCTTCAAGTCTTTTGCCTTTGCATTCTCTTTTCTTTGCTCCAATACTTCTTCTAGGCTCTTTGGAATTAATGAAATTATTTCAATGAATGCTTTGTTATAGATATTCAAATACCTGACAGTTTCCTCCTCAAGTATTCTCTTGTCTGCATCATTGTATTCATCGTAAAATTCTATTACTGGCTGTAGGTTTCCATCCACAGTAACTGCCTTGATGATGTCATCAATAGAAAGATAGGTTTCTCAACATGCTCTTTTGACTTTTGTTCCACATCCACCTTGGGGGGTTTTACTTTTTCTTTCTTCAATTCTCTAATCTCTACATCTGACTCAATCTCATCATCATCCTTGAGACTCACATAAGCTCTTATGGCCTTGGATTTCTTTCTCTTTTTCCTTTTTGCAGATGAATGGGCTTCTAGATTTGCAGCTTTAGAGCTCCCAGAGGCAGAACTCCTAGTGGTTCTAGTCCGGGTGGAGGCTTCTACCAAAACCGTTTCTTTCTTTGCTTCCTCTTTTTCTTTCTCAATTTTCTCTGTTCTTTCTTTGTTTGCAATAACAACTTCTCTGGTGATGCCAAATTTCTCAGCCAGTTCTTCAATTTCTTTCCTTACCTTTCTTTTTGTCTCAGGCCTTCTTAGTTCAACATGCAGTTTTATGTTTAATTATTCCAAAGTGCCAAACCTCTCTACTTTGGGGTCCTTGGGTTGACTTAGTAAATATTGAATATGAGCCTCCAATATGTTTCCATCAACCTCATAGCCCATGGGCATTATCCATAGTATCCTTGGCTCAAGTACCTCTATTAGGCACTGATCAATATCTACCATAAAGTAGACTATGTCTTTATACTTCTCCACTATTGTTTTGGGAATTCTCTCTCTTGCTTGCATCATGCTCTAGAAGTTTTTGAAGTAACCCCGGAGAGCTATTTTCTGGGTTTGAGTGTCACCAAGTTCATACAAGTAATCCCTAATCTGTATAGCAACCGGTTTGCCATTTTCCTAGATCAGACCTTTTGAGCCTGGTAACTCATTCATGAAGTAGAAAAACAAGCATAATACCAAATCACCATATTTGAAAGAGTTCTTTTTATTTTTCTTGATCTTTTGTAGGTTCTCCATCAGCTGATTCAATAGGAGTTCACACAGGTCATAATTTGCATTCTCTCTTAGCATCTGGTATGCAGTGTAGATGGCAGTACCAGATACAGAGTTTTCTCTACTTGAATGGTAAATCTTGTATCCAATCACAATTGAGGCAAACTTGACATTCGGATTAGTGATGTCATCAATGGTCATTACCCTCTTAACATATTTTGAACTAGTGGCTTCATATACTGTTTGATTCTTCATAAACTTAAGAGTAGGCAACCCACCAATGGAGTGCAAACCAGTTATAGCCTTGATGGCATCTTTGGTTATTTTGAAAGGCCTCATTAACCACATGAAGTTATCATGGATCCTGCTTAAGATATACCAGACCCATTCATCCTCTCCAAAAGATGGAAAATGTATGCAATGTGCAAAATGCTTATCTTTTAGGGCCCGGAACTCCAGTTTCAGATCAAATTCCTCACTGGTTAACTGATTATGGTATAGTTTCATCAATTTTAGGTCTCCAAGGTCCTTAATGTTTGCATGTATATAAACCCTAATGTCTTCAACATGGAGAACGCCATATGGGGTATGAGAAAACACACCCAAGGGATCAACCTCAATAGATTTGTGAGGATGTTTCTTGAAAACTAGCCTTGGTCTCTTAGAAACATTTACAACCATAGGAGTAGCCATTCTAAGAAACAAAGATTGGAGAGATTTGCAAAAGAAATACCTCTTCACACCATAGGGTTTGGAGCGAATATTAGAATAGATTGAGCTTGGATTCGATCTTCAACTGAGTTTGAATGTTTTGTTGGATTTCTTCTCAGAGCTCTTCTCTCTTCTTCATGAGTGCAAAGTGTTGCAAATGATGGATGAGAAACCTTTTAACCTTGCCCAAAAACCTAATTTCCCTTTGTAATAAAAGCACAACTTAAGTCATCTGGTTACCCTATTTTGAGAGAGATTTTCTTAAATCACTGTGCGTATCTTAAAATCATTATCTATGAGGGTTGACAACATATCTTCACCTTTTTCAAACATGCCATAGGTCCATAGATTAAAACATTTCAATTTTGGATCATACCGAATCTGTTTGTGAAATTCTTCTTTACCAGATAGTTGTCGATATAGGATCTCCTCATAGCTTCCTCAAATCTGCATGCAGATTTTTCAAATTTTAACTGGATGAATTTTAAATGAATCTCCTCAAACCCTTTAAACCGTAACCTCTTATTCTTACTCAATGTGCCAAATTTAGGCACTCACTAGCTGGCTGGGGGAAAAAGGATCTTCTCTGTAGCTCCCCCTGAGCCAGAGCTTACTTTTTAGTTTCCAGAAGGAATATCAACACCGGATTCTAGTGCGGATCCCTCACCATTGTTCATCACACTCTTCTTTACCCATGTCTTGCTCATCTCTTTCTAAATTGCATCTACATTCATTTTGCTTTTGCCTTTGTCTTGTTTTTGATCAAGTTTTATCAGACCCTTTCCATCATGATTTCTACTTTTGTAGAATCTGGCTATGTGACCGGATTTATTGCAATTGAAACATTTCCTTGCTTATTTGATTGATATCCTCTTGATCTGCACTGATTAGCCATATGTCCCATTCTATTGCATGCAAAGTATCTACCATTGAATGAATTATTTATTTGCATATTTCCACATTCATGAGATTTGTGACCATACCTTTTGCAATTAAAACATTGTCCAGAGAAGGGATTATTCTGATTCATTCTCCTCTTGCACTAAGTTGCTTTATGACTGAAATTGTTGCAATTGAAGTAATATCCATTAAAAGATGGATATCTTTGGGCATTAGTAGTTCCTTTCTCTTTTTCATGCAAGTACTGAGTTTTTCTTTCAACTCATTGATGAAGTCATCAGCCTCCTTAAGTTGTTCTCTTAAATTATTAACTTCAGACGGGGGATTGTTCAAGATCATCCAAGGTAGACTGTAGTTGTTCTTTCATACCATATGCATCCATTGAGACTCCCAGATCCTCCTCAAGTTGTTAGGCTTTTTCTAAGGAACTTAGCTCTGGTACCAATTGATGGAAACAAGGCAGATAACTGAGAGGGGGGGGTGAATCAGTTATCTCAAAATTTCCTTATTTTTCTTTTCTTTTGTTGTCTCAATATTCAGTGATATATCAAAACATGAAAGCATCTACAACCATAAGAACAGAAATGAAATTAACACACATAACACAAGGATTTTTACGTGAAAACCCTGTTAAGGGAAAAACTACGGGGTGACTAGCCCAAGATTGTATTCTCTGTTAAAAGAATAAAGGAGTACAAAATGGCACTTGCCAATTAGGGCTCACTACCCAAGCACATTGCTCAAAAGAGACCCACTGCCTACAAGAGACTCATTGTGTACAAATTCTTATAGATGGTACCAAAGTGTTTGAACTGATGAACAACATCTATGCATGCAAGAATTCAGTTCCGGTTAGGCACTGTATACTGATCTGGCACATTTCATTCTTCCTTTGCTCAATATCACTCTTCAGTCATATTCCTGATTCAGATCTTTATTTTTGCACTTATTCCTATATCTTCTTCCACTTAATTATCCATACATACCTCCTACAATCTTGAATTCATCGAATATATATATCCACATCAAGGATATCTAACAAATTCATAGTTGGCAACAAGAACACTTGAGATATTTGCAAGTTTCTGCTCTGTCAACTAAATCCTTGCTTGGTTGATGATGCGCATCAAAAACTTAGACATAGAATTCATTAATCATGTCGGCCAATAATGTATAATGCCACAAATTGCTTGATCAACACCTTTTATACATCCAGATTGAAGTCTGGTACTTTGTCAGTTAGTTTTTCCTCTGTTTGCTCTGTCTGAATAGAACCCAACACTCAGAAGCTCATATCTTTTTCATGCTTTAACACTGGAGGCTAAATCTCTAGAATACAATAGTCATGATGCCCCTCTTGACTTGTCCAAGTCCACAATTTACTGAGTTACACCATTTGAGAGATCTGGACCTGATTGTCAGATCTTGTTACATACTATGTTCTTGTTCACTAGACTAAAACAATCTCTAATTTAACTTCTGGTATAGACATATTATGTACTGCGGATGTGTGGGATAGACTTTGTTGCCATCAATGACAACACTTATGAAGCCACACAGTGTCTCTTGCCAACAAGGGGATGGTTGACTTTAAGTGTATGTCGAAATAGCGATGAAACTTACGGATCGTCGCAAGTTCGACGAACGTCAGGCATAATTTTTTTTTAAAATTAAGGTACTCGATGATACATCTAATTATACATCTTTTGTTGGAAAGTTTCATCATATTTTGCAGTTAAATGAGTTAGTGTCAATTGCATACTTGAGATTTGTCTAAGCTCTAAAGGTCTCTTAGTTCCATTAATTTCCACTTGATTTCCTAGGTCATCCAAACATCTAACCACCTTGTCTTCACAGTTTACTAAAGACTTTTGTTTAGTTAACTAGTTGATTCCCAGAATTACATCATAAGAGTCTAAAGGTGCTACATATAGATTTACTTGCATCTAAAAACTAGGAAGCTCTAACTCACTGCATGCTAAACATGAGTCTACTCTCTTTTCTGCACTATTGCCATATTGTACCATCCAAGAGTTTTCCATATGTCTGGTCTACTAGATAACTTAGATACTACTCTAGGACCAACAAAACATTCTGTGGCACCATTATCAATTAAAATAGAAATAGGTAGTCCATAGAGCTTACCTTGGAACTTTATAGGTGCTACTTGAAAATCTGCTTGCCGATTATCCACTGTGACATGAATTTGATGCTGCAGTGCTCCTTACTGATTCTTGTTTCCTCTTTTATATGGACATGCATTTACATAATGCTCTCCTCCACAGATGTAACATCCACCCTTAGGTGCTCTCGGTCCTTCAGCTCTTTCCCTTTGATTGTTGTTTCTGTTGTTATAGCCACCTCTTTTGTTTCCATGATTTCCATCCTTAGAATTATTACCTCTCTTAAGATTCCTAATTTGTCTATTATTGCCTTGTTTTTTCTTATGTTGATAGTTCTGTTGATTATTCTGTGGTTTCTTATTTGAAAACTTGGCATCTCTTTGCTTATGATAATTTGCTAATTGTTGCAACCTCTGCTCTTGATTTATTGTTTTCTCAAATGTGGCATCGATAGTGACTGGGTTATAAATGTCTACCTCAGCTCCAATCTGTGGCCTTAATCCCAAAATAAAAGTTAATGAATAGCCCACTTCCTTCACTATCTTTGCTTGATTATTATCATTAGCTCCAACTTCCAAAACTTGAACTTCCATCCTTGGGTTCTCATTTTGTGCCTCAACTCTTGGGTTTTCATGAGTATTCTAACCTCTAGGAATTCCTCATTTCTCCTGCTCAAGAATATTCAACCTCATGTCCTATTGGGTCAAGAGATCAAGAATATGGTCCAATCTTCCAACTTGATCAATGTTTCTAGTATTCATGATGGACAATCTATATCACATTTGCAACTTTAGCACAATAGTCCCAAAACAAAGGCCCTAGTGTTAAACCTAGAGCTCTAATACTAAATGTAAAGCCTCACAAGTCATGTAAAAGCATTTAAACCAACTCAAAAATAAATGAAGTAAATAATCTACTTAAATATAACATCACAATATCCAAAATAAAAAAGATGTAAATAATCCACTTAGATACAACTTTCAAAGATATAAGATGTAATTAATCCATTTAATCACAATATCTCAAATAAAAGAAAATCTCAAAAAAATAAATCTCAATGTCATTAAATATTACATAATCATGTGTTTAATTCAGATAACAAGCACTATAAAATAATATGCATAAATTCTTTGGCAAGCATGCCATAATACATCCAATATAGGTACAATAAACAAATACCACAATAATGAATAAATCAATACACTCTCCAGTTGCACAAACTAAGTGGTCCACCACCTGCAAACCAAGAGACAAGAACATGGCTCAGGTACTTTTCCACCCAACCATGAAGTATTTACACTTCCCTGGATCCCTTGTTGAAATGAAGGAAACCTAGCCCTGCACGAAATGTCTAGCTACTTGGTAACAACTGCAGGAGGGAACACTCGATGCAACCATGATGGCTAAATGTGCAATTCTAAGTAATTGAAAGAAAATTGTCTCATACCAGGATGTGGCAGAGATATCAATAAATAAGTTTGCTAGACAATAAACATCTATTTCAATGTTATTTCGATTATATCTAATCATTTAGGTAATTGGTCAATTCCTAAAAAGAGGAAAATCCATCTATGATAATCCACATTCGGCATCACAATCCCAAAAGTAATCCAATAACATTCCTAGATAAAAACTACTTCTTTCCCCAAGAAGCAAGAAATGAAATAAAATAAGAATCACAAATTCAAGATTCACAATAAGTCAAATCAATCCCTTTTCCCAAATCATCAAATAAGGAAAATATTACACACACTTTCAAGCAAGAATCGATCTTTTGAACATACAATGGCAATCATAAGCTTATCAATTGATATAGTTTTTTATCTCTAGAGTATTTCAGTCATTAAGTCTTCAAGAATAATCATTCTAAAATATTAATTACCTTGTTGTCATTTCTGTGATAGGAGGTTTTAAAAACATTAAAATCAGTCCATAAGTTTGTTTAAAATGGCATAAATCTCAAGTCCATATTACAAGCATATTTCCTAATAACATTCATCTTTATGGCTTTCAGCAATTACTGTCAGGAAGTTTCAATATAAATAAACAATAAAAAAAATAGTCCTCCTATTGCAATTGCAACAGGAGTTGTAGCAAGAATAAAGAAGTGAACATAGATTATAGTTTTAATCAATTTCTGATCATGAATATAATAAACTTGGTTTTCATCATCATCATTTGTAGGAAAAATAATTTAGAAGTCTATAGTCTCTATTTAATCTTACTATCAAATGCTTGCAATAGGATCTACTCGATTTTAATCAATAAGTTTACATATACTAATCATTAACCCTCCTGTCATTTTAGTGACAGGAGCTATGACATAAATATAAGACAAATAATACACAGAGTTTGTAATAGTTTGTTGTCATCCAAGATAATGGTTTGAAAATAGTGTTTTACACAGCAGTAACTGGGGAATGTCTATGGAGATAATAATAACTTTCTTTTCTAATTTTAAGAACATGCATTTCACTTATAGTAAGGTCGATTTTTCACAGAATTGCTTCAACCAACATAAAAGAAGGAAATGCAGTC
Source organism: Cunninghamia lanceolata (assembly GCA_027924645.1). NCBI lineage: Eukaryota > Viridiplantae > Streptophyta > Pinopsida > Cupressales > Cupressaceae > Cunninghamia > Cunninghamia lanceolata. Next base: position 696,392 of record BSBN01001197.1, on the reverse strand, counting down.
ATCAATATTGATCTTGGTGATGTTCACCTGGGATTTGGGTTTTGATTCGAGTTTGTAGATTCCTGTGTGTGTTTCTTCAAACCCTTAGTGCCCTGGTTTAAATTTTTCCTCCATCTACATGGAGTGTTTTACTGCCTTTTCTTTTTGCACTCATGAAAAATGTTAAGTCTTGTATATGCAAATGCAAGTTGCATGTAGGTAGGCTTGTGAAATCTTAATTGGCTTCCATAAAATGTTGAAAACTTGAGTTATATGCATGTTTTAATGTATATTGGGTTACATATACATTAGTGGAATCTTTCGCAAGACTCCCAGGAATATTCTGCACTTGTATGCATTTTCAATTGCATATCGGGTTCAAGGTGGAAGATACATTGAGGGAATATTCTGTAGAAGATCTTGTGTTTGTATGTGCAGGAATGAATGTATGTCAATATACATCGGGTCTTATGCAATGAAAAATATACAAGGAGGCCTGATATACATTTGCTATAGTGTAAAGGTTCATCACCAGCACATACAATGAAAAGATACATGGGGCCTTGTATATTCGGCAACATACAAAGCAGCGGGAGATACATGTGGTAGGGCCTGCGGGCATATACAAACAGGTTTGTATATTTGGCATATAGGAGAGGTAGATACAAGTTTGAATGTATGTTTGACATACATTGGCGACATACAAGAGGGAATCTATATCACATATCCTAAAAGATTCCTTGCTTGTATGTTAGGGGATTTGTATGTTTGCATATACAGGCCGATATACAAAAAGAGGACATACATTCTGGACCCGAGGGATAAATGAGATGAAGTTAATAATATTTTGGGTCCACTGCATGTATATTGGGCACTTGTATGTGCCGATATACATTGCGAAGGTACAAAGGCTAGATACAAGCCGAATTTCAAAACAACTTCGAGTGCCTCATTAAAATTTGAAATCTGCCTTGTGTATATGAGGCGAATGTATATGCAGTTATACATTCGAAGATATGCAAAAGGAGAGACATGCAATCCAGATGTGATGGAGGAATAAGGTGCAGTGAATGAAATTTGGCGTCCATGGGTTGTATAAAGTGCTTGTATATGCTGATATATAAGCCGATGTGCGGTAAAAGGGTTACAAGCTGGATTTGAACCTATTCTCAAATTGTTCTAATAAAATTTGAGGTCCGACTTGTATATAAGGTGTTTGTATATGCTTTTGGGCATGCATATACAAGGCGAAAAGGGCAAAATAAAGGCACGAACGGCCAGCGATAGAATCATGGGGTGTGTTGATAACTGAGAGGGGGGGGTGAATCAGTTATCCTAATTATTTCCCTTATTGAACTTTCCTCTTAATTGAAGCAGCATAAAATCAAACACAAAACATTAACCATGAAGTAAGAAACACATGACACAGTATTTTTGACGTGGAAACCCTGTTAAGGGAGAAAACCACGGGGTGATTAACCCAAGAATTATTCTCTGTTAGAAGAATAGGAAATTACAAAAATGGCACTTGCCAATTAGGGCTCACTGCCCGAGCACACTGCTCACAAGAGGCCCACTGCCTACAAGAAGACACACTGTCTACAAAGTGATGATAATCACAGTCTTGAACTGATTGGAAGCATCTGCATATGCTGGAGTTCAGTTCCGGTTAGGCTCAGTACACTGATCTGCTGCACTTCATCTTTCCTCTGTTCTTTGTTCTGCTATCTTTCACATACCGGATCCTTTTTGCTACCTCTGCTCTTTCTCTGGACTTATTCGCATATCTCTCCACATCCACACACACTTCACAACTAAATCCATCCTCTATATATATCCGCACAAGTAGTTTCATCACCTTTCTAGTCGGCATCCGGAACAGTCTTAGTTTCTTACAAACTCTCATTCTGTCGGCTGAGTCCTTCCTCACCAAGCAATGCGGATCAAGCATATACTTGTAGATATCATTAATCATGTCGGCCAAACATGATTCATGCCTTCACAACCTCTGTCATCAACAGTAACCCATCCGGAAAGCAGTCTGATACTCTGTCAGTCAGTTCTTCCTCTGTTTTCACTGTCTCTCAGGAATCCGGTACTTAACCATTCATATCTTTTTCCTTGTCCATCACCGGAGGCTAAATCCTTGGAATATACTACTAAAGGTAGTCCTCTTGACTTCCCCAAATCCGCACTGCACCAAGACACTTCCTCTGAGAGGTCCAGACCAATCTGTCGGACCTTGCCACATGCTCTGTTCTTCTTCACCGGACCACAACTTTCTTTATTCTGACTTCCGGTAGAGACACATCATGTCTTGCGGATATGTGGGATGACCTTTGTTGCCATCAATGACAACAACCATGAATCCATATAGTGTCTCTTGCCAACAATCTCCCCCTTTGGCATTGATGGCAACACTTAGTGAAAAATGACTAAGTGTTTGTACTACTCTCCCCCTTGGCTGATGCTCTATATACAATTTCCGGAACTCCCCCTTAGTTGGATCCCTCATTTTTCACTGCTCCTCACTCCCCCTTTGACATCAATGGCAAAGGGTAGGGTCCGCATATCAAAATTTTCAAAAATTTCTTATACTTAGCCGCATATTTACATACTCACATATATTGAAGAATGTCTGCAAAGGATGTCTGTAATTGAATCATTTCGGTAGCCCAACTTTGCTTCATTCTGTCCAAAATTGAAATGTGACCACTTAACAAGAATGCAAACGCTTCTGCCCGCTTGAGATCTGTCGGATCTTTTGTTTGGGCGGTGGTCCTAGCATCACTGATGGCCTCATGCATGGTTTCCAACTTAGGGATTATAATCCTTCTAAGTTCTCCCATCCGGTTGGTGATGTTCTTCCTTTCCTTCTCAAGATTCTTTATTTCGTTCAAGACTGCAATAGTCTGACATTCTTGATTTATTATAGAGGAAGAGAGAGGATCAAAACTTTGAGATAAGCTTTGTAGCTTATCCTGTTCCTCTTTTATTTTCTTGTCAAATGCTGCTGTTGCCTTTGACCAGGATATACAAAATTTATAGATATCACCGCCATCCTTAAGAGCATTCTCTAAGCTCCTTATTCCAATGCTTACAATCTTCCTATCCTTAGAGATTAATTCTAATATCTCTGAAAATCTCTTATCCAAAAATTCCTTCCGGACCTTTTCTTCAGCTGATTTTTCTAAAGAATCAAAATGTGTATCAACACTGCTGACTAAGGTTTTTAGATTACCGGAAGTGGAGGCTGTCGGATCTATCTGGATTGATGGCATGATCTTTACAAGTATTCTGGAAGCAGCCTCTATCAACTCACAGTCTTCCATATGAGACTTCAGGAGCTTTTCATTTGCCTTGGCATTTGCAAATGAAGCTATCTTCATTGTTTGTACCGGAGAGAGAGAGTCAAAATCAAATGGACCTTTGAGAAGCTCCGGTTCATCAATCTCTAGAGTTTCTTTACTCAAAAATTGTTGAACAGTTTGTGCAGTGTCTCTTGCCGGAGACAGATGTTTCTTTTCTTCTGCAGTCTTAGAACTGTCAACCTCTTTGTCTTTCACCACTGCTTCCTTCTCCTGTAGTTGCTCTTCTTCTTTGGATCCGGAGACTGTAGGGGAAACCGGAGGAGAGATGCTAACTTGTTCATGGGCCACTTCTTCTTGAGCAGAGGGTCCCAAGTCCTCACTTGTCTGTTCAGGGCTCACTTCTTCCGGAACAGAAGATTCCAAATCAGCAGCTGTTTCTGCACCTAAGTCCTCTACAACAGGAAGATTGAACCTTTTGAAGGCCTTCCGGAGGATCTCTTCTGTTTCTTGGGCCACTTTGTCAGTCTCACCAAGCATGAGTTGATTCATCCTGGCTTTGCTTCTGAACTCATCTTTACAGTCCTTGAAGATAATGTTCATTGTCTTGGGATCAATTTGAGGATATAGCTGAATAGCTATCTGCTCCCGGATCTCAAGATCTTTAGCATGAGCATTATTTTTTCTCACTTCCATTTCCTTTTCTAGGCTTTTAGGAATAAGAGATATTATTTCAATGAAAGCCTTATTATATATGTTAAGATATTTCACTGTGGCCTCCTGCAGAGTCTTTTGGTCGGCCTCACTGAAGTCATCATATGATTCTGTCATTGGTTGAAGGTTTCCATCCACCGTGACCGACTTGATTATGCTCTCTAATGACAGAGTGGGCTTTTCAACAGTTACCTCTGCCATTTCCTCCTTTTCTTGGCCTGTGGAGGGCTTACCGGATCCTTTCTTTTTCTGTTTCTTTACTTCTCTTACTCCTTCATCTGATTCTGTCTCCTCTTCATCCTTTTGGCTTCCATAAGCCCTTGTGGCTTTTGCCTTTGATCTCTTACCGGATGCCTGGACTTCCGGTTTTGAACTTTTGGTTGAGGGAGGTGCAGATCTCTTTGTTGATCTGGTCCGGGTGGGAGCTCCAACCGGAGCACTTTCTTTGCTTTTCTCTTCTTCCTCGGCCTTCCTCCTCTTTTCCCGGCTGGCATCAAGTGCCTCCTTTGAGATTCCAAGACCTTGAGCAATGTGCTCTACTTCTTTTCTCACTTTTCTTTTGATCTCAGGTTCCCTGAGTTCTACATGTAACTTTATACTCAGCTCCTCAAAGGTTCCAAACCTTTCTGCCTTAGGATCTTTGGGTTGACTTAGCATGTGTTGAACATGCAGCTCCACTATCTGTTCATCAACTTCGTACCCCATGGGCATGATCCAGACAGTCCTTGGCTCCACTGCCTCCATCAGGCACTGATCAGTGTCAACCATAAAGCACACTGAGTCCGTGTATTTCTCAATGAGAGACTGGGGAATTCTCTCTCTTGCTTGCATCATGCTCTGAAAGTTTTTGAAGTATCCCCATAGAGCTGAATTTCTCGCTTTTGCATCCCCAAGTCCATGCAAGTAGTCTCTTATCTGGACTGCAACAGGTTTGTCATTCTGCCATACCCATCCACTTGTTCCGGGTAGCTCATTCATGAAGTAGAAGAATAAACATACAATAAGAGTACCATACTTGAAGGAATTCTTCTTATCCTTCTTGATTTTCTGTATATTTTCCATTAATTGGCTTAGCAGTAGTTCGCAGAGGTCATATTCTGCATTTTTCCTTAGCATTTCAAAAGCAGTGTATACTGCAGTTCCGGATACAGAATTCTCCCTGCTGGAGTGATAGATCTTGTATCCTATTATCATTGATGCATATTTGATATCCGGATCCGAAATATCTTCAATGGTCATTGCCCTCTTGTCAAATTTTGATCCGGTGGCCTCAGTTACAATGTTGTTCTTGACAGATTTAAGGATAGGTACTCCTCCGGAGGAGTATAGGCCAGTTACTGCTCTAATTGCCTTTTTTGTGATCTTGCAGGGTCTATCTAGCCATAGAAAGTTGTCATGCATCCTACTCAGTACATACCGGACCCATTCATCCTCTTCAAAACAGGGGAAATGAATAAATTGCTCAAATTGTTTCTTCTGAATATCCTTATACTCTGGTTTAAGCTCAAAAGCATTGTCAATCAGCTGCTTGTGATAGAGGTCTCTTAATTTGAAATCCCCAAATTCCTCAATGTTTGCATGTATGTAAACCCTAATGTCTTCGGTGTGTAAAACTCCGTGAGGAACACTAGAGAAGGCTCCTAGTGGGTCAACCTCCAATGATTTGTAGGGATGTTTCTTGAATGAGGGGCGAGGTCTATCGGAGATCTTAACTATGTTTGGAGTAGCCATTCTTCAAAGATTTGCAGTGAGGTAATGAAAAACGGAGAATACCTTATGCGCCTTCGGTTTGCACGGAGTGGTTGGATTGATTTCTTTATCCAATAGCTTCGGCAGGAGATCCTTGGTGTGCTTGAAGAACCTTGTTGCAGAGCTCCACTTTTCGCTTCTTCTCGAGTGCAGAATGAGCAAATGACCTTTGAGAAATCCCTTAAATTGCTCCGCGAACCCTAATACCTGTCTGCAATAAATGCTTCACCTACATCATTCCGGTTTGCCTTGTCTGGATAGCTTGGAGTATCCCGGATTAGTCCTGATCTATGGATATCATCCGGATCTATCAATCATGAATAAATCGAGGTGGCATATTACAAGATCATCTCAAACACTCTGTCCAATCCGCAGAACAAGATAGTGCATTTCCGGATCTTTCCGGACCTTTTTGTAATCCTTTATCATACCGGAGCATTTCCCTGAACAGGTCTTATTTGATCGATCATAGCTTCTTCATAACTCCATGCGGACCTCTGAAAACTTGACTGAAGTATCTCAAGACTCATATTTACAAACCCTTTGATCCGCATCTTGTGCAACATCCGGCACCACTTGTTTGGCTGGGGGAACAAGATTTTCTTTGAGTCTCCCCCTGAGCCAGAGCTCACTTTTAATTTCCGGAAGAAATATCAGCACCAGAGTCTGGTGCGGATCCAACCTCTACATTCTCTGAACTTTTCTTCACCCAAATCTTGCTCATCTGATTCCTAACCTCATCCGCATTCATCTTTTGTTTACCCTTGTCTTGATTCTGATTATACACCGGACCTCTTTTGTCCTGATTCTTGTTTCTGCAGACTTTAGCATTATGACCGAACCTATTGCAGATTTGGCAAATAACATTCCTTTGCATATTTGACTGATATCCTCTTGATCTGCATTGATTAGCCCTATGACCTATTCTATTGCATGTGAAGCATCTACCTTTGAATGATTTGTTTACTTGCATAATTCTACATTCATGGGATTTGTGTCCATACCTTTTGCAGTTGAAGCACTGTCCGGAGAAGGATGAATTATTCTGATTCATTCTCATTCTGCACTGATTAGCTTTGTGACCAAAGTGGTTGCAGCTGTGGCAGTATCCATTGAAGGATGGATATCTTTGAGCATTTGGCTGTCTTACCGGAGGTCTTCTAGGCCTGCTCCTTGGATTTTCTGATCCAAGATTCTTCTGACCGGATCCGGAGCTTTCTCCTTTCTCATATCCCAAGCCATACTTGTCATCTGTCCTCTTTTGACTTCCAAGAAGAACTTCAAGTTGAGCAGAACTTATCTTGAATTTCTCTTTATATTCATTTGCTGTTTGAAGGTCTCTTTTGAGAGAGGCAATTTGATCCTCAAGTTTTCCTTCATTATCTTTGGCATCTTCAAGATCAGATTCAAGGTGTCTGATAATCCTGTCCATCTGGTGGCATTCTTCTGATTTTTCTTTAAGAGATTGTCTTAGATTGTCTTCAGCCTTTCTTTTTTCTTCAATCTCTTGAGTAAACTTTATAGTTCCTGATTCCATTTCATGTCTTAACATAATGACTTCTTTTGATAACTTTTCACATAACTTGGTTTGCTCAGTCAATTCCTCATTTGTATTGCTTTCTTCACTTTGTCTTGCCAACTGTTGAAGCAGCTCCTTTCTCTTTTTCATAGAGAGACTTAATTTGTCTTTTAATTCTCTCATGAATTCATCAGCCTGTTTGAGTCTTTCCTTTAATTCACTGACTTCAGAATTTGACTGTTCAAGATCCTCAAGGGCAGTCTTGAGTTGCTCCCTTAAACCATATGCATCCATTTGAAATCCCAGATCTTCCTCAAGCTGTTAGGCTCTATTAGGAGGAACTTAGCTCTGATACCAATTGTTGATAACTGAGAGGGGGGGGTGAATCAGTTATCCTAATTATTTCCCTTATTGAACTTTCCTCTTAATTGAAGCAGCATAAAATCAAACACAAAACATTAACCATGAAGTAAGAAACACATGACACAGTATTTTTGACGTGGAAACCCTGTTAAGGGAGAAAACCACGGGGTGATTAACCCAAGAATTATTCTCTGTTAGAAGAATAGGAAATTACAAAAATGGCACTTGCCAATTAGGGCTCACTGCCCGAGCACACTGCTCACAAGAGGCCCACTGCCTACAAGAAGACACACTGTCTACAAAGTGATGATAATCACAGTCTTGAACTGATTGGAAGCATCTGCATATGCTGGAGTTCAGTTCCGGTTAGGCTCAGTACACTGATCTGCTGCACTTCATCTTTCCTCTGTTCTTTGTTCTGCTATCTTTCACATACCGGATCCTTTTTGCTACCTCTGCTCTTTCTCTGGACTTATTCGCATATCTCTCCACATCCACACACACTTCACAACTAAATCCATCCTCTATATATATCCGCACAAGTAGTTTCATCACCTTTCTAGTCGGCATCCGGAACAGTCTTAGTTTCTTACAAACTCTCATTCTGTCGGCTGAATCCTTCCTCACCAAGCAATGCGGATCAAGCATATACTTGTAGATATCATTAATCATGTCGGCCAAACATGATTCATGCCTTCACAAGCTCTGTCATCAACAGTAACCCATCCGGAAAGCAGTCTAATACTCTGTCAGTCAGTTCTTCCTCTGTTTTCACTGTCTCTCAGGAATCCGGTACTTAACCATTCATATCTTTTTCCTTGTCCATCACCGGAGGCTAAATCCTTGGAATATACTACTAAAGGTAGTCCTCTTGACTTCCCCAAATCCGCACTGCACCAAGACACTTCCTCTGAGAGGTCCGGACCAATCTGTCGGACCTTGCCACATGCTCTGTTCTTCTTCACCGGACCACAACTTTCTTTATTCTGACTTCCGGTAGAGACACATCATGTCTTGCGGATATGTGGGATGACCTTTGTTGCCATCAATGACAACAACCATGAATCCATATAGTGTCTCTTGCCAACAGGGTGCCCATGTGGCATGATTTCGTTGGCTGGTGGCTCTTCATACATATTTTGGGACCGTTGATCTTGGCTATGGGTTTTCAGATCGACGGTCGGGTTTTGAACCTTCGGCGATGGCTTTTTTCCTTGTGTCTGTAGTCATTTTTTTTAGCGGGAATTTTCCATGGGTGCGCTGTTACTATTTCCGGGAGGAGCTGCGGGTGGTTGAGCTATTTATGGTAGGATTGCAAATAGGCATGGGCCGATGGTTGAACGGCCAAGTACCAGGTTCATGATGATAATCTTCTAGCGGCGGCATAGGGCTCGAGCTCAGCTGCTCCGCATCCTTCTCTTGCTTCTTCCTATTTGGTCCCCTGCTGCATTTATTATTTTGAGTGCCATTTCTAGTACTGTGTATCTGGCGGGAAATTTTGACCTCACCTTGTAATTTAATTTTTGCTGGGTACATAGTCTTGGTATAAAAGCCAAACTGTGTTACTCGTGGTGGTTGTTGAAAACTGGACAAGTTTTGGTGCTACAGTAGGAATACAACTTTTTGGTGACTCTGTTTCAGGTGTCTCGTGAGTTTATGAATTGTATGTTGTCTGTATTATACATAGAATCATCAATTTCATGTTGATTTAAATGAGTAATGCTCCATTGCATGTGTTTTGTTATTTGTCTCCAAACTGAATGTGTTTTTTCTTCTGACTCTAAACATCTAAGGGGTGTTATAGATTCTAGAATATAGTTTTTCTATATTGAGTACTTAGTCTCTTACTTTTGCTCAAGGAGTAGATTGAATGTTTTGGATTAAGTCTTAAGAAGAATACATTGTAGTAAGGATGTTGGTAAGTAGAAATAACTAAATACTCTCTCTTGGGTATTGTCTGTAAGGCAGACATTTCAGAAGCCCCTTGAAATCTGATTATTGTCTCAAGTCTGTGGTAGATATTCACATATATATGTCTATTGACTCTGAGCCCTGGATAGGCACCAATCTGGTCTGGTATCTCTGTTGTAATCCAAAGTCCTGGTTTTGCATCTAGATATAAATCAAACTCAAACTTCATATACAAACCTTTTAGAACATTAGAAGTAGTTTTAGGATCCAAAATTCTCTGTCTACAACTAAACATAGGCCCAAAGCTAGCCCCTTTGCACTTATCTCACAGTTTTGGTCTGCTTAATAGAGGATCTATTTGCTTTGTGTCAGCATCCTAGTCTTTGCATAGTTATATCTCATGGGTGTTGAGTAGGGAATACCCCCCTTGGTGTTGAGTAGGGAATACCCCCCTTGGTTCTACGGAGCCTAAAGAAGAAGAGGAGATATTTATAGAGTCTATCTCCTATGCTGTTGGCCCCTGGCCCGGGAATCCTGTCGACCAATGATGGCTACCTTGTAGGGATGACTGGGAATAAGCATCCAGTCTAGGAAAATAACCAACAGATTTTGGCGACTCTACTAGGGAGGTGAAGTGAAAGAACCCTGATTTTAAAAGAAAATAATCCCTAGTAATAGGTGGCGACTCCGAACCAATCTCCCAACCGGTAAAGTAAAAATTTGTATGCAAGGGAGACGATCCCAGCATAATACTCTGTTTGAAGAGTTACCCATAAAGATGATGTATAGGAAAAAAGGGACTGTATGAGCTAGTCAGGATGGTTCTCCTAGCCCCAGAAAAAATGAATTTATTCAGGACAATCCAAGATCTTCAGGGCAGACAATACCTTTTTTTTCAAACACTGAGGCTGAAATTCAGAATGTGTATGAGAGACAGCAGGGTAATGGATTGAGAATAAGGTCAAAAGTTTTTCAAGAACGCCATTTCCACGACTCCTCTGATAGATTTGAAGAAGCTGAATCCCTAAGGGATGATGATAATGATGATCAGAATATGATGAAACCCTCCTCTTCTATGCCTAGAGAGGAAGAACTAGCTGATGAAATTAAGAGCTTAAGGGCTGAGTTAGAATATCTGCAAGTAGTAAAAATTAGAGATGATATGAGACAGAAAGTGCAAGCTCTGAGAGTTGCTCAGAATGATTCAATTCCTACCCTTGAAAATATAAATATGTAGAGAAATCAGCATAGAAATGAGGCCCAGGATTAGCACGATAATCAAAGACAGAATGCAAATAACATAAGAGCTCCATTAAATAATGTAAGAAATCATAATGCAAATAGAAATGCAAATGCTAATCAATTTGGTAAGCAACCCATGCAGCTAGACAGATTCAGACAGCTTGTTTTTGATGGCATTCTGGGTTATCCAAACCCTATTGACAAACATGTGAGGCTACAAGTGCCTAAATTTTCAGGAAATAATACCGTCTCAAGTGAGGACCATTTAAAAGCTTTTCAAAATATCATGGACAACTTTGAGGTTGAGCATGAGGATGTTTTCATGAAATCATTCATGCAATCCTTAGTTGATAAAGCCAAGGAATGGTACAAAGGCCTGCCTGATAGGAGCATTTCATCATGGGATGAATTTAGGAGAATATTCAAGGAACAATATGGTGACAAAACTGATCCTAGTTTCATCATTAATGAATTCGCTCGCATTGCCAAAGGATCAAATGAACAAGTTGCTGATTTCAATGCTAGATTCATGAAGGTATTGAACAAATTGCCACAGGACTTGAGGCCTAATGAACCTATGTGCATAGTGTTGTACATAAATGCTTTTGATGCCAAGATAGCTTATGGATTAAGAAACAAGGGACCTCACAGCCTCAGGGATGCCTTCAAAATAGCAACTAATATTGAAAATAATGGGAAGGCGTCTGGTAAGACAAATAGAAGGGATGATGTGAAAATTCTACAAAATCCAAACACTAAATCTCAGAGTATCCAAGGTAATGCATCTACTTCTGAGGATAAAATAGATAAATTAACAAATGTTGTAAAGGACCTGAGTTATAGAATAGCTAAAAATGAAAAGGGGATAGGTCCTGATAGGCCAGTTTACCAAGGGCAAGAAAGAAAACCGTCATTACATGATATGCCATATCATACTAATTGGTGTGATGGTAAACCCGTCCTCCCGCACAACAATACAAATCCAAGAGCTCAGAATACAAAGGAAACTCCTGATCCTTTGAAGAAAGCTATAAATATTGTTAATGACACCCCATGGTGTATAATCTGCCAAATGCCTCAATCACAGTCACAATGTATGATTGCTCAGTCTCTATATAATAATGTTGTTGCCTGTGATGAATGCAATGAGCCGCATTGCATGGAGGATGATAATGTCAATATGCTGTCTACAAACAGAGGATACTCTTCTCATGATGCTAATGCAAATGCGAATGATGAGATGCAGGTCTATCAGCAGTTTCCTTATGATGAAGATGAGGAAGACAGCTATGCTTATGCTCAAGATTCACACAATTTTCTGAATAGTTTGAGGAGACCTTCTAATGAAGAAATTAGAGCCCTCACAGCTACAGCAGTAGCTCAAGTCAAAAGTAATTACAATCTCAGGGGTAAAGCTCAGGTAGGTAGCTCACCTCAACTAGAGAACACTTTTGTGGGCCAACCTGTGACAGTCATAAGGGGACAGAAACATATAAGAAACAATGGAACAATAATAAGCAAGGTTTTAAGCAAAAAATAGGCTATGATTCTCAAAAAGTAGAGAATATAGTTCCCCATGTTGAGGATCAAAATAAACATCTTCAGATCAAAGATGACAGTCAAGGAGCCGTAAAAGCTAAAGCTAGATCAACTCAGGATGGAAGTAAAACCATGGAGAAAGCTACAACTGTCATACAAAATTATGCTCCATTTGATATCACTCAAATCTTATCGCAGATAAAAGTCTCTGTTCCACTGATGGAGCTAATGAAAGTGGAAGAATTCAAAAATAAAGCAGTATCCTTAATCTCGGGAGTACCCTGTCAAGCCAAGTAGAATGATGAACCTCAGGCCAAGAAACAGGCCCTGTGCGTTGAAGAAGATGAGGTTCTTGAAGTATATTTGGGGATGACCATGACAAAGTGCCCTTCACAAGTGGAGCCATTTTATGTCTCCCTTGTCATAAATGGAAGAATAATTAGAAACTGTATGCTCGACTCAGGAGCATCCACAAACATTATGCCTTTGGCCATCATGCAGCAAGCTGGATTAAAGATAGATAAGGCATGTGGGAAGTGCTATGCCATGGATGCTAGGGATGTACCTGTCATCAGAATTATGAAAGATGTCAATTTCAGACTGACAACATATCTTGAAAAGACCTACAAAATGAACATAACAGTTGTTGATATCAAGCCACAGTATGGCATGTTGCTATCAAGAAGGTGGGCAGCGTTGATTGGTGGAAGTATGCAATTAGATCTGTCATACGCTATGATCCCTATGAATGGTAGGAATACCAAACTGATCAGGGAGGAAAGATCATCAGAGACAGTGGAGAATCAAGAATCAGAGGAACAGATATGCTTTGTGAACACCAACTGTAATAATTTCAAAGTTGTCTCAGATGTTAAAGAAGGTAAAGAGGGAGACATGTGCATTCAAAAGTCTGATCAACAGGGCCTCTGGACCATGTATTTTGATGGAGCTTGTTTGAAGGAAGGCTCTGGTGCTAGGATTGTATTTCTGTCTCCATCTGGTAAACTTCTAAAATTCTCTTTCTTGTTGAAGTTTGCCTGTACAAATAATATTACAGAGTATGAGGCTCTGTTATTAGGATTGAATGTCACTTTGAGGCATGGAATTAAGATGCTCAAGGTGTTTGGTGATTCAGAGCTTATTGTTTCCCAAGTTAGAGATAAGTATGCATCAAAAAATAAGAAATTAAAACAATATAAGCATGTTGTTTGGGATACAATTGAATTGTTTGATGCATTTTCAATAAACTGGATAGAGAGATCAAAGAATGTCAGGGCAGATTTTCTAGCTAATGTAGCTATAAGGCCAGATGATATAACTCTATCAGATGTTATTGATGTTGAGATCAAACTCAAGCCTACAGTGCCAGATAATGTATGCAGCTGGCAAGTATTTGATGATGATAAAGATTTACTAAGATTTCTGCATTGTATTGATGAATATGAGAACCAGGAAATGGATTTTCAAAATTTTGTAGAGGTAGTAGACGGGAAAGAAACTCTCCTAGGGAAGGAAGTAATTCAGCAGACAAATAAAATCCCTAGAGGGCTAGTTGCTTTAGAGAGAGTTTTTGACAATAGGGACCAACTCGTCACAAAGTCATCTCCAACAAACAAGAATGATTTAGAAGAGATAAATTTGGGGACATCTCATGCTCCCAAAAGGGTATACATTGGCAAACAGCTCAAACCACATATCAGATCTATGCTGATTGTACTACTGAGAAAGTATAAGCATGTGTTTGCTTGGTCATATGAGGACCTAAAAGCTTATAGAGAGGATTTATTTCAGCATGAAATCCCTTTGAAGCCTGGAGCTAAACCATTTAGACAAAAATAGAGGCCTATCAACCCAACCTTAGCTCCAAAAATGCAAGAGGAACTTATGAAGCTTAGGGAGGCTGGAATAATCATGCCTATTAGACAGTCAACTTGGGTGTCTAACCTTGTCCCAGTCAGAAAAAAGAATGGTGACATCAGACTTTGTGTGGATTTTAGAAATTTAAATGTGTCTTCTTTGAAAGACAATTATCCATTGCCAAACATGGAAGCCATGTTGTAGAAGGTAACCAGCTGTGAGCTTCTCTCCATGATGGATGGATTTTCAGGGTACAATCAAGTGAAAGTAAAGGAGTCAGAATAGTTCAAGACTGCTTTCACTACTCCATGGGGAACATATGTATATGTTAGGATGCCATTTGGACTGACAAATGCAAGTGCCACATTTTAGAGGGCCATGGATGTGGCTTTTGCAGGATTGATTGATTCAATCTTGGCTGTGTATCAAGATGACTTAACTACCTTTTCAAAGAAAGAAGAACAACACTGTTTGCATTTGGAACAAATTTTTATTAGAGCATTAGAGTATGGCATCTCACTCAACCCAAAGAAATGTGCTTTTGGGGTTGTAGAAGGAAAACTGCTTGGACACATTGTTTCCAAGGATGGAGTCAGGATCGATCCTGAAAGGGTAGCTGCAATTGACAAAATCCAGATGCCTAAAATGGTAAAAGGTGTTCAATCCTTCTTTGGACAGATTAATTTTGTTAGGAGATTTGTTCCTAATTTTGCAGAGACCACCAAGGAGATCTCTAAAATGCTGAAGAAGAATGCAATTGTCAAATGGGAAGATGAAGCAACCAAATCATTTCAAGACATAAAGGAGGCAATAAAGATGGCTCCTATTTTAAAATCTCTAGATTTTTCTAGGCCATTTCAATTGTTTTCATTTGCTTCTTTCCATACTGTTGTTGCATGCCTACTACAAAAAAATGAAGAAGGGTTTGAACAGCCTATAGCTTTCTTTAGTAGGTCATTGCAAGCTACTGAATTAAAGTATAATATAATGGAGAAGTAGGCGTATGCATTGGTCAGATCAGTCAAGAGCTTTAGGCCCTATTTGGTAGGCTCACAAGTAATTGCATATGTGCCTCATGCAGCATTCAAAGATATATTTACTCAGCAGGAGGTAACTGGAAGAAGATGCAGGTGGATAAACAAACTGCAGGAGTTCAACATTGAAATACAAATCACAAGTTGGTAAGAGGACAAGGTTTGGCAAAATTGATGACACAGTCAAACCTAGAGGCATGCCAAGTGAATGCAGTACATAATGAAGATATAAACATGTCAGATTCTGAATGGTATAAGGACATAGTACATTATTTGCAGAATTTTAACTGTCCTTCCCACTTCAGTGATAGTCAGAAAAGGACTTTGAAGCTACAAGCTATTAAATACATCATTGTTCAAGGAAAGTTGTATTGGAAAAACCCTGATGGTTTATTACTTAGGTGTGTCGATGAAAATCAGGCCAAGGATATTCTTAGTGACATGCACAATGGGGTATGTGGTGGACATTATGCTGGCCAAACAACAGCCCATAAAATTCTCAGAGCAGGCTATTGGTGGCCAACTCTTTTCTCAGATGCACATAGAATGGTAAGAAGGTGTGACGCTTGTCAGAGGTTCTCAGGAAGGCTAAAATACGGAGGTGCATTGCCCCTTAAGACTGTAACTGTAGAAGCTCCATTTCAGCAATGGGGAATTGATTTTATAGGGGAAATCTCAGAAAAATCAAGTGGAGGGCACAGTTGGATTCTGGTTGCCACTGATTATTTCACCAAATGGATCGAGGCCATCCCAACCAAAAGAGCTACCAACAAAGTGGTGATGGATTTGATTCTGGAAAATATTATTATTAGATTTGGAGGACCGGTAAAATTAGTCACAGTTAATGCTATGTGCTTCAGGTCTAGTGAATTTATTGATTTTTGCAGTAATTATGGAATTATTTTGTTACATGCATCACCATATCACCCACATGGAAACGGTCAGGCTGAGTCGAGCAACAAAAGCCTCATGAAGATTGTAAAGAGAATGGTAGGTAAAAACAAAAGGGCTTGGGATTCAAAGCTGAAAATGGCATTGTGGGCTAATAGAATAACAGTGAAGAAAGCAACTGGAAGATCTCCTTTTGAATTGGTATATGGTGTAGTGGCTAAATTGCCTGTAAACAACTTTTTGCCAGTTTACAAATTCATACAAGAAAACATGGAGGAGATTGGAGATCCAATGACTAAAAGAATCAATCAGCTGGTTGCACTAGATGAAGTGAGAAGGGAGGCACAAAAAGCAAACATCAAAAGATAGGAAAGGGTAAAATATCTGTTTGATAAGAGAACTACAAAAAGAAAGTTTCAGAGAGGTGATTTGGTTCTTGTATGGAATGCAAGGAACCAGGATAAGGGCAAACACGGTAAATTTGAGCCCTTGTGGGTGGGCCCGTATCAAATCAACGACATTCATGGAGGAGATTCTTACTTTCTCCAGGCCCTAAGTGGTGAATTGTTGGAATTGCCAATGCACGGTCAGTTCCTCAAGCTTTACTTCTTATAAGGATTATTTTCTATGCACATTGTAAACTAAATGTAAATATTTTGTACATGCCCTATATAGTCGGTCATGTTTTGAGTTTTGGGTTTTGTCTGGTCTACCCCAGAGTTGCTTGGTTCTCGTTGCAGTCTTGCGTCTGCACGTCCCCAGTCAGAGCCACTGGTGGTGTTCACCTGGGATTTGGGTTTTGATTCGAGTTTGTAGATTCCTACGTGTGTTTCTTCAAACCCTTAGTGCCCTGGTTTAAATTGTTCCTCCATCTACATGGAGTGTTTTACCGCCTTTTCCTGTTGCACTCATGAAAAATGTTAAGTCTTGTATATGCAAATACAAGTTGCATGTAGGCAGGCTTGTGAAATCTTAATCAGCTTCCATAAAATGTTGAAAATTTGAGTTATATGCATGTTTTAATGTATATTGGGTTGCATATACATTAGTGGAATCTTTCACAAGAATCCCAGGAATATTCTACACTTGTATGCATTTTCAATTGCATATCGGGTTCAAGGTGGAAGATACATTGAGGGAATATTCTGTAGAAGATCATGTGTTTGTATGTGTAGGAATGAATGTATGTCAATATACATCGGGTCTTATGCAATGGAAAATATACAAGGAGGCCTGATATACATCTGCTACATTGTAAAGGTTCATCACCAGCACATACAATGAAAAGATACATGGGGCCTTGTATATTCGACAACATACAAAGCAGCGGGAGATACATGTGGTAGGGCCCACGGGCATATACAAACAGGTTTGTATATTCGGCATACAAGAGAGGTAGATATAAGGTTGAATGTATGTTTGACATACATTGGCAACATACAAGAGGGAATCTATATCACATATCCTAAAAGATTCCTTGCTTGTATGTTAGGGGATTTGTATGTTTGCATATACAGGCCGATATACAAAAAGAGGACATACATTCCGGACCCGAGGGATAAATCAGATGAAGTTAATAATATTTTGGGTCCGCTACATGTATATTGGGCACTTGTATGTGCCGATATATATTGCGAAGGTACAAAGGCTAGATACAAGCCAGATTTTAAAACAACTTCAAGTGCCTCATTAAAATTTGAAATCCACCTTGTGTGTATGAGGTGAATGTATATGCAATTATACATTCGAAGATATGCAAAAGGAGAGACATGCAATCTAGACGCGATGGAGGAATAAGGTGCAGTGAATGAAATTTGGCGTCCATGGGTTGTATAAAGCACTTGTATATGCTGATATACAAGCCGATGTGTGGTAAAAGGGTTACAAGCCAGATTTGAACCAATTCTCAAATTGTTCTAATAAAATTTGAGGTCCGACTTGTATATAAGGTGTTTGTATATGCTTTTGGGCATGCATATACAAGGCGAAAAGGGCAAAATAAAGGTGCGAAGGGCCAGCGATAGAATCATGGGGTACCCACGTGGCACGATTTTGTTGGCTGATAGCTCTTCATACATATTTTGGGACCATTGATCTTGGCTATGGGTTTTCAGATCGACGGTCGGGTTTTGAACCTTCGGCGATGGCTTTTTCCCTTGTGTCTGCAGTCATTTTTTTGAGCGGGAATTTTCCATGGGTGCGCTGTTACTGTTTCCGGGAGGAGCTGTGGATGGTTGAGCTATTTATGGCAGGATTGCAAACAGGCATGGGCTGATGGTTGAACGGCCAAGTACCAGGTTCATGACGATAATCTTCTAGCGGCGGCACAGGGCTCGAGCTCAGCTGCTCCACATCCTTCTCTTGCTTCTTCCTGTTTGGTCCCCTGCTGCATTTATTATTTTGAGTGCCATTTCTGGTACTGTGTATCTGGCAGGAAATTTTTACCTCACCTTGTAATTTAATTTTTGCCTGGTACATAGTCTTGGTATAAAAGCCAAACTGTGTTACTGGTGGTGGTTGTTGAAAACTGAACAAGTTTTGGTGTTGCAGTAGGAATACAACTTTTTGGTGACTCTGTTTCAGGTGTCTCGTGAGTTTATGAATTGTATGTTGTATGTATTATGCATAGAATCATCAATTTCATGTTGATTTAAATGAGTAATGCTCTATTGCATGTGTTTCGTTATTTGTCTCCAAACTGAATGTATTTTTTCTTCTGACTCTGAACATCTAAGGGGTGTTATAGATTCTAGAATATAGGTTTTCTATATTGAGTACTGAGTCTCTTACTTCTACTCAAGGAGTAGATTGAATGTTTTGGATTAAGTGTTAAGAAGAATACATTGCAGTAAGGATGTTGGTAAGTAGAAATAACTAAATACTCTCTCTTGGGTATTGTCTGTAAGGCAGACATTTCAGAAGCCCCTTGAAATCTGATTATTGTCTCAAGTCTGTGGTAGATATTCACATATATATGTCTATTGACTCCGAGCCCTGGATAGGCACCAATCTGGTCTGGTATCTTTGTTGTAACCCAAAGTCCTGGTTTTGCATCCAGATATAAATCAAACTCAAACTTCATATACAAACCTTTTAGGACATTAGAAGTAGTTTTAGGATCCAAAATCCTCTATCTACAACTAAACATAGGCCCAAAGCTAGCCCCTTTGCACTTATCTCACAGTTTTGGCCTGCTTAATAGAGGATCTATCTGCTTTGTGTCAGCATCCCAATCTTTGCATAGTTATATCTCATGGGTGTTGAGTAGGGAATACCCCCCTTGGTTCTGCAGAGCCTAAAGAAGAAGAGGAGATATTTATAGAGTCTATCTCCTATGCTGTTGGCCCCTGGCCCGGGAATCCTGTCGACCAATGATGGCTACCTTGTATGGATGACTGAGAATAAGCATCCAGTCTAGGAAAATAACCAACAGATCTGATAGGGGGTTTCTTATGGCAAACTAGAGGTTTAATATAGTTTTCAATCAATTTACTTATTAAAATCTGGAAACAATGCCATACTCAGGTGCAGTACATAGATAATCACCAAGTTTAAAGCAGTCAAACAGAAAGGTGTGTCATATGTCAAGGAAAAAGAAAACCACGTTGAACCAAGGTAAAGATTTAGGTGGCAACAAGTACTACAGGGATCGATCTATGCCAGATCGTCCAAGAGGCAACCAAACAACCATAAATGGATGACAGCCAGAATAAGGGTAGACAACCAATGAAAACTACAGGACAACCAACATAAAACTAGGCGGCCAAAAATGTAAACAATGGCTTGAAGTAAAGAATGTGGCTAGAAATGAAGATAACAACCCAAGTGAGCAGGTTGATCTGGAGATAGAAGTTGTGATAGGAAGAAAAGTAAGTCACCCAACAAGTAATAAGGAAAAACACGGCGGTTCAGAATTGTAGAAGAATGTGAAATAAATGTCCATGTTTGAGTCTAAAACACTGGTGACAAAAGAGGAATGCTAGCGATGGGGATTTAGCAAGGTAGGACGATCATAAGGAAAAAGACAAACGCCTGCCAATCAGTGGAAAGCTACCATTTTTACAATCAAAACAATGTATTTTCAATGCAAGAAAAAATAGGAGAAAACCTAGAGATAAACATTGGTAGAGAATGTGTTTCTGTAGCTACTGTCACCCCAAATAGAACCTCTTGTTGCAGCTTTAAACCTCTTAATCTCTGCTGCCAGAGAAAAGCTTCTGTCACTGCAAATTCACCCTTTTGCCTAGAATTCGTGGGTCTCCCTCTGCTAAGCGATCTACTCTTTTAACAAAGTTTTTTTCCTTTTTTATTTTTGGTGGTCCAAGATTAGGTTTAGAACTCAAGTCTCATTTTTCAGTTTGCATGAAATAATAATTAAAAACTCACAATCTTTCTTATTTAAAATTAATTAATAGCTATTTAAGACAATACAATAATATCTTTGCAACTTACTATCGCATGGTTGACAGGAAACCTATTTTAATTCTTTTATCAAAACTCTAAATATAATAATGCTAGTTTTAATATTATTTAACTATTTTAATTAAAACAAAACCATTTAAATAATCAAGAAGAGAAATGCAATGCAATATTGTATATTTATATATTTATATATAATTTAATATATTTATTTATTTTTAAAGAACATATTGTCTTCCAAATATCTTATAAACAATATTTTATTATTTATTTAAATAACACACAATACATCATTTGAATATATTTTGAAAAGATATTAAGTTAAAGTAATCACATCATGCATTTGAAAATGATTAAAAATCACGCATTAATGCAATAAGAACCATTCAATAATGCATATGCAACTACGTGATGTGTGTGATTACATCAGGGTAATCCATCCATCAGTTCTTGCCAAGTGGCTAGAACATCTCTACCTCATCCATGCTCTCGTCTTCGATGAGTACCTGCACTCAACTCGACGTCAATAGGTTAGTGTCTCCAAAACATAGCCTAAGCAAATCGTTGCATTTATATAAATATTATTTAACATTTAAAATGATTTCCAATTTTTATCAATATAACTCTTAATAATTACCTTCTCATATGCAAAATTACTTAAAGTAAAGTCAATCACATTAATTGTTCACTAAACTAGAATAATCATATTGTTCATAAAAACGAGATGTGACAAAAAATTGGAAATTATTTTTAAATGTTAAGTAATATTGATGTAAATGCAATGATTTCCTTCGGCTATGTTTTTGGAGACACCAACCTATATTGACATTGAGTTGAGTGCAAATGGATGTAGGTACTTGTTGAAGATGAGAGCATGGCTGAGGTAGAGATGATCTAGCCACTTGGCAAGAAATGATGGATGGATCACCCTGATGCAATCACACACATCACGTAGTTGCATATGTATTATTGAATGGTTCTTATTGCATTAATGCATGGTTATTAATCATTTCCGAATGCATGATGTGATTACTTAAATTTCATGTCTTTTTGAATGATACTTAAAAGATGTATTGTAGTTTATTTAAATATATAATAAAATACTGTTTATAGATGTTTGGAAGACAATATGTTCCTTATATATATATATATATATATATATATATATATATATATATATATATATATATATATATATATATATATATATATATATGCAATATTGCATTGCATTTCTCTTTTTGATTAATTAATTGAATTTGTTTTTATAAGACAATAGTTAAATAATATTAAATATAGCAATATTATATTTAGAAAAAGAATGAAGAAATTAAAATGAGTTACTGTCACCCATGTGACAATAAGCTGCAAAAGATATTATTATTTTATTGTTTAAATAACATTTCTCTCCAATTTGATTGGTCGATTATTCATGCAAACAAGAATTCAAACTTCAGTTCTGAAAACCTAATTGGAGGGATCGCCAAAAATAAGGAAGGAGATTTTGGTTAAAAAGAAGTGCTGGGCAGCAAAGAAGGGACCACGAATTCATTCAGAAAGCATGATTTGGGACAGCAGTATCTGGATTTTGTGATCAACGAACTAGAGGCTATTAGGCTGGGAGCAGGAGAAAGAGAGAGGTGACAACTCTTCTGCAAATTCTTCATCAAGTCGACTACTATTTCTAGGTTTTTATCTCATGTTTGTGCATATTGAAATCATGGTTTGAAGTTGTAAATTATAAGTTCTCAAACATTGAATGCTATGCTTTAGTCAACCTTATGTCTTGTCTAAGCCATTCTCCTTGCCTGGCCGTCAACCTTCTTATCTTTGGGCTATTTGCTTTGTTTTTTTCATGATCACAGTCTTCTTCTGGCTGCTTGTATCATTTCCTGGCCTATCCTTGATAGGGCCATCATATCCTTGAATCAGGCCACTCCATTTAACTTGTTCATCAACCTCTATTCTAGTCGACACTCGTTTTGTTGTCATTTGGGCTACTTCTTGTTTGAGCTTGTAAAGCTCGATCTATGTGGTTCTTGTTGTCTTCTGACCTTATCTTGGCTCAATGTAGTTTAAGATATAACAATCATTTTCTTTGTTAAAGATTTGTTATCTAAGACCTATCGTTTATCTCTATCACCTTGCCAGCAAAATATTGTTATTCAGATCTGGTCTCTACCGATGAAAAACTATAAATTGACCTCCAAAGGGTTGTTGATAACTTTCTGTTTGACAATGGTATGATTGTATTCTTTATATGTTGTCTGAAATTTGAATATATTAGCAAATCGACCCATTTAAGATGAACAACCCCTTATGCAAAATTTATTGTTCCTATAGCTTTGTATTTGAAAATTTATTGGCTGTAGGCAAAACCATTGTTATCTTGTGGACTGAGAATTTAGAACTTGTAGCTATCTTCATGATTGTTAATACCTGTAGTTGTATATGTATACGATCTTCCTGCAGCACTATTGGAAAACTTATTTGGAATATTATATTGACTGAGAGCAGAGATAATAGACTACTGTTTTATTTTCTCATTTGAATGCTAAAAACCTATTATATTATAATAAAAAAATCAAAACCAGATTAAACTAGGTTCTGTGTTTCTTTTCTTTATTCCTGCCACATTTCCTGTCGTAGTTGCGACAGGAAGACTGTTTGACTATTTTTGGACTTCCTGTTGTAGTTTTGACAGTAAGTTATTTTTGATTGAATCATAAACTTTGGTTAGATAATTGGATTGAAATAGTTCCTGTCTCTGATTGTTGAAAGCAATTTGGTTGATTATTTATTAGACAATATGATTGAAATATGGATTTGAGGTTTATGTCAATTAAAGAAACTTATAGGTTGTTTTTAATGTTTTAAAAACCTCCTGTCCCAGAAATGATAGTAAGGTAAATTGATGTTTTAGAATGACTATTATTGAAGACATTGTGACAGAAATACAAGATTAGAAACTCTATCAAATTTATAAACTTATGATTTTGATTGTGTGACCAAAAGATGGTTCATTGCTTGAAAGTGTATTTTTCCTTAATTGATGTTTTGGGAAAGGGATTGGATTGATTTATTGGAAATCTTGAATTTATGATTCTTTACTTTATTTTCTTACTTCTTGGGGAAAGAAGTAGTTTTCATCTAGGAATGTTATTGGGTTACTTTTAGGATTGCGATGCCAAATGTGGATATTCAAAGATGGCTTTTCCTCGTTTGGGGAATTGACCAATTTACTTAAATGATTAGATCTAATTGGAATGACATTGAAATAGATGTTTATTGTCTAGCAAACTTATTTATTGATATCTCTGCCACATCCTGTTGTGAGACAATTTGCTTTTCATTACTTAGAATTGCACATTCAGACATCAAGGTTGCATCGGGTGTCCCCTCCTACAATTGTTACCAGGTAGCTAGACATTTCGTGCAGGGTTGGGTTTCCTTCATTTCAGGAAGGGATCCAAAGAAGTGTACACACTTCATGGTTGGGTGGAAAAGCACTTGAGCCATGTTCCTGTCTCTCAGCTTGCAAGTGGTGGACCACTTGGTTCAGGCAGCTGGAGAGTGTATTGATTTATTTATTATTGATGTACTTGTTTATTGTACCTATTTGGATGTATTATGGCATGATTGCCAAAGGATTTATGTATATTATTTTATAATGCTTGTTACCTGGATTATGCACATGAATATGTAAGATTTATTGACATTGAGATTCATATTTATAAGATTATTTTTTGTTGAGAAAGTGTGATTAAGTGGATTAATTGCATCTATTATCTTTGAAAGTTGTATCTAAGTGGATTATTTACTTCTCATTTTGGTTATTGCGATGTTATATTTAAGCGGATTATTTACTTCATTATTTTTGAGTTGGTTTAAATGCTTTTACATGATTTGTGAGGCTTTACAAGTTTCAAAATTAGTTACAAAAACTAACAAAGAAACTACAACACATAGTATATAGCTAAATGCCCATCAAAATATATTCTCAAAGGATGGTCATTGTAGCTTGAATGAAGTTTAAACCTATACCATCGATCGGTGTCTTTGTGTCATCAGTTAATCAAACATGCACCGTCGATTACGACTTCAGCGCCCGATTGCAAATTGTTCCTCATCCCACCTGATCACCACTAGGGTGAGGGGTCATTTGTCTCATGACTTTGAACCCTTAAGTCATCACTTAAGTGATGTGTTTCTAGATACACCAAGTCAACGACCAAATATAAGAAAATGGTAACATGTCATAACATAAGCCTTTGCTTATGAGTCTTAGGGTTTTATGAGGTCTTAGGGTTATAGATAAGAGGTCCTTAAGGTTTTAGATAATTAGGTCCTCAATTATTTCAAAGAATACACAATGAAACAAGAATTGCTGAAATGCACAATACAACTGAGGGCGGGGGGGTGAATCAGTTGTAACCAATATTTCAAAACCATTAACACATCAACCAGTTAACACTGAATTTATATCTTAACCATGAAAGCATGAAAATAAAAACTTAAACACATTCACAGATTCAACACAGGAGACACCAATTTTTTTTACGTGGAAACCCCCATAGGGGAAAAACCATGATGAGTGTTAGCTCACAAAATAATATGTTATAACAATACTAAAAATCAAAGGCTCACTACCCAAAATGCTCACTACAAGTTAATAGGTTCACTGCTGGTGGGTGGCTCACTGCCAAAAATGGTGAACTGAGATAGTAGTATCAATACTATGCCAGGGTTCAGTTCCATTGAAGCACAATATCCTCTGCTCTGCTTTCCTTTTCACTTCACACTTATCTTCACATTTTTACACATGGATAGTTTTTTCATGACATCATTACAAGTATTTATACAACTCATCAATCTTAGAATGATCATCAAGGTCGGCATTACAATCATCAACCATTGGAACAATCTCCAAGGTCAACAAAACATACATACATTAGAATATTTGAATTAGGTCTGGACCTAAACAGATTAGGGGAGAAGAGAAATGAATACAAACCACACCAAGCCATAGCTAGGACTCAAATGCAATCTTCCACACAACAACATGCCATTGTACACTCCAAAACATGATTGCAAGTAGTGAAAACAACCAAGTCGGCTAAAACTCAAGTTAACCCTAAGACCTTCAAGAGCACGCTTCATGCATGATCCAAATTACACTTTACAGACCAATCAAAAGGTAGGAACATGATCAAGAGACATCCACAAGCATGTTATAATCACTAAGAACATCTGCACAACCTCTAAACACTTTATCCATAAGATTCTTCAAATCGGAGCACTTGAACATCACTGTCGGCCACTATCATAAGAAAAAGATCGCTTGTGGATTACCAAATCATGAACCATTTGAACTAAAGGCACAAAACATCATTACAAGCTTAATTCCATAACTGCATACTATAAGACTTCAATGCAGAGAAATGCAGAGTAAAATACATTCTCCCTATCACCACTAAATACACAGAAAATAGTTTTTACTCTAGTGAACAGAACTCGCTCAAATCTTCACACTGGAGACTAAAACTTGAAACATAGCATCTTCAGACATCCCTTAACATTACTTCCAATCTATAGACAAAGATATTCAATCTACAAAATATGCAGAGCAAAACAATGCATTGTTCTGAAGGATAAAACAATTATATACTTGAACTAATTCCTCAAATAACTTCCTTAGATGTTGTTCTTAGGTGTTGACATCAATGACAACACTTACTGCTCATACTTGCAACAATCTCTCCCTTTGTCATTGATGGTAACACATGATGTGAAAAACCATTAAGACATACAATATTGATTTGCCTCTTTTCTCCCCCTTACTCGATGTTTTCTTTGATTGTAACTTTTCTTCTTAGGTTTTTCACATGAACTTCTCTCCCCTTTGACATCAATGGCAAAGGGTGACAGACCTTTTCTTTCTCTTAACTACATTACTCCCCCTTTCATCAACATTGCAACACTTACTACTCTTTATCAGGAACTTCATATTAGCAACTTCTACCTCCTCCCCCCTAAGAGGTAGCCTTTAAAACATCAATCTAGATCAAATAATGAAACTTTGAGCACCACTAGACTGATGCATTTCCTATGCATCTTAGTTAAGAGCAGGAGGGGTAATAACCCCTAACTTTTCCCTAAGATACTCAAAAGTATCCTTAGGCAGAGGCTTAGTGAAAATATCTACAATTTGGTCCTTTGTAGACAAATACTCCATCTTTACTTCATTCTTTGTTACCTTTTCTCTCAGAAAGTGATACCTTATTCATATATGCTTTGTCCTTGAGTGTATCACTAGATTCTTTGAAATGTTTATAGCACTTGTATTGTCACAAAAGATTGAGATTGGTTCTTCATACATAATTATTATATCCTTCAATGTTTGCTTCATCTAAAGCACTTGAGTACAACAACATGCTACAACAATATATTCTGCTTCTGTAGTAGACAAAGAAACTGATTCTTGCTTTTTGCTCAGCCATGACACGAATCTATTACTCAAAAGGAAAGCACCTCCACTTGTACTCTTTCTGTCATCAGCATCACTAGCCCAATCTGCATCTGTATAAGCACTAAGAGTGAAATCAGTACCTTTGGGATACCACAATCCATAGTTTGAAGTGCCCTTTTTGATGTTCAATCTCATGCTTTAAAGTAAGCATGATAGGTAGGGACTCCTCATATATCTCTAGCTGGGCCAGATGCTTGATAGGGCATTCCCTTGAAATGTATGTAAACCAACACTACTGCATTCATGTTCATGCTTTGATTTTGTAACCTTCTTCTAGTCTGAATGCTCTGGCATATTAATTAAAGGAATGACTGCCTCCTCCATCTGCTCAAACTACTCATGATCTACTCACTAGAAGGCGCTGATTTACTATCCAAATTTGAGCAAAAAACATCAAACTCATCCCAGAAATGAGCCTCCTCCAAGTCCTCTGTACTCTTCAGTATAGAGTTGCTCATATGCTCATCCCCATGAGATGAGTCCTTATTGTCATACTTGGACTCAACCTACAACACTTTTCTATTATTTTCACTACCCTCATGGTGTTTCAAAACCGTTGACATCTACATGTCCTCTTCATATTCAATGAGACTAGGCAATTCATGAAATAGAGTGGTGTTGTCAACTTATTGAGCCACTATAACAATCTCTTCCTTAATGTCCTTAATCAACTACAACTCCACTAGATTATGCTCAAGTTGCCTCTACAACTGAAAGCTCTCCCCATGCAATCTTTCCATTTCATCATTGTTTACTTGATCAGATGCATGAGAAAAAACCTCAAAAGAACTAAAATTCAGGGGATTCAACAATTTACTCGAATCAACATTACTCACAAGTGTAAGAGGTTCAAACATTTCCACCCATGTGAGCGTAGGAATAATAGACTGATCCTCATTGGTTTGTTTTTCTTCCACCTTCACCTCTGATGCACCCCACCAACTAGCTCGGTAGACGATAGGTCCACCTTTAAAAATTGACAGTGTCAGGGCAAGAGGCCTAAATATTTTCTTGGGTTCCCTGGAGGGGAGAGAGTTCTTGGAAAATTTATTCCTAGGGAGTGAAAAATTGGGTTTGCATAGGAATAGGGTGTTAGAAATGAAGGTGCAAATAACACAATGGAAATCTGATTCAAAATTTATTTATATCCTCTAAATAATGTAGAATCAATGGAGATTGCAACAGAAATAAAACCCACTACATAGAAATAACATGCATTAAGAACTACACACATAACATAGTATGTAACATGGCGAAAACCCTTTCAAGTAAAAAACTCCACCAAGAAAAGAGGCTCCAAGTTGTATTATCTTCAAATATGAGATTACAATACATGCACTTCCTCTCCTTTAGTCTTCAATCCAATGACGCCTATTACTCACAACTCTGATAAAAATGTAGTACAAATATCCCTATAAAAGGGGGTTGCCCTTTAGGGCAAGAAAACTGACATAATATCAACCATCAGATCTGTGAACTAATGACAAACAGTCTAGATTTACAATGATAAAATATAAATAAAATGTGGTTTCAGGGGCGCTGCCCCTAAACCCCTACCAGGGTGCGCGACCCTCAGACCCCTCGTTGGGGGGGTGATCCCCCTGGACCCCTCGCAGGGGGGCAACCCCCTGTGACCCTCGTCGTAGATGAATTAGCATCGAGGACTGAATATAAACATATCACTAAAACAAGACCGCTGTTGGTGAAACCTTTCATCCCTTAAGGGTGATTTACAAACAATATTATGAGTAATTAATTACATAGGATTTACAAGGTTGATGGCACCTTAATCCTAACATAGGGTCTTGCAAAGGGAGAGAGCTTTTAAAACTTGGGAATTTGTGAAGTCAAGGCTCCTCTATTGTAAGTTGATATGTAGTGGTAGAAAAGGGGGGTCTAAAATCGGGAAAAGAGGGCACAAAATGAGTCACTTGCCTCATCTGTTCTTCTTGAGTTGCAATCTACATAGCAAGATTTTCCTAAAAAACCCTTTCTTGTGCCTCATGCTGCTAGTGCTAAAGATGGGCCTAATAAGCAAGCTCCTCTTGCTGCTGGTTATACTCTATCACTCCTTGAATTTCCTCCAACCTCCTTTACAGGTCCATCATTATGTCCATGGAACTCATGTTATCAAAATCATAGTCCACTTGAGGCAGGTTAGGAGGGCAATCATATTGCTTAGGGATGAAGTGGTTTTCTTGGGGTTGAAAATAAGCATCATTAGACTGCCAAGAAGACTGAGCAGGGGCAGGTGGGAGTCAAGCATTATAAGGATGCTAATATTCTTCTGACATAGGGAAATATGACATAAAACTAGAGGTATCTTAGGCCTGAAATGGCTGATATGGAGGTCAACAATGTGTATTTTGACAACATGGAGGGGAATAAGCATCATGAGGGTGCTGATATTCAGAGCTTCCATAATAGTTTGACATAATATAGCATGAAAATCAGAAATCATTCAAATGATATGGGAAAAAGAGTAAAAAAATCTGCCCTTCTAAGAAACAGGCTCATACTAGGGAGTCATCAGGTGATTGAAATGCTTCTGAAAGCAATTTAGACAAGGAATATCACCAAATTCTGATTGTTGAAGCTCTTGGGCTACTTTCACTGGTAGATTTGATTAGTAGAGTCGCCATGGTGTTGGCGAGATTGCCTTGAAAGACAAGATACACAAAATAGCACACCAAAACTCTTTAATGGATGATAAGTCCCACTGAGCATGCCAAAAACTATTGTCACTTGGATTTGCACTTTATGTTGAAGTGTTTTTGTTACAACTATCTAGTGAAACATTGGAGTGATTTCTAGGTGTGGGACCCTGCAAAGGAAATCAAACCTCCAGAGAAGGTTGGTTCTTTTCTTTGAATATGAAATTCAAAGAAAACTAAGACTAAACCTAATCTAATCACTGATGGGAAAAACAAAAGAAGGAGAAACTAAAAGAAAAAGGTGATACACCAGGTTTGAATAAAGAACACCCACAAAGCTAAAATGCATAAAAAAACTTAATACAATTGATAAATTCACACAAATCCTGTAGATTTTAATAGAGGTAAAGAACATAAAAGGATTGCAAGGAAATAAACATTCACAAATAATAACCAGTTTGAGATAACACAGAGCTAGAAAATGACATGAAAAGGTAAAACAATCAACATGTATTTAATCAAAAAGTCACGGTTACAACATAAGAGAGTTTTGTTTGGAGCACAAAAAATAAGTCTTTGTCTCTAACCTTCATTACATTGATTTTTCAACTATTTATACCATTCTGTTACATTGACCTAGGTCACCCACTACAATAAATTCACCCCATGGGCCTATCAGAGGATATTTCTACAAAAGGAATGCCTATTTACATCTGTCTTCAAAACATAAATGTAGAAAATATCTTGAGAATGAAGTAACTGGTAAATATCTACTGCCTTGAATGCTAGCAGCTGATTCATCCACCTGCATAATAAAATGCACAACTATCTCTAGTTGGGCTGATCTGATTCTGTATTTATGGCGGAGAGGAGAAGATAGACATTTTAAAATATATATTCCTACCAAAAGTTCCTGCACAAAGCTATTCTAAAGCTTTACATTAGATTACAAGCTTTATTTTCATTGATTTTCACTTTACTTCAAATTCTGGCTTTTATTTTGCCTTATTGGCAAAAATTGTCCATCACAAACCATTTTTATCTTTGCTTTCTCTTCATTTTCCTTTCTACCCTTTAGTCAGTGAAATTCCACTTTCGCAAACTTGGCCTTTGTTCTCATTTTCCTCTTTGGTCAGCGAAATATCACTTTCGTAAACCATTCTTAACCAGCTCTCTTTTCTCTTATCTCCTTTTGGTCAGCAAATCACCTTGTCAGTGAACCATAGAAACCCAAACCATTGGGTGAGTTTGTGTTTTTTCTAATTTCCCGATAAAGCCTTTCCTTTCCTTGCCTTAGCCTTTTTTCATTCTTTCTCTCTTTGTGTTCTTTAGTTGGTGAACTCTACAATCAACAAACTTGTTGATCGGTGAACCATTTGGTTCGCCAAGTCTTTCCTTAGCTGATGAGTCATCCCCTTTTCTCTTCCTTTGCTTCTTCCTTTAGTCAGTGATTTTTTTGATCGATGAAATGCTTGGTTTGCCAACTTAAACTTTTACTGATAAAGGGAACCTTGTGTCTTTGCCTTGGTCATTTTTTATGAAACCCTTCCCTTCAGTCAACGATTTTGTCGATCGAAAAACCGGCCGATCGACGAACTTTTTGGTTCGCTAACTCAACTTTTTGCCAACTAAGGCTGAAAAGACTAAGGCAAAGTTGGGAAATTTTGGATTTTTTAAAGTGATTTTCCTTAGGAATTTTAGGGATTTTTACAAGGAAAACGCCTTTAGAATTGAAGAACACTAGGCACTTAACCAATTTCGACAAGATTTTCAACATTTTCAAACTGGGCTATTTAAATCTGGGGAAGGGGAAAATAGGTCAATAGGCACATTGAGTGGGAGCACTAAATTGAGAAAGAATGGTGACTTGTTTCATTTTTTAAAATTTAAGTGTTGAATGTTGTATGTTGTATGCCTCATGATATAATTAAGGGCTTTCTCTTTTGTAATTGTTTTTGCTTTTAGTGTTTTTGGTTTATATAGTCTCTAATGCAAATAATTCTATTTGAATGTAAATTTTCTTTTATATTATCTAAACCTTTTAATATGATCTAATTACCTATTTGTTGAAAATACAATTTCTTTATGCTTGTAAATCTTGAATGGATTTCCTATTACAATTTTCTACTATTTTTGGTTTTTTGCATTTGAATTTTGAATGCAAATCAATCTAATGAAAGAAAATGCATCTAATTTATCAAAATAGGAAATAAAATCTAGATCTAATAAAGCAAGAGATCTTAATCTAACTAAGAGAAAATAACAGTTTTACTTTCCTAAGGTAAAGAGTGTCATAACCCCTACTCTCAATAATTAATTTTCAATTTAAAAATTACTATGATAGTTGACTAATTTTGAACTCGTATGCATGACAGGAATACTCCCTCGATGGAGAGAGTATCATCGAGGAGGGGGTGTCTAGCCCACTGATGGCGACTTGTGGTAAAAGGAATCTGCACACACTACATAGTTTCATGTAGATTAAATTGCATTGATATATGTGTCTGTGTGTGTGTGAAATAATTTCATAATTAATTTTGTGGATTGGACTGAAATAATTAGTCGCATTAATAATTGTGTTAGATTTATCATTAAATAGTTGTTATAGAATAATTATTTAGATAATTCGATATGTTCTAGGATAGGCCCATGATGCCTTGTGATTTATACTTTTCTACCTTAAAAGATTATTTTATAATTGTGTGTTATAAAGATAAATACCACATATTTTAATTGTTGTAAAAAATAAATAAAAATAAATTCATTTATTTCCAAAAATAATGACTTGGAAGATAAGATAAATTTGAATATATTTTACTAAAACAACTTTTTGTTTTACTTTCATTAGATAGGGATAAGAATTGAGAAAATTAGAAAAAGAATATAAAAGGGAAATAAGGAAAGAAAAGAAAGAAAAACGCAAGAAAATTAGAAATAAAGCAAACAAAAGAAAACTAAATTAGAATAAAACAAAAAGATAAAAATAAAGCAATAGATATAAACTATCAAGATTAAAAAGGAGATAGAAATCGCGAACTAGGAGAGAGAAAGGGAGGAGGACATTATTCTCTTCTTTCTTAGCACGGAAAATGGAAAACAAGGGGGTTTCTGGTTCTTGTTTTACAGAAAGGGTTGCACAAAAATCCACTTTTTGGGGTGCTTATCTACTATGATTCAGATGAGCAAAACAGGAAAATGTTGGCAATCTACACCTTCCAACTGCATTTGCAAGTCATCTGTCATGCAACGGTCGAGGCATAATCTATCTAATTAAGCATCAACTCATGGGATGTCAGCAACAGTTGTGAATTTTGGATCCACACCTATGGTTTGCTTTTGCTTGAAAGTTTTTAAGATTTATTCACTAGTCTTTCTAAATGACTTTTTGTTAAGACTTGAGAAACAGTCCTCGCGCATGCTTTTATCATTATATTCAGTGCTTTCAATTGATCTAGGTACACTATTGACTGACTCTTCAAACCCTTTTGGTCTTGTTTTATATTAAGCCTTAACTCCTATCAGCCTATGCATCAAAAACGACGTTAAATAAGCACTAACTTTGCTTTGATGATTCTTGCCTAGCTCATGATCCTTGTTTCCCTGTGCATCCTTATTGGGCACCAAATCAATAGAAACTAAGTTGAGTTTGGAATACACTCACTTTAGAAACTAAGTTTTAATCCTCTTATATTGGTATCATTTATACTTCACTCTTTATTCGATTCTAAATCCATCAACCTGATAACCTGTGTTTATTATTTGATGATATGATCTCTGCCATTTATTTTTATTATAGTTCGAATAGGGTGACACCTTAGATATTTTGGCGAAAAACAGTATTTAGGCTAGCACTTGCTACGCCAATGGAAACAACCACGAGTATAGAAAATATTCCGATGTGAACTTTATACGGTGTGAGACAATTCAGGACAAAATATTATTCACATGCAAAAGTCTATCAGCCAGTTTGTATTTTATTCTTATTGTAGTCATGATATTTCCACAATCCATGCTGATTATTGTAGATGCTTTTAGAAAAACTGTGTAGTGTTTTTTTAACCTCAACGTTTCGGATCACACTCCGTGATCCTTCATCAGGAGGAAAAGAAGAGAATGTAAGAGTTAAAATTGTAGAGATGGTTCCATAAAAAGAGAGGGGGGGGGTTCGGATTACAAGAAAAAATAGAAAATTGCAAGAAAAGACAGGACTAGAACTAACCACAAAAGTGGAGAAAATTAAAACCAAAGAGAAATAACAAAAAATGAAGAGAGTGAAATAAAAGATAAAGGATAACAAGAAAATACAAGAATAAAACTAACCACAAAAGTGGAAAAAATTAAAACAAAAAAGACCTTATGAAGTCGTCCACACCAAATGAGCCCAAACCTAGTAATTTTCGAGCAAGTCGATGCTTTTGGTAATAGATCGATTTTGTATCTTTACTATTTATTCAGCCCTTATCAACTGTTGCTTCCATTCCATCGCTCTTATAATAGGTTTCGGCTTATATTCATAGCTTTCTGAGATTTTTCTATTAAGTCTATCGGGTGTATAGCTAGCCGTCATACTTGAGAATACGTTTGGTATTTTCCTTCCATTCCAGTTGGTTAGATCTGCCCTTCATACTACAAATAAATCACCCTCTTGTTCTACCCTTGGAAATGTAAGTTGTTATCCAATAAGATATGATACTCTAGATTGATTTGGGGCCATGAGTTATGATTTTCCTTTAGGGGGAAACTTAAGACCGTTGAATTCCTTTGCAGGACGCGGGCTATGCATTATATTACGGCCTCTCCCTCAAATTATCGTACCTTTTATTTTGATTCATACCAATATGCTATGTTGTGCATACCTTCTGATCAATGTGTTCCATGAGATGATATCTCCTTATGATGCCATCAGTTTCACACCTTGTTGTGCCGCCTCCTTTATTTTGTTCTTATCAAACCATGACTTGGTATTAATGTGACTTACGTGAGTTTTAAATCTTGGATATAATAAGATGTTTTTATAGATGTAATAGCTCATGTTTAAAATGATAAATTTCATTACCTGGTGAATTCTTGTGTATCCATGAATAAAGAAGTGTAAAGAGTTTTTTATAGGTTTATCTGCATCCTTGGTATAATAAGTTAAGATATTATTTTACGATGAAAATCTTGTAAATACATAATTCTTTAGAAGTATAATAACTTCCTTATTAAAGTGTGTTAGGTTTAAAACAATATCTAGGGATGAATCAAGCTTTTGGCTAGATAATTGGAGTTCCCTTAATATACCTAGAATAATTACATTATCAATTGACCACATCTTATAGGTAAGAAATGCTGATCCTTTAATTATGGTTTATGTAAGACCTTAGGGAAAACCTTGTTATCCTTAGAATGACTAAGTGGAAGATCATTATCTCATATTACTTATTGCAATCCATGATGTAGTCTATTATGGGCTTGGGATATGATCAGAGTGTTAACTTGTTACTTTTAGAGAGACCCTTGTAAAGTTATGTATCGAGAGCTATGGATTCTTATGTTCTCCTTGCAAAGAATAGAGTTGTGCATCGAGACCCAAAATTGTAGATGCTTTCCATGTTAGGAAATTGGGTAATAAATGTCTTGTAACTTTTAGACACTCCTTAAATTGTTATTCCTTTCAAACTTCATTAGTTTTTCATATTAAAGGAGTGTTCATTATTGAAATAAGGATGAATAAGAACATATGTATATTTTCTTGCATCAATATGTTTAGGTTTTCCGAACACATCATTGAATGTTTTATCTTCCTGCATTATGAATGCATTCTATATTTTGGCATTTCTGTATGAGTTGAAAAAGGAACATGACGGGTGATTCTATGGACAATGCTTATCAGTCCAAATTTGTAATAGGAATTGTTAGACATCAAATTAGATCAGTATGGCATTTGACACATGCTATAAGGGTTATTAGTTAAATCATGATTGCACTAGATTCCTTCACTCGAGTCATCTTCAGTTTGCTAGACCCCTTGTGATGGGTCAAGCTTCCTAGTAGGGTAGCATGGGAAAACTTAAGGCTTCGTGGTAGGGTGGATATCACCATGATGATGCTCTCTCTCTCTTCGAGGTTCGGTGGAATAGATGTGGAATGACATGTATATGTAACTAATATGATATTCTTGTATAGCCTACATGGCTAAATCTTATGGCATAATCTTGTTTTGATATGTTATTCACTCATGTATGTAATCTTATTTGGATATATTGATGAAAGTGGTCTCTAGAGCTGAACTATAATGGAAAAATGTTTAGCAGTGTAATTATTTTATTCTATTTACTATTTTTGGGTTGATTTTGCTTTTCATCAGATATTTGTAGTAATTGGAATTTACGGACCTTACATGTGGTATCAGAGTGTTCTGCGTTCAATACATAAGCCTTGAGTCTTCTACATTTAGATCGCATTATAGTATGTGATCCTATTGTATTGAATAGAGAACCCTAGTTATGGGCCAAAAATTCTTTTGAAGAGTTGGGATCTTGAAGATTCTTAGATGGTTCAGTTGGAACTGAGTAGAAGTTTAGAGGTAATACGATTATTCGGAGACCTTTAGAGGTGTAAGACCTCTTCGTCTTAATTGCGTTTTCATAGGACATGCTAGTAAGAGCAATGGTGACTATTGAAGTAAGCCAAGATGGATAATATATAGTGCTATTTGAAGTAAGTCAAGATGGATAATATCGGGTGACAACCCATGAAAGGTGATGTGGAAATAAAAGTGAACTAATAGAAAAATGTGTTGAAATGAGAGATCTCTCTGATAAAGTAAAGGATGAATGAGTTGATAAGATACAAGGGAAGAAGAAAAGATGAAACAGAAAAATCATCTATGAAGTAAATGGAGTCGATAATAATGGATAAATATTGGTTGAGCCTTCTTGAAGCTAGGAAACCTAAGATAGATGTAAAAGGCAAGAATGCTTGTAATAGTACTAGGCTTTGGGCAAGGTGGTTGTTGACCAATGTCTTATTCTTTTAGGATATGGATCTAGTAGAATTCACAAAATTATTTGAAAATGCAAGGTTCAGATGTCTTAAGGATCTTCATCGGTGGCTCATGATAAGAGTTGATTTGATAAGTTATCCTAATCTATCTAATAGACATGGTAGAAGTGATTGATGTGGTGAATCATGTATGTTTGATTGTCATTAGTGAAAGTAATTATACATATGTACAATATGAGAATGATACTTTTTCTTGTGCAATGATGCACTTCTCAAAATTGTTGCCTTAATTACACTTATATATTGAACGAAAAATGTTCACTATACCTATATTAAGGTGATGGATGTATATTTCATAATTATTGTCCTTGTGCGAGTGATGCACTAGAGTATGTTATTGATTCCTTTGTATGGATAAAGCACTCGAGTAGTGATTACATTCATAATTTGTGTGTGAGATACACTTTTTATATTCATTATGTTTATTGGATCGAGTAATGATCACTATACTATACTAATGCGATTTATGCATATTTCACATTTTGTGCGAGCGATGCACTTCTGCAAGAAATGCACTTACCATGATATTGGACAAGTAATCCTTCTTGTATGCAATATTTTGTGCGAGTGAGGCACTACAAGTATTTTTGTGTATTCGTACCCTATGTGAGTTATGCACCAAGGGTTCATGCATTCTTATTTGTTAAATATTCATTCTAGGTGCACTTATGCGTGTTATGCACTATCATCTGGTCTTTATTTTATGCAATTTGAGATCGATTATTCTTGTTGAATGTGTTGTGTGTGATAAGCTTAAAGCTACCTTCTGGGATATGATGTCGAATATGGGCTAACAGAGAAGGTGATCTTTTTTTTTAAGATCAACCAATTTTTGTATTTATGCTTTGGCCAAAGCTATATTGTACCATTGAAATAGATGGATAATGAATGCCTAGTCACTATTTGTAGTTCTCTACCACATCCTGTATGCAAGAAATGTGTCCATTCTAGTATAGAATGCATATAAGGCATTAGGCATGCATCGAGAGTTTCCTTCCTACCCATTTGTTATAGGTTTCTAGGCACCTCGTGTAGGACCAGGTATTCTTCAAGTTAGGAAGAATTCTAGGGAGGTGTTGTGCTTCATGGTTGGGTGGAAAAAGCACCTTAACCATGCTCTTGATCTTCGACTTGCAGAAGACCTATAGGTTATGGCAGTTGAAGATAGATTGTACATTTGAATCTCTTTACGTAATTCAATAAATGCATTTGATCATGTATTGAACCTTTGTATGACAAGGTATGTAATTGAACTTCTCTCTCTATGAACTAATATTGCACTTGAGGAATTGTAAAAGATTATACATTCTGGATATCTCTAAAAGTTTCTTATAGATTGAGATTCACTTCTCATTGTTAAATTTAGTAAATGATTGTATTAGTAAGATCTTCTTATCTCTGATCTTTCTAATCATGTTGATGATCTTTTATATGTTGAAAACTTGTTAATCTTCTTAACTTTTATGTTGATTAAGTTGAAGACCTTGTTGTAATTTTCTATTGTTGACACTTGTTCTTTGTTAGTATTTGGAATTGCCAATGATGAGAACAAGTAGTATGGGATGCTTGTTTTTCATCATAAAGGCAATTGTTTTGATGTCTCATGCGAGTAGGCATGTTGACAAAATGAACATAATTGTCTTCTTTCTATATGTAAATGTCTGGAGATATGAATAAGATTTGATTAAGCTATGAAAGATTGTATGAAAGAAATGAATTAGCTTGTATTCTCTTACTTGTCTGAAAGTATAGAAATAAAGTTAATTTGATGAAGTCATGACATGCTAACGATGTGTGCAAGTGAATGAATGTTAGACAGAAGAATTTTTGCTATTATGAACAAACAAGGGCTTGGAGCAACGATATAATTGTCATGTGGCCAATTTTGACACTGAGGTAAAATAGAGTTAAAGAGGTATGAAACATTATCTCCAGTTAAGTTGATTTGATCATCGGGACAATGATTCTTTTAAGGGGGAAATGATGTCATAACCCTACTCTCAATATTTAATTTTCAATTTAAATATTACTATGATCATTGACTAATTTTGAACTTGTATGTGTGACAGGAATACTCCCTCGACGGAGAGAGAGTATCATCAAGGAGGGGGTGTCCAGTCGACTGATGGCGATTTGAAAAGAATCTGCACATATCGTAGTTTCACGTAGATTAAATTACATTGATATATGTGTTTGTGTGTGTGAAATAATTTCATAATTAATTTTGTGGATTAGACTGAAATAATTAGTCGCATTAATAATTGCATTAGAATAATCATTTAATAGTCGTTATAGAATAATTATTTAGATAATTTGATATGTTCTAGGATAGGTAATGATGCCTTGTGATTTATACTTTTCTATCTTAAAATATTATTTTATAATTGTGTGTTATAAAGATAAATACTACATATTTTAATTGTTACAAAAAAAATCATTTATTTCCAAAAATAATGATTTGGAAGATAAGATAAATTTGTATATAATTTAATAAAATAAATTTTTGTTTTACCTTCATTAGATAGGGATAAGAATTGAGAAAACTAAAAAAAAAAATATAAAAGGAAACAAGGAAAGAAAAAGCAAGAAAAAATAAGAAAATTAGAAATAAAACAAACAAAAGAAAACTAAATCAGAATAAAACAAAAAGATAGAAATAAAGCAATAGATAAAAACTATCAAGATTAAAAAGGAGATAGAAATCGGGATCTATGAGAGAGAAAGGGAGGAGGACATTATTCTCTTCTTTCTTGGCATGGAAGATTGAAAACAAGGGGGTTTCTGGTTCTTGTTTTACAGAAAGGATTGCACAAAAATCCGCTTTTTGGGGTGCTTATCTGCTATGATTCGGATGGGCACAACAAGACGAATGCTGGCAATCTACGCCTTCCAAATGCATTTGCAAGTTGTCTTTCATGCAATTGTCGAGGCATAATCTGTCTAATTAAGTGTCATCTCGTGGGATGCTGACAACGGTTGCAAATTTTGGATCCACACCTACGGTTTGCTTTTGCTTGAAATTTTTTAAAATTTATTCGCCAATCTTTCTAAACGACTTTTGTTAAGACTTGAGAAACAGTTCTTGTGCATGCTTTTATCATTATATTTAGTGCTTTCAATTGATCTAGGTACACTATTGAATGACTCTTCAAACCCTTCTGGTCTTGTTTTATATTAAGCCTTAACTCCTATCGGCCTGTGCTTCAAAAACGACATTAAATAAGCACTAACTTTGCTTTGATGATTCTTGCCTAGCTGATGATTCCTGTTTCCCTGCGCATCCTTATTGGGCACCAAATCAATAGAAACTAAGTTGAGTTTGGAATGCACTCACTTTAGAAACTAAGTTTTAATCCTCTTATATTGGTATCATTTATACTTCACTCTTTATTCGATTCTAAATCCATCAACCTGATAACCTGTGTTTATTATTTGATGATATGATCTCTGCCATTTATTTTTATTGTAGTTCGAATAGGATGACACCTTAGATATTTTGGCGGAAAAAAGTATTTGGACTAGCACTTGCTGTTGGGTGGTGAAGCCCAACCGTTACTTTACTCGGCCACCGTTCCATTTTTATGATTCCTTTACTATTCTAGGTTGGGCGGTGGTTGAGTGGTGCCAGAATAATAATTACAATAAATTGCTGAAGGTGTATAAAAATATGGTGCTGTGTATTGTAAGAGAGGAGAGAAATACTGAATAAGATATTCCCTGCTTGAGAGTGGATGTAGGCAATTGCTGAACCACTGTAAAATCGTGTTTCTTATTTTGTTCTCTATTTCTGTGTTTTATTCTGTTTCATTGCTCGTTTTATAATCAACAATTGGTATCAGAGCTCTGGTTAGAAGCTCAGCCAAGAAGCTCATTTGTGAAGCTTGTTTGAAAACCTGGTGGAGAAACTTGGTGAAGAAGCTTGAGACATGGAAGAATTTTTCAGAGCTATAGATGAAGCAGATATGGAAGAGAGTCCCAACTGGGATGATTGGGTTCAAGCTGTCATGTTTTGGTCGTGTGGCTCTCAACTGAGTCATGATGAAGTGGGAGCTATTCATCAGATGTTTTTGGATGAATTAATCGATGAAGCTGATTTTATTATTGAGGAGTTTCTTGGCATGATGGAATCTGGGAGTGAGATGGAGCAGATGCACGAAATAAAAGGTGTTGTGGCTCAACGTGAAATGAATAAAAAGGTTAGATTTGATGATACTCCTGTCTATTTGGATGCTGCAGATGTCGTGAGGAATGACAGGCCCATTGATGGTGAGCTTGTGGCACCAAAAAGAGGAGATGTTGTTGGGGAACCAAAAATAGATGACGGTCCAACAGAGGAGGCCGCTGCTAAGGCATTGAACACAGAAGAAGACAATGTTGCCGCAGCTAAGGATGATCGCGCTGTGGCACCAAAGAGAGTAGATGATGGCACAGATGAAGCCCAAGTGGACGATTCTTCGGAGCAAGGTTCTAGCGATTCATGGGTCGGTCATTCCAATGTCTCTGACTCAGAATGCCCCACTTACATTAGGGTTTTTGATGGTCCTGTTAGAGTTTGCCCTGCAAATGAGGGTTTTGTGGTAACCGACTGGGTGTCGCAGATTTCTGTTCTTTCCCACCCCTCCACAGGCGCGTTTGTTTCTCACTGCGGGTGGAACTCCAGCTTGGAGAGCATTTGGTGCGGGGTTCCCATGGTGGCCTGGCCCATTCAGGCGGAACAGAAGATGAACAATCTATTGCTCGTGAAGCAGGTTAGAGTGGCGATTGAGGTGAAGATGGAAGCGGATGGATTTGTGCCGAGAGAGGAAGTGGAGCGGGCGCATTTAGAAGACGACCCAGATTTGTCCACGGTGTTTACGCAGCTGAATAAGACAGAAGGAAATGCCGCATCAATGAGCATTAATCAGGATGGTAAAGTGATACTAATTGCAATCGTTATTTTGGTGGAGGTCGTGATGGTGGGGCTTTCTACCAAAGTGGAGAGGAAGGATTTGCTTGCCAAGAGGATGGAGAATTTGAAGATGTTTTTGACTCTGATTTAATTTGGAGAAAACTCATTCGGAGTGTGCTGGAACAGAGTCTGGTAAAATTAAAATCTTCTCAAGGTCTGGTTGTGACCTAAGATTCAAAATGGAAGCGCAGGGAATGTCGCAGTGCATGGCTGTGGTTGGCCTTCAGGGGGGTGATTGTTGGGTGGTGAAGCCCAATCGTTACTTTACTTTGCCACCGTTCCATTTTTATGATTCCTTTACTATTCTAGGTTGGGCGGTGGTTGAGTGGTGCCAGAATAATAATTACAATAAACTGCTGAAGGTGTATAAAAATATGGTGATGTGTATTGTAAGAGAGGAGAGAAATATTGAAAAAGATATTCCCTACTTGAGAGTGGATGTAGGCAATTGCTGAACCACTGTAAAATCGTGTTTCTTATTTTGTTCTTTATTTCTGTGTTTTATTCTGTTTCATTGCTCGTTTTATAATCAACACTTGCTACGCTGATGTAAACAACCACGAGTATAAAAAATATTCCGATGTGAAATTTATACGGCGTGAGCAATTCAGGACAAAATACTACTCACATGCAAAAGTCTATCAGCTAGTTTGTATTTTATCCTTATACTAAAAACAGACCCTATGAAGTCGCCCACACTAAGGAAGAGGTCTGATGGAGCTGTTAGAGGATCTATTTTTGTGGAGCAAAGGTCTCATGGAACTCAAAAAAATTGCTAATGCTTAAATCAGAATCTTTTCCTCCAAAATAAGAGCAGCTAATGTTTAGGAGGTTATTTTTGAGTGGGGTGGGGCTGAAACTTTCCCCCACCAGCTTAGGGAGTTAACTCCCAGTTTTTTCATTTCCGCCACTTAATTTAGTAGAAAATTTGGAGGGAAATTTTGCAGTCTATGTTTTTATTTCCTAACTTCCTAAAAAATCTCTGCTAAATTATTTAGCATAAAATATTGTTAAAAAAAATTTCATGAGACCACCAGCTTCCATAAAATTTGGAGTTTAAAATTTTAAGCATACCAACAACTATAAAATTCATGGGACCACCCGCTGTAAAATATTGCTA
Organism: Cunninghamia lanceolata; assembly: GCA_027924645.1. Classification (NCBI taxonomy): domain Eukaryota; kingdom Viridiplantae; phylum Streptophyta; class Pinopsida; order Cupressales; family Cupressaceae; genus Cunninghamia; species Cunninghamia lanceolata. The sequence continues at coordinate 653,569 of BSBN01001197.1, read as the reverse complement.
AAAAATCTCAGCAACGCGGCTGAGATAATTTGGGAAACCCCCTCCCATGGGACCGCTTCCTAAGTGAGCCCAAACCTTGTAATTTCCCAGCAAGTCGATGCTTTTGGTAACAGATTGATTCTGTATCTTTACTATTTACTCGGCCCTTATCAACTGTTGTTTCCATTTCGTCGCTCTTATAATAGGTTTCGGCTTATATTCATAGCTTTCTGAGATTTTTCTATTAAGTCTATCTGGTGTATAGCTAGCCATCATACTTGAGAATACGTATGGTATTTTCCTTCGATTCCAGTTGGTTAGATCTGCCCTTCATAGTACAAAGAAATCACCCTCTTGTTCTACCTTTGGAAATGTAAGTTGTTATCCAATAAGATATGATACTCTAGATTGATTTGAGGTCATGAGTTATGATTTTCCTTTAGGGTGAAACTTAAGACCATTGAATTTCTTCTCGAGATGTGGGCTATGCGTTATTTTACGACCTCTCCCTCGCATTATCGTACCCTTTATTCTGATTCATACCAATACACTATGTTGTGCATACCTTCTGATCAATGCGTTCCATGAGATGATATCTCCTTATGATGCCATCAGTTTCACACCTTGTTGTGCCGCCTCCTTTATTTTGTTGTTATCGAACCATGACTTGGTATTAATGTGACTTAAGTGAGTTTTAAATCTTGGATATAATAAGATGTTTTTATAGATGTAATAGCTCATGTTTAAAATTATAAATTTCATTACCTAGTGAATTCTTGTGTATCCATGAATAAAGAAGTATAAAGAGTTTTCTATAGGTTTATTTGCATCTTTGTTATAATTAGTTAAGATATTATTTTACGATGAAAATCTTGTAAATACATATTTCTTTAGAAGTATAATAACTTCCTTATTAAAGTGTATTAGGTTTATAATAATATTTAGGGATGACTCAAGCTTTTGGCTAGATAATTGGAGTTCCCTTAATATACCTGGAATAATTACATTATCACTTGACCACATCTTATAGGTAAGAAATGTTGATCCTTTAATTATGGTTTATGTAAGACCTTAGGGACAACCTTACTATCCTTAGAATGACTAAGTGGAAGATCATTATCTCGTATTACTTATTGCAATCCATGATGTAGTCTATTATGGGCTTGGGATATGATCAGAGTGTTAACTTGTTACTTTTAGAGAGACCCTTGATAAAGTTATGTATAGAAAGGTATGGAGAAATTGGATAATAAATGTCTTGTAACTTTTAGACACTCCTTAGATTGTTATTCCTTTCAAATTTCAGTAGTTTTTCATATTAAAGGAGTGTTCGTTATTGAAATAAGGATGAATAAAATCATATGTATATTTTCTTGCATCAATATGTTTTGGTTTTTCAAAGGCATCGTTGAATGTTTTATCTTCCTGTGTTATGAATGCATTCTATTTTTTGGCATTTTTGTATGAGTTGAAAAAGGAACATGACGGGTGATTCTATGGACAACGCTTGTTAGTCTAAATTTGTAATAGGAATTGTTAGACATAAAATTAGATCAATATGGCATTTGACACATGTTATAAAGGGTTATTAGTTAAATCATGATTACACTAGATTCCTTCACTCAAGACGTCTTCAGTTTGCTAGACCCGTCCTGATGGGTTGGGCTTCCCAGTAGGGTAGCACGGGGAAGCTTAAGGCTTTGTGGTAGGGTGGATATCACCACAATGATGCTCTCTCTCTCTCTCTGAGGTTCAGTGGAACAGATGTGGAATGACATGTATATGTAACTAATATGATATTCTTGTATAGCCTACATGGTTAAATCTTATGGCATACTCTTGTTTTGATATGTTATTCATTGATGTATGTAATCTTATTTGGATATATTGATGAAAGTGGTCTCCGAGATGAATTATAATGGAAAAATATTTAGCAGTGTAATTATTTTATTCTACTTACTATTTTTGGGTTGATTGTGCTTTTCATTGGATATTTTTAGTAATTGGAATTTTCGGACCTTACAAAGAGAGTTTGCTAATTACTAATCTAATCTACCTTTTGGTGCAGGAGCTTCAATTTACAACTATTTTTCAAATATTATATTTTAATGACCTTGTTAATTTTTGGTTTTATCTAAGGGCTTAGAAGCCATTTTTGATGTGATGTAATAAGGACTTAGTCTACTTGTTTTGACTAGTCCACTAGAAGATTTGAATGACCTATTTTATAGGTTTTTCCATTTTTTTTTAGAAACTTTTTGTTTTATGTAAAACTGCCTTTTCCATTTGATTTTCTGCCTTCCAAGGCAGTTGTACGGACAAATAAGAAGTGGAAGAGTTTTGGAAACTTCCTATAAATCTGAATATGTAAAATCATGCCAAACATAATATAGAAGGGGAGGAGTTTCATAAAGAAAAAGCTGTTTTTTATGTTTTTTTGTGAGAACAGCAACTTGTACGGCTGGTACGGCCTGTAGAGGAGCTATGTTCTGAGATTTATTTGAGTTGATTAAATTGCCTTTCATTTGCAGTGGTTTTCAGTTTTTAAAACATTTATATTGTGTTGTTTGATTCCATTATCTGTAGATAGGTTTCTAACCCTCCATTGATAGGGTTTGTTGATAAAATGCTTAGTTCTTCCTCTACCCTCTGATGTTGGACGCCCATTTTTAGGTGGGATGGAGGAAGACAAGGTAGATTTAGTGTTTTCTTTTGATTTGCAGTCTAACTCCTTCTCTGCAGAGTATGAGGCATGAACCTGACTAGTATCATTGGTTACTAGTTGAGGAATCAAAGGTGGCTGTGTTATGACAGCAAAAACAGTGATTTGTTTTGACAGATGCAAGTTGGCATTGGTGTTTGCTGGTGAAGATTGACTAGTATAAGTCTTGGTATAGCTGGTGCAGCCATCTTAGATGCATTTACTTATCCATTACTAGTCATTTAGACCTTGGTTGTAAGGAAAAAACAGTTTGCTGTCTTCTAACACCTACAGTACGGTACAGTACAGCAGACATGGATGAAAGTACTTTTTTTTGAAGAGCATTTGAATATGAGTCAAGTGGTGTAGGACTTGTGGAAGTATAAGCACATAAGGTGGTTTTAATTGTCTCTTTTGTCTGTGGAGTCAACCTTCTTGAATTGCTGTCTTTTCATGACAGTCATAGACAGTCAAAGCTTTTCGTCATGACAAATGCAGGGGTATGGTATTGGTCAGCAATTTCATGACCTTGTGAAGGTGTATGTTCTATTATGAGGAGACCCTTGATGCTAAGGAGTTGGCTTTGGCTTTGTTATCCATCAATACAAAAAAAAAACTATCATGTTGAAACTGTCATAGGACAGTCAACTACTAATTTGCTGTCCTCTACCATTAAATACAGTGGGGCCTGCAAACAGTTAAAAGATTGTTTTGTTTCACACCTAATGGAGAATAGGTATTCATTGTTGGTGGTTATCTAAAGCCTCTGGAAGAGTGTTGAAGGTTTGAACCCTTGAGTATAGGAAACACCCTTGACTGCTGTCATAAAACAGTCCAAAAGAACAATTTGCTGTCCTTCAAGTTGGATGTATAGTTGTTGTTGTGTAAGAACCTAGGTATGCAATTGGAGTTGAGGTCCATTGGAGACCTTGAGATCTTATTAAACAAGACTTAAGCCTACTCTTAAATACTGTCTTAGAACCTTGTTTATGACAGTCATACTTAATTTGCTGTCCACTGTTGTGTTTGGGGGTAAAACATAGTTTATTGGTCAGTGACCTTGTACCATGCATATCAAAGATAAGTGTATAATAAATGGATGTTGTTACCTATGTTGGTAGGGGTATTGGTAGTAGATGTTGGGCTCTTAAGGGTGTGTTGTGCTTCTAAGTTGGATGAGCTGTAACTCCCCAAAGTGAGTGGTGAATAGTCTGAAGGATGACACCAGAGGGTGATCCTAGGCTAAGTTGACTCCAGTAGCAGCTTTGTGAGTCTTGTAAACACAAACACCTGGTATATCTTTGGAGAAAGTTAGAAGAGCTAGTACAAACTTACCAAGAACCTCTGCATCACCTTTTCAAAGCAAATAAAGAACCTACAAACAAATAATGGTGCTAATGATAGACTTATGTCCTCAAAGATCCAACTTGGTTTGTATCCTCCTCTACAACAATTGGGTCCTCAACTTGATGAGATGAAAGAAAATAAGGATATTGAGGGAAATTGATATTGGTATCATTGAAGCTTATAAGCTTGGGTATAACAAAAATTAAAAGGCTCTTGAATTCATGTGTGGGTATGGAAATGCTAATGGGGGCTGCAATGCATGAACTTGATCTTCTAGAAGTGATTTTCTATACGAATGAGAGGTCTTATCAAGGATGCAAGAAAGAAAATAAGACAATCAACCTCTAAAATAAGAGAGGAGGGGAGTATTTATATCTTGGAAAGCAACACCAAAGGTGGGGCTGATTGGGAGCTAACTACAAAGTTGAGTGGAAGATCATAGAAGATGATGGGAAGAAAACAAGAGATTTACTAAGAGATCACTGAGGTGTGATTGGAAGCGAACAACAAATTGATTGAGGGAGGATAAATAGTTTGGGGTAGTTGTGGTTTAGTTAGACAAAAGATATCTCCCAATCTAAGTGAAAAATAAGTAAGTAGACCAAAACTAAAACAGATCATGCATGCAAAAATATGATAGTGTTGCCCCTTTTGGGAATAAGGTCACCCATTATACTAGGGTAGGTTTCTTGGATGACCCTACAACTTGAGGATATGTCACTCGGGTGACCCTAAGGTATCTTGGGTGACCATCTAGTTGAGTATTTGCAAAAGGATTTTTGGACAAATGCAAAAGGAAAAGTCTCATAAATCTTGAAAATAATAAGAGGAATGTAATTCACATCTTTGAGGGTAATGATTTGGGATGCCAAATCATCACTAGATTGCCATGTCGACTCATGCATTTTTAAGTACTTATAGGTATGTTGTCCCAATTTTAAAAAAATGTGCTAAATGTCCATACCTTGGTTTTTCCCTTTGTTCTATGTATGTCACTTCCTTGATTCTTTATCTTGGACCCAACTTTACTTAGTCATATTTTGAGTCGTTAGCGATTCTTCACATTCTTGAACCAAAGTCGGCAGGTTCATAAGTTCTTGGACCGCCCGACTTGCCGACTTGCCACAAAGTCCAATGTCTTGAGTCTTCCTTTGTGTCTCAGTCTTGTGAAGTTTCTTTGTTTTTGGGAGGTCAAAAGTTCTTTGAACTTCTAAACCTCCGACTTGGAGTTCAAAACTTTAATTTTTGCCCGACTTGCCAACTTTGAAGAACTTGCTCCTTCATATGGTTTTTGTTGCATTGGCATACGGTATAAAGGAATGACACTTGTCACTTCGCATTTAATTAGAAGTACATGAGAACACAGTGGTACAATCTTTGGAGGAAACTCAAGGCATGTATTAATGAGTTTTAAAGCTAAATTTACTACCATAATTTAATATTCCCCATCGGTGAATTTATGTGAAGTGACGTTGATAAATTCTTCATCTTGCCTAAGGTTGTGTTATTTCACAAAGGGAATGCGTTGCATTTTGATAAACGGCTAGCTTGCTACGTGCGAGATATCAGCGTAACTCCATTCTCACAAGTCAGCACGATTAGCAACTCTATCTCTTTCTCATTTTACTCTGTTATAAAAGCACATCTTCTTTAGAAGTTGGAAAATTTATGTTTCCATGTATCTACATAAAGAACTTCTTGTTAGTGCTTTGCATTATCCTATGTTGTCTGCATATGTTTCAGAGTCTCTGGTGTTTTGGTTCCTCAAGTATATGAAGATGAAGTTCAAATTTCAAGGAGTCCCCATGGCCTCTATAGTGGAGAATGGTTTGTCTAGGGTGAGAGATACCAATTTAGGCCATGTTGATTTGGAAGACTTCTGGAGAAGAATACAGTCTGAGAATCGAACTCCATTGGCAGGAAAAGTTGTTAGTAGTGGTTTGGATAAAGATGGAGCTTTTCCACCCACTGTGCATTGTCCAGAATTGATAGTGGCATGTGCCAATGGCTATTTTTTGAAGTTCCAGGAGATAAGAACCCCTAATGGCGTTGTTGTGGCAAAAATTGACTCTAAATCTATCGCTCTAGCTCTGAATTTGGAGGAACACGAAGACAATGCTGATGTTTCTGTGTCTTCTGTTTGGAATTATTATAATGAAAGGAAAGATTGGTACCGTACTTGCATTTCTAAGGGATGGTTAGAAATTGAAAAGATTGGGAAATCTCAGCTTCTCGCCAATCTAAAAAGGAGCCATTTTAAGGAGGCGATTTCAGATATGATAACTTTGTTGAACATAGTGGTTGGGAGCCCAGAATCGGATACTCTCAAGTTTTGGATGTGCAGATTCATTTTGTTGATTTGTGGAGATCACCACATTGACTGGGCAAAGATTATCAGTGAATGTCTGCATGAACAGTTGATGAATTTTACAAGAAATGTGAGTTTCCACGTGTTCCTAGCTAGTGCATGTGTTGGCTCGAAGAGAGGTTGCTTGGCCTGGTTTGAGGATTCAAGGAAATCCTGCAACAAGTACACCTATGTACCATATTTTCCCTCAATTGTAAAAAAAGGAAGGTATCAAAGATTTTAGGTGAGTGAATGATGCTTTTTCTATGATGTTAGCCAAGGAGTGAAGGTTCTCAGTTGAAGCATCTGCTTTGTTCATGAAATTTGGTAGTTTTTACATACAGTTTGATCATTTTTCTTATTTGAGAATTGGGGGTTATGAAAATGCCCCGTTGAAATTGCCATGGTACCCATCTGATTATCTGGTGTTGTTGGAATTGTGCCATCAAATGGTAGCTGTGAATGTAAAATATCAAGCCATGAAGAAGAAGGGGTACTCTTTCCCTGTGACCTTGTCCTTTTATTCTTGCAAAAGTAATGATGGGGCCAAAAATGTTGACAAGCTACTATTAGAATTCAGTCTCCACAGTTTATCACCCTGCACAACATTTGACAGTAAGAATTTCATAAAAGAAAATATGCATGGGGGTGGTTCTTATTTACATCAGCCTCAACTCGAGGATTTTTGGGAAGACTGTGTAGATGAAAGAGAGGTGCAGAGGAGAAAGTGGATGAGACTAACTGTGGATCAGGTTCGAGCTTTCAAGCTAAATCTCCAAGTTCTTGACATGGTTGATGACAACTCAGACATAATGGATGAAGGTTACCATGTCGCATCAATGGAACCCTTGCCTCCTATGAAATGGTTTGAAAATGAAGTTATAGATGTTAAGTTACTTTCCCTTCATGTGTTGAGAACAGAAAAATGGTTAAAGGGGAAGGTAAAAGAATGTGCTCGTTCTACGATGCCAAAGGATTCGGCCTTTCAAAACCAAGTCAGGTCTCAAACTGCCCACTCATATAGAAGGTCTTCTAGTTTGGACCCAACTCTTCAGAGAGTCAGCTCACAATCAAATGGTGGTGATGAAAGGCCTCCTAAGGAGACTTGAAAGGTGAAAATGACATGTGAACAAGACACTCAACCAGTAAAAGGAAATACCAGAATGGTTGCTTCTTTATCTAAAGCAGATCATGTGCCCCTAGTTAATAACCCTATAAGTGATAGTGATTCTTTGATTTTCTCTCAGATTGGAGAAGATAGTTTGTTGTGCTCTTTGCTAAGTCTGCCAAGTTCCCCCCATCAAAATGAACCCCTAGAGCAGAATTCTCACCCTATGCCTTTAGTTACTACTCTTGATGCTACTAATGTTCCAGCCTCATCTCCTAATTGGTTGAAGAAAATGGTTCAAAGGAAAAAGAGGTATACTCCACCTACATATGAAGGCATTGATACTGTAGCAAATTTGCTGCAAAGCACTCCTAAGCCTAAATGTGCTAAAAGGGTGTCAAGATTGGTGATCGATCCTACCTCAGGAAACTAATTTTTGGAAATTGTAGATCCAATAGTGGATAAGAATGAGGATGAGGTAATGGAAACCAACTTCAAAATGAGCAGGGTGGATTTGGGACCATCTACTGGGGAGGGCGACCTTTGCCATGTCAAATATTCAATCAATAATATATCTAAGAGAGTAAAGAGGCTATAGGAAGAAAATTCAAAGCTACTAGCACATGTAAGTTCTTCAAGTCATCTTCCTCAAATGTTGACCTCCATACCCTCAACCCTAATTTTCTTCAACAAGTCAAAACATCTTTATCTTTGAGAAATGTTATGGATCAATGGGTTAAAAAAGTTGTTTTTGATGGTCTTGTGTTTATAGAGGAGGCAGTAAAACTATTTGATTCTATATATGTGAAGAGAGAGGCTTTGATAGTAGAGTTTGAAAAGGCTAGAAGTGATCATCATTGTCTATCTCTAGCCTCTAAAGAGATACAAGAAATGGTCGATATGGATCCTGGTATCTTAGTAGCTGAAGAAGTAATAACTGATCCTGGAGAGCTAGACACACTTGTGTGGGCTGATGCAGTTGAATGGAAACTCTATCACATAGTCACAGTAGAAGATGAAATGAGGAAAGAAATTGCAGTCTATTACAGAGAAATGATAAAAATTAAAAGGGACTTTGCTACTCTGGAGGTGGAGGCTAATGGGTCTGATGATGAGAAGCTCTTGGATGTCAAAGTAATAAAACAAAGTTTCAAAAGGGTGGTAACTGAAGAGATAGTAAATTATGATGTAATAACAGGAGAATCACTGCAGAGACTCACGAAAATGGTGGCCTACATTATCACTTGCAGAAATGAGTTTGATGAGGTGCATCAAAAGGTGGTGGACTCTGATAGAGCGGTAATGAAGAAGAAGCGTTGAATCAGCATGACATGAACTCCACCCGGGATGTCATTGACACATATTATCAACAAATATAGGGCATACAAGGCAGGGTTGTAGGCGTAGGTACCTCAAGCGGCACAAAGTGGCATAGGAGAAGGCAAGCAGATGAAGGAAGAGGAATCGATGGATGAGGTGGACAATGGCAAAGAGGATTTACAAATCCTCAATTAATTTTAATTTCATGCTTTAGTTATTTTATGATATTTACTCTAAAACTATTGGCTCTGGAGGGCCCTTTATTATAATTATTGTTTAACATCTTTTAAATCAGTTATTTCAAGAAGTCGTTATGGTTTTTAAAGATAGTTACTTTTCAGCTTAGCTATATATTCTGGGTAGCTAGTCGAATCGAGGATCTTTTGACAAACTTTGTGTTGCAAGGGTGATAATAAATTTTGGTTTCAATTGCTTTGATACATACAATGAGAATTAACACAGTGGAGCTTTGAATGATCATGGACTTTGTGTTGCGATTATTTGAATTCAAGTTCTGGTTATGTTGAATATGTTGTTGCTGGTGTTGATGATATTTGTGTATCTTGGTGGTTGGATATCTATGATTTTTGCTCACTATTGCGAATCGTTTATCTTTTGATATATTATTTGAGGTGGTGAATATATGGTGTATGATATCAGTTTATATTAATTTATGGATGTTATATTGGTGGAAGTCTTTGAGCTTCTTATAGTTCGGTTGTAAATCTACCTTTACTGCTTTCTAGTCAAAAGGTTTGTCTTTGTTTTTTCTTTCTGGTTAAAAGCAATTCTAGTTTTCATTCATTATAATATCTTGCAAAGGTAGTTGCGTCTTGTTAAAGAAGTAGAGAGCCTTTATAAAATACCAATATATTAGGCTCAACTATTGATTACATTTGTCACTTGTCTAGGTGAGAGTATATAGAGTTAGGTGACAAATCTATTAACCAATAAGGTACATGTTACCAATTCTCAAAATCAATTTCTAAAAAATCCTTTTTCATCTATTTCTTATTCTCCACCTAAAGATGTTCATTCACAAATTTATCCTATCCTAGACCCCCAAAATTTCCTTCATCCAATGACCACATTGCTAATCATGGAATTCATACTATTACCCCTAAAGCTACAAATCCTCCATTTTCTTCTCCTAAATTAAAATTATATGATACAGGATTCAAGATCCTAGCATAATCTAGATATAGAGGAAAATGAATTAACCCTCATGAAAATAGTATTATCGAACATGTTTACCTTAATCCATACATTCATAAATTGGTCTTGGTTATTCTCCTTTTAATAATTCATCCACTCCATTTTATTCTCATCTAGTTCAAATCATTTCTACTCTTCAATCCCTTGTCAATACAAGTATACCTCATCGTTATAGATTTACACACTATTATCCTTTACTTGTGCACTATGAATGGTTAGACACTTTTTCAATGCTATCCTCATATGTACACCTAGTTCACTCCACATTTCTTCACAACACATTACTATCCATCTTTCTCATATGCCTATTGCCATGTAACCCATGATGTCGCCATGATAATTCAATGCCTTGGTCATACTAGTATGGGATTTTTGAGCCCTCCATGTCACTTAGCTATCACCACATTCACTACCTTGTTCTATATTTCATTTTCATGATAAGTCCATGCTATCTTTTCGCCTTCTATTGTTGATATCCATGCTTATTAGTAATTTATAAAATTTTATAGGTAGATCACCTTCCTCCTCTTTGCTCATCTAGTTTTGAGAGTCATTATGTATGTAGATACTCATACTCCTAGATGAAGGCTCTTGGAAAAAACTACTTAGTCATTATGTATCTAAAGAAAAACCACTTAGTCAATATATTGGCTTGAGATGTTCCCACTTCTTCTCTTTCCCTTTCTATTCCGATCTATCTATGAGTCATTATAGGTTGAGCTTGTGAGTTAAGATGCCTTCTTTCCCCTACTAATGACATGGACTTAGAAATGGTATTCAGGCTACAACATATCACTCAATCATACCATCCTCCATTCCCTTATACATTTGCCTTTCCTTATTCTCTTGGAATCTAAGATTATGCATTAACCAAGTCCCTTGAATAACTCATGGAAAACCCACTACTACTAATTGACACTTTTCACTAGCTATTATACTTCCACATCTTCCTATTTACCTTACACTATGCACTTCTCTTATACACTTCTATGTTTCTATATTAAAAGCCATACATTTACTTGATGTTGAGGCAAGTTTCCTTATCATCTTGGTGCCTAAGCTTAGGAAAACATAGTGAGATCTATTAAGATATTTTATACTCTTAGTGCCCTAGTTCCCTTCCTCTGTGTCATTCTCCTTATCACTTCCATACACACTATCTATTAGTTCTAGCCTTTAATTTACCTTCACTCTCAATTGAAAATTCACCTTCTTCTATCCAACTACTCTCTCATCACATCTATAATCACACTTCTCTATCTTTGGGGGCATCATTCTTGCTTCTCCCTAGGGGCATTTGCTACTTATCACAATCTCTTTCCCTAAGAAGAAGCAAGAACATAGGGCCAAAACTAGCCAAATAAAAATTATTCTATTGTTTAGCCCCATGTTCTCTTTTGCCATTGGCCCTAGGGTTACCATGCCAAAGTTTTGGGAATTCAAATGATTTTGTTTTCAAATTGCTTGTATCACTTAGAAATTTTTATCCGTAGGCTCAATGTCATTTTGACACTATTACAAGCCTTACGCATTTCAATCAAACTTCATTAAATCCATTTTTAGGTCTGTCCTCAAAATGTGAGAACTTGTAAGTTTTCACACTTTCAATTGAATTTATAGTTATTTCAAGATGTATGAAATCTTCAAAACCTAGTTTCAGACACCCAAAAGGCTTTGTAATTTACAAAAATTACAAACTACTCTTAGAGTCTGAACTCTAGTTACAAAACTAGAATCCTAAAAGTTTTTGTAGTTTGCAAAAACTTGTCAAATGCATATCATTTTTGAATCTCAACCAACATTTGCATTATGTTTACAATTTGTAATTTCTTGTAAATTCTAACGAGAGTTTGAAATGTGGCTCTAGTTTAGAAACCCAAAAAAAAATTGTAGCTTGCAACTAACTATAAATTATAGGCCACATTCAAACTCTAACCAAAAAATTCACCTCACCTTGCAAACTATAACCTTTTTGCTAATTACACATTGTGTTAGGATTAAGGTGCCATCAACCTTGTAAATCCTATGTAATTAATTACTCCTAATGTTGTTTGTAAATTTCCATAAGCGAAGAAGTATTCACCAAGTAGCAATCTTGTTTCAACTACATGTTTGATCTTGGTACCTGACAGATGTAGATTATCCAGGGGGTTGCAGGGGGTACCCCCCTACGGGGTCTAGGAGGGATGGCACCCCTCGATGGGGGTCCGGAGGCAGCACCCTCGAAAGCCACATTTTATATATATTTTCTCATTGTGAATTTGGACTGCTCATCATTAGGTCATAGATTTGATGGTAGAGGTTATGTTGGCTTGTCTTGCCCTAGAAGGCAACCCCTTTATGAGGATATTGTAAATTATGACTATGTATGAGAAGAGTTGAGTGTATTACAGGTGCTGCTGGATTGAAGATTGAAGAGGAGATTGATAGTGTTGTATTGTAAACTCTATTGAAGTTAATACAGATTGGTGCATCTCTTGTGTGGGTTTTTTTCCAAAAGGGTTTGCCCACGTAAACATTGTGCTATATGTTTGATCTTCTGTTATGTTATTTCTTTTTGTTGATTTTATACCATCTCCATTTTGGTTCTACACATTTCAATATCTATATTATAGTTGTAATCAATTTTGATAGTTGTTTACCTTCACTTCTAACATTTGGTATTAGAGCCTAGCTAGTTCTGTGTTTTGGGTGGAAGTGTAAGGGTTTTTTGAGCTATAGTGGGAGTTTTGGTTGAAGATATTTTGTAGATTTGTGTAGAAGCCATGGATGCATCTGAGCATCTTGATTGGAATGGAACAAGTTATGAGCTGTGGAATCTAAAAATGAAGGATCTCCACAAAGAAAGAGATCAATTGTTGGTTGCAACAAAAGAGAAGAAACCTGATACTATCAATCAATATGAGTGGGACAATATGGACAAAAAGGCACAAGGTACAATGTCGCATTGCACTCATGTGCACACAAGGTGTCGCAACAAGGACAACAACACTAAAATTGACATTACCGTTGCATAATACAAGGTGGCACAAGGGAAAGACTTTACCCATCATGTGACAACTCACCACGATGACCAACTGAGAGGTGGAGATCACTCCATGACGAGGATTAGATATAAGTCCACAACCTCGCTACCATGAGAACACATGGAGTAGGATGAGGGTGACATCTAACCCAGTCCATTCCATGACAACACAAGACATCCCTAACACAAGGGTAACACTCACTCACGAGATGCTCCAACTAGGAGGTACAATTCATTAACCAATTGGAATGGTCACTAGATGAACTCATGCAATGCACACTTCCCAATGTAACAGAGGTAAGCCAAGAAAGTAGCAACCACTCTAGACACATTAGGGAAACTACACATGAGATACATTCGGAGGTCAAAAGTGCCTCGTACAAAACTTCTATGTACAAACTAAGGGAACAGGCAATACTAGGCAATCTCAGGGTGTATGGACCTAGAAAGAGAAGCCTCCTACTAGGGACAATAGTGTCTAGGCACTGTGGTCCTCTGGCCTCTAGCACCCTAGCACTATAGAGGTCTCTGAGACAGGGTCCAAAATACAAAAAAGACCTAGTCTTGAGCAAAACTACTCAGAATTGCATGAAATTGAACGTGCAAGTGCAAAACATAGTTACACGTCATATTTAACTATCACAAGAAGAAATTGATTCATTTTATGCACTAAAATACAAATTGTCATTTTTCGCCATTTGTCGCATACAAGTTCACAAAGAGAAAAAAAAGACAATCCAAACATTCCTTCGACACCAACGTCAAAGCATGGACCCATAGAAAGATACAACACCACTTAGGTGGTTGATTCACAAGTCCTCATACATCGAGGAACAAACAATAACAATTTTTTGATAATCAATTACATAGCATAGGACACCAACGTCCTTCAAAATTATACAAGTACAAGAATACACCAATATCCATCACACTCTCAAAGATATGACATGGAACATAGCACGACATACCCAACCTGTAAAGAGAACAAGGAAACCATCTAGCACCTGAAGATCATCATGAAGGACCAAAGGGGAAATGTTGCTTGCCTCCATATTGCCATCGTCAAGCGCAATAGACGTGTATGCAACTCTAGGCAACCCTAGAGCTACAAAGAAGGTGATCATGACAAACCCGCTAAGAGCATCTCACACATCCAGGGTATACAAGCAACATATGGCATACACACTAATCAATGCACAAAATATACATGGCACAAATACCAATCCAATGCATATAAATAATACATGGTACAACTTCCACACAATGCATAAAAATAACCTGTGACACACTTACCAATAAGCATAATAGAATAACATCACAACACTCAAGTATAAGGGAAATAATCACACCTTCAATGCGCACCAAACAAGGCATAAACCATAGTCCATCAAGGACACATACAAGCATGAATCAGACATAACAATGTACTACTATGCAAGTACACAACACATGCTGAGTATAACTTAGGAAGTGACAAATAAGGAAGAGAGAACTATAAAGCTAAATAAAGAAGTGTCATGACGAGGGCACTGAAACCTCCTAACTGAGTGTAAGTAGTAAGTCACCTATCACAGGCCCTACTCAAGCATCCACCAACTCTAACATTGTGTGCAATGCTTCTACACCCACTAGGTCTAGGAAAGCTCCTTGCAATTGGTGTGCATTGTTACCAGGTCTAGAGAAGCTCCTTGTCGTAAGGTGTTGAAACTTTTTTTTAAAGTTTTATTAACTCTCATGTGATTAATGTTTCTCTTTTTACAACTCCTTACATGTTGAACCCATTGACAACTTTGTGCCTTGGTATGTGTTCAAGGAATCATTCCTTACCTACTCCCAAACCTCTTCCCAAACATCCAACGCGTTGATTTAACAAACTGAGTGTGGCACAGATTTCAATGCACAAAAATCCCAAAAATACAACATGGTCTCAAAAGATGTAGAATCAAATTTTAATTGGGATACAAGTCATTCCACAAAACAATTTCATGAATATACATGTGGCACGCAAACCAATGCATCAATTTTCAACATAATATTTTTTGATAATATTCTAACAAGATATAAAATCTTAAAATAATAGGGAGACTACTCATCCCACATTCAGATTCATCAAGGAAATACCTACAAAGCAATTTTCATGTTTTCCAAATACAAGAAATAACCATAAGGCTCTAAAAACTCCATTAGAGCTCCATATGGCACCTTGACCAATTTTCTAACTTCTATGTTTCAAGGTGTATGGGAAAATGGTGAACTACCCATTATAGCTATGGTGAACAACATCTAAAATATCAAATAAAATCCATGTGGGTGATTCTAAAAAAAATTTAAAGGGTATGGATTGCTTTCCCATATTTCCAAAATGAAGAACACATGAAAATTTAAATGAAAACAACTATAAATTCAAATCTTAGCTTTCCTTCCTAATCAGGATGCCATAGCAATCTACTAATGTGGCATGGCAATGAAGAAAGCATACAAATTAAAAACAAAGGAAAGATTTAAGAATCATACCTTTCCTACAAGCAATCCAAGGAGGAGAAGAGGGTTTTGAAAGCAAGCTTTGATCACACATAGGCATCCACAATTCAAATCCACTCCACTTCAACCAAGCAATCCAAGCAATTCAACCTTTCTTTTATTCATGGAGAAAATCCTTCTTTACAACAAGAGAGGGTTTGAGAGGAGAGAGCAAATGGAGAGGAAAAAGAATGAAATAAAATAACTCATTTTTCCCTTTTAACACCCATAAGGCCTAATTTAAAATAGAATATAAATTTCACTTATAATCATTTTTTTAGTCAACAATGAAATAAAATATATTCACTTAACACACCATTTAAAAATATATCTAATTTATTTCAATCTACTAACCTAAATAATTTAATAAAATACCTAGGAACATTAAAATTGATTTAACAATATTTCAACTTCCAAATACCTTTCAGTAAACACATTTAGTAATAGAAAATCAGCTAATGAACTTATTATAACTATTCCAAATAGGTAATTGCCTTTTAACTCAATCTCATTCCGAAAAATCTGAACACACCATATCAAGAATTTTGTTTTCCAATTTAATGCAATTCTACCTTTTTGACGGAAAAATATTAAATTTTAGAATTAATTCGAAATCATTTAAATTTATTCCTTTAGCATAATATAATGCAATAGATATTTTTGCTAAGATAATTAACCGTTAAAATAATCTGAAAGCATGGAAACCATATTTTTTGAGATCATTTAAAATAATGTGTAAAATGCTAAGGAAACACACACAATTGACTTCAAGCACACATTATGAGTTTCCACAACGCAAGGATAAGGTTGAGATGGCTTAGCATCCCATGTCAACCTTCTCCACATTTCCCACATTAGTTAACACCTATAATTACTTGCAAACTCATGTCAACCATTAGGCATACTTGCTCCACATATAATAGCTGAAGCAACATAATCCACTCCAACATGGTATAATCACACATGATATAAAATAATCACATCCACTATAATCATCTACGACTAGCATGATCCAAGAACATGACGCATAAACAAAAACATTTCACAATGTGGGAATAATAGGACAATCACAACTTTAACAAGTATAGTGAAAATAGTGAAGCTGAAGCACTAGAATAATCTAACATGCACAATCACAATGTATGCATCCCATAATGCATAGTTGGAAACCAAATAACAAAGCACAACCCCATTAAAACACTTTGATGGTCATGCAGAATACACCCTCAGAACCCATTGATGGCACCATAGACCTCATCGACAAGTTCGGTACAATGCATCAAAGCATAATAATCACATAATACACTGATAAACACTCAGAACAACATATAACACATGAATCAAAAAGCACACAAGGCACAAACTAGGGTGGGCATTACATCCTCCCCCACTAGATTAGTCCTCCCCCATTAGATTAGGCTTACTCCTTGAAGCCTATAGAAATACAAGGATGAAGTACCCTTAGTACATAATCCTTTACAACACAATAGATCTCAAGAGATTAGTCCTAACCAACACTAGGTCAAGGTCTCAAAACAACAAATAAAATCTCCAAAGGTGCACCAACTAGGTAAAAACCAACCATCATGCATACAACTCCTCTTAGACTACACCACTCCATCCTCCAACTGCCACTACCATGAGAAGAGGCTCTTGACAAAAGGTGCAACAAACCTCAAGCATGTCTAGTCTGTAAAACTCAGGACCACAACTATGATAGGATAACCTCTCAAGCTCTCAACTAAGCCTAAGGAAACTCATAAGGCTATCATATCCACTCTCAATGAGAATTGCAAACAAAAGATTACTCTCTCAACAACCCTTCATCAAGCACTACCCACAACAAAAGAACTCAAGGATCAAGGAAAGATAACTTTAAAAGGTTATAGGTACCACTACCGTACCTTCATCCTGACTAAAAGCATGCCTCAAATTTAGACATGGTTTCCCTACATGAGGTGCTTCCTCACATTCCACTCCTAAAATAGAGGGTTTCTCTAACACTCTATCTCTACACCATCAAAACAAGATCAACCAAATAGGTTCTCAGAGGGAAGAATCTAAACCACATCCTCTAACAACGTAAGCATTTCCACTAAGCAAGGCTTGGAAACCCATTACTCACTAGGAGCACATCTAAGGTGGCCACAACACACCAATAAGGTGCAAGACTACTCACAAGACTGCTTCAACTCTTAACTACGATAGACCAAAAAGGTCAAACAATACAACATGATCATGAATTCATGATCGAATAGGCAAAACAAGGCTTCCTCGTGGCCTAGACACCAAGTATCCATAAAATGGAATACATAGGATAGAAACCTCTTCATATAAGAGTTGCATCCCTTCCAACATTATGCTAGGAACCCTCCAAAACACTAAGGAGAAACTCCTGAAGCAACCAAATTCCCAAGGTTGGCAACTCAACAAGACCAAGAAGAGAACTATAATATCATAAATATATAAATAATATGTGCTCATGCACTAACTAAGGCTCCATCATACCCTACACTATGTCAAAACATAAGTGTAGTTATGGAACTCACATCAAAAGGACACAACATCATACAATCCACTAATGTCAAAATACTAGGAGCATGGCATCACATCCAAGACTAACAAGAATGAGACAAGCAAGAACAACCATAGTTGGTGGACTAAGTCAACATTCAACCAAATGTAATTACTAAAAGCAAGATTCAATCCAAACAAGTTCTCTACATATCTCATTCACATAGACACAGTCGAGAATCAACATTTAAGCTCATACAAGAATTCAATTCACATTAAGTGATCCAAAGCAACACAAAACCATTTCAAAACTTTATCAACATTTCACACAATATTCACTTGCATCTAACAACAAACCAAGGAATTCAATCTACCATAGTTCTAGTAACATGCACATCAAGAACTAGTATATTCTCTGCATTCTACTCCCTTATACAATCCATCAGAGGCCCATCATGGACATGATAGAGAACATAACATGAAACATGACTAGCAATTTAAAACATTCAAGCATAGCCACCAATAATAAATAAATAAATAAAATACCAAAGTGGAAGAAAAGTCAATTCCAACAATAAGACATAAAATGAGCTCAATTTCAACAGTAAATCAAACATAACCATAAAGGCCACGAGATAAATAAATATCAAACTTCGATGGCTATACTTATTCATAAATAAGAATAAAAATTCAATGTTGGTCCTTACAACGTTTAGTGAATTCACCAAAGTAAAATAAATAAAGTATTAAAATTCAAAAGTTTCACATTACATGAACTATGTGACTAATTCTAATCACAAGAGAGGGAATACAATGTTATACTACACCTGGATTTGCAAGTAAGAGAACACATTCTATCACGCTAAGCAAACAAGTCTTCTAAGACTACAGTCACATCAAAACATGAGATCATCTCTACTTAACCAAACAACATCACTCAAGATGCCCATCAACAAAGGTTGCATTCCATTCAAAGGAATCACAATCACCATGCAAAGACACACATGTAGTCACACACTAGAAAACATCTTGCAGCCAAGATTAAGTTAGGACAAAATCAGGTTCACAAACCAAGACATCTGAACACATTACTCTCACAACAAGAGTGGTTACCATTTCTCACCATATAGGGATTCTCCAATCATATGGATAATACATTAGTGCAGCATTCTCATTCAACACAAATCAAAACATGAGGGAGAATTAGGTTGGGGGTCAATCTCTTACCCAATGTTCCATCCAATGATGTTAAATCTCTCCACAACATGATGATAAACATACTAAATGCACACATTACAATAGGGGAAACACAACTCAGAAACACAAGATGTAGGGTTTGCTACTTCACTCATGATTCTAACACCTCAAACATCACAAGGACTATGCAAATGACCCTTTTCACAAGCTCTTTTCTCTTTAACTCTTCAAATAATGCAATGCAATAATTACACCCAGGTTCCCACATGAATCCTAGGGAAGAATGCAATTTGGGGACATAAGTCATTACCCAAATGATCTATTCTAGCAATACAATGCAACACTATCTTTCATACAACTGCATAATTAATCCACACACAAGTACATGCTCTCAAGAAGACAATGCAATATGCATTTCAAGCAAGCATTTCCAATCACCATACAGAGACAATTAATAAACAAATATGACAAGCATTACAACGGTATGCTACTCTTGCAACAAACATACACACAACAAGGTGCACAATGCAAGGTTCATTTAAACTAGCATTACCACAACAATATTCTTCACATATCATGCATATGATCAAAACATCATCTCTTTCACATACAAATGCATAACTCTTAAAAGAGTAAACTAGGTTCAATCACACTCAAGAACATGGTATTTCCTTTCACACAAAGGTTCTCATAACTCCACTATCAAAAGTGGTCACACAAGCACAACAAAGGCCACTCAAACACAATCATACAAGGAATATATATAGAAAGAAAGCGCATGCTACTCACAACACATGAACACACAAGGAACCCACACATGCTTGAACAAGCCAAACAAACACAAGGGTGACATGGAGTAGGATGAGGGTGACATCCACCCCAGTCCATTCCATGACAATGCAAGACATCCCAAACACAAGGGTAACACTCACCCATGAGATGGTCCAACTAGGAGGTATGAGTCCTCAAACAACTGGAATGGGCACTAGATGAACTTGTGCAAGGCACACTCCTAATGTAATAGAGGGAAATGAAGTAGGTAGCAACCACTCCAGACACATCATGGAAACTACAAAGGAGATATTTCTAGAGGCCAAAAGTGTCTCCTACAAAAATCCTATACACAAACTAAGGGAATAATCAATGCTAGGCAATCTTGGGGTGTATGGACCCCAAAGAAGAAGCCCCCTACCAGGGACACTAGCCCCAAACACTATGGTCCTCTGGACTCCAACACCCCAACACTGTAGTCCTCTGGGACATGGTCTAAAATACAAAAAGGACCTGGTCTTGAGCAAAACTACCCAAAATTGCATGAAATTGAAGGTGCAAGTGCAAAAGATAGTTACACATGGGTCATCCCACAATAATGGGTTACACTTTTTAGCTAAACTTGACATTGAAATCAACATTTTGAACTAAATCTTCACTTTCTGACACCTATAGCCGCTAAACTGTTAGGAATTTGAAGATGATGCGAACTAGTGATTTGTGAGATTTTATTTGTAGATTCTAAATATATATATTTTAAAAAATTATAATTTAGACCTAGGCATATTCTGTAAAACATAACTTTTTCAGTATATATCGAAATTCAATTTTTCTTTTTTTGTTGAAACAAGGACATCAATACCTAGGGCATAGATATTTTTAAGAATTTTTTTCACTAATTTACTAATTTTTCATGTGTGTAGACCAGAGAACTTGATGTTCGGTGAAAAACTTACATTCACAAGAAATAAAAAATAAATATAATAATCAAATTAAATATATTTAAAATTATACTTTTTGGGAAGCTTATAATAAGGACTATATACTTACAAAACATAAATTTTAAATGATTTCATTTGATCCCCCAAAGGTAAATCAAATGTGGTTTTTTATCAACATTTTGATAGGTTTAGAGGAGACTTTATTATATGTATGGTTTAAAACTAACGGGGTTCTATCCAAGGGGGTTTGAATCTAAGGGGCTTGATCAAAACCTCTTCAGTTAAAATCCTTTAAATGGAACCTTTCAAGGCTTAAATCATTATATTTTCTAAAAATATTTAATTTCAACAAAAATTAGGATGTCCTAGAAAGTGTAACCCATTATTGTGGTAGCACCCACATCATATTTAACTATACAAGTAGAAATTGATTCATTTTAAGCACCAAAATACAAATTGTCATTTTTCACCATTTGTCACATACAAGTTTATAAAGGGAAAGCAAGACAATCTAAATGTGCCTTCGACACCAACGTCGAAGCACAAACCCATAGAAAGATACAACACCACTTAGGTGGTTGATTCACAAGTCCTCATACATCGAGGATCAAATGATAACAATGTTTCAATAATTAGTTACATAGCATAGGACACCAACATCCTTCAAAATTATACAAGTACAAGAATACACCAAAATCTATCACTCTCCAAGATATGACATGGAACATAGCACGACATATCCAACCTGCAAATAGAACAAGGAAACCATCTAGCACATGAAGATCATCATGAAGGACCAAAGGGGAAATGTTGCTCACCTCCCAACCATCTTTCCATCATCGAGCGCAATAGTTATCTATGAAACTCTAGGCAACCCTTGAGCTACAGAGAAGGTGATCATGGCAAACCCGCTAAGAGCATCTCACACATCTAGGTTATACAAGCAACATATGGCATACATGCCAATCAATGTAGACAATTTACATGGCACAACTACCAATCTGATGCATATAAATAATACATGGTACAATTACCACACAATGCATATTAATAACCTGTGGCACACTTGCCAATAAGCATAATAGAATGACATCACAACACTCAAGCATAAGGGAAATAATCACACCTTCAATTCATGCCAAATAAGGCACAAACCATAGTCCATCAAGGACACATACAAGCATGAATTAAGTATAATAATGCACTACAATGCAAGTACACAACACACACTGAGTATAACTTGAGTGGTGATAAATAAGGAAGAGAGAATCAACAAGCTAAATAAGGAGTGTCATGATGAGGGCACTCAAACCTCCTCACCGAGTGTGAGTAGTAAGTCACCTATCATGATCCCTACTCAAGCATCCACCAACTCTAACATTGCATGCAACGCTTCTACACCCAACTAGGTCTAGGAAAAGTCCATGTAGTTAGCGTGCACCATTACCAAGTCTAGAGAAGCTCCCTCTGGTAAGGTGTTCAAACTCTTTTTTTAAGTTTTATTAACTCTCATGTAATTAATGTTTCTATTTTACAAATCCTTACATGCTAAACCCACTAACAACTTCGTTCCTTGTTATGTGTTTAAGGAGGCATTCTTGACCTACTCCCAAACCTTTTCCTAAACATCCAACGTGTCGATTTAACAAACCAAGCATGGCACATGTTTCAATACACCAAAAATCCCAAAAATACAACATGGTCTCAAAAGATGCAGAATCAAATTTTAATTCGAAGACAACTCATTTCACAAAACAATTTTATGAATATAGATGTTGGCATGCAAACCAATGCATAAATTTTCAACAAATATTTTTTGACAATATATAAAAAGATATAAATCTTAAAATAATAGGGAGATTACTCATCCAACATTTAGATTCATCAAGAAAATTCCAACAAAGCAATTTTCATGTTTTCCAAATATAAGAAATAACCATAAGGCTTGAAAAACTCTATTAGAACTCCCTATGGCACCTTGACCAAGTTTGATGAATTTTCTAACTTCTATGTTTCAAGGTGTATGGAAAAATGGTGAACTACCCATTATAGCTATAGTGAACAACATCTAAAATATCAAATAAAATCCATGTGGGTGATTCTACAAAATTTTGACAAGGTATGGTTTGTTTTCCCATGTTTCTAAAATGAAGAACACATGAAAATTTAAATGAAAACAACTATAAATTCAAATCTTAGCTTTCCTTCCTAATCCGAATGCCATAGCAATCCACTAAATGTGGCATGACAATGAACAAAGCATACAAATTTAAAACAAAGGAAAGATTCAAGAATTATACCTTTCATACAAGCAATCCATGGAGGAGAACAGGGTTTTGAAAGCAAGCTTTGATCGCACACAAGCATCCACAATTCAAATCCACTCGACTTCAACCAAGCAATCCAAACAATTCAACTTTTCTTTCATTCATGGAAAAAATCCATCTTTCCAACAAGAGAGGGTTTGAGAGGAGAGAGCAAATGGAGAGGAAAAAGAATGAAATAAAATAACTCCTTTTTCCCTTTTAACACCCAAAAGCGCTAATTTAAAATAGAATATAAAATTTACTTATAATCATTTTTTTAATCAATAATGAAATAAAATATACTCATTTAACACACCATTTAAAATAAAATAACTCCTTTTTCCCTTTTAACACCCAAAAATGCTAATTTAAAATAGAATATAAAATTTACTTATAATCATTTTTTTAATCAATAATGAAATAAAATATACTCATTTAACACACCATTTAAAATATATATAATTCATTTCATTTTACTAACCTAAATAATTTAATAAAATACACCTAGGAACATTAAAATTGATTTAACAATATTTCAACTTCCAAATACCTTTCAAACAACACATTTAGTAATAGAAAATTAGCTAATGAACTTATTGCAACTATTATAAATAGGTAATTACCTTTTAACTCAATCTCATTCCAAAAAATCTAAACACACCATATCAGGAATTCCATTTTCCAATTTAATGCAATCTACCTTTTTGGCAAAGAAATATTAAATTTTAGAAAAAATTTAAAACCATTTAAATTTATTCCTCTAGCATAATATAATGCAATAGATATTTTCACTAAGATAAGTAATCATTAAAGTAATCCAAAAACACAGAAACCACGTTTTTTGAGAACATTTAAAATAAAATGCAAAATGCTAAGAAAACACACGCAATTGACTTCAAGCAAGTTCCTAATGTTGTATTTATTTTTCAGAACTATATTGTAGGATCCAATGTTGACTTGGCATAGTTTTGTCATGTGTTGACACCTTGTGTACATGCAACAAGATACATTTTGGTGACTTTGTCAGTCGCGGGTTCCCCCCAGAATAGTTAAAGAGGGAGTGCAGGGGGCCCTATATTTAATAAAAGTTTCAGCAGTTAGTTTGTTATTGGATGACACGAATAAACCGAGATTGGATAACTGCCAAAGAGGCTTGATAAATAAGCGGCTGGAGAATGTGAAAGGTCATGTGATGCAAATAAGAATTGACATTGTGTACTTCTGAAAGAGCTTGCATTGCAAGTGTGTTGTAATCATCTTTTGATTTGATAATACGTTGTGCATGTTTTGGAGTGTGGGGTTTTTGACCCGAAAGGGTTTTTCCCATGTATATCTTTTGGTGTGAGTTTTGTATTTGCATTTAATGTTGTTATTATCTTTCTGATAATGTGCATCTTAATCTATAACTATAAAAGTTAAAATTTGCATAAATCTTTCCTCAGTAGATTAGTGTAGGAAGTGTTTCGGCATACCTTGCTTCCTTTCAGTTTCCACAACACAAGGATAAGGGTGAGATGGCTTAGCATCCCATGTTAACCTTCTCCACATTTCCCACATTAGTTAACACATGTAATTACCTGCACACTCAAGTCAACCATTAGGCGTACCTGCTCCACATATAATAGTTGAAGTAACATAATCCACTCCAACGTGGTATAATCACACATGATATAAAATAATCACATCCACTATAATCATCTACAACTAGCATGATCCACGATCATGATGCATAAACATAAATATTTCACAATGCGAGAATAATACGACAATCACAACTATAACAAGTATAGTGAAAATAGTGATGCTGAAGCACTGGAATAATCTAACATGCACAATCACAACGTATGCATCCCATAATGCATAGTTGGAAACTAAATAACAAAGCACAACCCCATCAGAAAAACCTCGATGGTCATCGATGGCACCATAGACCTCATTGGCAAGTTCAGTGCAATGCATCAAAGCATAATAATCACATAGTACACTAATAAACACTCAGAACAACATATAACACATGGATCAAAAAGCACACAAGGTACAAACTAGGTTGGGCATTACTATAACGACTCGGTCGTTAAACCTTGAAAATTTTGCTCTAAATTTTTTTCTAAGTTATTGTAAATGTTTAACTCAAGTTGATAGAGTTGATTCAATTGTTTACTCGGGTACTTCTATCCAACAGGATAGGCATTCGTCCAATTGGGACAAGCATCCATCCTTACATGATAGGCATCTGACCAAACAGGTCGGGTATACTTCCATCCAAATGGATAGGCATCTATCCTAATGGGATAGGCATCTACCACAAGAGTTAGGTACATTCTCTAGCCAAAGACTTAGACCCATCAAGATCAAATGGATCCTAAGCCACTCGTTGAATACTACACTCTCTTCAGAAGTGCATCGAGATCGTCATCTTCATCAGGAGTAATTTTTTTTCAAATAATAAAAGCTTGAGTCCCACCTCAGAATTTGGCATTAAGCCTCAGGGAGTCAAGTGAACCCATATGGGATTCTTCCGAGTATACGTTGAATGTTTTCCTATTCAATTCCTCCTATGATTTATTAGAGAGCTTTTCTTGAAGGAATTTATAAGTCAAAAGTTAACATCGAACAACTGAGCATTTCAAACCTCCCGATCTCGTGCCTAAAAACTTGTGTATTGAGAACATTCTTCGTTCCCCAAGCTGCCTACATACATGCTTCCAAACGAGATCAAGGTGTAGTTTACATGTAGTTATGTTCACTATTATATGTTTATGTGAACTATTTAATGTGGGTATGTAACCCTTTCTAGGGCCCAGTTCCCCAGATAGTTCCTCTGTGACTGCTACCCACGAAGGGAGCAAAAATAAGTAATTGATTTTCTCGACCAATACTTGTTTGCTTAAGTTTCACTATTCATAATCCTATTAAAATAGAACTTTATATCTACACATTTAATGATCCCTTTTTCCCTTGCACAAAAAAATATTCAAGTTTTTGATAATTCTACAAGGTGATTCCACATTCTCTTAAGGAACCAGGTGACGGAAGGTATTTATCAGAGTTGGATCAATTCGTTGGTTTAGAAATTAATCTTATTAGTTTGGCATTCAAGGGAGATTACCTGTCCCTCGAACTTAATCTTCGAGATGATTTCTTATTACTCATCAACAGTTTATAGGGACGACACCCAGATGTCGTTGTTGCAGTTATGTTAGGCAATATGTGCAGTAGGTCAACACGACAACTTTACTCGTAAATGTGACCCAGAGGCACTGTTGATACTGAGCACTACGAGATGGTTTTTGTTTCAATTCTTGTTTAAAATGTTTACCTAACTAAAAAGGAAAAAATTCTAAATTGTTTGGCATGTACTAATAATATCAAAAGTCAAGATCTAAATTAAACCAATAAAACTATGATTCTTTTCATAATTTTTTTTTTGTTAGTTAAGTGCCATCATGGGGATAGCTCCCTTTTGTCTAAAATATTCTAAGAAATAAAATTTATTTACTGGCTGCTACCCAAGTGGGTCTATCATGCATACATAGATACATATCTATAATAGGAGGCTATCAGTGCCTCGAGCTTACATACAGGGGCTATCAGTGCCTCATACCTATATTCTAATACTACTATCAACTTTCCTTACATAATTTCATGTATGATCATCATAATTCCCTCTGCAGCTTCCAGCAACCTCCCCACCTGACCATTCGTGAACACTCCTTCGTTCTCTTGCAGTAGCTTGCGGAAGTTTTCCATATTTCTGTTTTGAACCAGTCTTCCTGGTGAAAGCCGCCTTCAGAGTTTCATCTGCCCGATCTCCTCCGGCTGAATCAATTTCCCCCATTATTACTGTGTGGTTAGCTTCTGCAACCAGTCGAGTTCCCCAAGAGACCCCGTAGAAAGAGCTTCCCATGATCAGAGAGATATTGGCAAAGAACAGTTGATAAACATGCTCGTCATGAACATGCCCTCCGCTCCACGAGCCTCCACCAATAACTTGCAGAATCGCATTCTTGTCATAAAATTTAATTAATATCATTTGGCCTTAGTTATTTTCACTAGTTTCAACTCAAAATCAAGTCATGACGGAAATATTTGAATAACTACCACAATAAGGAGATTAAATCAATTTCGACATGTCAAAGTTCATCGATTCCCTTGTTCAAGGGTAAGTTCTATTGGTGATGTCATAGGAAAGTCCATGTAATGATTACTAAACAACAAGTACAAAAATAGGCCTAATTTATCAAAGATGGGCCAAATATTTAATTACTTAATGGTGAAGTCCCTACTATGATTTATGAGTTTTTTTTTCAAGTAATATAATCATTAGTTAAACTATTTAAGAAAAACTTAAAACTTTCTTAAATGAATATCATTATCATATTTGCTATATTTATATCCTAAGGTTGCTATATCTAGCATCTAACTTATTACCCATTATTAATCTAATCCAAGGGTTTGTATAATGACCAATGTAATATAGTTGTGTCTAGGAGTATTTATTCCTAACCTTGTAGAGTTTAGGTGATGGGATTGAAATTTGTAGACCATCCCTTTACAACACACATTTCATGCCTAGACTTGCTTATAAGGTTTTGAGTATCCCTACTTTCTTTTCCTATTTTCCAATAGTATTATCCTATGTTCAAAAGTTTGTGATCATTAATGGATGTGTTTGAGCTATCATCTTTTATCATTTTATGTGAAGACTTGTGGGGGTTAAAGATGATCCATTAGGGAATTCATGAAAGTTAGATGGGAGGTGGTAATCTTTTTGTAGTTGGTCTAAAATAAAGACTACAATGCCAATGTCATTATAATAGTGCGTGTATCATTTATTTAATGAATGACCATAGTGACAATACATATCTCTAAAGTCTTAACATTACATATTTTCATACTCGTTATATTCCTTACTTGAGACATTTCCCTCTATGGTGTTGTCTATACCCAATTGAACATGTCTATAACATTTGATCCTTCCTAATTTGTGCTAATAAGTATCTAATTTCTTTCTTCCATGTGATTAAGAGCTATATATATATATATATATATATATATATATATATATATATATATATATATATATATATATATATATATATAACTTACATTCATCATTAATTTAAACTATGTAAATGTTTACATATAATTTCATTATTTACTTCATTTATTTGATTAACTTCTAATTTATACTCAACTCAACATGTTAAAATACATAGATTTATTTATATCAACACAACCCAACATTAATAGACATTTTATTGTTGATCTATCATACTAATTTCCATGAAATTACAAGATTTTACTTAACTTTATATATTTTTGCTTACCGTTTATAAATGTTCTTAATACGGTATATATGTACCTATTTTGTGACGTCTTTACTTAATTGTATCTATTTTGTTAGTCACAGAGAATGATATTTGGAGAGGAATATGTTATTGGACAAGGGAAAGAGAAGCTAGGTGTAAAATTACTATTAGTTGTTGACCATTGAAGTGGATGTAATTTAAGGTGATCACTTTGATTTGTTTGTTTGTTTAGAATGCCTAAGAAGGCCTTGTCTATATTTGTTTCAATGAAAAAATAAATTATACCAAATATTAGATTTCATCATTATATATATAAATATACATATATGTTTTTATTTATAAATATTATAAATTTTAATTATATAATATTTAATAAACAAGTTATAATTATATATATTATAATATTATTATAAACCTATTTAATAATATAAATTTTTATATAAATAAAATAGAGTTATATAAAAAAAATGAAAATTTTAAAAATGGGAAAAGGGTTTTCAAACCCCAAGGCTTTAAGCCTTAAGGGCTTCAGCCCAAGTGGCAGGTGTGGACTGCTATGCACAGGTTGCGGCCTTTAATGCTCACGGGGGTTGCCCTTCAAACGAAAAATGTTTTGATGGATGCACACTCTCATCCAAGTTAACAATAGGTTACATGATTACAGGCTTAGGAATATTTATAGTGATCCAACTTTTTTATTTGGTTTCTAAAAACTCTGCACGACTTATGTGGTTCTTTCACCCATTTACACTGCGTATGATGATTAGGTGTGTGAATTTCAGGGGGATTTTTGTTAGATAATATAGTTTTAAATGCTCTAGTAGATATGTATTCAAAAAGATGTGGAAGCACAGACAAGGCACGCTAACTGTTTGACAGAATGCAGGTTAAAATGTGGAAGCATAAACAAAACACGCGAACTGTTTGACAGAATGCAAGTTAAAATGTGGAATCACAGACAAGGCACGCGAACTGTTTGATAGAATGCCTCAAGATAAGGCACGCGAACTATTGGCAGAATGCCTCAAACTATTTGGAATAATCCCTCAAAGACATGTCATCTTATAGAAATCAACGATTGCAGAATATGCACAGAATGGATTCGTTAAAAAGGATTTGTAATTTTCAAAAGTAAGCAGTTTGTACTCTGTAAAGAGATTTTAGGGTAGATTCGTATGACTATCAAGTGGAGCTTAAGATATTTATTAACCCATCAAACATAGCATATATTGGAGGAACTTAAAGAACCCTGTAACATGATAACATATTCTGATGAGCTAATTTCACATCCAAATACACCAGTGTGGTGATAATATTAAAGTAATCTACAATTCACATGGAGGAAAGGGTATTTGTCCAGGTAAAACAAATTCCAACACATCTCATTCACTCTTGAATTCAATGTTTTTTTTTAAACATCAAAATCCTCTCAAACATAACCGCCATTGGAAGCACACAAGAAAAAAAATTACAGATTGAACTCTTTCTCATTAAATCAAACAACCAGCCTAGCGTTGACAGGTACAATATCATACAGATTGATCTAAATGTTTAATATTTTGGTTTTACAGGGGAATAGATTCCAAAACCAATTAATTCTATTGGTTCAATTTAGAATTCACTATTAAAATGTGCCAACTAAATACAAAAGCAATATATCTAAAATGATTATCAAGTAATACATAAAAAGAAAGTACCACCTACCTGGAGATTCTTCTCTGAAATAGCCCTCTGATTTCATGTAATGCCTCCTAATCCCCCAAATTCACAATTTCCCCTGAAATTTTTCTTCCAAGAATACTATCTACCAAAATAATAAAAGAACTAGAATACCCCTCTTGGCTGCTCCTCCCCTCCATTTATAGGTTTTATTTATTATTTTAATTTCTATTTTGAGGAGGAATTGCCTCCACTAAATGAGTAATTTTCTTTGACTTAACGGATGAATCAAAGATAGATAACTTACACTAAGAGATAGTTATCTTCTTCAAAACTCTCGTATTATCTTAGTTATGCATCACTTAATTAGAATTCAAATAAAAAATCACATTTAAATAAAGAAATTTAGTTGATTTATCTTTGCATGTAACAAAGAGATTTAAAGTTGATTTCCATAATTAGTTCACATTAAAAAATTTAAATTAGTAAAATTTAAGAGAATTATTTAAAATTAAAAGTAAATTTTAATATATTTTATGATTTAATTTAATTTAATTAATTGTATTATTCATTTATTTATAAAAATTTAACATTATCATTGTTTTTTAATATTATTTTTACTTTTGCTATTGTCAATATTTAATTAATTAACCCTATATTTTATTTTATCAAGAAGGTTAATATTTTTTACTAGGGAGAGAGGGTCGTGACAATTACACCGTTGAATGTCTCTGAGAAGACTACACATGCTTTATGGAAGTGGTTGGGTGAAATCTATCAAGTCAAGAGCTCGAAAAATAAATTGTATCTCAAAAGAAAGTTATATTCCCTTAAAATGAAGGAAGGTGATTTGATATCTGAGCACTTGAATTCATTTAATTTTATTCCAAGTCAATTATCTTCTATGGATGTTAAGATAGACGAGGAAGATAAGTGTATTATGCTTCTTTGGTCTTTGCCTGAGTCTTGGGAGAATTTCATTATTTCTATCACCACTAACCTTGAAGATCCAAAGATGGATGCCCTTGTTGCAACTCTGCTATCATAGGAAATGAGGAAGAAGGCTATGGATAGCTCGATGGATGCCCTTAATGTCAGGGGGAGGTCTAAGAAAAGAGGACCAAAAGGAGATCAGAAGGGGCCTAAGGAATCAAAAGACCAGTCTAAAAATCCTGGGAAGAAGAATAGAGTTAAGTGTTGGAACTGTAGTAAGAATACAAAAACCAAAGAAATAGTGGGATTCCTCTATCAAAAAGTCCTCAAATGTAGGTGATGAAGTTTTACTTTCTACATGTAATGTTATTGTCACATCCTCAATTTTGGCTTTGCTTTACTTTTTACTTTTTACTTGGACATAAGTAAATGCTTTATGATATTTAGATTAATGACAAGGAAAAATATGGATTATATGGAATGTCATTTATTGAAATTATAAGAATGATTATGTTAATATCAATTTAATAATTGTTTTATGAGATTTGGTTTATTAGTTGAATTAATTGAATAATGATGCACTGATCACATGTATTGTTTGATGACAAGCGAAACAGGATTACAGGTTATCAGATGACTCTTAGAGAAGAGAGAGAGTATCTTTCCAGGAGAGAGATATAGACCTTGGGATACAAATGGTTTATTTGCCAAACTGAGTTAAAAGTGTTTAACAGAAAAGTGAACCAATGTGTCGTTTGGGGTAAGCTTAGTTTGTCAGTTTACTTTTAGAACCTATTCAATAGTTAGTCGATATTGTTTTATAATCATTTTTAAGTCATATTAAGTCGTTGAGGTCATTAAATGCGTTAACAATGTTGTTAAGTTAATTTACGACTATTTACGTTTAATGTAAACATTACGACGTTATTGTCGTAAAAAGGTGGTCATATTATTACTAAGTCTTTTGAAGTGTTTTTAACCCATTCTTAACGTTAAAAATTTATCATCAAGTTAAGATGACTTGTTTTGTCGATAGATCGTGATGAGGAGACTAGCTCAACTCAATCACATTATCTGTAACTTTCATTTTAAGTATTATTCTCTTATTCATTAAATCATGAAATCGAATAGAGCTAATGTTATATGTATAATATTTGATTTGATCAAATTATATATATAAAAGAATGAGTTGAATGAGGAAATACCTCATGATATAATAGTATGGTTTAAGTTGAGAAGCCAAAGGCATCTTTTGAGGAATGCTTTGAATGATAACAACATGATGGTTGAACATACTCATTAAGAGTAACGGTTTGCTTTGATAAGTTAGAGAAGTTGGCGGCCTCGTATAGGAGGAGTGGCAGATGACTCCATCACTATCGTTGATCTCCTTAAATGATGTATTCATCATTTACATTTGTAAAGGTTTGTACATTTTTAGCTTAGTGGAAGTCGAACCGATGGTTCTTACCATTGGTTTTGTTATGAGCTTTGATAACTATTTTGGGAGTGGAGTGAATGGATGGAAATGACTCTTTATGAGTCTATTTTAAGCTCTTAAAAGCCACAACTTGGTTGGTCGATGGCAGATATGGGGTAAGTTTTTAAATTTTTGCAAAGAAAGAGAGAGGTCGGGAGGTGAAGGAGAAGAGAGTTGCAGTGGACAGAGAGGTAGCTGGTTAAGTTAAGCTATAATGTGGCCATCAGGACAAACACAATAGTTTGTCACCGGTCTATATTCTCATTCAAATCGACGTCGTCAGGTAGACATTCCAGTATGATGTTTTATTAGGTAGAGATAAACATATTGAAATATTTGTTATAAGTAATCGTTATTACATCTATCTATTCTGTCAGTGGTTAAATGTAGGATATGATATAAACCGTTTGTGTCTACTTTTATACTATCGTTGTGACTATTTTGTCTGAACCGAAGGTAGATGGAGTCTTAGTATATCTGAAAGCGTCATTTAGCCTATTAAGGGCCGATGCTAACTCAGGATTTGCATTTAGTTTTGAATAAGCACTGTGAGTCATTTTTACATCTATCTATAACCGATAGAAAGACTCTTCTATTGTTTAGTTTAGTATAAACAAAGTTCTTAGGAACAGTTATAACCTTCTATTAACTAGAAAACCAGTCGCATAGTAAGATGAGTAATCTTCAGGATTAAGTCAACTAACCTTATCAAAGGAGAAATATGTATTGAATTCTTATGAGAACAGTGTAGAGGGATTTCATTAGTCCATTTAAGAGTAATATAGAATAGAGTTTTAGTGAAGTTGATGGTATTGAAACCAATCATGTTACTTTTCTGTGTTTTGTCTAAATGGTATTTTATCCAAGAAACTAGAACCATGGAGAACAATGGTGACTAAGTGATATCCTTTGAATCAACAGATTAACTATTCATAGTTAGTTGATTAGGGTATTGAAGTAAAGTTATTTTCTTACCTAAACTAGAACCATGATGAGATCGGTCAGTAGGAAACCAATTTGCAGTAATAGACTAAGTCTATATGGTTTAAACTTGTATAAAGCATATAAGGGTATAAGTATGTAGCAATGAGCTTTGACTTCATGTATAGCTGAATTGAAAAGGTACTCATATTCCTATTGAGAAGAGGAGAATACCATAGCAATATGTATTGTAAACCTAGTTATGGTTGGGTTAAACCAAAGGTCTTCTCTAAATATTTTATGACAAATGATATAATAGAAATATTACAAGTACTCAATGGTTGTTTATATACCTAGAGTCAATTTGGACCCAATGAGGGTTAATGTTATTTAGACTTATCTACGTCTATGTAGACTATTATCAGGTCATAATAGTTAAACCAATTATGTATAGATAGCCTGAGTGAATAAACTGCATGAATATGACATTATCCAAGTCGAGTAGGGGTGGGTGAACACAACGACTACATTCATATGAACATTATTTATAATAAAAACTTTGGCCAATGTAATGCATTTGTTTTCTGCATGCATTGTCGGTTCACTGTATTCAGATTGCTCAACATATCAGAAATCATACTTAGCTAGAGGGTATCTAGGGTTGTATGATTGATAGAGTTGAGTAGAATACAACACTATGTACTCAAAAAAGGCAAATAACCATTGGTCACCTGTGGTCTATACCCCTCATGAAGGGTGGGGCCACTTCCTATGTGGAAGATGTGTAGGAGACTATTAGTCTGTGGATGGAGGTAAATCACTGGAAAGATGCTCTCTCTCCAAGCAGGAAACATGCCAAGACTTATGATAAAGATGTCCGATATTCAGGGGCAATAAATATTCCAAAGTTTCTATATTGTAATTGATTTACTTTTGTAAACATTTGTATTTATGATGAACAATATAGTTTATGGTAGTTGTATGAGAAATCTTGTAATTGGAATTACTTGATTATATGATGAATAAAAGAAAAATTTTCTCTATCTCATTTTGTTTTACCTTGTTAAAAATTACTTGATGGTAAATGAATCAATTTTGCTATGTTTATGGAAACTGGATGTTACAGTTATTCTTAATGAACAATGGTTGATTGACTCAGGTTGCTTATATCATATGACTCCTCATTAGGAATGGTTCTCCACATATGAGAAATATGATGGAGGCAGTGTTTACCTTGGGGAAAACATTGCATATCCAATTTTTGTCTAGGGAAAGGTACAATTGTGTTTCAATGATGGGAGGACTAAAACCCTCCCTGGTGTTTTACATATTCCTGCATTAGCTAGAAATCTTATCTTTGTTTCAAAGATGAATTATTTGGGAATGCATGTAACATTTAATAAGCATGGTTGTAGATTGGTGAGAGGAAACAAGGATGGAGACTTTGTTTAGGCTTGAGTCCACTACAGTTTGTAGATCCACTAATGTAACTGAAACTGTTGAAAATACATGTATGTTGTGGCACCGTAGATTGGGCCATACAAGTGAAAATGTTTTGAAAATAATTATAAATAAAAAGTTATTGGATGGTTTCTCCTATCCTATTGAGCACTTTGATTTCTATGAGTATTGTGTGTTTAGTAAACAAAACATAAATTATTTGCCTTTAGGAAGTAATAGAGAAAAAGAGAAATTATAAATTATTCATTTAGATGTGTTTGGACCTGTGGATAATGATTCTTTTGAAAAATCTCATTATTTCATTACCTTCATTGATGATGTATCCAAATTCACATAGATTTATTTTATGAATTATAAATTTGAATTTTTCACTAAGTTTAAGGAGTTTAAAGTCTTAGTAGAGAACTAATCAGGACTTAAGATAAAAATATTAAGATCTGACAATGGTCGGGAATATTGCTCTAAGGAATTTGATGAGTTCTATAAGCATGCAAGTATCATAAGACAAAATACAACTCTATATACACCACAAAAAAATGGTGTTTCAAAAAGGATGACTCGATCAATAATGGAAAGATCCAAAAGTATGTTAAGTGATGCATAGTTGGATAAATGCTTTTGGGTAGAAGTTTTAAGCACCACTTTTTACTTGTTAAATAGATCTCCTTGTAAGGCTCTTGATTCAACACCTTATGAAGTGTGGACAGGTAAGAAACATTTTGTTTCACATTTAAGGGTTTTTGGCTGTGAGGCTTTTGTTCATGTGCCTAAGAAAAAGCGATCTAAGTTGGAACCAAAAGCACATAAATGCATCTTCATTGTATATGGTGAGAATGTAAAAGGTTATAAGCTTTGGGATCCTCTAACAAGAAAAGTTATCTTTTCTAGAGATGTGATCTTTAGGGAATTTAGAGCTATTTATGATCCTATACAACTAGAAGAAAATGAAAGGAAGAGGATAGTGCATTTTGATTTATAGCAAGAAAATACACATCAGGAAGAACAAAATGATGGATTAGGGGATGGAGAAGAAGAAGAAGATTCAAGTGAAAGTTCAAATGAGGGGGACTCTATTGTTACAGAAGAAGTTTAGCATATAGAAGAACATGAGGAAGAATCTCTTACACCACCCTTGAGAAGATCCACAAGACAACATTTAATCTAGTTGATAGGTATAACCCACTAGATTTCAATTGTGTATTTTCTTTATTGATTACTAATGATGAACCTAGATCCTACAGGGAAGCTATTCATGTAGATGATAGTGAGTCTTAACAACTATCCATGCAAGAGGAGATGATGGCTTTAGACTTGTGTGACACCTAGGATCTTATACATTTTTTCAAAGGAAGAAAGGACATAGGATGTAAGTGGATCTTCAAGAAGTTTGGAGTAGACAATTCATTACAAAAGTATAAGGCTAGACTAGTAACCAAGGGCTACTCCTAGACAGAGGGAGTTGATTTCGATTGAATTTTCTCTCCTATTGCTAAATTATCTTCTATTAGATTTCTTTTATCCATTATTACAACTTATGATTTTGAAATTGAGAAAATGGATGTTAAGAGTGTATTTTTGCATGGATATTTGGAAGAAGAAATTTATATACGACAACCTACAGGTTTTGAGGTAAAAGGGAAAGAACATTGGGTATGGAAGTTAAAAATATCTCTTTATATGGTTTAAAATAGTCCCCCAAAATGTGGTACTAGAAGTTTGATTAATTTGTTTTGAAATTGGGCTTTTTTATAAGTGAAGAGGATCACTATATCTACATTCAATGTATTGATGATCATATTTTGATTATTGCCTTTTATGTGGATGATATGTTATTTTTCAGTAACACCAAGAGTATGATCATTGAGTTGAAAGCTCAACTTTCAAGTTCATTTGACATGAAGGTTCTAGGGCCATCTAGGTATATTCTAGGAATGAATATCAAAATGGAGCGAGGTAATATAAAGCTTTGGTTATCACAAAGTAAGTATGTCAATACTATTTTGCACAAATTTAGCATGCATGATTGCAATCCAGTTAGAATTCCTTTACCAGTTGGTACTAAGATTTCATTAGATATGTGTCCTAAGAATGAAGATGATTTATAGGATATGTTTGATGTGCCATATGCTAGTGTTGTAGGAATTTTGGTGTATGCAATGGTTTGTACTAGACCAGATATTACCCAAGCAATGGGAGTTTTGAGTAGGTTTATGTCTAACCCTAGTAGACATCATTGGAATTATGCAAAGAGGGTGTTAGTATATTTGAGCGGTACTTCTAATTACTATTTGGTTTATTTTGGTACTAACAGTGTGGATAAGACATTGGGCATACAGGGTTTTGTTGATGTAGATTGGGCAGGTGACTTGGATAGTTGAAGGTCCACTAGTGGCTATGTGTTTACTTTGTTTGGAGGATCTGTGAGTTGGATGAGTAAAAGGTAGCCCATTGTTGCTTCATCTACCACTAAAGAAGTGTATATGGATGCTACTCATGTCTTTAAGGAGTTAGTTTGGTTATGGAGATTGTGTACAGGTATTGATTTTGATTGCAAGATTATTCATATTGGTTGTGATAGACAGAGTGCAATATGTTTGGCCAAGAACCCTATGTGTAGACACCCAAAAATGACCATTGCATTATTCACCTTGCATACATCATTCTTCTAACATCAATTCTTCTAATTCACCTTAATCCAACATTAATTAAATGATTCTTAATTATTTAACTAATTTCATGTCATCACCTTATTCTTTTATTTTCCACATTAATTAAATAAACCAATTATTTAATTAATTCAACATATACAAACTCTTCCTATCCACCACAATTTAATAATTTCAATTATTTAATTGGCGAATCATTCCTCCAAATTAAATAAATTATTCTAATTTATCTAAATTAACTTTTCTAATCTTCTCAATAAATAAAATCATTAGTTTATTTATTTTCTTCCATCATGCATCACAAATTAAATAAATTTATTTATTTAATTTCTAATTATTTTCTCAATCTTCCAAAAATATCTTTTTCTTCCATGCACACAAATTTTAAAAAATTATTATTTAATTTAATCCTTTGCATGTCAAAAAGCAAACCAAAAGTTGAGTTCACTTGGCTTTAAATCTTTGTTTTTCTCAATCAATTCATTAAATAGAAAAATCATTCTATTTTTATGAAAATTAATCCTATATTTAGTCAACAACGCAATTAACCCAATAAATCAACATTTTGCATAGACACTTGTCATGTGCACATTCATTCATGATTCCTCAATTTATCGCATCTGTCAATTTCATCTAATTTCCTCCACCATTGATCAATCTTTGTTGAAAGCTATACGACCATTCACCTCTTCACAAACCCTTCACGAAATTTGATCTTTCGGCATACATATCATCCTTTCAAGCTTTGAGCATTTGTTGAAGTACCTTGCATCTATTGATCTTATCATCCATCCATTTTGCAACCATGGTTATGCAATGTTTAGAGCAATCCACATATCAATACACTAAGGAATGAATATCATAGTGTGGTAAAATACATTGTTGTTTTCTTTGGATTTCATTATTGTGCATTGTGATTATTTCTTGAGTTATGTAGACATTGGAATATGATTTTTATGTGTCTTGTTTACATTTCAATTTCTATCATATACATTTTGGCACGCCCAACGAGACCCACTCCATGAATTTAAAACATATTTCACTACAACAAAACAAGCAATTAGCACCTAAAATAGCGCCAGAATTTAGTGCATTTGAGTTCATGAATTGGACAGTTTTACCGGTGCAAAACTCGGTGCCAAACTATATGTTCTCTTTGGCGCTAGATTTTATGCTGGAAAGTATCGCAAGCAATGGAACCTCTTTTAGTGCCTGGAATAGCACCAGGAATAGCGCCAGAAGTAGCGCTTAAATTAGTGCCCAATTTGGCTTCTAGTTTTGCTTCCATTTCTGCTCCCATTTTTGCTTCTAGTTTTGCTCCCAATTGTGCTTTCTGTTTTGCTTCTAGTATGGCGTCAAAAATAGCTTCTTTTTTGGCTTCCTAATTGACACCTACTTTTTCTTCCATTATGACGTCCTTTGTTACTTCTAGTTTGTCTTTTGGTTTTGCTTCTTGTGTTGCTTCCAGTTTGGCTTTTGGTTTTGCTTCTTGTGTTGCTTCCAGGTTTGCTTCCAGTTTTGCTTCCAATTTTGCTTCCAATTTTGCTTCCACTTTTGCTTCCAATTTTGCTTCTGATATAACATCGCTTGTTGCAAAATTTATGACTTAACAAATTTTAGTCATTAATTTGGTAGTATATTTAGTCAACAATTTGGTAGTATATTTAGTCATCAATTTGGTAGTACGTATATTTAGTCATTTATTTAGTCATTGATTGTTGTTAACTAGTCATTTATTTAGTCATGGTAGTCATTTTTATTTACTGGTTTCCATTAATTGGTAGTAAATTTAGTCATGATATGAATAATTTATTAAATACCATAAGTTTTATAATGCAGAAAAAACATATTATTAAATTTGAATTAAAACATAAAAGCAAATAAATTTGGAAAACTATATATTTTATGATGCTGCCAAGTAAAGATTGATAATTTTGAGCCAACACTTTCTATTTGAGAATCGGCCAATAAGAAAATGAAACAAGACAAAGAAAAGTGGCAATAAATATTTTTTGTATTGGAACAATGCAGGAAAAGAATTACAAATTATAATAAAAAAGCAGCACAAGGCTGCCATAACTAGAAAAAACTAGTTCAGCTCTGTCATGTACAACAAACTACAAGGATTGGCTGAAGAAAAAACTAGTTCAGTAGCCACATTAGATACAACAGCAAAACAATGGAAATGCAGGTCAAACCGATGAAGCCCTTCACATCTTTTGACACTTAGAAAAGAGATGTTGCCACTGAGCATTCCATCAGACATCATTTCTTTTGGCATTCTGTTAACCAGTTCAGGTGCTTTGACTGCAGCCTTGGTGCATTCCATATTCTCCTTCACACAAGCCATTAAGGTGTTACTGTGTATTCAAACAACCCTAAACCACTATGAACAATATCTGAATAACAACCTGAGAATGCTACTTAGAGGCCCCTGTAGCAGTGACCCTACAGCAACAAGAAAACACACCATTCCGTGTAACCTTCCATAACATGGTCCTAGACAGTTGAAGCAAAAGCGACACTTGAAACAGTGAAATCCAACCAGTCAACATGTTGAAGATGACATGGAAATGTTTTTGGTTTCATACAATTGCAGTAAATATGAATTTATTTAAAACAACATTTTCATGATATTTTTTCATTACCTCAAGAAATCATAAAATTGATCATTACACAAAATCTCTACTCTTGGAATCAATCTCTTCCCTTTCTCACATGGCAATATCATACTTTCCCATTTAGACTATTAAATTTCAGAAAACAAGCTAAACAACAAACATTCAAATGACCTCCTGCATAGATAGGATCTAAAGTTCACTACCGTCTTATTGTAGCCAGAGGTGCAACATGTACACCACATAGTAAAACAAATAGAAGAAGCTTATGATGCAGAAGCTACTATTTTGGTATCAACAAATTTCACCATTTGTTATCCTGATTGTGGTGTTTGTAATGTTGCAAGGTGCATTTTCCCATTTTCATCAGAAGGTTTTGCTCCAATCCAAAGTTCCATTGGATAATGAATCATTAGTAGTAGCTCAAGGAATTTTTAACAGCTTTTTCAATTTCACCACAAGTTTCCAATCATCATTAGACAAATCATCCTGAAAAAATAAGAAGAATATTCCATTTTAGACATTAAAAAGTTGTTTTATCAGTGAAAAATGAAAAGCACAAATGGTCAATTAGTATAAAATGCATAATAGTAAATACATTATAAAATTATGTAATGTGGATATCAAATAGCCTTACTCTGTAGTTTTCTTTCAATATATCTATGGATTTTCTGGTGAAATGACTCACAAATTCATCCTCCATTTCAAAATTCCTACCAAACATTTTTTGTGCTTTATTAGTGTTGCTCCCAACAATCTGTAAAGTTTGTATGATAATTCATTAACAAAAACATTTCAAAAAATAGCATCCAAAATCATATAAAACTATTAACAATAAAGACAGCTTCTCAAAATACTTTCATGACCACTTTTTCACCCTTCTTAGCCATTTCAACAGCTTTATGATTGATCTCAATTGAGGCTATTTTGCCAATATCTATGAAATCTTTTGTGGGAACACATAATGGCGTGCCAATTTGACCACATATGGATTTAGACAAACCAAAAACATTACAACAAACTTTTACATGCATAAGTCATAACACCGAAAAGACTAGGTTTAGATACTGACCCTTGTAATGCCTTCAAGAATATCAACACCAACAATTATAGGATCCTTCTTGTTAAAAATACAATTTGGCAAAATGATCAGTACACAAGGGAAAACAACATCTTCTGCAACCCCCTTTTTC
Organism: Cunninghamia lanceolata; assembly: GCA_027924645.1. Lineage (NCBI taxonomy): Eukaryota > Viridiplantae > Streptophyta > Pinopsida > Cupressales > Cupressaceae > Cunninghamia > Cunninghamia lanceolata. Next base: position 612,035 of record BSBN01001197.1, on the reverse strand, counting down.
CATTCTTCCTTAAGATTGTCCATATATGCTTTAAACTAGTCAAATAGATGATAAATAATGTCCGCTGCAAATATCTTGACACCAACTTCATCTACAAGCTCCCAAGCTTCAGGAGTAATTTTGACATCAAATGCCAAAATTGCAGCATACTCTTTCTTCTTTTTCTCAAGCATTACACTCACACGCATGACATCTTTTTTATGCATAGGCCCAATACCAATTGCACTAACTGGGGTGCTTACAGCTGGGGTCTTCAAGAACTCAAGTAAAACCTCCAAAGATCCAAGAGTTGAAGCTTGAACATAAACTCCTTCCCCACTCTTGTATATAATGCAATATATATATATATATATATATATATATATATATATATATATATATATATATATCAAGTTATAAGATATCAAAACTAAGAGTATATATAAAAATATAATAAAAAATGTCATACTAAGAGTTTCCAACTCTTTCAAATACACCATGAAAATTAAGATCCCTAAACACATTCAAAATACTACATAAAGTAGTGGGCCAAGATGTCTAACAACTAGTACATGATAAACATCAACTTTCTATTTTTTACAAATATTTTAGTGGCCACCATGTGAAAGTTCCTTCTTTCTCTTTCAGATGGATAGCTCCATCTATTTTGTTGTCATAAGCAAGGGGTATGTTACTTGTGACCTTTAAAATATTTACATTTGCATCTCCTCTTCCTTCCAAGTTGACTCCATATACAATAGATAGTGAGTGAATCCACCCACTGCCCACAATAGCACCATCAAATGGATCCAACACCCTAACTTTATCCCCTTCTTGGAGTTTATCAATACATTTCTGCAAAAACAAAAAATAAATACACATTATATTGAAATACATAATAATTATTACATAAGTAAGGATTACCCTTATTTACATACTAAAACAACCATTACTTATGTTGGAACAAAATTTTAAAACCCTAAAATTTTGTTAATTCCCTCCATTATTCCAAATAAACTATTCTAATGTCTCACTTGTTAGGACCTCTCAAATTTTTTTCACATTTCCATCTTACTTGATCTTTCACTTGTATATGACCATTTCTTAATAGACTTTCATGCCAAAATTTTATGCCATTTATTTCCCAAGGTCACATAACATGGTCATTTTGAGGAGTATGCAATTCTTCTTAATCATTTCTGTATTTTTGCAGTTTACTGTAATCTCGCAGTTCATCCTCATTGTCTTGGCGGCAGTGCAGGAATTAGAGCAACAAGAATCATGTATACTGTACTCTCGGTGGAAACATACAAGTTGTTCGCGGCATGGCAGTAGGAAGGGCTTAGTCAACCATGTATACCGTGGTCCCTCAGAGGTCTCACCACTTGGTTGTGGCTTGGCGATAAGGAAGAGAGTTCAATATAAACTGATCCCATGGTCCCGTATTGGTCCGACAAGTTGTTCACGGCATGGTGGTAGTAAGTGTCCAAGTTATCGGGCTCCCGCGATGGCTTTCAAAGAACATTTGCGGCAAGGCAGTAAGCAATAAAAGTTGGCAACATAATCTCACCGTAGTAATGAGAACAGGCACTTGCAGGTTGACAGTAATGGAAGAAAATGGAATAAAGGGGGATATAAGCCCCGTGATCCTGCTTTGTTTGAGCATAAGGGCTAAGGATTGGCAGTAATCAAGAAAAGTGAACAAAAGGCATTGAAGCTTATCGCCATCCTGTCACTAGTTTAAACAAGCTCCACGGTAGTGCGGTAATGATAATAAATGAGTAAACAAGTGCGGGTGTGCAATTACCAAGAAATTTGAAAGATCTTGTCATTTCATCTGATCGTTGGATCAAATTTGATCAAGGGCTTATATTTGAAATGAATTGAATGCTAAGATTTTATAATCTTGTGGTACAAACCAAAAATAATGGTGGAATGATGAACATTTTGGCTTGATAAAATCTAGAAATCTCTCGACATTTACTCAGTTCATAGATTACAGATTGGCTTGGAGAAGACACACAGTTTGGTATGTTCTTAGAAAGCTTTGAATTGTTCAAGTAGGTCCATCTTTACATTCTCAGCAAGAAAGTTTGAAGAATCTTTGCTCTGTTTTAATTCTCCATGCATTTGCATGAATTTTGAAACCCTATTTTGTATAATGGCACCCAAAAAGTCTGAATCCACAAGTAAGACCAGTAAGCCTGATCCTTCCCCTAAGAAAAGATCATTGCGGAAATCTTTACTAGATGTTTTACCCAATTCCATTGACAAAGGTCGAAATAAAGTATTTAGGGATGTTGTTGAGGGTTGTAGGGATGCCATAATTCCCATTTTTGGATGGAAACTATTTTGGTACTTCTATCAGAAGAAGGATGGTCAGGGACTAGTGGCCAATCCATGGAAGCTGGATTTGGCCAAGCTAATTATTTCAAATGTATTCGTGGATGTGAAAATGATTCATACTCCGGCACTGCACTATCACTCGGCTGGCTACTAAAATAGTAAGGTTGCCAAATGGATCTTCTCTTTTGAGAATTGATAGAAATGCTATAATTGACTTTTTTATGTTGAACAAACAAGCTCTCACCGAAATTGACCCACAAAAGATTGAACAAGAATACAAAAGTTTGAGAAGAACACTCAGAAGTGATGAGCTACCGATATTTATGAGAAGAGGTGCAAACAACAGGATAGTTGATATTCCTTCTAATGCAGTCGAACCATTCCTTGTGGAAGATTTTGCAGTCTATTTTAAATGGATCTATTATGCATTGTGCCAAGTAATGGGAATTGATGCTGATCAGAGTATGCCAATTAATTTGATGATGATGGATATGAAGATACAAAATTTAGAGGTGAACATTGAGTATGATTTTGCCTTATATCTTAAAAATAAAATACATGATGGATTCATCAGTGTGAAGGAAGATAAGAAACCCATGAACTTCAAGTTTTATTCTTTGGGTTGCCACCTGATCCTATATCAAAATAGGAGTAAATGGTCAAGTAAAATGCATATCAGCATGATTGACAGGACAAGGCAAAGAATGCCTACTCAATGTTGGTGTTACATGTGGGATTCTCATTGCCAAATTGGTAACTATAATGTATTTCATAATGAATTTTCTGTGAAAATAATGAATTCTTTTGGTAATTGGGTCCCCAGATTGTCACCAAAAATTAGGGTAATTCTGAGACCTCTTGCACATAAACCAGAGCAAGGTCATACTTTCAATTATGTTGATTGGTTCTTCCTACCAGAGCACACAATAATCAGGGTATATGATTGCCCCCAACCACCTCACAAATTGCCAAAGTTTATTTCTGATAGAATTGCATTCTTGGAATTCATGTGGCAAATGATGTGGAGGGAAAAGGAAATGATGAAAAAGCAGAAAAGACACTTTTTTTCCTGATACCACTATCTTTGGAGATTGGTCAATTGGTTCGGACACTCTTGAGGAGCTACAGGCCTATTTGAAGGCTAAGTACTCTTTGGAATTTGGTGTTGAAAGAGTTTGTGACCCTAAAGGTCATATGAACTTTGTGAGACAAGTGATCTTGACTAAGATGGGCATCTCCCATCAAATTCTTTATGATGAGGATGTGATAAGGAACCTGGTTACTTTTAATGAAGTGTATGACAGGAAGAGGAAATGGGAGATCCTCAAAAAAATAAAAGATGATAAAAAGGAAAAGAATCCAATTTTTGAAGGATTTTTTGTTGAAGAGAAAGATCCTCTAAAGAGGATTAATACAATGATTGAAAATTTTGAAAGTATTTATGCTAAATCTGAAGTACAGCCTACCAAGGCTACCAAACTTCCAGTGAAGAGGTCTATGAGAATTAAGATTCACAAGCCTGCCCCTGATGTCATATCAGTTCAAGATCCACATATCCCTGAATCACCACCATATAAAAGGTAGAGAACTGAAGGCATGTCTCCTCTGGTCCCATATGATATGTCTGAGGGTGTGGGGGATACTAATGAAGTTGCAAATATTTTGACACAATTGTATGATGGCGAGGAAGTTGATCAATCATTGGTTGGTCAAGAAACTGATGCACACAAGCCTGAGGCTAGGATGGAAGAACAAGCCCAAATTGATCTAGAGCTATAGGAAGATGAAAGGGTGGTGGCATCATTGAGATTTATTCAAGATGATGATTTCATCAAGACTCTAGAGTTTCAAGATTTCTGGTTAAAATGAAGATGAAGGAATTTGATGAAAAGGTGAAAATCAATAAGATGGGTGATGATGAGTCTTAGTATGATCAAATAACAACCCGAACAATCCAAGAACTAAAAGTTGACGAAATCAATGTGACTCTTGAGAAAGCAAGACAAATGGTCTTGAAGAGTAACATGCTGATCATCCTAGGTCTTGAATTGAAAAAGGTATTCTTGCTTGACCAAGTTAGGAGTCAAGATGACCCTAATCTTGTGTTTGAATTTGATTGTGAGGATGGAATGAGTGGATGTGGTTTCAACCCAAAGACAGAGACTCTTGCCATATGGACAAAATAGAAGAACACTAGTAAACCAAGCTTGCTAGATGTTGTTTAGGAAATGAGGGGATCTGCTATGGTGAAAACCTTACGAGATACTTCAGGAACTAAGGCCTCTTCTCTTACAGTCCATTCTGCCATGTTCACCCATGCAGTTGTAAAAAAGTTGGAAAAAATTATAGGATTATGAGAAAACACAACAAGACATGAATAGGTTGTTCATTGAAAATAGGCAATTGAAAAAGCAACTGCAAGATGTGGGTTCTTCCTAGAGTTTGTCAATAGTTCCATATCAACCTTATGTGCCACCAACAACTGGTGATGTCACAATGATAATGCAAGAGTTGAATGCTTTGAGAATAACATTTGAAAAAGAAGTTGAGGACCTCAAGAAGCAAAATGAGGAAACAAAAAATGAGGCAAGGATCAAGGTCCTTGAAGTCTTTGAGAAAATTTTGGAATACAAGATAAATCTGGTTGTGGATAAACTTGGGGATGTGCATGATTGCTACTCCATGTTATCTTAGGCCATTAAACAATTGCAAGCAAACTTTTCTATTTTGGAGCCACTATACAAGAAATGGCAGCCTTCCTTGCACAATTTAGGCATGCTTTGCAAGATACTTCAAAGAAATCTTGATGATCCTGCTGAATTGAAGCCCATAGAGTAGATGGTGACTATGATCATTAAAGAGCATCAATATGCCAACAGTGAAGACAAAAGGATGCAGGCCAGACTTGAATCTTTTTCTACTTTCAAGCATTAATTTATCCCCTCTATTATGACAGAGGAAAACAAACTAGTTAAAGGCCTTGATACTTGGAAGGTAGAATTTAGAACAACAATGTTTGTGGTTATGGAATTCTTGAAAAAGGAGTAGGATATAGATACTTTGAGCTTTAACGTGATTTTGGATAGGGTCATAGCCCTATATGCAGGATATGGAAAATTTGTAATTGATGTTAAAGCTATGTTGGATAAAAGATGGAAGGACCATCAGACCAATCTTCTCTAAATTTAGGAATTCAAATGGCCCAGTGACCTTACATTCGATAAGTGGGAGCAGACATACTTGAAAGATTGATGTGCAACTTTAGGTTCAGGTGCAAAAGGAGCAACAAGAAGCTTTGTTGGTGTCAACATGGAGAACAATGACAAAATTTTGACACTTTTTTGTGATAATAGACAGGGGTACAACACACTTAACAGATACTGCAACATGGAGATGAGTACCTTGCCAGGCTTGAGGTCATGGGTGCTCTATGATGACTAACAGATTCAGATCTTGGTTAACTTGCTTATGCCTTTAATTTCTCTTTATTAAACATGTTTAGTTACAAGAGGATGTGATTTATGAACAGTTGTGTTGGTTCAGGCCTGAAGCTTGTTGCTTCCCATATTTATAAGGGAAACCAAGGCCTAGAAAATCATCTTTCAGCAAGACAATTTATATATTCCAATATTATCTATCCAATCATATTTCAGATTCAAGACATTACACTTCTATGATAATTTAATATTATAATGGGCAAAGATGGTTAACTTTGTGGATATGTATGGTGTCCTAATTTTCTGTTAATATTCAAGTTCATAAGTTGTTTGATTGTCTCCATATTAGCTATTTCCAGTTATTCAAATCAATAGATTTATCAAGGCACATTTCTTGTCATTGTGTGCATGCTTTTAATTGGTTTCTATTAGAAGTTGATGTAATTCCCTTTAAGTGACTTATATTTATTGGTCTCTCTCTAGAGTTAAATCATACTAGTGCATTTTCCTTCAAATAGAATTAAAACAACTTACTTGAATAGTACTTACTTGCATGTGTGTGTTAAAACAATAATGACTACCGTGAAAGACATAAAAATAATAAATAGCACTCACCTCAATTCCAACACCAGTACTACCACTAGCAACTACCTCATCATCATCATCACCATTGTGATCATCATCATCATGATCATCATCGTCGTCATCATCATCATCATCGGCCTTGGTGTCTTTTGCATCTACATCATCATCATCCTCTACCGTGTGATCTGTACCAGTACGAACATATTCTAGATCTGTATTCCATTGAGAGTCCTCCTGGTGTTGATTTACCTTTTGAAGCATAAATGACCTATTAGGGGTTGAAACCTAGTTTGCATCCACTGAAGGTTATGAGCAAGAAAACACCAAATCTTGTTGTGAGATGTTAAAATCTTGAAACCACCCCTACTTTGCATCACAAGGAAGCACTCCTTGAGATACCATGTTTGAGAGAAAAGAAGATAAATCAAATCAACATGGGACTAAGTTACTCAAATGATACAACCCATAACTTAAATGAGGACACTTAAGAGATATTAAAAGACCATTGTCATTAATTAAAAAATGTGATGAAAATAAGGCATGAATGTCACCTACTACCCTTTAAGGCAAACAATATTTGTTCCCTTAACATGAAATAATGGGACAAATGAGTGGGATCTAGGGCCAATAGAGAAGCACTTTAGAACCCATCCTACGCATCAATAAACAACTCAACACAATAAATGCAAATTGACATATTAACACAACAATATCCAACTAAGTTATTGAAAGTCAACTATTGATACCTCGTTCTCCATCTAGATTACAAAATCAGTCCACTTTTTGCTTTGTAACATTTCCTTTTCAAATGATGTTGGATGTCGGCCATATTTCTCCTCTTGTCAAAACATGGCACATGGACTAGTTAAACTAATTAATATGCAATCATTTACTTTTTCCTAAGAAATTAAAAAAATATCATTTAACATATTAAATATACTTAGAAATGTACAGATCAAGGCCTATAAACCTTTCTGGCCACTGTGATGCATGGCACGAATTTTGTCAAGCCTAGCCTTGGAGGACTTGTCCTGAAACATATACTAATTCAATTTAACTATGCACAAATAAAATTTAAAAATCGTTTAAAATTTTTGATATAATCTTATGAGCGAATTCAAAAACCTACGTACTCTCCTCACCGGACTTCCTCCGTGCATCAGACTTCTCATATGCTTTTACAAGCTCTTTCCATACTTTCACACTTACATCAATTGGCCTTTTTTGAGCCTTAGCTCGAGAGGGGGATTTTTTATCTTCTTTGTTTGGTTACACTGAAATCTCTTGTAGTTTTGAGACATTCGTAGCTTTATCTTCTTTATAGACCAACCTATGCCAAATTTAGTCTCTATGTCATGGATAACTTCTTTTTATAGGTGCATGGGTATCTTTGAGAATGGCAAATGTAGATGGTCTTTGAACTGTTAAAGGCATGATTCCTTCAACCTATTCACAAATGTTTTTCTAGCATCTGTCATTTGGACTTCCCCTGAAACCACATCGTATTCTATCTTGGTATCATAGCTACCAATGCAAGATGCAAAACATGGCATGGTGGAAGAAGTCTATGTCCCATGAGTGGAAGAAGTCTGTGTACCAAGAGTGGTTGGGACATTGGAAGTCTCTGCTCCCTGTTCCACACTCTTAGAGTTTATTGTTATTGATTTCCTCCTGGATATTTTGCTCGATCTAGGACTTCTTGGGGAATCAATTGATTCCCTTTGACATGGTTGATTTGGTTGCAATGTTCCAGGGGATTTACTAGATAGTTTTTCTATGTATCTAGCAAGCATTGTCAAGTCCACACCATCCAATTTGTTCACTGCATCTACCCCCAGTATGGAAGCCAATGCCTCTTTATCTTTGTCAGTCTCATGTCCCTATATATAATATATATAAAATAAATTTCTTCTTTTAAATTTAGAAATAAAAAACTAAAAACTAAAAATCAAAGAAATAATGGAAACATTTACAAATCTATAAATTGACAATGAATTACCTCATTGTGGCTAGAGTCTGCTCCCTTTTCTCCCTTCCCTCTATTGCTAGACATTTTGAAGTGATCTAGGGCAAATTATTTTCGTCCAGTCTGTGGAAGTAAACAAAGTACACACTGCCAGGTATGGACCTCCCAACTACCAATTATAAGCACAAATTTATAATGTCATTATAGAGGAGAGCAAGAATAATTTGTCTATAACATTAGAAAAAAATGTAAGTGAAAGTAGAGGAGTGCAAAAATATTTACTTGGACAACAGAATCATGAGCGGATGTTGCCAAAATATCAGCGCAGGAAACAATGCTGCTGCACACATTCACAATCTGAGTCTTAATTTTATCAATGACCTTGAAACTCTTTTCTCCTCTGAATGTTATTGTGTCATCCAAGAGTACAAACCCTAAACATTTAGCTATATTGGAGAGCAAACCCTAAACATTTATCTATGTGGATGATAAAAAATGTAGAGATAAATTATTTAGAAAACATTTTCATTACATTAACAAAACAGTTGTGGCGAAGCAACGATATTGCCAGGCGGGAATTTTTTATGGTATATGTTTTTTTGTTGTGTGTTATGTTTTAATGTAGGCAGTAATTTTTTATGTTTTTGTTTTTGATTCATTAGTCGGCACTATAGTCAGCGTAGTTAACGCTGACTTTAACACTAACTTTCAGCCCTAAATGTAATCTCTTTGGGATGCCAAAGGTGGCGCAAAGTGCACCTAATTTAGTGCCTAGCTATGCCAAATGATGCAACTAGGACTCTTCCTTAACCCTAACAACCCACTTCACTAAACAACTTGTCCAAGATGCAATAGGTGTATACACTTTCTTTATAACAGGTCTAGAGCCTTGTAGCCCTATTTTAGGGACTGTCAGAAGATAACTTTCTCAAAGGGCATCTTTTTGGAAAGATCCAAACATTTTAAGTCACCCATCATCCTTGCCTTCCACATATCCAAAATGGGCTATTGGTTGTTTTGGGCAGAAAGCCTCAAAATTGTAACAATTCAAGTTTGAAATAGGCCTAATTAGGCCTCTTTTGCAAAGAGACTACCTTATTTTAAACTAGCAACTAGACCTCAACCACTTGGACAAGTGGGATTGATGATAAAACATGGGATTTAGTGGGTTTTGGATTCATTTGGCTTGACAAACAAGAATTATATTCACTATCCTTACTTCCCTAACCTAACACATGGACTTGTTAGGCCTTTTATGAGCATAACTTCACTAAACTCGACCCTCTGCCTTGATCATCCACAAAAAAATTAAGAATACATGTTATCCATCCCATTCCACTAGTTCTATGGGAGTCAGATTGGTGGAATGGCTGGAAAATTCATTATTTGCTGCCAAAAACACTAGTTTAGGGTTTAATGATCTGTCTGTAGATATTACGTTCAAACTCACTTAAATACTAGTGTCAAAATCCCAAATAAAATGCAAAACATAGTTAACACAATCTAGTATCTGTCTAGATCATCAACCAATCATGACAAGTCTGTACAGAAGAATTATACGATCTGCAATCTAGAAAATAGAGATATTGCAGGAAAAAGTAGAGTTTTCTATATTTTGACTTCAAAAACTTCTTCATCCAAACTCATTCAATGCAAATGCAAGATTTTTTTCCTCGGTATTGGTTACAACTACATGTAACTATATTTTGAAAGTTATGTTGATTGGAGGCACTAGACCATATGGTCAAGCATGAATTTACATGGTTTTACATGGTTTAGGACCACCTTTATATGATACCCTTACATGATTGAGTACACAAACCCCTTTAAACCTCTTTATTAAATCAAATGACACAAGACTTTGGTCTCTAGACCTTATTGACTCAACAAAGCATTCAAAAGACTTCAAAATGCATAAAAAACATTGAGTGTGCAAGGGTGCTCTGCACCATACACCTGGGGGTGAAAGTGATTCAATCTCCTGATGGAATGAGGTCTACAACAGTGACCCCATATTGTTCAATTTATGCCTCAGACATCCAAGTGGCATCCTCAGGTGGTAGGCCAGCCCATTTGACCAAGTACACCTTGTAGACCTTCCTTCTTGTCCTTTTAACCTCCTTGCTTTCCAAGATAGTCTCAAGCTGCATAGGCTAATTGGGTGGCAAATCTCAGACCCATTCTTCATCTACGACATCAAGACCACATGCCTCTTTTCCTGCATCAACAAACCCCTTGAATGGATAGAGGTCAGAGACATCAAAGATTGGAGAAATGGTAACTCCTTGTGGGAGTTCAAGTTCATAAGCATTGTTGTCATACTTGTGAAGCACTCTGCAGGGTCCTATTTTCTTCATCATGAGATTTTTGTACTTTCCCTTTGGTAACCTATCTTTCTTCAAGTGGGCCAACACAAGATCACCCACCTTGAAGTGTACTTCCTTCCTCTTCAATTCTATAGTCTTCTTATATTGTCTACATTTCTTTCAAGAGTTTGTTTGACATGTTGGTGTTTATCAGATAGCCACTACAAAGTCCTCTCCTTGAGCACTTCTTTTATCCATCCCATTCAAGTCTCTTAGTTCATAAACACCTCGTGGATGTGCCCCATAAATAATCTCAAATGGAGTTTTGCCAGTAGTCCTATTGACTAAATCATTATAGGTATACTTAGCCTGAGGTAGGATTAGATCCCAAGCCTGATTGTGTTCCTTAGTTAGGCATCTTAATAGGTTTCCCAAGGACCTATTGACAGCCTCAATTTGCCCATCTATCTAATGATGATAGGTAGAATTGTAGGTCAGATGTGTGCCTAATTTCCTACACAATGTTCTCCAAAAGTGGCCAAGAAACATTGCATCTCTGTCAGACACTTTGGACAGTGGCAGTCCATGAATCCTTACAACTTCCTTAAAGAACAAATGTGCAATATGGGATGCATCATTAGTTGTCTTGCATGCAATAAAGTGTGCCATTTTACTAAACCTATCAAATACAACATAGATTCTATCATATCCTCTTGCAGTCCTAGGCAGACCTAAGACAAAATCCATACTTATTGCTTCCCATGGCTTGCTTGGAATGGGTAGGGGCTGATACAAACTAGCATTTGAACTTGGCCCTTTAGCTCTTTGACAAATGCCACATTCTTCTACAAGATTTTTGACATCCACATTCATCTTGGGCCAATAATAAAATCTCTTCACCTGATCTAGAGTTTTGTCATAACCAAAATGTCCCCCTAGGCCTCCACTATGTTTCTCTTTCACCAAATTTTCCCTCATAGAGCATCTTGGCACACATAATTGGGCTCCCTTAAACAAAAGACCATATTGTAAAATAGAATCAGCATATTATCCATGAAAGGAATCAGAAAATTGATTGCATACCTCAAAACTTCCTTGAAGTCAGCATCCTCTTTGTACATTCCCTTGAGCGAATCAATACCCACACTTTGGAGTTGTACTTCTTCTACCATCAACACCCTTCTACTGAGTGTATTAGCAACTTTATTCTCTTGACCCTTCTTGTGCGTAATTGTGAATGTGTAGGCCTGCAGTTGCTCCACCCACTTCATATGCCTATGGTTTCACTTATCTTGGTTGTTTAGATAACTCAAGGCATGGTTATCTGTGTGGACAATGAACTCTTTGGGTAGAAGATAATGCCTCCACTTCTTGAGGGTCTGCACCATGGCATATAGTTCAAGGTCATAAGAGGAGTATTTTCTCTTAGCATCATTAAGTTTTTCACTAAAGAATGCCACTGGTTTTCCTTCTTGGCTTAGGACTGCACCTATTGCTTGATTGCTAGCATCACATTCAATAACAAACACCTTGTTACAGTCAGGAACAACAAGAATGGGTCTTTGTGCCACTCTTGATTTGAAGTATTCAAAACTTTGAGCTGCTGCTTTTGTCCACTGAAACCTATTTCTCTTTTCCCCTTTTATTGTGTCAAGAATAGGAGCACATATATGACTGAAGTTTTTGAGGAACTTTCTATAGAAAGTGCCTAGTCCATGAAAGATTTTCACTTCTCCCACTGATCTAGGTGTTGGCCAATTGAGTATGGGCTCAACTTTGGCAGGGTCCATCTTTAGAGTGCCTTGGGATACTACAAATCCAAGGTAAACTAGTTCTTCTTTCAAAAACTCACACTTTTTGAGATTGATTACTAATTTCTCCTCATCTAACCTTTTAAAAACTCTGTCTAAATGCTGCAAATGATCATCTTTTGTCTGACTAAACACAAGGATATCATATAGATATACTGCCACAAACTTACCAATGAAATGCTTGAGAACCTCATTCATGAGTCTCATGAATGTGCTAGGGGCATTGGACAAGCCAAAAGGCATCACCAACTACTCATAGAGGCCTTCATTTGTCTTGAAAGCGATCATCACCTTCCCTTATCCTTATCTGATGGTAGCCACTCTTGAGATCAATTTTTGAAAAGTAACAAGCCCCTACAAGGCTGTCCATTAGGTCTTCTATCCTTGGTATAGGAAATCTGTACCTTATTGTAATTTTATTGAGGGCTCTTGAATCAGTACATAACCTTCATTCTTCCCCTTTTTTGGTGCCAAAATAGTAGGCAAGACACAAGGGATCAAACTCTCTCTTATCAACCCCTTATCCAATAATCCTTGAATCTACCTTTTGACCTCCTCATTTTGTTGTGGGGTCATTTTATAAGCTGCCTTATTAGGCAAACTTGCACTAGGAATGAGGTCAATTTGATGGCTAATAGGCCTCACAGGGGGCAAGGCACTTGGAAACTCCTTTTCCACAATATTCTCATACTTTTATTCAACAAGGTCTACACCTCTTTAGGAATCTCAGTCTTATCGGCTGCTGCTTGGTCTGAGATAGCCTTAGAAACAATAGCAAAACCCACTCCTTCATGCATGATCTTCAAAAACTCCTTCTCTTCCACCACCATCACACTAAGCCCCTCATGCTCTACCTTATGTCCTTGAAGAGGTGTTAGATTATAAGACAATCCATTTTTTGTAATCACATAAGTGTTCTTCTCCCCATCATGTTTTGTTTTCCTATCAAATTTCCAAGGTCTGCCAAGAAGAAGATGACATACATCCATGGGAATTATATCACATAAAACATTATCCTTGTATGGGCCTATGTTGAACTCTACCCAAGATTGTTCATTTACAAGTACCTGTTGCCCCTTATTAAGCCATGAAACTTTGTATGGGTTAGGATGAGGGATTCTTTTTAGTTTTAACTTCTCAACCATCTCTAATGCTACAAGATTATCAGTTGAACTAGAATCCACTATTACCCTACACACCTTACCTTGTACCTTGCAATTGATCCTAAATAGTGTCTTTCTTTGTGGTGGCTCTTGGACAACTGGTACCTTGAGCAATGTCCTTCTAATCATCAAAGTCTCTCCAACCTTTGAAGTTACATTCAACAAAGGTGAGGTTGCACTCTCTTCATCTTCTTGCACAATCTGATTTCTATGTTCTCCTCCTTGGGAATATGATGGCTGCTTCTCAGGGCATTTGAAAATAGGGTGCCCAAATTGATTGCAGTTGTAGCACTTGCCAGAGAAGGTGTTTGATCCCCTTCCTTGTCCATTTGATCTTCTTCTTCCAAAAGGTCTTCTACCTCTAAAACCTCCTCTTGAATCTTGGACTGATTCTTGGCTTGTGCTTGATTCTCCTTGTGATTTTTGTGACTAATTTCTGCCACCAAAGAATCCTCTTCCTCTTCCTTGCTGCTCTTGTTTCCTCTTCAACTTTTCTTCAGCCTTACATGCTATTTGAAAACAATCCTCTACTGTCTTGGGAGTGACAAGACTCATCTCATCTTGGATACTATATCTTAGGCCATTCAAATATCTAGCCACTTTCTCCTTTTCATTCTCCACATGAATGGATTTCAAGCTGAGTTTATGAAACTCCTCAATATGGGCTACCACATCCATATCTCTTTGTTTCAAATTCTGTAATTTCCTATGTGTTTGTACTTCATAATCAACAGGCATGAATTGTGCCTTCAATTTGGATACCATCCTATTCCAAGAACTGATCATTGATTTATTATTCTTCACCCTCTCTCCTTGGATGTAATTCCACCATGACAAGGCAGACCCCTTCAATTTGGTCTTGGCAAACTTAACTTTCTTATACTCTGCCAACTCTTTGTATTCAAAATAGTTATTCAAGGCATCTATCCATTCTAGCAATTCTTTAGCATCCATCTTTCCCCCATACATGGGCAGGTCCATCTTCACATCAGAAGTCTCCCCTCTTATAGACTTCAAAGCATTTATAAACCTTCTCTCTTCAGGAGCAATCTCCTCTTCCTAAGGTTTCTCTAGAAGGTCTCCACCATCACCCTCTTCTTCTTCTTCAGAGGTGGTGTTGTCTTCTTCACCTTCCTTGCTCCTTCTCTCTTTAGCCTTCAATGCTTCTATCTCCTCTCTTAGGGCTTTCAATTCCCTAGCAACCACTAACCCACCTTTTGGAGGCATCTTGACACCTTGTTTCTCTCTTAACCTTCAACTTCTTGACACAAACCCACAACTATTTCACCAAATTAGAATAGCTCCGATTCCAATTTGATGCAACTAGGACTCTTCCTTAACCCTACAACCCACTGCAATTATCAACTTGTCGAAGATGTAATAGGTTTATACACTTTCTTTATAACAACCCTAGAGCCTTGTAGCCCTATTTTAGGGACTTTCAGAAGATAACTTTCTCAAAGGGCATCTTTTTGGCAAGATCCAAACATTTTAAGGCACCCATTATCCTTGTCTTCCACATATCCAAAATGGGATATTGGTTGTTTTGAGCAGAAAGCCTCAAAATTGTAATAGTTCAAGTTTGAGATAAGCCTAATTAGGCCTCTTTTGCAAAGAGACTACCTTATTTTGAACTAGCAACTAGACCTCAACCACTTGGACAAGTGGGATTGATGATAAAACATGGGATTCATTGGGTTTTGGATTCATTTGGCTTGACAAACAAGAATTATATTCACTGTCCTTACTTCCCTAACCTAACACATGGACTTGTTAGGCCTTTTCTGAGCATAACTTCACTAAACTTGACCCTCTTCCTTGATCATCCACAAAAAAATTAAGAATACATGTTATCCATCCCATTCCACCAGTTCTATGGGAGTCAAATTGGTGGAATGGCTGGAAAATTCATTATTTGTTGCGAAAAACCCTAGTTTAGGGTTTAACGACCTGTCTGCAGATATTGTGTTCAAACTCACTTAAATAATAGTGTCAAAAGCCCAAATCAAATGTAAAACATATTTAACACATTCTACTATCTATCCAGATCATCAACCAATCATGACAAGTCCGTATAGAAGAATTGTACATCTGCAAGTCAAGAAAAATAGAGATATTGCAGGAAAAAGCAGAGTTTTCTGTATTTTGACTTCAAAAACTTCTTCATCCAAACTCATTCAATGCAAATGCAGGGTTTTTGTCCTCTTTGGCATTGGTTACAACTACCTCTAACTACATTTTGAAAGTTATGTCGATTGGAGGCACTAGACCACATGGTTAAGCATGAATTTACATGGTTTTACATGGTTTAGGACCACCCTTACATGATTGAGTACACAAACCCCTTTAAACCTCTTTATTACATCAAATGACACAAGAATTTGGTCTCTAGACCTTATTGACTCAACAAAGCATTCAAAAGACTTCAAAATGCATCAAAAACATTAAGTGTGCAAGGGTACTCTGCACCACCAAACCAAAATGTTCCTCATGCAAACATTTGGAATTGAGGTAAATGTTTAAGTAGTAAGGGTTTTATAACATTGGAATCTAGTGTGACAACAACATACCACCAACTAGCTTGGAAAAAAATGGATACATCAGAAACTTTACATAATAAAAACATAATTTGATGGAACTTTTCATTAAAGTTGTAAATTGTTAAGTCTTATATGGGTTGAGCCATTTGTAAATATTTGTTGGCTTTTATTTGATGAGGGGATTTTTACATAACCAAGCCAACTACTTTCACCATGGCCTCTATGAAGGATAAACACCAATCATGAAAAATAAAAAATCAAGAATTAATGTTTTGGATCTTATCTAAGATAAATATTCTCACACTATCCAGTGTAAAGTAGGTTTCAATTAAGAATAAGGAATCCAATCTCTAGTTTTCAAAGAGAAAATATCTACGGTTTTAATGAATTTGTGGAAGAAATGTAAGGTAGATAACCAGTTAAAATTATTAATAATAGGTTTTCTTTCGTCTAGGATAACAAGGGACCATGGAAGGGATGTTCAACTAAAATTAATTGTAATAGGATTTATTTGTAGTCAGCTTGTAAATAAATTTCTTTTTGATGTGAATTTGTAGTCATCTTGTAATCATAAGATTTGAGCTGTAGTTGTCAAGATTCTGTGTGTAAACTTTTTGTGAAGAGCAAAATGTTGCAATGTCCTATTTTGTTTTTCATAGTGTGTCTTAATGAAAAGCAAGCATATTAACAAGATAATTTCAACAATATTATCTTGGTGCACAACTATTATGTGACTATTGTCATTGTTGTGCATTATGGGATCCAGAGGAGACCATGGAGAGAGGATGTGAATGATGTAGAACTACTAAATCAAGAGAGGAAAGTGGGTGGAAATAGATATGACAATGAAATCTACAGATACAATAGAGGTAAGAAGAGCAAGCAACCTCAACCAAAGGAGGAAGGTGTTTATGAATTCACAAATGCTACAACATAGAGGAGATAAATTTTTTTTTTTATCCATGAGGCCTCTGAGGTCAAACTTATTAGTTGAAAATGCACAGGAATGGTGATTAAATGTGATTCTATGATCAAGGGAAAAGTTTGAAAATTAGGATGGCCAAAACATGATATCAATATGTCAAATATATGACTAAACTGAGGTTCTGTGTTGGATAGCATATTTGTTGAAATGATATAATTGGTGTACTAAACATTATTTACTATGTTGTGTATTATAGGGGCGAGATGAGGCCATGGCAACAGATTGTGTCATATCAAATGAGGACACAACGAATGAAGCGGGACATCAAGTACTATCAAGTATTATCCAATCTTGACATAAATTAATGCATGTTGTTGATTATTTTATATGGAGATTGGAGAAAATGCAGAGCCTAAGCATTCAACTAGCAAAAGAAAAAGATATGTATGTGGATGTGGACCTAAAACTATTAAATCATGTAGAGGATAGTGGGTGGAAGAGGATATGACAATGGATCCTATAGACACAACAAATGAATACACTGAACAAGAGGTTGGTCAGGACTATAGTCCATGGGATGAATATGAGAAAATTGTTGTTTGTGGATGTTCTATATGTCATGGAAATAAACAATTCAAACGAGCGATTGTACAAAGACATTACATATATGATGAGCTTCCAGTCGGTAGTATGCCTCCTACAATCGATTCAAATCCAACATAAATTGTGGTAAAGAATTTTCCAATTTGATATAAATAACATGTATACTTCATTTAAACATTGTTTTATATTATTTAAATAACTAATTCTTTTCTTAATGGATACTTGCAGGATAAACTTCTTGGTTTAATGTTTCCTAGATCACTGACTTCCAACCTAGAGGGCAATGATCATTTATCAAATGATACATCTAACAAAAATATGTGCCAAAATACCAGATCAGAAGATGAGGAATTGAAGAAAACAAGTAACAGAACAAGAACCGGTTTAAAGATGCATAATTTTCTTAACGACAAGGGGAAGGTGGACATACCCTATGAGAATGAATGTGATGGAGATGATAACTTGCCCCTGAGTTTGAGATTAATTTACAAAGAGACATTGATTGTCAACTATATTGTGCTTGGCCTAGTGATCAACAACTACTTAGAGTGTACGAGGTGTTTCAATTTTGGGGATACAACTACATGATACGACCCTCCAATATTTATGGTGCGAATCTAGGTCTCTTTATTGTCCAAAATGTACATGTGGGATCTAAACATAGAAACAATTCAGAACAAACCACTAGGAGATTAATGCCATATTATGGTCCATCATATTATAGTGGTGAATGGAGAAGGCTAGTAGAATATAAGCCTAACATATCAGCATATGGTCTAAATTTGAATATGTATACACATCGTCTCCAATTGGAAAGTGGAAAACAAATGAATAGAGGTCATCTTGTGTATATAGATGGACGTGTAAACACACACAAAAATATTGGAGGATTTATAAATAGTAGTAAGGGAAGGGACCCTACTATAAAACCGAATTGTCAATTTGTTGAGGTTATAAATGATAAAGATGGAGATATGGAAAGAGAGGTTGTTAGATTGATAATGATTGAGGCTATCATGGACCTTACCATTGGGGATGAGTTATTGATTGATTACCCCTTGTTAAAATGCACTCCTGCGCGAAAGAAAAGGGAAGGACAAGGTCTCCCTAAGGATGTTCTTAAGGGCAGAAAACCAAAGAATAATAATTGAGTGTGGACTGATGTTTTATAAACTATGTTGTCAAAAATGTGCTTTATTTAAATTATTGTATAAAAAGGTAGTCTATAAAATAATGTTCCATTATTCAATTGATGTAAATATGTTCATACAATTTATATTTTTTATTTTTTAAGCCATATTTGATTGTATTTCTTTGAAATTGATACATTTATGATTTATCCAATTGTTACCAAACATTAAATAATGCTTGTATTTGTTGATAGGTAGAAGATGTTGATGAAACACATACTAATACCCAAGATCCAACTGGGTTATTAAGATTTGGACAGGATGATCCAAACCATCCTTTAAACAATACTCGGGTGAAAACAAAAATAATGAAGAGAATACTACCAGCTGAGAAATTTGAAGAGATGATGAGATCCACATACACTGATGACATGCCACCTAGCCTTAATGATGATGATCATGATAGTGAAAATGCAGTGCATGAAGAAGGATTGAATGAAATGCTTATAGGTTTCTTTGGGGATGGAAACAATGATGACAATAATGATCATATGGTTGATAGTAATGATGAGAGCAGGGTAATTACCACCAATGTAATGTTGATGATAACAACCTGAAAGACTCCATCAAGCAAGCAACGAAGACACCCATGTTCAAATCAGGTGCAAGTAGAACCTCAAAACTGGCATGCACATTAATATTATTAGAAATCAAGTCACTATTTGGTTGGTCAGACAAAGGATTCACTACCCTTCTGAAGTGAGTTGAAATCTATTTCTTACTTTGCATTGTGAATTGCTGTACATAATTCATAAACATTCCTCAACTTCATTTATATTTCTTTACGGGGATTTTAAAACCATATATTGTATATAAACAATCCTATTATAGATTGACATATCAAACATGTTCATCATAAGTCAAACATTCAATTGATTTAATCTTTGCAAATCTTACAGGGCACTAAAAACTAAAATATTCCCTGAAGAGAATGTGTTTCCATCAACTTGCAGAGAGGCGCGTCTGTTGTTGGTTGAGTTGGGGATTGAATATAAGAAAATTCATTCATGTAAAAATGATTGTATTTTATATAGAGATGAATATCAAAACAAGGTAGAATTCCCTGTATGCAAAGAGAAGAGATATTGTACAGATGTATAAGGTCCTACAGTTCCAAAGAAGGTTTTATGTCACATGCCAATTATACCTAGACTTCAATGAATGTTTCGTTGAAAGTCACTTGCACAATTGATGGACTGGCATGCAAAGAACATGAGTAAAAATGGATTCATGTGAATTTCAGCTGACTCCAAAGCAATGAAACACATAGAGGAAAAATGGCCAAGAAAATCAAAGATGATCCCCGTAGTATCAGGTTTGGTCTTGCAATTGATGGAGTGTGCCCATTCTCTTTCCTAAGCTCAAATTATAATGTTTGGCCAGTTGGATTGATAGTATACAATATTCCCCCATGGATGAGTGTTAGAAAGGAGCACCTTATGCTGACTATCATTGTTCCAGGAAAACATCAAGTTAAAAACATGGATGTTTATCTTGCGCCTTTTATTGATGAGATGCAACTCCTATGGAAAGGCATAAGAATGTATGACATATCACATCCCCCATCAAATAGGTCCTTCATGTTCTATGGTGTGCTATGTTGGACTATTCATGATTTCCCAGGACTTGGTGTTTGTTCTAGTAAGATAAAATATTTACGTATTTACACTCATAATTTATTTTCATCCCAACTTTCATACTTAGTTTTATACTATTTTTTGATGTTATTAACATTACTTATTGAATTGCAGGGCTTCAAACAAAGGGGATATTTGCATGTCCAATATGTGCAGAACAATTTCAAGGGCAGTATTCTAAAGATCTACATAAATTTATTTATGCAAACAACAAAGTTTTTCTACCACTAGATCTTAAGTTTAGAAATTGCCTGAAGAATCAATTTGATGGAAAAGTTTAAAATAGAAGCCCTCCCATGATTATGGGTCCAAGTGATTGGCTTAATAAGTATGAAGATGCTGAATTGAAATATTGGGAGGATTTTTTTGATCGAGGTGATTCAATTGAAGAACCAGAACAAGTTGTAGTTAATATGCCAGAAGGAATGAAAAGGAAATCCATATTTTATGAGCTCCCTTATTGGAAGGATCTATTAATATCTCACCTATTAGATCCTATGCACATCTTCAAAAATGTCCTAGATTCTATATTTTGACATATATTAGGCAAAGAGGACACCTTGTCTTCGAGGAGAGATATTGTTCTTTCACATACCAAAATTGATAGAAAACATTTGTGGCCAAACAGGGAAGATGAAACATATGCAGAAGCTCCATGGATTTTGAAAAAAAAAGATCTAGACCAACTAAAAAATGTCATCCATTCAATAAGGACACCTACTAGCTATGGGTCATCATTGGCTAAAGCTTTTTATAGTTGATGGACCTATCACAGGATTTAAAACACATGATTTTCATAATTTTATGAAGGTATGATTTATCATCATTTAACATTTACTAGTAACATTGATTAAGTACTAAATATATTTTGAAATTTTGTTGTGTGAGAAAAAAATACTGTTGACTTAAGGAATGCCATTAGTCGATTGTCAACATTTACAAGGTATGTGGTTATATGAAATGTTCATGTGTGAGAGAAATAGAGATATTCTATTGCATTTTAATTTTTGACTAAAGGTTCATACTAATTTACTATTCTTATATTAGGTGGGTGACCTCCAAGGAGATCCATGAATGTGAAGTGCCAAAATGGAAGAAGGAAATTGCAGAAATTGTATGTGTTTTTGAGAAGGATCTCCCTACAAGTTTCATGGACCTACAAGTCCATTTACTTATATACCTAGTCAATGACATTGAATTGGCAGGTGTCATATCAACGAGGTGGATGTTATTCTTTGAGAGGTATATGAAAACTCTAAAAAGATATGTCTAACAAAAGGCACATCTAGAGGGTTGCATGGCTGAAGGGTATGTATTGAATGAAGCATTTTTCTTCCTATGTGAATTCCTTGGTAAGGATTTTGAAGATGGGCCACGCTTCTGGGATGAAGAATGAGCATCAGATATTATTGATGAGAAAAACTATAATCTAATGGTGTTCAAGTAGAAATTAGTAAGTAAATTCATGATCAGTGTGGTTGTTTTTCTTGCAATCATTAATTTACTTTGTAATTTATTTGTCAAATTAACAGCATGACATTTGGAGTTTGAAATAAACATGTTGACATGTAATAGGTGTAGACAAAAGTTCTATACTCGACAAGTTCATTCTGTACCACATGGACTTTATGAACAAATGGATTGATCTATATGATAAAAAGAGAGAAGAAGTGTTAGAAGCAAGGAGACAGTTTAAGAGATCAAACCCAAGGAATATTCTACTTCCCACTGATTTGCTTGGGGAATGGGGCAAAGATTGCACACTAGAATGGGTTACTGAAAAAATTCAAAATCAAATAGAAGATGCAGGTATAGATTCAAACATAACAGAAGATGAAATCAACATGTCTAGAGGATGTGAAAGAAAGGTATAGTTGGAATTTTACAAAATGTTGTTTCCTTACAGTTTTGACACTATTAACTATTTTAATATTCATCATTATATTTGTTTTCACTGAAATAAATGGTCTTTCACAGGTGAGGAAATATCCAGTAATGTGGGCATATGGTCAACATTATCATGTAGAAAGTGTAGATGTAAAGAGACGATCCTTTGATTGTGGCATCGTGGTTGACTTCAAGTAATCCGGTCGATCAAGCTTAAAAGATAAGAATATAATTGAAGGGAATCTACAATATGTTGGGAAAATACAAGAAATTATTGAGTTGGATTACCATTATTTTAAATGTTTTATTTTTAAGTGTAGATGGTATGAAGCATTTGAGAGGACACGAAGACATGATACCCATAGTGGATTGTTTTCTATAGATTCCTCATGTTTCCTATCGGAGGATAAGGAGCCTTATGTTCTACCAATTCATTGTGAGCAGGTATTTCTTTAACTGAAACAAGAAGTGGTAGTGATCATTAATCTATTAATTCATAGTTTATTGCGAATATATACATGTGTTTATTAATCAATAAAATTGTTATACTGTACATCTAATATATGTATGTCATTCATGTGCAGGGATTTTCTATGAAGATATTTTAGACCTGAAATGGATATTTGTCATACATTATGATCCAATATTAAGGCATGTATTTGATGATGCATTAGTGGATACTAAGCAAAACAATGATGGCTAACAAAATGAGAGATAGGGATTAGAGAACATCAAAGAAATTGACATCCATGATGATGTTGAAGATGGTTATGTTCAGGCACAAGAAGACAACAATCCAGAGTTAGATAATGTTATGGAAGACAACAATATGGATGGTATAGAAAATGATGATCCCAATACATCTGGTAACAATATAGATGATCTACAGTCAAATTTGAATGATGATGAAGATGATGCAAGTCAAGATGAGGATGATGATAATATTAAATACTTGAAAGAACATATGAACATTGACAATGGTACACTGGATGACATTGTAGTAGACAATAATGTCAATGACCAAGACTTCTAAATTTTTAGAATTATTTGTAATCCATGTTTAAAAAAGGATGATTCTTATGGCCTAAACTTTGAAATGCTTCAGTAATATTATTTGTGTTGATACAAATTACCTATTGCAATATCCTTAAATTGGTCAATCTTTGGTATGAATTGTTGGTAGAAAAAATTAGGATTTCTTGGAATCAATTTCCTTTTCATTGCTTTATATTTTGCTTGAATGTCAAGGTCTCAACCTAATCCTCATTTTGCATTAAGAAGAAACCTTAGGATTAACTCTACAATGGCCTCGATTCAATGCGAGAAAGTTATGATTGAGGATTTGATGACTACTACATATTTTAATGGGGAAGATGTTTTTCATCATGATGCACATGTTGCACATATGGTTAGGCAAGACATGCATCTTACTACACAAATTGGTGCAGTGCCTTTGTATCACAAATACTTATATCAGACCTTTACAAATTTGAGCAATAATGTTAATTATTCAAATTTGATTGATGTTCTTCATACCCTGTTAATGAATAATCCTTATGTGATGGAAGTATTAAGTGATATAGGTCAAAGGATAAGCTCGTCAAGTTCCTTAAATAGTGTGTCTCCTCCCCTTCCTTTACAAGCCTCTTTGTCTAGTGTGCCTCCTTCCACATCTTCTCCTGCATTAGACATGCCACATATTTCTTCTCTTCTCACCCACTACTCATGTTCCCACTTCTAGTGTTGTCATTCCAACTTCATTCTTTGTACCCCAATCAACCTACACTCCACCTATTATCTCATGTTGCCACTTCCACTCCCATTTTAATCATAACTCCTAATGTTCATCCTTCCAACATAGATGTCATCCTTAAAAGAGTTGATGAGATACAAGGTAAAGTTGATGCATTACCCCTAGTAATCAAAGGATATTATAGGAGAAATCAAACATAATCCACTTGCATTTGAGTTATTTCTTATCCATTTCTAGTTTGTTCGGTGGCCCCTAGTTTGGTAATGTATAGTGGTAAAGGGGACCTTATGACACAATTGGGAGTTTGTTTTAATTAGTTTATGATGATAAACTTTTTACAAATCTCTTCCCTAGAAACTAAAAGGATTATGCAATTGAATGGATTTATTCTCTTCCTCATAGTTCTATTCATTCCTTCAATGATTTGGCCAATGCTTTTGTACATCACTTTAATGTCAATATTGGTTTTGTTGGTACTCAAATTTGCAAATTATAAAACCCTAAAGATATGCCAAATCTTATGATTAGGTTTTGTATGTGAATTTGGCCAACTAATAGAATTGATCAGATTAATCAAAAATATCTACACTTTAGGCTCTGTTCAAGCCTAGTTGGGTGTTACCTTGTTTCACCAATGACAATTTACTTTCAAGTTTGCTGGTGACTTCAAAACAAATTAAGGAGCTTATGTAATTTTGTCAATTAAATCATCCACTTCACTTAAATCAATCTGGCATATGATTTGGATTAATTTTTCCTATAAATCTTTAAACACTACTCCTAAAACAGAAAAACAAAATTAGATTTTGAAAATATATACAAGGGAATGATTTTCAAAAGAGAATGACCAGTGCCTACCTTTGGGTTACGGAGTTTTCACTCTAAGAAGAATATGTTCTGCCCTTTTAGCCACAACTTGATTTTCTTGGCAATTCTAGGTCTATGACTTGCATAGACATGCAAATATGTAAGTTATTAGGTTCTTCTTTAACAATCCAATTTAACTTTCCAAATTTACTGTGATTCATGTATAGGATTTTAATCCTTGCTTGAAGGAGCCCAATAAACAAACCACACAAGAAACATCAAATGTGTTTTGACAAATCAACAATATACTTGATAGGTTGATTTGAATAACAAAGAAAAAGTAAATTAGAGACAACCAGATAAATTATTAGCAATCCAATTCAACAAACAAATGAGAACCAAAAGTTGAGCACTAGAGAATAGCAACTTTTATATTGATTTTCTTCAAAGTATAGGTAGTGCAATGTCTCTTTCAAAAAATCAAAATCCCAGATAGATCTCGATCTATAAGATCTTGGTTTCCTTTTATAAAGGAAGCAAGAAGCTTCAGACCTTTCACATTGAAAATGGCTTACAACCACTACACTTCTATTTCATCCTTTACCGCCAGACCGCATATGCTTAGATTGACCCCTGCAGGACCGCGAGAAATTATTACCTGATGTCCTTTTGTTTACCACCCACCTGCAAATGTTATGAATGACCGTCACAGGATGACGAGGCAAAAACCCATTACATTCTCCTCTTGCCACTCTACCGTGGGCCTCGGTTGAAACCGTTGCGGGGACATGGTAAGTGATACCTCCTAATTTTATTACTGCAATGCCACCTGTTACTTTTCAAACCTTTGTGGGACTATGATAAGAGACTATCTGTACCTGAACACTACCAAGCCGCAAGCATGAGATGAACCGTCCATGGGGTAGCGGTAGCTTCTTCATATCAACTGCTTCCTACCGCCAAACCGTAACCTATTTTTTATTCTCTGTAGGAATGCGATATGTGTCGTATTTCTTTCCTCTTGTTCTTGCATAACCGCAAAAGATATTCAATTAACTTGTGGGATAGAGGTAATAAACAAAAACACTCATATAGTAAAAAATAGTCAAGATTGTTTCACAATGGCCATGATATATATTCCAGAGACTAGATGTTAGAGCATTTTGGCAAAAGTATAGGTTCCAAGATAGATTGAAGGAAAAGGAGAGCATCAAATTGAATAGGATCAAGCAAATTTAGGGAGGTCCTAACAGGTTTAAAGGTTACAATTTTAGATATAGTAGGATGTAAACAAGGATCAAATGAGTGCAATCATGATTATGTTATTGGATTTCAAACTTTGTCAACAAAGATACACTATCAAATTCCTAATGATGAATTGCAAAGAATATTTTTTAAGGGCTTATTACCTACTATCCAAGAGATAATGTACCTAAAAAACTATCATTCTTCCATGGATTTATCTGCAAATGTAACAAACATTGAATTGAAACTTCTTAAGTCTAATGCACTTAAATATGGATCTCGTCCTTCAAAATTTCAATAGGAAAATTTAGTTTTCAAAAGGGTGAAAATAAGAAAGAAAATAAACAAAATGCTCACCATGTTGTTAATTTGCAGTCAACTTCAGATGTTATTTAATCTAATTCCCAATGTGAACTAAGGGACAATCCTATATTATCTATTAATGTAATAAGATCATAGAATACATAAAGGAAAATATATATGTAAACCAAAACACATTCAAATATAGAAGGGTTCTAACATATATGTCACTTCTATTCAAAATGAACAAAGGAATATATAGAGAGGTAAGATGAAAATTTGTTATAGCTCTTTTACTCTATAAAATGTACAAAGTAGGCATTTGTTCAAGAATACCATCAGTTATGCTCCATGTAGATGTTGACAAGTATCCAATATGTATGGTACATTTCTTATGTAGATGGGATGAGAAAAAATGTCAAACTTGTATGGTGCCAACTAGATCATTGTGGCATGTGGCATGAACATCACCATGTGTTAGACACATACAATGCCAATTA
The DNA here is from genome assembly GCA_027924645.1 of Cunninghamia lanceolata. Taxonomy (NCBI): domain Eukaryota; kingdom Viridiplantae; phylum Streptophyta; class Pinopsida; order Cupressales; family Cupressaceae; genus Cunninghamia; species Cunninghamia lanceolata. The sequence continues at coordinate 585,055 of BSBN01001197.1, read as the reverse complement.
TATGATCATGTTTTGCAGTACAAATCTCATTAGGTGGCACATGTGTATGGAAGCATAACATGTGGTTGTTGATGTTCCATGTGTCTAACTAGACACCAACATGTGTAGCAATGTGTATAGCCACACTATCTATATCCTTGAAGCTAGTCCACATTGGAACACATGTTGGATGTGCTGCATAAACTTTTATGCCTTGTTGATTTCCTATTCCTATGTACATGACTCTAATGTGGATGATGTGCAATAGGATATGTCAAGGATGCTTCCTATTGGAACCCAAGACATGTCTAGAAAGGACTATGCCTCATAGAGTTGTGTAAAGCATTTTTGTAGGAATGTTAAATGCAAAGGATGTTGTCATCTCAAGTGTGTAGGTGTGCGCTATTATAGATGCACATTAGATGCAGTTGCCCACTTCTATTTATCCATATATCTATATGTGGAAATTGATTAGTTACATATCTAACATCATCCACAAAATTTACCAAAAGTGACTAACACAATGATGGTCATAGTAAAAGATAATGGATGTGGGTAAGCTAAAATGGACCCAAACATGGGTGAATAAAAGTGGCACAATATTTGGCATGGTGAGAATTTTCTTGCAAGCAATCATGATGGTCATCTTGGAGAATTCATCTACCACAAGAAACATGAAGTCACACCAGTGCTTTGTCATAGGTAGTCTTAATAATTCCCAAGGTGGTGTACTCAAAACTAAGAGAGGGGTATAGAGTCCAAGCTTCCTATTTGCAATATTTTGCAATGCTACAAAGAATGAGAGACTTGATGTGGTTCTCAATGTTTGCACATATGTGAGGCCACTAGAAGTGTTGTTTAAGTGTTGCTAGTGTTTTAGTAATGTTGAAGTGTTGAGTTATTTTGGCATAGTATGCTTCCTAGATGAGTCTCTAGCTATGTGGTGTGGTGTCTAAAACATAGAGATACTTGAGCTTGTAGAGAAGCTTGTTAGACATGTAAAATTCACCAGCCTATTTTCCTTGTAATTAGAGCTTGGTGTAGATCTATGCAAAGTCCAAGTTTGTTGGGTAGAGAGGTTCCCAGTCAAAGAATTTTGACCACATGAGTCCAACATTGTGGTGAGTGCATGAACTAGCTATTAGCTTAGGTAGTCAAATACCTTTTTGTCTTTTCCCTTCTCGTGATTGATAACTAGATGGAATTGTTGTAGACATGTCATCCATTTCATGTGGTGTACATTTTTCAATTTGTTCTGAGTTTGCAAGAATTGGAGTGGCTTGTGATCAAAGTGGATGATTGGACCTCCTTTCCCAAGATGTAGTGAGACCATTGCTTGATGGCTTGCATGATGGTATACAACTCCTTTACATGGGTGGATTAGGATTGAACTATGCCATTTAAAAGTCATACAATGGTATGAAAAATCTCTAACTGCACATTTCCTCTCAAAGGATTCCAAACCTATGACATTCCAACTGAAACATCTCAAACAATCCATAGAGGCTTTGAGGTACGATGCTAAGCTAGGCACTAAACTCAGCGCTAAACTAGGTGCTAAACTCAATACTAAACTAGGTGCTAAACTTGGCACTAAACTAGGTGCTAATTTGCACCTAATTTAGCACCTACTTATTCTAATTGGTGTAAAAAATGCCAAAAATAGTGCCATCCTGATAAATAGTGTTGACTTTTTCAAAAAATTAGAGAAAAATACATTAAAATATTGGGTGGAAGCAAAAAAGGGAGCTAATCACAGGAATTTGTTGTAGTGTTTTCTTGAGAAATTTGATTTTTTAGGCTACAGGTATGGAGTTGCACATTTAGCTGATAGAGTTTTGCTTTTGGTCTGTAGAGTTGTACCTTTGGTCAGTATAGTTGCGCTTCTAGTCTGGAGAGTTGCACTTTCGATTGATAGTGTTGAGCTTCTGGTCTGCAGAGTGACGCTTCTGGTGTTGTTGTTTATCTCATGCTTTCTAATGTTTGTAGGGTTTCTAGGCATTTGATTTATTTTTTTCATGCAAACTGATGTATTTGCAAGCTTCATCTTAAGTTGTTTCACAAGATGATGTATTTGTGGACATTTTTATTTTCTTTTTGACCTAATTAATCCATTATCTCACTTTTTTATTTCTAAATTGTGCAAGGTTAACATAGTTACACTTCCAAACAACCCCTGGCCCATCCAAAGCATACGTATTTACTTTTGAACAACACAATTAAGATTTTGACTATTTATGTTTGTTGTTTTGTAGAATCTAGATAGAGTTGCACTTTTGGGAAATAGAGTTACACCTTTGCATAGTAGAGTTGTGCTTTTGCACAACAGAGTTGCACTTTTGATCAAATTTATTGTGCTTTTGGTATTAAATTTTTGCTTTTGATCAATTCTGTTGCACTTTTGGTTAGCAGAGCATACGTTTTTGGTCAATTTTATTGCGCTTTTGGCTAATTCTGTTGCACTTTTGGTAACTATACTGACACTTTTGGTTCTAATAGTCCTGATTTGTGTTTTCATCTAACAAGTGGCTTTCTTGGAATCTAACATCATTTGTGAAGCATCTTATCACTTGTCAAAGAAGCAAAAAGTGAAACTACTAATGAGTTTGGTGTAGGACGCTTGACAAAGATTCATTTTTTATCACTAATCTAGTAGCACACTTCATTTTTAATAAGGGAATTTACAATTGTTTGCCATGTATTGAATATCTATGTACATATGTTCTCTCCTCATATTGAAAGGTGATCTTGGAGATCAAAAGTACTAGATTATTTTCTTTTATCACTTTTTTTTCTTTATTCCTGGGGACCAGAGAGTCATACGTATGCTCTTCTCTCGTATCGCAAGATGATCTTGAGACTCAAAAGTACTTGGTATCCTCTATAGAAGATCTTTCAAGGGATTTCATCACCCTTAAGGATGACCTTAACTGCAGGTTTTGGTGTAGGATATAAATGTTATGAGAATTGAAAGACTCATTTCAAAAGGACCCCTTCTTGTTTAGCAAAAACCTTGAGATCCTCAGTTTGCCGAGACTTGATTTGGTTGGCACTCAGTCAAATGTTTGGGGCACCCTCATTCACAAAATTGAACCCCACCATACCTCACATATATTGGGCACTCCCTAGATACCTTGTTAACCTAGATAAGACCTTTGACTGTCATATCCTACAGCGCATCGTTGCAGTAGGGGGAGAAGAGCTCACACTATTACCTCCATTGTTTGAGTTGGAATACACTTTGGGCAAGACTTTAGTCTCCAAAGTAAAGCATGTAAGGTGGTACATTACCTTCCATTCCTTACCCATCCAAGTAATGGTAAATGGTATTAAGGGGATGGAAGCTACCATTATCTGATAGTGGGGGTTGCAGTCACACCTGAGTGAGTCCACATGATACAACACTCCTTTATTGAATAAATACTAGGCTTGTGCAAGAGTGTTTGGTGTGTTTTCTTGTGATCTACCAGTATTTGCCATTTTTATCTATGGAGGTTCATAGCCTTACGCACCCATTTTTGAAAGAGTCTACAACCATTGTGTCTTCTTGTTTGATTCTCTTGCCAAAGAACTCAATCCATCCTACATACAAACAAACAGGCACAAATTTTTCTCTTTTGAGCAACATAGTTTCACTTTTGAACAATAAAATTATGCTTTTGGTCTATAGAGTTGCACTTCTGGCACATAGAATTATGCTTTTTGTTAATAGAGTTGTACTTTTGGTTTACAAATTTATGCTTATGGTTGAAGAGCTGCGCTTCTAGCTTACAGAGCTGTGCTTTTGGCAGATGGACTTGTGCTTCTGGTTCTATCTTTTATCCACTATCATTTATAGAGTTATCCTTTTGAGCTATCTTTATATCACTTCTAGTCTATAGAATTGTGCTTTTGGTTGATAGAGTTGCACCTCTAGCCTATCCTGCTACCACATTTGCATTATTCTATTACAGCTTCTGGCAGACAGTCTTGTGCTTCTAGTATTATACATTTTCTAGTTAAACATTCATCCAAATTCAAAGATCTTTCACATTCATTTGATTTTGTCAGGTGGAGGTCAAACCTGAGACTTTTTAGACCATCTACCATTAGTCCTTCCATCATCTAGTCAGCTTCATCCATCTTCATATAATCATTTAGACTTTAGAGCTATATCCCATTGAGATTATATGATATTATAATCATAATCATCTAGCACACATATTTGATATCATCTAGCCTTTAGTATCAGTTTGATTATTAGCAAAATTTAGATCACATCTACTACCTTATCTCTAATTTGAGAAGTTTCCTCTCTTAGATTAGTAGAAAATTTAACATCTGTCAAGTAGTGAAATAGCTAGCTTAGGAGAGTGGCTCCTCTTGAGTTGGTGAACCTCACTACCCCATCTTGTCTCTCCTTGAGTTCATTAGTCTATCTCTTGGAAGATAATCTCAATCAAAAATCTAAACAAATATTGATCTAGATTTATCTTTTATCCAAACATCCAAATGACCAATCATCCTAGAGTCTCAACAGTATCATAAAAAGTATAAACAAAAACTCTATCCATTCATCCATCCTCAACATTCACAAGGTATAAAATATCATATGCCTCTTACTAGGTCTTGATCTAGGAAAAATATGGAGACTAATCAAAATAATCCTCAACATGACCTCAACACATCCATTGATGCTACATAATTTACCACGGGTATGAATCCTCATGTCTTCCTTCCAAGTGGGTGCACACTAGGTCCTTCATATTCCAATAACTTTGGACAATAATCACATGACATATCGCAAGGCCTTGATGAAGAACTACAAGACCCCAATATTTTTCAAACCATAGATATGCTCTTAGCTTTAGACCCCAATAGATCCTTTCTTCTACTTTCTAAGCAAGGAGATAAGTTGCCTAGTGACTTTGACACATCTACTATTAAGGAGCAAGACCCCATCAACATTGCTCTTGATGCTATGGGAGAATCACATTCTATTTCTATTCAAACCATGTCTCCCATAGTACCTACTGTACCAACTACACCTACACATAGCATTCCTTCATTACCATTCACCAACCAATTTGTCAATCCACTTTACCAACCTTCCACATTAATTGGTCATGTTTCTTCTAGCATTTCATCATCCATTCCTCTAATCATTCCATCCATGTCATCTATTGCTCCATCCACTCAAGTCATCACTTCACATTCACCCCAAACATCTCACATATTGACATATCAAACATCACAACACCAATCTTCCATTCCAAACATCTCCTATATAAATCCACCACATGCATCACAACCTTGATCTTCCATTCCAAACATCTCCTATATCAATCCACCACATGCATCACAACCCAAATCTTTCAATCCAAACATCTCATATGTCAATCTACCACAAACATCATAACCCTAATCTTCCAATCCTCATATCTCATATCTCAATCCACCACTTACATCACAACCCCAAGCTTCTAATACTTACACATTACCCAACAATCCACCACATATCTATTCATATATATCGCACACCATTCCCCCTCAAATGTCCCGACAACCACCATCCAATTATCAAGGTCTTGCTCCAAATTAACATAACACATCAGAAATTGATAAAAAATTCTTGCATATGCAAAAATAGGTTTTAGATCTCATCTTAGGACATACCAAGAAGACATTCTCTTTAGAAGAAGTGTGTCCTTATCCTTTTGATAGGTCACTCCCTATGATACCTTTTCCTCCTAATTTTTAAATGCCAAAATTTGACAAGTACAAAGTCAAAGGTGATCCTAAAGAACATCTTAGGGAATTCTGTATTGCTTATCTAGAGTTAGTCCACATTGATACAATTTTTTTACACCTCTTCCCTTGTACTCTTAGGTTGGGATCAACAAGAGGCTCCTGTTCTTGATATCTTTCAGAATGATGAGGCCCTCATAAAATTCATGGGACTTTGATATGGTATTCCACTTGGTGACCACAAAGACGGATTCTTTATGGACCTAGCCCACACAACATTCTTTGGTGAGAAGGCCAAATCCCCAATCGTAAAAGAAAAAATCAAAATATCAAATCCCCTGGTGAAAACCACATTGTGGTTCCATCAGATCCTAAAATAGTGAAAATAAATGATGTATCCAATGGTAAAACCTCTCCAAGGCACTCAAGAATGGGGGATTTGACCTTCCCTTGCCTTCTGCATATCAAGAAAAGTCCACTTTTGGTCAAAAAATCACAGGAAAATAATTTAGGAACTGCACATAATCTAAATATCACTTTCCTAGCAATGTCTCTTTCAAAGCAGTAGAAAAAGGATTTTATAGGTTTCTTCATGAAATAGATAGTTAACTTCGCTTGGTCATACACATACATGGCTGGGTTTGATCCTTCATTAGTGGTTCATCATCTAGCAGTATTTCCTACTACCAAACTAGTTAAATAGAAGCTTCAAAAGATGCATCCCTAGATAACACTCTTGGTTAAGGTAGAACTTCAAAAATTGCTAGATGTAAAATTCATTCATCCCATCGACTATCCAGAGTGAGTTTCTAATTTGGTACCTATATCTAAAGTCACTGTGGGCATTTATATTTGTACCAATTTTAGGGACCTTAACAAGGCATGTCCAAAAGATGATTTTCATCTGCCTAATATTGACATCATTGTAGAGTTGACAACTGGTGTGTATGAGGAAAATTGAGAGGTTGAATGATAAAATCAAAGCAATGATAATAACAACTCAATTACCCATAACATAAAGAGATTGATCTAAGTAAAAGCCAATATTAATGAATAAATCAAATAAAACAAGAAAGCCTTCACCTAGATTGTATTGTTCTCTTTGTAGATATGTAGATTGCTCAATAATGTTGCGAAACCATGTTTGCAACAAGCGGATGTAGGTTGTGTTCGTGCTTCAAAAGATCAATGTGCTCAACGATGCGATGTATGCTCAATTCATTGTTAAGGAATCCTGAGAATAAATGATCAAAGAGGATTTACTATGAAGATGAGGGGGTTTATATAGGTTTCAAACATATTGATCAACAAATGAAATAAATCCATAGAATGAATGGTTGAGATAAATCAAATGATTCATGTTGAATGTGCACATGACATGTGTCACTCCAAAAAGGTATTTTTATTAAGATAATTGCTTTTTTGATAAAGATAGATTTGATTTCATAAATTAGAATGTTTTTTTTTCTAATTCATGAGTTGATGAAAATAAGATAAATTAAAGCCAATTAACTTAACTTTAGATTTTTTTTTTGAGTTCTAAAAATAAAACTGATTGTGCATGAGTTAACATGATATTTTTAGAGGAATTGGAAAGATAATTAAAATTAAATAAATAAATTTATTTAATTATTTGTGCATGATTTTGAAGAATAGATAAGGTATGAAGATTATAAATAAAATACTTGATTTTATTTATTTTTAGAGGATTGAGTCAACTTAAATAAATTTGATTGATTTATTTAAATTTGGAAGAACAATTGATTTAATTAAATAATTTAGATTTATTTAATTGTAGATAAGAGGGGATTTGATGAATTAATTAAATAATTGGGTTTATTCAATTAATGCGGATTTGAAAGATTTGGAAGAATTTGATTTAATTAAATAATGTAGAATTATTTAATTTTGAAAGAATAAAGTTGATTTTGATTAAATTAATTAAATAAAGAGCATTTATTTAATTAATGTCGAATTTTGGAGTTTTGGAAGAATTTGATAAAATTAATTAAATAATTAGATTATTTTATTAATGTTGAAATGCAGATGATTAGACAAAATTGATGAAATGCAAGTGGTGCGAAGACATGGTCATTTTTAGGTGTCTACAGCTGGTCATGAAATGATTTCCTTAATGGATGGTTTTTCCAGTTATAATCAGATTATCATAGCACCTGAAGATCAACACAAGACAACTTTCAAATGTCCTTGGGGCACCTATTGTTGGCAAGTCATGCCTTTCAACTTGAAAAAAGCAGGAGCAACATACCAAAGACTGATGACTGTTTTATTTCATGACCTTTTTCAAACCATCATGGATGATTATGTTGATGATCTATTGGGAAAATCATCTATTAGAGAGGGTCACCTACAGGTTCTGGCACATACCTTTGATAGGTTAGAATAGTATCAAGTCAGACTCAACCCCAAGAAGTGTGTCTTTGGTGTTACAGCAGGGAAATTATTGGAATATATTATGTCTCACAGAGGAATTGAAGTAGATCTCACCAAAGTCAAGGCTATAGTTGAGATGGCTCCACATTCTAATTTAAAATAACTAAGAAGCCTTCAAGGAAAATTGTAGTCAATCAGACATTTCATATCACAACTGGCTAATAAATTTTAACCTTTTTACACTTACTCCATAAAGATGTAGCATTCAGATGGGCTAGTAAGTGTCAGCAGACATTTGATCAATTAAAAGAATATCTTGCTACACCTCCAGTATTGGTGCCACTAGTTTCAGGGAGACCTTTATTGTTATACATCTCTACCACATCATTTGCACGTGGTGATCTCTTAGCACAACATGATGATTTTGGTAAAGAATAAGCAATCTATTACATTAGTCACACCTTGGTAGGTTATGAGATTAACTATACTCCTATGGAGTAGGCATGTCTAGCTGTTGTGTTTGCTTCCCAAAATTTGTGACAATACATGCTAAATCAACAAACTAAGCTCATTTCCAAGATAGATCCATTGAAATACGTTCTATCCAAGGCAACTTTTATAGGTAGATTAGAAAAATGGGTCATGATTCTTAGTGATTTTGATATTGAGTATGTTGATCGTAAATCAATCAAAGGACAACTCATCATTGATCAACTTGCAGAGGCTCCTGTTATAGATACACACCCTATGATTTTCAACTTTCTAGATGAAGGGATATTCAATCTCTATCCATCAGTCGTATGGCAGATTTACTTTGATGGTTCATATACCCAACATGGTTTAGGAGCTAGAATCCTCTTCATCACACCATATGGTGATTGTATTCCTAAGTCATATCAGCTAGCTTTCCCTTGCACCAACAACATTGTTGAATATGGAGCTTTAATTATAGGACTCTACATGGTAGTATAATGGAATATCAAGTAGTTACAAGTCTATGGAGATTTCCAATTGGTCATTAAATAGGTTATAGATGAAAATCAAACCAAAGATGACAAATTGTTACCTTACAAAAGGATGGTCGATGACTTCAAGAAATAGTTTTCCAAAATCTCCTTTGAACAAATTCCTAGATTGAACAACAAGGCTATTGATGCTATGGAAATAATTGGATCCCGCCTAGATATGCCTACTAATACTTAGCATTGTGAATTCTTGGTCAAACAACTCTTGATACCAGCTTTTGATGTTCCACCTCCTGAATTGATATGTGAACTTGTTGATCCCAATTCTTCCTAGTACCAAGATATCTATGATTACCTCCATGATAACACCCTTCCACTGAACCTCACCAATTCCTAGAAAAAAATCTTTATCCATCATACTTCCCAATTTACTATCCTTGGTGACACACTATACCGAAGGAGTCTCGATGGTATCCTACTTAGATGTCTCAACTTGAAAGAGGCTAACATTACTTTATGAGAAGTTCACAAAGGTGTCTATGGATCACATTCCACTGGTCCTAACCTTGCCAAGAAGTTGTTGCATACATGATACTATTGGCCTATCATTGAACAAGATGCTCATCAGTTTTCTAAGTGCCTTCAATGTCAACAACACGGAGACCTGATTCATGCACCCGCACATCAGTTACAACCTGTTACTACTCCATGGTTGTTTTCACAGTGGGGACTCGACCTCATAGGTAAAATTCATCGATCATCCTCCAATGGCCATAAGTTCATCATCACCACCACTAAGTATTTCATGAAGTGGGTAGAATCCATCCCTATGACTTACATTACCAGTAAACAAATAGCTAAATTCATCTTACATTACATCATTTTCTAGTATGGTATTCAACTTGCTATAGTAATTGATAATGGAAGATTTTTTAAGAACCAAGATGATCGTGCCTTGTGCACTCAGTTCCATATTTGGCAACACTACTCCACCTCTTACAATTTGTAAAGTCATAGCTAGGCTCAGGCTTCCAATAAAACCATATTAAAAATCCTTAATAAAATAGTCAATGAAGCTGGTCATGATTGGCATTTGTAGCTCAATTCTGCGTTATGGGCATACCACACTAGTATCATAACTCCAACTAGTGCTACTCTATATGGTTTAATCTATGGTATTGAACCTATTTTACCTATCGAGGTCAAGATCCCATCTCATAGGGTGTCCATGCAGCATCTTATTGATGGAGAAGAGTATAGAATTGCTAGATCACATGAGTTAGAGCTACTAGATGAAAGGTATCTCATGATACTAAATCACCTTTAGGTATATCAAAACTATCTTCATCGTAGCTACAATAAGAAGATCAAAGAAAGATGATTTCAAGTAGGTGATCTTGTTCTTAAGGAAAATTAGAGAAATCAATGGGATCAAGAGAAAAAGGGGAAGTTTGAGCCTAATTGGTTGGGATCCTTTGTTGTTACAATAGTTTATGGATCATGAGCTTATTCATTGTCAACACCTGAAGGAATTCCTTTAGATGAACCCATCAATAGTGTTCATCTTAAGAAATTCTATACTTGATCCTTAGAGTATCCCTAATAGAAAAAATTAAAAAAATAAAAAAAATAGAAAAAATACAAAAATACAAAAATAAAATAATCCATCCTCTGGTGAAAACCTAGTAAACAGGCACCTTAGGTAAGTACCATAGTAAAAACCTAGAAAATAGGCACTATGTATAAGAGTCAGTATCCACCATCTACTAAGTCTTCATCCATACCCCTCCATCCTATTCCATAATAAAACCCCATCCATCCATAATAAATTTATTGACTTTTGCATTCCCACCTATGCATCAATCATGGCTTGGAAATGGTCAGTGTTAGTTGTTATCCATTAGTGTCATCATTCATAGTCAGTCCACCCATCTATCATTCCCCATAATAAATCCTCTCCCTGAAATGGGGGCACTTTTCCTTAATGCAGGTTTAGGAATGGATCCTTGTTTTGTCTTGAGAGGAATTATCACACTTTCACTTAGTTTCCATGAACATTTTTCATCTATCACAACCCATAATAAATTCAAACATTCACTTCATCCATCTATCACAATCCACCATATTCACCTACCACCCTAACTTGACTAACTCAAGAAGAAAACAAACTATGCATCCTATTGAAAGCAAGTACTTATCAAATCAAAAGAAAAAGACTACTCCTAACACAAAGCACTTATCTACATACCACTTGCCTCATCCACTACATCTAGTTAACCTAATCCAAAGCCTTTAATAGATATATCTTTTCTACAATAAGGCCCAATCTACCATGATCACCCTCTTTGGCAAGAGATATGATGGTTGTGTATTTGGTTTGTTAGATGGTCAATTTATTTTTGGTTTATCTTTTATTCCTTTCTAATACCTAATCAAGACTACCTTGATCTATCTATATCTTGGTATGTTGTGATAAAAGTATGGATTGGGGCATGGTCATTGCTTTCATATGTTGTGTTTGTGGGATTTTCTTATTATCCTACTAAGACTAATATTTATCTTGTTTGTGTTGGAATTAGCATCTTGCATATCAATCACCTTTACATCTAAGGTCCTGAAAAACCCTTATGTATTAGGATCATTCTCTGCTAAGACTATTTTCCATTCACATTTCCAACAAGATTCTATTATGTCTAGTATGAACAAGTTCAAATCATTTGTTTGCAGAGTCAACGTTCTATGCATTGGATACATTGTTAGGTTTGGTCTTATATACCCTGGTGCATAATATCCATATGATATATCAAAATAAGGATTGCTCTTTACATTTTATAAAGCATAACTGAGGCAAATCATCCTCTATTCTAGACATTATTTCTTATATCCAGGCTAACATCATCTTCATCTTCTTTTCTCTTCCACATGAAGTCCTGCAAAAACATGCATGTTAGACATCACATTTATAAGCATCATATATATCCTATAGTCATTTATCATCCATAGCATCCATTATCCATAACATAGACACAAAACATCTAATTATAATTTCATCATATAAATCCATAATCCTAATACATGTCTATCATCCACAACATCTATAAACATGTTATCACATAAAATCCACAATCATAGTACATGTTATCCATCCATAAGCATTAAACATCCATAGGATCATAAAACATCATATGCATCATAGCATCATAACATAATAAGTCACATCTCATATAGGTCATCAAATCATGTCATCTCATCATATATATCAAAAATGGATAGGTGTCATACAATGGGTTGCCATGAAATATATACAATAAGCCCGCAGGCATCATGAGTCTCAATATAATTAAATATGCATCATCATAACAACTGTGTCTAAGTAGAACTCCCCTCTGAGGGCTCAACTCCTTCACCTAAGGGTGATGGTCCTGTGGCTGGGGGTGGCTGTTGTGGTCTGATTAGTCATGGTGGTGGTGGTCCCATGTATGAACCCCTGAATCTCCCAGAGGATGAGGCCCCTAATCTACTCCTCTCTCTAAAGATGGGATGCTTCTAATCTATTGGTATGACACTCTGATATAATCCTCTATAGTGCTCAACCTCTCGAATCACTCGGTTCAACTCATGTTGAACCCAATTCAACTCTGTCACTAAGGTCATCGTAGGCTAATCTATACTAATCATAGCCCTAGCAGTGTTTCTCTCTCTCTCTTGAATCATCCTCTAAAGGGATAAATCAACCCACAGTCTCATGGCTATAGCCTCATATTGCTTGTTGTGATGCGGGCTAGCTCCACCGTATATGGCACTTGTGGCGGTGCCTGTGCCTGCCCCTGTCCTTGTGCAACTACTCTAGCTTGTCTTAGCTCCACCCTCATTGTATCCCTCTCCTGGCAGAGCCTAATTAAGTGTATCACTTCTCTTTTCCATCTATGGGTTTCTACCTATAAGAGACACTGTAGTCTCTCTAGCTTTGACTCAACCTATCTAGGACTCCCAAGAACATCCTGATGGCCTACCTCACCCATCTCTACATCTACTTGTCTAGGGCTCCCACAGATATCCTGCTAGCCTGCATTCTGCTCTCCCACCTCCTCTATGACCACTATAGCTCTTCACCCTTATCACCTAGCCCTACTAGGTCCAACCTGTAATCCCCTGCCTCCAAGCTCTCCCACCTATCTATCTCTATTGCCAACCACACCAGGGATGGTCAGTCTCGTCGGCCTATGTGTTAGCCAATAAGAATCATACTCTTGTGTTTTCCAAGGGTTCACTCCTCTATCTACTGGGTCCCATGCCACTAGGGCAAGTGCATCAAACTCTGCTAGGGCTGTAGCAACCACCACCTCATGTCCCCAAATAGGAATAACCATTGTGTCCATGCAATAATGGACTCTCCCACTAGAATAGATTGTGGGAGTCTGAACTATCATAGCACCCTCTCTAGTAAAAACCACTCGATAACATACATACTCATCCAAAAGAGTTATCAAGCCTATCTACAATAAGTCAACTACTCTGCACCGTACACCCATACCTCACAATCCCACGATTGTCGTCAGGTAATTGTGTCTAACTCGTCAAAAGTCCTCTTCTAGTAGGTCAGCTCCTCAAGCTACCTATGTGTCATTGTACCATCATACAATTGGACAAATGGTTGTCTAATGCGTCTCTTCCATGGTGAGATCAACCTTGTCACTGCTATGTGCTCCCAGGCCCACACATGTAGAAGTGTCACTCCAGCTGCTAGATTAGATCCAAACCTATAGACAACCTAGTGCATGTCATTATAGAGTTGTCCAAGCACATAGGGCCCCCATGCATATTTGATACCATGAGTAAACATGCTCTCTAAGACTGGGCCCCATCTGACTGAAAAGTTGTGCGATCATCTATCTAGTATAAGTACCCCACCAATCAGTCTAGTGACCACTAGCTATATCATGTCAAAATCTATTGGATATGACTGACACCTATCTCATGATCCTTAATCCTAAGATCTTATGTCATCAATAGCCTAGCTAGTGTAGCCTGTCCAGTATCTATGTCATAGGCCACCCTGCTCCGTAGATGGGGATGCGCAGAATCCTCCACACATTCTCTAGGGTGATGGTGATCTCACTCGTCAAGACATGAAACAAGCTATGCTCATTGTGCCATCTCTCAACTAATCCTATCATATATCTTAGTGAGTTTGCACTTGTGTCATATGGGCAATGTACCATAAGCCCATTACCTCCAAGAATAGGTCCTCATCCTCATCAAGGTCTGCAACCAATGGCAACGTCGTTATATGTCACTCTTGGGTCATCAACGGAGGAAGTACAATCTACATCTATAATGATCAACTTGATAGCACTTGTAAAAATTAGGTTCTTTTAAATTCAAAACCAAAAGTGGCCCTTAAAACCCAAACGTGCCTAACCCTAGACAAAAGTGCCATTCTATCATCCAAAAGCGCCATTTTGTCTCTCATAAGCTTTGATCTACATGCCATTTGTGCCACTTCACCAAATGTGCCATTCTGTCCTCTAGAAACACTGTCCTTTCCTCCAAAAGTGCCATTTTACTCACCATAAGTGCCATTCTCCATGCCAAAAGTGGTTCCTTTTTCCAGTAGTGTCTAATGGCCACCTTCAATGTAGCCAAAAGTGATCCATTTCTGCCACAAGCTCAACTTTATCTACCATAAGTGACACCTTTTACCAAAAGTGTAGCTTTATCCGCCATCAACGCAAACCTACGAGCCAAAAGTGCAACTTACGCTAAAATCCTAATTTTACCAAAATTGAACCCTAAAAGCCAAAAGTGCTATTACACACCAAAAGTGCAATTCTAGCCTATTGACCACTTTTGGTCAAACCTAGAACCTACCCTCATTAATGAGCCTAATAAATTCACTTAAGGGTTTGGTTATGGATACTTACGGCTCTTGGTGCTCTTGCTAGCCAACCATGTATCTGACCCTCTCTAGTAGGTAATCCTCTCGTGGAATGTCTTCCATCTCTGCAAACTGGTATGCTCTGAGCTCCTAAAAATTCTAAGCACTAGCAAACAAGATCTATGAACTCTGAGGATGTAAATGAACTGAAAGTGACCCATGGGCCCTAATTATAGCCTCTCAACCCTAATTTCTTCCCTCCCATGACCTAGTTTTCATCATGTTAGCCCTTATTTCTCCATCGTGTCAACCTCCACCTCTGATCTGGTCCTTCTTCTTAGCCTCTTTCTTCCACATTGTCAACCTTTTCTTCTTGTCGTGGATCTACCCAGTCCTTCTTCCATTTCCCTAGTTTTCCTCTCAAGGGGGCATTCTACCATTATCACCCATTACACTCAGGCACAGTAGTTGACAAATCATCAGTATTTCTTTGAAACAACGCTATGAAATGCATTGTCTCAAAGAGGGGCAAAATGTAGAAACCCAAAAATGACCATTACATTATTCACCTTGCATACATCATTCTTCTAATATCAATTCTTCTAATTCACCTTAATCCAACATTAATTAAATGATTCTTAATTATTTAATTAATTTCATGTCATCACCTTATTCTTAAATAAATCAATTATTTAATTAATTCAACATATCTAAACTCTTTTTATCCACCACAATTAAATAATTTTATTTAATTAGCTAATTATTCTTCCAAATTAAATAAGTTATTCTAATTTATTTAAGTTGACTTTTCTAATCTTCTTAATAAATAAAATCATTATTTTATTTATTTTCTTCCATCATGCATCACAAATAAAATAAATTTATTTATTTAATTTCTAATTATCTTCTCAATCTTCCAAACATATTTTTTCTTCCATGCAGACAAATTAAATAATTTATTATTTAATTTAATCCTTTGCATGTCAAAAAGCAAATCAAAAGTTGAGTTCACTTGGCTTTAAATCTTTGTTTTTCTCAATAAATTCATTAAATAGAAAAAAATCATTCTATTTTTATGAAAACCAATTCTATCTTTAGTCAACAAAGCAGTTAACTCAATAAATCAGATTTTTGCTCAGTTTTTCTCATCCATTGATTTCATCTAATTTCCTCCGTTGTTGATCAATCTTCATTGAAAGCTATAAATATGCCCATTCACCTCTTAACAAACCCTTCACAAACTTTGAGATTTTGGCATACATATCATCCTTTCGAACTTTGAGCATTCATTGAAGCACCTCATAGCCATTGAGCTTATCATCCATTCATTTTGCAACCATAGTTATGCTACGTTTAGAGAAATCCACATATCAATACACCAAGGAATGAATATTGTAGTGTGGTAAAATACATTGTTGTTGCTTTGGATTTTATTATTGTGCATTGGAATTATTTCTCGAGTTATGTGGACATTGGAATATGATCTTTATGTGTCTTGTTTGCATTCTGATTTCTAGCATATACATTATGTATCATGCACAGACTAAGAATGTCGATGTTTAATACCATTTTGTTCATGAAATGATTGCTGATGGTCAGATTGAGTTGAAGAAGTCTGAAACTCAATAGAATATTGTAGATTCACTTACTAAACCTTTGAGCATAGAAAAGTTTACGTGGTCCAAGGAGTCCATGGGCCTTGTTCCTAGTGCTTAGTTGTTTTATGTTTTCTTATGGATGAATTTACAATGTATGATGTCAAGTGGGAAAATGTTAGGAATAAGGTGTCATCAAACTTGTAAATCTTATGTAATAAATTAATCCTAATGTTGTTTGTAAATTTCTATAAGGGAAGAAGTATTCACCAGTTAGTGATCTTGTTTCAACCACATATTTGATCTTGGTACCAGATGAATGTAGGTTATCCAGGGGGTTGTAAGGGGGTACCCCCTGCAGGGTCTAGGGTGATGTCCCCCTAGCGAGGGGTCTAGGGGATGTGCACCTCAGTGGGGTTCGGGGGCAATGCTCTCGGAGGCCACATTTTATATATATTTTCTAATTGTAAATCTAGACCGTTCATCATTAGGTCACAGATTTGACAGTAGAGGTTATGTTGGCTTATCTTGCACAAGAAGGCAACCCCTTTATGAGGACATTGTATTAAGGATATGTAGGAGAAGACTTGAGTGTATTATGGGTGCTGCTAGATTGAAGATTGAAGAGGAGATAGCTAATGTTGTATTGTAAACTCTATTGAAGTTCATACAGACTAATGCATCTCTTCTCATATGGAGTTTTTTTTTGAAAGGGTTTCTCCACATAAACACTATGTTATGTGTTTGATCTTCTATTTCGTTAATTCTTTGTGTTGATTTTATATCATCTCCAATTTGGTTTTGTACATTTAAATATCTATATTATTGTTGTAATTAGTTTTCCATTGATACTTGTTTACCTTCATTTCTAACACATTGGCCCCAAAACTTGAATTGCAACTTGCATTATGGGCCTGAACTCTTAAATGCATGAAAACATCAAAACACTCATTTTAGAGATTTTAACTCCTAGGACTTGCAAATTTAATCATTTTAATAATGGAAAAACATGAATTAGGAACAACTAATTATTTTTACATTTGTATCTTAGTTAAGGTAAAATTACAAAAAAAATAATTTATTGACTTAAAAAATTAATTTCCAAGATTCCATAAATGGATATGACAGTGTAGAAAATTGTGCTCCTTGTTGGTGCAAGCACAATTTCATGCCCTATTTGGGACTAACTTTAGTGTCCACTCCCCTAGTCCATTTTAGGACCACTTCCAACCTTGACCGTACCTTTAACTCAAGAGATATGCTGAAATTGTGAACAATGTTTGGGTCTTGGTTAGGTCCCAAAGTTGTCATTTTTTGAGTAGATTCTGCTAGAACTAGGGTGCCCAGCGCCCAAATCCTAGCTATTTCTTTCAGGATTGTGGAGCATTCTTAAGGTCAGCCTTGCTTTGGATGATGTGACCATGATTTCAACATTTGTAAATGCACTTGAACATCTCCTAAATTCAAAAATACTTGTCAGCTAATGCCCTAAAGTATTCCTATGATTCCCTATTTAAACTAGTGTTTTTTCCACTATGAGGTATGATGTGAATTCTATAATGAAGCTCATCAGAATGAACATTAGCTCTATATTTTGGAAAATACCTATTACAAGCTATTTGTCTACTTTTTATCTTTGATTGGAGCTTCCAGAGGATTGAAGAATGGTTGGAATCATAGACTGATGATTGGCTTGTACCACTTCATTGGATTTGG
Source organism: Cunninghamia lanceolata (assembly GCA_027924645.1). Classification (NCBI taxonomy): domain Eukaryota; kingdom Viridiplantae; phylum Streptophyta; class Pinopsida; order Cupressales; family Cupressaceae; genus Cunninghamia; species Cunninghamia lanceolata. Next base: position 566,801 of record BSBN01001197.1, on the reverse strand, counting down.
TATAGTTTCAACTTGTTCTCGCTTCCATGCTTTGGTCGCTCTCTACTTCATTTAGGTGAAGTTGCAGATCTAAAGTATTTTCCCTTGGGTAACACATCTCTCTTGGGTTAATTATCTTTTTCATTGTTTGAGGCATATAGGAATCCACTCTAACACGCTTGAGTAGGGTTTCATTTATTGATTTTGTTTGTCACTACTCACCACAATCTTAGACACACTTAAGATTTAGAGCACACACTATTTGTTGTTATTGATCAGGCTATCCATGAGGTAGGAATACCAAAATGGGGCTTAGACTAAGGCAAGCTCCTATGTAGCCACAAATATTTTTTTCTCCTTTGTGTGTGCAAGTCATAATTGGAAGTTTTTGATAGAAAAGTGATAGGAGACAAAAAGCAATTATAGGGATAGTCAGACAAAATTTAGTCTCCACAGAAACCCTAGGACTAGGGTGCCTAAAAGTTGGGTCCTACCAAATTTCTCCTACTTTTAGTGCCATGTTTTGTTTGATTTGTATTTATCCATTCCGCTTCCATTTTATGAATTTGTAACAGTCATCTGCATATTTTATCAGATAATCAATTAGGGTTTTGTATCACTTAGCTTTATCAATTCATTAGTAATCAATCTTTCTTTGCAACAAAGGAACAAAGCCCTGAACAAATTGGCTCTCCCTTAAGGATGACAACAAAGCACCAAGTCTTCGTAGGATTGTGTTCTAATGCTACATATGTGGAGAAGGATTGACCTAGGTTAAGGCATTGATTAGTCTAGATCTCATTTTCCACATAACATTTTGGTGAACCTGACATCTTGCACTTGTAATCCTTTTTTATTTCTAATCAATTAGTTAATTAATTGATTAGATATTTGTTATGTTTGAAAACTTTATATGCTAGTATAGAAAACAAAAACACTTAAACATTTTTTCTTTTCTTTTTTCTAGATTAAAAAAATATAAACAAAACTTTCTTATTCTTCTATCCCTTAATCAACATTTACCATCTTGTCATCATATTTATTCTACTTCTCATATCTCTTTCTCTCTCTTCTATCCTTAAATCTTGGAGAAATTAAGTTATGCAATTATGTCAGATCTCTTTCTTCAAGACTTCCATGCATTCCATGATTTGTTTAGTAGTGATGATTTTGATATGTTAGATGAAGCCCTAGATGACTTTATCTTGACATAATCATCCTCTACAACTCCTAAAACATCTTTTTTAAAACATTAATCAACATGATTTATGTTTTTGGTTCCCCAAAGGAGTCTATGAAAGCAAAGATTGTTGTGCATCTTTGATATGATGTTCCACAACCACAATCTAGTCCTATTCTAACTATTCGAGGTATTAAAAACCCACCTTGACCTCTTGGTTACATCTAAAACTTTGCAAAAAACTTACTCAAAATAATCAACTTTTTCAAGATATGTCACAACAAACTCATTACAATGTGGTTGCTCACATGTACAACACTCGTAATAATAAACAAAATAAACAAACAATGTTTGTTCCTATTTCTCTTTTATCTTTTCAACCTCTTCTTCCTCCACCACCTCATCTTTCTCAGCACACTAACAGATAATATGATCTTGTTGAGCAACTTCTTGCTACTCCAACTAAGATCTCACTCTGGGAGTGAATACAAACCTTGCTCGCAGACCACAAAGTGTTCCAAGAGGCTCTACAAAAGGTGATTGTCCCACCTTCTGTTAGACCAAATGATGTAGAAGCCTTGTTAGATTGTATTCATATGAAAAATCTAGATATCGTCTTTCAACAACATGAGTTACCTCCTCTCGAAGTTCAAAAGAAATACGATCCACTCATGATTTTGGTCATCATTAATAGAAATGGAATAAAACATACTCTAATCGATAATGGATCAGGTCTTAATGTTTGTAGCACAGACATGTTATGCAAAATCGGTGAAGATACATCTTTCATAAAACATGATACTCTTTCTATTCGTGGCTTCGATAATGTTGGTAGATGATCACTAGGTATAATCACACTACCAGTTGAGGTTGGACCACTGACCTTGCCTACACTTATCCATGTTATGCCCGATGCTCTTTCATATAATATTCTTCTTGATAGAATGTGGATTAATTCCATGGGGTAGTCCCGTCTACTCTTCATTGCACATTGAAATCCATCCATAAAAACAAACTCTATACAGTTGAGGTTGATTTGAATCCAGAAAGTTGCTTACACACAAAAGTCAGATCTCATACTTGTGTTTCTAAATCTCTTATTAATTTGATTCCATCTTTAACAAAAGATAATCCACCATTCCATGCTACTATTGGTAGTACTTCTCAACATTTTCTGCCACCTTCAAGCAAGTTCTTTAGTGATGATTGGGGTTCATTAGATTTTACACCCTCCTTTATTGGTGAGTATAAAATCTCACTGCAAAAGTCTGTGACCCTAAAGGTGGTGTTGGTTCCCAAATGGACTGGAACACAAAACTCTAAAACATTGCTAAATCACGTATGCTAGGGATTGTTGTCAGGATGATATGAAGAGGCTTATTAACAAGTTGAGGGTGATTTTGGCTAATTAACAGGAGTGGGTGGACTCCTCTGCACTTCAAGCTCAGCTTAAACTCTGGAGGGATATTCCAAGGGGTACACCTGAATAGATATTGAGTTCAAACTAGATGAACAACTAAAAATAACTCGACAACCAAACCCAACTCATCATCTTGACCCCATAATTTGTCACTTAGTCAAGAACGACTGGATGTCACAAAACCCTTATTTAGCTTATTCAACTGTGTGAATGTACATGCATAGGAAAGATGGTTTTTTCCCCTAAACCATAGGTGAATGATTTTTCTATTTTAAAAATAATGATTGATCCCTCTCCAATATGGACCAGTGCCTACCCCATTGGGCAACAGAGTCATACAATGCAAGGAGGAAAGAAAATATACAGTAGAGGATCAATGGAACTAGACATATATTCCAATATATGACTTTTAATAGATTTTCATGTAATGGACATACTTAATAATCCAAAAGAGAACTAAAATGATTCACATGCAACAAAAGAATGGCAAATACAAAGCCTTATATTTACTTGGATGTTGTCACACACCTCCAAACCTTGGTTATAATCATACTAGCAAATGTGGCAAGGGAAAACATATAACTACAATTATACATTTGCCAAAATCATTACAAACTTCCGTAGAGACATTCTATTGCATTCATATCTACTTTACACAACCTTCCTACACTATGTTGAATATATCTCTTCACTTAAATAAAAAACTAACATGATTTGATGCCAGAAAATAATCTTTAGGCGCTCCTAGACTAGACAATTGGCTCAACGACCAACCCTAAAAACATATTTTAACCATGTATATATAGAAATTAGTTCCTATGCAGCCTAGGGCATTGGAAAACTAGTCAACAAGCAACCTACGCTGCAATGAAGTCAGGCCCATGGCCTCTGTCAAAAGATCAGCGAACTTTTTGGGCACCCATTCCCTGCGCACTGATAGTGTCCTTGGAAGGTACTGTAGAAAATATTAACCATTGAGACACTTCATCTTCTTCATTAAGTTGAGTACTTGTGCAATGAAAGCATGCACTATTTCAACCACCGTGCGGACATCTTCAATTCTACATTCATGGCGGCCAAGGGGCAAAAAGGCATTGAAAAATAAGAGCCCGCCCAAAGTGTCTGTAAAGCTTGTACATTTCACAAGTTTATGCTTTACATTTGATTTTACACTTTAATTTTGCCTTATTGGCAAAATCCTTCCATCACGAACTTGGCTTGTCTCCTCGTCTTCTCTATCAGTTTCCTCCTTCAGTTGGCGAATTTCAAATTTTGCGAACCAGCTTTTTTTGACCCTTTATCAACAATTTTTATCTTTTTTGAACCATGGAGGAAGGTCCTTTTGTTTGGCACATCATTTTTCACCTCCTTTTTTCCTTATTCAGTAAATCTTTAATTTGATGAACCAATCATTACTTTCCTTTTCCTTTCTTCTTCATTATCGGCAAACTCTCACCATTGCAAACCTTTCTCCTTGCTCCCTTTTGTCTACCTTTGCTTGGTCAATGCATTCACCCAGTGATGAACTTGGTTGTCGGTGAACCTCCTAGTTTGCGAACCAAGTCCATCGCTGACAAACCTACCTTATCTTCTTCATTTTCTTTCCCTTTGTTGGGTAAAAATGCCCCACGGTGAACTTTTCTTTTGCCATCCTTTCCCTTTTTCCACCGCCTTCTCCTTGTTGCTTTTAGCCAACAAATTCTCTGTTAGAAGAAATATCCGTCGATAAACTTGGTAGTTCACGAACCTCTAATTTTGCCAACTTTCTTTTTCTTCATGCCTTAGAAAATTTTCATCTTCTATCTCATTACTCAGAGCCGTCGATGAAGTCATCGTCAGCAAAACCTTTCATCGGTGAACATGCAAGTTTACGAACTAAAAAATTCACAGACAAAGGCTTCATTCCTTCATTCCTTTTTATCTATCTTTTGACTTATCCTCCTATCGCCTTATTGACAAATCAACAAATCAGGTAAAAGATGAACTCCCAAACTAGTTCTTAAGTTTGGGAATTTACCAATTTGCCAATAAAGGGCATAAATGATCAAATATTTCTAAGGGAAGGAAACACAAGGAACATGGGGGACTTTACTTAGAAATTTTCAGAAGGGAACCCATGTAAAAATCTTAGATTGAATATTAATGATTGGATTTTAGCACATATTGGGAATTTTTATGGATTTTTGGGTAAAATAAAGCATTTTGGGAGTTAGATTTTTGGGCACCAACAGGTGGCTTTAGTTTCTACTACACAGACTTTTCCTTCTTTTGAAACACTAAAGCTCACTATTCTAACTTCTTCTACTTCAACAAATTTTGTCGATTCTAATTATACTATTGACTATTCCACTAATGGTGATCTGTCATTTCCTACGGAAATGATATCTTGTTATGGTTGGGGTTTTCATATCTTATCTCAAATTAGATATAGAGGCAATGGTTGTGGTTTAAAAGAATAGGGTATCAAGATTCCCTTAAAACCTAATCCACATGGTTCCTCATCTGGTCTTGGATATCACCCTTTGAAACCCACCAAAGCTTCTTGTCATCCCTATCTTAATGTAAACACGATAGTCACAACTCAAAATTCTTCTACATCACTTAATCTTATTCATCCTAATTTAATAGACATAAATTTGACTGCTAGCATACCTTCTTTGGATATTTTCCCAACAGATGAAGCTTTGTCTAATTTCCTTGGAGTCTATGAGCATATGCCATGTTACCATCATGATCATGTATTTCACTATTATTTAAATGTTGAGGTATACTTTAGGAAAGATGCTTGTTTATTAAATGATACCTTGACATCTCAGGAGATGCTTCAGGAATCTCCTCATCCACCTGATGTCCTAGACTACATTACCCTCCTTGTTGGAGATATTGTCGATGTCTCCATGGACCTTGCTAATCTTGAGAAAGTTATTCCAATAAAAAAATGTCTAGATTTTGACGAACAATGTGAACACTCTTCTCTTCTACGTGAATTTTTAGATTTATTTTCTTGGACATATTCAAATATGTCTGGAATTGATCCACAAGTTGTTGCCCACAATATTGTGTTGCATCCCGATGCCAAGCCCGTAAAACAAAAAATCCAAAGAATGAATCCCAAGGTGGTATTGTTAGTTAAGGCTGAGATTGAGAAGCTTCTACAAGATGGCTTTATCTACCCTATTGACTATTCCCATTGGATATCAAATATCATGGTTGTCACTAAACCCGACAACCATATTCGAAGATGTATTGATTTTTATTATCTAAACAAAGCTTCTCTAAAAGATAACTTTCCTCTTCCTAGCATCGATGTGATTATTGATTCCACCTTTGGCCATGCATTACTCTCCTTCATGTATGGCTTCGCTAGATACAACCAAATATTCATCAATCCTCAAGATCAATATAAAACAACTTTTATCACACCTTGGGGAAACTTTTGTTGGGTGGTCATGCCATTTGGACTAAAGAATGTTGGTGTGACTTACCAACATGCTATGACGCTTATCTTCCACGATTTCATGCATAGTATTTTGGAGGACTATGTCAATGGCATTCTAGCCAAGTTCGTCTTGTGTCAGGATAACATCTGTTATGTCATAAAATGTCCCCCTAGGACTTTTACCTCACAAGTTTAGCTCCCGAGTCCCTTATTTTGTATCTTGCATGTTAGATTTAACACCCAGAATGAAATGGTCTAAAACCCATGTCAAATAGGGCTTGAAGGACATTGTGAGCTTAGGCCTGACCTAAAATAGGTACCTAGGGCTTGGGCACTCATGCCCTATTCCTACCCTAGTTTAGGCAAGTCCCAAATTTGAATGTGGGTTATGTGACCATTGGATGTGTCCAATGCCGACATCTTAAGTTTGAATTATAAAATTAAAGTGGGATTGTATATATAAGCATGTTTAGGATTTCATTTGCAAACTAGAAGATGATTATGAACTTTTGGCGAACTTATGATTTTAGAGCATTCAAGATATTCATTGTTGTAGAGCAGAATATTGTTGTTGTGTTTGTGATCTCAAAATTGGCTTCTTCTTCTCATGATTTGAAGGATCTTCATCTATGTGAGAGCTACACCTCCAAGGTGATATCTATTTGTGTTTTCAATCATTTATCATTTTGTTTTGCCTCTATCCTGCAAGGATACATGCTCTTTATCAAACAACGGTGTTGGAATGCTTGAATGCCATTTTGGGGCTTGACTGAGGCAAGCTCCTAAATAATACAACCCCCAACCACACTCCTTGTGATTGCAAGTTACAAGTATCAGATTTCACGGAGTGGAGTTGGAGAGGAAGGTTGCAAAATATAAGGATTCTAAATCCAGCAGAAAGAAGAAGTCTAGTGCACTGTCGGGGCTAGGGCGCTAGTCATAAAGCCCTCCATGATTGAAGAAGTAGAAAATGATAGAATAGTGATTATCAGCATCTAAAGAGGTCTCGACACCCTGAAGAATCTCCTAACTTGGGCTAGGGCTCTAGTCATAAAGCCCTCTGCATCTCCCATGACAGAAACAAACAAACCAATGATCATCAGTACCATAAGGAGTCCATAACTCCCTGAAGAAATCACTACATTGGGCTTGGGCACTAGTCATAAAGCTTCTGACATTTCATATTCTTGAACTTCAAAAAATGGTCAGTAACTAATCTCTGTCATCTATCTTTGTGTGTGAGAATTTGTTAGAATTTAGCTATTTGCTCACGATTTTACATAATTAGGGTTTTGAGCATACTTGAGCATTAAATTAATACATCAATCAACAAATTCTAAATCTCCCTATCATTCCAAGTGACAACCAACCTGTAGGTGAATCCTTTTTCACAAGTTGTGATTCAACTTGGTTAAATTTCCTTGAATGTGTTTAGTGAAAGGAGGATCTAACTCTTTACCCTAATCGCCACCTTTTTCCTACATAACATTTTGGTGAACCCATGTTTTATTTGAATTTTGTACCTTGCCGAGTGTGATAATTCTGATTTACAATCATTCATTTCATTATTTTCATATTTCATAAGAAAACCTACAAAAAAAATTGAAAATTTTGAAAAACATTGCATCCTAGGCTTGCATTAGGGCATAGTTTGAATCAATTTCTTTGCATTTCATTTAATTTATGATTTTTACATCAGATCTGATCTAAATTACAGTAGTAAATCATTAGATAATCATTTGCATTACATTTTCATGCTTAAATTGTTAAAATTTATTTGAAATTGTGGATTTTTCATATAACCTAGTTTATGCAATAGCTAGGGTTAGTGGTTAAAATCTTGTTTCATATTTTACTACTCTTTTAAACACTCTTTCAAATCTGATTTTGGACTGTAGTGTTTCATCATAGTGCATATTTGCATTTAGCTTTCCCAATTAGGGTTTAAAATCCTTGCATTTTCACTAGATTTTGACTCATCTTTCATCTAGACTTGCATTATATGTGTGTTGTGAAGGATATTGTTGCATTATTGGACTGATAGTGTGGTTATTATTCACTTCCACTTATCAAATTCCTCACAACACCTTATGGTTTAGGAATTTTCATTGAAAAAAGTGAAAAAATCAAGCATTTTAGGTCATAAACATACATAGTTTTGCATTGCATTTATCATGGATTCTTCTTGTCATTCATCTTTGGAAGATTTATTTGAATACATTTTAAATGTTTATAATTTTTGCAAATTCAGTGATAAAAATCCTAAATTCTTGCATCAAATAGAATACATCTATGACATTGACAAGTCCATGAGCACTACTTGTGATATTCTTCATTCCATAGCATTTTTTGAAAGCTTTGTCACTATTGTGTATATTTTACCTTCACTCCTAGAAGATCTTACTAGTTTCATTGTAACAAATAATCAAGAGAAAAGTAGTGGTGAAAATGTCCTTCCTTCCCTCCTACATTTCTCGATGATATAATGGACATTCTTTCTAAGACATATGAGGTTGACATAGCCCGAGGTAATTCATGTAATAATCCAAAAACTTCTACCAACATAGCCTCACTTAGTGAAGATATTTTGGCACAAGAAGATGACATCATTGAAACATTCCTTAACACCACCCTGCCATCCCTTTCTTCTCTCCCTATCCAGGATGAAGCATTGGATGATGCAGATTCCCTTTGTGAACATCTACTTCAACCTGTTGATATTGAAAATTCACCACCTAATCTTCAAACACTTCTTAACTACATCCTAAACAAAGAAATGAATTATACACCTTTACCTGAACACTCATAAACAATCTATTCCTTACAACCAAGGCATTCCAACACGTTACAAACTGGTTGAAATGGGCATCTTCCGGGTTCCTTCACTAACTCACTCGATTAAAATGGGAATTTGTGAGGCTTCAGCTCCACAATCCTTAAATATCATAAGAACCAACCTTGAGAACATTATAGAAAATACCATTCAGCAAGAAGAGAGAACAAGAGATAAAGCTTTAACTATCAAAGTAAAGATCAAGATCAAAGACAACATGTAAGTATTTCTAACCTTGGTGGTCACCTATGTTGTAGCATAGTTTGCTCATTTAGGTGGCCTCCCCTCTTGTTTTGTGTTTCCTTGTGATGTGTTATATGTTGTTTAGACCTCCTAGGATGACCTTGATACTCTTGTAAGGTCAAGGATACCGAGAGACCACCTCTATTGTGACCATTCTTCTATTTGTATCACCATTCTTCTATATTGTTCCTCTCCTCTATTTTATTGTTGTGTGTCATGCCTTAGGGGCATAGCATTGTGGTTGGTGACCTGGGGGCACCCTCCTATGTGACAACCCTAAGGCACTTGTTCTCCTCTCTTGATTTATTGTTTACCTACTTCTAGTGGTTCTATCTAGCTAGTGAATGATAAAAAACAACAAATAATACTGATACGGACCATGTGTCCCTTCAGTGAGTAAGCAAATATGGACCTAGTCCATTTATAACGATGGGGTTGATTTATATATCTGATGCTTGGATAGAAGAATCACTCTGTGTGATATTTTGATGTTGTCTTATCTTTTCTAACAAACCATAACAATACATCTTCTCCATGCACTTTGTTTATCTTTAAATCTCACCTTGGTTACACTTAGTTTTGAGATTTCTGTAGTATAGCCCCACGGTTATACTTGGATTTAAAACTCATAGTATAGCCTTGGCTCTTTATGTGAATGCTTACATGCATTTTTTTATCATGATTATGTGATTTTTAACCCCTTTCATTGCAAGACATTGTGTGTTTGTGGGAACATTCAGCAATCGTGAAACACATGTCACCTTTGGGAGCATGGGCATTGTGAAAGCTTTTATTCCCTTGTGTGTTTTCTCTCTACCTTAATGTGCTTGATATTAGTACATGATATCAACCACCTTAAGGTGGGGGCATATAAAGGTAAGTTGTCTAATGATTTTTGTACTAATGAAGCATGTTTGTAAGTCCTCTGGGGAGGTGGCATGTTGTATCTCTGGCATGAGTGCACATCTTTATTCTATATTGCAATCATAAAGCCCTCTACACAAGCAGGATATTGTGCATATCCTTTTATTCAAATCCCTCTATGGAGGCGGGGATGGTGTATCTCTTGAGCTAGTGCACATCCTTTTTATCTCAAAAGTCCTCTGAGCAGGCGGGGTTGGTGTATCCTCCCTTAAGTGTTTCTTTGGTAGTTGTTGTGGCATAAGCCCAACCATTAGTTGTGCCTATAGCATGTTTGACATGGTGGGAACTTATCAATAAGCTCCTTTCATCGCCTTGTTTACTATGTTTTAGACGTATAGTATGTCTTTGGCATATTATACAATGCTCATGTCTTCCATTGTCTTCTATGTGTTTTCCTCCTTGTGTAGTCTAAAGTTGTGTGGTGAAATGCCCCTCCCTACACTCGAGCTTTGTATGGCATGTTTGTTCCCTAGTGTAGTCTCAAGCTGCGTGGCAAAATGCCCCTCCCTAAACCTTGGGTTTTCTATGGCATGTTTGTTATCAAGTGTAGTCTAAAGCTGCATGGCGAAATGGCCCTCCCTACACTCTGAGATTTGTATTTGATAATGTAAACAAATTTCCAAGTGTTTGATGATGACTAGCATATCCTAGATTTTATTAAAAATAGGTACATATTTGAAGCATAGATTTTGGATGAGAAGAATTTAGAAGATCATGTCTATGAAGAAGAAGAGATCCTGGACTTACCAAGCAACAAAATTACTAAAGGCGTGATTGAACTTGAAATAGATTTTGACTTGGACAACATGATAAAACAAAAAGACCTCCCCAAGATAGAAGGAGGAGAGTATTTACCTATCAACATAGGACAAGGTGAGGACACAAGGAATGTCTTGATTGGTAAGATTTGTGCTAAAGAAGAAAAAGAAAGGATAGCTCAGGCATTGAAAGATTATATCCATGTTATTGCCTGGACCTATGATACTTCTATCATCACCCATACAATACCAAGGAAGCTAGATGCCAAGCCACTCAGATAGAAGAAAAGGCTAGTCGATGCTTTGCTAGAACCCCTTATCTTTGAAGAAGTCAAAAAGCTACTCAATTCAAGGATCATATTTCCTATCAGGCACTCAACATGGGTAGCCAATTTAGTTCCAGTCAAGAAAAAGAATGGAGACAATACATTTATGTGTGGATTTCAAGAATCTAAATAGAGCATCAGAAAATGACAATTATTCTTTATCCTTACTAGATGAAGTCCTATAGATAGTGAATGGAGCCCAAATGATGTCCTTCCTTGATGGTTTTTTAGGATACAATCAGGTGATGGTGGACAAGATAGATAGACTAAAGACATCATTCACCACCAAATGAGGGATATTTTCCTATAGGCGTATGCCCTTTGGCTTGATCAACACCTGGGCCACATTCCAGGGTGCAATTTGACATAGCATTCAGAGGCCTAGTTGGTCAGTGCATAGTTATATACATGGACAACCTAACAGTTTTCTCGAAGTAGAGAGGAGACCATATAGAAGACCTAAGAAAGGTACTTAAAAAGTGTGAGCAGTATGGTATATCTCTAAACCCAAAGAAGTGTATACTTGGGGTGACTACTAGAAAATTACTTGGTCACGTCATATCAGAAAATGGGATAACCATTGATCCTGCTAGGGTCGATTCTATAATGAAACTGCAGCTCCCAAGGAGTAAAAAGGAACTCAAATCCTACTCCAGAAAGATTAATTTTGTGAGGAAATTCATAACGGAATTTGCAAAAATTGTAAGGCCACTCAACACCATGCTCAAGAAGGATGCTACAATTGAATGGACACCTAAAGAAAAAACTACATTTAAGGATATCAAGAAGGCCATAGCAGATGCACCTATCTTAATTAGCCCATATTATACGAGAGATTTTACATCTACTCATTTGCTTCAGAACATACCTATGCAATAGTCTTGACACAAAGAAGTGGAGAAAAAGAAGAAAAGACCATAGCCTTCATGAGTTCTCCATTTAGAGATGTAGATCTTAGGTATATGGATGTTTAAAGGCAATCCCTTTCTCTAGTCAGAGCAGTGAAAAAGTTTAGACATTATATCTTGAGAATCAATGTAATCGTTGTTGTACCTGATGCAGCTGTCAAGATGGTCCTGATGCAAAATGAACTAGGAGAGAAAAGAGTGAAATGGATAACAGTGCTTTAAGGGTATGACATAGACATAACTCCCATGAAGCTAGTTAGGGGACAAGCCCTTAGCCAGATGATTGTTGAAACTGATCCCAACCTGATAAGCCAACAATATGCAATAAATACAAAAGAAAATAATGAGTGGTATTCTAATATTAGGCACATTTTGATCACTGGGAGGTGTCCACCAAAAATGCAAGCTTCTTAGAGGAGATATTTGAAAATCAAATCATAGAAGTACATGATTAAAGGAGGGATCCTCTTCAAAAGAAAGTATGAAGGAATATACCTTAGGTGCTTAGACAAGCCAGAAGATGATGAAGTCCTGACTAAGTTACATGATAAATTTGGAATAGCACATAGATCACACCTGGCCACCACTCATGCTATCCTAAGAGCATGATACTATTGGCCAACCATTTTCAAGGACATCGCCAATTACATCAAATTCCTTCATACATGCCAAACTACATCAAGTAAAGAAAGATATGTTGCCCAACCCCTACAGCCGATAATGGGGATGTGGCCATTTACACAATGGGGGATGGACTTCATCGGTCTAATCAACCCTCCATCCTCCTCAGGACACAAGTACGTATTGAGAATTATAGATTATTGTACCAGGTGGACTAAAGCGGTCAGTAGTAAGACATACACTTCAAAGGATGTGATCAGGTTCTTAAAGAGTAACATCTTAACCAGGTATGGGGTTCCTAATGCTTTCATGTGTGATAATGGACTAGCTTTTGCATCTTTAAAATTATCTAGTTGGGATTTTGACCATGGGGTGATCTTAAAGTTTTCTTCAAAATATTATCCCCAAGGTAATGGCTTAGCAGAGTCAACCAATAAAAACTTACTTAACATCATAAATAAATTGATTGAAAAGAATCCTAGAGAATGGAATACTTTACTTAAATATGCCCTGTGGGTAGATCGAACTAGAATGAAGATTGCCTTGGGAAATTCCCCTTATCAGTTAGTCTATGGGGTAGATCCTATCCTCCCCGTCAACCTCAAAATCCCTATCCTACAGTTCATATAGGAATATCTAGGTATCAATAACAAAAGAGAAGTTAGGTTACTTCAACTTATGCACCTAGAAGAGAAAAAAGAGAGTGATTGACCAATTCACCAAACATCAGGCTATTGTCAAGCATTGGTTTGATAAGAGAGCTAAAGTAAAAGCCTTCCGAATATCATATTTATTCTTATCATGGGACAAAGCACATGAAAGGAGAGGTGGCCATGGAAAATTTGATAAACTTTGGACATGTCCCTTCCAGATCTCAGAAATCCTAGGCAATAGCACCTATAGACTAAAAACATTAACAGGTGAGGATGTCCCATTGCCAGTCAATGGACAGTTCCTCAAACACTATTTTCAAGCCTAGAGAGGTCATGCCATGACATTGTATCATAATGTACATCTTGTATAGTTGTTTGTGCAGTTTGTTTTTGTGTGTTGGGTTTGCTTTGCCTATTGGTGAGTCCTTGTTTTGGTTAGGTAAAATAGTGCACCTTTTCACTTTAGAAAACCACTGAAATTGTTAAAATTCAAGAGATGAATACAAGTACATACATAGGTTGTAACTCATGTTAGAATAAGTATTTTTTTATCAGGGCTGAGATATCCCATTCATCAATGATAACTTTCCTTGTTTAAAGGGGATTCTCACTGAATGCACCTAACAGCTTTGGGTTTGTTGAACATGCTAGTGTAGTGTTAAGTGAAAAATCTAAAGGTCTGCGCTTGCTACCATTACAATTCCCAACCTAAAACAAGAAGTTCCCACACCTTGCAAAATGTGCTTACATGATCATATCTTACAAAAAAAAGAAGAAACATATTGAATGTCCAAAAAAGGATAATTAGGCCATCCAAGTAACTCTACCATGGCTATAAAAGCCTGACTGGAAGTGGGGCTCTACTTGGGGGAACTACAACGGTAACATTACCAGGGCTATGGATGCCTGTTGGCAACAAGGATCTATCCAGGTTGGCTATAAGGTTTGAACCAAACTATGTAGATTAACATTTGTCACTAGTGCCTTCAGCTTATCTACAAGATGGACATGAACCACATGTACACACTTGATTACTTGATTCCTTCTTGCAATATGATTATATTGATGAACATGATATCCTTCAGAAAGATTAGGATGCTTATATTTGATGAGTCAAAACATTATGTTTTAATTTGTCCTCATCTCTCACTTTTTTAAAATTTTGATTGTGTTCTTTGGTGGCAATTTGTTGTGTGCTTACACAACACGCCCCATTTTGCCTCAGCAAAATAGGGACCCACTTTTGGCGTAGCTTTCTTGCCCTTTTCTTTCAGGCGGTAGGTAAAATAATTGGTATCAAATGCATGCAAGGATGTTAGCCTGTGTATATCTAGACCTTAGGATAGAGGTCAAATTTTCAAATTTTGAATTTTACATAATAGATCCTGCCATAAGAAAGAGCACATAAATGTAAGTAGGTTTTTCTTTTGAAGCACCCTAAAATTTATAAAAACTAGAAAGTTATGGTTGGTCAAAGTTTGGTCAAAGGGTTGTTTGGATATTCACACTTCATAGTATCTTGATCTTAACTTAATGTCATGATGCGTATTAAAATCCAAATGTCAAGTTTAGAGGCCTTAGTGAGTTAAATGTCAAGTGCAGCGATATTATTTAGAATCCATATATTGACTCAACATCCCGACCAATATCCATATCCAGATGACATCATGTCATCTTAACCCCACATGTATTGAAGATTAGATGGCAAGGCATCCCCACAAGAGAATCTTGACAACAAAAAAGATTCTTCATGCTGCTGTGAGATAGCACCATGTGGCTAGTCCTCGGAAGAAGTCACCTCCATGTCTTGATGACATCATGATTCCCCTACCTGAGCATCTGGATGTCATCTTGATGACATCAACCTAGACATTAGTCAACATCTAGAGCTTAACTTAGTATCTGGACCTTATGTTAACATCCCAATCCAGATGACATCATGTTATCTCGACCTAATGAAGAATGATGAACTTGCTTATGTCAGCAGTACATTAAGCTGCTAGGATATTTCATGCCCTTATTGTCATGATCTTATTCCAATATCCTTATCCCAATGATGTCATTCTATTACACATTATTGAAGGATTTTCCTCTTGATGATGTCATCTAGATATTTTGACACATATTAGACAATAGCACATCCCTGCGGGAGAATCTTGTCATCAAGAAAGATTCTCTGCGTTGCTGCAAAATGGTGACATGTGTCCATACATATATCCTAGCTTATTATGAGCATATGTAGAACCTGATGATAATTTCTTGGTTAATAGAGGTTGACCCAACGCATGAAGACATCATCCCAGGCTTCATATCTGAATATCCACACGAATATTCCTCAGTAGGATATCCACTCCCTATACACGTGCTTTTGGAATTTAATATAGTGCGATTGGCCTTTGGCATTTAAATTTGAACTCGTGCCAACAGCCACTTGTGATAATCCTATGCAATCTTGCTAATTTTGATTGTCAAATCTCATTGAGACCATTAATAAGCCCTAATTATTTAAGATAAAAGGGATTCCTTTCATCATAATCGACACAATCGCATTTTAAGAGCCCTAATTTTCTTTGCTAAGAACTCATTGCATGCTAGAGTTGAGTCAAGAGAGAAAAATTACTGAAGAATCCCCTATCCAGAGCTTTTGTTTATACATCACCACATTTATAACAGCTTAAGGAAGCATATATAGGTATGCATAAGTCTTATCACTCTGGTTATGTTCATAAGATCATATCATAATTGGTTAAAGAAATGGTAAACAATACATAGTGATATCATTTATATGTTATGCATAAAGTCTGTTCAAATCATAAGATTCAGACATATTGCCATTTTAAAATGTGAAAAGAATTAGTGCACTAACCCTAGATAAACAAGTATATGCTTTTATTTGAGAATGTATATTCAAATTGCAAGACAAAATGTCACACCCACGCATAGACAAATGAGATGCAGAGTTCAAGTCGAGTATGTTTCCCAGAGCATGCAGTGTATACAACAAGTTGGGATTCTTTGAGGATACCCATTGTGGAAATACAGACATAGAGGCATTTAGAGCTTGGGTTGATGTCAGAGAAGACGACACCGTATTGAATAACATAATAGCATCTGGTTTGTTTCATGCCGTTAGTTTTCCATATTCTACAAAGGCTTTTGACCTATTGGCCAAGTCTGCAGTACACTATAACATTAACACAAGGAGAATAGAAAAACAAGAAAGGCTAGTCTCAAGAGGATGGTGAAATGCCCCTCCTACATTTTGGGTTTGTGTGTTACATTTTTACTTTCCATGCATTTGCATTCATATATATGAAAATGAAAATTAAAATATCTCTGTATTCATTGTGTCTTGCGTGATTGCTCTTGTATTCTTTATGTTTTGCGTGTCTTTAATACTATCTTCTCTATGTTTTGCGTGCATGTTACTATCTTCACTATGTTTGGCATGTCTATGATGTGTCTTCTCTAATGTCTACCTAAGACTGGGGGCTAGAAATAGTTCCTCAATCTTTGTGTATGCATTAGCTTCAAGTACCTAGCATGTTTGTTGTGTTTTGACTGTACTTTAATGCATGTATGGGTCATAAGATCATACATACATTAAAGTGGATGCTAAATGTTGTCGTAAAATGTCCCCCTAGGACTTTTACCTCCTAAGTTTAGCTCTCGGGTCCCTTGTTTTGCATCTTGCATGTTAGATTTAACTCCCATAATGAAATGGCCTAAAACCCATGTCAAATGGGGCTTGAAGGACATTGTGAGCTTAGGCCTAACCTAAAATAGGTACTTGGGGCTTGGGCACTTGTGCCCTAGTCCCACCCTATTTTAGGCAGGTCCCAAATTTGAATGTCAGTTATGTGACCATTAGATGTGTCCCATGCTAACACATTAAGTTTGAATTATGAAATTAAAGCGGGATTGCATATATAAGCATGTTTAGGATTTTGTTTGCAAACTAGAAGATGATTATGAACTTTTGATGAACTTATGATTTTAGAGCATTCAAGATATTCATTGTTGTAGAGAAGAATATTTTTGTTGTGTTTGTGGTTGCAGATTTGGCTTCATCTTCTCATGATTTGAAGGATCTTCATCTATGTGAGAGCTACACCTCCAAGGTCATATCGATTTGTGATTTCAATCATTTATCATTTTGTTTTGCCTCTATCCTACAAGGATACACACTCTTTATCAAACAACAGTGTTGGAAGGCTTAAATGCCATTCTGGGTCTTGACTGAGGCAAGCTCTTAAACATCACAACCCCAACTACACTCCTTGTGATTGCAGGTTACAAGTATCAGATTTCATAGAGTGGAGTTGCAGAGGAAGGTTACAGAAGATAAGGATTCTAGATCTAATGGGAAAAAGTAGTTTAGTGCACTATCAGGGCTAGGGTGCTAGTCATAAACTCATCTGTGATTGAAGAAGTAGAAACTGATAGAACAATGATTATCATCATCTAAAGAGGTCTCAACAACCTGAAGAATATCCTGACTTGGGCTAGGGCGCTAGTCATAAAGCCCTCCGCATCTCCCATGATAGAAATAGATGAAACAATGATTATTAGTGTCGGAAGGAGTCCAGAACTCCTTGAAGAAACCACTACATTGGGCTTGGGCACTAGTCATAAAGCCCCTAATATTTTAGATTCCTGAACTTCAGAAAATGGTCAGTAACTAATCTCTGTCAACTATCTGTGCGTGAGTATTTGTTAGAATTTATTTGTTTGCTTACGATTTTGCATAATTAGGGTTTTGAACATACTTGAGCATTAAATTACTACATTTATCAACAAATTTTGAATTTCCCTATCATTCCAAGTGACAACCAAGGTTTGTAGGTGAATCCTCTTGCACAAGTTGTGATTCAACTTGGTTAAATGTCCTTGAATGTGTGTAGTGAAAGGAGGATCTAACTATTTACCCTAATCGCCACCTTTTTCCTACATTACAACTTCAAAATCCTCTGCCAAGTCTTTGAATGTATTCATAAATATAACATTCACTTGAATACTTGTAAATGCTTCTTTGGCATTGATAGCGAAAAACTATTGGGTTTTATTGTTTCGCATCGTGGCATTGAGGTGGATACAAAGAAGATTGATGCTGTCATCAACATGCCTCCTCTGAAAAATGTTTCTCAACTTTGTCATCTATAGGGAAAGATTCAAGTTATTCACCAGTTTGACTCACAACTAGCAGATCAAACTCTCCCTTTCACTCAACTTATTAAGAACGATTCTCATTTCAACTGGAATGCAAATTGCCAAAAGGCTTTTGATGATCTAAAAATCTATTTGGCCAATACTCCTATTTTATATCTAGCTACCTCTGAGCATCCTTTTCTTCTTTACACTTCTACTTCATCTAATGTTATTGTGGTCCTATTGGCACAAGATGATGACAATAGAAAAGAACATATTGTATACTACATCAGCCAAAATTTTCTTGATTATGAAATCTAATATTCTATAATTGAAAAACAATGTCTAGCTCTTGTGTTCACAACACATAAGTTGAGACACTACCTTCTACATGCTGAAATGCATGTCATTGTAAAATTTGATCTTTTGAAACATCTCTTCTCTAAAACAGATCTTTCAGGATGTTTGGCCAAGTGGGTAATGTTGTTAACAAAGTTTAATCTTAAGTTTGTCTCTCAAAAATAAATTAAGAGTCAAGCATTGACAGACCACTTAGCCAATGCTCCTTCACCATTTTCTCTTCCAAATCAAGACTCATTCCTTGACGATCATGTCCTTCCCTTGGATATCGATTGAACATGGGACTTGTTCTTTAATGGTTCTAGGTGTCAAATTGGCTTCAGTGTTGGTGTCATACTAGTACCCCCTTCAGGTAATCCAACTCCCCTATCTTACCATCTCAACTTTATGTGTACTAACAACATTGTAGAGTATGAATCCCTTATTATTGGCTTGCATGCTTCTTTGTCCCTCAATATTCAATATCTTTGTATATTTGGTGATTCTCAATTGGTCATAAGATAAGTCACTGGATCTTATCAAGTGAAGCAAGATAAGTTATCTCAGTATCATGACTTGGCCTTATCGCTCTTGAAATGCTTCTCCTCTTTCACAATCAACATACGGATGCAATAGTGAGTGTTTCTTCCCTTATGTCCCTTGACGATTTATTCGTGGATTATCAATTCACTATTCATTATCTTATTTCACCATCTATATTTGAAAATTCCTTTGATATTGCCTTCTATTATAACATCGATTCAAACAAATGGTACTTCCATATATTCTAATATTTGTGTGATTGTACCCTTCCTAATCCTTCATCTAGAAGCACTCGAACTCATATTCGCAAGCTCCCAGTGATTTATATAATTCTATCTAATATTCTCTATCGTAGAGGATACAATTGCCTCCTCCATTGTCTAGACAAATTAGAGATTCCTATTGCCCTGAATGAGGTGCATTCAGGTGCCTGCAGGTGGCATTTTGGTAGTTGATCTTTGGTTCAAAAATTACTTTGCATGGGTTACTGTTAGAAAACTATGAAACAATATTCCTTTGCTTTCATAAAAAAGTGCCCTTAGTGTTAACAACATAACAATTTCATTCAAGTTCATGCATATGAACTTCGTGCCCAGGTATTCCCTTGGCCATTTTCCATGTGGGGCTTCGATCTTATTAGAACAATTTCTCCTCCTTCTTCTAAAGGACATATTGTTGGCAAGAGACACTCTGTGGCTTCATGGGTGTTGTCATTGATGGCAATAAAGTCCATCCCACACATTTGCAGGACATGGTGTGTCTATATCAGAAGTCATATTGAAGAGTATTTTGGTCTAGTGACCAAGAATAGAGCATGCAGCAAGGTCCGACAATCAGGTCCAGATCTCTTAGAGGAAGTATCTCTGTAAAGTACATACTTAGGGAAGTTAAGAGGAGTACCTTAACGGATAGATTCCAGGGATTGAGCCTCTGGTGATGAAAGAGTGAAGAGATTTGAGCACCTAAGTATTGGGTTCCTATTTGGCAGAGTAGACTAAGGAAGAACTGACCGGCAGAGCATCAGACCTTAATCTGGGTAAGTTATTGATGGTGATCAAGGTTCTTAAGGTATCATTCATGATTGGCTGACATGATTGATGACTTCTATAACTATCTTTTTGATACACATCACTTAGTAAGCATGGATTTAGCTGACAGACCATAGTTTGGGAAAATATTGAGTATTCTCGATGTCGACTAGAAAGATGTTAAAATCCTTTGTGCGGATTTATATACCAGATGGATTTCAATGAGAAGGTGTGTGTTGTGTTGTGCAAAGAAAACAGAGAGTAGTGTGGAAGCAGTAATATAGGTCCAGTATGTGACAGGACAGCAACACCAAAGAAGAGGAAGAATGAAGTGCAGTAGATCAGTGTATTGAGCCTAACCAAAACTGAACCTCAGCATATGTGGATGCTTCTCATCAGTTCAAGTATCTTGTTACCTTCTTTGTACCTTGTAGATAGTGAGTCTCTTGTAGGCAATGAGCCTCTTGTGAGCAATGTGCTCGGGTAGTGAGCCTTAATTGGCAAGTGCCATTTTGTACTTCTATTCTTTTAACAGAGAATACAATCTTGGGTTAGTCACCCCGTGGTTTTTCCCTTAACAGGGTTTTGCACGTCAAAATCATTGTGTTATGTGTATTGATTTTGTTTTTGCCTCATGGTTATGGATGCTTATTTGTTTTGATGGTACACTAGTTATTAAAGAAGAACATAAAGTTGAATTAATTAAGATAACTGATTCACCCCCCCTCTCAATTATCAACAATTGGTATCAAAGCTAAGTTCCTCCAAACAGAGCCTAACAGCTTGAGGAAGATCTGGGAATCTCAATGGATATGTATGGTATGAGGGAACAACTTCAGTCTACCCTAGATGATCTTGAGCAATCTCACTCTAAAGTCAACAACCTGAGGGAAAGACTCCAACAAGCTGATGATTTCATAAATGAACTCAAAGAAAAACTAAGTATCTCAATGAAGAAAAGAAAGGAACTACTTCAACAATTAGCAAGTCAAAGTGAAGCCAATGATACTAATGAAGATCTGAATGAGAAAACCAAGCTATGTGAGAAGTTATCAAAAGAGGTCATTATGGTAAGACATGAAATAGAATTAGGAGTTATGAAATTCACCCAAGAAATTGAAGAGAAAAGAAAAAGTGAAGATAATCTAAAATAATCTCTCAAGGAGAAGTCAGAAGACTGCCACAAAATGGATAGAATAATTAGGCATCTGGAATCTGATCTTGAAGAAGCTAGAGACAATGAAGAACAACTTGAGAATCAGATAGACACTCTTAAAAGGGATCTTCAAACAATAAATGAATACAAAGAGAAATTCAAGATAAGCTCTGCTCAACTTGAAGTTCTTGAAAGCCAAAAAAGGGTAGATGACAAGCAAGGCTTGGGGTATGAGAAAGGGGAAAGCTCTGGATCTAGTCAGAAGAACTATGGATTAGGAAATCCAAAGAACAGGCCTAGAAGACCACCAGTAAGGCAACCGAATGCTCAAAGATATCCATCGTTCAGTGGATACTGCCACAGTTGCAATAACTTTAGTCATAAAGAAAATTAGTGTAGAAGAAGAATGAATCAAACTAATTCATCCTTCTCCGGATAGTCTTTTAACTGCAAAAGGTATGGTCACAAATCTCAAGAATGTAGAAATATGCAAATGAACAATTCATTCAATGGTAGATGCTTTGCATGCAATAGAATGGGACATATGGCTAATCAATGCAAATCAAGAGGATATCAGTCAAATTTGCAAAGAAATGTTATTTGCTACAATTGCAATAGATCTAGTCATATTGCCAAATTCTACAGAAATAAGAATCAGGATAAAAGGGGTTCAGTGCATCATAATCAAAATCAAGACAAAGGGAAAGGAAAAGTGAACGCGGATGAAATTCAAAGGGAGATGAACAAGATTTGGGTAGAGAGAAGTACATAAAATGTTGGGGATGGATCCGCACCAGAATCAGGTGCTGATATTCCTTCTGGAAACTAAATAAGATGAGATCTGGCTCAGGGGGAGTCAAAAAGGAAAATAAATTCCCCCAGCCAGTTAATTGGTGCCTGAAATTGGCACATGGAAAGTTGCAGATTAAAGAGCTCTCAGAGAAACATCTAAATAATCCTTGGTAAAGATATGGAAGATCCGCAAGAAGTTTAGAAGAGGTTAATCTCCCAAGATTGATCTAGTTTAACAATCATCCGGTAAGAAATAGGATTTTCACAGTTAGATCCAGTATGATTCAAAATTAAGGAATCTTGATCTACAAATAGATGAAATGATTGGAAAAGGAAGACAGATTGTCAACAATCACTGAGAATAACTCTAAGTGCATCTTAGTGATCTGGAAAAGATCTTTGTCAGAACAAGGAGAACAAGGCAATCGGAATGACTTAATCTGCGCATTTATTGCAATATGGAATTAGGGCTTGCGCAGAAATATAAGGGTTCTCTCTTATTGAACATTTACACATTTACATTCGAGAAGAAGAAAGAAGGAGCTCTGCAACAAAGTTATCTCAAACCTCTCAAAGATCAATCGCAAAAGTTGATTCATCCAAGCAATTTGATCTGGATCATAGCTTGAACCCTAGAAGCGTAAGAGGTATTTTCCACTCTTGAAATCTCTCTCTGAATCTTTGAAAGATGGCTACTCTGAATGTTGTGAAGATCATTGATAGGCCATGTCCAAAATTCAAAAAACATCCCTATAAATCCCTAGAAGTTGATCCCCTAGGCGCATTTTCTAGCATTCTGCATGGAGTTCTACATGTAGAAGATATTAGGGTTTACATACATACAAACATTGAAGAATTTGGGGAATCCAAGCTGATGGATATCTACCACAAGGAACTGATAGATGAATCACTTGAACTTAAACCCCAATACAAAGCCATCCGGGATAAGCATTTTAGTCAGTGCATCCATTTACCCTATTTTGCAGAAGATGAGTGGGTCCGGTATGTTTTGAGAAAAGTGCATGACAACTTCATGTGGTTGGTAAGGCCATTTAAGATCACAAAAGATGCTATTAGGGCGGTAACTAGTTTGCACTCATCTGGAGGGTTACCTGTTCTCAAATTGGTTAAGAACCAAACTGTGAGTGAGGCTACCAGATCAAAATTTGACAAGAGAGCAATGACAATAGAAGATAACACTGATCCGGATATTAAGTTTTCTTCCATGATAATTGGTTACAAGATATATCACTCCAGCAGGGAAAATTTAGTACCCGAAACTGCAATTTACACTGCTTATCAGATGCTAAGAGAAAATGCTGACTATGATCTTTGTGAGCTTCTCTTGAACCAACTATTAGAGAATTTGTAGAAAATAAAGAAGGATAAAAATAATTCATTCAAGTATGGTGGCTTGATACTTTGCCTATTCTTCTACTATATGAATGAGCTACCGAAACTAGTGGCTGGGTATGGTAAAATGATAGACCTATTGCCATACAAATCAAGGATTATATGTATGGGCTTGGTGATGCCAAGACACAAAATACAGCTCTGTGGGGTTACTTCAAAAACTTCCAAAGCATGATGCAGGCCAGAGAAAGAATCCCCCAATCTTTAGTTGAGAAATACAAGGATACAGTGTGCTTTATGGTAGACATTGATCAATGCCTAATGGAGGCAGTGGAACCAAGAATAGTATGGATCATGCCAATGGGGTATGAGGTTGATGAGAAAATCCTAGAACTACATATCCAACATTTGCTGAGTCAGCCCAAGGACCCTAAGGTAGAAAGGTTTGGAACCTACCAAGAACTGAGTGTAAAAGTTCATGTTGAACTAAGATAGCCTAAGATAAAGAGAAAAGTAAGGAGGGAAGTAGAAGAATTTGCCAAGAGGCATGGAATTTCAAAGGAGGCACTTGATGCAAACAGAGAGAAGATGGAAAAGGCAAAGAAAGAAAGGCAAGAAACTAAAAAAGAAAGTGCTCCGGTGCAAGCCCCCTCCCGGACCATATCCTCCAAGAGCTCTACACCTGCCACCTCTAAGAGCTAAAAAGCATCAAAACTGAAAGTCAGGACATCTAGAAAGGGAGAGAAGAGAACTAAGACAAAGGCCACAAGGTCTTACATCAGTCAGAAGGATGATGAAGAGACAGAATCTAATGAGGAGATCAAGAAAATGAAGAAGAAGAAGAAAACATCCAGTGAACCCTCTACTGGTCATAACAAGGAAGAAGAAGAAAAAGAATTCATTGAAAGGCCTACTTTCTACATTCATGATATCATCAAATCAGTCACTGTGGATGGGAACCTGAAACCAATGATTGAATTTTATGATGATTATAGTGAAGCTGATCAAAAGATCCTACAAGAAGCTACAGTTAGGTATCTAAACATCTACAACAAAGCATTCATTGAAATCATCTCCTTAATTCCCAAAAGCCTAGAGAAGGAGCTTGAAATAAGAAAGAACAATGCCAAGGCAAAGGACCTAGAGATCCGGGAACAAATAGCTATTCATCTCTATCCCTCCATCACTCCAAAGCAAATGAGCATGATCTTCAAAGATTACAAGGATGAGTTCCAAAGCAAAGCTAGAATGAATAAGCTTATGCTCAGAGAGACTAATCAAGTGGCTAAAGAGACTAAAGACATCCTCTGAAATGCCTATAAAAGATTCAATATTCCTATTATAGAGGACTTAGGTGATGAACCCTCTATCATGAATGATGAACTACTTAGTACATCAAAGGAAGATCCTATAGAGAAAAATGCAGAAGTTTCAAAAGAGATGGATAAAGAGAAGACTAAGGACTTAGATTCCTCTATTCCAGAAGAGGAAGTCCATGGAGAAGTAGACACCTCTCTTCCGGATCCCCCAGCAAACTTCAAAATTGAAGGAAAAGAAAGACAAGAAGAGAGAATCAATCAAGAAGAAGAAGTAAAGGAAAGAGAAGAAGGTCACAGAGAAGACCACAAGTGACAGTGCTGAGGCTGCAGAAGGGAAGAAAACTCTATCTCCGGCAAGAGATACAGCAGAAGTAGTGAAAGACTTCCTGACAAAAGAAATGATGGAATTAGATGAACCGGAGCTACTTCAAGGACCATTCAATTTTGATTCCCTCTCTCTAGTCCAGACAATGAAGGTAGCATCTTTTTCTCAAGCCAAAGCAAAAGAAAAGCTTCTGAAGTCTCACATGGAAGATTGTGAGCTAATAGAGATTGCATCCAATGTGCTAGAGAAAATCATGCCATCCTTCCAAAAGGATCCTTCGGCCTCCACATTCGGTAATCTAAAGTCTCTTGTTAACTTTGTTAATACACATTTTGACTCTTTAGAGAAAGCAGCAGAAGAGAAAGTCCAGAAAGAATTTTTGGGTAAGAGATTCTCCGAGGTATAAGGACTTATAACAAATGATAGGAGAAATTTGGATATTGGAATAAAGATCCTAGAGAATGCTCTTAAAGATGGTGGAGATCTATACAAATTTTGTCTATCTTGGTCCATCATAATAGCAGACATCACCAAGAAGGTGGAAGAACAAGAGAGCAAACTATCAAGTTTATCTCAAAGTTTTGATCCTCTCACCTCTTCCATAATAAATCAAGAGTGTTAGATTATTGCAGTCATAAATGAAATAAAGAAGCTTCAGAAAGAGAAGAAAAATAGAATAAGTAGGTTAAGTGAACTTAGAGGAATAATTATCCCTAAATTAGAGGCCATGCATGAGGCCCTAACTGATGCTCAGACCACAGCCCAGACCAGTGATCCGATAGATCTAAAGAGGGCAAAGGCTTTTGCATTCCTGTTGAGTGGTCACATCTCAATTTTGGACAGGATGAAGCAGAGTTGGGCAATAGAATTTGTCCAGTTGAAGACAACTTTTGCAGAAATACTTCAGTATATGTAAGTATAACATGTATATATATTTATGCGGCTAAGTATAGTTGGATTTTTGGGAATTTTGGTGTGGATTCTACCCTTTTCCATTGATGTCAGAGGGGGAGTGAGTAGCAGTGAAAAATGTGGAATCTAGCTAAGGGGGAGCTCTGATACAGTGTACATTAGAATAGAGCATTAGCCAAGGGGGAGTGTAGTGTGACACTTAGTCATTTTTCACTAAGTGTTGCCATCAATGCCAAAGGGGGAGATTGTTGGCAAGAGACACTATGTGGCTTCATGGGTGTTGTCATTGATGGAAACAAAGTCCATCCCACACATCCGCAGGACATGGTGTGTCTATACTGGAAGTCAGATTGAAGAGTATTTTGGTCTGGTGACCAAGAACATAGCATGCAACAAGGTCTGACAATCAGGTCTAGATCTCTCATAGGAAGTATCTTTGTAAAGTACGGACTTGGGGAAGTCAAGAGGAGTACCTTGATGGATAGATTCTAGGGATTAAGCCTCTGGTGATGAAAGAGTGAAGAGATTTGAGCACCTAAGTATTGGGTTCCTGTTTGGCAGAGTAGACTGAGGAAGAACTGACCGGCAAAGCATCAGACCTTAATCCGGGTAAGTTATTGATGGTGATCAAGGTTCTTAAGGTATCATTCATGATTGGCTGACATGATTGATGACTTCTATAACTATCTTTTTAATACGCATCACTTAGTAAGCATGGATTCAGCTGATAGACCAGAGTTTGGGAAAATATTAAATATTCTGGATGCCAACTAGAAAGATGTTGAAATCCTTTGTGCGGATATATATACTAGATGGATTTTGATGAGGTGTGTGTGTGTTGTGTTGTGTGAAGAAAAGAAGAGAGCAGTGTGGAAGCAGTAATATAGGTCTGGTATGTGACAGGACAACAACACCAAAGAAGAGGAAGAATGAAGTGCAGTAGATCAGTGTATTAAGCCTAACTGGAATTGAACCTCAGCATATGTGGATGCTTCTCATCAGTTCAAGTATCTTGTTACCTTCTTTGTACCTTGTAGATAGTGAGTCTCTTGTAGGCAGTGAGCCTCTTGTGAGCAGTGTGCTCGGGCAGTGAGCCCTAATTGGCAAGTGCCATTTTGTACTTCTATTCTTTTAACAGAGAATACAATCTTGGGTTAGTCACCCCGTGGTTTTTCCCTTAACAGGGTTTTCCACGTCAAAATCATTGTGTTATGTGTATTGATTTTGTTTCTACCTTCATGGTTATGGATGCTTATTTGTTTTGATGCTGCACTAGTTATTAAAGAAGAATAGAAAGTTGAATTAATTAAGATAACTGATTCACCCCCTCTTAGTTATCAACACATACTTTCATCATCATAGCTATGGACTACTTCACGAAATGGGTCAAAGTGGTTCCACTCAAACCCATAACTCCTGAAGTAATCTATGATTTTCTTCTTGATAACATCATTTCTTGATTCGGTCTTCCTTTCTCTATTGTTTCTAATAATGTTTCATCATTTAAGAACAAAGAAGTGAAAAAGTTCCTCGATAAATTTCACATTCAACATCGCTTATCTATGCCATATTATCCTCAATCAAATGGTCAAGAAGAAGTTTCTAATAAGGAAATTAAACAAATCATTTGAAAAACCATTAACAAACATGACAAGGATTGGCATACACAACTTTCTTATGCATTATGGGATTACCGAATGAGTGTTTGTACAGCTAAGGGCACCACCTCATACAACTTTGTGTATGGTGTTGATGTGATTATGCCCTTGGAGTTAGAAATTCCTTCATTATGAATTTCTCTCAATGGAATTCTGGATAAAAATTCTTATAGAGAACAAAGACTTCAACAACTTGAGATGTTCAACGAACAACGCATAAATGCTCTTGAACATCTCCAAGCTTATCAAAAGAACATCCAATACAACTATAATAAACATGTCATCCATCACTCATTTGTAGTTGGTGATTTGATGCTCTACGAAAATCAAATCAATGTAAATGCTTCTCCAGGTGAAAAAGGGAAGCTCACCCTGAACTAGTTGGAACCTTACGTCATCATTGAAGTCTATGGATCAGGTGCATATAGATTGTCAACAATGAATGGTACGCCTCTCAAGGAACCTATTAATTCTATACACTTATGTAGTAGTATGCTTAATTTTCTTTCCTAGACTTAAAATTTCATTACATCTTTTCATTTCTGAATATTATGCTATCATTTATTTAAAGCACATCATGTTAGATAGTTAATATCCTTATTATTTAATATATGTTGCTTCAATCATGACAAACATGTAGTTGTTTTGAATTCTTAAGGTATTTTTCTTAGTATTTAGAATTACTTTTTGTTAGCATACATTTAGTTAATTCATGCACCATGTTAATTAGATTATTGTCATATTTGATTAAACAATGTTATCACGTCATTTAGTTAAATCACAATTATATTTAATTCAACATGTGTGTACACTAGTCAATCATTGTTGTAATCAATTCAACAATTTTAACAAGTTGTTTAATTAGATCACATGATTCATCTAGAAAATATCTCATCAATACATGAATCAATTAAATCATTGTCATATTTATTAAACAATCTCATTAGGTTGTTTATTTAGATCAAAATTATATTTAATTATCAAATACATGTCAATTTACCACATTTAATTAGATTTTGTTGTATTTTATTAAACAATCCATATAATTATTTCAATAAGATCACAAATGACATATATATATATATATATACCTAGAAAAATTTTGATACATAATCACCACTACAACAAAATGTGGTGTGTCATAATCATACAACAACAATATACAAGTATCATCAATCTACAGGACCATGGTTGCCAAACACCTCAGGACCTAATAATGACTATGTAACAGTTGGATGTAGATAAGCAACTACAGACCGTGAGTGAATCCTAGATCCACTCTACATCTACATGCCCCTAATTTCACCCCTGAACTATGTTGCCTCCACCCAAGCATCTAAATACAACTACTGTAGTTGATCTCTCTCGACTCACAGCTAGTCCACCTCTTCATGCAGAGCTCTAACAAGTAGATGGTCCATCATGGGTGCTGGTCTTGCCCTAGCCATTTGAAGATCCACCATAGTATGATCTCGCTATATTTGAAGGGCATCTCATGCCACCTTGGCACTCGACGCTGGCCTCCTCATAATTTTCTTTTAACTGTATAAAAATCTCAAATACATCCATATGTTGCCCTGTAGTCTATTGTGGCCTATAGCTAGCCCACACCAACCGCTTGGTTTGAACAGTGGGTACCATTTCTAATATGACTCAACCTACAAAGTTAAGCCATGCCTATGTTCCAATTGCAAAATAGAAACAAACATTGTATCAAAACACTCATCATATACATTAGGTAAATCAAAATCAAATGCAACATCTAGTAATCTACTCAATCTCAGATCAACACACAAATGTAAAATTCTCACCTGGATCACTGACTTTCCAGTTAGGATTGACCAAAGGGCCAACTGTTGTTGTTGTTGAGCCTATAGTCATTAGTGTTGTTAGGGGCACTGTAGTGGTAGTGCCACTCATCTCCCTATGCTCATATAAAATTTAAACTCCACTCGCATAAGGTAGCAACAGTGATGCATAAAGTCGAGCCCTAGGTCTCTCCTCGATGACATCATTGTCCTCTCCCTGGCATCATCTCCCTCTTTTTACTAACATTGGACAATTCTCCTCTTCATCATCATCACCACCATCATCTCCCTCTTTCTCCCCTAACTCATCCCCTCAATCCACCCAAGGCCTAGGATCGCTAGTGGGATGGTCTACTTGAAATACAGGGACAAGATGAGTTGTGCTCCACCAATTCATGTATGTTGAGTGCACACCCACATCATCAATGTCAGACACGGGGGATATATCCTCTACCTCATCATATGGATCACTCAAAGAAACATCCACAATGGTAGGTCAGGCCTCATCACACTATGAACTGAGTGTACATAGGTCAGATGAGTAGCAGGAACTCTTTGAACATGATCAAACTACCTTATCACTTGATCATAGTAGAATGGCACAATGACATGATCAAAGAAACTAGATAGAAGTTGATCCCTCTACATCCTCGCCAACTACCAAGCCTGGCCCATCCACACTCTAAGGCTTATGTATGGTCTCCACAAGATGTCCTCAGGCTCCAATATATCAATTCTAACTCTCCAATACAATAAATCACTAAAACACCATAGTCTCCTTAGTGTGTAGGCATGCACTTGTGGGCACATCTAGATAGGCTCTATTAGGAACCCCACTAGATGCGTGCATGTGATATGATCAAATACCCACACCTAGAGAAGTGTATAGGTCATCTAGTTATTGCACATAGCACCCTAGATCATGGTATAAGTGAGCAAGCATTCTCCATCCTCAAGAATAAATAGTCCTCTAATCCTCCATCACTTTGATAATACAAGGCCTATGTGAAGGTGTGTGCCTTGCCCATCGTGTGTCACCATAAGTGCGACAGTAGTGATGATTCAATGCGATGCAAGACTAGTGTGACTACAACACCCTACTCCAACAAACATATGTGAATACACTTGGTAGTACTTGGTATAAATAAGACTCTAATGCTCCTTCTGAGGGGTTATTGTTTATTCAGAGATTGTACTTGCATTATCCAATTTTTAGTAATACAGTTATAATGTTTAGTTGTACTCATCTTTTCCAATGAATAAAATGAAGTTGTAAGTTCACATTTCTGAGTTTACATTTGTCTTAGGGAATACTCATCCAAGGGGGCCCACTTGGTGAGAAATCCACCCTCTAGTTTAGTTACATTTTCTATTAAGAATTTAGATAAATCTAGCATTGAATGTTCCTGCAGCCACTAGAATTCTATTATGTGTCTGTTCCTACAGCCAAAACAAATAGAGTAGTTTCCTATTTGTTTGCCTAGACTTTTACTTTCTGTCATGTACTTGATCCTAGAATAGATGTTGATTGATGTTCAACATTCCTGTTATTTCATTTCTAGCAGTTTAACTTCAGCATTATGTCTTTCTTAGCTATAGAATGAATGTGGCTACTTTGGAAGTTCTTAGTGCACATATCGTGCTGACCCATTTCAAGTTCACGTCCCTAGGTTGACAAGTGAAATGCATCTCCATAGTGATTAAGACAGCTACTCAAGTTAGATGTCCAATCTCTGAGTTACAATTTTAAGAGCTCAGTTGTTAAATCATTGTAAGAGACCAACATTTTTGGTGTCGTTGCCGGGGATGGTGTCAAACTAGGATCTTTGGAGTCATCTTTAGTATTATTCCTTGCAATTTTTTTCCCTTAAAATGTGTTTTTAGTTAGGAAGAAACCATCTACAACCCATTAACATTTTTTGTGTGAGAAGTGGTTGATACTGAGTATATTGCATGCATAGAGGTAGGAGAAGAGATGCTTTAGGGAGATTCCTTCCTAATGATTCAACTTACCCAGCAGAAGAAGTAGAAGTGAATCCTTTCCTTGATGCATTCCCTAATTTGAATAGTTCTGAAATATCCTATGAAGAATGAGATACCCCAAACCTAGTTGAAAATCTATTTGCCTTGATAATAGGTCAAACAATCATGGCTGCCCAAAATGTACCTAATCAACCAACGTTTCCATTTCTGATTGCTCTTCAAAATGAAGTGGATAATCTCAAGAACATACCTACTTCAGCTCTCCCCAAGTTCTATGGATTTGCAACAGAGGACCCAGATACCTTCTTGTTTGAATTTGATAGCCTCTGCAGTAGCTATGACTACATTACTAATGCTCATAAACTTAAGTTGTTTCCTACTACCATGAAAGGGGCTGCATTAAGGTGGTTTATGAGTCTAGGTAGTGATGTTGTCAATACATGGGAAGAAATGAAAGATAAATTTCTTGAGAAATATAAAGACTATTGTAGGAGTGGGGATATGAAAGGAAATGATGTTTTTAGAATGCAACAGAAAGAAGATGAAAGTTTGGAGGATTACATCTCAAGATTCCTATTTTGTTTACAAAAGTCTCCCCATCATGCACTCATTAAGGACTCTCAGAAACTGCTCTTCCTCAGGGGAATAAGTGAGTATTGCACGGATGCCTTGGATTTAATGGGAGGAGGAGCTATTACCCAAGTGTCTTGGGATGATATTAAGAAATTGTGCTAGAATTATTCCAGAGCAGCCATGAAGAAAGGAAGAGGTTACCATTCCCTTATGGGCAAAACCTCTACCAATGGAGTTTAAAGGATGGAGATAAGACACTTGCTATCTGATTTTAAGAAAGATATTATAAATAATATGGCCACCCAATTGGACACACTCCAGACAAAGAAGAAGCATGAAGAGGCTGAGGCAATGTTGGTCGAATATTGTCCTCATTGCAGACAGAGGAAGAGGGATTGCAAATGCAAGCTGGTAGCTAACCTTGATAGCAAGTAGATTCCACCTAAGTTCAAGCCAATACAAGTTGAAGAGGATCAAGTCTTCTATGTTTCACAAAGGAGGCCATGGGATCCAAGACAAGGTATGTCACCAGATCCATTATCTTATGATGGACCACATTTTAATACTTATGCATCTGGTAACCAATGGCAACAACCATTTCCATCTAGTTATAGAGGATATCCACCTCAACCTTGGAACAACCCTCAAAATACTTGGCTAAATTACCAAAACCCTACACCCCAGTGGTAGCAGCCTCCAGGGAATTGGTAGTCACCTCCAGGAAATTGGCAGTAAACATCTCAATGGAAAGGAGGACAGCAATGGCCAAATCAGACCACTAATTACATGCAGTCACCTCCTCAGCCCCAACAACCTGCTATAATGCCTCCACCTGCTAGCTCCAATTCAAATACACCTAAACCTACTCAGTTACCAGCTCAACCCTCACCTAACCCAAATAATAGACCATAGCAATAGTATATTTTGCTGATCTAAATCAATTCCCTGCATATGCTATGAATGTAAGTGATATAGATCTACGTTCAGGAACTACCTTGGTAGCTCCTTCAAGACCTGTCATTACTGAGCTTTTTGAGGAAGAAGTGGAACCTAACAAAACCCCCATTCAATCAAATGTACCTAAAAATCCTGAACCAATGACAGTCAAACAGACTCCCCAAGAACCACCATTTCCACAAAGGTTAGAAACTATGAAACAAAGGGTAGTAGAAGAGGAACCCACCTTTGATATTCTAGAGCAGTTGAAACATGTATGTGTCAAGATCCCTCTATTTCAAGCCATAAAAGATGTTCCTATATATGGAAAAGCAATTAAAGAAGCATGCCTTCAGAAGCCAGCAAGAAAAAGGAAAGACTCCACTATGGCTCATGTGGTGGGACAGTTGGTTGACGTCATGTTTGGAAAAGTAACTGTTCCCAAATATAATGATCCAGGATGTCCTATGGTAGGAGTGTTTATAAATGGAATCCAAATCAAAAATGCTCTGATTGATCTTGGAGCAACCATAAATGTAATGACAAAGCATATCCTACAACAATTGAATGTTGCAACCATTTGACCAACTCCTACTGTCCTGTAGCTTGCTGATAGCTCTACTGTTAAACTTGATGGGATAGTCGAGGATCTTGTGGTATCCCTAGACTCATGGGAATGTCCAGCTGATTTCATGATACTTTCTCCTAAAGCTACATTGGGAGGATACCCCATCATTTTGGGAAGGCCGTGGTTAGCCACAGCAGATGCTTATATTGGGTGCCGGTCAGGAGACATGACCGTCTTTGATCGGAGAAGTACTAAAACAGTTGTTCTTTACCCACCTGCACAACCATCTCATGGTATGGATAATCCTATTTGGCCTCATGTTGGTGAAGAAGCGGAGGAAGCTAAATCTGTGGAGCAACTTATGATGATAGGCAAAAGTTCTTTCATGTATCTTCAAAGAGAGGAGGAGGTGTTCTCTAATATAATTCAAAATCATTGTGAAGTAGAGGAAGCATCATCCTCTCATTCTGTTGATCCAGTGAGGATACTTGTTCCAATTTTTCCTATAGCATCATGTATGTTACATACATTGCTTCCACAAGAAATTAAGGTACCTAGCATTAATGAAGTAACTATGGTTGACTTCACAACTCAAGTGGAAATTTCAGAAGAAAGATATCTCAGTATTAATAGCAATTTGACTCAAGCACAACAGGTGTCCTTGATAAATTTGTTAAAGAAACATAAAAATGCTTTTGCATGGGATTATCATGATATGAAAGGATTGGATCCTACATTATGCACCCATAGGATTTACATAAAGGAAGATTGTATACCAGTAAGACTACCACAAAGGAGAATCAACCCTGCACTAAGAGAAATTGTCAAAGAAGATTTGTAGAAGCTATTAGATGCAGGATTTATCTACCTAATCTCAGATAGCCAATCAGTGTCCCCTCTGGTTCTTGTGCCTAAGAAGGGAGGAAAATAAGGCACAAGAAATCTACTCCTTATCACCCTCAGGCTAATAGCCAAGTTAAGGTGACTAACAAAGAAATAGAAGCCATTTTGACTAAAACTGTGGCTGTCCATAGCAAGGATTGGGCAAATAGGTTGCCAAAAGCTGTCTGGGCCTATAGGACAACCTGGAAAACAACTACTAGTTTTACTCCTTTTGAGTTACTGTATGCAAAAACAACCATGATGCCTATTGAATTTGAACATAAAACTCTCCGGACTGCACTTGACTTGGGGATGGATCTATATAAGGCACAAAAAGAAAGAATCATGCAGCTCAATGCTTTGGATGAGATGAGAAAAATAGCTTTACATCATACAGAAGTAGTGCAGAATTAGAGAATCATGTGGCATGACAAATACATCAAAGATAAGAAATTCCAGCCTGGTGACTGGGCTTTGCTTTATGACTCAAGGTATCAGGATAATGCAAGAAAATTACAGACAAGGTGGCTAGGACCATATGAGGTTGCTGACATTTTTTCCAATGGTGCTGTTCAACTTACTACTATTGACCTTGTCAGATTTAAGCTATTAGTCAATGGTCATCGACTCCGGTTATATCACAAGCCAGCCTCCAAAGAAGAATTCCTGCAACAATTCACTCAGCATGCAACTCCTGAACTTCCTGTAGCCAAAGGTAGTGGACCTAGTGTCCCTCCTTCTGGCGAACCAAGGTACAACACTTGTCATAATAAAGAATTCCACATTTGTGGGAGTCCACTCTTTCACTTCTTCGCCCATCCACCCATCCATATCCATTCTTCTCTCTTAAATCATGTGTATTGATTACACTTCATCCCATCTCGCTTTAGCCCACTCCACTTTCATTCATTGCTCAATAAATTCTTAAGCATTAACCGCTACTTTCTCCATGATTTTTGCAACCGATCTTCCACAAATCAAGGTGCGCACACTTTAATAATTCTCTCTTAATTATCTTTTGTTTCATTCATTTAATTATTGTACATTAATATCGATATTTCTCATAGCATGTTATTATTCCCTTCCTTGTCCTATCACGCATCACCATTCCGCATGTGTGGACACATGCTCAAATTTAGGTTGGGGAGGGAGTGTTAATATGATGTCCACATGTCAGTCCATCCATATGCTTGATGCCAAAATGTCAGTAAAGTTTGAAAATTGAATGATTTGAATTCTGAGTATGGTGATGGCTCACAAGTGTGAGATGACAGCCTTCATCGATCATTCATTACTCCCTATACCACCCTTGTCTTGCATTCCCAAGAAAAGAAGCCAAAAAGGAAAATACAGATAGCATGAGTTATTGAAAATTTCACAGGGTTGTAGGAAGGTGAAGTTAGTTTTCAAACTTTTTGCAGAAAAAAACTTTGCAGTGTAATTGTTTTCAAATAGCTAAGTCAATGGGAGGAGGATTAATTCAGAATGAACCCACAATTCATGATATATTATTGCAGGATGCACTTAGCCAGGTAGAATTTAGAAATTGTGGATGGATGGACTATTTCTTGAAGCTAAATGGTTTTGATGAAAATGTTGTGTTAGAATTTGCTCAGACATTGTCTGATGGTAAAGCCATGGTAAGAGGGTTGGAGGTGTTGGCTACTGAGGAGAGAATTGTAGAAGTTATAGGTCTTCCTATTGATGGTGAAGATTACCCTGTTGCCAGAGATGCCAGGTCAGCTAGGGCTGAATTTACAGAACTTGGTGATCCTCAATTGACTATAGACAAGCAGGGAGCCAAAAGAACCTCTCTGCTTGAGCCATGGAAACATGTAGCTATCCATGTGGTGAAGTACATTACTTGTGAAGGTCATCTGTCAAACCTTCATTCTATGCATTTCAAATTGTTGAATCATATGAGGCATGGGAGAAGAATGAATGTGCCAAATGTACTTTACCACCTTCTCTCAATCATGGCCGCTGAGACCCAAAAAGGTAGCCCTAATTCTGTCTCTCACCATTATTTAATCAAATTGCTAGTTGAAAAGTCTCTGCATGATGTGTCCGATATGACTTGGGAGGAATTTTTGAATATTGATCAAATAAGACCTAGTCATTTGCAACGTATGGTTGTGCCACAACATCATAGAACTAGGAGAAGGGTGTGTTCTGTTGAAGCTACTCCGGGAACATCAACTTTTAGTGCTAACCCTCCTGCAACAAAACAAGCTATTGAGATTAGCTCTTCTGAAGCAGAGCATGTAGACAAAGAAAGTTCTTTAGATTCTGATAATGAGGATATTCCTCTTAGTGGTTTAATTCAAACTAGGGCATAGAGGAGAAGGGCAAAAATCAAGAAGGGTAAAACCAAAAAGCAAACCACAAAAAGGAAGGTGCTGCACTCTAGGAAACGGAAGGCTGACACTTTTCTTCCTGTAGCTGAAGAGAAACATGAGAGTCCTAGTAAATCAAGACCTGCTGAGCCTACCTCCAGTGCATCTACGTAGACAAACCCTAGGGTTGAAGAAATGACAGCTGAGGATACAAAGGCCCCAATGGGGCATGTGAATGATATAGAAAAAGACATAATTAAGGAAGCAACAGATGTAACTCTGGCAGACCTTGCC
Organism: Cunninghamia lanceolata; assembly: GCA_027924645.1. Taxonomy (NCBI): domain Eukaryota; kingdom Viridiplantae; phylum Streptophyta; class Pinopsida; order Cupressales; family Cupressaceae; genus Cunninghamia; species Cunninghamia lanceolata. Next base: position 529,564 of record BSBN01001197.1, on the reverse strand, counting down.
GCTACTGCTGAGCATATTGAGAGACAGGAACATGAAGATAAACATGAGTTCCTGCAGCAAGACACCCTACAGCTAGAATTGGATGAGTAATCAGAAACCTTGTAGCCTATGCTATATGAAGGTCAACCATCTATGCTAGGAAAGCCTTTGGTAGGAATACATAGACCTCCTAATTTTTCAATGCACATGGTAGCCATGAATTTGTGGAATGAGATGCAGACGAGAGAAGAAGAATGGAAGAAGGAGAAACACAGATTAAAGGATGAAATTCAAAAGAAGGATGACAAAATTAAAGACAAGAATGCATAAATTGTAACTTTAAAAGAGAGAGTGGATAATATGGCAGCTTTGGTGCCTCAAGTATTAGAATGCAGGACTCCCCTGAGAGTCTATGCTCTGCATTTAAAGGAAATATACCTCTCTTTTAAGTGAGCAAGGATTGTTTCTGGTTTTAACCCTTCCATTGAATCTCCTCTTGAATTTTTCAATGCTTATAGGATTGCTCCTTTGGAAATAAAGAATTTGTTGTGTAAATTCTATTTACATAATTTTGCTGTGTCCCAAGACCATGAGTGGAACCCCTTGTTGTATGTTGGGGATGTTCAATTGAGGGCATTTATGTCCTGGATGCAAAATGAGATTAGTTGGGGACTATTGCAAGTATGGGCCTAACCGGTGTTGTCATTGATGTCAACATACTCCTGTTGCATTAATGATAAGGTTTGGATGAGCCGTGAGCTGAGGATATTGAGAAAATTAGTCTCAATCAGGAACAATGAAGAACAGTGATGACTGTAAGACAAAAGTCCAAGATAGGATGATAATCAGAGGATATGGATTAAAGGGCTTGTAGATATGTGTCTATAGGTGATCCAGTAGAGATTTTAGAGGTCTGCATGAAGATCTAAAGAAGTTATGGCTGCTTAGGTAGAACCGGCTCCGACAGGTGTTCTAAGGTGATAGAGTGACATAGATAGGTCCGGTGAGATCCAGTAATACACTATCCCATTCTGCGGATTTGAGGGAATGTTGAAGATGTCTGTGTGAAGTGTCAACTCGATTGGTTCGTGGTTTGAAGGTATGGAAGAACCTATTCCTTTGTGACAGTAATGACAGACTGTGTTCTTAAAGCTCCGGATGTAGGAGAGGAGAATTCCAGCAAGCAGATGAAGAGTGGATGTTCTCAAGTGATTCGAGAAAGGTTGTTGTGATCCTTGGATCGTGTCCAGTTCATGTTGGTGGTCCGCATTGAAGTTAGAGTACGCATTTGAAGAATAACCACTGGTTGATGGTGTTCTTCCTGAGACTGGCCGACCGGATGTATTACACATCTTGCGGATGTTCTTGTAGATGTTTGCCGACTTAGATGATTATTCCTAAGTCGATGCCTTGTATAAATGAGGTTTGCAAAGTCAGTTTGAACTTGCCTTTTTGTGTGGAGATGAGTGTGTGGTAGTGAAGAGGAGAGCGAAAGGTAGAGCAGAAGTATTGAGCTTAATGGAACTGATTCAAGCATGGTGAAGATGCTATTCTCTAGTTCATGTATGTGATACTTATTTCTTTGTAGACAGTGTGTCTCTTGTAGGTAGTGAGCCTCTTGTGAGCAGTGTGCTCGGGTAGTGAGCCCTAATTGGCATGTCCCATTTTGTTCTTTCTATTCTTCTAACAAAGGATACATTCTTGGGTTAATCACCGCATGGTTTTTCCCTTAACTGGGTTTTCCATGTCAAAATCTTGGTGTCTTATGTGTTGATGAGTTTCTTCTTTTGATTTGAATGCATTATGTTTCATGTTTAATATACTGCTAATCACTGAGAGGATTTAAGTGTGTAAATTGGAGAAAGTTTTGCACAACTGATTCACCCCCCCTCTCAGTTGTGTGCCCTAAGTCTAACAATTGGTATCAGAGCCAAATTCCTCTAAAAGGAGCTTAACTGCTTGAGGAGATCTAGGATGTCATCTTACAAGAAGGATAGTCTGAAGTTTGATGGAACCAACTTTGCTCTTTGGAAAGGTCGCATGAAATGTCACTTGCAGTGTATGGGAATGGTGTACTGGTCCATGGTTACAAAAGCGTATGTACCTCCACAGGGTGGTCCGACAACCCTAAATGAAATCACATATGTTGAAAACAATCTGTGGACCAAAGAGGCTCTTCTAAGCGCATTATCTGACTTAGAGCTCTCAAATGTTATTGACCTACCAACTGCCTTTGAGATTTGGAATAAACTGGAACTTTTGCATGAAGGAGACCAGTATGTTAAATGTGCAAGGTTACAGAGTCTAAAAGGGAAATTTGAAAAAATGAAGATGAGAGATGATGAAAATATACCCACTTTTTATGCCAAGAGTGAATGAGTTGGTTTGTGGAATTAGAAATGCTGGTGGAGTCTTGGATGAAAATGAGATTGTTGGTAAAATTCTCAGATCCCTTCCTACTTCTTACAAAATCAAGGCTGCTGCCATTGAAGAATTCAGAGCCCATACAACTATCACAAGAGATCAATTGGCTAGGAAATTGGCTGCATTTGAAATGACAAAGTTTGGAGATGACCCCCCAAGACTAAATCTGCATTCAAAGCTAGTGCCTCTGTTAAAGGTAAACAAAGGTTTGATCCAGGAGAGAATTCTTCAAAGAAATTGTCATGGTATGAAAAAGCAAGAAAAGATCTGGAAGAAGAAGTTGAAACTGCTCAACTTGAAGCCCTTATTGCAAAGATGTTGCCAAGAGGATCTGGTAAGTATGAAGGAAAATTACCTTTTAAGTGTTTTAACTACAATAAGATTGGTCATTTTGCCTCAAGGTGTTCAAAAATATTTTCAAGGCAAAATCCTAACAAACCAAGGTTCCAAAAGAACTGTTACTATGTACATGAAGATGATGATAATGAAGGAGTAACATATGATGAATCAGAGATAGGAAACAAATTTGGAAATGAATGGGTGTTCATTGCCATCAAGGAAGAAGATCCATTGTCCTCTATATTTGTCAATCTTAAGACTATGGAAAGAGCTCTGGCTACCCAAATTGAAGAAAAGGATGATTGGGTCATTGACAGTGGATGCTCTCACCATATGACAGGTGACAAAAATAAGTTTGTAGATTTGGAAAGGTATGAAGGAGGAGTGGTAAAGTTTGGTGATAATTCTGCTAGTAGAATTAGAGGAAGAGGAACTATTTCTTTTGATGGAAGGAACAAAACTGGTAATGTACTGTATGTTGAAGGGTTGAAGCACAATCTTCTCAGTGTTGGACAGTTGGTGGACAAAGGCTATAATCTCTTATTCAAGGATGGAAAATACAAAATCTTTGAAAGATCCAGAACAAAGATTGCATCCAGTACTCAAACTAAAGGTAATATCTTCCACTTGGTTGGTACTGGTAAAAGTTGCTTATTTGTTCAAGTTGATCAGAGTTGGTTATGGCATAGAAGGATGTGTCATGTGAATTTTGATAATATCATCAAGATAAGTAATACTCAGGCTATAAGAGATCTTCCAAAATTGGTGAAACCTACTAACAGCTTGTGCAAGGAATGTCAATTGGGTAAGTTGAGCAGAGTCTCATTCAAAAGAAAGGAATTGTCCTCTACCGGATTATTGGACTTAGTTCACACTGATCTTTGTGGTCCGGCAAGAACTAGGAGTATTCAAGGTGATAGATACTTCATGCTGCTAATTGATGACTATTCCCAGATGATGTGGGTAACCTTTCTAAAGGAGAAATCAGAAGCTCTTGAGAAATTCAAAATATTCAAGGCTATGGTAGAAAATGAAACATGATTAAAGTTGAAATGTCTGAGGTCTGATAAAGGTGGAGAATTCATATCCCATGAGTTCATAGAGTTCTGTGAGAAACATGGAACTAAGAGACCGTTGTCTGCTCCTAGGACTCCACAGGAAAATGGAGTAGTGGAGAGAAGGAACCGGACCATCCAGGAAGCATCTAGGACATGATGATGGAAGCAAATGTTCCTCAGATCTATTGGAGAGAAGCTATCAGTACTACAGTCTATACTCTCAATCGAGTTCAAATAAGAAGTAATACTGGTAAGACCCCTTATGAACTTTGGTTTGGCATTACTCCTACTGTAAGATATTTTAGAGTCTTTGGTAGCAAATGTTACATCAAAAGAGATGAAGATCTAGGTAAGTTTGATGCTAGAAATGATGAAGGAATATTCTTGGGTTACTCTACTCAAAGCAAAGCATACCGATGTTATAACAAGAGACTAAGAAAGATGATAGAAAGTACAAATGTGAAGGTTGATGAGGGAATAGAGAAACCCTCAAGGTTTTATTAATATGATGAAGATGATCAGAATGGTGTTCTGGTTCAAGGAATTCAATCCTCTTCTGAAAGTTAGATTTAAACTGATCTGGTAAATCAGGAAGAAGAGATAGGTTTGAATGAGTCTGATCAAGAAGCAGAAGTGCAAGAAGCTCCCACAGTTCCAAGGTATGTAAGACTGAACCACTCTGAAGATCAGATCATAGGTGACAAAAGCAAAGGTGTGCAAACTAGAAGGAAAATTGCTCAAAATTCAAATGAATATTGTCTGATTTCAAAGATTGAACCTAAGACAATAAATGAAGCCTGCAATGATGAAAATTGGACCAAAGCAATGGAGGAAGAGTTGATGCAAATTGAGAAAAATCACACTTGGGATCTTGTTCCCAGACCTAGAGACAAGAATGTGATTGGAACCAAATGGGTCTTCCAGAACAAACTAAATGAAGTTGGTGAAGTAATCAGAAATAAAGCCAGATTGGTCTGCAAGGGCTACTCTCAAATAGAAGAAATTGATTTTGAAGAAACTTTTGCTCTGGTGGCAAGAATTGAAGCAGTCAGATTATTCCTTGCCTTTGCTGCCTTTAAGGATTTCAAGGTATATCAGATGGATGTCAAGTCTGCCTTTCTAAATGGTGACTTGGAAGAAGAAGTGTATATAGAGCAACCAGATGGATTTCAGTTGTTTGATCATGGTGATATGGTCTGCAAGTTGAAGAAGGCACTGTATGGATTAAAGCAAGCCCCAAGAGCCTGGTATGAAAGATTGGACAAGCATCTTTTGAAGATTGGTTTCAACAAACGTATTGCTGACAGTAACTTATATTTCAAAATTGATCATGAAAACATCTTGATTGTTGAAGTATTTGTTGATGATATCATCTTTGGGGGAAGAGATAGTATGTGTAAAGCTTTTGCAAATCAAATAAAAAGTGAGTTTGAGATGTCTATGTTTGGTGAAATGAATTTTTTCTTGGGTCTGCAAATTACTCAAACAAAGAAAGGAATCTTTATTTCTCAGACCAAATATGTAAAAGAATTGTTGAGGAAATTTGGGATGGAAGATTCAAAGCCAATGAATACTCCCATGGCAACTAGATGTAAGTTGAGCAAAGATGATGACTCTCCTAAGGTAGACTAGACAAAGTACAGATCAATGATTGGAGGATTGTTGTATCTCACTCAAACTAGACCAGATATTATGCAAGTTGTTGGTCTTGTTGCTAGATTCCAAGCTGATCCTAGAGAATCCCATGTCATGGCAATCAAGAGGATTTTTAGATATCTAAAAGGGATGGTTGAGTATGGTTTGTGGTATCCTAGAGATCATGATTTCTTTCTTCATACATATACAGATGCTGATTGGGCAAGAGATGTGGATGACCGGAAGAGTACCAGTGGTGGAGAATTTTTTTGGGGGAAGAGATTGGTTTCTTGGCTAAGCAAGAAACAAGAGGCAATATCTCTGTCTACAACTGAAGCAGAATATATTGTAGCAGTAGGTAGTTGCACTCAAGTTTTGTGGATGAAGCTGATGCTAAGAGATATCAAAGTGGAGTATGAGGAACCTATCACAATCTTCTGTGATAATTCAAGTGCTATAAGTATATCTAAGAATCCGGTGTTGCATTAAAAAACAAAGCATACATCTATCAAGTTTCAATTTCTGAGAGAGTAAGTGAACAAGAATGAAGTCAAATTGGAGTTTGTGTCATCCAAGGATTAGATTGCAGACATCTTTACTAAACCTCTGCCTAAGGACTCTTTTGAGTATCTCAGGGAGAAGTTAGGGGTTATTGCCCCTTCGGTGATGAACCAAGGTACACTGATGTGCATCAGTCTGGTGGGTATCACAGTCACATCTTGTGATCCAGATTGATGTTGGGGAGCTGCTACCTAGGGGGAGCAGCAGATATGATTCTGAAGTGGTGTAATTACAAGTATGTGCCCTTTGCCATTGATGTCAAAGGGGGAGAGAAGACATGTGAAAAATAAGTGGTTGATGATCAAAGGGGGAGCAGTAAAGGGAGAGAAGACATGTGAATGGTTGTTGTTGATAGGGGTAGTAGTGACAGTAAGGAGAAGTTCTTGTCTTGATGGTTTTTCACATCATATGTTGCCATCAATGACAAAGGGGGAGAATGTTCCAAGTATGGGCCTAACCAATGTTGTCATTGATGTCAACATACTCCTGTTGCATTAATGATAAGGTTTGGATGAGCCGTGAGATGAGGATATTGAGAAAATTAGTCTCAATTAGGAACAATGAAGAACAGTGATGACTGTAAGATAAAAGTCCAAGATAGGATGATAATCAGAGGATGCAGATTAAAGGGTTTGTAGATATGTGTCTGTAGGTGATCCAGTAGAGATTTCAGAGGTCCACATGAAGATCTGAAGAAGTTATGGCCGCTCAAGTAGAACCAGCTCCGGCAGGTGTTCAGAGGTGACAGAGTGACACAGATAGGTCCGGTGAGATCCGGTAATGCACTATCCCATTCTGCAGATTTGAGGGAATGTTGAAGACATCCATGTGAAGTGTCAACTTGATTGGTTCATGGTTTAAAGGTCCAGAAGAACCTATTCCTTTGTGACAGTAATGACAGACTGTGTTCTTAAAGCTCCAGATGTAGGAGAGGAGAATTCCAGCAAGCAAATGAAGAGTGGATGTTCTCAAGTAATTTCAGAAAGGTTGTTGTGATCCTTGGATCGTGTCCAGTTCATGTTGGTGGTCCGCATTGAAGTTAGAGTACGCATTTGAAGAATAACCACTGGTTGATGGTGTTCTTCCTAAGACTGGCCGACCAGATGTATTACACATCTTGCGGATGTTCTTGTAGATGTTTGCTGACTTAGATGATTATTCCTAAGTCGATGCCTTGTATAAATGAGGTTTACAAAGTCAGTTTGAACTTGCCTTTTTGTATGGAGATGAGTGTGTGGTAGCAAAGAGGAGAGCGAAAGGTAGAGCAGAAGTATTGAGCTTAATGGAACTGATTCAAGTATGGTGAAGATACTATTCTCCAATTCATGTATGTGATACTTATTTCTTTGTAGACAATGTGTCTCTTGTAGGCAGTGAGCCTCTTGTGAGCAGTGTGCTCAGGCAGTGAGCCCTAATTGGCATGTGCCATTTTGTTCTTTCTATTCTTCTAACAGAGAATACATTCTTGGGTTAATCACCCCATGGTTATTCCCTTAACTGGGTTTTCCACATCAAAATCTTGGTGTCTTATGTGTTGACGAGTTTTTGCTTTTGATTTGAATGCATTATATTTCATGTTTAATATACTGCTAATCACTAAGAGGATTTAAGTGTGTAAATTGGAGAAAGTTTTGCACAATTGATTCACCCCCCTCTCAGTTGTGTGCCCTAAGTCTAACAGGGGACAATAGTTTAGGGCTTATAAGCAATTAGAATTCAATACTCCATTGCCCATTAGAGATGAATCTTGAAATCCAGGAAGCATTTTCAATGATTGGCATAGGATGCTTTATAGGCCAAGCTATGGTAACAAAATCCTTCCTGAAAGAGAAGCAGCTTACAGAGAATATGAGAAGAGTGCACACACTATTGGAGAATCTATAAAGGGACATTTGACACAAAGGTGGAATAGTTTGTCTGATGAGCTAAAACAAGCAGAGCCTCTCTCTGTAGAATTATGTTGTAGCATGTAAAAGAGTGGATATATATATATATATATATATAGATTGGGAAGACAAAGGGACAATTCTGGATTCCCTTAATTTTTCAACTACCTATCCTATTGTGGCCTATGCCAAATTACAGATTTTACCAATATGATATTGCTGAAGAGAGACAAAGATGGAATAGGTTGGATAGGCAGCAAGGGTTCTATTGGGATCCTACCTCACGCACCAGAGAAACTGATATAGGACAACTAGTAGTTGCTAATTTCATGGCATTAACCAAGCAAAAAAACAACCCTTCCTCTGTTGCAGGACCAACAAAGTCTTAGGTTGGGGAGATTGATGACTCTAGTTTATGACTCAATTTTGTTAAACTTTATTATCCACTTGTTGTAGTTATCTTGGACTTTGGTACTTTAATCCTGATCTTTTTATATCATTGCCCCAAAGCTATAACTTGTTGAGCATAGGTCATTCCCTATATTCTTTTATGACAAAGACATGCTATATGAACTATCTATGTTAATTTTACATATGGTTAATGAATATTACCCCAAGGTAGTTATAGATGTGCAATTATTGTGTGCACTAATATTGTTATGCAAATATAATCAACATCCATAAAGTAGAGGAAGATTCTGCTAGTTGGTCGCTTACCATAAAAAGTCAAACATGGTGATTGTTCAAATGTCAAATGGAGGGAAGACAACTGCTTTGTAACTAATCTTAAATACTTGTTGAGCAAATTTAGGAGTTACTGTTATGCTAGATCTGCGTTAAAGCAACTCGCTTGACCAGATTCCCCCGCATGCATAACTTCCTTTCCACTTTCTATGTTTTCCATAATGAGGCGTCCTCCTATTCTGTTGGAGTTGACCGCCCTGCTAGGTAGTTAATTTTGTAGTTTTCCTTCTATAAATAAGACTCTGATGCTCCTTCTGAGGGGTTGTTGTTTATTTAGAGATTGTACTTGCATTATCCAATTTTTGGTAATACAGTTATAATGTTTAGTTGTACTCATGTTTTCTAATGAATAGAATGAAGTTGTAGGTTCACATTTCTAAGTTTACATTTGTCTTAGGGAATAATCATCCAAGGGGGCCCACTTGGTGAGAATTCCACCCTCTAGTTTAGTTACATTTTCTGTTAAGCATTTAGTTAAATCTAGCATTGAATGTTCCTGTAGCCACTAGAATTCTATTATGTGTTTGTTCCTATAGCTAAAGCAGACATAGTAGTTTCCTGTTTGTTTGCCTAGACTTTTACTTTCTATCATGTACTTGATCCTAGAATAGTTATTGATTGATGTTCAGCATTCCTGTTATTTCCTTTCTAGCAGTTTGTCTTTAGCATTATGTCTTTCTTAGCTATAGAATGAACGTGGCTACTTTGGAAGTTCTTAGTGCACATATCATGCTGACCCATTTCAAGTTCACATCCCTAGGTTGACAAGTGAAATGCATCTCCATAGTGATTAAGACATCTACTCAGGTTAGATGTCCAATCTATGAGTTACAGTTTTAAGAGCTCAGTTGTTAAATCATTGTAAGAGACCAACAATAGCCACAAACATTTTCCCCTCCTTTGTGTGTATAGGTCATAATTACAAGTTTTTGACAGAAAAGTGATGGGAGACAAAGATTAGGTATAGAGGTCGTTGGACAGAATTCAGTCTACACAGAAACCCTAGGACTAGGGTACCCAACACCCGAGTCCTACCAAATTTTCTCCTACTTTTGGTGACAGGTTATGTTTGATCTATATTTGTATGTTCCACTTCTATTTTATAAATTTGTAATAGCCATCTTCATATTTTATCAGATAATCAATTAGGGTTTTGTATCACTTATCTTTATCAATTCATTAGTAATCAATCTTTCTTTGCAATAAAGGAAGAAAGCCTCAAACATCTTGGCTCTCCCTTGAGGATGATAGCTAAGCACCAAGTCTTTGTAGGCTTGTGTTCCAATTCTATGTAGAGAACGATTGACCTAGGTTAAGACATTGATTAGTCTAAATATCATTTTCCACATAACAATGACCTCTCCTATCAAGATGAAGTACTACTATAAGGGAGTCATTTTAACTTCAAAATTGACCAATAAATGTAGTAATGTCACCAACACTAATGTGGGACATGTGGGATTAGAAGAATTTCATGCTAGAATGGAAATCCCTGAAGCTCGTATGTCAACCAAAGTCAAGAATCTAAAGAATAGTGGGCTAGTACAAGCTGTTGGGTTCTCAATAACCTTGCAATCTCTAGACTTAGTTATGACTCAAGTACAAAATATTATAACCCAATTTTTGGGTAGATCACAACTCTTAAATGAAATGTAGTATTATTGATTCTTTGCCTATACATAAAAGAGATCTTTGATATTTCTTTGAAGACAACTCATTGTAACCTTACTCTAGAATCAACACAAACCTATTATAACCCACACTTGGATGATTTCTTGAAGAAAATAAATGGAGTTGGATATGGAAGCCAATGGTGACATTAACTAGTCTATCTAGGAAATTATTCAGAAGCAATTTCATTGAAGTAGTAATATATTGCATCAATTTATTGAGTAGAATCATTGGTTAGGAAGATGCCAAAGAATTTTATACTTGGATGTTTAGGTACATAGCCAAGGTGTTGAGAGGAGAAAAGTTCTTTGATTGGGCCACTCTGATAAGGAATACTCTCCATGACCAATTGATGAATGTAATGCAAAAAAAGATGTTTCATATGACTTCTTATTTGGTATATTCCTTAGCTAGTAGGCAACAATTTTCAAGTTTGTAGATGGTAGGGGCAATGATGCCAAGACAACAAAAAGTTTATGAGTACTACCCAGAGTTAGAGTTCAAAGCATCATCATAGAATTTTTAGAATGCTTGAGGGAGACTTTTGCCAAAGGTTGTCACTAAAGGCAAGAGCTGAGATAGAAAACTACGGATGCTAGTTTATTCAATTTCTAAATGTTCATATATCAGGATTTCAAGGTATGAGAAGGCTCCTTATAAGCTACCCCAATACATGAGTGATAAAAATGCAATATTATAATTGTGCTAACAATTTTTAGATGTACACAAGTTACGTTTTGAGAAGAAAGTGTGGTGTCCCCACTACCCCATTGTAGTAAGTCAACATCAATGTATAACAGGTCAAGATTGTAAGACTATAGAGACTGATATGGTGCAATGGAATTTGAAGTTGTATGATGCAAGACCATATTTTAATCCAAAATCAATAATCTATGGACTAAATAATATTCATAAACATAAGGGTAGATTGGAGGACTTTTGGATTAATTGTGATGATGAGTATGAGGTCAAATAAGATATTACACTAGGCTTACTACACTTCAATTGAATAATTATCTCATTACAAATGTGCCCAATGTAATTAAGAATGATGGTAATTTTATGGATCCAACCTATGAAAAAGAGAAAATTGCTTCTAAATCCCTTTCAAGAATTGATTGGTGTTAAAAGGAAATCAATAGTGTGGACCTCAAGATAAAAACAATTTTAAAGAGAACAAAAACTTGGCTAAATAAGATTAGGACCAAGCATTGAATTACTCTAGTAGAGTTTAAAGTATGGGGTATTATGCCTAATGAGTCACAAGAATCCTTTTCTTCCAAACCTAGGTCTCCCTCTCATCAAGTTCTTATAGTATAGGTTCCATGATGTTTCACCATCTCCACAACAACCAATAGATATACAAGTTGGTTCTTCTCAAGGAATTCAAAAAAAAGAGGAGGTAATACATATATCTTCCTCAGATAGAACTCCCCCACATGGAGAGAAATCTAATGTTCTTGAAAATATTCATGCATATGAGAGTGATTTATCTTCATCTTCTTCCAAGAGAACTCCATCCCCTCTAAGACAAGTTCAAGAATAGAATGTCAAGCAACCCACATGTCAAAATAAAACATGGAGATGGAACAATAGATGGGGTAACAAGAATAGGTTGAACAAGAGAAGGAAACTGAAAAATAGGTTGAGGATAAAGAATAGAAAGAACAATCACACATGGATTATTTTATGTTGTAAATTGTCGACACCAGTGATTTACACTAGATTTAGCATCCTTGTAGACTAATGTGTAGATTACTATTGAGAGAAGACTAGATTTTGAAGTAGAGATTTGTTCCAAGTGTTATTCTTTGAGTTCAGGCCCTAAAAGGACCTCAAACACTTGGACACTAGCACCCAAGTGCTAGTGTCCTTGACATTTGAAAAAAAATGAAAGTTTGAGTGGCCTTGGAAGTCGACCTTGTCACTCCAGGTGTTACACTTTGTTGGCTTTGCTTGAAAGGTTTTATTGAAAGTGAATTGATATATATATAAGTTTATTCCTCTCATTTAAACTAGAGAAGATTATTATATTAAAAGAATAGGACAATCTATAGCCTCCCATCCACCCTTGTAGGGGGGAAAGTCTGGGTGGGTGGGAACATAAATCAAATGATATTCAAATAATGAAAGCTCTATTGTGAAGATTATGCAGATTTATGTGATGCTCTATATTGCATATTTATAACATTATTGTAGGTTCTAAGGGAATATCTTTCATTCATCTTCATCCTTGTGGTGGTCTTGAGTCATCCCACTAGGGTTTTGTGTTGTGGTAAAGGTACTTTATTATAGCATTCATTTATTGTTTATTTTGCCTTTGTCATGTAAGGAAACACACTCTCTCATCATCATATTGGTTGTTGTGGAGGGGGAAACACCATTCATGGGGCTTGACTAAGGCAAGCCCCTAAAATGGCCCAAACCTTTTCCTCTCTTATGGTTGTCCAGATTACAGAAGATTGGGAGCAGGTATAGTAGATCTAGAAGCAGATTGATGAATACAAACTCTGACTCTCAAAACCACTTTTGGAGGCCTAAAACCCTATGACACCTAAGCCTGGGTGAAATAGTCCTCCCAGATCTGCCCTAATTTCTGGTAGTAACCTTTGACACCTCTGCATTGTTCATTTCAGCTCCTATTTTTTGAGTTTTTAGTTTTGAATGGTATGTTATCTCTTTTTTGGCATATTTCATTGTAGAAACCCTAGATATAACATATCTCATCTCAATCTTTCTGATTACAACAAAGGAATAGAACCCCCGTATTTTGGCTCTCCTTCCACGATTGTAGCCAAGATCAATTTGTGTTCCAATACTTGATCTAAAGGATTGAATTAGTTAACACATGATTAATTAGGTCTCTCTTTTCATTCAAACATTCTAGTGAACCTGATGAGTTTTGAACTTTTGTCACCTTCTTTGTTAGATCTGATCTATTTGTTGTTCTAGATCTAATTAGTTAATGGTTTAATTAGATATCAAGCATTTATACATCTTTATTATCTTGATTGCTTGTTGATTTGATTGGATACTGATTGCATATATTTGTAACATATGGTTAATCATCTGGAAACATTGATTCATCAAGAAAACTAAAACAAAATTCTTTCTTCTATCACGTCATCCACATATTCCATCTTATCAACACTTTCCTTTATAAGTACATTTCATGTGTCATAAAGCTTGTGAAGTCTTTTATGAGCTTTGTGACCTAGTGTCATGAATCTAACATCCTTGTGAGGAGAATTTATAGGCTCATGGGTTCTAGTTCTTTGAATAGCTCTGATGTTCCCACATTAGAATTTGATGTTCCCACAGCAGAATCTAATGTTCCCACATCAGAATCTAATGTTCCCACATCAAAAACCAATATTCCTTCATCAGAATCTGATGTTACTAACTTACTTGCACATGGAGGTTCATCATCTTTAGATCATATGTCTACTTTACCCATAATATCTAAAATACAAAATTATCATGACTTTATAGACATAGATGACCTCATGGCTCATGTACCTAAAATACAAATTCAAAAACTAGACACTGAGTTGGCTTGTTTTCAACAATGTGTGGGAATAAAACATTTAGCTAAGGAAGTTGTGCCTCTTCTAGAAGGTCTAAGAAATTTGTTACCCGAAGGTCAAGAAGGTATAGAAATTTTAAGCAGCTTAGCCCACATAGTGGATAACAACATTATATCATTAGTTAGTTGCATGGAAAAGATTACTAATGTGTCCCCTCAAAAACAAATAAGGACATAGATGTCATTACCCATATCGACATCCTCTACATCAACATATACTTCTATTCTCACCACCACTACACATCCTGGTAGTAGTGATAACATGGAGTATCAAATGGGAATCTTATACACACATATAGTGCTATTCCTTTTACATATCATAATGCTATTTCAAATGTGTCATCTCCTATTATCAGTCAACCTTACTCAAATCTCACCTACCAAAAGTCTAATCACACAATGTCATCACCCCTTTCTAGCCTTAACTATTTGAATCTTATCCAATCCCAAGCTACTCCACAACCTAATCCTGTCATTAATTAACTTTTGCAAAATGTTAGCCCCTTACAAAAACAACTAGAAAATATAAGTCAAGGTCCCTCTTAGCCTTCTATTCCATCCTACTACACCTATAGTATGTTTTTCTTTACCATTCTAAAAACATCAATGCCTAAGAAATTTGACACCCCTTGTTTTGAGAAGTATAATGGGAAGGGGGATACTAATAGTCATGTGTTGGCCTTTATAGCTTTGTGTAGTGATTTCCTCTTTTATGATGCTATCTTAGCTGAACTCTTTCCTTGGTCACTTAAGGATACGACCTTGGTTTGGTTTTTTTCTCTCCCTGTGAATTCAATAAATTCTTTTCAACAACTTATCAATTGATTTCTACAACACTTTCAAGTGAACATTGGACCTCAAGTCTCCTTGATTGATTTCATTGGGAGTTACCAAGCCCTCTTCTCACAAATACCTTATTCTCTTCTGGATGCTGATGTACAACAAGTTTTCATTGGAAACTTGCCTCTTATTAGGACATTCAATAATATAATTTCTAGGTAGTGCCTCAAGTTTTATATTTCCATAGTATTCTAAAAAGAGTTTCCAGTCTCCCTCTTTTGGTAAATACCTAGTTTTTACAAGAATTATAAATTATTTCCAAGTGGGGATTGTTGGCAAGAGACACTATATGGATTCATGAATGTTGTCATTGATGGCAACAAAGTTCATCCCACACATCCGCAGGACATGGTGTGTCTATACCGGAAGTCAGATAGAAGAATGTTGTGGTCAGGTAAGCAAGAACAGAGTATGTGGAAAGGTTCGACAGTCAGGTCCGGATCTCTCAGAGAAAGTATCTTTGGAAAGTGCAGATTTGGGGAAGTCAAGAGGAGTACCTTGACTGATAGATTCCAGGAATTGAGCCTTCGATGATGAAAGAGTAAAGAGACAAGCATTCAAGTATTAGGGTCCGGTTTGATAGAAAAGATAGAGGAAGAACTGATAGGCAGAGCATCAGAAGTTATTCTGAATGAGATGTTGATGGTGACAAAGATTCCCAAGGTATCTTTCATGATTGGCTGACTTATTAGATGACTCCTATAAGTTTCTTTTTGATCCGCTTCACTTGGAAGCAAGGATTTAGCTGACAGACTAAAGTTTGAGATAATATTGACTATTCCGGATGCCGACTAGAAAAGTGTTGAAATCACATGTGCGGATATATATACAAGATGGATTTAGATGTGAAGGTGTGTGTTGTCTAAGTGTTGAAGTATGAGAAAAAGTAGAATAGTACAAAAGGCAAAAAAATAGGTTCAGAATGTAAAAGGACAGCAGCACTTAAGGAGAGTAAGAATGGAGTGCAACAGATCAGTCTATTGAGCTTAACCAAAACTAAACTTTAGCATGTGTGGATGCTTCTCATCAGTTCAAGTTTTCTTTGTGTATACAGGAAGTCTTTTGTAGGCAGTGAGCCTCTTGTGAGCAGTGTGCTCAGGCAGTGAGCCCTAATTGGCAAGTGCCATTTTGTATTTCTATTCTTCTAATAGAGAATACTTTCTTGGGTTAATCACCCCGTGGTTTTCTCCCTTAACAGGGTTTCCACATCAAAAATATTGTGTCATGTGTATTTCCATTTCATGGTTATGTTTGCTTGTTTGAATTGATGCTGCATTAATTATTAAGAAAGTTTAGAAAGCTAAAATAATTAAGATAACTGATTCACCCCCCCTCTCAGTTATCAACAATTGGTATCAAAGCCAAGTTCCTCTCAACAAAGCCTAACAGCTTGAGGAAGACCTGGGAATTCAAATGGATATGTATGGTATGAGGGAGCAACTTAAGTCTGCCCTAGATGATCTTGAGCAGTCAAATTCTGAAATCAATGAATTGAAGGAAAGACTCAAACAGGCTGATGATTTCATAAATGAATTAAAAGAGAAACTTAGTCTCTCTATGAAAAAGAGAAAGGAGCTACTTTAGCAACTGGCAAGTCAAGGTGAAGCCAATGATACAAATGGAGATCTGAAGGAGAAAACCAAGTTATGTGAAAAGTTATCAAAAGAAATCATTATGGTAAGACATGAAATAGAATCAGGAGTTATGAAGTTTACCCAAGAGGTTGAAGAGAAAAGAAAAACTGAAGATGATCTAAGATAATCTCTTAAGGAGAAATTAGAAGATTGCCACAAGATGAAGAGAATTATCAGACATCTTGAATCTGATCTTGAAGATGCTAAAGATAATGAAGAAAAACTTGAGGATCAAATTGTCTCTCTTAAAAGGGATCTTCAAACAGCAAATGAATATAAAGAGAAATTCAAGATAAGCTCTGCTCAACTTGAAGTTCTTCTTGAAAGCCAAAAGAGGGTAGATGACAAGTGTGGCCTGGGGTATGAAAAAGGTGAAAGCTCCAGATCTGGTTAGAAGAATTTTAGATCAGAAAATCCAAGGAACAGGCCTAGAAGACCTCCGGTAAGGCAGCCTAATGCTCAAAGATATCCATCCTTCGATGGATACTGCCACAACTGTAATAACTCTGGTCATAAAGCTAATCAGTGCAGAAAGAGAATGAATCAGACTAATACATCCTTCTCCAGATAGTGTTTCAACTGCAAAAGGTATGGTCACAAATCTCATGAATGCAGAAATATGCAAATGAACAAATCATTCAATGGTAGATGCTTTGCATGCAATAGAATAGGTCATATGGCTAATCAATGTAGATCAAGAGGATATCAATCAAATATGCAAAGAAATGTTGTTTTCCAAATTTGCAATAGATTTGGTCATATTGCAAAATTCTATAGAAGCAAGAATCAGGACAAAAGAGGTACGGTACATCATAATTAGAATCAAGATAAGGGAAAACAAAAAGTGAATGCAGATGAAGTTCAAAGTGAGATGAACAAGATTTGGGTGAAGAAAAGTACAGAGAATGTAGGGGATGGATCCGCACCAGACTCTGGTGCTGATATTCCTTCCAGAAATTAAAAAGTGAGCTCTGGCTCAGGGGGAGACACAAAGAAAACCTTGTTCCCCCAACCAGTCAATTGGTGCCAGAACTAGCACAAGAAGAGTTGTGGATTAAAGGGTTCATAAGAGAAACATCCAAATAAACTATGGTTAAGATTTGGAAGATCCGCAAGATGTTTAAGATCAAGATTGATCTAGTTCTTCAAGTCATCCGAATAAGGCAAACTGGAATGACTTAGGTCGAGCATTTATTGCAACTTGACATTAGGGTTTGTGGAGCAATATAAGGGTTTTCACATTAATCATTTGTTCATTCTGCATTCAAGAAGAAACAAAAAGAGAAGCTCTGCAACAAAATTCCTCAAGCTCATCAAAGATCATTTGTAGAAGTCAATTCATCCAGAAATCGATCCGGCTAACTCTGTGAAACCAAAAGCCACAAAAAGTATTTTCTGTTCTTAAAATATCTCTCTGCAAATCTTTTTAAAAGATGTCTACTCTGAATATTGTGAAGATCATTGATAGGCCTCACCCCAAATTCAAGAAACATCCCTACAAATCCTTGGAAGTAGATCCCCTAGGAGCTTTTTCCAGTGTTTCGCATGGTGTCTTGCATATAGAAGATATTAGGGTTTACATTCACGCAAACATTGAAGAATTCAGAGAGTCCAAATTGAGGGATATCTACCACAAACAGTTAATAGATGATTAATTTGAGCTCAAACCCCAATACAATGCCCTCTGGGAGAAGCACTTTGCACAATGTATACATTACCCCTACTTTGCTGAGGATGAATGGGTTTGGTATGTCTTTAGTAGAATACATGACAACTTCATGTGGTTGAATGGACCATTCAAGATCACAAAAGATGCCATTAGGGCAGTTACCAGTTTGCACTCATCCGGTGGTATACCTATTCTCAAATCGATCAAGAATCTAAATGTAAGTGAGGCTACCGGATCTAGGTTTGATAAAAGAGCAATGACAGTTGATGACATCACTGATCTGGATGTCAAGTTTGCATCCATGATCATCGGCTACAAGATATATCATTCTAGCAGGGAGAATTTAGTACCTGGAACTGCTATCTACACTGCCTATGAAATGTTGAGAAAAAATGCAGACTATGACCTTTGTGAGCTCCTTCTAAACCAACTCTTGGAGAACCTACAGAAAATAAAGAAGGACAAGAAGAATTCCTTCAAATTTGGTGGTCTAATACTCTGTCTATTCTTCTACTTTATGAATGAGCTACCTGAATCTAGTGGATGGGTATGGCAGAATGACAGACCGGTTGCCATACAAATCAAGGATTATTTGCATGGACTTGGTGATGACAAAGCACAAAACATAGCTCTTTGGGGTTTCTTTAAAAACTTTCAGAACATGATGCAAGCTAGAGAGAGAATTCCCCAATCTCTAGTTGAGAAATACAAAGACACAGTATGCTTTATGGTAGAGACTAATCAATGCCTAATGGAGGCAGTGGAACCAAGAACAGTGTGGATCATGCCAATGGGGTATGAGGTGGATGAGAAAATCGTAGAGATGCATGTTCAACACATGCTTAGTAAACCAAAGGATCCCAAGGCAGAAAGGTTTGGAACCTTTGAAGAATTAAGTGTGAAGATCCATATTGAGCTAAGGCAACCAGAGATGAAAAGAAAGGTAAGAAAAGAAGTAGAAAACATTGCCAAAAGCTTTGGCATCTCAAAAGAGGCACTTGATACCAATAGGGAGAAGATGGAAAGAGCAGAGAAAGAGAAGGAAGGTGCTAAAAAGGAAAGTGGTCCGGTAGAAGCCCCCACTTAGACAAGATCCTCTAAGAGGTACGCTCCTACCACTGACAAGAGCTCAAAAACATCAAAACTGGAAGTAAAATCATTTGGTAAAGCAAAGAAAAGAACTAAGACAAAGGCCACAAGGTCTTATATTAGTCAGAAAGATGAAGAAGAGACAGAATCTGATGAAGAAATCAAGAAGATGAAGAAGAAGAAGAAGAAAGTATCCGGTGCAGATAAGGTGGTAGAGGTAGAAGAATTTGTTGAAAAGCCCACTCTGTCCCCAGATGATATAGTCAAAGCTATTACTATGGATGGAAACCTGCAACCAATAACAAAATTCTATGATGCATATAATGATGCAGATAGAAAAATCTTGGAGGAAGCCGTAGTTAAGTACTTGAACATATACAATAAAGCCTTGATTGAAATAATTTCTCTAATTCCTAAAAGTTTGGAAAAGGAACTTGAAATGAGAAAAGAAAATGCTAAGGCAAAAGACTTAGAAATTAGAGAACAGATAGCTATTCAGCTCTACCCTTCAATTACTCCAAAACAAATGGATATGATCTTCAAAGATAGCAAGGATGAGTTCTGGAGTAAGACTAGAATGAATCAGCTCATGCTTGGAGAGACTGATAAAGTGGCAAAAGAAACAGAAGAAATCCTGCGGAAGGCATACTCAAGATTCAACCTTCCTATTATAGAGGACTTGGGTGTTGATCCCTCGGCTACAAGTGTTGAAAAAGAATCTACTGAGGTAATGACAGAAGAAGTAATGGACTCTGGTGAAGGTAAAGACAAGGGCTTAGAATCCTCTACTCCAGAAGAGGTGGCTCATGAACAAACAAATATCTCTCCTCCGGTTTCCCCTACAGTCTCCGGATCTAAAGGAGAAGAAAGAATAGAGGAGAAAGAAGAATAAGTGAAAGGAAGAGAAGAAAGTCAAGCTGAGAAGAACATAAGTGACAGTGCAGAAGAGAAGAAATCTCTGTCTCCAGTAAGAGACACTGCAGAAACTGTCAAGGACTTCTTGACAAAAGAAATGTTGGAGATTGATGAACCAGAGTTACTTCAAGGTCCATTTAACTTTGACTATCTCTCCCCAGTTCAAACAATGAAGATAGCTTCATTTGCCAATGCAAAGGCAAAAGAAAAACTCCTAAAGTCTCACATGGAAGATTGTGAGCTAATAGAAGCTACATCTGGCATTTTAGAAAAGATCATGCCATCTTTTTAGAAGGATCACTCAGCCTCCTCATCAGGTAATCTTAAATCTCTTATTAGTTCAGTCAGCACTCATTTTGAGTCCTTAGAGAAATCAGCTGAGGAAAAGGTCCAGAAAGAGTTTTTGGATAAAAGATTCTCTGAAGTACTAAGTCTAATATCAAATGATAGAAGAAATATGGATATAGGGATAAAGAGCTTAGAAAATACTCTTAAAGATGGTAGGGAAATATATAAATTCTATCTCTCATGGTCCAAAGCAACAATGGAGATTGAGAAGAAAATGAAAGAACAAGAGATCCAACTAACAAAACTTTCTCAAAATTTTGATCCATTTACCTCATCCATAGTAAATCAAGAATGTCAGACCATTGCAGTCTTGGATGAAATTAAGAAGCTAGAGAAAGAAAAGAAAAATAGAATTGGCAGGTTAAATGAGCTTAGAAGAATAATCATTCCTAAGTTGGAGGCCATGCATGAGGCCCTAAGTGATGCTCAAACCACCGCCAAGACAAATGATCCAACAGATCTGAAGAAGGCTGAAGTTTTTGCATTCTTGTTGAGTGGTCACATATCAATTTTGGACAGGATGAAGCTAAGTTGGGCAACCGAAGTTGTACAATTGAAAAACACTTTTGCAGACATACTAAAGTATATGTAGAGTGCAACTGGATCATATACTTATGCGACTAAGTTAACTTTTTGCAAATCTTGGTGTGCGGACCCCACCCTTTTCCATTGATGTCAAAGGGGGAGTGATGAGTAGTGAAAAATGTTGAATCCAGCTAAGGGGGAGCTCCGGAAAATATACATAGAGACTAAGCATTAGCCAAGGGGGAGTATAGTGTGACACCTAATCATTTTTCACTAAGTGTTGCCATCAATGCCAAAGGGGGAGATTGTTGGAAAGAGACACTATATGGATTCATGAATGTTGTCATTGATGGCAACAAAGTTCATCCCACACATCTGTAGGACATGGTGTGTCTATACCGGAAGTCAGATAGAAGAATGTTGTGGTACGGTAAGCAAGAACAGAGTATGTGGAAAGGTTCGACAATCAGGTCCAGATCTCTCAGAGGAAGTATCTTTGGAAAGTACGGACTTGGGGAAGTCAAGAGGAGTACCTTGACTGATAGATTCCAGGAATTGAGCTTCCAGTGATGAAAGAGTAAAGAGACATAAGCATTCAAGTATTAGGGTCCAGTTTGATAGAACAGACAGAGGAAGAACTAATAGGCAGAGCATTAGAAGTTATTCTGGATGAGATGTTGATGGTGACAAAGATTCCCAAGGTATCTTTCATGATTGGCCGACTTATTAGATGACTTCTATAAGTTTCTTTCTGATCCGCTTCACTTGGAAGCAAGGATTTAGCTGACAGACTAAAGTTTGAGATAATATTGACTATTCCGAATGCCGACTAGAAAAGTGTTGAAATCACTTGTGCAGATATATATACAAGATGGATTTAGATGTGAAGGTGTGTGTTGTGTAAGTGTTGAAGTGCGAGAAAAAGTAGAATAGTACAAAAGGCAGAAAAATAGGTTCGAAATGTAAAAGGATAGCAGCACTCAAGGAGAGTAAGAATGAAGTGCAGCAGATCAGTCTATTGAGCTTAACCGGAATTGAATTTCAGCATGTGTGGATGCTTCTCATCAGTTCAAGTTTTCTTTGTGTATACAGGAAGTCTTTTGTAGGCAATGAGCCTCTTGTGAGCAGTGTGCTCGGGCAGTGAGCCCTAATTGGCAAGTGCCATTTTGTATTTCTATTCTTCTAACAGAGAAAACTTTCTTGGGTTAATCACCCCATGGTTTTCTCCCTTAACAGGGTTTCCACGTCAAAAATATTGTGTCATGTGTATTTCTATTTCATGGTTATGTTTGCTTGTTTGAATTGATGTTGCATTAATTATTAAGAAAGTTCAGAAAGCTGAAATAATTAAGATAATTGATTCACCCCACCTCTCAGTTATCAACAGGGATATTAGTTTTGTGAGTGTACTGCCATCTTTTCACATTGCATACTAGAGTATCTTGAAGGGATTTTAGCCACAAATATCCTTTCTAAATATCTTTTCCATACTTTCTAGGTATGTCAATAATTTCCTACTCTAAAGTAATAGAGAAGATTGATATGAGAAATACCACATGAGATGTGGTTTAAATGTTGTATATTGTGTTGGTTCTCAAACTTGTATCTCTACAAATCCTAAAGACCAACACCAAAACCTAAGGCTAGGGATATGTTGACAAAGGTAATGGCCAAGACTTATGGTCAGATAGTGGCATGAATGGATCAATTATTGTGAGTGGGTAATCTCTCATTTAGCTTTAGGCCCCACAAGGCCAAGGGGGTGTTCCTTGAGATCTCAATAAAAAGATAATTAAAGAGAAATAAAAAATTTAAACTCTATTCCTTTAAGCATCCATACCCAATATGCTATGAACCCCATGATTTATCACTAAGTTCATGTTGACCAGCATTGAATACATATAGACCTACAAGACCTTTAATAAGTAGATAATAATTTCACTCTTACCATGCACCAAATGAAATAACTGCTATACTATATTGTTCCCTAGTAGATGAGTCCACATAACATTACATAACATGATTCTCTAATGGTATTCTAGTTTATGATCACACAAGATATAACAATTTGGAATATTAAATCATGTGCGAATGGTGGAACCTAACCTAATCCTAAAACTAACAAGAGAGATGATTAAAATAACATGTTTTTGGCCTCTCACCAATCAGATCGGTGCCTACTCCATTAGGTGGCAAATTCACAATTGAGAAAGAGGATGGAGAATATAATTGTAAAATAGCACTGGAACCAAGCATGCATATGCATAAAAACTCATGAGATAAGGAAACCTATGAATAGACATTCTTAATTATCCATTACAAATTAGAAACACCCCCATGCAACAAAAGAAGACCATTGTAAAAGAGTTTCCAATGTTTTAGAATGTTAATCAAATTTTGTTACAATCATGCCAGTAAATGTCGCAAGTGAGAGACAACAACTAGGTTCAAAGCTCGTTCTAATATATTATAGCCTATCGATGGACACATACCATTTACAAGTGAAACCTTACTAGACCACCCTTTCCCCTAATTTAAAAATATGCTTGATCAATTATAAAGTTGGACATTCATTACTTGATACCCTAGAAGCTATTTGAGACACTTACAACCAAAAATTAGCTCAATGGCCAACCCCTATTATATTTTCTAAATGTATATATAGCATTGCATCTAGTCTTGTTACTTGGATGGGAAATCTAGAGTGGTCAACATGATTTTCTAGTCCCCCATGCCCATTGCATCATCTTTACATGGATTCACACTTGGGGCCATGCCCTTCACATCAACAACCCATTCTTTTGTACACAAATCATGTCCATGTGGGGTCTAAAGATGTTAGGAGGCATATGAAAGTCATCGTTCATCTTATCATGTCCATTGGAGGCCATTAATGGTAATCTTAGATAATGTAGGGGATTTGTTGAGGTGGGTGAAGCATTCTAAAGAATTGCAAGAATTTGACATGAAACTAGATGAAGTGAATATGGGAATGCAAGGAAGAGAAAGACATCTAGACATTTGGAAGCAAGGGAATGTGTGAAGGAAATCTATAAGTCTATCAAGTTTCTAAAAAGGAAGAAAATTAATGATTTGATGATACAGGGAAATGTAGGGTTTAGTTGCAAAAATGGACAACAAGACGAAATATGGGTAAAAGGAATATATCCTGAAATCCATATAAAGTCCACAAATAAGAGGGAATGGAAGATATGGTGTAGGAAAAGAATGTGGTACTAGAGGTAGGAAGTGTATGGTCAAATGGAAGAAGTCTAGAAGTCTTTATGTTATCTCACAAAAGGGATTATGAGAAATGAGGAAAGGAAAGGAGAATTGGAGGTGGAAATGGTAGGGAGAAATCCTAAAACCTTGGGAAGTTCTACTAATGGAAGGAAATATATGTGGGAAAAAAAGATAGGACAAGATGTTGGATACATTTAGAAATTGAGGGGACTCTACCTATTAGAAGGAAATGAGAGATTGTACCAAGGGAAAGTTGCATGAATATCTAATGAGGAACCAAAGATAGAAATGTTTGATTTGGGAGGGACTTTCTACAAATCAAGTTAGAAGGGAAGATGAAGAAGTACATAAAAAGATCAAAGGTTGGGAGCTCAAAAGAAAATGGATGAAGTCTTGAGGAACTATAGAAGTCCATAAAATAGAGGAAACGTAAGGGGGAACAAAGGGACAAGATTTGTGGAAATGCATAAAGGGATGGAAGGACTAGATATTGGGACATGAGGTTGGGAGTCATGTAGTATGCCAGGATTCTACAAAATGAAAAAATGAAGGGAAATGAAAGTGAATGAAGTTCTTAATAAACCTATGGGTATTTCAAGCAAGACCATAGGTCGGGACCAAATGGGAGGTGAAAAGGTAATGCTTGGGAGTCTAAGAAAAATACACAAATTGGAAGAAATAGTTGGAATTAATAAAGACTAAGCACCCAGTAGAGTTTTACAAAACTTTTACACATAAAAGGAGGTAAGGAACAGATGGGAGATAAAGGGGAAATGTTTAGTAGCCCACTAAATATGCACTTCTCAAAAAACACCAAAATTGACTTAAAACTATCAACACTTATATTTTTTTAATTTTTGGGAACCTCAACATATGATAGAAACATGGAGAAGGTAATGCACAACTCCAAGATAAAAATTGACCAAGGGAAGGCCCATTGAAGGAAATCTTAGATCGGTTATCAGTAATAGGTAAAACACTTCCAAGGAAACAAAGGGACACTAAAGTGGGAAATCTTCACCATTTTGGGAAGGTGCCAACATGTTATTTATATCCATCTTTTCCTTTAGCTTCTACATTTTGTGGTGGGTTTTCATAATTTGTAGTAATAAGGCCATACTTTTTCACAACTTTCCTTAGGTTGCACACCCTTCTTGTACTTAGCATTTTTCTAGATCTAAATTTTGGCTCATCCTAAAGCTAAGCATTCATATCTTCACTATTAGTGTTGTAATTGCTACTATCCAACATGATTTCCCCTTTTAAATTAATTTCATGCTTAGTGTCTTTAATTGATATTCTCAAAGAATATAGGGCCCTTGAATATTCTTCTTCACTCTCCTCTTACGCTACTTCTATGTATGCATTACTTATATCAGTGTATAGAGCTATATGTATTACTTTTTCATTGTTAAAGAATAATATTTCTTCCTTGTAGGAGTCTATTGTCCCATTACAATTTATGAACCATTCTAAGTTCAATGTTGAAGATATCAAATGATTCTTTCATCTTTATTACTTCAAATCCCACTTTCTTCTTCATTCCCATCAAGTTAACTTCTACATTTCTCCAAGTCCCAACCATACTAATAGCAGTACCATCTGCAAGGGTGATGTTGTAAGAGGTATCATAGAGTGTTAGTTTCCTAAATCCTTCCCAGACCCTTTTAGGTATGATATTGACATTTTGTCCAAGATCAACCAGTACATTCCTAAAATATTTATTGTTTACTCATAGTTCTATTAGAATTGGTTTCTTCTTCTATCTTCTTGGTGTTTTTATCACACTTCTAATTTGAGGTTTGGAAATCAGATTTCTTTCTTTGTTCTAGTATTTTGAAAATTGTTTAAATTTTTCTAGAATATTTTCTTCCTCCACAAATTTTTCCAATTCTTTTAAGAGATGAGCTTTTTTTTTGAGAAACATGCTCTACGGTAGTCCTCATTTCTTTTTTCTTGTATAGTTATTCTTCTAATATCTTCAATTATTTGATCATGTTTTGCTTTTGTCAGAAAGTACTCTCCCCTTCTTCTTTTTCTTCTTCCTCTTCTTATGTCTCATATCTTTGTATTCTTCCTTTTGCAGTATCAATCCCTCCTCTAGTTAGTACCACAGTCTTTTTATTCTTCCTATAGTTTTTAATACCTTACATTTTCAACTCTTCCTTCTTTGCTCAGAAATATTCCTTATCTAGTTGTTCCTCTTTTGTTAGTAGGATTGGTCTCTTGTATTTTATTACTCTATCTTTGTTTTCATGCATTTTATAGCTCCCTAAACATCTTGTCTAGGTATCTTCTAATTTTTACTTATTTTGTTGTGTTAGCACCAACTAACTCTTAATTTTTTATTTACAGTCTATCATGTTGTGCTCTTTTCACAACACACCCCATTTTGGCATAAACAAATAGGGACCCCCATTCTTTGATTTTTGGGCTTCTACCTGCTTCTCATTTAATGAAGTTTCATTTCATTTACTTAAGGATTTACAATATGCCTACCCATTGGGCCTGTGGGGTTTTTCATTCTGGAATGACATTAGAAACATCCTAGACAAGCTGATAACCCTTCTACATGTTGTTGACTGCTCCACCGCATTAGTCATATTAGTATGTCTATAAAGAACTCCTTGATATCTCTCTCTAAGGGACAATAGGTTTTGTGTTGTGTCATAGGTGTTGGGGCCTTAGAGTTTATCCTCTTGGCATGGTCAAAGGTGAAGTCTTGTGGGTTATCCCTAGGGTAGGATTTGACAGGTGCCCTATCTACCCCTGGCAACACATTTATGGTTGGTCTCTTGCCTATCAAAAGGGGGTTTTATTATCATTTTGATCACCTATTTTATCATTTTACTCCTTATATTTTGTAATTTTAGCTCCCCTCTGAGGCTCATACTAAAATTTGAATCCCCAGTTTGATTATTTTCCAAGAGATATCATTTGTAGGAGTGTACAATACACATTGCGATAGGCTTTGTTGAAGGAGAATCACTCAGCTGTTAGATTAAAATTTTCCATTTTCTTTGAGCCAGGTAGGGTTTTTAAGTTGCTTCTTTCATTTTTACACCAAGAGAACATATAATTTGGTTCTTTATGTATTTTCATGGTTGTTTTGAACTTTTTGATTTTTGTCTAGTCAAGTCCCCTCAAGCTTTCCCCCCATTCTCTCTATCTAAGGGTTACTAAAAGGATGCAAGATGAATGACCTTCTTCGTAGTCTCCCTGAGATGCATTCTATTTGGTGTTTACTCCTTAGTGGTATAATGTCAAGTAGAGAATCCTTCAAAAAATGCTTAAGTTTTGATCTAAATTTGCCATATTTAGGGCTATGTGAGCAAGAATGATGCCCTAGTCATGAGTACTATCGAAGCCTCGACCTTTGATCCCCATGTATCCTTGTCTTTACCTTCCTTAGGATTGGCCTCACAGTGTTTCCATTTGGTAAAATAAGATTCCTAGGGCCATGCATTAGGAGTCATCCCCACTCCTTGATTCCTAACTTCTCCTTCATATAACCTTAGCAGAGTTGGGCTCGAGAGACTTTCTTTATCCATTAGTTGGCTGAGAGATAGAAGTGCCAAGCGTCCCCGATCCCTAACATGTATTTCACTTTCCCTAGGTGGGATCAGATTGGCAGGGTTTTCTCTTCCAAAGGGTATGTTTTGGGGGAAATATTATAGAGTATCCCCAAACCTTGCTTCTTAACTTCAAGAACATAATCATCTTAGAGGAAATATCTCTAGGATTTTAGCTTGCGTACATGCTTCTTTCTGGAGTCATGGTGTCAGGACTTTTAGGATTCCTGGTACTAATCTTTAGGGATGAGGAAGGGATTAGGACCAATACCTGATCCCTGACATGATGCAATTTGAAGCTAAAATAAGTTTATTTAATGAAAAATGATTATGAATTTTATTATACCATTGACTTATATTATTCCTACATTATTTTTCAGGACTACAATCATGGAGGAGGATGCACTAGTTAAAGAGCTCAATCATTATTACAAGGGGTACCTCCCACCTTCCAAAATACTCAATCAATTTCCCAAAATTATGGATATAGACATGGGGGTTCTTGATGTACATATGTTTCTGAACAAGATCAACATGGCAGGAGGAAGATCCTTTCAAGCTCAATAGATGGCTACCTCTGGGTTGATCCAAGCAACAACATTTCCTATTTCTCTCCAATCCCCAAAGTTGGTCAGAGCATGTGCTAAGGCTTACAAGTCTTGAAGCAAGAGGATAATCAGACCAACAAGTCAAGTCATTCTAGAAATTACTTTTGAGATGATTGATTTGGTCTTTGGGATCCTAGTTTTTGAGCAGTATGAGAAGATATAACTCACCTACGTGGAGACTTTCTACTCTAGTAAGCCCAAAACAACCACTATCTACATCAATTAGTAGTTTCTCACTGCATAGAGAAAACACCCAATGAAGATGGTTGCTATGCAACCAAGGGGTGAGTTTAGAGAAGATGGGAAAGAATTTACTTCACTCCTTAATCAGGTATTTGGCCGCTCCTCTTCGGACAAGTAGCACCCCTAGATGTGTTACTTCTACATAAAGATCATTAAAGGGAAGAATATTGATTGTGGATCCTTCATTAGCAACAAATTAGAAGACCAATTATCCATGGTGGAGAAGAGAGGAGAATTTTACATGACCTCTTATCTCATCTATTTATTAGTCTGTCATGCTAGTTTCTTTAGACTACAACAGGTTGGATCTCTTCAGAAAGGAGAGGTATTGATCTACCAACACTTTCCACAGTTAGGGCTCTCAAAGAGCCAAAAACATTACAAGGTAGTCAATGATGCTTTCATTTATGCTATTATCAGAGGATTGGAGAATGACTACTCCAAGAGGTTGTCTTTAGAAGCTTGTGATGAAATGGCCAACAAGGGGCACTGGTACATACAATTCAAGACTTTCTCTTACATCATGGTGATGAGATGCTCAAAGCCTCCATGTAAACTCCCCAGGTACCCTAGTAACAAAGTTGTACTATTAGAAATTTGTAGAAAAGTATCTGAAGTATATAAACATTATTAGCAAACATAAACCTAGTTTTAAGTTCCCTATTAAGATAGGAGGTTATACTTGCCAACACATTACACATTCCAAGTTTGCAGAGTTGGAGATGGTGCCATGGGCCTTAGATTTATTTGATGTTGCTAGATCAAGGTTTGATCCAATTGGGTGTGTCATCCCTCTCATTGGGAATTGGTTCAAACATAAGGATGTTGTCAAAGATCATTAGGTAGATTACCTGGATGATCATGAGGTTAGACTAAGAGATTATTTTAGGTTTGAATTACATTTGGTAAAAAGTTTGAATTTTCTAGACCTCCCAAAGATCCCAAAGGAATGAAGGAAGATGGAAAGTTTTTAGACCTGATTTATGAACAAAACAAAGTCTACAACAAGCCTCTAGATGATGTAAATTAGGGACAAGATGAAATTGTCTCTTTAAAACTTGTCAGAACTAAGAAGTGGTTACTCAAACCATATCCTATGATGCATCCCTATACTTCCAAGGAAAGGAAGAAAGATAAATCCAAGAAGATAGGTCAGGGTGAGTCTTCACAAGCTACCAAGAAGACCAAAGTGGTTCCTCCCATACCAGAAGAGAAAAGGAATACCAGAGATGCTACTATTTCTAGAGAAAAGGAGAAATCCAAGGTAGTATTAACAGACTCTAGTGATACTAAGGAAGGTGATCACATTCCCTTGTTGTAGAAGTTTAGAGGGAGGGCCCAACCCTCCATTGAGGGAGTAACAATTGCCTCTACCCTTGTAGCCAGGCAAACCACTTCATCTCCCCCTCGACATGATACTTACCAAGATTCACATCATCCTTCATATCCTTCTATGGTTGCTGCTTCACAAGGACCACCTCCCACATTAGCTATATAACCAATGACACAACACGGTGGTGATCAGAAGGTGTCATATCCATCATTGTAGAAGGAGGGTTTACAGGATGTGTTGAATCTAGACAAGATTGTTGAGCTACCTATCTCCTCTCCACCACAAGGAGAAGTATTCAAGGAATAAAAAAGATAGTGGTGTTGACACCATCACCAACTAGGTCTCCACCCTAAGTGTCTTCTCCACCAACTGACAATACAAGTCAAGGTCTCCCTGCCTAGTTGAATATGGTAGTAGTAAAGAGGAAGAAAGTATACACTTAGGATGAAGACCTGACCACTATTATAGAAATAATCCAAGAGAATCCAAAGAAGAAGGCTAGATTCTTGTCCCATGTCGTAGTTGATCAGAAAGGTGTCAGAACTACACATATAGCTACACCTTTGGTAGACAAAAAAGAAGCAGACATGACCCCTGCTAACTACAATGTGCAACAAGCGGTCTTGGGGCACCAAACTAGGGATGAGAAAAAAACATGCCCTTACTGAGTCTATCTTGACCATCCTAGATAGAATGAAGAAGGATGAGGATACCAAAGAAGAGATAAGGGGAAATTTCTCAATTAACTACTTACATCAAACACTGGTTGGACCCACTAATTCTGCATCCTCTCCACCAGCTTTGTTGGAGGCACTCAATAAGGATCAACATCTTATTGACCCCCAAGGATTTCTCCCTATAGCCATAGCATGGAAAAGTTCATTGCAGACCTTGGGGCCCTAGATACAATAAGGAAGGCCATTGAAGGCCTATCATATACTAGATGGAGAAATTGAGGAGATTGTAGCCTCAGAAAGTTCCATTGATAATGAATTAACTACATGGCGGCAATACCTCCCAATTTTGTAAAAGATATAGGGCACCACTTCTACACAACTCATTCAAATGGGCATTGTTAGTAGTAACAATTTGGGATTACCCAATGAGTGGTTGTAGGTAGGAAAACTTAGGACCAAGGTGCTGAAGGGATGTAAAGAGAAGTTAAAGGCCAGGAGGGAGGTAGCCAAGGTGAGGTTGACCAAAGTGGAAGCATTAATTACATCTATCTCATGCACCTTCAAGGATCCTTGCTCCATTGTCTTCCCTTCTTCACACATAGTCAATGAGTTTCAAGGATTGTTACAACAACCCCTTACTAAACAAAGGATTGATAACTTAATAAAGATGACATCATTGTTTGTGGGATTTCATGACCAATTGACTAAAATGACAAAGCTATAAGACAAAATTAAGAAGTCCCATCTTTCCATTCAAATGAAGGCCAAGTATCATCAAGGACTAGGTACAAGAGAATTTACTACTTCCATTCAGAGTTTCTAGGTTTATGCACCAAAAGGGAATTGAAATTGTCTTTCTTTGTGCAATAAAACAAATTTTAACATTTTGGGGCTGACTCACAAAGGGGGTCTCAGGCCGATCTGGGCCTATTTTAAATTGTAATTTTGGGGAGCTCCCTATAAAAGGGGATAGCTGTACCATTTGTAAAAGGGGGGAACATAGAGCACTTGCACTCACATAAGAAATTTTGTAATTTTGATGGCATGTGAAGGGCGAACTTGATATGCATTTGGGGTGTGGGAAATCCTGCTCACTTGTAATCTACCATGTTATTGCCAATTAATAGAAGATATCTTGGTCATTTCTATGTTCTTTCCCGTTGGTGGTAATGTATCTACATTTTATTTTCCTTGGATACGATTTATGTTGATGGATCTTGTACCTAATTGTTAAATCTTGAATCAAGTAGATGAATAAGGTTTGAATTCTACACATGTAATATGGTGTTTTCATACCTTTATTCTTATACTTTCATTTCCTTAGAATCTTGAACTTGCAATGTAAATGATTGTGTGGAATATTGGTCATCCATTACTTGTTTAATTTGATCTCATTGACTTTATCATATGAAGTGAAATGCCAGGTGCATAAGTTGTCTAATTGTTTATGTTATTTTTTCTCTAAACCCTAATCTCTTATTTTCCTTTTTTTATATACATACTCATTAGTAGGTTTTAAGACTCAAAACTCTAGAGAAACATCTTTCTTTTAGACATTATCAGAATTCAGGTTGATTTTTACTTACATGAGCTCAACTACTCAAACACTATTTTGACCCAACCTACATGGACCTTGGGGTAATCATAATATGATTAGGTTTCCCTTCAATAGAAGTAGAGTGTCATTCATTCTACTTAGTGTTGATGTGCCAAAATAACAATCAACGGGATTACCACTAGAAGGAGGGCCTGATCAATTTGGATTCACCTAGGTTTCCTTTGACTTCCAAAAGAAGAAGATTGACTAGATCTAGATCAATTGAAGAAACCAAATTTTAAGAGCTCCAAACCACCAAAAAATTGGGAGTGATAGTGGTAAAAGGAGAAAGTTGAACACGAAGTTAGTTAGCCCTATCAATTCTAAAGACCTAGGTGCCTTCCCAGAAGAACTACCTCAACTACTAATGGTTGCCTTATTTGGGGAAAACCATTCACCGCTACAACTTGTAGGAGCCCTCCATGATATGCCTAAAACCTTGAGAAATTCTTCCCTTAATATATCTATGGAGAAAGTAGAAGTACAGAAGGGCATATTCAATCTTTTAAAGAAGCCATTATTAAAGATGACATTCCCCACCTAGATGTGGTCCTAAGACTCTTCCCATATTCTCTAGGTGAGGTTGCTTACTCTTGGTATTTTATCTTACCCTTTGGATCCATCATCACTTGGGAGTACTTGGAAACCACTTTTATAAATCAATTAGGGTTTACACAGATCCCAGCACCATGTACCAAT
The DNA here is from genome assembly GCA_027924645.1 of Cunninghamia lanceolata. Taxonomy (NCBI): domain Eukaryota; kingdom Viridiplantae; phylum Streptophyta; class Pinopsida; order Cupressales; family Cupressaceae; genus Cunninghamia; species Cunninghamia lanceolata. Next base: position 496,689 of record BSBN01001197.1, on the reverse strand, counting down.
AGTTTGCCACTTGAAAGATACAATCGAATGAGCCTTTAACCATGTTTAACACCTAATTTCACAAGCTTTTACAAAAGGCCCTCCCAAACCTATGTGGTTGATGAGGAAGTTGCTATTCAGGTTTACCTTAGAGCTATTGATCCTTTCATAGCAGTACTACTCAGCAGAACCCAACTTCTCTTGCAACTATCTATACAAAAGCCCTTAAACTTCACATGGTGATGTATCCTGTGATGGGAGGGGAATTTAGGAATCTACATTCATTAGGTTTCCCTGGGATGCCAAACCAAATTCTTGCTATAAAAAATGCCCTTATCAATAATACACCCTTGATGAACCTAGTTCTAGGGAGTAATCCATAGGGAGAATCACAAATTAGCCAAGCTCAACCTTTAAATTAGGTTTTCCTGAACATTATGTTGTTAGGCATTGGGAAAACACATAATAACCAGGCTACACCTCAACACATAGGGAATTCACATTTTGATCAACCTATTGCAAATCAGGCAAACACAATTAGTTCTCAATATGCCCATCAAGCTAGTACATTTGTGGGAACACCACAACCCTATTTGGATCAAACTTCACATTTGACCTTTGAGTTAGAAGATGTAAAGAAAACACTAGTCCAAGTTACCAATGAACTTACTAGGTTAAAGGTCAACCCCTCCCAAATATATAATCAAGGGGATTCTCACTAAAATCAGAATAAATAACATCATCAAAATAATAGCCACAATAGGAATTTTAATTCCCAAAGATAGAATAGACCATGGAATAAAAGGCCAAATAATGGTGAGGTACCATCCCCTCTGGATTCTTCTAGATAAATAAACTCAACAAATTGTGCTAAAATAAAACCTTTACCACAGTGGTGTAGATTCCATCATACTTATGATCATTTCAAGCTTAATTGGCCTGAAATGAATAAGATGACTCATATTTTTCAAGCTGATATGCATATATAACAAGAGGAAAATGATTCACACTCTAGAGACATAGGGACTGCTATGTAGTTTGACACTTATGTGTTCCCTTATCAGGAAGATAATGAGCCTGAGATTGAAGTTTAGGCCTATCAACAAGTTAAGAGCAACTATTACCTAAGAAACAAGGGCAAAGAGCCCCTCACTACATCCAAACCCTTGAGTTATACTTATGTTCCACCTAAACCTAATGTAGATAACAACCTAGCCCCCTCGATAAGGCTAGTTGTTGGGTCATTCAAGTCCAACCACCATAAGGGGCCAGGTTCCACCAATTCCAAGTATGATCTCATTGATGACATGAAGAAAACTAAAGCTAACATGTCCATGTTAGATGTAGCTTAGGAATTCCCTACTCAAAGGCAAGCATTACTTAAGGTCATCTAAGAAACAAGTCAGCCTAAGTAGGAAGGTGCAGATAGTAATGTTGCTGATGCAGATGTTCTAGCAGCATTATATAAAGAAAGGGCATGTGCATCTCCATTCCTACTAAGTGTCAAGATGGATGGAAATAATCTACACAATTGTTTAGTCAATTTTGGAGCTTTTGGGAATGTCATGCCCTATTCTATCTATCAGAAGCTTGGCCTCACCCTCACTAAAACTAATAGAAAGGTGGTACAGTTGGATAAAATAGAAGTAAGGGTTATGGGAGAGGTCAAAGATGTTCATATTTAGTTAGTATCAGACCGTCACATCCAAAGTCACATTGATATCTAGGTGGTGGACATCCCTGAAGTATATGGTATGTTGTTAAGCAGGGATTAGATAGGGAGTTTGAATGGATACTTTGCTATAGACTTTTCTCATATGTGGGTTCCTTGGAAGGGGTATTCTAACTAGATTCAAGTCCTTAGTGAGCCTAGATTGAAACATGTGATCACTGAATATATGCTCCTAATGAAGTGATTTTTGCAAATGTTGACCTAGGTGTCTACTAGGAGATCTTAATGGGGCTCACCTTTGAGAAGACCAACTGGAGCCATCTACAAGGATTCATACAAAGGTTACCCAAAGATAAAAATTTCCTAGGTCCATAGAATCATAAAACTAAACTCTTACTATCGCATTGGTGTAGATTGCATCAAGACTCCCATTCTAAATTGTCTTGTCATGAATGGATCGAACTGGTTAGCATCATTGATGTTGGAACATAAATATTCAAAAGAAAAGAAATCAAAATGATAGATGGAAAAACCAAGGATAATTGAATCAAAGGAACAAATATGCCTTTGGACTCCCCAAAGGAAATAGTAACAATCCTACATTGTGAGGTAGAAAATGCGACTGAGCAAGTTGAAGAAACACCTTTTCAGACAAAGCCCTACCAAGAAAGCATGCCTCTCTCACAAAAATGACATATGGACTCTTAGGTTTGATGGCTTGAAATGCAAGCAAGGTTGCAAAGCTGGGATTGAATTAGTGAATCCAAAAGGTAAAACATTTTTTTACATCCTATAGGCTATAGTTTCCTTGCACCAACATTATGTCTGAGTATGAAGCCCTAGTTAGAGGATTATTGTTAGCCCACTAAAAGGGAGAAAAACTACTTCAGGTGCAAGGAGATTCCAGGTTAGTGATCAAGCAAGTAAGAAGTAGGTGTGCCTATCATGACAAGAGGTTAGTTACCTATTGTCACTTGGATTTGCACCCTGTGTTGGAGCGGTATAGTGTTGCAACAATCTAGTGAAACATTGGGATGATTTCCAGGTGTGGGACCCTACAAGGAATTCAAACCTCCAAAGTAGGTTGGTCCCTTCCCCTAAATATACAATTCAAAGTAGGTTAAGACTAAACCTAATTTAAGCACCATTTGAGGAAAAGGGGAAGAAGGAGAAACTAAAAGGAAAAGTGATTCACCAAGTTTGAATGTAGGATCTCAAATCAACCATGTACACACAAAATAACAACAAACAACAGATGAACATATACAAATCATAAATGAATTGCAGAGGTAAAAAAACTAATTGAGATCTAGAAGGAAAGAAGAATTCACAAATGGACACTCAAACAGAAGTATTACACAGAGAAAAGGAATTCATGAAAAGATAAAATCTATTGTTTTTTTCTCAAAGAAGCACGATTATAGTTGAACGGAGACGTGATTTTTTAGATCAACAACCAATAATAATACATTCAATTTCATGTCTTTTATAGTATTTTACAATGAGGCGCCATCACCTAATGTAATAAATTTGCCCTATGGGCTTGTCAAAAGATATTCAACAAAAGGAATGTCTGATAATATCTATTTGTCCATGACATAAATGTAGAAAATATCTTCTCAAAAGTAGCTGAACAAATATCTGCATTGAAATCTTGTCTTCTTCAACTTGCAACAATAAATGCCCAACAACAATTTCCAACTAGAGTTAGATTTTTGACTTTCAATCTGGCCTGGATTTTGCCTTATCAGCAAGATTTCATCATGATTAACCATGGAGAATCCTTGATTCTGCTTCTTTTCCCTTCGTTTCTGAATATTATGGAAGTTGTCAGAGATCAGACCTCAGGCCTTCAACGTTTCGCCTTCCAAAAGAGAAGGAGAAAGGAGAAAACCCCACTCCTCAAGCTCCACTATACAAAGGAAGATTACAATATCAGTGGACTTCAGGCCTTGGGCCTTCCATCTTCTGCCTTCCCAGAGGAGGAAGAAGGAAAGTTTGAGCCCCAAAAGTCTAAGGACTTAGCCAATTTTTGAAATTTTTGGTAGATTCGAGCCTCGGGCCTTCTGTCTTCTACGTTCTATGAGAAGGAAGAAGAAGGAAGGTCAGATCCCCAAAGTATGAAAAAATTCAAATATCTTGAAAGAAAAGAAGTGGAACATAGGCTTTGGGATTTCTTCTTTATCACTTGTCTTTTGTCCACGTGGCAGCTTTCTATGGTTCCCCCAACCCACTGTAGGGTCCACCCAAAAGGATCAGTAGAATGCCTTAGAAAGAATAACACCTGTCAAAGATCAGACCTCAAGCCTTCTGCCTTACACCTTCCAAAAGGAAAGGAAGAGGGAAGAAGGAAAGTCTGAAGTCCGAACCCCTGAAACACTTTGAACACTTAGAGGATTTTGCAAGGAACAAAAGTGGAGTTCAAAGACGATTAGAATGGCATGGTGAAGGGGATAACTCTGAACTTTGAAACTTTGAAAATGCTAAAAACACAAGGAAAACTCAAGATTTTTTGGACTTAGTCAATTTAGGATGTTTTTCCTTGCATTTCTAAAGGGGTAAACACTTAGAGATTTTATGGATTTTGGACTATTTGGCTAGGAAGAACAATAGGACAATATTTTGGCAACTTCTCAAGGGTGTTTTCCTGCTAAACAAAAGGGAACCAGTGGCCTTCAGTATTCATTGTGAATGGAGTCAAAAGCATCAAAGTATGTTGGAACAATTGAAACCTGCCTCAAAACAACACCATAAAAGGGAAACAAGGCATGCATTCACCTAATGAGATTATAGCCTATGCAAGAGAACTTAGGAAAAAAAAAAAACCTAAAGTAGAAACAAAATAAAATAGTATACATAGAATCTCAAACCAACCTTAGAAGTAAGGTTTGAGATGGATCCCATTCACTAAGATCGGTAGAACTTCACCATCCATCTTTGAAAGATTGAAAGCATTGGCTTACTTGCAGCTGGTGATGATATAAGGGTCACTCCAAATTGCATCAAATTTAGTATGGCCTCCAAGTTTGGCTCTGTTAGTATCCCATTTCAGAACAAGATCTCCCTCCTTGAAAACTTAATTTCTGGCTTTCTTGTCAAAATATTTCTTGGTTTTCCTTTGGTGTTCTTCCAAGGTAGCCATGGTTGATTGTATATGTTCTTCTAACTTAGTTAACTCAGCCATCCTTACAGACCTAGCATCTTCACCTTCTAATTGCATTTGCTGAGCCAATTCCAATGAAGGAAGCTCCAAAGATATGGACAATCTAGCCTCTCTTCCATACATAAGAACAAAAGGAGAATTACCAATGACTCTTTTATAGGTGATACTATTAGCTCAAAGAGCCAATCTAATCTTATTATGCCACTGCCTCTAGTTTGTTTCCATGGTCCTCTTCAAAATTTTGATCGGGTTCTTGTTGGCAGATTCAACCAAACCATTAACTTGGGGGTAATAGTTAGATGAAGTCTTCAAGAACACATTATATTTCAAAGCCCAATCAGCTATTCTAAAACCAGTGAAATCTCTCACATTATCATAAATGATAGTGTGAAGAGCTCCAAACCTTGTCATGATTTCTTCCAAGAAATCGATGATGGTTGATTATGTAGCCTCTTTAAGTGGGACAACTTCAACCCACTTGGTGAAGTAGTCTATTGTAGCTAAAACCCATTTGTGGCTAGCACTGGATGTAGGGTTGATCATGCCAATCAAATCCAGACCCTACTATGAGAAAGGTTGATCTTCTTGAATAGGATGAAGTGGGAGGGCTACTGATCTTTTCTTTCTAGAAAAGAGAGCACACTCTTTGCACTTTCTTCCCCACACATGGGCATCATTGAATAATGTGGGCCAAAAGTAACCCACCCTCATTATTTTCATTGTTGTAGCTCTTGCAGAGAAGTGGCCTCTAGTTGGACCAGCATGGAATTCACTGAGCAGTCTATCTACCTGGTCTGTTTCAATGCATCTTAGCAAGACTCCATCCAGATTTCTCTTAAAGAGAACACCATCCACCAAGGCATAAGGAATGGATGACAACCTAAAATGTTTTCTCTTGGTTATGTCCAATCCATTAGGGTACTCACCAATGGATAGGAACCTGGCCATGTCTATTGTCTAAGAACTTACAGCTACTGGTTTGGTTGTAGGTTCTACCTCATTCAAGGGATAGGATGAGTTCACTTCATCCACTGTATGTTGAAATAGTTGTTCACATAATCCTTTGCCTCTAATCAACTTAGTGGTTTTGATAGTAACATCATACTCTAGGATCTTAGTGACCCAACTTGCTCTCTTTTAACTAATTTTAATTCCCATTATATAATCTCTCACACTAGGATGAGAAACTAACACTTTGATATGGTTATTTGTTAGCATATATCTAAATTTTTTCAATGCTCTTACAATAGCAAAAACCTATTTATCCATGGGACTATACCTGACCTCATAGTCTTTTGATGTTTGACTAAAAAAGGTCAGGGGCTATTCCATACCTTGTTCATTTTGCTACATTAAAAAAACTGCAATGTTGCTCTCTCCTCCATGGGCATAAAGGTCAAAGTCCTTCTCATAATTAGGATTCATGAGAGTAGGAGACTGAGCAATTTCTTTCTTTATCTTCTCAAAGCCATCTTTCCCCTCCTTGGTCCACCTAAAAACATCCTTTTTAGTACAACGGTCAATGGTTTGACCAAACCAGCATAGTTAGGAATGAATTTCCTAGCAAAGTTGATCTACCCCAGAAACAATTATAGAGATTTCTTATGAGCAGGTAGAGGAAGAGAAATAAGAGCTGAAGTTCGTCCTAGATCTATGGAGATCCCATCTTTTGACATCAAATGGCCTAGAAGATTTCCCTAAGCAACAACAAAAATACACTTTTTAAGGTTCAGAGACACCCCAAATGCTTTGCATCTTTTGAAAACTTTCTCCAGATGATCCATATGATTTTATCCTCTCTTGGAGAAGACTGTGATATCATCCAAATAGGTTAGGATGAAATTGTTAGTAAAGCCCTTGAAAGCAATGTCTATTGCCCTCTGAAAAGTGGTACAAGCATTAGAAAGGTCAAATGGCATTTTTACATATGCCATGGTTCCCCAATTAGTTGTAAATGTTGTCTTGAATCTATCCTCCTCTCTCACAAATATCTAGTTATAACCAGAAAAACCATCAAGTAATGAAAACTTTTTTGCCCTTGCAACAATTTGCAAGATTTGGTCCATGGACGACAGAGGATACTTGTCTTTCAAGGAGGTGTGATTCAGATCCCAAAAATCATTCACAACCTTATCTCACCATTTTTCTTCCTCACTAGTATTAAATTAGCTACCCAGGTGGAATACTTGATGGGGAAGATAATTATGGCATGAATGAGCTTTGCAAGCTCCTTCCTCATCAGAGGTTCAATTTTGGGATTTATAGGCCGCTACTTTTGACAGATGAGTTTGGTGTTTGGATCAAGGTCTATGGCAAGTTGGGAAACATTAGGGTCAAAACCCTTTAGGTCCTCATAATTCCATTTAAAAACATCACTGCATTTTTGAGAAAGGCAAATAAAGGTTTATTGTTCAACATCACAACATACCTTTCCCAACAATGTCTTTGTCTTGGGCGATAGAAACCTTCTGATAATCCTCCTTTTTGAACATGATGTTCTTCTTCTCACCCTTGAATTCATTATCATGATTGAAAATAGCCTCAAGAGTGACTAACCCCTTTGGCAACTTATTTGATTACAGTTGCTTGATTTGGTCTCCATATCCTACTTGTAGCCTGGACCGCGTGATTGATGAGAACTCAACCTCATTTTTTATGAAGCTCACAATTTGTTCATTGCTATCAAAAATTTCCAGTTCGATTCATTATCAGGAACTGAGGGCCTGACTACTAACTTGACATGTTGATTAGGGCCCTGAAAGAGTTCTATATGAGGAGAAAACTGGGCACCAACTATTGCCAATTGGTTTGCCTTAGCATTCAATTTTATTGGAATCACCTGTAGGTTGAGAGCATCAAAACTCTCAAATAGGCCCCAAACTCTGTGTCTATAAGCTCTAAGAAGCTGATTTTTCATTGCACATCTTTCCCTAACCTAGTTGACCACCAGTTTAGTATCTCCAAAAATTTCCAGATTCTAATTTTCTTCTTTTCTGCTAGTAGCAAGCCATGAACCAATGTCTCATACTCTGCAACATTATTTGTGTAGGAAAAGTGTAGCCTATGAGAAAATTGTAGTTTCTTACCCATCAGAGAGATGAGCAATACTCTTGCACTAGCTCCATTTCTACTCTTTGTACCATCGAAGAATATTTTCTATGGGCCATCAGAATCATCATCTAGTTTAAGTATAGAGGGTATATAGGAATTCCCCTAACGAATCATGTAGGTGCCTATCCCATTGCCTCAGTGGTGTCATAAGGATCAAAATCAAAGTGCTCCTTTGCACACTCATCAAGGAAAAGATCTGGGGTTGGAAGGGGTGAAGATATTGCCTCAAGAGACCTGAATCATGCACTTCCTCACTCTGGTTCATACAATGAGGGTTCACCAGGCTGTGATCATAATTCTCTACATGATAATTTGAAATTGGTTCAGCCTTAACGGTGAACCTTGCGCCATATCTTGTTCTTAGTAGTGTATGAGACCAGTCAGAAGAAAGGTAGCCACCTACCTTAGCTGTGAAGTCTTTTGATAAGAAAATGTCAAAGAAAGGAGGGAGATCAATGACTGAAATATCTTGACTAATAGTCAAGTTCAAACAAGCATGTAAGGTCAAATCTAGTCCTTTAATCACTCCAACAGTATTGACAGACATGCCATCTAGCTGTAATACACCTGATGAAATAGGGGTATACTCAATGCATCTGCTATCTTCTTTGGCATGACTGAAACACTAGCCCCTAAATCAATCATGCAATTGTGAACTAGGAATTCCCCAATGATTAGGGACAAGTAGAAGGAGGATGGCTTCTTTTTTGGTCCCCCTTGCTCTTCACTTGGTTGCACAAGATTAACTGGACATTTTTTTTTCTTTATCGTTGAGTGAGTTGTTGGGAACTGCCTTAAGGCATCTTGCAACAAATCTATTTGAGAGGGGATTGACACCACCTCCCATATTGACACATTTATGTTTGTCTTTTTTATTTGTTCCATAATGTTCAAGGGAGAAATTGTTTTACGCATTGAGGGAATCCATGTTCCCTTCTTAGATTGTTTTATAGCTTGTCCAGACACTTTTGGCCCTGATGGAACCTCTTTTACCATAGTAGGCCTACTGCTCTGAGTTAAATTTACAACACTAGCCCCTTTTATCTTTGGGATAGGTTCCCTTTGTAATATGGTAGGCATAGGGCTATCCTCAAAATGTCTCTTTTTGGACCTTGTGTGGACTGCAACACTGCTAACATGCATGATCACATTGTCCATATGCTAATTGATAGCACAAAAATCCTCATGAGTCCATAGCATCAAGTTGGAATTAGAAGTAGCCTCATTTTGTGCCTCAGGGTTGTTGTTGGATGATTCCACCAATGATGCTTGCTGAGTGTGAAAATTTTGCACTATTAGGGCTTGATCTTGTGCCCCAAAAGTACAAGTGGACTGATTATGAGATTGGTTGCAAGGATAACACCAATCTACCTCTTGGGCCGGATTGTTTTAAGTAGGGACTAGGGCCCTAACAAGATTAACAGCCCATATTTGTTGGATAGGCTTGACTGTTTGCAAAGGTTGGGCAAGGTTATTATTTTGGTACCTATTTGGATGGTAACCCTGGTTCTAGTTTTGGTTTCTATTGGAATTGTAACTTGATTCCAATTCTGATTTGAAGACTGCCCCTAGTTATAATTTTGATGGGGTTTGGGAGTAGTTTGAATAGCTATGCTATTGACTTTGTTAGTCAGATTGGCCATGAGTGTTTTGAGCTCACTCTCTTTTTGTGAAAGAGCGGAAGTGGAGGCTTTAGGCTCTAGGATGGGCAAAATAGTAGGTTGTTGAACCTGTGAATGCAATTCTAGGAAAATGCATACAGGAGGTCTGGGAGCAATTTTTCCAGCCTGTATTAAGCAATTTTCAGCCTATAAGGCTATCTCATATGCATCTGGTAAGGTAACAACACCCATAGATTGCATCATACTAGCAATATCAGAATTTAAAGCTCTTAAGAAATATAAAAAGGTACCTTGTGGGGAAGGCCTAAGGAGAGCTAGGATTCTTTCCCACATCCTGTGAAATCTAAAATTGAAGTCCACCATCATCTCAATAAGAGCCCTCTTGATGGTTGTCAGTTGTTCAAGCAAAGAAACATTATCTACCCTCTCTCCAAATTGCTTGTAGAGTGCTTCTCCCAGCTCATCCCAACTATGTATTGAAGTAGGGGTTAAACTCTTGAACCATTGTAGAGCTCTCCCCTTGAAGGATGAAACCATGAGCCTCACAACCACATCTTCATGCTAAATATGGTGGATTGAACATATGTTTGATATGTCTTTGATATGTTCAACAGGTTTAGTAGAACCATCACCCATAAAGGATGAAATACTCTTTAGGGCTGAAGTGGGTATATCATTATATGTAGCTAGGTCTAAAGGGCTATCTCCATTGAAGGTCACAAAAGGCAAATTTCTTTCCATACTAGGAATATTCAAATTTATCCTAGGTATGTGCAAGCCTCTTCTTGTGTATTGAAACCTAACATGAGGAGGTGTAGATTGATCTCTTGGGTGAGGAGGAGTAGCACTGTTATTTATTCTTGGAGGAAACCTAGATAACCTATTTCTTCTTCTTGAAGTAGCAACATGCAATTCAACAAACTGATAATTACCACCTCTTGAAGATGCTCGGGTCTACGTAGGCATATAGTTTTGGACTAACCAGAAACTAGGAGGTAGTAGAGTCGTGAGGGGCATGAAAGTGTCTACCAAACTATAGAGTACTAAGAACAACACCAAATTCTCAGCCTAATTCTTAATTCAAATTAAAAAGAGTCCCATTAGGTGTGCCATAAATTGTTGTCACTTGGATTTGCACCCTGTGTCGGAGTGGTTTAGTGTTGCAACAATCTAGTGAAACATTGAGATGATTTCCATGTGTGGGACCCTGCAAGAAAATCAAACCTTTAGATAAGGTTGATTCCTTCCCCTGAATATGCAATTTAGAGTAGGCTAAGACTAAACCTAATTTAATCACCATTTAAGGAAAAGGGGAAGAAGGAGAAACTAAAAGGAAAGGTGATTCACCAAGTTTGAATGTAGGCTCTCAAATCAACCATGTATGCACAGAATAACAACAAACAACAAATGAGCATACACAAATCATAAACTAATTGAGATCCATAAGGAAAGAAGAATTCACAAACGAACACTCAAACAAAAGTATTACACAGAGCAAAGGAATTCATGAAAAGGTAAAATCTCTTGTTTATTATCAAAGAGGCACTGTTATAGCTGAAAGGAGGTGTGATTTTTAGATCAACAACCAACAATAATACATTCAATTTCATGCCTTTTATAGCATTTTATAATGAGGCATCATCACTTACTGTAATAAATTCACTCTATGAGCCTATTAGAATATATTTTACAAAAGGAATGTCTGAAATATCTATTTATCCATGACATAAATGCAGAAAATATCTTCTCAGAAGTAGCTGAACAAATATCTGCGTTGAAATCTTGCATCTTCTTCTACTTGCAACAATAAATGCCCAACAATAATTTCTAGCTAGAGCTAGATGTTTGACTTTCAATCTGGCCTGTATTCTACCTTATCAACAAGATTTCATCATGGTTAACTATGGCAGATCCTTGATTCCACTTCTTTTCCCTTCGTTTCTAAAGATTATGGAAGCTATCAGAGATCGGGCCTCAGGCCTTCAGCATTCTACCTTCCAAAAGAGAAGGAGAAAACCCCACTCACTGAGCTCTAGTATACAAAGGAAGATTACAATATCAGTGGAATTTGAGCCTTGGGCCTTCTGTCTTCTACATTCCTAGAGAAGGAGGAAGGAAGAAAGTCTGAGCCTTGAAAGTCTAAGGACTTAACCAATTTTTTAAACTCTTAACGAAGTTTGGGCCTCAGATCTTCCATCTTCTACGTTCCATGAGAAGGAAGAAGAAGGAAGGTCTGATCCCCAAAGTCTGAAACACTTAGAATATCTTGAAAGAAAAGAAGTGGAACATGGGTTTAGGCCTTTCCTCTTTATCACTTGTCTTTTGTCTACGTGGTAGCTTTCCACAGTTCTGCAAGCCCACTATGGGGTCCACCCAAAAGGCTCAGTGGAATGGAGGAATGCCTTAGAAAGAATAACACCCATTGAAGATCAGGCCTCGAGCCTTCCACCTTATGCCTTCCAAAAGGAAAGGAAGAAGTAAAGTACGAATTCCAAACCCCCAAAACACATTGAACACTTAGAGGATTTTGCAAGGAACAAAAGTAGAGTTTGGAGCTGATTAGGATTGCATGGTGAAGGGGAGAACTCTAAACTCTGAAACTTTTAAAATACTAAAAACACAAGGAAAACTTAGGATTTTTTGGACTTAGTCGATCTGGGATATTTTTTCCTTGTATTTCTAAAGGAGAAAACACTTAGAGATTTTATGGATTTTTGACTATTTGGCTGGGAAAAAAAATAGGACAACATTACCTATAGAAATAGAGATTGGGATCTCATCAAGGATGTTTTTGACATAAGATCTATACCTAGACAAAGGAATCAAACAACATATTCACTGGTGGTAGTAGCCAACACCTTGGAAGCCATGATAGGTTCAAATTGAAGAAAATTTTAATAGAATTGGTGCCTTTTCCAGTAGTTCCAGACAATGTCAGACACTTTCAAGTATTTGAAGATGATGAACATATTCTTGATTTCCTTACTAACACTAATGTCTTTGAAACACAAATCATTGATGAAAGTGACATAGATCCATTTGAGATAGAGGAAAGTGAAATTATCAATCTAAAGACCAACAACATTCCCAAAGGAATGGTAATTGTTATCACTGGAATTGCACCCGTATGCAAGGTTGGTTAAAGCACTGGAATTCCATGTAACATGGGACTAATCTCAAGTTGTGGGTGCCTTGTGATGATATTAGACCTCCAGATTATGGGCTGGTTCCCTTCAAATATTCTATTGAGATGCATGTTTTTACTTTTTGGGAAAAGGGAAGAAAGAAATTAAATGAATACTAAAGGTAAAATGGTGATGCACCTGATATGGATAAAAATAATGCAATCCGATTCATGATGTTTACCTAGAGATTTGACTTCTACACAATCCAGACTTGGCATAAATACCACAAAAATGATTCTAAAGAAGGTTTGAAAACAGGTTTTTATGAAGGAAATGGTTTTTTCACAGCATAAAAAGACTATTTCTAGTTAACACAACCTAAGACCTATAGACCTGTAATGAATATATGCTTTAATGCTGCAAACAAGGAGGTGAGACAATAATTTTTGAAGGTTTAATAATAAAACATAGCAAAATTTCATCAAAATCACTTCAACATTCAGCACAAAAAGGAAAGGTAATTCAACTAATCTAAAATAAACAAAGGAAAGCTTTGCAAAAGACAAAATATAACCTGTAACCTGTCGATCTCTCAATAAAACTATAAAAGTGAGCTACAAGAATTCTCCAATCTGTCTGAATCAGAATGAGAATCAAGAACCCCATAATGCATGGAGTTTTACAATATATAGAAAATATAGGTAAAAGACTGACCTAATGATAACTAGAATTTCAACCTTAATTATCTCAAAATAGTACATGCATAAAATGATAACTAATTCCCGTGTAAGCCCTGAAATCATGCAAAAAACACCTCCAAACTGATGGAAAAAAGATATAATGTGTCAAAACTATCTCTGATCCATGCACCAATGAAATGAAGTGCTTGACTCAAGGTGAATTGCCCATATAACTCCTCAATCTACTCCTCAAACTACTCCCAACTGAAAGATCAAATTGATGACTCGATTCCTCTTATCACTCCATGCACAAGTCAAAAAATAACTTATATCTTCATCAATCCATGCAATGCAATGACAAGTAAATAATATTCAATAAATGAATATTCCATCCAGTCCTCTTCTGTAATGATGAGTCTAGTTTATGACTCAATTTTGTTAAACTTTATTATCCACTTGCTGTAGTTATCTTGGATTTTGGTACTTTAATCCTAATCTTTTTATATCATTGCCCCAAAGCTATAACTTGTTGAGCATGGGTCATTCCTTATATTCTTTATGAAAAAGACATGCTATATGAACTATCTATGTTAATTTTACATATGGTTAATGAATATTACCCCAAGGTAGTTACGGATGTGTAATTATTGTGTGTACTAATATTGTTATGCAGATATAATCAACATCCATAAAGTAGAGGAAGATTCTGCTGGTTGGTCACTTACCATAAAAAGTCAAACATGGTGATCATTCAAATGTCAAATGGAGGGAAGAAAACCACTTTGTAACTAATCTTAAATACTTGTTGAGAAAATTTAGGAGTTATTGTTATGCTAGATCTGCATTAAAGCAACTCGCTTGACCAGATTCCCCCGCATGCGTAACTTCCTTTCCACTTTCCATGTTTTCCATAATGAGGCATCCTCCTATTCTATTGGAGTTGACCACCCTGCTAGGTAGTTAGTTTTGTAGTTTTCCTTCTATAAATAAGACTCTGATGCTCCTTCTGAGGAGTTGTTGATTATTCAGAGATTGTACTTGTGTTATCCAATTTTTGGTAATACAGTTATAATGTTTAGTTGTACTCATCTTTTCCAATGCATAAAATGAAGTTGTAAGTTCGCATTTCTGACTTTACATTTGTCTTAGGGAATATTGATCCAAGGGGGCCCACTTGGTGAGAATTCCACCCTCTAGTTTAGTTACATTTTCTGTTAAGCATTTAGTTAAATCTGAAATAGAATTTTCTTGCAAACACTAGAATTCTATTATGTGTCTGTTCCTGCAGCCAAAGCAGACATAGTAGTTTCCTATTTGTTTGCCCAGACTTTTACTTTTTGTCATGTACTTGATCCTAGAATAGCCGTTGATTGATGTTCAACATTCCTGTTATTTCCTTTCTAGCAGTTTATCTTTAGCATTATGTCTTTCTTAGCTATAGAACGAACATGGCTACTTTGGAAGTTCTTAGTGCACATATCATGCTAACCCATTTCAAGTTCACGTCCCTAGGTTGACAAGTGAAATACATCTCCCGAGTGATTAAGACAACTACTCAGGTTAGATGTCCAATCTCTGAGTTACAGTTTTAAGAGCTCAGTTGTTAAATCATTGTAAGAGACCAACATTTTTGGTGCTGTTGCCGGGGATGGTGTCAAACTAAGAAGATCTTTGAAGTCATCTTTAGTATTATTCCTTGCAGTTTTTTCCCCTTAAAATGTGTTTTTAGTTAGGAAGAAACCATCTACAACCCATTAACATTTTTTGTGTGAGAAGTGGTTGATACTGAGTATATTGCATGCATAGAGGTAGGAGAAGAGATGCTTTAGGGAGATTCCTTCCTAATGATTCAACTTACCCAGCAGAAGAAGCAGAAGCGAATCCTTTCCTTGATGCATTCACTAATTTGAATAGTTTTGAAATGTCCTCTGAAGAATGAGATACCCCAAACCTAGTTGAAAATCCATTTGCCTTGATAATAGGTCAAACAGTCATGGCTACCCAAAATGTACCTAATCAACCAATGTTTCCATTTCTGATTGCTCTTCAAAATGAAGTGGATAATCTCAAGAACATACCCGCTTCAGCTCTACCCAAGTTCTATGGACTTGCAACAGAGGACCCAGATACCTTCTTGTTTGAATTTGATATCTACAGTAGCTATGACTACATTACTGATGCTCATAAACTTAAGTAGTTTCCTACTAATATGAAAGAGGCTGCATTAAGGTGGTTTATGAGTCTAGGTAGTGATGTTGTCAATACCTAGAAAGAAATGAAAGATAAATTTCTTGAGAGATAAAAAGACTATTGTAGGAGTGGGGATATGAGAGGAAATGATGTTTTCAGAATGCAATAGAAAGAAGATGAAAGATTGGAGGATTACATCTCAAGATTCCTATTTTGTTTGCAAAAGTCTCCCCATCATGCACTCACTGAGGACTCTCAGAAATTGCTCTTCCTCAGGGGAATAAGTGAGCATTGCACAGATGCCTTGGATTTAATGGGAGGAGGAGATATTACCCAAGTGTCTTGGGATGATATTGAGAAATTGTGCCAGAATTATTCCAGAGCAGCCATGAAGAAAGGAAGAGGTTACCATTCCCTTATGGGAAAAACCTCTACCAATGGAGTTTCAAGGATGGAGATAAGCCACTTGCTATCTAATTTTAAGAAAGATATTATAAATAATATGGCAACCCTGTTGGACACGCTCCAGGCAAAGAAGAAGTTTGAAGAGGCTGAGGCAATGTTGGCTGAATATTGTCGTCATTGTAGACAGAGGAAGAGGGACTACAGATGCAAGTTGGTAGCTAACCTTGACAACAACCAGATTCCAACTGAGTTCAAGCCAATACAAGTTGAAGAGGATCAAGTCTTCTATGTTGCACAAAGGAGGCCATGGGCTCCAAGACAGGGTGTGTCACCAGATCCATTATCATATGCTAGACCACATTTTAATACTTATTCATCTAGTAACCAATGGCAATAGCCATTTCCATCTAGTTATGGAGGATATCCACCTCATCCTTGGAACAAACCTCAAAATACTTGGCTAAATTACCAAAACCCTATACCCCAGTGGCAGCAGCCTCCAGGGAATTACATGCAGTCACCTCCTCAGCCCCAACAGCCTGCTATAATGCCTCCACCTGCTAGCTCCAATTCAGATACACCTAAACCTACTTAGTTACCAGCTCAACCCTCACCTAACCCAAATAATAGACCACAGTAACAACCGATATATTCTGCTGATCCAAATCAATTCCCTGCATATGCTGTGAATGTAAGTGATATAGATATGCGTTCAAGAACTACCTTGACAGCTCCTTCAAAACCTATCATTACTGAGCTTTCTAAGGAAGAAGTGGAACCTAACAAAACCCCCATTCAATCAAATGTACCTGAAAATCCTGAACCAATGACAATCAAATAGACTCCACAAGAACCACCATTTCCACAAAGGTTAGAAACTATGAAATAAAAGGTAGTAGAACAGGAACCCACCTTTGATATTCTAGAGCAGTTGAAACATGTATGTGTCAAGATCCCTCTATTTCAAGCCATAAAAGATGTTCCTATATATGGCAAAGCAATTAAAGAAGCATGCCTTAAGAAGCCAGGCAAAAAAAGGAAAGACCCCACTATGGTTCATGTGTTGGGACAATTGGCTGACATCATGCTTGGAAAAGTGAATGTTCCCAAATATAATGATCCAGGAAGTCCTATGGTAGGAGTTGTTATAAATGGAATCTAAATCAAAAATGATATGACTGAGCTTGGAGCAGCCATAAATGTAATGACAAAGGATATCCTATAGAAACTAAATGTTGCAACCATGTGACCAACTCCTACTATCCTGCAGCTTGCTGATAACTCTACTGTTAAACCTGATGGGATAGTTGAGGATCTTGTGGTATCCCTAGACTCATGGGAATATCCAGCTGATTTCTTGATACTTTCTCCTAAAGCTACATTGGGAGGATACCCCATCATTTTAGGAGTTCCGTGGTTAGCCACAACAGATGCTTATATTGGGTGCCGGTTAGGAGACATGACCATCTCTGATGGGAGAAGCACTAAAACACTTGTTCTTTACCCACCTGCACAACCATCTCATGGTATGGATAATCCTATTTGGCCTCATGTTGGTGAAGAGGAAGCTAATTCTATGGAGAAGCTTATGATGATAGGCAGAAGTTCTTTCCTACAGCTTCAAAGAGAGGAGGAGGTGTTGTCTAATATAATTCAAAATCATTGTGAAGTCGAGGAAGCATCATCCTCTCATTCTGCTGATCCAACGAGGATACTTGTTCCAATTTTTCCTATAGCATCAGGTATGTTACATACATTACTTCCACAAGAAATTAAGGTACCTAGCATTAATGAAGTAACTATGGTTGACTTCACAACTCAAGTGGAAATTTTAGAAGAAAGATATCTCAGTATTAATAGCAACTTGACTCAAGCACAACAGGTGTCCTTGATAAATTTGTTAAAGAAACATAAAAATGCTTTTGCATGGGATTATCATGATATGAAAGGATTGGATCCTACATTATGCACCCATAGGATTTACATAAAGGAAGATTGTATACCAGTAAGACTACCACAAAGGAGAATCAACCCTGCACTAAGAGAAATTGTCAAAGAAGATTTGTAGAAGCTATTAGATGCAGGATTTATCTACCTAATCTCAGATAGCCAATCAGTGTCCCCTCTGGTTCTTGTGCCTAAGAAGGGAGGAAAATGGAGAGTCTGTATTGATTATAGAGGATTAAATTCTGCCACCAAAAAGGATCATTTTCCCCTTCCTTTCACAGACCAAGTATTGGACTCACTTGTAGGAAAGCAGTACTTTTCCTTTTGGATGGATTCAATGGTTACAATCAGATTCAGATTGCACTTGAAGATCAGAAGAAAACAACATTTACCTATCCTTGGGGGACATATGCCTACTCAGTACTTCCATTTGGCTTATGCAATGCACCTGCAACTTTCCAAAGAACAGTCATTAGCATATTTTCTGATATCTCACATGATTGTATGGAAATCTATATGGATGATTTCACTACTTATGGTGCTACTTTTGAAGAGGCATTAGCAAACTTAGGCAAGGTGTTGGAAAGATGTGAAGACCACAGCCTATCCCTAAACAGTACAAAGTCCTTCATGATGATGCAGGAAGGAGTAGTACTTGGCCACTACATTTCTCTGAAAGGAATACAGGTAGACTAAGCAAAGATTGAAGTCATCATCAATCTACCAATTCCTGCAAAACAAAGGGATGTCAGAAGCTTCTTGGGTCATGCAGGGTATTATAGATGTTTCATCAAAGATTTTAGCAAAATGGAATCCCCATTATATACTCTTCTTACAAAGGATGCTGAATTTCAGTGGAATGAAGACTGTGACAAAGCATTTTCTGATTTAAAGGTAGCCTTAACGCATGCTCCTGTACTTAAAGGCCCCAATTGGGAACTTCCTTTCCACATTCATACTGATGCATCAGATTATGCCATAGGAGTAGTTTTAGGCTAGAAAGGAGTCATTGAGCATGCTATTTATTTTATTAGCAAAAATTTATAGGGTGCTGAGTTCAACTATATAGTGACAGAGAAGGAAAAGCTAGCAGTCATCTATGCACTTAATAAATTTAGACACTACATAACTGGTTATCAAATCTTTGTGCACACAGATCATGCAGCCATTAGGTATCTCATAAACAAACCTCTCATATCTAGTCGATTAGCAAGATGGGTGTTGTTAATGCAGGAATTTGACATCACTATTGTGGATAAGCTAGGAAAGGCCAATGTGGTTGCAGACTTTCTTTCAAGAATGACTACATCAAAAGATAACCAAGTCATTGATGACTCTTTTCTTGATGAACATTTGTTTTCACTAACGATGCAAACACCCTGGTATGCTGACACAACCAATTACCTAGTAACAAGAAGAGTCCCTCCTCACTTCTCTCCTAAGGAAAGAAGGGTACTTATTGAAAAATCTTTTCCTTTTTCATGGATTGTTGGATGTTTGTTCTACACTGGACCAGACAATGTCATGAGGATATGTGTGAGAGAAGATGAAACATATGACATTTTGCATGCTTGTCACAATGAACCTTGTGGAGGACATTTTGTAGCAAAGCAAACAACAATAAAGATTTTGAATGCAAGTTATTACTGGCCTACACTATACAAGGATGCAACAAGATATACCAAGAAATAAGATAGTTTTCAAAGGATGGGATGACCAACAAAATTTGATGAGATGCCCCTTTATCCTTAGCTTGTGATTACTCCATTTGATACGTGGGGATTAGATTTTGTAGGACCCATTGATCCTCCATCTAATGGTAAATCCTATATCTTAGTATGCACTGATTATGTAACTAAATTGGTAGAAGTTAAGGCCATGAAGCATGCAAGAGACAGTAAGGTTGCAAAATTTCTCTATGAGGAAATCTTTCCATGATATGGAGTTCCCAGAGAATTAGTCACTGATCAAGGAGCTCAATTCACCTCAACTCTAGTTGCATCACTAGTACATGAATACAACATAAGGCACAAGAAATCTACTCCTTATCACCCTCAGACTAATGGCCAAGTTGAGGTGACTAATAGAGAAATAGAATCCATTTTGACTAAAACTATGGCTGTCCATAGGAAGGATTAGGCAAATAGGTTGCCAAAAGCTGTCTGGGCCTATAGGACAACCTGTAAAACAACTACTAGTTTTACTCCTTTTGAGTTACTGTATGGCAAAACAGCCATGATGCCTATTGAATTTGAACATAAAACTCTTCAGACTACACTTGACTTGGGGATGGATCTATCTAAGGCACAAAAAGAAAGAATAATGCAGCTCAATGCTTTGGATGAGATGAGAAAAGTAACTTTACATCATACAAAAGTGGTGCAGAATCAGAGAATCATGTGGCATGACAAATACATCAAAGATAAGAAATTCCATCCTAGTGACTAGGCTTTGCTTTATGACTCAAGGTATCAGGATAATACAGGAAAATTACAGACAAGGTGGCTAGGACCATATGAGGTTGCTGAAGTTTTTTCCAGTGGTGCTGTTCAACTTACTACTATTGACCCTGTCAGATTTAAGCTATTAGTCAATGGTCATTGACTCCGGTTATATCACAAGCCAGCCTCCAAAGAAGAATTCCTGCAACAATTCACTCAACATGTAAATCCTGAACTTCCTGCAGCCAAAGGTAGTGGACCTAGTGTCCCTCCTTCTGGCTAACCAAGGTACAACACTTGTCATAATAAAGACTTCCACATTTGTGGGAGTCCACTCTTTCACTTCTTTGCCCATCCACCCATCCATATCCATTCTTCTCTCTTCCATCACATGTATTGGTTACACTTCATCCCATCTCACTTTAGCCAACTCCACTTTCATTCATTGGTCAATAAATTCTTAAGCATTAACTGCTACTTTCTCCATGATTTTTGCAACCGATCTTCCACAAATCAAGGTGTGCACACTTTAATAATTCTCTCTTAATTATCTTTTGGTTTATTTATTTAATTATTGTACATTAATATCGATATTTCTCATAGCATGTCATTATTCCCTTCCTTGTCCTATCACACATCACCATTCCGCATGTGTGGACACATGCTTAGATTTAGGTTGGGGAGGGAGTGTTAATATGATGTCCACATGTCAGTCCATCCATATGCTTGATGCCAAAATATTAGTAAAGTTTGAAAATTGAATGATTTGAATTCTAAGTGAGGTGATGGCTCGCAAGTGTGAGATGACAGCCTTCATCGATCATTCATTACTCCCTGTACCACCCTTGTCTTGCATTCCCAAGAAAAGAAGCCAAAAAGGAAAATATAGATAGCATGAGTTATTGAAAATTTAACAGGGTTTCAGGAAGGTGAAGTTAGTTTTCTAACTTTTTGCAGAAAAAACTTTGCAGTGCAATTGTTTTCAGGCAGCTAAGTCAATGGGAGGAGGATTAATTAGGAATGAACCCACAGTTCATGATGTATTATTGCAGGATGTACTTAGCCAGACTGAATTCAGAAATTGTGGATGGATGGACTATTTCTTGAAGCTAAATGATTTTGATGAAAATGTTACATTAGAATTTGCTCAAACACTGTTTGATGGTAAAGCCATGGTAAGAGGGTTGGAGGTGTTGGCTACTGAGGAGAGAATTACAGAAGTTACAGGTCTGCCTGTTGATGGCGAAGATTACCCTGTTTCTAGAGATGCCAGGTCAGCTAGGGCTGAATTTACAGGACCTGGTTATCCTCAATTGACTATGGACAAGCAGGGAGTCAAAATGGTGCAGAGACCACCATAGTTAATTTTGGTTTGTATGCTCACTAGGAGCCTTAAATTTTGGATTTTATGCTCATTATGAGCCTAGGTGGAGTCTTGTATTAATTTATTATTGTAATAAGGCCTAAGTCAGACCACTCTCTCTATTTTAGAAACCACTCCCTCTATTCTAAAAGTCAACTAGTAGTGGAACTCCAAATAGCATGTGCTATGTTTGGAAAAAAATAGTCTTAAGGCTAAAATTAGTGAAATTAGTGAGTTTTTATTGCCTTTTTAGATAGGAAAAGAATCTTACACGAAATGTTGATGATTTGGATTGTATTTATCCCTTGGGGGTCATGGAAAACATTTTGATTGAATTTGGAAAAGAAGAAATAAAAAAAAGAAGACTGTTTGCTATTTTTTTTCTGTGTAATTTGCTGCTCTTTGCCATAGTACTCACACGTACAGCCATTTCAAGGGATTTCACATTTTGGATGTTGTAAATGAATGTTTTACCTTTCATTTAAATCATATTTGGTGTCTTGAAATTGTAGGAGAAAGAAGAACAAAATGTTGTCCCAAAATTGCTGTTTCTAGGAAAGTTTGGTAGGGATTTAAGAGTTTTATGGGGTTCTGACCCAAATCTTTGAGTTAGAGCCCCAAAATGGATTTTTTGGGTCTGTATAGGTATATTATACAATGGGTTTTGTGTGTAGGTGTAGGGGAGCAGTCCAAGACAAGATTTGAGGAAGATTTGGCTTGATATCTCTATGTATTAAGCCATTAGTTATAGCTAGAGGAAGATTTAGTTGGAAAACTTGTTTCTAATGCCCATGGAGATACAAAACCTATTGAATCCATCCATTTGAAATCCATACCAACTTCTAGAATTGGTTAGAAAGTTCTGGGTCACTTTGGTAGGTACTTCCTTTGTAAACCTAGGGCTAATTGCCCCTTGGAACAGCAAGAATAGTCATTTTTAGAGGCTTGTGTTCCAAAACAATGTACCCTACATGTCAACTATGTTATAGAGGGCCATAATGGGTATCTAAAAAGATAAAGATTTCTAGGAATTGTTTGGAAATTTTTGGAGTTAAGCCCTCTAAACCGCATTTCTAGGGCTACAAGGAAAATAGGCCATTTGTGAAGGAACCTTGGGTAGGACAACTGGCTGGGCTAATTTATGAGTTTGATAAGCCTCCATTGGTCAAATTAATATGTCTAACACCCTCCTCAAATGTTGGTAGTCATCACATTTGTCCAAACCAAGTTGGGTCCAAAAATGGAGTTTGTAGGTGTCTTTAAGCAAGTTTGTTGTCCTTCTTCCCTCCAAGATCAGTCACTCATTTTTGTGAGATTTGATAAGTGTTCCCCTGCTCTGCATCAAGTCATATCAGAGCACAAGTTCTGATTTGGGAAAGTGTGAAGAAGAAGGAGTACAAAATGGCTCCTAAAAACAGTCCAATCCTCACTAAGGAAGTGAGATTGATGAAGGAATCTCAAGAAGGAGTCCTAACCAGACTTGCAGCCATTGAAGCAAACCTGAGAAGAGGTGGGGTCATTGAGGAAGACAGTGACCAAGAGTGTGAGGGTGAGAATGTAGACCCTCAAGAGGGATCTAGTGAGACAGAGATGGATCCAGATGCAAGAAGGTTTATGAAGATGCTGCAGACTGTGAAAGGAGAAAGCACTAATGTTAAGATGGAGTTGCCCATGTATGAAGGTAAGATGAACAGTGAGGAGGTACTAGACTGGATTGATTCTTTAGATAACTACTTTGAGTACAAAGAGATGCCTGAAGAGAAGAAAGTCAAGCTGGCAAAGACTAAGCTGAAGGGAGCAGCATTGACATGGTGGAACTATGTTCAGTCAGAGAGAATAAGACAAGGAAAAACCAAAATTAGTTCATGGGACCGGATGGTGTCCAAGGTGAAGGGTCAATTCCTTCTAAAAGATTATGCCATTCAAACCTTCAGAAGGCTGCAAAACTTGAAACAGAAAGAGATGGATGTAATGGCCTACACAGAGGAGTTTCATAAGCTCAATATGAGAACTAGCCATAATGAGGATGAAGTTGAGAAGATTGCTAGATACATAAATGGGCTTAGGTTCAATATCCAAGATGAACTAAGTCTCACTACACCCAGGAATGTAGAAGAATGCTTCCAATTGGTAGTAAGAGCTAAGGAGAAGATCAAAAGGAAACAAGAACAAAATGGAAGGGGTAGAGGAAAGAACTTCAGAGGAAGAGGAAACTTTGGTGGAAGAGGACAGAAGCAGCAAGGAGAAACAAATGATAGCAACAAGGAGAACCATGAACCAAGAGGAGAGTCAAGTGAAAGAGGCAGCTTTAGAGGAAGGAGATCAAATAGTAGAGGCAGGTTTGGAGGCCATGGTAGAGGGTCAAGCACCTTCACAGGCAAGTGCTATAACTGTAATCAAGTTGGACATCCTGCATTCAAATGTCTAGACAAACAAGCATCAAGTTCATATGGAGGTGATAGAAGAGTCCACATAGTGCAAGAGGAGGACCAAGAGAGTGTAAACTCACATTCTGTGCATGCAGGCCTAGAGGTAGGAGAATCCTTAATGATAAAAAGGACATTGTTGAAGGTACCATTAGCCAAAGAGCCTCCATAGAGAAAGGCTTTGTTTAGAACACTCTGCAAAGCACAAGGAAAAGTATGTAAGTTGATTGTTGATTCTGATTCTACTGACAATCTTGTGTCTCTAGAAATGGTAGAAAAGTTGAAGATAAAGAAGATTCCTCACTCTACACCCTACAAGGTATCATGGCTCAAGAAGGGTCAACAAGTACTTGTAAATGAACAAGCTTGGGTGGAGTTCAACATTGGTGGCTACAAGGACAAGATATTGTGTGATATCATCCCTATGGATGTATGCCATCTGCTCTTAGGCAGACCATGGCAATTTGACCGAAAGGCCAAGCATGATGGAGAAGAGAATACATACATGATTGTGAAGGATGTGGTGACCTACAATCTTACACCCATAAAAGAAGATGGTGCAACAATCCATGAAGGACCAAGTGTGATGATGGTGAAAGAGAAAGAGTTTTTGAAGACATTGAAAGAAGAAGAGGTAGGATATGCCATCATTGGCAAGCCTATATTAGCCAAGGCAGAAATAGAGGTAGAAAAGATACCAGAGGAGGTGCAGGTCCTATTGGACAAGTATGAAGACATAGTGGTGAAAGACCTACCGAGTTCACTACCTCCTGTCAGGGATGTAAGCCATCATATTGATCTCATACCTGGTGCAAGTTTGCCAAATAAGGCAGCATACAAGATGACACCACAACAAAATGAAGAGGTCAAAAATTAGATCCAAGAGCTATTGGACAAGGGGCTGATCAAGGAGAGTTTGAGTCCATGTGCTGTTCCAACTATCCTAGCACCTAAGAAGGGTGGAGAATGGAGACTTTGCACTGATTCCAGAGCCATCAACAAGATAACCATCAGGTATAGATTTCCAATACCTCGGATAGAAGATCTAATGGATAGTTTGGGTGATGCATGTTACTTTTCTAAGATAGATTTAAAGAGTGGTTATCATCAGATAAGGATAAGAGAGGGTGATGAATGGAAGACAACATTCAAGACAAATGAAGGTCTTTATGAGTGGCTAGTTATGCCTTTTGGGTTATCAAATGCCCCCAGTACATTTATGAGACTCATGAATGAAGTCTTGAAGCATTTCATAGGCAAATTTGTGGTGGTCTATCTAGATGACATTCTTGTATATAGCAAAACCAAAGAAGAACACTTGCAGCACTTGGACATGGTGTTGAAGAGATTGAATGAGGAGAAGCTAATGATCAACCTCAAGAAATGTGAATTCATGAAAAAGGAGCTTGTCTATCTTGGATTTGTGATCTCCAAGGGCACACTCAATATGGATCCATCTAAGGTAGAAGCCATAATCAGCTGGCCAACTCCTAAAACAGTAGTAGAGGTAAGAAGTTTCCATGGTTTGGCTACATTTTATAGAAAGTTTATCAAAAATTTTAGTCATATTTGTTCTCCTATTCTTGATACTATCAAAGGAGACAAGAAGAAGAAGTTCCAATGGACTGAGGAAGCTGAGAAAAGCTTTAAGTATATGAAGACAAGGGTGGCTCAACAACCCATTCTTGCATTCCTGATTTCAGCAAGGTGTTCACAATTGAATGTGATGCAAGTGGATATGCCATAGGTGCAGTCCTGAGTCAAGATGGGAGACTGGTTGCATTCTTCAGTGAAAAAGTCAATGAAGCCAAGAGGAAGTACTCTTCTTATGACCTTGAACTCTATGCTATGGTACAGTCACTCAAGAAGTGGAGGCACTATTTATTTCCTAAGGAGTTTATTGTCTTCACAGACAATCATGCTTTGAGTTTCTTGAACAGCCAAGATAAGCTCAGACACATGAAGTGGATGGAGTATATGCAGGCCTACACATTCACCATCAAGCACAAGAAAGGACAAGCAAACAAAGTTGCTGATGCTCTAAGTAGAAGGTCCATGATGGTGCAGGAAATCAAGTTGCAGAGTGTAGGTATTGATTCACTCAAAGGTATGTATGAGAATGATGAAGATTTCAATACTATTTTTGTTGTTTGCAATCAGTCCCAAGATGTTTTTCACAATGAATTTTCTGAGTTTATAGTACAAGATGGTCTACTGTTCAAGGGAGCTCAGTTGTGTGTACCAAGATGCTCCATGAGAGCAAATTTGATCAAGGAAAAACACTGTGGCAGCCTGAGTGGTCATTTTGGTTATGACAAAACTTTGGAGCAGGTCAAGAGGTTTTATCATTAGCCTAGGTTGCATAATGATGTGAAGAAGTTTGTGGAGAGTTGTGTGATATGCCAGAGGGCTAAAGGATCAAGTTCTAATGCAGGTTTATATCAGCCTTTACCAATACCCAATCAGCCATGGGAGTCTATCAGCATGGACTTTGTTCTAGGTCTGCCCAAGACACAAAGAGGTTATGACAGCATTTTTGTTGTTGTAGATAGATTTAGTAAGATGGCACATTTCATTTCTTGTAAGTCCACTAATGATGCCTCTCATATTGCTGGTCTATTCTTCAAGGAAATTGTAAGAATCCATGGATTGCCTTTGACAATAGTGTCTGACAGAGATTCCAAGTTCATTGGTCACTTTTGGAGAACTTTGTGGAAGAAGCTGGGAACAAATCTAACTTTTAGTTCTGCCTACCATCCCCAAACAGATGGGCAAACTGAAGTTGTAAATAGGTCTTTGGGAAACCTATTAAGGTGCTTAACAAAGGAGCATAATCAGTCATGGGATCTACTGCTGCCCCAAGCTGAATATGCCTACAATGACTCTGTTAACAGGAGCATTGGAAGAACACCCTTTGAAGTAGTATATGGCATGAAGCCAAGAGGCATTTATGAGCTGAGAGACTTAAGGGGAGTAGACAATAGGAGTGCACAAGGAGAAGACTTTGCCACATCCATGAAGGAGATACATCACCAAGTAAGAGAAACTCTTGAAAAGAGTGTTGCCAAGTACAAGGAGAAGGCTGATCTAAAATGAAGAGATGTTCAATACAAAGTAGGTGACATGGTGCTGGCTCATTTGAGAAAGGAGAGACTGTCCAAGGGCAGATATACAAAGCTGATGATGAAGAAGATAGGACCTTGCAAGGTGGTCCGTAAATTTGGTCAGAATGCTTATGAGATAGAACTCCCTCCTGGAGTTGCTATCTCCCCCATTTTCAATGTTGCAGACCTGTATCCTTTCAAAGGATCTAATGTTGTAGATGAAGAAGCTGAAGATGTTGCTAATGAGGATTGGATAAGGGATCTTTGACTAGTTAGCCAGTGAAACTTGAAACTATCTTGGACACAAGAGAGGTTAAGAGGACAAGAAATAAAGTCTATAATGAACATTTGGTGAAGTGGCATGGTTTGCTAATTGAAGATGCTACATGGATGACATAAGAAGATATCAAACAGCATGGAGCCTCTATCCAAGAGCTCATTTCATCAGGAGATTGAAATCTTTTCACCCCAGTTGTATGGTGCAGAGACCACCATAGTTAATTTTGGTTTGTATGCTCACTAGGAGCCTTAAATTTTGGATTTTATGCTCATTATGAGCCTAGGTGGAGTCTTGTATTAATTTATTATTGTAATAAGGTCTGAGTCAGACCACTCTCTCTATTTTAGAAACCAATCCTTTTTTCTAAAAGTCAACTAGTAGTGGAACTCCAAATAGCATGTGCTATGTTTGGAAAAAAATAGTCTTAAGGCTAAAATTAGTGAAATTAGTGAGTTTTTATTGCCTTTTTAGATAGGAAAAGAATCTTGCATGAAATGTTGATGATTTGGATTGTATTTATCCCTTGGGGGTCGTGGAAAACATTTTTATTGAATTTGGAAAAGAAGAAATACAAAAAAGAAGACTGTTTGCTATTTTTTTCTGTGTAATTTGCTGCTCTTTGCCATAGTACTCACACGTACAGCCATTTCAAGGGATCTCACATTTTGGATGTTGTAAATGAATGTTTTACCTTTCATTTAAATCATATTTGGTGTCTTGAAATTGCAGGAGAAAGAAGAACAAAACATTTTCCCAAAATTGCTGTTTCTAGGAAAGTTTGGTAGGGATTTAAGAGTTTTATGGGGTTCTGACCCAAATCTTTGAGTTAGAGCCCCAAAATAGATTTTTTGGGTCTGTATAGGTATATTCTACAATGGGTTTTGTGTGTAGGTGTAGGGGAGCAGTCCAAGACAAGATTTGAGGAAGATTTGGCTTGATATAGCTATGTATTAAGCCATTGGTGATAGCTAGAGGAAGATTTAGTTGGAAAACTTGTTTTTAATGCCCATGGAGGTACAAAACCTATTGAATCCATCCATTTGAAATCCATACCAACTTCTTGAATTGGTTAGAAAGTTCTGGGTCACTTTGGTAGGGTACTTCCTTTGTAAACCTAGGGCTAATTACCCCTTGGAACAGCAAGAACAGTCATTTTTAGAGGCTTGTGTTCCAAAACAATGTACCATGCATGTCAAGTATGTTATAGAGGGCCATAATGGGTACCTAAAAAGATAAAGAGTTCTAGGAGTTGTTTGGAAATTTTTGGAGTTAATCCCTCTAAACCGCATTTCTAGGGCTACAAGGAAAATAGGCCATTTGTGAAGGAACCTTGGGTAGGACAACTGGCTGGGCTAATTTATGAGTTTGATAAGCCTCCATTGGTCAAATTAATATGTCTAACACCCTTCTCAAATGTTGGTAGTCATCACATTTGTCCAAACCAAGTTGGGTCCAAAAATGGAGTTTGTAGGTGTCTTGATAAGCAAGTTTGTTGTCCTTCTTCCCTCCAAGATCAGTCACTCATTTTTGTGAGATTTGATAAGTGTTCCCCTGCTCTGCATCACAAAAGAACCTCTCTCCCTGAGCTATGGAAATAGGTAGCTGTCCATGTGGTGAAGTACATTACTTGTGAAGGTCATCTGTCAAATCTTCATTTTGTGCATTTCAAATTGATGAATCATATGAGGCATGGGAGAAGAATGAATGTGCCAAACGTGCTTTACCACCTTCTCTCAATCATGGCCGCCGAGACCCAAAAAGGTAGGTCTAATTCTGTCTCTCACCATTGTTTAATCAAATTGCTAATTGAAAAATCTCTGCATGATGTGTCTGATATGACTTGGGAGGAATTTTTGAATATTGATAAAAAACGACCTAGTCAGTTGCGACCTGTGGTTGTACCGCAACATCATAGAACTAGGAGAAGGGTATGTTCTATTGAAGCTACTCTGGGAACTTCAACTTCCAGTGTAAACCCTCCTGTAACAAAACAAGCTATTGCAATTAGCTCTTCTGAAGCAGATCATGCAAACAAAGAAAGTTCTTTAGATTCTGACAAAGAGGATATTCCTCTTAAAGGTTTAATTCAAACTAGGGCACAAAGGAGAAGGGCAGAAATCAAGATGGGTAAAACCAAAAAGCAAACCATAGAACGGAAGGTGTTGTGCTCCAGGAAACAGAAAGCTAACACTGTTCTTCCTGCAACTGAAGAGAAACATAAGAGTCCTTCTAGTAAATCAAGACCTGCTGAGCCTGCCTCCGATGCGTCTACATAGACAAACCCTAGGGTTGAAGAAATGACAGCTGAGGATACAGAGGCCCTAATGGGGCATGTGAATGATGTAGAAACATACATAATTGAGGAAGCAACAGATGTAACTCTGGCAGACCTTGCTGCTGCTACTGAGCATATTAAGAGATAGGAACATGAAAATAAATAGGAGTTCCTGCATCAAGACACCTTGCAGCTAGAATTGGCTGAGCAATCAGAAACCCTGTAGCCTATGCTATATGAAGATCAACCATCTGTGCCAGAAAAGCCTTTGGTAGGAAGACACAAACCTCCTAATTTTTCAATGGACATGCTAGCCATGAAATTATGGAATGAGATGCAGAGGAGAGAAGAAGAATGGAAGAAGGAGAAATGTAGATTAAAGGATGAAGAGATTAAAGACAAGAATGCAGAAATTACAACTTTAAAAGAGAGAGTGGATAATATGACAACTTTGGTGCCTCAGGTATTAGAATATAGGACTCCCCTGAGAGTCTATGCTCTGCATTTAAAGGAAAGATACCTCTCTTTTAAGTTAGCAAGGATTGTTTCTAGTTTGAACACTTCCATTGAATCTCCTCTTGAATTTTTCAATGCTTATAGGATTGCTCCTCCGGAAATAAAAAATTTGTTGTGTGAATTCTATTTACGTAATTTTGCTATGTCCCAAGACCATGAGTGGAACCCCTTGTTGTATGTTGGGGATGTTCAATTGAGGGCATTTTGTCCTGGATGCAAAATGAGATTAGTTGGGGACAATAGTTCAGGGCTTATAAGCAATTAGAATTCAGCACTCCATTGCCCATTAGAGCTGAATCTGGAAATCCAGGAAGCATTTTCAATGATTGGCATAGGATGCTTTATAGGCCAAGCAATGGTAACAGAATCCTTCTTGAAAGAGAAGCAACTTACAAAGAATATGAGAAGAGTGCACACACTATTGGAGAATCTGTGAAGGGACATTTGACACAAAGGTGGAATAGTTTGTCTGATGAGCTAAAACAAGCAGAGCCTCACTCATGCAGAATTATGTTACAGCATGTAAAAGAGTGGATATATATATATAGATTGGGAAGACAAAGGGACAATTGTGGTTTCCCTTAATCTTTCAACCACCTATCCTATTGTGGCCTATGCCAAATTATAGATTTTACTAGTATGATATTGCTGAAAAGAGACAAAGATGGAACATGTTGGATAGGTAGCAAGGGTTCTATTGGGATCCTACCTCACACACCATATAAACTGATACAGGACAACTGGTAGTTGCTAATTTCAGGGCATTAACCAAGAAAAAGAAAAACCCTTCCTCTACTGGAGGACCAACAAAGCCTTAGGTTGGGGAGAGTGATGAGTCTAGTTTATGACTCAATTTTCTTAAACTTTATTATCCACTTGCTGTAGTTATCTTGGACTTTGGTACTTTAATCCTAATCTTTTTATATCATTGCCCCAAAGCTATAACTTGTTGAGCATAGGTAATTCCTTATATTCTTTTATGACAAAGACATGCTATATGAACTATCTATGTTAATTTTACATATGGTTAATGAATATTACCCCAAGGTAGTTACGAATGTGCAATTATTGTGTGTACTAATATTGTTATGCAAATATAATCAACATCCATAAAGTAGAGGAAGATTCTGCTAGTTGGTCGCTTACCATAAAAAGTCAAACATGCTGATCGTTCAAATGTCAAATGGAGGGAAGACAACCACTTTGGAAATAATCTTAAATACTTGTTGAGCAAATTTAGGAGTTACTGTTATGCTAGATCTGCGTTAAAGTAACTCACTTGAACAGATTCCCCCGCATGCGTAACTTCCTTTCCACTTTCTATGTTTTCCATAATGAGGCGTTCTCCTATTTTGTTGGAGTTGACCACCCTGCTAGGTAGTTAGTTTTGTAGTTTTCCTTCTATAAATAAGACTCTGAGGAGTTGTTGATTATTCAGAGATTGTACTTGCATTATCCAATTTTTATTAATACAGTTATAATGTTCAGTTGTACTCATATTTTTCAATGAATAAAATGAAGTTGTAAGTTCACATTTCTGAGTTTACATTTGTCTTAGGGAATACTCATCCAAGGGGGCCCACTTGGTGAGAATTCCACCCTCTAGTTTAGTTACATTTTCTGTTAAGCATTTAGTTAAATCTGGCATTGAATGTTCTTGTAGCCACTAGAATTCTATTCTATGTCTGTTCCTGCAGCCAAAGCAGACAGAGTAGTTTCCTGTTTGTTTGCCCAGACTTTTACTTTCTATCATGTACTTGATCCTAGAATAGATGTTGATTGATGTTCAATATTCCTGTTATTTCCTTTCTAGCAGTTTATGTTTAGCATTATGTCTTTCTTAGCTATAGAATGAACGTGACTACTTTGGAAGTTCTTAGTGCACATATCATGTTGACCCATTTCAAGTTCACATCCCTGGGTTGACAAGTGAAATGCATCTCCATAGTGATTAAGACAACTACTTAGGTTAGATGTCCAATCTCTGAGTTACAGTTTTAAGAGCTCAATTATTAAATCATTGTAAGAGACCAACATGTGCTATATATTACTTATATTTAAAATAGTTTATTTAAGCTATTATTAGTAACAATTAGTGTAATTGTCCTAATAATATCTTAAATAAACTATAATATATTTGCTATTCATATCATAAGTCAAAACCTTATGTCCACATCCTCGCCATGCATTAAGGCAAAAATTATCCTTATTACTCCATTTACAAAATCAAGGATAAAATGCATTACAAGAACACTTATCACTCCACATGCAAGGAAAGAAAACCTATCACCATGCAAAATACAGTACATACCCTCTGCCATACTTTCTCTTCATGCATCATATGACCCCAAGTCACTTTATCATTCTGCCAACTCCTTTGTCTTTGTCTCTCTTTTGACTTGAATAATAACCTTGCAAGGGACAAGGAAAATCAACCTTGACCATATCCGGTCACCTTGTATGAACTAATGATTATAAAGGAATCATGTTTAAGCATACACTTGTTTGATAAGGAACTTTGACCATGTGACATTCAACTATGAAGTAATAAACATTGTTTGAATATTTGCAAGGTATAATGTTTACTATGATTGTTGACTATCACACAACATGTCAGATATGCCCCTTCTATCGGCCACTCCTTGTAATAATTATTTAGGAAGTGCATCTTTGAAGTTGTTGACCCCGGTTGACATTTGGATATAGCAATGATTTTGAATTTTAACAAGGTCAAAAAATGTAATTAGAGAAAGAAAGCTCGACAAAAGGGGTGGAAACCCTAATCATTTAGTCATTTTACTTTGTTACTCCTCCTTGGCCGCCACTCTTCTCTACAACTACTCAATGCTGCCTAGGGTTTGACCTATTTCTTTCACTATTTCTTGGCAATCCTTGGCTTCCTGATGCACTCTTTCCTATATCTTCGACAGGTAATTTGGAGGTAAACACGTTTTATACAGGTTCTGAGTTGTTTTGAAGCCTCTCTTCACTGGCTTTGTTGATGGTTGACCACGGCCAAATGATTACTTCTGAGCATTTTCATGACCTTTTCTTTACTACTTCTATTTCTTTATATGGTCGCCATTGGAACATGATTTTGACCCATTCGAGCTCTTTACTGTGTGTCTAATATGATGAGGGTTTGCACTTTTGAATATAAAAATAGGAATCCACTAAGGGCCATGCCCTGTTGATTTCTTGCATTCTTTATCACTTCCTTTTGTATATAGAAATGATATAAGGGTTTTGAAAAAAAAGATAAGGGTTTCTTCTTTTCAAAGAAATTGGCTTTCAAAGCACGGTTGCATTTGTACAATGTTTCTTGTATCCATAACTCTTCTCTACGTGTATAATACATGAGGGTTTTCTTGTCTTTCTCATGACTATCAGTCTACTGCTTTCATCTCAATGCTCATCCATGTCTTGACTGTCAGTTTAATGATTGCTAGACCCCTTTTCATTGATGTTGATCTATCATTCTAATACCTCTATGGTGATGTTGCAAGTTTCAAGATTATTTCCATTTATCATCACCATGTGGATTCTTTGAAACAACAGTATAGGTATGAAGGTCTAATAAGCTTTTTAAAACACAAACTAACCTTGAATTTGATATAAGTTATTAAAAATGTAATAGCAGAAACATTCTGTGAAGTATTCACCCAAATCCTTAATGAAAAGGCAAACTAGATTATCCAAGAAGTCCAAAGAATCTTGGCCACTGTTGAGCAGATTTAGTACCCTTATACAATGAAGAAACCCTAGATTCAAAACCTTGAACCTACACTTACCCATATTTGGATATTCCATGCTCCTCTATTGTTTGTTGACAGCCATGTCATGCTTTGTGACTACCCTATAAATAGAGATGACTACTTCTTGACAGATATAACTGTGTTACCAACCTCAATTTTTGCTCCTTCAGAGACTGTGAATCTTGCCATACCTCTTTCATATAAAACCACTGATATAATAAAATGATTTGTTGTTACAACTAATTAGTTTGCTTGTTACTGCCTTATCAACAACTTTTACTCCTCATTCATAACAAAAAGTGGTAAATATTTATTCTACTTCTAATCTGCCCAAGTCAACCTTCATGGCTGCTATACTCATGCTTCTGATGGTTGTGATCTTCAAGTTGCTTCCATTATCCTTCAGGTACATGACTATCCTATACATTTGCTAATGGTTGTTCTAGTACAGTCATGTATGACTATTTCCTCCATTTTTATTTGTATGACACTGGATACCCTAAGAAAAGTGGTGGAACCAATGGCTGGGGAACAACTACTGTTCACTTTTTTTTGCACCCTCCAATCTCCCACTGTATTGTCCTTTTTTTAATATATCATGACTGCTTTCAATTTTATGACAGTCATTAAATGGCTTCTCTTTGACTAAATTAGTCATATATATGACTTCTTCTTGCTGCTACAATAGTCATTTTGACTGTCCTGTGCCTCTTGTCATTGTAGGCTACTTGTTGATTCCTTCATCATTGATGCACCTCTATAGGTGGATATGGCAACCTATGATATATCCTGACATGTTCTGACAGTATCTTGTGAAAGTGACTATATTTCTCCTTGATCTTGCACTGTATTTCTCATTAAGGCATGGCACCTTCGTGACTGTACCATCGCATCACTGTAGCTTTACGCATGGGGAATAAAGTTTGTCAAAACAAAACAATGATGAAATGCATGGAATCCATCTTGTTTATCCTTGGACTATTGCATTCTTTACATTCCACTGTGCTCTATGTATTTGAATCTTTGTGTGCTCTATTCATGACAGTCTCTTGCTTTTGAATATGTACCTAACTGTCATGTTAGTGATTACATATGTAGCTACTCCATAGCTTGTTCTTCCTTCAAGATCACTAAAAGTAAGTAATAATCTTTACCAAAATGTGATCATGTTGTATGTATCTGTTATTTGCATCTTTAGCCTTTAGCATGTGACTGTTACACTCATATATCATGATGAGGTCTTCTTTTATGACAATCAAGTTGGTATAGTGTATATATGACTATCTCATCTTGGAGGCTATCTCATCTGTTGTTCCATGTGGCATTTTACTTGACTATCTCTATGAGACATTTGCAACTCAAATGTGATATAACTGTTAAACTTTGATCATCTTTAGCAATATGAGGACAATATAAAGAATACCTGATTGTGAATGTTGTCTCATCTTTGAGATTATACCTATATTCTTTATTGCATAGCAAGGCATTGAATGGTATCTCTGCTTTTGATGTATCTCATATGAACATAAGCTCTTGATAACATAACATGAGGAAGCAACATATGATGTTGTTTGTCCATTACTCTTGATATCTTTCTTGATTAAGAAAGAAGCATGCTGGACTAAACCCTTGTGTGAGCCACATTTAATCCACATGCTTATTTGTCTTTAGATCAACAACAAAACTTGTCCTATACCTGCACAGTGAACAAACAAGTTAGCATAAAAAAGTACTTGATAGCATTGATTGATCTTCTTCATGATTTCTTCTTGATTCGTGTCATTATCTAATCTAATTTCCCATCTGAATGGATGATGTGATAAGGAGATGTCTCTATTTGATAAAAGCATGTGATAATTGTAAACATTCAGAGCACTAATAGGGTTGTCCCCAAAATTTTGTAGGTTCAACTGATGATGGCTTGGAGTGAAGACTGAAGATTGAAGACTTGAGGGTTGGCTTCAACAGCAATCTCCATCATCAGGCAATGATGGATGTTTAGATTTATCATATGTTCTTTTCTCTTTTCTTTTATCAAACAAATACATAGCTTGCATGTCTGCAATTGCTCAGTCTAGTTACTCCCATGGCTTATGGGACACATTTGAACACTTCTTTTTAAACATGACCAGTTAATTTCTCTTATGCATATGATGTATATGTATTTCCTTTTCAATCAATGCATGAGATAAAGTAACAGATACCTAGATGTATGTTCAAAAAATGACATGAAATAATAGTGTAATACAATATCTTTCTCTCTTTTATTCAAAGATGATTAACTGAATAATCAATTTAACTTATAACTCCTGAAAGATCAACTATGTAGAACAACTATATTTCTTGAATGTTTGATTTCTCGATAATCAATTCTTTTGTCATGATAACTTATTAGTCCTAATTGGACTGATAGGTTATCCTGACAACTGGATCTTCTTTTCTACTTCGTCAAGGCATCAACCATTCAAGAAATGCATAACTTTGAAGTTTTCTATTATTCCTTCTGAACAATTACACTTAGGTCCAGCTAATTTTAAGTGTGAACAAAAATTAGTTACATTTATGGCGACCTCTCAAGGGTGTTTGCTTGCTAAACAGTTTAGAACCAGTAGCCATGCCTTCTCATTGGGCATAGAGTCATTTTTGCCTTGAACCTAGAGGAATTCTGCAACTCACACTAACTGAAAATAGCAACAAAAACTAACTAAAAACTAAAACTAATATTGATTTGCTTAAAACATAACTAGCAAAAATGTGTGAAAGCACTTCTTGGAAACAAAACAACAATTGAACTGAAATTCTACCTATCCTACTCTAACCAGCCAAAGGTGTTGGTCAAACAAATCCATTAACTATTTGGTTGAAATAACTTTCCTTCCTCAATAGGGAACACTGATTCACATGCTTATGAGCAGCTAAAATTTGATGAGGTACAAGAAAGTACTGAATAAATTGCTGCACTGCTTCATAAAAAATATAGATGAATTCACTCACCAGCTGGATCTGATCATGTAAACCTCTGTCATGGGGTATAAAGGTGATATGATTCTGCTACTCTGAGGTTGAAATTTGTTTAGTTGGTGTAACAGCAATCTATACCTACTTCTTTAGCTCTCTGACTACCATATCTCTAATTAGACAGCTTCTTGTAATGATGTATTCTTGGCTGATGATTCTGATGTTTAGATTTAGATCTTCTATCATATGATTACTTTTACTTTCAATCTGATCTACAACAGTTAGCTCATATGATCTGTACTCCTTGACTTGATCCTGTTTATCAGAAACTACTGATTCACATGCCATGAGATTATCATTTATGTTAGAACAAAAATCCTCAATAATACCTGAAAACAAGGTTTCATATGAATGAACATCCTATACTAGAATTATATGCTCATCATTTCCTGACTTAAGATCTTGATCGTTACAAGAATCTAGTAGATTGGCAAGCTCCCTACAGGCTGAATAGTCAGGATCTTGACAATCAAAAATAGAAATATCTTGAAAATATTAAACCTTCTCAATTAGTTCATCTGACTGTTCTGAAAATAGATTAGATGCCTTATTCTGACAGAGAATACTATTTGATTTAGTTTCATATTCTAGTTGGTTAATCTCTTTCTTTGCAATGTCAACTGGCTGTCCTAAATCCGCTGGTACTTGTATGATATCTTTGTCTTGGTCAATAAAATAAGGCAGTTGATCAAACAAAAAGATAGAATCCTTTTCTTTGTCAAGTCTATTCTCATATGCAACTTGGGAACTCTATTTTGGCAATTGAAGACTTTGCCCTTTAAATCCTTGTTCTTGCATTATATCTGATTTTCTTTGATTGAAACTTGGAATCCTGATTGGTTCAAGTTTTATTGATACTTATTCCCTTTCCTGATCTTGGATTGGTATGGAAGAGTTAGCTTTGATAAGATTTGGTACTTTATAATCAGGACATTTGGTATAAGAAGACTGCCATGGTTGCTTATAAGCCTAATGATTTGATTCAGGTACTTGATACGACCGATACTGAGGACTAATAAACTACTTCTGAATATGAATAGTTACCTGATTACAATTAGAACTCTTGAAACTTGAAACTTGATTCCTACTAACTGAGTTTGAGAATACTGATCCGGAATGAATGAAGCTATCCAGATGTTTTGTTTTTGTATTTGTGCAAGCAAAAATGTCATCTGTGTCTCTTTTGCTGCAATCTATCTTGCAAGATCTTATTCAAATTGTATCCTTTGTGCCTCTAATTCATGCTCATGGAGATAGGTTTGATAATCCATCTCCTCCTATTGTTGCTGATACTCTTGTTGCCTCTTAAACTCTTCTAGGTTCCTTGTGACTTCTAACAATGTATCACTAATGTCACTCATGCTATACTTCATATCCCTAACTTCTTGGGATTGATTTTGGATATGTAAATGCTGTTATGAAGGATGAGAAGGGGTGGGTGGGAGGGAAACATGTTGAGCATGCTGATTTCATTGCAAATCAAAGGAATTAACAGTATTTTCATGATATGGCTGATAAGATGAAAGATTAATAGCATTTTCATGATATGCTGGATGATATGACATATTTCCATGAAGGAAAGACATGTTTACTCATTCAAAAGGTCTGATCTATCAACCAAAAAGATAGAGTCACCAAGTATTTGTAATTAAACCTCTAAAAATGTTGTATAAATTGTTGATCATACCAAAAACAATAGAAATGATAAGTCCTATTGAACTAAAAATTAGTTCAAGGTCCCACCGGGCATGCCAAAAACTGTTATCACTGGAATTGCACCCGTATGCAAGGCTAGTTAAAGCACTGCAATTCTGTGTAACATGGGACTAATCTCAGGTTGTGGGTGCGCTGTGACGAGATTAGACCTCCAAATTATGGGTTGGTTCCCTTCAAATATTCTATTGAGATATATGTTTTTACTTTTTGGGAAAAGGGAAGAAAGAAATTAAATGAATACTAAAGGTAAAATGGTGATGCACCTGATATGGATAAAACTAATGCAATCTAATTCATGATGTTTACCCAGAAATCTGACTTCTACACAATCCAAACTTGGCATAAATACCACAAAAATGATTATAAGGTTTGAAAACATGTTTTTATGAAGAAAATGGTTCTTTCACAGCATAAAAAGACTATTTCTGGTTAACACAACCTAAGACCTATAGATCTGTGATGAATATATGCTTTAATGCTGCAAACAAGGAGGTGAGACAATAATTTTGAAGGTTTAATAATAAAACACAACAAAATTTCATCAAAATCACTTCAACATTCAGCACAAAAAGGAAAGGTAATTCAACTGATCCGAAATAAACAAAGGAAAGCTTTGCAAAAGATAAAAGATAACCTGTAACCTGTTGATCTCTCAATAAAACTGTAAAAGTGAGCTACAAGAATTCTCCAATCTGTCTGAATCAGAATGAGAATCAAGAACCCCATAATGAATGAAGTTTTACAATATATAGAAAAGATCGGTAAAAGACTAACCTAAAGACAATTGGAATTTGAACCTTAGTTATCTCAAAATAGCACATGCATAAAATGATAACTGATTCTCATGCAAGCCCTAAAATCATGCAAAAAGCACCTCCAAACTGATGGAAAAAAAGATATAATGTGTCAAAACTATCTCTGATCCATGCACCAATGAAATGAAGTGCTTGACTCAAGGTGAATTACCCATATAACTCCTCAATCTGCTCCTCAAACTGCTCCCAACTGAAAGATCAAACTGATGGCTCGATTCCTCTTATCACTCCAAGCACAAGTCAAAAAATAACTTATATCTTCACCAATCCATGCAATGTAATGGCAAGTAAATAATATTCAATAAATGAATATTCCATCCAGTCCTCTTGTGTGCTACATATGACTTATATTTAAAATAGTTTATTTAAGCTATTATTAGTAACAATTAGCGTAATTGTCCTAATAATATCTTAAATAAACTATAATATATTTTCTATTAATATCATAAGTCAAAACCTTATGTCCACATCGTCGCTATGCATTAAGGCAAAAATTATCCTTATTACTCCATTTACAAAATCAAGGATAAAATACATTACAAGAACACTTATCACTCCACATGTAAGGAATAAAAACCTATCACCATGCAAAATACAATACATACCCTCTGTCATACTTTCTCTCCATGCATCATATGACCCTAAGTCACTTTATCATTCTACCAACTCCTTTGTCTTTGTCTCTCTTTTGACTCAAATGATGACCTTGCAAGGGACAAGGAAAATCAACCTTGACCATATCCAGTCACCTTGTATGAACTAATGATTATAAAGGAATCATGTTTAAGCATATATTTGTTTGATAAGGAACTTTGACCATGTGACATTCAACTATGAAGTAATAAACATTGTTTGAATATTTGCAAGGTATAATGTTTACTATGATTGTCGACTACCACACAACATGTCAGATATATCCCTTCTGTCGGCCACTCCTTGTAATAATTATTTAGGAAGTGCATCTTTGAAGTTGTTGAACCTGGTTGACATTTGGATATAGCAATGATTTTGAATTTTAACAAGGTCAAAAAATGTAATTAGAAAAAGAAAGCTTGACAAAAGGGGTGGAAACCCTAATCATTTAGTCATTTTACTTTGTTACTCCTCCTTGGACGCCACTCTGCTCTGCAACTACTCAATGCCGCCTAGGGTTTGACCTATTTATTTCACTGTTTCTTGGTGATCCTTGGCTTCCTGATGCACTCTTTCCTATATCTTTGACATGCAATTTGGAGGTAAGCATGTTTTATACAGGTTCTGAGCTGTTTTTAAGCCTCTCTTCATTGGCTTTGTTGATGTTTGGCCATGGCCAAATGCTTACTTTTGAGCATTTTCATGACCTTTTCTTTACTACAACTATTTCTTTATATGGCCACCATTGGAACATGATTTTGAGC
Source organism: Cunninghamia lanceolata (assembly GCA_027924645.1). NCBI lineage: Eukaryota > Viridiplantae > Streptophyta > Pinopsida > Cupressales > Cupressaceae > Cunninghamia > Cunninghamia lanceolata. Next base: position 455,689 of record BSBN01001197.1, on the reverse strand, counting down.
CATTGGAACATGATTTTGAGCCATTCGAGCTCTTTACTATGTCTCATATGATGAGGGTTTGCACTTTTGAATATGAAAACAAGAATCCATTAAGGGCCATGCCCTATTATTTTCTTTCATTCTTTATCACTTCCTTCTATATACAGAAATGATATAAGGGTTTTAAAAAAAAAGATAAGGGTTTCTTCTTTTCAAAGAAATTGGCCTTCAAAGCAGGGCTGCATTTGTACAATGTTTCTTGTATCCATAACTCTTCTCTGCGTGTATAATACATGAGGGTTTTCTTGTCTTTCTCATGACTATCAGTCTACTGCTTTCATCTCAATGCTCATCCATGTCTTGACTGTTAGTTTAATGATTGCTAGACCCCCTTTCATTGATTCTGATCTATCATTCTAATACCTCTGTGGTGATGTTGCAAGTTCCAAGATTATTTCCATTTATCATCACCATGTGGATTCTTTGAAACAATAGTGCAGGTATGAAGGTCTAATAAGCTTTTTAAAACACAAACTAACCTTGAATTTGATATAAGTTTTGTAAAATGTAATAGCAGAAACATTTTGTGAATTATTCACCCAAATCCTTAATGACAAGGCAAACTAGATTATCCAAGAAGTCCAAAGAATCTTGGCCACTGTTGAGCAGATTTAATACCCTTATACAATGAAGAAATCCTAGATTTGAAACCTTGAACCTACACTTACCCATATCTAGATATTGCATGCTCCTCTATTGTTTGTTGATAGCTCTGTCATGCTTTGTGACTACCCTATAAATAGAGATGACTGCTTCTTGAAAAATATAACTGTGTTACCAACCTTAATTTTTGCTCCTTCAGAGACTGTGAATCTTGCCATACCTCTTTCATATAAAACCACTAATATAATAAAATGATTTGCTGTTACAACCAATTAGTTTGCTTGTTACAGCCTTATCAACAACTTTTACTCCTCATTCACAACAAAAAGTGGTAAATATTTATTCTATTTGTAATCTACCCAAGTCAACCTTCATGGTTATTGTACTCATACTTCTAATGGTTGTGATCTTCAAGTTGCTTCCATTATCCTTCAGATACATGACTGTCCTATGCATTTGCTGATGGCTATTCTAGTACAGTCATGTATGACTGTTTCCTCCATTTTTATTTGTATGACACTGGAGACCCTAAGAAAAGTGGTGGAACTGATGGCTGGGGAATAGCCACTGTTCACTTTTGTTTGCATACTCTAGTCTCCCACTGTATTGTCCTTTTTGTTATATATCATGACTGATTTCAGTTTTATGACAGTCAGTAAATGACTTCTCTTTGACTAAATCAGTCATATATATGACTTCTTCTTGCTGCTACAACAATTATTTTGACTGTCCTGTGCCTCTTGTCACTGCAGGTTTCTTGTTGACTCCTTCATGACTGATGCACCTCTGTAGGTGGATATGGCAACCTATGATATATCCTGACATGTTTTGACGGTATCTTGTGAAAGTGACTGTATTTCTCCTTGATCTTGCACTGTATTTCTCATTAAGGCATGGCACCTTCGTGATTGTACCATGGCATCAATGTAGCTTTAGGCATGGGGAATAAAGTTTGTCAAAACAAAACAATGATGAAATGCATGGAATCCATCTTGTTTATCCTTAGACTGTTGCATTCTTTACATTCCATTGTGCTCTATGTATTTAAATCTTTATGTGCTCTATACATGACAGTCTCTTGCTTTTGAATATGTATCTGACTGTCATGTCAGTGATGACATATGTAGCTACTCCATAGCTTGTTCTTCCTTCAAGATCATTGATAGTAAGTAACAGTCTTTACCAAAATGTGATCATGCTGAATGTATCTGTTATTTGCATCTTTAGCCTTTAGCATGTGACTGTTACACTCATATATCATGATGAGGTCTTCTTTTATGATAGTCAAGTTGGCATAGTGTATATATGACTATCTCATCTTGGAGGCTATCTCATCTATTGTTCCATGTGGCATTTTACTTGACTGTCTCTATGAGACATTTGCAACTCAAATGTGATATAACTATTAAACTTTGATCATCTTTAGCAATATGACTCGGACGATATGAAGAATACCTGATGGTGAATGTTGTCTCATCTTTGAGATTATACCTATATTCTTTATTGCATAGCAAGGCATTGAATGGTGTCTCTGCTTTTGATGTATCTCATATGAACATAAACTCTTGATAACATAACATGAGGAAGCAACATATGATGTCATTTGTCCATTACTCTTGATATCTTTCTTGATTAAGTAAGAAAGAAGCATGCGAGGCTCAACCCTTGTGGGAACCCCATTTAATCCACATGCTTATTTGTCTTTAGAGCAACAACAAAACTTGTCGTATACCTGCACAGTGAACAAACAAGTTACCATAAAAAAGTACTTGATAGCATTGATTGATCTTCTTCACGATTTCTTTTTGATTCGTGTCATTATCTGATCTGATTTCCCATCTGAATGCATGACGTGATAATGATATGTCTCTGTTTGATAAAGGCATGTGATAACTGTAAACATTCATAGCACTAACAGGGTTATCCCCAAAATTTTGCAAGTTCAATTGATGATGGCTTGGAGTGAAGACTGAAGACTAAAGACTCGAAGGCCGGCTTCAACAACAATCACCATGATCAGGCAATGATGGATGTTTAGATTTATCATATGTTCTTTTCTCTTTTCTTTTATCAAACAGATACATAGCTTGCATGTCTACAATTGCCCAGTCTAGTTACTCCCATAGCTTGTGTGGGACACATTTGAACACTTCTTTTTAAACATGATCAGTTAATTTCTCTTATGCATATGATGTATATGTATTTCCTTTTCAATCAATGCATGAGATAAAGTAACAGATACCTAGATGTATGTTTAAAACATGACATGAAATAATAGTGTAATACAATATATTTCTCTCTTTTATTCAAAATTGATTAATTGAATAATCAATTTAACTTATAACTCCTAAAAGATCAACTATGTAGAACAACTGTATTTCTTGAATGTTTGATTTCTCAATAATCAATTCTTTTGTCATGATAACGTATTAGTCCTAATTAGACTGATAGGTTATCCTGACAACTAGATCTTATTTTCTACTTCGTCAAGGCATCAACCATTCAAGAAATGCATAACTTTGAAGTTTTCTATTATTCCTTCTAAACAATTACACTTAGGTCCAGCTAATTTTAAGTGTGAATTAAAATTAGTAACAGAAACACTGGAAATTCTGTTTGACATGGACCATAAATCAAAGAAAAGAACACATGACAATTTAGAAGGTGGTAAGTATGACACTATCAATCTAGGAAATGAACAACAAGTTAAGAATGTTCTTATTAGGAAGGCTTGTTGTCTTGAAGAGAGGGAAGGAATCATTTGAGCATTGAAGGAATTCATAGATGTAATAGCATGGAGTTATGAAGATCTTAAGACCTTTGATATGTCCATCTTCCAACACACTGTACCTTTGAAGCCTAACTCCAAGAATTTTAGGTAGAAACTTAGGCCTTTTAATGCCTTGTTGGAACCTTTGATATACAAAGAAGTATAGAAACTACTATCTTCTAGGATAATTTTCCCTGTCAAACACTCTAGTTGGGTGGCTAACATGGTTCCAGCTAGAAATAAGAATGGAGAGATAAGGCTCTATGTTAAATTTTGAAACTTGAACAGAGCTTCTGAAAAAAATAATTATCCACTCCCTTCCCTAGATGAAGTTCTACAAATCATCAACGGCTCCCAGGTGATGTCATTTCTTGATGGATTTTCAAGATATAACCAGGTCATGATCGAAGAAGAGGACAAATTGAAGACCACTTTCAGGTCTGTAAGTGGGGTAATTATGCTTACAAAAGGATGCCATTTGGTTTAACCAATACAGGTGCCACTTTACATAGAGCTATGGATATTTCTTTTAAGGGTTTGGATGGAAAATGCATTATTATCTACATGGATGATTTAACTGTATTTTCTAAGAGCAAGGCTGACTCTGTGAGTGATTCAAGGAAAATACTTCATAGGTGCAGACAATATGGGATCTCCTTAAACCCTAATAAATGCATATTTGGGGTAACAAAAGGAAAAATCCTGGGACATATCATATTTGAAGAAGGAATCTCCATTGACCCTAAATAAAATGAATCTATTCAAAGGATTCCCTTACTACATAGCAAAAAGGAACTTAAATCCTTCTTTGGTAAGATCAATTTTGTCAAAAAATTCATCACAAGGTTCACCAAGATAGTTAAGCCTTTGAATGATATGTTGAAGAAGGATGCTAAGGTTGAATGGGTTGTTGAAGCCAAACAAGCTTTTTAAAAGATCAAGGATTCTATTGCCAATGCTCCTGTGTTAACCAGTCCTGCTTATACACTCCCTTTTACATTTACTCTTTCACATTTGAAGTCTTTTGGGCAGCTATTCTAACTCAAAAGAAGGGAGAAGGGGATCAAAGGCCCATTGCATTTATGAGCACCCCTTTCAGGGATGTAGAAGTTAGGAATCCATACATGGAGAAATAGGCATACACCCTAATCAAAGCAACCAAGAAGTTTAAACACTGCATATTAAAAAGAAAAGTTCTCGCTATCATCCTAGACCTAGTTGTTAAGCCTATGCTGATGTAGAATGAACTAGGCAAAAGGAGAGGTAAATGGATGATGACCCTACAAGAGTTCAAATTAGAAATACATCCAATGAAGTTAGTTAGACTCCAAGGGTTATCTAAAGCCTTGGTAAAGCCTAATTCTCTTGTTAGTTGTCAGCAATATTCAATGGAAAATATCACCACCGATCCTTGGTATCAAGACATAGTGCAGTATTTGCTTAGTAGTAGGTATCCTGATAATCTAAACTCCACTAGGAGAAGAGCACTGAGAATTAAAAGTAAGTACATGATCGAATTAGGAATCTTCTAAAGAAGGAATTTTGAGGGGATATATCTCAGATGTTTGAACAAACCTGAGGCAAAACAAGTGTTGATCAAATTTCATGAAAATTTTGGGACTGGACATGGGTCAGGAGATGACCGCACACCAAATACTCAGAGCAAGGTACTATTGGCTCCATATCTTCAAGGATACTCATCAACATGTTATAAGGTACTACATTTGTTAGACTTCAGATTCAAGGGAAAGGAATCTTGATATTTCTGAGTCCAAAAATAAAAATGTGATTGGTATCATTCATAAACTTCTAGAAAGAAAGCCTAGGGATTGGCACACAATTAAATTTTGCACTTTGGGTTGATAGAACTTGGGTTAAAGATTCATTAGGCACTTCTCCTTATCATCTAGTTTATGGTCAGCACCCTGTCTTCTCGGTGAACCTAAAAATTCCCACCTTACAATTTGCTAGGGATTACTTAGGGATAGAAGACAAAGTAGAGGCTAGGTTATTAAACCTCTTAAACCTAGATGAGAAAAGAGATGCTGCTCTAGAACATTTTGTGAAACATCAAGGGGTAGTCAAGAGGTGGTTTGATAGAAGGGCTACCATCAAGGCCTTCATGATTAGTGATTTGGTCCTCATGTGGGACAAAGCCAGAGAAAAAAGAGTCTCGAGACCATTCAAAATTTGACAAGCTTTGGTTATGACCTTTCTAGATAGTAAATAATCTTGGGGAAAACACTTTTAGCCTTAGTTTGCTTTCTAGGGAACTCATCCCATTACCATTCAATGGGTGGTACCTCAATCATTATTTCCCAAATTTAAAAATTAAGTAAAGAGACCCTCTGGTCTCTTCTATACATAGTTAGGTTATGAGTCTTATTTGCATTTTTCTAGTTAGTCTGCTTTTATTTATTTTACTTGTTTTTCTTTTTTGTCATTTTGATTGCATGTTATCTAATTCTTAGGCCCTCAATCTAATTAATTTGCTTGTTATCTTAATTTTCTGCCAGTCCATTTGCTTTGATTTTTTAAATGAGTTTTAGGCTTACTATTGTTTTCCTTCATACATTAGATCCTAGGGCTATACTCTGCTAACTGGGTACCTATTTTTGGTTGGAAAATGTGTGTTTGTATGGGTAAACAATGGAACCATTACTAGAGGGATGTTTTCAAACATTGCTTGTTAAGAAATCAATCATTTCCTAGAAGTTTTTTTCTTGCATCATTCATATCAACTAGGGTGTTTGTTGGTCTAGCTAGAGTCAAGGTGTTTTATGTGCTTGAGAAAATATTTTCTTGAAATCTTACATACACTCACACATTCATTCTTCCTTATTCTTGCTAGAATGAGTTGTTGCAGTTGGTTATTGAGTGAAAAATTTAATGATTTTGTCTTTCTAGGTCACCACCATTGGTTTAACCTAGGAGTGGTTTGTTCCTTATAGGTTAACCTTAACCCCCAACCCAATATCAAGATTCATTGCTTGCAAGTTGAGAAAGATTCAAAAAAAGGAATGAAAAGAGAAAATCAAAAGAAAAAAAGAGAGGATATATCAAAAGAACTCAACTATCTGGGTGATCTGGCCAATTTCTACTGGGGCTGTGGGTGCTTGGCTGGTAGTAGAGAAAGGCCTTAGGTGGGGTTAGCAACATCTCCATCAGGGAAATGGATGCATGGATGGCAGCGAAGCTATGTCCAGGTGATCATGTGAAAGTAAAATCCACTTCACCTAACCCAATATCTGGTTTGTGAATGATGTGTTCTTGCATGTTTAAGGTAGGGTAACAAACCACATGTATGTACTTGGATTTTGGAAGCATTCGATCTTGTGCTTTACACATTTTTGCTCTTATCTTGTTTTAGTTCTCACTCTCTTGTTGTGTTCATTTGGATTGGGATTCTAGGTCTTGGTTTGATTTTTCCACTTTGGGATATTCTAGGACATTTTTCCTTTTGTTTTGGTTGGTAATTGTTGTGCTCTTTTTCACAACATGCCCCATTTTGCCATAGGCAAATAGGGATCCCCTTCTTCACTTTTTGGGCTTCTACCTACTTCTCATTTGATGAAGTTTCATTTCATTTCCTTAAGGATTTACAATATGCCTATCATCAGGCCTATAGGGTTTGTCATTCTAGAATGACAGTAGAAACATCTTTGATAGGCCAATAACCCTTCTACATGGTGTTGACTGGTCCACCAGGTTAGTCATACTAGTATGACTATAAAGAACTCACTGATATCCCACTCTAAGGGACAATAGGTGTCATGTTGTGTGTCACCGGTGTTAGGGCCTTGAGGTTTATCCTCCTGGAATGGTTAGAGGTGAAGTCTTGAGGGTTATCCCTAGCATAGGATCTAACTAGCGCCCTACCTACCCTTGGTAGTACATTTATCGCTGGTCTCCCCTATGTTAGAAGGATATTTTTATTGTCATTTTGTTCACCTATTTTCTCATTTTGTACTCCTTGCATTTAGTGATTTGAGCTTCCCTCTAAGGCTTATACTGAAATTCGAATCCCTAGTCTAAGCATTTTCCAAGAGATCTCATTTGTAGGAGTGTACAATACACATTGTGGTAGGCTTTGGTGAAGGAGAATCCCCTAGCTATCATGTTCTAATTTGCCATTTTCTTCAAGCTGGATAGGGTTTTTAAGTTGCTTCTTTCATTTTCAATCCAGGGCAATGGAAAATTTTGTTCTTTATGTATTTTCATGGTTGTTTTGAGATTGATTTTTATCTAGTCAAGTGCCCTCAAGATATCTCCCCATTCTCTTTGTCTAAGAGTTACTAAATGGGATGCAAGATGAATGACCCTCTTCATAGTATCCCTTAAATGTAGTCTATTTGGTGTTTACTCTTCAGTGGTACAATGTCGAGTAGAGAATCCTTCAGAAAGTCCTTAAGTTTTTATCAAAATTTGCCATATTTTATGCTACCTAAGAAAGAATGATGCCCTAGTCATGAGTATTGTCGAAGCCCTGGCCTCTGATCCTTGTGCATCCTTATCTTTACCTTCATTGAGATTGGCCTCGCGACATTTCCATTTGGTAAAATAAGCTTCCCAAGGGCATGCATTAAGAATCATCCCCGCTCCCTGATTCTTGACTTCTCCTTCATATAACCTTCGCAAAGTCGGGCTCATGGGAATTTCATTATCTATTAGTTAGTTGGGAGATAGAAGTGTCAAGTCATCCCCAACCCCCAATCCCTAATGCTCCTTTCACTTTACCTAGGAGGAATCAGATCAGTGAGGTTTTTTTCTTCCAAAGGGTGAGTTTCTGGGGAAGGATTATAGAGTATCCATGAACCCTGCTTCCTGACTTCAAGCACATCATCATCTTAGAGGACAAATCTCTAGGATTTTACCTTAACTGCATGCTTCTTTCTAGATTCACGGTGTCGAGACTTTTAGGATTCTTAGTATTGATCTTTGGGGACTGTTGGAAAATGTGACTCAAATTTACTGGCCTGATTCTCTCCCTGCAAGTTAAGTTTAAACACTTCATCAGCTTGATATTTAAATTTTGGCGGGACATTGGTTTTTAACTAAGTCAGGTAGCTTTAAGTTTTTCTAACCTTAAGTCATGAGGTTCTAAAGTTTTGAAACCTCTCGACTTCATGACTTTGTTCTCTCTGTGTTGTCGGCAAGTCACGGGTTTCGAGAACTTTGTAACCTCCAACAAGAGGTTCAAAAGTTTGGGTTTTCAAAGACTTAGCGACTTTGATGTAAGTCACGGGTTTCAATAATTTCATAACCTCCGACAAAGGTTCCAAAGTTCAATTTTCTAGCGACTTGGTGACTTTGGAGAAGGGAGTGATGTCAACATGGTTGCCACATTGGCGGTGGGGACCACCTGGTAGTTGTACTATGTGAAGTGGTATCGGCTATGAAATACTTGATTTTGCGGCATCTGCTAGCTTGTGCCCATTGTGGTGGGTCTCAGCTACAACTTGAGGGAGACTGGGGATTGGATGGAGGATGTATGACTCAGTGATGTGGTGATGACATGGCAGTTGATAGTTATGATGATTTGACAGGTGTTGACAGTTAGACTATTTGAAACTGATTGCATATGAAAGTTGAACTGAACCAATTTTTTTTGGTATGGAAGATATAATGACTATGAGAGTGTATGTTAAAAGGAAGATTTGAACATGTTAGAAATAATGTAGATAACTGAGAGGGGGGGTGAATCAGTTATCTGATAACTTTTCTTCTTTTTACTTTCTTTTCTTATCTTAGCATTTAGTGCTATATCAAAACATGAAAGCAAAAGCAACCATAAGAACTAAAAATGAAATTAACACACAACACAAGGATTTTTATGTGGAAACCCTATTAAGGGAAAATCCACGGGGTGACTAACCCAAGATTGTATTCTCTGTTAAAAGAATAAAGGAGTACAAATTTGGCACTTGCCAATTAGGGCTCATTGCCTAAGCACACTGCTCACAAGAGGCCCACTGCCTACAAGAGACTTACTATCTACAAATGTTTATAGATGATACCAAGTATTTGAACTGATGAACAACATCCATAGATGCAAGAATTTAGTTCCAGATAGGCACTATAAACTGATCTGGCACATTTCATTCTTCCTTTGCTCAATATCACTCTTCTGTCATATTCTGGATTCAGATCTTTGTCTTCTAACCTTTTCTTTGTTTATTTCCTCTTTTCATACACATCCATCACACACACCCTTTTTCAAGTCCGAATCTGATGGGTATATATATCTGCTCCAAGGATCTCCAACAATTTCTTGGTCAGCTGGAAGAACACTTAAGATATTTGCAAGTTATTGTTATGTCGACTGAATCCATACTTGATTAATAATGTGCACCAAAAACTTAGGCATAGAAGTCATTAATCATGTTGTCTAATAATGTATAATGCCACAAATGGTTTGATCAACACCTTTTACACATCCAGATTGAACTTTGGTACTCTGTCAGTTAGTTCTTCCTTTGTCTGCTCTGTCTGACTAGAACCCAACACTTAGATGCTCATATCTTTTTCATGCTTTATCACCAGAGGCTAAATCTCTAGAATACAATAGTCATGATACCCTTCTTGACTTGTCCAATTCTGCAACTTACTGAGTTACACCATCTAAGAGATCTGGACTTGATTGTCAGACCCTATTACATACTCTGTTCTTGTCCACCGTACTAAAATAATCTTCACTCTGACTTCCGGTATGGGCAAATTATGTACTGCAGATGTGTAGGATAGACTTTGTTGCCATCAATGACAACACTTATGAAGCCACACTGTGTCTCTTACCAAAAATGTCCCTCTTTGGCATTAATGACAACACTTAGTGAAAAATGGCTAAGTATCGTAGTAACTCCCCCTTTGCTTGTGCTTTGTTTCTTTATACTGCTTTACCGATGCTTCCCCTTTGTTGGATTCCTCATTTTTCACTACTATTCACTCCCCCTTTGACATTAATGGCAAAGGGTGGAATCCACATACAAAATTGTGTGAAAAACTATGGCTGCATATGTATATACAAATCATATGTTATACTTACATATACTTAAGTATATCCGTAAAGGTTGTCTTCAACTATACAATCTATGTGGCCCAACTCCTCTTCATTCTATCCAAAATGGAGATGTGTCCACTTAACAAAAATGTATATGCTTCTGCCCTCTTCAAATCTATTGGATTACTAGTTTGAGTTGTACTTTGAGCATATGTTAAAGCATCATGCAATACCTCTAACTTAGGGAGGATTATTCCCCTAAGTTCACCCATTCTATCCATCAGATGCCTCTTCTCCTTAACCAATTTCTTTATCTCATTTATGATAACAACTGGTTGATATTCTTGGTTTACTAGAGAGATGGTAAGAGGATCAAAATTCTGAGATAGGCTTAACAATTTTTCTTCTTGTTCTTTCATCTTCTTTTCAATGTCCTCTGAAACTTTAGGCAAATATAAACAAAATTTATATATATCTCCTCCATCCTTAAGAGCATTTTCAATGCTCTTTATTCCAATGTCTAAGGTTCTTCTATTGTTGTTAATTAGACCTTGTACCTCACTGAATCTTTTTTCAAAGAACTCTTTTCGGACCTTATTTTCTGCCAATTTTTCTAGAGATTCAAAGTGAGAATTGACAGAATTATCCAAGTTTTTCAAGTTACCGAATGGAGAGGCAGATGCATCCTTTTAATATGTGGGCATGATCTTCTCTAGTACACCGGATGCAATATTCAATAGTTCACTGTCCTCCATGTGTGATTTTAGAAGTTTTTCTTTTGTTTTGGCCTAAGAAAAAGATGTTATCTTCATCATCTAAACCAGAGAGAGTCCAAATTTAGTGGCCCTGGAGCAGCATTGGCATCAACATCTACAGCAATTTGGATAGCAAATTAACAGGTGCAATCATTTCATTTCTCATCTTCTAATCATTGTTTGCAAACACATTTGGATTTTGGGCTTAAAACGAACAACTTGTTTGCTATCACATCAAAAAATTGGGCTAAAACAAACCATTGTCTTTCATCACATTTAGATTTGGGCTTTAAAACAAACAAGTGCTTGCATTGTCTTCCACACATTGAATTTCTAAGGTTATTGAACCCCATGCGAGTGTGACCAAGTAAATGTGTATGCTCTCTCCTCGCGTCCCAACACAAACTTGGAGATCAAAAACATTTACTTGTGTTGCTTTTGTTTAGCCTTAGAGAGGCCTGCCTTGGTATCCACCCCAAGGGAATGACCTCAAGTGGTACTTTCATCTGGTCTGCTATAAAAATTAGAAGATAAGGCGAAAGCCAAGTCTAACCGGTATTAGCTCTCACCATACAGTGCTAACTCGAAAGGAGGTGTACCTTTGTGTATATTAAAACTCCTAGTAGGGTTAGTTAAAGTCTTAAGTGGCTTGCTGGATGCTCGTGGGGTGCCGGTCCCCCGGATTTTCACTAGAACCTCCTTGTGATAGTGGCCTTGCCTTAACTAGGACTTGTTGAGGTGTCTTCACGTGCTTGCTTAACCATCATCACATTATTCCAAACTAAAACTTGCTTATGTGTCTTGCGTGAGTGATTCATGTGTGTATATGCCTAATCATTTGTTTGAATATTGCCACATCAAGCTCTAAACACCCAAACAGATAAAGACAAGTTATCCTACACATTCTTCCAATAACATTCAAACCCAATCACTTTCATCCCAAACATAGCCTAGTTATCATCCAACCCTTCATATCCACATCATCCAAACAATCCACATCATCATCCAAATCCCTAAACAAGCACTTGCTAAAAGGACTTAAGACAAACACTTGGTGACAACATGTCTACACTAGAGGACCTAGAAATCAAATTCTAAAGATTCCTCCAAAATCTTTATCAAGGATCACAACCCCTAAACCAAGATGCCATTGAAATATTACAATTCTTCATCCAAAAAGCTCAACCCACGTAAGCCAATCACCTCATCTGCAACACCTTGTAACCCAAGTCCAACATCTTTTAGCCACTAGTCAAGCCCGACAAGCACAACAATCCTTAACCATTCACTCCCAACCTAATCCATCTTGCCACATGTCATATCCGTCTACTTCCTATCAACCTAATCTGTCTAGTCACATGTCATATCCATCTAATTCCTATCAACTTAATCCACCTATCCACCAAGTCAATGCCACATCAACCTATGAACATCCACCTCAACCTTATCCAATCCCTCATGCCACCGTTCCAATGCACTACCAAGCCCATCCATAAGGCAATAAAGTGATATCACACAAACAACATGCAAGTCCAAATGGCCCATTGTATATAAATCAAGTGAGCACAAGTCAACCTTGCCAACAAGATCAAATACCCTCAACTTCATACCAAACCCAAGATCTTTTGTCTACATATCCCACCATTTCACTCAACCACCAAGACTATCAATGGCCTCCACAACAAGCACAAGTGAGCCCAAGTCCACCTTTACAACAAAAGGCACATCCAAGTCCAAGTAATCCCTTGTACATAAATCAAACAAGCCCAAGTTATCCTATGCAGGACTTAATTACCTTTGACAAGGGAGATACCGATCTAGAGTGGCCTTCATCATCTAATCACCCACCAACACACGAGCCAACAAGTCCTATCCCAACACCACCATGTGATCCCATTCCTAGTCCATTAATCCCTCCATTACCTTCATCACCATGTCATTCTAATTCTTCACCAAAGGATGCGGCTGAGATAGTTTTACAAAGAATGCTTGAAGCAAAACTCATTGAAGTTCCCGAAGTCAAACCATGTGAAGAAAGTCCATATGATGAACATGATTATTGTGCATACCATAGGACCAAAGGCCATGATACAAATACATGCCCCATGTTTTTCCCAATTGTTTACAAGGTGTATCAACATACAATAAGAAATCATGCCACATCATCCCAATCCCATGTGTCACACCCGTCTAGTCCACATCCTAATCCATCAAATTCCATTATCCTTCCATCCAATCAAAATCCTAGTCCTAAGCCTACAACACCATCTACTATTATCATCCATCCATTATATTGCTCATCCACTCATACACTTGCAAAGGATGTGATCCATTGGCTACTAGCAAGGAATAAACTACCTCCATGTCAAACACCCATTCATGAGTCTACCAAAGAACTTCCAAAGGTCATGTTCAATCCTATGATCCCATCATGTGGTCCACCTATCCTTGAGCCTCTTCAAGAGCCCTCAATTAACATTCTTAGCCCTTCAAGCCCATCATGTGACCTACAAGCCATCAAGCATATTCAAGAGTCTTCTATCATTAATCCAAGTCAAGAGTCATCATGTTCTCATGTTGTTGACCAAGAGCCTATCCCAGAGTCATCTACTTCCATTCAAGCAACTCAAGAGGTATGTCAAAGGTTTAATCCTAAGCATGTGGAAACATTAATCCCTAGTCCAACTCAAGATCAAAACACTTTCATGCAACCCATCCATAACATTTACCTTCTTTATGATCAAGATGATACCTATAAAGAATCTATCCATGAGCACCTTGATCCTATCCATAACCCTATATCTATCCATGAGCAAGATATCCAAATTGCTCCTAGTCATCCACCATCTAGCCCTATCTGTAATGAGCAAACATCCAATTGTCATGATGAGACACTTGTCCCCCAAGTAAGCATAAAAGATCAAACAAATAACTTGGATCTTAGTGAACACAGTGCTAATCAAGATCCTAATGATCCTCCTTCCACATCCACTATCGATTCTACTTCAAATCCACCATCATGTCCTATTGGTCTTACCACCCTTATGCATGAATGTTCTTCCTTAGGACAACAACAACCTTTGTCCTCTACTACATCTTCTCCATCCAATAAGGAACTCAAGTCTAGTTCCCAAAACACATCTAGTCCCATAGTCAATCGCATCCTCCAAAACATGAACTACAAAGGTAAAGGCCTAGGCCTTTATGAACAAGGTATTTTGGAGCCAAACCATGTCAAAGTTCCTCCATGCTCATATGGCCTTGGATACACACCCCAAGGTAAATAAGGCCAAGATGTTGGTAATTCCTCCATCCATCCTAAGTCCACTTTCCATCACAAACCCCATCATCTACCCAAAACATATTTTGTCATTCCACCTCCACCAACTTATAAATGCCAAAAGCATGTGATCGTACACCTTCCACCATCCACTTTACCTCCACTTTTACCAACTCCAAATATCCCTCCATCCACCTTGCCACCATTGCTTCCAACACCTAACATACCTATCATTCATAAGTATCCTTATATCCCTAATCATGACCAACAAAAGCACACATTGTTTAAGCATAAAGCTTCCAATCATTCCATCCACTCCACCCACCCCATGGGATTCAAAGCAAAAATTTTGATGCCTCTACTTATAAAGCCAAAAATCCAACTAAAACTCCTAAGGACCCTCATGCCTTAGGGCATCAATGTGAAAAGTCTCTAAATCATCCATCTTCTAAGCAAAGTACCTTCAAAAAACTATCCAAGCCCATACCTCCAAAAGCAAAGCCCAAAAGCAAAATGGTTTGGGTTCCTAAGCAAAAAGCTATCAAAGCGAATGAGGCATCCTCATCCACATCTCAAGAATCCCAATCACCTATCTCCATCCAAGAGCCTATATCCATCCAAAACTTCCATTCCCTTCAAAAATCCCACAAGCAAAGCAAAAGCACTAAAAATACTAAATCTATGTGGGTTCCTAAATCACTTCATCAACCATCTCCTAAGCAAACATCTCCATTGCTTCCTACACCACCATCTCACCAAAAGTTTCAATGTTTATCATGGTGTGTGCAACCATTGGTCATGGTTCCCTTCCACTCCGCAACACCTCCACATAACTATATCTCCTCATCCTTCATCCATTATCCTACATATCTCCCCAATCACCTTTCTATGGTCCATGCTTTGGCATAAACTTTTCATCCATCTTCATTCCATAAGCCTATATAAATCCACACCATAAGCCACTAGCCTACCCTTCCATAATCCACATCATCATCCATTATCTACCTAATCCATCTCCTATCCACGCCATCCCTTATCGACATCTATGAGCATAATGACATGGTCCATGCAAAGACATCATCAATCTCTCAAGGGACACTATCAACCTTCATAGCACTAGCCACTTGAGTCCCTCCTATCCATTACCATGGTGAAAACTTGGCAAACAGGTGCCATGTGTAATTGTCAACCCATCTAAAAGAAAAAAAAAAAATCAAAGAAGTAAAGAGAAATCCTTTCATCCAATGGTGAAAACCTGGTAAACAGGCACCTTGGATGAGTACCATGATGAAAACCTGGCAAACAGGCGTCATGTGTAGGTTGATCTTCTATGTCACTTACACTTGGGGGCACATTGTCTCATCCAATCTATCTATTTCCAAACTATCTATCCCATTATACCATACCATCCTGCCATCCTTAGCCATTACATAAATATGCCTATCCTACTAAACCCATTTACCCATCCTTCGGCCTTTTGATTTTGATGAAGACATTGGGGCAAAATGTTGAAACATGTTTGGATATTTCTTGACATACCTTCTTTCCAAACCAAGTCTTATCCATTGACCATTTATCCATCCCATTCAAACCAATCTATCATGTCATCCCTTGGTCATGAACTTTGTCATGTAAAATCCTAAACATTGCCACCTAGAATGGGGCAAGTTCTTCTGATGCAACATAGCCTTTGGAGATCACATCCTAGCTCCCTTATGATCCATCCACTATGGCATATCCTTATCATGAGCTTTCCATCTTATAGCTTATCCTCATCTGTTTATCATGAAGCTTTCCACTATAGCCTACCTATCCATTTATCATGAGGCAAGCATCCATCCCTTATATGGCCTATCCTCTCTTCTATCCATCCAACTCTCATGAACCTTCCATCCCATCCAACTCTCATGATCTTACCATCCCATTTACTATGAGCCCATCCTTTCATCCATCCTTGCACCTAGACTTGGTTTTCTCCCTTGTCATTGGTATCTAGCACAAAGGCTACCTCAATTGTAAATCCATTGACATTCAAAATATCCCAAAAAAATCCAAAAAAATCAAAATATCCCAAAAAAATCCAAAAAAATCAAAACATTTCAAAAAAAAATTCTAAAAAAAACAAAATATGTCAAAAAAATCCAAAAAATTAAATATCCAACAAAAAATCCAAGCAATAAAACCAATCATATCATCCAAAACAATCCACTCCATCAACATCAATCAAAATCAAACTCATCATCATCAATTCTTCCTATCAATAACATTCATTCATCCATTTCAATCAATCACTTCTTCCAATCATATCAATCAAATCAATCTAAGCAACTATCTTAAATCCAAGTCACACTAATCCATATCAAGCAAGCCAATCAATCAAGGAACATTATCCAATCAAATCAACAGGTTTTGATCCTAATCTTGTCATGAACTGAATCAATCATCATCAATCATCATTAATGGGATATAGCATTCCCACATCCTTGTGTTGATCTAGGGATATAGCTTTCCCCACAATGACAACACTATCATCATCAAACAAACAATCAATCATTGGTTTATAACTTGACAAGGGCAATACCTTGTTTATTTTACTTCTTTTGAGCATACTGAGAACACTTGCTTATGCTTAGATTGAGTGGACACTCTAATAATCACACCATCACTATCATCATTCAAAACAATTCAATCATCAAAACAATCAACCCAACAATAGCAAACATCAAAACCAAATTACATCAAGCCAACTATCAAAACAAATCCTATCAATCATCAACATCAACACCAAAGCAAATCAACTCAATCACATCAAGCCAACTATCCGAACAAATCCAATCATTTCAACAAATCAAGAGTAGCTCAATCCACCACACATCATCCCATCATCAACATTTCATGCAACCAAATCAATCTGACCATCATTTCATCATCTCCAAATCAATCCAAAGAATCAAAGCAATGATCCAAATACAAGTCATCATAAAGCTATACCAATCAAGTTAATCAATCAAGCCAAGTTATCCAAATGCAATCAATGGTCTTGATCCTAGCCTTGTTGTAAGCCAAAGCAATCAGCCAAACAGCCAACCAACCCAGGAAACAACCTTGTGTTGATCTAGGGATATAGCTTTCCCCGCAATGACAACACTCTCAACTATCAACAATCAGCAATTAATCAATGGTTTACAACTTGACAGGGGCAATACCTTGTTTGTTTTTAAATTATTTGTGCATGCTTGCTTGCTTGCTTGTGTGTGTTATCATTTTATCTTGCATTTGCATCATATCGGTATCAATCCAGCTAAATATTCATATCTTGTATTCAAACAAGGTTGTATTATGCTGGGGCACGAGACATCATCACCCTGGTTCCTTATACCTTGGTGCATAGCGTCTAGTGCTATATCAAACAACATGGTTGCTCACATTCATTGCAGCATAATGCATCTTCATTTCTTCTATCTATCCCCTTATCTTTCATAGTCTAAGCCATTTCTTTTCGAGAGCCTACCCGTGTTTGTCCAACCCGCCTAACCTCTCGAGGGGGCATCATCATCATATCTTTCCATCATCACTATCCTTTTCCTCTATCCATACCTTAACTTCTTTGAAATGATGTTACTCGACATAAATCTTATCATCTTGAACATCATCTCAAAGAGGGGCAAAATGTAGACACCCAAATTTGTCCCAACTTTGTCCATGTCTAGCAACACCTAGTTAAAAACATTATCCTAGACATCTTGTAGCAATTTTGTCCTAAATCCCACTCTTAACCCCACTTATTCCATTAGCCAATTAATTAAATAAATTTTATTTATTTAATTATTTTCACATACATAATCCCACTTTCCAATTAATTAAATAAATTTTATTTATTTAATTAATTTCCACATCATATCCCAATCATATCCTAATCCCACTATCCAATTAATTAAATAAATTTTATTTATTTAATTAATATCCAACTCATATCCCAACTAATTCAAATATTTTATTTGAATTAAGTTCTCACATTTCATTATAAGCCAACTTTCCAATTAATTAAATAGATTTTATTTATTTAATTAATTTATCTTATCATTTAGCCGACATGTGTGCCTCTTTCATTTAAAAATATAATTGGTACTATAGCCTTTTATTTAATATCTTTCATATGTAGTACTTTTTATGTACACAAGCACACATGAGCCCTATCCTCCCTCCACTTGTCAAATGACTACAACTCCCTTGAAGAGTGGGATAACCGAATCAATCCTAGCTGTCCACATCAATCAATTAGCTTTTTAATCTCAGTCGTCCATTGGAACCAAGCCTTTCCTATAAATCAAACCCCTCACAAGCTATTAGCATGCATTGAGCTTCAAGTACCCTTATTCTGCTAAATTTTCTAAGATGCATTGATCCTCAAGTATCCACATGCTGTCGAAATATCATTAGAGCCTTTGCATTCTTCATCTATCATTCATTCTATCATCTTCATCTTAATGTTATGCTGCAGAAATGAGCACCCAACATTCCTCCAACAATAATCCTTCAAAATCTTGCATGCTCATGCGAGGTGGAGAAGAGCAATGGAGATAAATCAAGCATAGCGTGGAGATCGGTTTGCATTTACATTTGTTATTTTGATTTTCATGTTGTCTTGTGCTTCATTGTGCATTGCTAGGGTTTTTATCATTGCTGTTTATTCATTTGCCCTGATTTGCAATTTTACCCTAACTACACATCCAGCTCCATCATTTCTTTGTTCAAGAAATTTTGCAGTGTCTCTTGCTGGTGATTCAGACTTCTTTCCTTTAGAGATGTCCTGTTCTTCTTCTTTTGCCTTATCCTCTTTCTCTTGACTCTCCTTCTCTTTGTTTCTTGCTTCCCTTTCTTCTTCAGTGCCCAGAAGATTTGTCTTGGCAACTGTGGGATCTGGAGGAGTGACATTACTAGAGTTTTCTACTTTGTGAACTTCCTCTTTCAGAATAGAGGAGTCTAAGTCCTCAGATTTCTCTTCATCTATTTTCTTTAATCCTTCGACATCCTTTTCAGAGAATTCTTCATTGATTACTTTTAATCCTTCAACATCCATGGTAGAAGGCTCTGCATCTGTTTGCTCTACAATAGGAAGATTAAATCTCTTCAAGGCATTCTAGAGAATTTCTTTTGTTTCATTTTCTATTTGGTCAGTTTCTCCAAGCATGACCTTATTCATTCTTGCCTTGCTCCAAAACTCATCTTTACTGTCCTTAAAAACCATGTTCATTTGCTTTGGAGTGATAGAAGGACATAGCTGTATCACTATCTGCTCCTAGATCTCTAAGTCTTTTGCCTTGACATTCTCTTTTCTCAGCTCTAGTACTTCTTCTAGGCTCTTAGGAATTAATGAAATTATTTCAATGAAGGCTTTGTTGTAGATGTTCAAACACCTGACAGTTGCCTCTTCAAGTATTCTCTTATCTGCATCATTATATTCATCATAAAATTATGTCACTCGCTACAGGTTTCCATCTACAGTGATGGCTTTGATGATGTCTTCAACTGAGAGAGTGGGTTTTTCAATAAATTCCTCTATTTTATCTTCCTCATTTCTGCTACCAAAGGACTTCCTGGACGTTCTTTTCTTCTTCATTTTCTTGATTTCCTCATCTGATTCAGTCTCTTCATCATCCTTTTGGCTCATATATGTTCTTGAGGCTTTGGTCTTCATTCTCTTTTCTCCTTTGCCAGATGGCTTGACTTCTAGTTTGGTAGTCTTTGAGCTATTAGGAGTGACAGGAGCAGAACTCTTGGAAGATCTGGTCTGAGAGGAGGCTTGCATCAAAACGCTTTCTTTCTTTGCTTCTTATCTTTCTTTTTCTATCTTCTCTATTTTCTCTCTATTGGCATCTACTACCTCCTTTGACATGCCAAATTCTTCAACTTCCTTTCTTACTTTTCTCTTTATCTCAGGCTGCCTTAATTCAATATGTATTTTTATGTTTAGCTCTTCAAAGGTGCCAAGCCTTTCTACTTTAGTGTCTTTAGGTTGGCTCAACAAATGTTGAACATGTACCTCCAAAATGTTTTCATCAACCTCATATCCCATAGGCATTATCGACATAGTTCTTGGCTCAATTGCCTCCATTAGGTATTGATCAATGTCAACCATGAAGCAAACTGTCTTTGTATTTCTCAACTATTGATGGTGGTATTCTCTCTCTGGCATGCATCATGCTTTGGAAATTCTTGAAATAACCCCAGAGAGCTAAGTTTTGGGCTTGAGCATCACCAAGTCCATACATGTAATCTCTGATTTGAATTGCAATGGGTTTATCATTTTGCCAGACCCAACCCTTTGATCCAGGCAGCTTATTCATATAGTAGAAAAATAGACACAATATTAGACTGCCATATTTAAAAGAGTTTTTCTTATCTTTCTTGATATTTTGCAAGTTTTCCATTAGTTGACTCAGTAGAAGCTCACATAGATCATAATCTGCATTTTCCTTCAGCATCTGATATGCAGCATAGATTGTTGTACTAGACACAAAATTTTCCCTACTTGAGTGGTAGATTTTGTAGCCAATTATCATTGAAGCAAACTTGACATCCAAATTCATGATGTAATCTATAGTCATTGCTCTTTTGTCAAATTTTGATCCGGTGGCTTCAGTTATTGTTTGATTCTTTACAGATTTGAGTGCAGGTAATCCACCAGTTGAATGCAGTCTGGTAACAGCCTTGATGGCATCTTTGGTTATCTTGAATGGGCTCATTAGCCACATAAAATTATCATGCATCCTACTTAGAACATATCAGACCCATTCATCTTCTGCAAAAGATGGGAAATATATGCAATGTTCGAAGTGTTTGTCCTTTAGGGTCTTGAATTTAGGTCTGAGTTCAAAATTCTCATCTATTAGCTATTTTTGATAGATGTCGATCAATTTTGAGTCTCCAAAATCTTTGATGTTTGCATGGATATAAACCCTAATATCTTCTACATGTAGGACACCATACGGAATACTAGAAAATGTACCCAAGGGATCAACTTCTAGTGACTTGTAAGGGTGTTTCTTGAATTTTGGTCTTGGCCTTTCAGAGATATTAACAACCATTGGAGTAGCGATACAGAGAGAATTTGCAGAAGGGAAATACCTTTTCACACCTTAGGGTTTGAAGCAGATGTCAGAGTGATTTTTTTGTTTGAATTCGATCTTCAGCTTGAACTTGAGTAAATTGTAGGATCTCTTCTTAGAGCTCTTCTATCTTCTTCATGAGTGCAAGTATGTAAATGATGAGTGAAAACACCCTTTTATTCTTGCACAAAACCTAATTCCCTCTTGTAATAAATGCACAAATGTTTAAGTCATCTAGTTACCCTGCTTCTCAAGTGAGCTTTTCATGAATCGCCTTGCAGATCTTCAAACTAGTACCTTAGTGTATTGATAACACACATGTGTCTTAAATATTTTCTTCTGGATCCGTAGATTAGAATATTGTATTTTCATATCATACCAGATCAATTTGTATTTATTTGTTAATACTAGATAGTTGCTGAAACCGGATCCACTCAAGTGGTCATAAACCTTGTGAAACTTCATGCGGACCTCTCACATTCTGACTAAAAGTTCTTTGGAGGATTTTCTAAGAACCCTTTAATCCACAACATCAGATGTTTACTCAATGTGCTGAATTCAGGCACTTACTAACTAGCTAGGGGAAAATGATTTTCTTTGTAGCTCCACCTGAGCCAGAGCTCACTTTTTAGTTACCAGAAGGATTATCAACACTGATTCCAGTGTGGATCCATCTCTAATATTCACTGTACTCTTTTTTACCCAAATCTTGCTCATCTCCTTTTGAACTTCATCCACATTTACTTTACGTTTGCCTTTTTCTTGTTTCTGATCATGTTCCAATAGACCCTTTTTATCATGATTTCTACTTCTACAGAACCTGGCTATATGACCGAACTTATTGCTATTGTAACACACCACATTTCTTTGCTTATTTGGTTGAAATCCTTTTGATCTGCACTGATTTGCCATGTTCCCCATTTTGTTGCATGCAAAGCATCTACCATTGAAAGAGTTATTTATTTGTATGTTTCTACATTCATGAGATTTGTGACCATACCTTTTGCAATTGAAACATTGACCAGAGAAGGAATGATTTATTTTTCTCCTGCACTGAGTTACTTTGTGACCAAATCTGTTGAAGTTGAAATAGATTCCATTGAAAGAGGGATATCTTTGAGCATTAGGTTGTCTTACCGGAGGTCTTCTAGGCTTGTTCCTTTGTCTTCCTAACCCAAAGTTCCTTTAACCAGATCTAAAACTTTCACCTTCCTCATATCCCAATCCATGTTTATTGTCTACCTTCTTTTGACTTTCAAGTAGCACTTCAAGTTTGGCTGAGCTTATCTTGAATTTTTCTTTGTATTCATTTGTAGTTTCAAGATCTTGTTTTAGAGTGTCAATCTGTCCCTCAAGCTATTCTTTATTGTATTTGGCTTCTTCAAGTTCAAACTCAAGATGTCTAATTACTCTGTCCATTTTGTAACAGTCTTCTGTTTTCTCTTTGAGGGATTGATTTAGGTTTTCTTCAGTCTTTCTCTTTTCTTCAATTTCTTGAGTAAATTTCATTACCCCTAATTCCATTTCATGTCTTAGCATAACAACTTCTTTTGATAGCTTCTCACATAACTTTGTTTTCTCATCCAGATCTTCATCAGTATTATTAGCTTCACTCTGATTTGCTAGCTTCTGAAGAAGTTCCTTTCTCTTTTTCATGGAATTACTGAGTTTTTCTTTCAGTTCATTGATGAAATCATTAGCCTCCTTAAGTCGCTCTCTCAAATTATTGACTTCAAACTGAGATTGTTCAAGATCATTTAGGGCAGACTGAAGTTGTTCTTTCATACCATAAGCATCCATTGAGATTCCCAAATCCTCCTCAAACTATTCGGCTTTTTCTGAGAGACTTTGCTCTGATACCAATTATTGGAAACAATGCAGATAACTGAGAGGGGGGGTGAATTAGTTATCTGATAACTTTTCTTCTTTTTACTTTCTTTTCTTATCTTAGCATTTAGTGCTATATCAAAACATGAAAGAAAAAGTAACCATAAGAACTAAAAATGAAATTAACACACAACACAAGGATTTTTATGTGGAAACCCTGTTAAGGGAAAAACCATGGGGTGACTAACCCAAGATTGTATTCTCTGTTAAAAGAATAAAGGAATACAAATTTGGCACTTGCCAATTAGGGCTCACTGCCTGAGCACACTACTCACAAGAGGCCCACTGCCTACAAGAGACTCACTATCTACAAATGTTTATAGATGATACCAAGTATTTGAACTGATGAACAACATCCATACATGCAAGAATTCAGTTCCAGTTAGGCACTATATATTGATCTAGTACATTTCATTCTTCCTCTGCTCAATATCACTCTTCTATCATATTCCAGATTCAGATCTTTGTCTTCACACATTTTCTTTGTTTATTTCCTCTTTTCATACACATCCATCACACACACCCTTTTTCAAGCCCGAATATGACGGGTATATATATCCGCTCCAAGGATCTCCAACAATTTCTTGGTTGGTTGGAAGAACACTTAGGATATTTGCAAGTTGATGTTCTGTCGGCTGGATCCATACTTGATTAATGATGCACATCAAAAACTTACACATAGAAGTCATTAATCATGTCGACCAATAATGTATAATGCCACAAATTGTTTGATCAACACCTTCTACACATCCGGATTGAAGTCTGGTACTCTATCGGTTAGTTCTTCCTTTGTCTGCTCTGTCTGACTGGAACCCAACACTCAGATGCTCGTATCTTTTTCATGCTTTATCACCGGAGGCTAAATCTCTAGAATACAATAGTCATGATACCCTTCTTGACTTTTCCAATTCTATAACTTACTGAGTTACACCATCTGAGAGATCCAGACTTGATTGTCAGACCCTGTTACATACTCTGTTCTTGTCCACCAGACCAAAACAATCTTCACTCTAACTTCTGGTATGGGCAAATTATGTACTGTGGATGTGTAGGATAGACTTTGTTACCATCAATGACAACACTTATGAAGCCACATAGTGTCTCTTGCCAACAGAACATTCTGTAACTCTATGTAATGAGATAGTTGTTTGATTAGAAGAATGAGGCTAATCAGAGAAATGTTCTGCTGCTGAAGTTGATGCTGTGTGGATTAACACCTGAAAGCAAAATTTAGTAACTTTGTGTGTAAACATTATTTACTGTAATATAAAGTGATTTTTCTTTGTGTGTGGGTTTTTCTCCCATAAGGGTATTCCCACATAAATCTAATGTTCGTTTTGTGTATGTCTCTTAACTGTCTATTCTGTCATTCTATTTAATGTGCATTTTGAATGAACTGTAATTGAAATTGAAAGTACTTTCTACACTTCTCTTCTAAAAAATTGGCATTAGGAAGGCATTTTTGTACTTTCTTTCCTTACAGCGACGAGGAAGGGATCAGGCATGATACCTGATCCCCAACATGATGCAATGTGAAGCTAAAATAAGTTTATTTATAGAAAACTATTTGTGAATTTTTATTATGCCATCGACTTATATCATTCCTACATTATTTTTTCAGGACTACAATCATGGAAGAGGATGCACCAGTTAAAGAGCTCAAGCATGATTACAAGGGGTACCTCCCAACTTCCAAAATGCTCAATCAATTTCCTAAAATTTGAGATATAGACATGGGGGTTCCTAATGTACATATGTTTCTAAATAAGGTCAACACGATGGGGGAAGATCCTTTCAAGCTCAATAGATGGCTACTCTAGGTTGATCCAAGTAGCAACATTACCTATTTATCTCCAATCCTTGGAGCTGGTTAGAGCACATGCTAAGGCTTACAATCCTGGAAGCAAGAGGATAATTGGATCAGTAGGTCAAGTCATTCTATACATTACTTTTGAGATGATTGATTTGGTCTTTGGGATCCTAGTTTTAGAGTAGTACAATAAGATATCACTCGCCTCTATAGAGACTTTCTACTCTAGTAAGCCCAAAATAGCCACTACCTACATCAATTGGCAGTTGCTCGTTGCACAGAGAAAACACCCAATGAAGATGGTTGTTGTGCAACCAAGGGGTGAGTTTAGACAAGATGGGAAAGAATTTATTTCACTCCTTAGTCAAGTATTTGGCCTCTCCTCTTCAAATAAGTGGCACCCCAAGATGTGTTACTTCTACATGAAGATCATTGAAGGAAAGCATATTATTTTGGGATCCTTCATCAGTAACAAATTAGATGACCAATTATCCATGGTGGAGAAGATAGAAGAATTTAACATGACCTCTTATATTGTCTATTTATTAACCTTTGAGGCTAGTTTCCTAGGACTGCAGTAGGGTGGATCTCTTCAGAAAGGAGAGGTATTGATCTACTAACACTTTCCACAGTTAGGGCTCTTAGAGAGCCAAAAATGAGAAATCCAAGGTAGTATTAATAGAATATAGTGATACTAAGGAATGTGATCATATTCCCTTGGAATAGAAGTTTGGAGGGAGGGCCCAGCCCTCCACTCAGGCAGTAACAATTACCTCTACCCCTACAGCTAGGCAAACCACTCCATCTCCCCCACGGTAGGATACTCACCAAGCTTCATCTCATCCTTCATCTCCTTTTATGGTTGCTCCCTACCAAGGACCACCTCCCACATCAACTACAGAACCAAGTACATAAGAGAGTGGTGATCAGAAGGTGTCATCTCAACCATTGTAGAAGGAAGAGTTACATGATGTGTTGAATCTGGACAAGATTGTCGAGATAGCCACATCCTCTCCACCACAAGGAGAAGTATCTGAGGAATTGGGAAAGATAGTGGTTTTCACACCATCACCAACTAGGTCTCCACCCTAGGTGTCTTCTCCACCAATTGACAATACAAGCTGAGGTCTCCCTACTTGGTTGAATATGGTGGTGGAAAAGAGGAAGAAAGTATACACTGAGGATGAAGACCTAACCACTATTACAAAAACACTCCAAGAGCAGCCAAAGAAGAAGAAGGTTAGAGTCTTGTCCCATGTCATAGTTGATCAATAGGGTGTTAGAATCATGCATATAGCTACACCTTTGGCAAACAAAGAAGAAGTAGCCATGACCCCTGCTGACTACAATGTGCAACAAGTGGTCTTGGGGCACCAAACCAGAGATGAGTAAAAACATGCCCTTATTGAGTCTGTCTCAGCCATCTTGGCTAGAGTGAAGAAGGATGAAGATACCAAAGAGGAGCTCATGGGGTAAATTGCTCAATTAATTGCTTACATCAAACACCTGGTTGGACTCACTGATTCTGGACCCTCTGCACTAGTTTTGTTGGAGGCACTCAATAAGGATCTACATCCTGCTGACCCCCAAGGAATTCTCCCTGCAGCCATGGCATGGAAAATTCACTAGATACCTTGGCACTAGATACAATAAGGAATGTCATGAAGGCCTATCATACACTAGATGCATAAATTGAGGAGATAGTAGCCTCAAAAAGCTCTATTGATAATGAATTAACTACATGGGGGCAATACCTCCCCATTTTGCCAAAGATACAAGGCACCACTTCTACACAACTCATTTAGATGGGAATTGTCAATAGTAATAATTTGGGATTACCCAATGAGTAGTTGTAGGAAGAAAAACTTAAGACCAAGGTGCTGAGGGAATGTAAAGAGAAGTTAAACGCTAGGAGGGAGGCAACTAAGGAGAGGTTGACCAAAGTGGAAACATTAATCACATCTATCTCGTGCACCTTCAAGGATCCTTCCTTTGTTGTTTTCCCTTCTTCACACATAGTTAGTGAGTTTCAAGTATTGTTACAAAAACCCCTTACTAAATAGGGGATTGATAACTTAATGAAGATGAAGGCATTGTTTGTGGGATTTCAGGACCAGTTGACTGAAATGACAAAGCTACAAGACAAAATTAAGAAGTCCCATCTTTCCACTTGAATGAAGGCTAAGTATCATCAAGGACTAGGTACAGGAGAAGTCACTACTACCATTCAGAGTTTCCATGCCCATATACTAAAAGGGAATATATATTGTCTTTCTTTGTGCAATTAAATGATTTTTTACATTTTGAGGCCAACTCACAAAGGGGGTCTTAGGCCAACTTGGGCTTATTTTAAATTGTAATTTTGGGGAGCTCCCTATAAAAGGGGATAGTTGTGCCATTTGTAAAAGGGGGAGCATAGAGCACTTGCACTCACGAAAGCAATTTTGTAATTTTGATGGCATGTGAAGGGCGAACTTGATATGCATATGGGGTATGGGAAATCCTTTTCACTTGTAATCTTCCATGTTATTTCCAATTAATAGAAGACATCTTGGTCATTTCTATGCTCCTACCCATTGGTGGTAATGTACCTATGTTTTATTTTCCTTGGATATGTTTTATGTTGATGGATCTTGTACCTAATTGTTAAATTTTGAATCAAGTAGATGAATAAGGTTTGAAATCTGCACATGTAATATGGTTTTTTCATACCTTTATTATTATACTTTCCTTTACTTACAATCTTACACTTGCAATGTAAATGATTGTGTGGAATATGGGTCATCCATTGCTTCTTTAATTTGATCTTATTAACTTTATCATATGAAGTGAAAAGCCAGGTGCAAAAGCTATCCAATTGTTTATGTTATTTTTTATCTAAACCCTAATCTCCTATTTTCCTTTTTTTTATATACATAGTCAGTATTAAGTTTTAGGACTCCAAACTCTAGAGAAACATTCTTTTAGAGATTATCAGAATTTAGATTGATTTTTACCAGTACAGGCCCCTTGAACAAACAATTGCATTATCCACTCAGTTGCTCTAACCCTGTTGTGACCCAACCTATAGGGACCTTGGGGTAATCATAACATTATCCAGTTTCCCTTTAGGAGAAGTAGAGTGTCATTCATTCTACTTAGTGTTGATGTGCCAAAACAACCATCAACAGATCATTCTTAAAATATTGTTGCTATCTAGTGTAAGTGAATAGATCATGACTAGAGTCACTACAAAAACCACAACTCTCCTTTTTTCTTCTTAGAATTTGTTAGCAAGCCACTCAATTCTTTGCTTTTTTATTGGTGGTTCTTCCATTTTCCTTACTAGTTCCTTAAATCCATGGTCAACTTTTTTAACTATTTCCCCCTCTTCATATACCATTTCTCTCATCTTGTTGACAATCTCTAATAGAATCTTAGGAGATCCCAAGTTAGATAGGAAATCATCCTTTATTTTTTTCCATTCTTATCATGTTGAGGGAACTTTTTCATATACCATTTGAGGGCATCATTCCTTAGGGTTCCTACAAAATCATAAATTCTAGCTTGATTAATCCTAGTTGCATTCCTTTTCCAAATAGATTCCAAAACAAAAATGTGTTCAAAGGTTTTAGTGGTATATTTTCTAAAGATTGATGATTTCATGTTTAGGTCCATATCCATAATGTGTTATCTAGATCTGTTAGAACTAGGTGAGAGTTCTTCTCTTCTTTGTGGTGGACTATGTCCCTTTGAGCTTGGCTCCTTATATGTTTTTTCCTTCACTAATCTCTTAGCACAATCATT
This sequence comes from Cunninghamia lanceolata, assembly GCA_027924645.1. Classification (NCBI taxonomy): domain Eukaryota; kingdom Viridiplantae; phylum Streptophyta; class Pinopsida; order Cupressales; family Cupressaceae; genus Cunninghamia; species Cunninghamia lanceolata. Next base: position 426,650 of record BSBN01001197.1, on the reverse strand, counting down.
TGTTTCACTAACTTCCTATCAATTCCTTTATCCCTTTCTAACTCAATCTCAAAGAACTCAGTTCCCAATATTTCTACATAACCTCTTATGAACTCTTATTGTTGGTTCTCTCTTGTCCAAGTTGATTCACTATATATTCCCTCTGAAAGTACTCTTCTTGTCTTATTTGGCATAGGTAATGACTCTTGGTCTAGGTGGTTCACCTTTTCATGTGACCATTTCAATTTAGAAGACACCTTTTCATTAGTTAATGATGTTTCATTCGTTAATATAGGGTTTTCACATCCTTCATTAATCATTTAAATTGTGTCCATGGCACAATTCTCATACAAGTTCTCAATTTCCTTTTCAACCACATTCTCCTTATTCTCTTACAGTTTGTAATCTCTCATTATTTTCTCTTTTTGTAAATCCATGTTTTTCCTTACCACCTTGTCTAAACAATTGACACTAAAATATAAATGCTTTAGTTTTATAAAAGAGTTAAATAGTTCCTTAAATCCTTTATTAATTGTAACTTTTAGGTTAAATAGATTAGGATCCAAATGAGGGTTTTGAGTCAAAATTTTGAATGCTAAAGAACCCTTACTTCTACACCCTTCTTCTAATGACTCATTAGATACAACACATTCTTTGATATTTCTTACTAGCCCTTGTAAAAGTTTTATTGTTTTATCATGATGGATATTGAGTGGTTAATATGTATCTTTGTTATAGAGTAGTGCAATTAACCATGTTTTTTCTATTTGTTAATTTATATTAATCTCAATAAATTTTTGATGTTCAACTATAGCCCCTCTATCATGCTCATTCATGCTCAATTCTTCCTCTAGTGGATTTTCTTCTTCTTAAACCTTATCAACAATAGCCTCCCTAGCATGCTTCAATTCTCTTTTAGCAGCAACCCTCTCAATGTACTTTAACTCTTCCTCAACAATAACCCTCTTGGTGTGCTCTAACTCACTTTATCCTACCTTCTCCATTCTTTTGTGGTATCTTTCTTATCTTTCTTGAACTTGTTTCAATTTATTTCCTTCCATGTTCAACTCCATTTCTAGTTCAATATCTTCCTTAATGGTAATAGTCTTGTTCTTTCCTAAAGGATCACATTTCTTTAAATATCCCTTCAAGATCCCCCTTTCCATTTGTCATCCCCTATGTTCTTAAGACCCTCTCATGAGGCTAGAACCTAGGATCTTCTATCACAGGTCATGAAAGCTTGTCCTTGACTTTTTTCTAGTGTAATTGATATATATATATATATATATATATATATATATATATATATATATATATATATATGTTATTTAGATCTTTTGTTTACCCTTTTATCAAGTTACCTCTCTTTTGTAAATACTATGTCTAAAGTTTTAAATACATCTTTTATTCCTTTTACTAGGGTCTTGACAACAAAACCAAGATTTGGAAAATATGGGCATAGATCAAATATTTGTGCTTAGGTACTTGAAATTTTGTATTTATAATCTAGTGTTAGGGATAATAAGAGAGTCAAATTGAGTGTGGTAGATTACATAAGGTTGTGGTAGGAAATAACATGTGCAGATAATAAAATAAAGTTATTAGCAACCACAACAAACATCATAACATATCATAAGTGAGTCACAACAATCTGTGATATCATATATAATCAATAGGCTATTATAATTAGATAGTATAGAACACCTTGATTAGTAATTATTTCATCTTATGTTCATATTCATCCTCCTATTTTTTCATATACGTTTCATATGGTATCTATTACATATACTTTACATATGTTATACTTTGATCTATCTCATGTTCTATGTAATGTATATCCTCTCCTTCTCTCTTTTTCTCTTCTCATATTTTTTTCTTTGTGGAACCTTCACTTATACCCAAGTATAAGTAAATGGTGTGTCTCCTTATGTTGCTTGTGTCTTTTGGCTAAGTTGTTTGTGTAATCCCTTTTGTAGTGGGTGAATATTGGTCTAATTTCGGCTCTATTCTACTAACATTATTTAATACATGATCCTAAATAATCATGCTCCCATTTTCCATGTTTGACCTTTGATAAATTACATATATGTTGAACACTACTCATCATATGCATCCTACTCAACTAGTAGTTCTTGAATTATGATGTACAATTATCTAATCATATGATATGTTGATAAAATATGATGTTTTTTCTACTCAAATTACCATAGAAAATTTGAAAGAAACCTAACACAAGCTCTATAGAATGTGTGCTCACTAATATAAAAATGATACTGATCATTCTATTTTCCTCTATACTTTTAGGTGCATGAATAAATGTTACATACATAAATATAACAACTTGAGTGGAGTTGTAGTACTATGATTGAACCTCATTCTATGGTTGTAGTGTATAATTCTTTACAAAGTCTACAAGAGGAAATGTGTCCTTACATAACTTGAATTACAATTCCAACCATAAATCTCTGTGTATGTTTTGCATACTCATACACTATCTTCTCTCAAAAAATAGGCATACATTTAGATACTAGTATTTCTTCACTCACTAATTCACATATTTTTGCCTCTTTACTATCTTTTTGCGTGAATGTCACTAATTTATTTTTTGTAAAACTTACTAGTTCATTTCCAATTGCATTTATATTCTCCATGTGTACATAATTTCTCAAACATTACAAACCACAACTATCATACATTCCATCCAAACATTGATTTTTTATAAAATAATTGTCCTTCTACTCTTTCACAAAAAAAATGCTTGAAATGAAATCTCTTACCAATCTAGGTGGAGCTTCTATCATACACTTCTGCAAAATATTATTAGTATGCAAAGCTACACATATATGTCAAAAAATATCATAATGCATAGAAAATTCGATGTGGACTCTACAACAAGTTGTGTGTGTGATTTATTTTGACATAGAAAAGTTTTACCATTTCAAAATACCTTTGACTAATTTTTATTTAAGGATGACTATTTACAAATTTAGAGAAAATTTGTGTTTGAGTCATATCTAATTTTTTTTTTTATGTAGCTCATAGTTTTGACAACGAATTATTCTCTTTACAACATCTCATTGATTAAGTGATACTCTTGTGTTTTTTTTTTCAAAATTCTTCAATTAGGGATTTGAAAAGGGTTCATTTATAACTTTATCTTTCCATGGAGTCTATCATAGAATTTCCATATTTCATTGCTATTTGGGTCCTCAACTCCTTCATGCCTCCCAACAACTTTCATTAGTGTTTTTATACTTATTTTTTATGCTTAACTTGTTTTCCTTATTAAGTGATATTTCTTTGTTTGGTTTATTTATTAACATTTCTTCTACAAGTACAATGGATAATCTTATCATTCATTAGTTTTAGAATATTCTCATCAATTTTAATTAAAAAATTAAGTTTTTTATACAAAATTCTAGGAGGTTTTCTTAATGATAAACATGATTCATTAGATAAATTTTGTTTATTACACAAATTTTTTCATCTTCAAAATTTGATAAATTTTGTATGTTTTAAATAGGTTAATCAATTGGTGTAACATCTGAATTTATATTTCAAATTAGATCATTATTAATTCCTTTTATTTATTAATTCTTGATCGTTGTTTGAGAATGTTGTAAAAGATCAAATTGAGACAACAAAGATGATGTACCTTCAACTCTAGGATTCAATTTCTTAATTGAACAAAGTTTTTTCATTCATTTCCTTTATTTCTCCAAATTCTTCTCTTTGATAGCTTCAATGGATTCTTCATGATCTACTTGAATTAGAAAAAATGGTATATATTCATCTATGGAATTTAATTTCTTATTTTCACAAAGTTGTCTCATTCATTGTCTATTCTTCACATTATTAGCTTCACACTCCTCTAGTATTTGAGTTTTTGGTCATTTCCTTGTCATTATGTTGAATTCTATATCAATCTAACACAATTATTTAAAATAATAAAAATAATTTTAAATTCAAATACAAAACATGCAATTAGAATTATTTATGTCAATGCAAAATAAAAAACTAGTTAGTTTTATCAAATATTGTTTCAAATTCATCAAAATGTGAAAATAATGATTGATAATATCAATTTCAATTTAAAAACATGCAATTAGAGTCTTTTACGTCAATACAAGAAGAAAAAGTGAGATAGTTTAGTCAAACAATGATTGTAATTCCTCAAAAGCATGAAAAATTTGATTGTATGTCACAGAACATGTAGTGCATATGAATAAAAAATCATGTGGGTCCAAAATCACAGGTTTTACATTTTTACAGATGATTTCTATATTTTTATGTAAAAATAAACGTGTATGTGTTATATAACCAAGTTATAACATGAACATGTTATAACGTGTACGTGTTATATAAACAAGTTATAATGTGTATGTGTTATAATGCATACATGTTATAATTTTGCTTTGGGCATCCAACCCAAAGGGTTGGACCTACATATCACATGCCCAAATATGTGTTTTGTAGAAAACATATAAAAACAAATAAATGTCAAGCATGTTCTCCATCAAGTTGCATATTTTTTGATGTTGATCTGAAAATACCACGATGACTTCAAAATATTTATTACCTTTCTAACCATGTATTTTTCTAAAATTTGAAAATATTAAGGCTTCCATCTTCAATTTATTTTTCTAGTGTCTTCCCCTTTTACCAAAAACCTATGTATATTTTCTTGGTGTCATTTTTCATTTACTCATCTAAATTTAAAACAAATTATATTTTTACGTTCTAGACTTTATTTTATACATATTCAAAAACAATGATTTTTTATTAGTTTTTTAAAAAATAAAGGGGAGCACACAACTTTTTATATTTAGGATGTGTTCACTTTGAAAATTAGTAAGAATCATATATTCATTAAACAATAGTAGAAAAATCAAGCATAAACTATGTGATGTTAGATAAATTTTTACTAAAGTAATTTTTTATATACTTAAAAAAAGTCAACATTTTAGGAGGAGTGAACCAAATGTTATGTTATATTTTTTGGGCAAAAATAGGAGTACTTTGTATGCTCTGCCTATTTGACCCTCTTAAATTCCATTATTTAAAAAAATATTAGTTTAGAAACTAGATTCTGACCACTACTAATATTGTTCTTGTTACATCTTCAAATTTTGAGAATGGCTATCTTGAATTTCTCAACTAAGATTAGTTTTTACTAATTTCAAGAAAAAAGTGGCCAATTATGAACCCCTTTTGGTTCCCATTTTCATGCACATACCCCATGTTGTAATGCCCCAAGATTTCACCTAGAACATTAGCCAAACAAACACCGAACCAACAATTTTTTTACTTTTGCAAGTGTGACATTCACATGTCGCATTGCACTCACGCACACACAAGGTGTCACAACAAGGAAAACATCACCAAAAGAAACATCACCATTGCACTATACAAGGTGGCACAAGTGGAAGACTTCAACCATCTTGTGACAACTCACCACAATTGTAACATCCTTGTTCTAAAAACATAGTAAAAATGAGAATTTACCATAGAGTAATTCAATAAGGTAAAAGAGAGAGAGAAATTTTTTCTTTTATTTACATATAATCAAGTAACAACAAATTGCAAGATTCTCTTACATAATACAATATATCATATTGTTTTTCTCATTTACAATTTCTGCATAAGTAAATCAATTACATAAACAAATTTGGAATAATTAATGCATCTGAATATCTGACATCTTTATCACAAGCCCTGACATGTTTTCTATTGGAGAGAGAGAGAGAGTATCTTCCCAATGATTTACCTCCATCCACAAACCGATGGTCTCCCACACATCTTCCACAGAGGAAGTGGCCCTACCCTTCATGAGGAATATAGACCAAAGGTGACCAGTGGTAATTTGCCTTCCTGAGTATATAGTGTTGTATCTTACACAACTCTATCAACCATACAACCATAGATACCCTCTAGCTATCTATGATTTTCAATAGGTTATGCAATCTAGATACAATGAACCGACAATGCATGCAAAAAATGAATGCATTACTTTGGCCAAAGTTTTAATATCAATAACATTCGTAATGAACATGGTTGTAGTGTTCACCCACCCCTACTCGACTTGGATGCTATCATATTCTTGCAGTTTATTCTCACCAACTAAGTTTACGTAGATAGTTTTAAGATTTTGTCATGGTAATAGTCTTCTTGACTTAGATAAGTCTATATGACATAACTAACCATTTGGTTTCATATTTGACTCTAGGGTTTTCATAATAAACCTTGAACAATACAATATTTCATATCTCAAATTGACGAGACTAAGGTTTATATATGACTCTTGGTTTAACTAATTCAAGTTTAAGAATAATATGGTTCTATAATAGATAATACCTCCTACACAAAGGAGTATGAATACCTTCTACTTTTCTTAATGTGGTGTCATTAACAATCACAATATATATACTTATATATAATCCAAACAAGGTCATTTCTAAATAGACTTAGTCTATTCCATCATAATGGTTTTCAAATGATATCTAAAACATGATTAATAAAATACATAATAAGGATTCATCCTATAGACCATATTTCTTCTATCCAAATATTCCCTGTATTCTATCACTTGATTGGATAAAAGATAGCTTTCAACAACTTACTAGGAATAATCATTTTTGTCATATAAATATATATAGTCTAAACCAAGAATGGTTTTAAAATAACAATAACCTATCTTAATGTTGAAAAATGTATTACTCATAGCTAATGAATATACCTATTATATTCTTAGTTTACACTAATATCTTCAAAAGTCTTTGCATGTTTTACATATATCTATATCATCGACTTAATGCATGATGAGACTCATTCATTGGAGCGACCAGTCTATAAGGCATTCGATAACGTAAAATAACCTTCAATAGATATATATTATGCAATGATTATTCAATCATTACTAGTAATATGGCATGTTTACACAGTCCTCAAACTATAAATTGTTGGGAATTAAGGTGTCTCAACCTTTACAAATTCCTAATGTTGTATTTATTTATCCCATGTTGAGTTGGCATAGTCGGTACCTTGTGTACATGCAGCAGGATAATTTTTGGTGACTTTGGTAGCCGCAGTTTCCCCCTTGAATAATTAATGGGGGTTTGGGGGCAGCACCGCCAAGATGGGGTCAAGGGGTAGAGCCCCTTGCAGGGTCCCAGGGGCAGCAAATTTTATTTAATGACAAGTATCGATGAGTATCTTTGCATGAGAGAAAGACATCTTTGGGCAGTCAAGGGAGGTTATGACATGTTGTAAGAGGAATATGATATTTTTAGTCAGTGTATGACAGATTCTCGTACAGCTGTAAGTGCTGTCAGTTATGACAGATTCTATGACAGTTGTAAGGTGCGTAAGAGCATCTGTCATAACCTATCTTGGGACTAGGTGCAAACATTGGGATGGGATGTTGGACAAGTATCCTTATGTGTGGGTTTTGAGGAATGAGTCCAAGATGGATGCCCATCTCTAGAAGGTTCCACATTTGCCTTGTAAACTCTATAAAAATAGGTGCTTGGATGGGAGATAGATAGTTTTTTGTACAAGTATTGTTATGCTGCCAAAATATCTCTAGATTTGACATTCAAAGACTCCTGAAAGAGCATTGGCTCTAAAATTGTATTGTAATCTGTTATTGTTTACTGTAATACATTTGAGCTGTGTTTTGGAGTGTGGGGCTTTTCACCCATAAGGGTTTTCCCCACATATATCTTGTCTCTCTCTCTCTCTCTTCTATCTACTTTATGTGTGTATGTGTATTTCTCCAATATCTCTGTTATTGTGTTAATAATGCTATAACTGGAAAGGTTAATTTGAATTTGCACTCTACTTCCCTCATTAGATTAGCATAGGAAGTGTGTTCTGCGTACCTTGCTTCCTTTCAATTGGTATCAGAACTTGATCACCTTTGGTCCTAGTTGTTGGGTAGGGGTTTTTTGAGCTAATCTTAGTTTGAGTGGGAGTCCTATGCAGAGTATTCTATAATCTTGTTGCAGGAAAGAGATGGCAGGCACATCCGGAAGAAGTGAGGTAGAGAAGTTTAATGGCACTAATTTTGAGTTATGGAAACTCAAGATGGAAGACCTACTTGTTGATTGTGACCTATGGGAAACTATATCCAGTGTAAAACCAACCACAATGTCACAAGAAGATTGGGATCTCAAAGATTAGAAGGCTAAGAGTCTCATAAGACTCAATCTAGTTGATTCTATCATGTAAAATGTCCATGAGGAGAAGAGCACAAAAGACCTTTGGAAGAAGTTGGGTGATGTTTATCAGGCTAAATCACTTGTGAACAAGCTTTTTCTGAGAAAGAAGTTGTTTTCTCTAAGGATGGAGGATCAGTTGAAGATCACCTGAATGCTTTTAACATGCTAGTTGCACAATTGACATCCATTGGTGTGAAGATGGAGGAGGAGGATCATTGTATGACCTTGCTTTGTTCTTTGCCAGACTCATGGGATCATCTTGTTATGGCTATTGGGAGCACCACATCCACATTCAAAATGGATGAAGTGGTATCTTCATTGTTATCTGAAGAGATGCAGAGAAAGTCTTCTGAGGTAGCTAAAGAGGCTCTTGCAGTTCATGGAAGACCCAAGGAGAAAGGGAAAAAGAAGGACAAGAAAGCTAAGAAGGGCAGCCAAATCTCCTGGAAAGTCCAAGGCTCTCTGTTGGAACTGTGAAAAAATTGGGCATTTTCGAAAGGAATGCAAAGAGGAGAAGAAAAAGAAGAAGAAAGCTCCTAATTCAGATTCTGACAAGTCACAAGATGATGGTGATGCCTTCATCGTAGCCTTGGCCACTCATGCATTTGATGATGTGTGGTTGATTGATTCCGGTGCATCATTCCACATGACCTCACATCGAGACTGGTTTACAAAATATGAAGAGTTTGATGGTGGAAGAGTGTACCTGGGTGACGATTCTCATCTGAAGATTGTTGGTCATGGAAGAGTCTCAATCCAATTCCCTAATGGATGAGTGAAGGGGATCACTGGGGTTATGCACATCTCAGACCTAGCACGGAACCTACTTTTTGTAAGTATGTTGAATTATGCAGGTGTGCAAGTTATCTTTTTGAAGGATGGATGCAAGATGACTAGAGGATCTATGGTGCTTGCTAAGGGTACTCGAAGAGGTACTCTGTTTTGGCTGGAGGCATGCACTTCACAGTACAATAGTTCTTCTGGCTCAAAGAAAAGAGCTACAATCACTTCGTCTCCACCATCTGAACGAGTAGTGAAGAAATCTATTGTAACTAGTTCTGATGGTAGTGCACATGCTATGGAAGCTAAGCTTCCTACTGAAAAGACTATGTTATGGCATTTGAGATATGACCACATTGGTGAGAAGGGTCTGTATACCCTGAAAAATAAAAACTTCATTGAGGGGTTAAATGATTGTAATCTCAAGTTTGACCTTTGCAAACATTGTATTTATGGAAAGAAAAACTGTGTTCAATTTTACTCTAGTTCTCACAAGTCTTCTAGTGTATTGGATCTAATTCATTCTGATGTGTTTGGTCCTATTAATGTTCCTTCAATTTCAAAATCTGTATATTTTGTATCTTTCATAGATGATTACAATAGAAGGACATGGGTTTATTTTCTTAGAAGCAAGACTGAAGTCTTTAGTCAGTTTAAAGAGTTTAAAGCTTTTGTTGAGAATCAGACTAGTAAAAAGATTAAGTGTTTGAGAACTGATAACGGTGGTGAGTTTTGTTCAACAGAGTTCGAGAAGTTCTGTAAAGAGCAAGGGATTGAAAGACATAAGACAAATCCTTATACTCCGCAACAAAATGGAGTTGCAGAGAGGATGAACAGGACCCTGATGGAGAAGGCTAGGAGTATGCTTAGTGGAGCAAGCCTCAAACAAAAGTTTTGGGCTGAAGCTGTAGCCACTACTTGCTATTTGGTAAACAGATCTCCTACATCAGCTCTTGTTGGTAAAACACCTATGGAGGTGTGGTCTGGTAAGAAGCCTTCAGCTAGACATCTTCATGTTTTTGGTTGTGAGGCATATGCATAGGTGCCTAAGGAGACATGGTCTAAATTGGAGAACAAGGCTATTAAGTGTATCTTCATTGGCTATGGTGTCGGTGTGAAAGGATACAAGCTTTGGGATCCTGTGGCTGAAAAGGTGTTGTATAGTAGAAGTGTTATCTTCATAGAGATAACACCATCTTCTATTGTTCTACAGCCATAATAGACAAAAAAGAAAGAGGATGCAGTTTAGTTTCCTTCTACCCCTAAGAAGACTGAATAGACAGACCTTGTGAGACCTGATGATGAGGAGAGCTCTAGCAGCTCTGAAAGCTTAGAAGAAAAAGTAGAACCTCAGCCTTAGCCATTGAGGAGGTCTACACGAACAAGAAAGCAACCTGATAGGTTTGGTTATTCATTGCTTGATTCTAGTTGTGCTTTTGCTTTACTTGCTAACATTGATGAACCTAGAACTATGTCAGAGGCTATGGGTATGAAAGATGCAGGTTCCTAGAAGGAGGCCATGGAAGATGAAATGGCTTCTTTGGAAAAGAATAAAACATGGGACTTGGTGCCTTTGCCTGAAGGATGAAAACCTATTGGATGCAAATGGGTGTTCAAGAAGAAATTTGGTGCAGATGGTAGTGTTGAAAAGTACAAGGCCAGACTAGTGAAGGGGTACTCACAAGTGGATGGAATTGATTATGGTGAAATTTTCTCTCCCATTACAAAGCTGAAATCCATTCAATTCATGTTATCTCTTGCAGCAGCTTATGACTTAGAGGTGGAGCAGATGGATGTGAAGACAACATTCTTTCATGTTGATTTGGAGGAAGAACTCTACATGTCAGAGCCAGAGCATTACATTGTTAAAGGTAATGAAAATTTGGTTTACAAGTTGAAAAAGTCTTTGTATGGTTTGAAGCAGTCTCCTAGGATGTGGTACTTGAAGTTTGATGCCTTTGTGTTGTCAATTGGATTTGTGAGATCAAAATCGGTTCACTGTGTATATTATAAGTTTGATGGTGATCATATTCTCATTGTTGCATTATATGTTGATGATATGTTACTCATTGGGAAGGGTAAGAATATGATTTCTAATTTTAAGTCTCAGTTGGCAGCACAGTTTGAAATGAAAGATTTAGGGGCAGCTAGGTACATTCTAGGAATAGAAATCAGAAGAGACAGAACTAATAGAAAACTTTGGTTAAGCCAAAGTAAGTATGTGAAGACCATCTTGGATAGGTTCAGCATGGTAAATTGTAGACCATTGTATGTTCCTGATTATTTGGGGACAAATTTGTCTGTTAATGATTGTCCAAAATCTCCTAGTGAGGTGGAGGACATGAGAAGAGTACCTTATGCTAGTGTTGTTGGCAGTTTGATGTATGCTATGGTCTGTACAAGACCAAACATTGCCCAAGCAGTGGGAGTCCTTAGTCGATTTATGGCTAATCCTGGATGGGTACATTGGGATGTAGTTAAGTAAGTATTTAGATATTTGAGGGGTACTTCTAAGTATTCCATATGCTATCATGGTAATCTTACAGGACCTTCACATTATGTTAGTATTCAAGGATTTGTGGATTCAGATTGAGCAGGTGACATTGACAGCAGGAGATCCACTAGTGCCTATGTGTTCACTATGTTTGGTGGTACTATTAGTTGGATGAGTAAGTGACAACCTATGGTTGCTTTGTCCACGACATAAGCTAAGTATATGGTAGCAACTCATGCTTGTAAGGAAGCCATTTGGCTTAAGAGATTGTGTTCAGATATTGGCGTTGATGCAGGACAGATTACGATCTGTTGTGACAGCCAGAGTGTGATTTGCCTAGCAAATAATCTAACTTTCCATGCCAGAACAAAGCATATTGATGTACAGTTTCACTTCATGTGAGACATGGTAGAGGATGGGAAGGTGAATTTGGAGAAGGTAGACACTTTGAAGAATGTTGCAGATGCAATGACGAAACCAGTGGGCACAAAGAAGTTCAGATGGTGTTCAGAGTCTATGGGCCTCTTGGCCCCTAGCAGTTAAATTTTGTCATTGTTTTTGGCCCTTGCAAGGTGTTCGATAAGCAGGAGAATGTTGGGAATTATGGTGTCTCAACCTTTGCAAATTCCTAATGTTGTATTTATTTATCCCATGTTGAGTTGGCATAGTCGACACCTTGTGTACATGCAACAAGATATTTTTTGGTGACTTTGGCAATCATGGTTTCCCCCTTGAATAATTAATGGGGGTTTGGGGGCAGCGTCCCCAAGATAGGGTCAAGGGGTAGAGCCCCTTGCGGGGTCCCAGGGGCAGCGACTTTTATTTAATGACAAGTGTCGATGAGTATCTTTGCATGAGAGAAAGGCATCTTTGGGTGGTCAAGGGAGGTTATGACATGTTGTAAGAGGAATATGATATTTTTAGTTAGTGTATGACAGATTCTCTTACAGCTGTAAGTGCTGTCAGTTATGACAGATTCTATGACAGTTGTAAGGTGTATAAGAGCATCTGTCGTAACCTATCTTGGGACTAGGCACCCACATTGGGATGGGATGTTGGACAAGTCTTCTTATGCGTGGGTTTTAAGGCATGAGTCCAAGATGGATGCCCATCTCTAGAAGGTTCCACATTTGCCTTGTAAACTCTATAAAAATAGGTGCTTGGATGGGAGATAGATAGTTTTTTGTACAAGTACTATTATGCTGCTAGAATATCTCCAGATTTGATATTCGAAGACTCCTGAAAGAGCATTGGCTCTAAAACTGTATTGTAATCTATTATTGTTTACTATAATACATTTGAGCTGTGTTTTGGAGTGTGGGGTTTTTCACCCGTAAGGGTTTTCCCCACGTATATCTTGTCTCTCTCTCTCTCTTCTGTCTACTTTCTGTGTGTATGTGTATTGCTGCAATATCTCTATTATTGTGTTAATAATGTTGTAACTGGAAAGGTTAATTTGAATTTGCACTCTACTTCCCTCATTAGATTAGTGTACGAAGTGTGTTCTACGTATCTTGCTTCCTTTCATAAAATTGTATTCAACTCAGGCACTGATAAATAGGTTTCAACGATTACCAAGTATCAACCAACCTAGCTAACTAGATACTATTGAGCCTCCTAAAGATATATAAATAGTTTTCTATGAATATCAACAACAATTTATTACCAACAACTCCTATTGGTTTGAATTTGACCTTGAATGATAAAGCTATCTGGCATATTCGAATGTTACAATTAGTCATAAAGTGAATAACATAGATAAACATTTGATATTTCAGTGCTATCATTGTACAATTGCAAGAAAGATACTTGGTGGCAGCAATATTCAAAGGAGTTGCAATTTGAATGGTTTAATCCACACCTAGAACCCATGACACTTTCTCCTTAAGAATGGTTTTCTATTCTTTGTTGCTAACAACAATCCCCTCTCTGTGATAATCGATTCTCTCTTATCCATCGACTCATAATGAGTTGTGCCTTTAAAGACTTCTATTCGACTCTTTAATGAGTCACCTATATTCTCTTTTCTCCACTAACACAGTTGGAGACACAAATGAATTCGATGCAGTCCACCACCAATTCAGTTTCAACCAAAACCACATAATCAACAAAGTATTACACATGTTATAGGAAGACACATAATGTGGAGAGCTCATCGAGTGGAGTGTTAATAACATAGACTCCTCTTTGGAAGAGGTCGACACAATCAATTAAGCCATTGTTTGATCATTAATGATCACTTTAAGTGATCCACTCCACCACTTAATATAATGAAGGCATTCCAATATATGCCAATAGCTGCTCATTGGAGTAAGCATTAATAACAATGATGAGGTATTAACGTCAATCCTTTACAAATGACTATGTTGACACACAAACAACTTGACTAGAAAAGAATCAAAAGATATCGACTACCTGTCAACTAGATTCAAAAGTATATTGACAAACATGACTTACCTCTATCGACACTGGTTCACATTTTTCGTTAAACACTCATACTCATTTTGGCAAATAATCACTCATAACCCGAGGTCTATATCTCTCTCCTTGAAAGATACTCTCTCTCTCTTTTCTCCAAGAGTCATATGAAACCTGTAATCCTGTGTAAAACTTGAAATCAACATATTAAGATCAGTGCATCATTATTCAAATAGTAAACCAAATTCTCATAATGCAATTATTAAATTGATAATAACATATTCATTTCCATAATTCCATAAATGACATTCAATAGAATATGTCTTTCCTTGACATTAATCTAAACATCAAAATAGATTTACTTATATCCAAGTAAAAGTAAAAGTATTAGCAAGACAAAATTTGGGGATGTAACATATCCTTCCCCTAAAGATTCATCATCCTCAATGATATAAAGTATCAAAATGTAACTAAAAAGCAAGTTCATTATTTGCAACTAATAAATGTATTAAATAAATGAGGAAACTTCTGATAAAATTCATGGTAATCCTCCCATGTGGTATTTTCCTCAGCATATTGTTCCCATTGGACCTTGCACTACAAGACCTCTTTGTTACGCAAGCGGAGCTTGCAAGTTTCTAACACTTTGAGTGGCTCGATCATGACCACTTTGAGTTGCATTCTAGACAAAGCTGGTGGCAGAGCAATTCTATAGGCAACCGGATTGACCACTTTGAGTACTTCAAAGGGTCCCACATAACAAGGAACTAGCTTAGAAGAATTCCCAAACTTAATAGAACTTTTCTGAGGTTTGACTCTCAAAAGAACTTTCTCTCCAATGGAGAATTGTCTTGGTACTCGCTTTGCATCCACATAACTCTTTTGTCTATCATTGGCTTTTTCCAATCTTTTTCTAATCAGCTTAACTTTCTCTTCCATTTTAGCTAGCATTTCTGGTCTGATGCTAATCCTATCTTCTAGCTTATCCTAGCTTATAGGAGTTTGACATCTTCTTCCATACAATGCTTCAAATGGCGCCATCTTAATAGTGGAATGATAGGAATTGTTGTAAGAAAATTCCACAAGTGATAAGTATTCCTCCCACTTATATTGTTGATCCATGCAATACATTCGTAACAAATATTCCAAAACTTGCTTAACTCTCACAGTTTGCCCATCAGTTTTAGGATGATAAGCTATACTCACATTGAGTTTAATTCCTAGCGCAGAGAACAAATTTTGCCAAAACCTTGATGTTATACGCGCATCTCTATCCGAGATAGTCTTTTCAGGGAAACCATGCAATCTAAACACCTCTTGTACAAATTTGTGAGCTAACACTGGTGCTCCATCAGTCAAATTCCCTAGTATAAAATGTGCTACCTTTGTGAGTTTATCCACCACAACTAAAATGACATCATGTCTATTCCTAGACATAGGAAGACCTTGGACAAAATCCATTCTTATAACTTGCCATTTCCACTTTGGTACATCATGTGGGTACAACAATCCTGCTGGATGTTGATGTTCTGCTTTTACTCTTTGGAATTCTAAACAACTTGCTACAAATCTTGCAACATCATTCTTCATTCTTTTCAAAAAATAAAGAGGTTTTACATCTGCTAGAAGTTTGGTCACTCTTGAATGTCCAGAATATGGTGCGGTATGAACTTATTTCCATACTAGATCCCTTAATCCAACTGAATCAAGAACATACATTCTACCTCTATACCTCAATAGTCCATTTGACTCAAACAAAAACCCATCATACCTCAGGTCTCTAGGATTATCTTTTAGAGCCTGCTTAACCTACTCATAATAATCATCACCAGACAAATTTTGTAACACTAAATTTGTGAGGCCTACCCTTTTCACTTTTGTTCATGAGACTATTTACAGTACTATTGCTATTACTTTTATGATTGGGGGACTGTTGATCCTGGAATCTTGATTATTAAACCTAATTGATTTTTAAGAAAATAATTGTGCAATGATAGTTAGATGTTGCTTTTAAGTGAATGATGAATGGATAATTTTAGAAATGGAACTTTAATGGGATTTCAGTATATTTATATGGTAGAATGTTTAGGTATGCATGTATTTAAATTGCTTCGGCTATGATATCTTTATGTGTTATTGACTTCGAGTTTGAGTGTGCAGGTAATGCTAACAAAACCACAAATATAGGAGATCATTCCACACCCTATGTTGTATCCTTTGTGAGCCGATCTAGTTCCACAAGGAACTAAGATCAACCTCATGTTTGGTGAATTGTTGTAATGTTGTAATATTGTAATGATGCATGAGGTCAAGGGAATTAAGTCTATCTTCTGATTTAATTATATTGTGATTTGTGTTGTAAGAGATGTTGTTTTGAATTTTGTTTTAACTTTATTTCTTTTAGACCCTATTCTTGTGTTTTTACTTGACTCTGGGAGTCCTAACTAGGTTAAAATCAACCCTAGGTTATACCCCATGGGTCTAGGGATCCTTTTGACTAGGATAACCTTGGGATAACCTCCATATGGTCACTTCAACTTCATGGTGAAGTTAAGTGACGAATTTGGGAGCATGGGGATAATGGGATGAGTGGAATCCACACTTAGACCCACTTCCAAGTCATGGAAGGACTCCATGATCCACCAATAATGGAGTGCTTGTCTCTTTGTGCCTCTCTTTTGGTGGGAGACCCCATAAAAAGGGTGGTGTGTCATCCACTTCCCTTTTATTTCTATTTTTCTTATTATATTTTAATTCACCCATGTGTTGTAAAAAGGCTATAGTGGGGAACCTCTTGAGTGGGGTTAATTGTTTTAAGTCCATTAGGGATAATGGATAATGAGTGGGTTTAGTTTTTTAAAGCCACTTGGAATAAGGGATAAGGGAGAGAATTTGTTTTAAAGAGGAGAAGAGGGAGAGGGTAAGGGGGTTGGATTATTGTGTAAAGAAGGAGAACTTGGAGGAGGAGACTAAGGGTGGAGCTCTTCTTCAAAATACTTCCATAATTGGGCTTGTAGAGGTTAGTGAGCCAATTTACTCACCTTGTATGTTTTTGTTCTTGTTTGATAAATGTGGATTTGCAATAGTTGTTTATGTGTTATTTTTGCTATTTTGGGTTTGTGTTGGGTGTATGAAAGAGCTTCTTCCAGTTGGAAGACAATGCTCATCAGGTATGGGGAAGGGAAGGTGTGAACCTCCTCGGGTGTATTCTTATTTTGGTATATGGAAGCCTTGAGGGCATGTTGGTACTTTTGAGCCTAGAGGGCTATAAGGCTTTGAGAGCCTATTTGGGATATCCTTGTGATTTTTATTATGTGGATGGCTTGAGGCCATGAGAAAGAAAAATATTGTTGGCTTGAGGCCATGAGATAAGCTATGATAATTATTTGAGAAGAATGACACCTTGGAGTAGAGAGAGTCTACTTCCCTACCCCCTTTGAACTCACCTCAGCTGAGTCTTTGTAATGTGTGTAAAACCATGGGAGTTTGTGTGTTGTTGCTTCTATTGTTGTGAATCAATGTTGTGGAGTGTTATTGGTTTATTCTACCCTGGGTATGTGGATGATCTCCCTAGCTCGGGGGTGACCCTCTTGCGGGTCTATGGTAGGGAGGAGAGCTAGTTGGTTGGTGTTTTCTCCCTTGTTGTCATGCAAGTTTCTTTTGGAGCATATAGTAAAGATTGGAGAAGTTTATCTTGTTTAGAGAAAATGTCCTTTTCCCTTGCTGTAAAGAGAGCTTGGTCTCTTAAAATTTCATCCTGTAAGAGTTTTAGTGGAGAGATCATCTCTCTCTGAAATTGTTGTAAAAGATGTTATTTTGGGAGTGGAGAGAAAATCCTCCCTTATTATGTTGTTAGTTGTGATTTTTAATATTTCATTATATCTCTTGTGTGAGTAGAAAGAAGTGAAAGTTATTTTATTCAAGGAGTAGTTTTGTCTATTCTTGCAAAAACATATATTATTAAGTGGTGGAAATTAGATGTGAATGAATGCCAAGTTGTTAAGATTTATCCATTGTATTGTTTAGTGGAAATAAAACATTCATTAAGTTTATAAGAAGTAAAATTTGTCTTTTGGAAAGAGATAAGGGTTGATTTAGTTGTGCAATAGAATTTCATTGAAAATGATTTTACTTGTCTGTATAATGAATTTTTTAAAGTGGAGGATTTAATAATTATTCTATATTTATTCTTAGTGTTTTGTTTCTACATTGCAATGGAAAGTACATGTGAAAAGATGAAATTAAATTGACAAATGCAAATTTTGGAACTAGAATTATTTCTGTTTTATTTCAAGTATTTGTTAGATTTGTAAACTGAAATACTGAAGGAAATTACGAAATTGTAGAGTTCCTATGACATATATATAAAATTATATATCTATAAATATATATATATATATAACTAAATTATAGATATATATGAATAAACTAAAAATCTGTGGAATATACACATTTTGTATATCTTATGCTAAAATATATATATATGTATATATATATATATATATATATATAATATTTTATTTAATTGTAATTAAAAATAAGATCTTATTGTATATATATATATATATTTATTTATCTATTTTTATTTAAAAAAAATCACAAAATAACAAATGAAATGAAAAGAGAGTTTGCAGATTTTAATGAATGTACAGTCGTAGGTTTAACTTGAAGTATGGTGGGGGTTTAACCCCCACCGAACATATACAAGAGAAGGGTGTGGGGAGGGGCGGAGCCCCACCCACACCCACGAAGTGGGATGTGGGTGGGGCTCCACCCCTCCCCACACCCCCGAAGACACCGAAGCCCCTGCGGCTACTCTCCCCTTATACATTACGGACACCGTAACCCCCTCTGCCTCTGCCGTGGGTGTCACTCCCTACGTGGCTTAAACACCTCTGTCGCGGCTAAACCCTCAACCCCGCCGCCTACGACCACCGCCCATCGCCTGTGTCCACCACCCCGCCGTCGCTCCTATGCAGCCAAGCCTCCACTGCAGTCCACCTTCAATCTGCCACTCCACACATCAGCCTCCACCTTTCCCCTTCGGCCTCCATGCGACCGACGCCCACACCGTCACCATTGTTGGTAACCCTGCAACACAAAAAAATATCTCTCACAACAAGAAAATTAGGGTTATTTAACCCTCATTGTTATGAGTTGGGAATTCATAATAATAGGGTTTTAAAATATGAGTGGAGTTTCCACTAGCATGGCTTAAAATGTTTTTAAATAAAAATAAATGTATATATATATGTGTGTGTGTGTGTGTGTGTGAGTGCATATATATATATATATACATTTACATATGATATTTGTTAAAATAATGTGGGTTTCAATTAAAAAGGAAGTTTATTTCATTAGTGGTATTTAAATGATTGATTATATATATATATATATATAAATAACTGTAAAGTAATTATAAATGTAAATATATAATTAATTGTTTATTCATTGTGACAAGGGGATTTTAAATATATATATTAAAAGAAAAATAAAATATTTAAATATATGTATATTTAAATATTTATTTAAAGAAAAAATGAGACAATTAATTTAGACGTTTAATATTTAAAATTCAACAGATCGATCTGTAATAGAAACTACGATCTCAAAGTTAAAATTATTACCAAATGGTGGACTATGAAAATGAGACAATTTATTGAAAAGAATAGATAACTAAATAAATAAACGATGGAATGTAACCAAAGGAGAAATGCGAGCCAATAATGAGATAATTGAGAAAACCAATTAAAGGTCAACCATCTACCAAGGAAACCCTAGACGTTGTAAATTAAACTGACATAAACATAGTGTTCGATATCAATATGCACACGTGTGTAGAATATTCCGTTATCAATAGTATCAATGACGACATAAACATACGTAACCGAGCACGCTTGTGGGTGCGAGGGGGGACTTTCAGAGTAGTAAGGGGAAAATCTTTGATAGTTCGTATCATGACCACATGACGCATGTGGACATGACACGTGGGTTAGCGTGTTGTGACCGCATGTGAAATGTGGGCATGACAAAATTCTTGAAGTTTCCATGAATAGAAACAATAGAAGATATATGTCTTCTATGACTCAAAGCTTCAGCTACTCTATTCTCTTTTCCTTTGATGTAGTTTATCTCAATGTCATAGTCAGATATCAATTCTAACCATCTCCTTTGTCAAGCATTTAGATTTGGTTGAGAGAAAATATACCTAAGAATTTGATGGTCTGACTTAAGTATAAAAGTTTTCCCCAATAGATAATGTCTCCACATTTGCAAAACATGAGTTACTACTACCAATTCCAGATCATGCGGTACATAATTTTTCTCATAGGATTTCATTTTCTATGATTCATATGCTATAACTCTTCCATATTACATAAGCAGTCCTCCTAATCCTTCTCCTAAAGCATCTATAATTACCTCAAATTGTCCTTCAGGGTCAGGAACTTTTAAGATTGGAGCTGAAGTTAGCTTTTCCTTTAAGAGAACAAATGCATCTTGACATTTGTCTGTCCATTCAAATCTCTTTCCTTTCCTTTCCTTTGTAGGGAAGTGATTGGACTAGCATTACTGGAGAAATTTAGAACAAACTTTCTATAATAGCCAGCCATATCCATGAAACTATGCACTTCATGCACATTTGTGGGTACAAGCCAATCTAGAATAGCTGTGATTTTTGCAGGATCAATAGATATTCCATTTGCAGATATAATATGTCCTAGATATTGAATCTCCTTTTGGAAGAATGTACACTTTGATAGTTTTCCATATAACTTATGTTCTCTTAACCATTGCAGAACCAATTGTAAATGTTGTTGATGTTCTTCTTCATTCTTAGAGTAAATAAGTATATCATCCAGAAAGACTAGAACAAACTTGTCTAAACAATCTCTGAATACACTATTCATGAGATTCATGAATGCGGCAGGGGCATTTGTCAATCCAAATGGCAACACTGTGAACTCATAGTGCCCATATATGGTTCTAAAAGTTGTCTTATGAATATCCTCATCCTTCAATCTTAACTGATGATATCCAGATCATAAATCGATCTTTGAAAATACTGCAGTTCCACGCATTTATCAAAGAGATCATCAATACGTGGAAAAGGGTATTTGTTCTTTACCATTGCTTTATTAAGCATATGATAATGTATACATAACTGAAGGGTTCCATCCTTCTTAAGAAAAAAAACTAGAGCACCCCAAGGTAAAACACTAGGTCTAATCAAACCTTTTGCCAACAATTCTTGTAATTGGGCTTTCAATTCCATTAACTCTGTAGTTGTCATACGGTAGTGTGCTTTTGATATAGGCTCAAATCCAAATTTAATATCAATTGAAAAACCAAAAACCCTCTTGGGAGGCAGTCCTAGAAGTTCTTCTAGAAACACATCCTAAAAATCCTGAAGAAAGGGATACTTTTCTCCAAAAGATGAACTAGGGATTTCTAACCCTTCCTCCATTTGTTCCATTTTAACTACAAACAACTGACAACCTTTCTATCTAACCCTTTTCAATTACTTAGCAGAGATAGATCTAATCTTAACTTCTCTTTGAATTCCTTGGAATTGGGTCTGATTTCCCAAGTCATCTAAGCATTCAACTATTTTTTGAAAAATAGTCAACCCTTGCTCTATGCTTCCACAACCAACTCATTCCTAGGATTACATCATAGGAACCTAAGGGAGCTACATATAGGATTTATTCCATTGAGAAACTAGGGAGATCAATCTTGGCCTCAAACAAGCATTGCTCTACCTAAGCCTTAGATTGGTTAGCATATTCTACTGACCAAAGTTTAGACATGTACCCATCTTTTCTAGGAACCTTATATAAAATTCTAGTAGAAACAAAGTTTTTAGTGGCTCCTGTATCAATCAAAATAGATATAGGGACTCCAAACAAAGTACCTATCACTTCAATTGGCATGATTTAATACTCTACTTGACGATTGTCGAGAGCTAGATGATATCTTTGCTGGAATGATTCTTGTTGAGTAGGTAGTGCAATACCTCTTTGTTGACCATTTTGATTCTTGTTAGGGCAATGATTAGCATAATGGTCGCCCCCACAAGTAAAGAATCCTCCAATGGGTCCTCTCTTATCTAAAGTCTTTCCATTGTTATCCTCATTCCTTTTGTAATTACCATTCTTCTTCTCATTTCCAGGTCCACCCCTAATTTTCTGAGATCCTTTATCTTTTCTCTTGTTCTCATAACTCTTATCATTTCTTCTCTTGAATGGTTGGTTAGCAGGAGTTCCATTAAATTTCTTGCAGTTTCTATCACGATATGCTGAGATGGATTTTAGCTTTTGTTCTTGCTTGATCGCCTTCTTGTACACTTGATCCATTGTTGTTGGACCATGTACATCTACTTCTCCACCAATCTGAGCATTTAAACCCATGATGAATTTTTTGATCCAGAATCTCTCATCTTTCTGATACTGAGGCACATATTTCAGAAGATGGATGAATTTTTCTCCACATTCCACGACTATCATGTCTCCTTGATGAAGATTGAAAATCAATCAATTTATGATCAAAATAAAGTTTTGGTAGCGATCTCTTGCAAAAGAGCTCCACAAACTCATCCCAAGTTACCCTTAGAGAGCTTAAATTCAATTCCATCTTCTTATTCATCCACCAAGTGGATTCTTCTCCTGCCAGTTGGTATGCTCCCCAAACTGCCTTGGTTAGTTACGAGTAATTTCTTATCTCGAAATATTTTTCCATTTCTCTTAACTAAGCTTCTGCTGCATCTCCAGTCACCTTTCCATCAAATTTTGGTGGAGTGACCTTCATATCCTTAGAGAGTTCCGAGGTCAGTCTATCCCTTGCCTCTTTATGAGGTTTCATACTCTTACTTTGACCTTCATGATTCTCTCCACTTTCTCCATGAGAGTTTTCACCTCCTCCCTCAGTATTCCCTTTATCATCCACCTTCTTTTCCAAATCACCTAGTCTTTTTTTGGTTTCCTCAAGCATGGTTATGATCTGGTCCAACTTATTATTTGGCTGGTGGTTTCCCTCTTTACTTTCTCCTTGGTTAGTTCTTGTCCAAACCATGTTTATCATTTTTCTCACACCTAAGAATATTGAGTTGTCTATTAGTTCATGATTATAATGCATCCCATTAAATCAAAACATAATAAACTCAAAGCAAACAATAGTTTTCTACAAAAACAACTCTTCTTATTTATTTCATTTCAAAAGTATAGAATATTCTTCATTTATACAAGAAATGACTTCAAAAGTCATGCTCAAGAGGAGTATATCCTTCATATTCATTTTTAGATACATAATCTCAAGGTACATAACCTTCTGACTCACTATTGGACCTAACTTCTAGTATCTCAATAGATGGGAGTATGCAGGGATCTCGCCTAACCATAGTTGTTTCCTCATCTGACATATATTCTATGATTTTAGCAGTGATCTTAACTCTTTCAACATTTTCCTTTCTCACTCACTTGATTCGAGTTAAAGCAGTCACCAGGGTTTTAGTATGTTGTTCTCAAAATTAGCTATGCTCATTTTTGTAGACAACCCCTACGGAACTTGTCTGTTCCGTAGCCTACACTCTAAGCACACAAATCGAGGCAAATCTTCTTGTCCTCATGCTTCGTCCTCTAACACCTAAAAATTTCTTTTAATTTTTCCTAGTCCGGTTCCTCAAAATTTGCAAACATCGACTAGGGTAAAGGCTTGTCAAAACATTGATTTCATCTTTTTCGTAGTTAGAAAATTTTTATGTTTCACATGCTAGAGCGGCAAATTTCACCGCTATTGCATGTTTTTAAGACTTTCCTTTTTCACATTCTAGAGTGGTAAATATCACCGCCTTAATATGGTTTCTTTTAAGACTAATGCATAATCGACAATTTTTGCCGCTATTGCATTTTACACCTTATATCATGTGCGGGAGCGATAATTTTTGCCATTGTCACATTGTCATTAATAACACGGACTTAACTCGTATGACATTAATGATGATCTTTTAGTTTTCATTTTTGGGTTTTAATACTCTTTTTAATCATCTTTTATTTATTTTTTCCTCCTATCCTTCTATCTTTTATGCTTCCCAAGTCTGTTAAGCGATTGGTTCGATTCATGTGACAGAATTGCGCATTTTTATTTATCGGAACACATTCGTGTTTTTCCTGTTCATTCTTCCAGGTTAGCTACTTTATATCCTTTCTCATCATTTGTTTTGTTTAAACCATTTGATAAGTGGATATACGTGTTTGATTCGTATTTTCCTTACCTATCTTTCTTCATTTTTGTTTGAAATCCTACGTTTTCTTGTTGTTCAAAATCCTAGATATTTGCGTCTGTATGTTTTATTTTCATTTCCTAGGGTTTCTTTTTTCATGTTTTTATCTTGTGAGGTTCTAAGTTTTCAATGTTTTCATTGGTTGAAGGCTTAGCCCTTTAAGGTGTTTACTTGTTCCTATGATCTATCGGTGATTTTCACCGTTAAAAGAAACTCCAAAATCCTTATATGAGGGAGCGGTAAATATTACCGCTTTACCATATAACCTTCGAACTTCCATTTTATGTGATATCGGCAATTTTTTCCACTTAGACATATTAAGGTATATTTGTTGGCTTCCATGGGATAACGGCAATTTTTACCGATGTTACAAAGTTTGTTTAAACTTGGTGTCCAGTCAGTGGTTTTTACCGCCATAGCATATAATCCCTCAATCTTGTGATGGCGGTTAAATTTGCCGCCCGACCATTACTTGCAAAATCTTCCCAACATGTAGGAGCGGTGAAATTTGCCACCCTTACACAAATAATATGAACTTCCTCTATGTGATGTCGAAGAAATTCACTGCTCAAAGCCCTTACACGAAGAAAACTTGCATAACTTCCAACATGTGTAAGTAGTAAAAATCACCGCTCAAACACTTGCAACCTCTCTTAACATGCTGAGTCAGAAAAATTTGACGCTCAGACATAAAAAAGAATTTGTTTCCCCAACATGCAGGGTCAGCAAATTTTACTGCCTTGACACCTGCAGATTATCCCTCAAATGCAAGGGCAACAAATTTTACTGCCCGTGCATTCACTCCCTCAATTTTTTCTAACTTTGGGAGATTTTCTAATTTGCTTTCCTCAGCCCACTTTCCTCTATTTATATAACCTTCTTGCACTCTAGCCCTTTCAAGCTTACTCCTATAGTCATGATCATCAACATGCAATCTCCCCAAGTTATCAGTATCTCCCCTAATTGCATGATCATGGTTTTTTGTTACAGTTTCTTCTGCGGATCTACTCTATTCATCGACATCCTTCTGGTGTTATTTTTCCAAATGATTGAGTTGTCTCTGAAAAAGTCAAAAGCAATGAAGTATAAGTATCAAGGTGTTTTTCCGTTCACCTCAGTTACCTCGAATGTTGATGATATTCGAGATATAGAGATTGGCCATGTGGACATGGTTGAGTTTGTAGAGAGGACTAAGTCAGATAACCCTAGTTCTCTGATGAAGATTGTTGCTAGCAACATTCACCTGGTGTCACCATTTCCAGTGGCAACTCATAATATAGAATTTGTTCTTCAGTGTGCTCATTTCTATAACAAAGACACTAGGGCAGTGGTGGATGCAAATGGTAATGTGATCATAAGATTGGACCTAAATTTTATTGATAAAATTTTCATGTGTCCTTCTTTGGTTGATGTTGTGAGACTTGATTTTTCTATTGCTTAGCAAGAATATGATAAAAACTTTGAGAAGGCTAAGAAGGTAATTAACATCAAGTGGCTGAAAACTTCGAGGCCAAACTTGTCTAGGTGGCCAAGGAGCTTTCCTCGAAGTGATTTTGTTGAGGAAGTAGGTGATTTAATAACTCTTTGTAGTAGGATAAGGGGGCTAGCTTCTTCTTCACTTTATCATGAATGGATGTATCCTTTTATCAAGATTATACTTCAGGGCAAACAAGAGATCTTTTGGGGTGAGCAAATCAGCAATGCTCTCCATGAGTAATTGATCAAGGTGCATACTACTTTCAAATTCTATATGACTTCCTATCTTGTGTATATAGTAGCTTCAATGAGGATCTTTCCGAGTTTGACATTTGAAGGAGATAGGGGGTTGTTCCTATGTATCAATATTATCCTCAACTGACATTGAAGGGTTCAATCCATCCCTTTAGGAGGGTAAATGATGCTTTCTTTGTAGTATTCCCGTGTCTTTTTGATCCTCAATTAGAACAAAGAAGGGTTTTAGATGAGGCTTGGTCAGTTGTGAATGGTTTTTGGTGTATGTTCTTACAATTTCAGACTTTTCATATCTAAGGGTTGGATTTTTCCAATGCTATCCTTACATGTTGCCAAGATTTCCTTCAGATAAACTTGTTTTAATGGAATTGTGTAGACAAATGATTGTCATACATAATAAGAAAATGGAGCTTA
This sequence comes from Cunninghamia lanceolata, assembly GCA_027924645.1. Taxonomy (NCBI): domain Eukaryota; kingdom Viridiplantae; phylum Streptophyta; class Pinopsida; order Cupressales; family Cupressaceae; genus Cunninghamia; species Cunninghamia lanceolata. Next base: position 400,339 of record BSBN01001197.1, on the reverse strand, counting down.
AGAAACCAAGATTTAGGTTTCTAGTTGAAATTGGCAGATACTCAGTGTCAATTGTAGCAAAGGCCAGAGCTGTGGAGACTAAGATGCAGTGGTGAGGAAGATCACTTTGAATTCTGAATTAGTAACTCCTGAAGCTGTTTCTGTTGAAGACCCTATCATTCAGAAGGATGAAAAGACTCACCTCAAGGGAAAAGTGGTTGAGGTGGAAAAGATGTGTGCATGGGGAGTATCTCTTCTTACAGAGCTTGCTGAGAAAATAGGTAAAATAGAAAAAATGAGAATAGAGCTTAATGATTTGGTTTACACTATTTCTCAGGATATTGATCATTTGGATCAAAGCCATGATAAATGGAAAGAAATAAGGAAATTGAAAATAAATTCTTTGATATCAATTGGTGTTATTCCAAATTAGGATTCATAGACAAAGACTAAGGAAACATTGACATATCGAAGCCATGTATTAAAAGATTTGATCAATGACCTAGAAACTGCCAAGAAGCTGAGTGACCAAAGTGACATTAGTCTCTTACATAAGTTGGAGGAACTTCCATGCAATTTGGTATCTAAGTATAACCAATTTCTTCTAGTGGATGAGATGATCCAAGAGTTTGAGAATATGTTTCAGAAGGAGTTTGAAGATAAAACCTTTTCAGTTTCTTCTATGGATAATATTCTAGACAATCAGTTAACTTTAGATAACCTAAAGGCCAAGTTAACTAATCATGCTAATGCAATCACAATAGTAAGGGATGCAATAGTCAGAGCTGAAATGATTTTCAATAACACAATCAGTCCAGATAGTTTGGGGATGCAAGCTGCATTTACCATGTATGATGCCCATTTGAGGAAAGAAGGTAGTACAAGTTGAAGGAGCTTTTTCACAACTTAGTTTATTTTCTATTTTTCATATGTACTTTTGAATTAGTTTTGGACATTTTTACATGTACTTTTCTCATATGCAATTACATGTAAAAAGATAGGAAGTCCCAAATCAAAAAGGACTCCTTTGTTGAATATGTCATAGTTAGTTGTACCTTTCCTATTTTTGCTCTCGGTCTCTCCTATAAATAAAGAGGACCCCCATTATAAATATTATCTTTTGACTATTGAAGCGAAGCGATGCCATTTTGAAAAGCAAATTGAGACTTTGGGATTATTTTGTAAATCAATTTTCAAGCAATATTAAGAAGCAAGTTGGCGTCCAATCTTTGTCTTGGAGCAAGTTTGTGAATGTTATAGAATTATTCTTATGTATTTTCTATTACATGATCTTATATGAATGTTTGAATTGTGAGTGTGAATATCAAGTGTTCAGGAGGAGATTCAAATTGAAATTTGTAGACTTTGTGCTGCTATTTTATATTGGAGATTAGGGTTTAAGTTTGTGAATGAAAAGTAATTTGAAGACTTTGGGCTGCAAATTATTGTTCGTGATTCTATCATTTTTTCACAGTATATAGTGAAGACTTTGAGCTACACTCTATACTGAAATCTTACATTTTTAATCAACATAAGGAGCAATGAGAAACTTTGTGTTTTTGTGGGTTTCTTGTTTATCAACACAAGTAGGTACTTTTCAGATAGTAAATTATTTTGAGTTTTGTATTGAACATTGTAAACATCATTTCTGAAAAAAGAGAAATGGATGGAATGAAATCACCCCAAATTTAGTTTTATTGTAAATAAGTTTGAAATAGTTAGAAAATGGAACCTCCCCTTGCTGAGAGGAGAGAAATTTCTCATCATAGCTGTGGCGATATAACCATTTTTCTGTTAGTTAGTTAACAACAAAATATTCACCCAACAGTTTTTTGGTGACTCCGTTGGGGAAGAATGTGCAACTTGAAGCCTGATGCTTTGAGTTGAAGCATTTCATCCTCTTCCATTGTTTTAAGTTGTTTTCAAAATTTTGTTTAGTACATTACATTCTGGCAGACTCGCACTATACAAGAAGCAAGAGAGCTCAAGGAGTTATTGATCATGTGTTTGAGTTAATGCAGCAAAATAACTTTGGTCTTTTGCCTCCACAACCTTGGCTTCAGCAAACAAGAGTTTTCCTCTTACCAACACCAGGTCTCCTATACTAGGTGAAGCTTCCAACTCCAGTACTAACAGAGTTTTATCTGTTCAAATTCCACAAAGGTTTGTTATCCCACCTTTCAATCAACACACAATGGCATCTCAAGGTCTTTGGGGTAATAATTTTGGTCCTTTGAATTTGACACTACCACTACATGAACTACCTCGTAGTTCAAGGAAGAATTTCCCAAAATTTTATGGTGATGGAAAAGTTCATCCTGATGAACACATTGCAGCTTTTTGCATAGCTTGTGGTGTGCTAGGGGTGGAACATGAAGATGTGGCTGTGAGACTTTTTGTAGAAACACTGCAAGGTGCTGCTGCGGATTGGTTTTACCACCTTCAAGCCCAAACCATAACTAGTTGGAATACTCTCAAAACCAAGTTTGAAGCTAGGTTTAAACCTACAAAAGATGCACATGCTTTGTTAGCTTAGCTAACACAGATGAAGAAAGAGCCACATGAGCCCATACAAGATTTCATCGCCAAGTTTAATAAATTGACAAACAAGATTCCAACAACTGCCCAACCAACGGTGGTGAATCTTAAATGTTTCTTCATCAACACTCAGCTTCCTGAGGTAAGATTTTTGTTAAGGCGGGCTAGTCTTTCTGATCTTCCCATAGCTCAAAGTTTGGCTATGAAGGTTGAAGATGATCTTATCCTTGCAGGTAAGATAAGAAGAGATTCAAATAGAAACAGAGTTCAATCCCCTACTGATAATTCTTCCACAAGCACCAGAGATCCTATGGTGCAAAAGTTAGAAAATGAGTTGTTAGCTAACAAGTAAGTTCATCTAACAGTCCTGTTTCTTCTACTTTTGTTCCTCAGACGAGTACTACCTTGACCAAAACCCAGAATGATGGAATTCCTTCCTCTGTATCTAGTTCATTTCAGCTCTTTGACATAATAGATCATGCTAGGAAAACCAAAATCTAGATGTCTGAGGTAGAGTATCTACAAGCTAATCCTGAACAGTTTGATAGGTAAGCTAAGTATGTTAAAAAACAAGACTATCCCTACAAGGCAAGATTCTCCTAAAATTGCCCATGACTCCTCAAAGAACAAATCCACCCAAAATAACCTAGTCACTACTCCCCTTGTCATTCCAGGAAAGATAGATCCCTTCTATGTTTCTCTATTGGTCAATGGCCACAAGTTAAGCAATTGTATAATAGACTCTGAGGCTTCTAATAATGTCATGCCTACCAAGGTGGCAAATGCTCTTGGCCTCACTTTGACTAAGACCTTTGGGAGATATTTCTCAATGGAAAATAAGCAAGTATCATTGTTAGGCCAAATCAAAGATGCCCAATTTGCATTTGCAGCCTTTCCAGACAAGAGGATCAAGATGACCATTTTAGTTGTTGATGTTCCAGCTTCTTATGGCATTTTTCTTGGGCTTAATTTTTGTAAAGATGTGGGTGGATAACTAAACATGGATTTATTAGAGGCAAGGATACATGTTAAAGGTGTCATGCAAAAGTTGCTTCCTGAGAAGGAGGCAAAATATATTGTTACCCAAACTAAAAATCCAAAAGCCCAAATTTTGTTTGAGTCTTCAAGAATGGGTAATTGTTTCTTATCAACTAAAAACACTTCTAGTTCATCAGATGAGAGTTTAGATATTTCAGATGGAAAATTAGAAGATAATTCAGATGGAAAATTAGAAGATAATTCAGATGAAAGTTTAGACGAGAGCATAGAGATGCCAGATTCTTCTCTTTCTGATGAAGAAGAATCTACTGGTTGTAGAAACATCAAAAAATTAAATTCAAATGATGTTTGGGTTTTAGAATTTGATGGTAGTTGTTCTTCCACTAAAACTGGAGCCGGAGTGGTTCTAATATCTCCACAAGGTGACATTTTTCCTTTCTCCTACAAGCTGCAGTTTGATAATACTAATAACACCATTGAATACGAGTCATTGTTGTTTGGAATGGAGGCTGCTCGTGTTAAAGGTATTAAAAATCTTCATGCTCAGGGTGATGTTGAGCTTGTTGTTTTTCAAGTGAGAAATCTATATTAGACCAAAAATGAAAGGTTGAAACATTGTTGCAATCGTGTTGATCATGTTGATTCATTAGCTGTCTCTGCCACCCTTATGGTTCCCCATAAGGACTTCAAAGGCAACAAGTACATAATTGAGTTGATTTTTTGACCAAGTGTGCTAGATAATGTTGATCATTGGTAGGTGTTCAATGGTGATAATCAAATCATAGCTTTCTTGGAAACAAAAGATAGCTTTGATGAGCTCTATTTTGAAGGTAGTGACCACCACAGGAATATGTTTCTGAAATAGATTCACAAACTGGTGAGGAATTTCTTCAGCTTAAAGGGAATAAGATTCTGAAAGGTTTGGTTTCCCTAGAAAATTTATTTGATAAGCATGATAGATATATCAAAAAACAACAACAACTTGATTCAAGTTCATCCATGGAATTTGAGCATGTAAATTTCAGTTCTGAAGTAGATCCCAAAATGGTTAACATTGGGAAGTGTTGCACTGCTGATGAGAAATTCAAATTCATTACACTTCTTTGCCATTACATTGATGTTCTTGTGTATTCATATGATGATCTAAAGTCCTTTAGACCTAAGGAGATCCAACATGAAATCCCTCTCAAGGTTGGATCATTGCCTCACAAGCAAAAGCAGAGGCAGTATAATCCCAAGATATTAGGTACTATTCTTTAAAATCTAGAAAATGTTGAATGCAAGGATAATCTTTCCAATCCATCATTCCACTTGGATTGCAAATATTATTCATGTGAGAAACAATGAAGAAATCCGTATTTGTGTTTACTTCCGAAATCCCAACCAGTCTTCTTTAAAAGATAACTACCCTTTGCCTATTATGGACCAAGTGTTACAAACTGTAACTGTTTCAGAGATGCTATCTATGTTAGATGGTTTTTTAGGCTATAATCAAGTAGAAGTCAGTGAAGCAGATTAATACAAGACTGCCTTCACTACACCTTGGGGTACATTTGCATACCGCAAGATGTCGTTTGGTTTGATTAATGCTGGCGCTACTTTCCAAAGAGAAATGGACCTCACTTTCAGAGATCAGATGGGGAAATTCATTGTGGTGTATCTTGATGACTTGACTATTATATCTAAACAACATCAAGATCATGCCTACCATTTGCAACAGGTTCTAGAATAGTGTCATCAAAATGGTATTTCTCTTAATCCTAAGAAATTAGTTTTTGGGGTTATAGAGGGTAAACTTCTCGATCATATTGTGTCTAGAGAAGGTACTAAAATTGACTCAGAAAGAGTCCAGTCTATCCAGAGTCTTACTTTGCCTGCTAGTAAGACTGCAGTTCATTCTTTCTTCAGAAAGGTGAATTTTCTATGGAGGTTCATTCCAGAATTCGTAGAGAAAACTCATCATATTGTTAATATGATGAAAGATAAGATCACTTTCTGCTGGAGTACAGAAGGTAAAGCAGCCTTTGAGGACATTAAGAGAGCCATAGCTCATGCTCTGGTTCTAGTTTGTCCTTACTATACTAAGGACTTCATAATGTATAATTATGCTTTAGAGCATACACTTTCAGCAATTCTATTTTAGCACAATGAAGAAGGTGTGGAATCTCCTATTTCATTTATGAGTTTCCCTTTGAAGTCTCATGAACTGAAGCACTCAAATATGGAGAAACATGCTTATGCCATGGTCAAGGTGGTGAAGCATTTCCAGTTTTATATTCTAAATTCACATACTGTTGTTTTGGTGCTAGACACAAAAGTGAAATCTATCCTGACACAATAGGAGTTTGGGACCAAAAGAGGCAATTTGATTTCCAAAATTCAAGAGTTTGATCTTGCTATCAAACCCACTAAGCTTGTACATGGGAAGGGTTTGTGTCAGTTGATTGCTGATAATGTTCCAAAAGAAACTAGAGATGAAGAGGATGAGGTTGATGATATGCCAACTGTTCTCTTTGTTACTATTACAGATGAGTGGTATTCCAATATTGCTCATTTTCTTACCTATGGTGAGTGTCCTTCTCATTTATCTTATAAAGAGAAGTGAACTATCAAATTAAAGGCTGCAAACTATGTCTTGTGGGATAATGGTTTGTATAAAAGAAGCCTTGATGGAGTTTTTCTCTGTTGTGTGGATAAAGCACAACAAAGCAGACTTCTAGAGTCTTTTCACAATTTGGCATGTGGAGTACATTTTTTCGCACCTGTGATAGTTCATAAAATTTTGCAGGCTATGTACTATTGGCCCACATTATTTTAGGATGCGTACAACTGGGTACGTAGATGTGAACTCTGTCAGCAGTTTGTTGGAAAGCCTAAGTTGGCTGCACTACCACTTAAGCCAGTTGTAATTGAAGAACCTTTTCGGCAATGGGCCATTGACTTCATAGGTGTTATGAACCCACTGTCAAGTACGGGACATAATTTTTTTCTCACTACAATAGATTACTTCACCAAGTGGGTGGAGGTAATTCTAGTCAAGCATGCTACTTCTGAGGTATGTAATTTTCTTAAGGAAAATATTATTTCCCGGTTTGGAGTTCCAAACAAAATTGTAGCAGATAATGCTACCTATTTTTCTTCAAACGCGATCACTAGTTTTTGCTATGACCATGGGATCATCCTTTCTAATTCATCAGACTATTATCCATAAGGTAATGGTCAGGTGAAATCTAGTAACAAAAATCTGGTTACCATTATCAGAAAACTGGTGGAAGACAATCAGAGAACTTGGCATAAAGCTTTATTTGATGATTTACGGGCAGACATGATTACCCCCAAAAGGGTAATAGGTATGTCACCATTTCAGCTTCTGTATGGTTTGAATGCAGAAATACCTATTACTTTGGAATTGCTGGCATTGAAGTTGGCAAAGGCAATGGAAGATAGAACTTTTGAAAGTTCTAATGATTAAAGAATAATATACCTCATTAAAATTGAAGAGTTGGTAGTAGATTGTATTGTTGAGCATCAAAGTTAGGTGAAAAAGCTCTTTAACAAGAAGGCGAAGGCTAGAGAATTTCAAATTGGGATCAAGTCTTGTTATGGGACAAGAGGAGAGAGCCAAAAGGAATGCATGGGAAGTTTGATTCCCTATGGAGAGGCCCGTTCGTCATTCATCAATTTTGTGGTGAAAATAGCTTCTTGTTGGAGTATCTTGATGGGACACCATTCTTGCTGCCTCATGGTGAACAACATCTGAAATATTTCAATCCTTGAAGTATCAGATAAGTTCATTTGTACATTTGTATAGTTTTGTGTTTTTATTTTTCATTTTTGTTTAGTCTTTCTGTGTCTTTCTCTTTTTGGTAGCTTGACTCTATAGCCCAATGGCATGGATGAAGGCACTTAGAGACTAGATTCTTCTCCCTTTGATTGATTCAAAGAATGATCGAAGGAAGCTCCCTAGTTAGAGCCAACTATTGTTCTCAAAATTAGCTATGCTCATTTTTGTAGACAACCCCTACAGAACTTGTCTGTTCCATAGCCTACACTCTAAGCACACAAATTGAGGCAAATCTTCTTGTCCTCATGCGTGGTCCTCTAACACCTAAAAATGTCTTTTAATGTTTTCCTAGTCCGGTCCCTCAAAATTTGCAAACATCGACTAGGGTAAAGGCTTGTCAAAACATTGATTTTATCTTTTTGGCAGTTAGAAAATTTTTATGTTTCACATGCTAGAGCGGCAAATTTCACTGCTATTGCATGTTTTTAAGCCTTTTCTTTTTCACATGCTAGAGCAGAAAATATCGCTGCCTTAACATGGTTTCTTTTAAGACTCATGTATAAATGGCAATATTTGCCGCTATTGCATTTTACACCTTATATCATGTGCGGGAGCGGTAATTTTTGCCGTTGCATCATCATTAATAACACAGACTTAACTGGTGTGACATTAATGACAATCTTTTAGTTTTCATTTTTGGGTTTTAATACTCTTTTTAATCATCTTTTATTTATTTTTTCCTCCCATCCTTCTATCTTTTATGCTTCCCGAGTGTGTTAAGCGATTGGTTTGATTCGTGTGAGAGAATTGTACATTTTTATTCATCGGAGCATGTTCGTGTTTTTCCTGTTCATTCTTCCAGGTTAGCTACTTTCTATCCTTTCACGTCGTTTATTTTGTTTAAACCATTTGATAAGTGGATATGTGTGTTTGATTCATATTTCCTTACCTATCTTTCTTCATTTTTGTTTGAAATCCTACATTTTCTTGTTGTTCGAAACCCTAGATATTCACGTCTATATGTTTTATTTTTCATTTCCTAGGGTTTCCTTTTTCATGTTTTTATCTTGTGAGGTTCTAAGTTTTCTATATTTTTTGTTGGTTGACGACTTAGCCCTTTGTGTTTACTTGTTCCTATGATCTATTGGTGATTTTCACCATTAAAAGAAACTCCAAAATCCTTACATGAGGGAGCGGTAAATATTATCACTTTACCATATAACCTTTGAACTTATGTTTTATGTGATATTGGAAATTTTTGCCACTTAGACATATTAAGGTATGTTTGTTGGCTTCCATGGGATAACGACAATTTTCACTAATGTTACAAAGTTTGTTTAAACTTGGTGTTTAGTCAGTGGTTTTTACCACCATGGCATATAATCCCTCAATCTTGTGATGGCGGTTAAGTTTGCCACCCGACCATTACTTGCAAAATCTTCCCAACGTGTAGGAGTGGAGAAATTCACCACCCTTACATGAATAATATGAACTTTCTCTATGTGATATCTACCAAATTCACCACTCAAAGCCCTTACACAAAGAAAACTTGCATAACTTCCAACATGCGAAAGCGGTAAAAATCACCGCTCAAACACTTGTGACCTCTGTTAACATGCTGAGTCGGCAAAATTTGCCACTCAGACATAAAAATGAATTTGTTTCCCCCAACATGTAGGGTCAGCGAATTTTTCTGCCCTGACACTTGCAGATTATCCCTCAAATGCAAGGGCAGCAAATTTTGTTGTCCATGCATTCACTCCCTCAAATTTTTTCTAACTCTAGGAGATTTTCTAATTTGCTTTCTTGAGCCCATTTTCCTCTATTTTTTTGACCCACTTGTGCTCTAGCCCTTTCAATCTTACTCCTGTAGTCATGATTGTCAACATGCAATCTCCCCAAGTTATCAGTATTTCCCCTAATTACATGATCATGGCCTTTTGATGCAGTTTCTTCTGCGGATTTGCTCTATTCATCGACATCCTCCTGGTGTTATTTTTCCAAATGACTAAGTTGTCTCTAAAAACGTCAAAAGCAATGAAGTATAAGTATCAAGGTGTTTTTCTGCTCACCTCTGTTACCTCAAATGTTGATGATATTCGAGATATAGAGATTGGCCATGTGGACATGGTTGAGTTTGTAGAGAGGACTAAGTTAGATAATCGTAGTTCTCTGATGAAGAAGATTTTTGTTAGCAACATTCACCTGGTGTCATCATTTCTAGTGGCAGCTCATAATATAGAATTTGTTCTTCAGTGTGCTCATTTCTATAACAAAGACACTAGGGCAGTGGTGGATGCAAATGGTAATGTGATCAGAAGATTGGACCCAACGTTTATTGAAAAAGTTTTCATGCGTCCCGCTTTGGTTAATGTTGTGAAACTTGATTTTTCTATTGCTCAACAAGAATATGATAAAAAATTTGAGAAGGATAAGAAGGTAATTAACACCAAGTGGCTGAAAACTTCAAGGCCAAACTTGTCTAGGTGGCCAAGGAGCTTTCCTTGAAGTGATTTTGTTGAGGAAGTAGGTGATTTAATAACTCTTCTTAGTAGGATAAGGGGGCTAGCTTCTTCTTCACTTTATCATGAATGGATGTATCCTTTTATCAAGATTATACTTCAGGGTAAACAAGCGATCTTTTGGGGTGAGCAAATTAGCAATGCTCTCCATGAGCAATTGATCAAGGTGCATACTACTTTCAAATTCTATATGACTTCCTATCTTGTGTATATAGCAGATTTAATGAGGATCTTTCTAGGTTTGACATCTGAAGGAGATAGGAGGGTTGTTCCTATGTATCAATATTATCCTCAGTTGACATTGAAGGGTTCAATCCATCACTTCAAGAGGGTAAATGATGCATTCTTTGCAGTGTTCCTGTGTCTTTTTTATCCTCAATTAGAATAGAGAAGGGTTCCAAATGAGGCTTGGTCAGTTGTGAATGGTTTTGGCTATATGTTCTTACAGTTTCAAACTTTTTCATATCTAAGGGTTAGCTTTTTCCAATACTATCCTTACATGTTGCCAAGATTTCCTTCGGATAAACTTGTTCTGATGGAATTGTGTAGACAAATGATTGGCATACATAATAAGCAAATGGAGCTTAAGAAACCAAAATTTAGGTTTCAAGTTGAAATTGGCAGATACTTAGTGTCAACTGTAGCAAAGGCTAGAGCTATGGAGACTGCGATGCAGTGGTGAGGAAGGTGACTTTGAATTTTGAATCAATAACTCCTGAAGCTATTTTTGTTGAAGACCCTATCATTCAGAAGGTTGAAAAGACTCATCTCAAGGGAAAAGTGGTTGAGGAATATTTGGAAAAGATATGTGCACAGGGAGTATCTCTTCTTACTGAGGTAGCTAAGAAAATAGGTAAACTAGAAAAAATCATAGCAGATCTTGATGATTTGGTTGACACTATTTCTCAGGATATTGAGCATTTGGATCAAAGCCATGATAAATGGGCAGGAATGAGGAAATTGAAAATAAATGCTTTGATATCAATTGGTGTTATTCCAAATCGAGATTCATATACAGAGACTAAGGAAGTATTGACATATCGAAGCCATGTATTAAAAGATTTGATCAATGACCTAGAAACTACCAAGAAGATGAGTGACCAAAGTGGTGTTACTCTCTTACATAAGTTGGAGGAGCTTCTGTGCAATTTGGTATCTAAGGATAATCAATTTCTTCCTATGGATGAGATGATCCAAGAGAGAATATGTTTTAGAAGGAATTTGAAGATAAAACCTTTTCAGTTTCTTCTATGGATAATATTCTAGACAATCAGTTAACTTTGGATAACCTAAAGGCCAAGTTAACTAGTCGTACTAAAGCAATCACAACAGTAAGGGATGTAATAGTTAGATCCTGAATGATTTTCAAGAACACAGTTAGTCCAGATAGTTTGGGGATCAAGCTGCATTTACCATGTATGATGCCCATTTGAGGAAAGAAGGCAGTACAAGTTGAAGCAGCTTTTTCACAACTTAGTTTATTTTCTATTTTTCATATGTACTTTTGAATTAGTTTTAGACATTTTTACATGTACTTTTCTCATATGTAAGTACATGTAAAAACATAGGAAGTCCCAAATCAAAAAGGACTCCTTTGTTGAATAAGTCATAGTTAGTTGTACCTTTCCTATTTTTGCTCTCGGTCTCTCCTATAAATAAAGAGGACGCCCATTGTAAATCTTATCTTTTGACTATTGAAGTGAAGCGCTGCCATTTTGAAAAACAAATTAAAACTTTGGGCTTATTTTGTAAATCAATTTTCAAGCAATATTAAGAAACAAGTTGGTGTCTAATCTTTGTCTTGGAGCAAGTTTGTGAATGTTATAGAATTGTTCTTATGTCTTTTCTATTACATGATCTTATATGAATGTTTGAATTGTGAGCATGAATATCAAGTGTTCAAGAGATGATTTAAGTTTGTGAATGAAAAGTAATTTGAAGACTTTGGGCTGTAAATTATTGTTCGTGATCATGTCATTTTATATTAGTATATAGTGAAGACTTTGAGCTACACTCTATCCTAAAATATTGCATTCTCAATCAGCATAAGGAGCAACGAAAAACTTTGTGTTTTCATGGGTTTCTTGGTTATCAACACAAGTAGGTACTTTTCAGATAGTAAATTATTTTGATTTTTGTACTGAACATTTTAAACATCATTTTTGAAAAAAGAAATGGATGGAATGAAATCACCCCAAAGTTAGTTTTATTGTAAATAAGTTTGATATAGTTAAAAAAGGGAACCTCCCCTTACTGAGAGGAGAGAAATTTCTCATCATAGCTGTGGCGAAATAATCATTTTGCCATTAGTTAGTTAATGACAAAATATTCACCCAACATAGTATCACTTAACCAAATGTCACTCTCATCATTAGTTCCCTCAAAAGTTTTGATAGTAGCCTCATGTTCTCTTTTTGCTTTAAGGAAACGTTGACTCATATTAACTAACTTTCTTGTTGTCTTCTTTAGACGTACCATCCTAGCACAGAAATTTTCAAACATTAGCTAACCGCATAATGTTGACTACAGGTAAGCATAGTGGTCTCAGAAGCCCTAGTGTTGAAATTGGTAGCTCTGATCCCATAGTAAAAATGAGAATTTACCATAGAGTAATTCAATAAGGTAAAAGTGAGAGAAAATTTTTCTTTTACTTACATATAATCAAGTAACAACAAATTGCAAGATTCTCTTATATAATACAATATATCATATTGTCTTTCTCATTTACAATTTCTGCATAAGTAAATCAATTACATAAACAAATTTGGAATAATTACTGCATCTAAATATCTAACATCTTTAACATAAGGGCAATGCTCACCCACGGGATGGTCCAACTAGGAGGTACAATTCCTCAACCAACTAGAATGGTCACTAGTCGAACTCATACAAAGGCATGCTTCCCAAAGTAAAAGAGGGAATAATCCAAGAGTGAAAAATCTACCAAAATGCCCATAATTCAACCAAAACACCTACGATGCCTAAAATTATTAATCAACATCAAAGAGGATTCATTTTAACCAAAAACATTAAGGTGTTGAACCAAAAATGTCCACATGCCAAAAAGGACAAAAGCGATACAAAAGGCTACGCATGTTCAACACCAATGTTGACACATGCCAAAAGAAAAGATAGGATCCTCACCACCTATGTGGGATGAATACAACCCAACACAAACATATCCATAAACATCAAATACAACATTAAATAATTGATTGTAAACATGCTAACATAGCTAGATTCTAACATGTAAAATCTATCAAAACATGCCAACGTCCTCACAAACTGAGACATGGAAAAATACAAGACGATATCCAATAATTACAATATTCGAAGGGATTCATCCTAAACATAGATGAATCATAGCCAACATCATAAATAAACTCAACGCATTAATTAAATCTTATTACAAGGGTCTCAAAATACCTACATTACAAAGGTTACAATAATCAATAATGATAATATACAAGTAAGCTAGATACTTTTCAAGTAACATATACTACCATCCAATTGCATTCAAGTAACATATGGCACACTTTTCAAAGCATAATAAAGTGACATCACAACATTCAAGCATAAGGGAAATAATCACACCTTCAATGCATGCTAAATGAGGCATAAATCATAATCTATCATAGACACATACAAGCATGAATCAAACATTGCAATGCACATGCAATCACATGGTAAACATCACACATTGAGTTAAACTCTAACAGTGGAAGAAGGAAGAGAGACCTAGGTAATTAAGACAAGGAGTGTCAAACGAGGGCAATACTCACCTCACGATAGAACATGAGGGCATAACCTCCTCATAGAAAATGGACACTACACCAAAGATTGCTCTTTACACACAAACGCAAGTAAGCTAGATACTTCACCAGGACATGCAGTTCGGTGTAGATGATCTCATTATTAAATTTTATTACCCAATGTGTTTAAATGTTATTCTTGATTAAAACTTCCATTCACTTAATTCCAATAACCTCTTTGGGTCATGGTGCATGATGGAAGCCACTCCTTTCCTACCCCTTGACCTCTTCCTAAACACCCATAGCACCAATTTGACCAATTGAGCATGGCACATATTTCGAGGTGACAAAATCACAATTTTGACAAAAACACAACATATTCTCAAAAGATGCAAAATACCATTCTAATTGGGAGACAACTTGTCCCACAAACTAAAACATCAAGGAAATGCATACAAAGCAATTTTTAGGTTTTCAAAAAATGGAGAAAGAAGTGGCACGGATTTTAATGCACCAAAATGTCCCAAAACATGACATAGTCTCACAAGAAGTAGAATCACATAATATGAAGGATTCAACTCATCCCTCAAAACAAATCATAAAAGAAATACATAGAATTTAGTTTTCATGTTTTCTAAAAGTGTAAAATAACCATAAGGCCCTAAAAACTCCTTTGGAGGTCTTTTTGGCACCTTGACCAAAGTTTGACCAATTTTCTAACTTTTGTTTTTTAATAGCTATGGATGATCTCACAACTACCCATCATAAATAACATGCTTAACAACCAATATATGCAATAAAAATGCGTTAGGGATTTCTAGGAAATTTTTTCCAGGGTTTTGTCTGTATTTCCATGTTTCCAAAATGGAAAATACATGAAATAAATAAATAACCAACTAAAATAATTTTTCTAAGTTTCCTACAACTAAGCAAAGCCATATTCAACCATTCTAGATGGTGTGGCATGAAGGAAACAAAATAAAACAATTCGAATAGAAGATTGGAGAAACTTACCTTCCACTACAAGCAAAATCCAAGGAAAAGAATGAGGTTGAATGTCAAATTCGATCCACACACAACAAACAAACACCAAGCTCCTGAATCCAATCCAAACTCCAAGAAATTCCAAGCAAAAATCCCTTCCAAGCAATCAGATATACATTTTTCAAGCAAGAGGATTTCAAACAAAGGATAGAGAAAACTTTGGAGAGAAAAAAAATAATGCAAAATGCATGTCTTTTTCCTTTTATTCCTCCAAAGACACTATTCCTTTTTTCATAATAAAATATTCATCTTAAGTGATTTAATATATGAAACCAAAATTATAGCCTTTGCACAATTAAATCATTTAATTCATTAATTCCAAACAATAAATAATTACAATATTTCATTTGAAATCACATAAGTATTTAATCAAAATGCATTAATATTTCAATTTTCCTTGAAAACACCCAAATAAATCACTAAGAATAATAGGGAAATAGTTAGTCAAACAAACTCAACTATTCCAAATAGGTTATTATCATTTAACTCAGTCTCGTTCTGAAAAGTACAAACATGCCATACTAGGTATTCAATTTTCTCATTTAATGCAATTTCTACCTTTTTACAGAAAAATATCAAATTTCAGAATTAAACTCATATCACTCAAATTTGTTCCACAAGCATATAATGATGCAACAAACATTTTTGCTAAATTAGAAATATCAATTTCCAAATTAAAATCATTAATTTAATCCAAAAACATGGAAAACATGCTTTTCGAACAATTTTAAAATAAAATGCAAGAATGGTAAGGAAACACATGCAAATGATTCCAAACACACATCACAAGTTTCCACAACACAAGGATAAGGGTGAGCTGGCTTAGTGTCCCATGTCAATCTTCTCCACATTTCCCACATTAGTTAACACTTGTAATTACTTGCACACTTAAGTCAACCATCAGGCGTACCTACTCCACATATAATAGTTGAAGCAACATAATCCACTCCAATGTGGTATAGTCACACATGATATAAAATAATCACATCCATTATAATCATCTATGACTAGCATGATTTAGGAACATGATGCATAAATGGAAACATTTCACAATGCGAGAATAATACGACAACCATAGCTATAACAAGTATAGTGAAAATAGTGAAGTTGAAGCACTGGAATAATCTAATATGCATAATCACAACATATGGATCCCATAATGCATAGTTGGAAAGCCAAATAATAATGCAAAACCCCATCGGAAACACCTCAATGGTCATCAAGAATATGCCCTAAGAAATCCTCGATGGTACAACAGACCTCATTGGCAAGTTTGATGCAATGCATCAAAGAATAATAATCACATAATACATTGATAAACAATCAGAACAACATATAACACATGAATCAAAAATCACACAAGGAACAAACTAGGGTGGGCATTAGATCCTCCCCCACTAGCATTAGGCTTACTCCTGGAAGCCTACAAAAGCACAAGGATGAAGTACCCTTAGTACACAATCCTTTACAACATAGATTTCAAAAGATCAGTCCTCCTAACCAAAACTAGATTCAGGTCTCAAAACAACAAAACAAATTGCCAAAGGTGTACCAACTAGGTCAAAACCAATCATCATGCATACAACTCCTCTGAGACTACACCACTCCATCCTCCAACTGCCACTACAATGAGAAGAGGCTCTAGCCCAAAGGTGCAACAGACCACAAGCAAGTCAAGTCCATAAAACTTAGGACCACAACTATGCTGGGATAACCTCTCAAGCTCTCAACTAAGTCTAAGGAAACTCACAAAGCTACCATAACCACTCTCAAGGATAATTGCAAACAAAAGATTACTCTCTCAATAGTCCTTCCTTAGGCACTACCTACAACAAAAGAACTCAAGGATCAAGAAAAGATAACTCAAAAAGGTTATAAGCACCACTACCGCACCTTCATCCTAACCAAAACCATGCCTCAACTCTAGACATGGTTTCCCTACATGAGGTACTTCCTCACATTCCACTCCTAAAGAGAGGTTTTCTCTAACACTCTATCTCTACACCACCAAAACTAGGATCAACCAAACAAGTTCTCAGAGGGAAGAATCTAAACCACATTCTCTAAAAACATAAGCACTTCCATCAAGCAAGGCTTAGTAACCCATTACTCACTAGGAGTACATCTAAGGCAGACACAACACACCGACAAGGTGCAAGACTACTCGCAACACCACTTCAAAGCTCAACTATCCTAGACCAAAAGGTCCAAAAACACCACACGATCACTAATTCATGATCAGCTAGGCAAGAAATGACTTCCTCGTGGCCTAAACACCAAGTATCCATAAAATGGAGTACATAAGATAGCAACCTCTTCATACAAGAGTTGCATCCCTTCCAACATTATGCTAGTAAACCTCTAAAACACTAAGGAGAAACTCCTGAAGCAACCAAATTCCCAAGGTTGGCAACTCAACAAGAGTAAGAAGATAACTATAATACCATAAATATATAAATAATATGTGCTCATGCACTAACTAAGGCTCTATCATACCCTACACTATGCCAAAACATAAGTGTAGTTATGGAACTCACATCAAAAGGACACAACATCATACACTCCACTAATGCCGAAACACTAGGAGCATGGCATCATGTTCAAGACTAATAGGAACAAGACAAGAAAGAACAACCATAGTTGGTGGAATAAGTCAACATACAACCAAATGCAATTACTAAAAGCAAGATTCAATCCAAACAAGTTATCTACATATCTCATTCACATAGACACAATCAAGAATCAACATTTAAGATCATACAAGAATTCAATTCACATCAAGTGATCCATAGCAACACAAAACCATTTCAAAACTTTCTGAATATTTCACATAATATTTACTTGCGTCTAACAACAAACCAAGGAATTGAATCTAACATAGTTCTAGTAACACGCACACCAAGTTACAAGGGTCATTGGTCCTCGGCATTTAATCATGTTTTCAAGTGTCAAATCTAGGGTTGTGTCCTTGGCTATCTGCAATTAGGAATCATATAGTTGTCAGTCCATTTAACTAATTCTGCTAATCTTATTTGCTATGGAAATTAATACTGCTGATTTATCTATTATGAAAGTAAATTCTAAGAATACTAGAAATAAAGTTGAAATAGTAAATACCTAACATTGATCTATTCTAATCCATTCAACTGAAGCATGCATTTATCTATGAGAAACAATAACTATCTTCATAAGCAGAATCTGAAACAGAATAATAAACAAACAAATACTAGCCTCTTGTCTTGATGGCGGGAGTGGGCCCTTGCTCCTCACCCTCAGGACTAAAGACTAAGGTAACAAATCAATATAGGAATATAAGATCACAATCCTTCTTCAGTCTAATCCCATCAGTATGCTTTTGTATTCAGAAAGTATCTATATCAAAATGAGATTACAACCAAAAATCTATATATTTCTTTTGCTTCTACCTTATATAATTATATCAAATCCAGCAATGAGATATCACTTACTCTAACTATCAGTTTATCTATGAGATAGCATTAATCTCTTATTCTATCAATTGTTTAACTACAGAGTAAAATCATGCAATTGAAATAGATTTTAGTGGAACAATAGTCCCACTAAATCTAGAGTCTTAGTTTCAAATAACAACTGGGCAGTGAGGCCCTACAATATAGGTACTTAATCAGTTTGTCAAGAACTCATGCAAAATCAATAAAAGAGGAATTAAACTTCTAGCAGTTAACTAGGGTTTTCATTCAGTTACTTAGGCATTGGCTGAGTAATCCCTAGAGCACTCCAATTGCCACTGGAAGTGTTGACTGGTAGCGGCATTAGAACAATGCAGTACATTAAGGAGGCTCTGAAGGTGTGTACTTCTGTCTGTAGCTCTAGAGAGGTTGCTTATGATTTATGTCCTACTTCGAAGATGATTCACCCTTGGTCCCCTTATCTCAAAACCTCTCCAATCATATTGGAAAGCATTAGATATTGGTGTAGTATCCTTCATGTTAGCTCCAGAGATTGTTAGGACCATCTCCGGAGATGCTCAAAATTGCCTTTGCCCAAACATTTGCACCTGTAGATTCAAAAAGAGAGAATTTCTACATATTTCCATTAAATTGCTGCACATTAGTCCTTCAATAAAAAATCATGACTTTTGGTAATTCATCTCTTATTAATATAATTAAAACAAATCTTATTAGTCTACTTTGGTGCAATTATCAAGACAACAGAATAAGAAGGATGGAAAAGAGAGGTACAAAGGTGTATTATTATGGGTGCTACCTGGCACTCATCATCCCCCCGAACTTAAAGGTTAGCAGTGACAAGAGTCATTCTACCTCATCATTTAATCATATTTCATATGTCAAATCTAGGGTTGTGTCCTCAGCTATCTGCAATTAGGAATCCTATAGTTGCCAGTTTTACCCAACTAATTCTAATGACTTTGCAATAATTTCATAAACTAATCTATCTATTAAGAAATAATTCCTAAGAATATTGAATACAAAATTAAACAACAAATCGGTTAAAGTAAATCTATATTATTACTTTCAACTAAAAAATACATCTATCTATGAAAATAGTAATTATCTCTTTAAATAGAATCTGAAATAACAAAACAATAGTACTAGCCTTCTGCCTTGGTGGTGAGAGTGGGCCCTTACTCCACACCCTTAGGGCTGAAGACTAAAAGTGAAGAATCAACACAAAAAGAATAATGTCACATCTCAATTCAGTCCAATTTCATCACCTTTGTATTTAGAAAATATCTATGTCAAAATGAGATTACAGAAATCACAAATATGTTCGCTCCTTTCTTTGTTGCTTTTTCTATGTTTATATATCCCATCAGTGATGAGATTTACTTATCTTAACTACTAGTTCTTCTATGAGATTACATCAATCTCCTTATTCTACTAACTATCTAACTACAAAATAAATATCCATGCAATAAATTAGATTGAGTGGAACAGAAGTCCACACTGAATCTTAGTCTTAAGTACACTTGGGCAATGAGGCCCTGAAATATGGGTATTAAATTAGTTCATCCGTAACTCGTGCAAAAACAAAAAGAGATAAAAAATTCTAGTAGTTAACTATAGACTGCCCTTATTTACTCAAGTGATGATTTAATTAATATCAGGAGTGTCCCGATCACCACTAGAAGTGTCTGACCGACAGCTGTATTAGAAATCCACACTGATCTAAAGAAGCGCTGGAGATGTGTGCTTCTATTTGTAGCTCCAGAGATATAATTGTGTCCTCCTTGTTCAGCTCCGAAGATGTTTAAGACTTTAGTCCACCTTCTTGTTGAGCTCCAGAGATGTTCAAGACTTCAGTCCACCTCTGGAGATGCTTCACTTCCTTATCCCAAAACTTCTTCAATCAAGTTTGAACATTGGAGACCAATCATGGCATTCTGATGTTGGCTCTGGAGATCATTGGGACTACCTCCAAAGATGCACAAAATTCTCAACCTGAACATCTGTACCTATTGATTCAAAAAGAGAAGATTTATGTATATTTCCAACAATTCGATGCACATTAGTCCTTTAATCAGAAATCATGATTCTAAGTAATTCATCTCTTATTAATCATTATTAGAACAATCTTGTTAGCCTATTTTGGTGCAGTCATCAGGATAATGGAACTAGAAGGGGGAAAAAGAGAGGTAAAAAGGATGTATTTCATGAGTGCTACCTGGCACTCATCATTCCCCCCATACTTAAGGATTAGCAAGTCCTCCTGCTTCTCACAATCTGGACTTATTCTGGTGGAATAGCTTGTCAGTCAAACTATAGTATTGTGTATAAGTTTTCCAAATGGTGTGGTCTATATTACCATTTCCCTTATATTGATCCACCTGTTTCATCCACTCCTGCAACTTATCATCTTCCATTTGTTCGGCCCACATAGGTAGTGGTTCAATGATGAGAGGGGGTCTGAAGCAGCCACCTATCCATTCCTACTGGTATTTATCCATCATTTTGTATGTTAACCTGGCCTTTCTCATAAATAATCGTAAGTTAGCAGGAGTCACCACTTCTCTCATTTTCTACTCTGAAGTTAAGATGTTCCACCTTTTCTTTGCCACTACCAGCACTGAATTAGCTGAATTGTTCATAAAAAGACCAAAATCAATGGAACACTCCTACAGATTTTTCATATATAATGGCAAAATCTTAGTCTGACTTTCACGTTGATAGACATATAATCTAAATTGGATCTTAAAAGCATTGGGGTTTGGACATTCCTTCCTGATGAAAAGTCATGTTTTTGTGTCCTTGAGATATGCCTCCATTCTCTCATTCCAAATCTGATGATTTCTCATAAGTGATATGAATGCTTTGAGCTGTGGTTCTCCTAAAAAATAGTTAATAATGAAGGTTATATCATCAACATAGAAGCCATGCAGGTATAGTTCACATAGAAAATTTTTGTTTTTGTCAGAACTCCTCATATAGACCTCCATGAACCCCTCCCATGTTTCTGTGTTCTTAGTCAAATCAGACAGTACTGAAGATAGTTTTCTCTGTAGGACCCTCTCCTGTAAGAACATAGCATAACTTCCACTTGGAGGCCTACAAAATAGAATCTCAGATGAAATGGAGGCTATCTGACTGACTTTCTCCTCCAGGGTTTCTATTCTTTTTGTCATGGCAGTGACTGCCCTCTATAATTTCAACATAGGCGTAGAAGCCTCATATTCTCTACATCTTCTTTCCTAATGGAATGGGGCCTTAGGAATATCAATCAGAATTGGGCCCACATAAGGATCTATTTGTACCTCCTATTCAATGGTTGCCCTTGGGCCAGTTAACTCATGAATATACTCCTGATCATCTATTTTATTGTTGGCCCAAGTCAACTGTTTATCTTGGCTTTGTACTTTGTCAATTAATGCTGCAATTATTATGAGACTATTGTCTCTGGCCTTGGTGACATCAGAAATACTCTGTGCTACCTCTATTTCCTTTCCCTTCATGAGTTTATCTACCTCAGTCTTTTGGGACTCCAATTTTGCTTCCTTCTCTTGAATTATTTATTGTTTACTCTAGAGCTCTATTTGCAGTTCGTTAATTACTTGTTTTTGCTCCATCTCTTTTTCCATTCTGACCTTCTTGAGGTCAGTGATAATCATATTTTTCCTCCATAATAGTCTTTTTAGGTTGTCAATTTCTTCCATCATCTACTGCTCCTTTAAAATTTCAACATCCTCCTGATTGGAGGGGTGAGAGGGGGTTCTTGTTTCTTCTTCATCTTGCTGTACATTGGGATCTTCTATAGCCATTATCTCTTCACTGTCAGTTGTTTCCTCTTCTATGTGTTGTACATCAGAGTCTTCCTTAGATATTGTTTCTTCACTACTAGCCGTCTCCACTTGCTCTGCTTCACTACCTCCTGCAGCCTCTTTGTTCTGAGTTTCTTTTGTTTCAATGTCCCTTGCAGCCTCCCTGTTCTAAGTTTCTTCTTAAGTTTCCTCTACATCTGCTGGCACTGATGAAGGTCCAACTTGTTCCTCAGAAGTTTTGAGACCCAAAAGAACTTCAATTATGATGCAAGAGCATCCCTGATTCAAGAGTAATCTTACATCATCCAAAAACATTTACATTTGCATTCCAGTTTGTTTACATTTCAGTTCTTTCATTTTCCAGTTCAGTTCAGGTAGTACAATCAGAAGCAGTTTAGCTTGTGGTCTAGTTTTGGCATTTCACACCTTGTGGATCTAGACTTAGCATCTAGAAATGTTCATCTTCATCATATCAAGAATTCAGAGGATTTGGATCAGTTACCGGAAAGATTTCTCTATCAGAAGATCCTCTATTTTCTTAGTACAGAGCTTTCTGACAGTCATGAGCAATCAGCTGAAGGAGAATGATTGAGAGCATTGGCTGACTTGTAGATCCTTGTGATCCATTCTACAATGTTCCTTGGTTCGTGGCCAACCTTCCTCATAGGTCCGCACTTCATTGTATCCATTGGAGAAGGATTTTCAAACCGATAGGTCTGACCTATTCAACAACACACGTTACACCTCTTCATTGGGATTCTGGATCTCTTGTGGCCAACGCGGAGGAATCTATTGGTCTGAGAAGGATATATAATGATGTAATAGATCCTTAGGAAATTAGTTAGCAATTGAATCATATTCTTTAGTTTAGATTTGTATGAAGGAGCCTCAAAGATTTATCTTGCACATGTGTCTAACTATGCATGTGAGCCCAAGTTGTAAGCCCGCATGTTGCTAGCCAAACTGTATTTGAATTCTTTGACATACTGAATGATTGAATCTACATATTTTCTATATTCTTGTGTTGTTTCCATTGTGTTTACTCTTGCTGCATGGTCCAGACAGTTCATTCTGTGAACCCTCCTACCATGACTGCACCAAGTGGTATCAGAGCAAAAGTTTGATTATTTGGAGTGAATTGGTGAAGGGGATTCTATAAGATCTTGTTGTAAGCAGATCTTTGATCAAAGGTAGGTTACTTGTGTGTAACTGATCACTGATTGAGAGGCAGTTGTCACTTGTAGCCCGATCGCTGACCTAAGGCAGTTTGCACTTGATCCTAGGAAGATGCCACTGCGAAGAGTTCCTCCTGTTGGTACAATGGCTAATAGAATGGATGAGATGATGGAATTGATGAGAACAATTTGAATTCATTTGGATGCTATTGAAAAAGATAGGTGAAGAGGATTGACACCTAGACCTAATGTTGAAAGTGATGATGAAGAAGAATTTTAATCTATTGAACAAAGTGGTGAAACCCTAGAAGGTCATGAAGAAGAAGAATCAAATCAAATCAAGATGTTGTGAGCTATTTCAAAGATTGGGAAAAGACCTAGAGTTGAGATGTTGTGAGCTATACTGGTAATTTGAATCCAGAAGAGTTGATTGATTGGATAAATGACGTGGAAGAATACTTTGAATATGAGAAAATTGAAGATCCAGAGAAGGTGAAATTTGCAAAGACAAAGTTGAAAGGACATGCTACTATATGGTGGAAAGAAATTTAGTTGGAAAGGAATAGGAGAGGAAAAGAAAAGATTACAAAGTGGGACCGGATGGTAACAAAGTTGAAGAATCAATTCATACTTGTTGACTCTGAGTTCCAGTTATTGAAGAGATTGCAAAACTTGAGACAAAAGGAGAGATCTGTGAAAGAATACATTGAAGAATTTCATAAAATGATTATAAGAACAGGACACAGTGAAGCGAGCAAGGAGAAAGTGGCTAGATACATCAATGGACTGAGATTGAACATTCAAGAAGAACTAAGCTTGGTAAGGATGACATCTTTGGAAGAAGCATATCAATTTGCACTGAAAGTTGAAGAAAAGATGAATAATAGACATGATCAGAGACAAAGAGGCAGAGGAGGTAAATTTCAGAAAGGGAGATCATTTTCCAGAGGAGATAGATCTTATCCGGAGAAGAACAAGTTTGACAGCCCATTGAGGAAGGATGACAAAGATAACAAGGCTTACCAGAGAGATGACAGAAATTTCTACCAGAGAGGAAACCCTAGTGCATACCGGAATGAAGGATAGATAAGAGAAGGAAGAGGATTTGATAAGAGAACATTTAGAGGTACTTGTTTCAAGTGTGGAGGTGAAGGATATAGAGCATTTGAATGTAATTAGGGTAGTACAAGCAAGAAAGCTAAGAACAGTGGAAGAGCAGCCTATGTTGAAGAAGAACCTATTGGCTCACCTAGTTTAGTTGGCAATCCAGAGAAAGGAGAATCATTGGTAATGAGGAGAGCACTATTTCAAACTAAGACAAATGAGGAACCATCACAGAGGAAATGTCTATTTAGAACAAGATGCAAATCCAGAGGTAAGTGTTGCAAAGTAGTGATTGATAGTGGTAGTTCAGATAATCTAGTTTCTGAGGAGATGGTGACTAAGCTGAAGTTGGAAAGATTGAAACACCCTAAACCCTATCAGATAGCATGGATTCAAGATGAACATAAGGTATTGGTGAGTGAACAATGTTTGGTGAAATTTCATATTGGATCTTATCATGATGAAGTCTTGTGTGATATTATGCCTATGGATGTTTGTCATATCTTGTTGGGTAGACCTTGGTAGTATGATAGAAAAGCAATGCATGATGGGAGAAAGAATACATATACCATAACAACAAATGGCAAAAGAATTACTTTGATTCCTTTGGAGGATGATCCTAAGAGTGAAGTATGTGGGAATGCTAGAATCTGTTTGGTAGATGGAAGGAAATTTTTGGATGGTTTGAAACATGAGAATATGTGTTTTGCCTTGATTTCTAAGAAGCCTAAAGCATTGAAGAAAGAGTATGAAGAAGAGCAGCTAGAGGAGATAAGAGAGTTGCTGCCAGAATATGAAGACATCATATCAGATAATGTACCTGAAGGATTACCACCTATAAGGAGTATCAATCATCACATGGATCTTATACCAGGAGCAAGTTTGCTTAACAAAGTAGCACACCAAATGACACCGGTAGAGAATGAAGAATTGAATAGACAGATACAAGATTTGTTGAGGAAAGGTTTGATCAAAGAAATCTTGAGTCCTTGTATAGTACCTGTAATTTTGGCACCAAAGAAAGATGGAGAGTGGAGAATGTGCACCGATTCCAAAGAAATAAACAAGATCACAGTTAATTATAGATTTCCTTTACCTAGGATGGATGATATTATGGATTGTTTGAGTGGAGCAAAATATTTCACAAAGATAGACTTGAAGAGTGGATACCATCAGATCAAAATTAGAGAAGGTGATGAATGGAAGACTACTTTCAAAATAAATGAAGGATTGTATGAGTGGTTAGTGATGCCTTTTGAATTGACAAATGCACCAAGTACTTTCATGAGGTTGATGAATGAAGTTCTAAAGAAATTCTTGGGTAAGTTTGTGATTGTGTATTTGGATGATATTTTGATTTTCAGTAAGACAAAGGAAGACCATTTGTGGCATATTAGACAAGTTTTTCAGAGACTAAGAGAAGAGAAATTGTTGATAAACATCAAGAAGTGTAGTTTCATTAAGGAAGAGTTGTTATATTTAGGATTTGTAATTTCTGGGGAAGGATTAAAGATGGACTCTGAGAAAGTGAAAGCAATTGTTGAATGGCCTACACCAGAGAGCATTGGAGAGGTTAGATCATTTCATGGATTGGCTAGTTTCTACCAAAAGTTCATCAGAAATTTTAGTTCACTTTGTAACCCTATGACAGAGACAATGAGAGGTGACAGAAAAGATTTCAAATGGACATCTGGAGTAGATAAAAGTTTTGAGTTGTTGAAGCAGAAGGTGATAGAGCAACCTATTTTGGCATTACCGGATTTGAATAAGGTATTTCAAGTTGATTGTGATGCTAGTGGAAATGCAATTGGTGCAGTGTGAAGTCAAGAAGGTAGACTAGTAGCTTATTTCAGTGAAAAGTTGAATGATGGAAGGAGAAGATATTCAGTTTATGATCATGAGTTCTATGCCATAATTCAAGCCTTGAAGAAGTGGAGACATTATTTGTTGCCTAAGGAGTTTGTGTTGTATACAAATCATCAAGATTTGCAATATTTGAATAGTCAAGGTAAGTTGAATTAGAGACATATGAGATGGGTAGAGTTCATGCAAAGTTATACTTTTGTGTTGAAGCATAGGAGTGGAAAATCAAACAAAGTTGTTGATGCCTTGAGTAGGAGAAGAAATTTGTTGATAGAGATGAGAGTTGAAGTGTTGGGTTTTGATGAATTGAAGAAAATGTATGAGGGAGATACTAATTTTGTAAAACTCTAGAAAGCATGTAAGGAACCTGTTGTGACAGATAGGAGTAATTGGTTGGATTATTTCATTCAAGAAGATATGTTGTTCAAAGGAAGTAAGTTGTGCATACCTAGAATTTCAATGAGAGATAATTTGATCAAGGAGAAGCATAGTGGTGGATTGGCAGGACACTTTGGCATTGACAAGACAGTGGCTTTGGTAAGTGAAAATTACTTTTGGCCTCAGATTTATAAGGATGTTTAGAGATTTGTGCAAAGTTGTAGAGTTTATCAAGTTGCAAAAGGGAGTAGTCAGAACACTGGATTGTATAAACCTTTGACAATACTAGAGCAACCTTGGGAAGACATAAATATGGATTTCGTAATGGCATTACCTAAGACATAGAGAGGACATGATTCAATCTTTGTAGTGGTTGATAGATTTTCAAAGATGGCTCATTTCATACCATGTAAGAAGATAACTGATGCAGTGCATGTGGTTGATCTATTTTTCAAGGAGATTGTGAGATTGCATGGAGTACCTAAGAGCATAGTTTCAGACAAAGATACAAAGTTTGTTGGATACTTTTGGAAGACACTTTGGAAGAAGATGAAGATAGATTTGAAGTTTAGTTCAGCTTTTCATCCTTAGACAGATGGACAGACAGAGGTAGTGAATAGGATTTTGGGAAACTTGTTGAGATGTTTGGTGGGAGAGAAGACAGGAAATTAGGATTTGATTCTTTCACAAGTAGAGTTTGCATACAATATTCAGTCAATAAGAATACCAGAAAAACACCTTTTGAAATTATTACCAGAGTGAATCCTAGAGGAGTTACAGAATTGAGAGATATCAACATAGAGGAAAAGAGAAGCACCGAAGCAGAAGAATTTGCAAATCACATGAAGACAGTGCATAATTAGGTGAAGAAGCATTTGGAAGACATGAACAGTAAATATAAGACAAAGGCAGATGAGAAGAGAAGACATAAATAATTTGTAGTTGGAGATGAAGTAATGGTGTATTTGAGAAAAGAAAGATTTCTAGTTGGGACATATAACAAGTTAAATATGAAGAAGTTTGGACCTTGTAAGATACTCAAGAAATTTGATTAAGGAAATGCATATGAATTGGAATTACCAGAGACATTGGGTATCTCACCTATTTTCAACATTGCAGATCTTTACCAATATCATAAAGCAGAATTCAGTGACAACATGGAAGAAGACTTCAAGAAATAGTTACCACAGGAAGCACCGGAACAAATTGAAGACATTTTGGACAACAGAGTTGGATGCAGCACTAGAGAAAGACAATACAAAGGATATCTTGTGAAGTGGAAAGGTAGACTGGTAGAAGATTCATCATGGATTTCTCAAGATGAGGTTGACCATCTTGGTTCTCCCCTAGCCCCAGCACAGTGAGGGACTCACTTTTTCAATAACCCTGGATGTCTAATGCAGGAGCATCCCTAGTTCAAGAGTAATCTTGCATCATCCAAAAACATTTGCATTTGCATTCCAATTTGTTTACATTTTAGTTCTTTCATTTTCCAGTTTAGTTCAGGCAGTACAGTCAGAAGCAATTCAGCTTGTGGTCTAGTTTTGGCATTTCACACCTTCAGATTTGGACTTAGCATCTAGAAATGTTCTTCATCATATCAAGAATTCAGAGCATTTGGATCAGTTATCGGAAAGATATCACTATCAGAAGATCCTCTATTTTCTCAATGTAGAGATTTCTAGCAATCATGAGCAATCAGCTGAAGGAGAACAATTGAGAGCATTGGCTAACTTGTAGATCCTTGTGATTCATTCTACAATGTTCCTTGGTTCATGGCCAACCTTCCTCATAGGTCTGCACTTCATTGTATCCATTGGAGAAGGATTTTCAAGCCGATAGGTCTGACCTATCCAAGAACACACGTTACACCTCTTCATTGGGATTCTAGATCTCTTGTGGCCGACGTGGAGGAATCTATTGGTCTGGGAAGGATATATAATGATGTAATAGATCCTTAGGAAATCAATTAGCAATTGAATCATATTCTTTAGTTTAGATTTGTGCGAAGGAGCCTCAAAGCTTTATCTTGCGCATGTGTGTAACCAGGCCTGTGAGCCCAAGTTGTAAGCCCGCATGTATTTGAATTGTTTGACATACTAAATGATTGAATCTACATATTTTCTATATTCTTGTGTTGTTTTCGTTGTGTTTACTCTTGTTGCATGGTCCGGACAGTTCATTCTATGAACCCTCCTACCATGATTGCACTAAGCTAGGAGAGTAGTTTCTTGTTCAGTTTGGGAGAGCTACCTGTGTCTTTTGCTTCTCCATAGCATAGGTGGAGTAGGTACCTTCGGAGCAGGTGTATCATCCTCAGAATCAAAGGAAATAGTAAAAGTTTGCCTGTGTTTTGTCTCCGAAGCAAGGGAATGTTGTTTATGAACGGGTGGCTCAGAGGAATCCTTTCTTGGTTTCTTTTTTCTCACAAGAGGGACTTCATCTGAGTCATGGGATGCTTCTTCAGCCCAGTAATGTATGTTAGAGTCAGTTTTCCTTGAAGTTGTTCTTGTCTTCTGACCTGACCACTCCCTTATTGGTTCTTTCAGAGTAGACTCCTCAGCCAAGGCCATTTTTTTCCTTGCTGAGCAAGTCATATATGGTGAGCCAAGTACATCAGCTTCTCATCATTAAGATTGGTTTAGGTACTTCTCTCTTAATTAAGCATTTATTAGCAACTGTCTCATCATTTCTATTTTTAGGTATCATCATTATGACACGTCCTCTTGCCAATTATTCCTTTCTAAATTCATGCAGGTCGTGATCCTTGCTTCACTATCACATATCTATAGAATGTCCCATCACCATGCCACAATTATGACTGCATAAACACTCTAACCAATTTTAAGTTCTTTTTCCAATATCCAAGCCATTGACGAATTGATGAAATAATCCTCATTCAAACTACAAATACCCTAAAGAATAGATTTAGCTGATACAATCCTCTGGAGCCTATAGAGTTAAAGAAGAAAGAACAAACTACATAGACAAATAGGAAAGAATTTCATCATAGAGGGTGGAAAAGGATTTAAAAATGGGAGTTAAGAATAAATTAGAGCCAGAAAATGTTACGTTAGTCTTCTACAAGATGATGCTGTAGTAGAAATTCTAAGAAATGTAGGATGGTTGGAGTTTCTAGAAAAAATTGAGGGGTTTCAAGAGGATATTGTTGATGACTTCCTAAGAAACCTGAGGGACAATCAGATTGTTGTAAGGGGAGTTCAAGTCAATCTCTTTGCAACCACTATCATTTATATTTCTGGATTGCCTGAACAAGGTGAGAGGTTCTACCACCTAAAAACTTTGTATGCTGATTTGATTAGAAATTTTTCTATAGAAAGTAAACCTGCAATACAAATGCATTTGAGAAAAAATGAGGTTAAAGGAATTCTTAGGTCCTCACTTCCAAACCCTTAGCAATTTGTAGCTACATGGTTGATGAAATACTTCACTTGTGATGGTCAATTTCCATAGTTTTAGGGCCTATAATGAAAATGTTAATTTTTCTAAGACATGGAAATGTACACCCTGAATTTAGCCTCAATATTCCCAACTTTTTGTACTCTGCCATTAAGGCAACTATAGAAAAGTATCAACAAAATAAGGGTCCTATGAAACATCATGGCCTCATTTCTCTAATAGTCAAACATCACTTCTTGTCCCAAGCTGATGGGGAAGCACTCTGGTAGACATTTCTAGATAACAAACCCTAGGACATAGAACTAGGGGGCACAGGAAGAGGATGAGGTTTCCTCTACCCAGCAAGAAGAGGAGGCAGAACTTTCAACTTCCTCTCCAGCTATTGAAAAAGGTAAAAAGTCCTCACTGGAGGGAACATCATCTGCTACCCCTATTTCTAACCAGAAAAGAAAAGGAAAAGAAATTAGAGAAACCACTGTTGAGCATACACCGAAATGCTACAGCATTGATGAGACTAGATGTGACATGACTCCTGAGTAGCTTCTTAGTGACTTGAATGATGTCAGCACCTTTATTGTCAGGCAACCTGCAATCATTCCCGCAAGGTGGTTTGAGAATCCATGTATTCAGGTGATGTCAGCATAGTCCCTTGTGAGTACCCGTGCAAACGAGTGAAATGATTTTCTAAAATGCATGTTGACTTCATCTTTATTCTTGCCATAAAGTGTAGGATGAGTCATGATGACCTCATCATATGACATCTCAACTTTATTGCCTGGAGAGGTGGGTCCCTTCCCAACTTATTAAATTTATTGATAGTTTCTATTGGTGGAGCACCAGAGGTGCTCCTAGTTCCTGAAGCACCAGAGGTGCTCCTAATTCCTGAAGCACCGGAGGTGTGTTTGAGTAAATTCTGGCACCTAATCACCTCTGTAGCTAGATTATTTTTTACTTTGGTTTGAAGAAGGGAACTGCCATTTGCTGGTTTTCAATCCCCTTGGTCGAGAAAGACAACCATTTACTGGTTTTCTATCTTCCTCTCTTTTTTTTTGGTAAGGCCACCATTTACTGGTTTTCAACCTTCTCTCTTTTTTTTTGGTAAGAAGTTTTCAACCTTTTTTTTTTTTCCAGTCCAACACTGTGACAGAGGATGTGTTCCCTGTAACCAAACATAAATCTTTGATGAACTCCTCCTTTGTGGATGGCCTCTTATAGAGTCTAATTCAGTGGCCATTTACTAAAAATGTTTCCGTGCTTCCATCAATAGGTTCCAACAACACTGTTCCATTCTTAAAAACTTCCTTGATCTGATAAGGACCCATCCAATGAGTTTGTAGCTTTCCTTTGAATTCCTTGAACTTACAATCATAAAGAAGAACCCAATAACCTTGTTGAAATGTCCTCTTTATGTGTTGGTCATGCCATTGCTTCCTTTGATATTGAACTAGTTCTATTTGCTAAATAGCTTTAGTCTAGATTTCATCTAACTCATTGAGCTAAAGAATTATGTTTTGTTGGGCTATAGACAATGGTAGACCAATATCTAATGCAGTTTTAAGTGTCTAGAGCTCAAATTCTATAGATAGAATAGGTTTTTTCCCATAAACTAATTCATATGGTGAGAACTTTGTTGTGGATTTCTAAGTGGTATTGTAAGCCCAAACTGCTTCAGTTAATATATTAGCCCAATCTTTCCTATTCATTGCCACTATCCTTGTAAAAATGTTCTTGAGTTCCCTATTAGTTACCTCTACCTACCCATTGGCTTGAGGATGGTGAGATGAAGATTTTTTTTGTTTGACTTGATATAGATCTATGAATTCTTTGATCACCTATGAAGTAAACTGAGGTCGTCTGTCTAAAACTATGGATCTTGGGGCTCCAAACCTCAAGAAAATCTTATTATAAAGGAAATTAGCAACTTTCTCTTCTCTTGCAAATTGTAAAGATTGAACCTCAGCCCATTTAGTCACATAGTATGTGCATACCAAAATATACTCTTTGCCTAATGAAGGTGGAGAAATTGGTCCCACAAAGTCTAGACCCCACTGTTTAAATGGTTCCATCATTACTTAAGGATGCGGTAACATTTCCTAGGTGAAGGTCGGTTGTCCCATCCTTTGGCACTGATCACACTACTACACATACTTCTTAGTATCCTTATGGATAGAGGGCCAGTAGTAACCAGCTCCCAGAATCTTGTGGATGGTTCTGTGGGAAGAATAATGCCCACCAGATGGTTCATCATGACATGCTCTCAACACATCAAAAATTTCATCAACTTTTAGACACCTGCATAAAATAAAATCAGGACCACATTTAAATAGCAAACCATTTAGCCATTTGTAAGATAAGATTTCCTTAGTTAAGTGTTTCCTTTGTTTGGAGGTAAAATGGGATGGATACAATCCTGTAGCTAAAAGATTAGCTATGTCAACAAACCAAGGTGTAGCAGAGGAGATAGAAAAAAGATGTTCATCTTGAAACCTGTCCTCCATTGGTTGGTTCTCTCTACCTGTATGCAATCTTGACAGAAAGTTAGAAACCAAATTAAATTTTCCTAGATTATCAACTATGGTAATGTCAAATTCCAGCAACAACAATAACCACCTAATTATCCTTGCACCCACTACAAGCTTATTCATTAAGTATTTGATGGTTGCATGATCAGTATGTACAAATATTTTGTACCCAGTAATATAGTGCCTAATTTTTTTATAGCATAGATGACTGCCAAGAATTCTTTTTCAGTTGTGGTGTAATTTCTTTCTGTAGAGGTAAGGTTTTTGTTGATGTAGTAGATGGTATGCATACTTTCTCCTTCCTCCTTCTCTCCTAAGACTACCCCAATGGACTCGTTTGAAGCATCAGTTTGTATGTGAAATGGTAAAGTCCAATTAGTTCCTATCAAAATAGGTGTGACAGTAAGCTTTTCTTTTAAGGTTTCAAATGTTGATTGATAGTATTCTGTCCATAAGAATTATGTGTCTTTGTTAAGCAGGGTAAATAGGGGGGCAACTATTCTACTGAAATTTTCTATAAATTTCCTATAGTAGTCTGCATGACCCATAAAATTCCTAACATCCGTCTGATTTTTGGGTGAGGGTAACTGTTTAATCACTTCTATTTTGTTCTAATCCACTTTGATCCCATTTGTTGAAATGTGGTGTCCCAATACAATTCCTTCCTCTACCATCATGAAGCACTTTTCATGGCTCAGGGATAATTGGTTCTTCTCACAACATTTTAGTACTTTCTCAAGATTTGTGAGAGCTTCCTCAAAGTTGCCCCCGTACATAGTAAAGTCATCCATATAGACTTCCATGCACTCATTAGCTAATTCAACAAAAATGGCTAAAACAAGCCTCTGAAATGTGGCTGGAGCATTACATAGTCCAAATGGAAGAACTTTGTAGGAAAAAGTTCCCCAAGAATAGGTGAAAGTGGTTTTGTCCTGATCTTCAGGTGCTACTTGGATTTGGTTATACCCACTGAACCCACCTAGGAAAGAAAAATACTTTCTCCCAGCAAGGTTGTCCAGCACTTGGTCAAAGAATGGCAAGGGAAAGTAGTCCTTTTCTGTAGCTTTGTTTAGCTCCCTATAGTCAATACATACTCTCCATTTCCCATTCTTTTTAGGCACTATGACTAGGGGTGAAACCCATTGATTTTCTGAGATTGGATATATAAACCCTGCTTGCAACAATTTTTTTTATTTCAATCTTAACAATGTCTTTTAAAGCAGGATTCACTCTTCTCTGGGGTTGTCTGACAGGTTTGACTTCTTCAGTGTATATACGATGAGTACAGATCTCAAGAGGGATGTCTTTCATATCTTGGTATTCCCAAGCACAAGTTGTTGAATGGGAAACTGGGAGTTGGATAAGTTTTTCTTCTTGATTTTCTATTAACTGGGTGTTGATATCCAGTGTTCTCCCTAGTAAAATCATGACCTATTTTGTGATCTAATCCATGGATGTAGTCAATCCATATACTAGAGTCATGGTATTGAGGGGGCCAAGAATGTGGAAGCAACATGTGGAATGTGGCTAAGTCTTTGTAAAAGGTTTCTCCACAAGGAATGATATTTGCTAGGGTACAATGAGCGGAAGTGAGAAGTTCTCTCTTAGAATCTTCGACTAGCTCTATTATATCCTCATTGATTAGAATGTGGGTGATATCTTCTATTGTATCATAGTAGGTTTCTTCTAATTCACCCAAATGTTCCTTGATGGTAACCATAGCTACTAAGACATTGTTTTCCATGTTATCTGGCTCATCCGCCCATACTCTCCCTGTATAATGTATTGATGGTTTAGCTGGAGGATACAAGGATATTTTCTTCAAATCTATTCCATTAAAAATGACCATATCCCTAGTTCAAAAATTAATAGATGTTGCTACTGTAGCCAGCCATGGTCTTCCTAATATTAGTGGATAAGCATTTCTCTGGTTTCTTGGTTCTAATATTAGGAAGTCTACTGGAAATTCCCATGATTCTATCACAATTGGAACATCAGTAATTACCCCTTTCAGAATAGCTACTGACTGGTTAGCAAGTTGAAGGATTGTAGTTGTGGATTGGATACCTGTTAGGGCTAGTTTGTCCATTGTATGAACTATCATTACATTTATTGTTGCTCCCAAATCAACCAAAACATTAGAAATTTCTACCCCTGAGATGTAAACAGTTATGATAGGATTTCTAGGGTCTCCATATTTTGGGAGGAGCATCTCTCCCATTAGTAGATCTACTACTTTCCCTTCCACTTGGATTGTAGAAGGAAAGTTTTTCTTCCTACCCTGTGTTTTGACACAATGTTGTTTAATGAATTGGATCAGTTTTGGGACATCTCTGATTGCTTGGAGGAGTGGAATTTCAATGTTCAGTTGTCTAATTTCTTGTAAAAGTTCTGATTC
Source organism: Cunninghamia lanceolata (assembly GCA_027924645.1). NCBI lineage: Eukaryota > Viridiplantae > Streptophyta > Pinopsida > Cupressales > Cupressaceae > Cunninghamia > Cunninghamia lanceolata. The sequence goes on along the minus strand of BSBN01001197.1, from coordinate 365,606 downwards.
CAGTGTGGATTGGACTTATTTTTGTAAGATCTTTTTCTAGGGAACATGTTGTTTAAGTTGTTCTAGGTATGGTGCTAGTTTTTCTATCTCCGGAGCTTTTACCAGAAATGTTTCCAGGAATGTCCTCCAGAGTCAGCTTTTTAGTAGGAACTCTAAAGTTATCCAAGGATGATTCTTTTAGCATTGTTTTGGTAGTAATCTCCTCTGGAAGTTGAGTGGATAAATTTTTAGGTTCCACATCATTGGTTACTTCAACTATAGTTGGAGGAGATGATCATGGGAATGCTTTCCCAGAATGCAGCTGGAGATTATTAGGATATATAGCATTAATACCAGCCATGTTTTCTTGTTTTGTCATGTAAACAGCTTCTCCCTATTTATTTCCTAGATTTGGTATAGGTTGAGCGGGTAGGGTGGTTGGCTAATTGGCTCATTTTGTGACTGACCTTGTGTGTTGGAGGGTCCAGTTAGTAATGCTTGTTGTTGAGGTTGGAAACGTATAGATTGTCCATGGTATTGTTGATTATATCCCTATTGAGGACCCCATTGAGGCTGCATGTTTTTTGATCCAAACTGTGGTGGCCACTGTTGATTCCCCTAGGGTTGATTTTGCCAATGTTGGTTTTGCCATTGTTGATTTGGCTAATCTTGTTGTCCCTTAGGAGGATTATTCTAAGGCCCATGCCAAGTTGGATTCCATTGATTATTTCCCCAATTAGAAGGACCCCTGTAAGAAGACTGGTTTGGATACTGATTATAAGGAAAATTTCTAGTTTGCTTTTGTCTTACATAGTTCAGCTCTTCTTCTATGATGCAATTCTTCTTACTCAACCTTTTTAGGGCTAAAAATTGACTACACTGATAGGTAGGGTATTCCCTATCACAGATCTGACAGATCTTTGATTTGTCTAAAGGGCATTCTCTCAACAGATGTTTGTTTCTACACCTAGCACAATAAATGGAGAGTGGTTTAGTTATTCTACCTTGATCAGTTGTCCTAGTTTTTTCTTAAATCCCATCCAATGTGGTATTCAGTTGGACCAAAATATATATTTTCAGATTTACAATCTCTTCCATTAACTGTCCTATTTCATTCTTCCCCTTGAAAGTTTTGGATGATCTCACTCCATCTTGGGTTCTAGAATAGTTCCTACAGAGTTCTTCTATGGTAGGTATATCCATTTTGTTGATATTCCCTTTTCCCATTAGATCTAGTACCTATTTTGATTCTTTGTCTAATCCTTTTACAAATAGGGTTCTGGCCAAAGAGTGATTTATTGGGTTGCCATACCTTCTCAAAGTGAAGTTAAACCTATCCACATAGTCCTCTAAGGTCTCTTCCTCTACTTGTTTAATTTAGAACAATTCCTCATTTTTATTATTGACTCTACAGTAATCTTGGTATTTTCCTAAAAACTCAGTTTCCATCTAATCCTAGGAAAGGATAGAGTTCTGGTTTAAACCCATAAATCATCTCATTGCAGAATCTTTTATGGTTGAAGGGAACAGTTTGAGTTTTTGGTTATCTAATCCATAATCATAAGTTTGGCATACCACTTTAAATTCAAACAAAAACTAATCTGGATCCTCAGAAGCAAGTCCCCTGAAATTTGGCAAGTGTGTTGGTGAAATATTTTTCATAAGAGCATTGTCTCCAGTAGCTAAAACAATGGGATATGAGAAGGTTCTTGGAGCCTAATTTTCCTCCTCTTCATGATTATCATCCATGTCTAGTACTGGTTCTTCTCTCTAAGTCTGGGAAATTAGGTTCTATCAAAGGATCTACCTAGAACTTTTGTTGTAATTCTTGAATGTAGTCAGTGAGTGGAAGATTTGGAGGATCTAAGGAATTATTGATCTGAGGTGCAATTTCTAAGGTAGGTTCTAGGTTTCTTTCTTCAATAAGATCTTGTTCCACCCCACTACTTTCTCCTATAGTTTGTTGATGGGGTGTCTATTTTATGTATCTTCCTTTTGAATCTCTAGCTCTAACCATACAGATATATCCTAAACTGTTTAGCTAAGTTTCCCTAATTAACACAATATCCCTGACAACGGTGCCAAAAATGACAAGGGTCATTGTACCTCATCATTTAATCATATTTTAGATGTCAAATCTAGGGTTGTGTCCTCAGCTGTTTGCAATTAGGAATCCTATAGTTGCCAGTTTTACCCAACTAATTCTAATGACTTTTCACTAATTTTAGAAACTGATCTATCTATTAAGAAGTGATTCCTAAGAATATTGAAAACAAAATTGAATAGCAAATCACTTAAAGTAAATCTATATTATTCCTTTCAACTGAAAAATACATCTATCTATGAAAATAATAATTATCTCTTTAAACAAAATCTGAAATAACAAAACAATAGTACTAGCCTTCTGCTTTGGTAGTGAGAGTGGGCCCTTGATCCACACCCTTAGGGCTAAAGACTGAAAGTGAAGAATCAACACAAAAAGAATAATGTCACAACTCAATTCAATCCAATTTCATCAGCTTTGTATTCAGAAAATATCTATGTCAAAATGAGATTACAGAAATTAGAAATATGTTCACTCCTTTCTTTGTTGCTTTGTTTGTGTTTATACATCCCATCAGTGATGAGATTTACTTAACTACTAGTTCTTCTATGAGATTACATCAATATCCTTATTCTACTAACTGTCTAACTGCAGAATAAATATCCATGCAATAAATTAGATTGAGTGGAACAGAAGTCCACACTAAATCTTAGTCTTAAGTACACTTGGGCAATGAGGCCCTAAAATATGGGTATTAAATTAGTTGATCCATAACTTGTGCAAAAACAAAAAGAGATAAAAACTTCCAGTAGTTAACTATAGACTACCCTTATTTACTTAGGTGATGATTTGAGTAATATCAGGAGTGTCCCGATCACCACTAGAAGTCTATGACTGACAGTTGTACTAGAAATCCACATTGCTCTAAAGAAGTGCCAGAGATGTGTGCTTCTGTTTGTAGCTCCAAAGATGTAATTATGTCCTCTTTGTTCAGCTTCGGAGATGTTCAAGACTTCAGTCCACCTCCTTGTTCAACTCTGAAGATGTTCAAGACTTCAATCCACCTCCAGAGATGCTTCACTTCCTTATCCCAAAATTTCTTCAATCAAGTTTGAACATTGGAGACCAATCGTGGCATTCTAATGTCGGCTCCAGAGGTCATTAGGACTACCTCTGGAGATGCACAAAATTGTCAACCCAAGCATCTGTACGTGTTGATTCAAAAAAAGAAGATTTCTGCATATTGCCAACAATTCAATGCACATTAGTCCTTTAATCAGAAATCATGATTCTAAGAAATTCATCTCTTATTAATCATTATTAGAACAATCTTGTTAGCCTATTTTGGTGCAGCCATCAAGATAATGGAACTAGAAGGGGGGAAAAGAGAGGTAAAAAGGATGTATTTCATGGGTGCTACCTGCCACTCATCAAGCAGGTCCTTCTGCTCTTCATAATCTGGACTTATTTAGGTGAAGTAGTCTATCAGTGAAATTGAAATCATCTGCATATGTGGGCCAAGTAGTGCAATTTGTATTGCCATTTCCTCTGAACTGGTCAACTTGTTTCCACCATTCTTGAAATCCAACATCTTCCATTTGTTCAACCTAGATAGGTAGTGGCTCAATAATGAGAGGAGGTCTGAAATGGCCACCTATCCACTCTAATTTGTATTTATCCATCAATTTGGACATTGTCCTAGCCTTTCTCATAAACAACCTTAGGTTGGTAGGGGACACTACTTCCCTCATCTTTTGTTTTGTAGTTAAAGTGTTCCACCTTTTCTTTTCACTGGAAGCATTTAATTAGATAATTTATTTATGAGGAGACCAAAATCAATAGAACATTCGTGCAGATGTTTTTGATATAAAGGCAAAATCTTGGTCCTACCTTTTGGGGAGTAAATGTTTACCCTGAAATGAATCTCAAAGGCCTTGGGATTTGGACATTCTCTCCTGAGGAAGAGGCTTGTTTCTGCATCCTTCTTTGTGTAAGCCTCCATCCTTTTGTTCCAAATTCTATGATTTCTCATTAGTGACATGAATTCCCTGAGTTGGCATCCGCATATAAAGTAGTTGATAAGGAAGGTCTGATCATTGATGCAAAAACCATGCAAATACAACTCACACAAGAAATCTTTATCCTCATCAGGACCTCTCATGTATGCCTCCATGAAGCCTACCTCAGTTTCAATATCCTCGGTTAAATCAGACAAAATCAAAGATATCTTTCTCTGGAGGATTTGCCCTTGCAAAAACAAAGCATAACTACCACTAAGAGGTTTGCAAGACATGATCTCAGCTGAAATGGAGGCTACCTAAATGATCTTTTCCTCTAAGGTTTGTACTCTCTGTGACATGGTAGTTACTACTCTTTACAATGGTAGCATTGGTTTGGAGGCCTCATATTCCTGACATCTTCTTTCCCAATGAAATAGGGCCTTAGGGATATCTATTGGAATTGGTCCTAAATATGGATCTATTTGAATCCCCTATTCCATGGTTGCATCTGGGCCAATCAACTCATGAATGTATTCCTCCTAATCATCTATCTAGTTATTGGCCCATGTCACTATTTGTCCTGACTTTGTACCTTTTCAATGAGTGCTACAACTAATGTGAGACTATTGTCCCAAGATTTCATAGTATCAGATGTATTTTGTGTTGCTTCTTCTTCTTTTTCTCTAATTCTTTGGGTAGCCTCTATTTCTTTGTCTCTAATTTCCACCTCTTTCTCTTTAATTATCTTTTGTTTGTCCTAGATTTCTACTTGCAGTCCTTCAATTATCTTCTTTTGCTCCATTTCTATTTCCCTCATGACCTTTTTGAGGTGAGTAATGATTAAGTTTTTCCCCCATAACAGTCTCTTTAGATTATCTATTTCCTTTAGCAGCAGTTGTTCTCTTGGGACCTCTATGTCCTCCTGATCAGAGGGGTGAGAATAACTCCCTATTTTTCCTCCTTTTGTCTGTTCTTCCTCAGGAGCTTCCATAGCTCTTCGCTCTACATTGTCAGCTACATTATCTTGTCCCTTCTCAACTTCCCCTACAATCTCCTTATCCTGAGCTTCTTCTTGACTTCCTTCTACTATTATTGGGGCTGATGAAGGTCTAGCCTCATCCATGGAAGTTCAGAAACCTAAGAGAACCTTAGCTAAGAGAGTAGTATCTTTTTCAGCTTGAGTAGGTTGCCTCTTTCTATGGCTTCTCCGTAGCACAGGTGGAGACTGAGCCTCTATAGCAGGTACATTATCCTCAGAGTCTGAAGAAATGGTGAAGGTGTCCCTCTCTTATGTCTCCAAAGCATGGGAATGCTGTGGCACTAGAATCTGAGAACTTGGATAAATAGGTGGCTCTGGGGAAGCTTCCTTAACTACTTCTCTTTGTTTCTTTTTCCTAATTAGAGGAACTTCATCTGAATCACTACATTCTCCCTCATCCTAGTAGTGTCTACTAGAATCAGGTGTCTTTGAAGTCCTTTTTATTTTCTTCCTCTACCTTGTCTTTTTCCCTTGCTTTTTAAGGTCAGAAGTCTGGGTAGAGGTTAGCATAATTTCCTCTTCTATAATGACTGTCTCCCTAGTTTGTTTGGCTAGAATATACTCCTCAGCCAAAGTCATCTTCCATTTTGTTAAGCGGGTCATATAGGGGAGTTGCTCTATAACAAGTTCTTTTAGCTGTTCTGTGGCAGCTGAGGCTTCACCCAAAACTTCTTTCCCTTTCCTCTTTTTGCTAGTAATAGGGGTAGAAGTTTCCTCCATTGTTTGTTTCTCATTCTTATCTTTTTTCAGTAGCTGGGGAGGAAGTGGAAGGCATTGCTTCCTCATCCTACTGAGTAGATGAAGTCTCACCTATACCCTGTTCCCTGTCTGGTGTCATGTCTTGTGGTTTGTTTTCTAAGAATGTCTTCTATAAGGCCTCCCCATCAGCTTGGGATAGGAAGTGATGTTTTACAATCAAGAAATAAGGCCGTGGTTTTTCATGGGACCCTTCCCCTGTTGATACTTGTTGGCAAAGGATTTAATAGCATAATACATAAAGTTTGGGATATTTATGCTAAATTTTGGATGGGCATTACCATGCCTCAAGAAAATTAACATCTTCATTATTGGTCCTAAAACTATAGAGAATTATCCATCACATGTAAAATATTTCATTAACCACATAGCTAGAGATTGTGATAGTTGTGGAAGTGAGGTCCTAACAATTCCTTTGACTTCATTTTTGCTTAAATGCATTTGTATTTCAGGTTCACCTTCTTCAGAGAAATTTTTAATCAAATCAGCATATAGGGTTTTTAAATGTTAAAACCTCTCACCTTGTTCTGGTAGCCCTAAAATATGGCTGATAATGGTGGGAGAGACACTAATATGAATCCCTCTCACAATTGTCTGGTTATTCTCTAAGTTGCGTAGGAAATCATCCACAATGTCTTCCTGAAAGCCTTCAAACTTCTCCAGAAATTCCAACCACCTAGCATTCCTTAAGATATATGCTATAGATTGATCTTGCAGAAGGCTTGTTACATTCTCTGGCTCTGACTTCTTTTTCACTCCCATCTTCATGTCTTATTTCACCTTCTCTAGTTAAAGTCTTCTTGATTTCCTCTATAGTTTATTTTTCTTTTCACCCTTCGAGGACTATGGCAGTAGACTTGAATATTATCCTAAAGATTTTGGAGAATTTTTCAATCTTTGAATTAGGTTTGATCTATTAATTGCAACTGCTTAGATTATGCGAAGGTGGATTGAGATTAATTAAACATGATTGTGCAGTCATAATTACAGGGAGTGATGTGACACTCCGGAGAGAGGTTGATAGTGTGGCAAAGAAGGCGGCATGCATGAATTAAAAGGAAAATAATGGTAGGGAGATGTGTCACAATAACTGCACATATAAATAGAAATGACAAGACAGTTACTAATTAATTTAATTCAAGTGAATTACCTGAATCACTTTTCATGATGATGTACTTGGCTGTAACGTCGTGGATTGATGAGATTTGATGTGGCCCGGCACGTGAGAAGCTCCTTCGTGGCTTGAACTGGCATCAACATCTTCATTGCCATGTATTCTGAAATTATTCCCACTGAGTGGTCTAGAAATGGCATGCTATCAAGTGATGTCAGTAGAGCAATCTATGATGACTTGCGCATGTGGAAGCAATTGCCTTTTGATTGTTGACAATGTGTGTGCTTACCTCATCGTTGTTTATGTCACAAAGTGGAGGATGAGTCATGCTAACATCATCCTATAATGTCCCCACTTTAATACCCAGAGAGGTGGGTCCCCTCCTTATTTTTATTCCTTGAAATGGTTCTTTATTCGTGAAGTGCCAGAGGTGCTCCTAGATTGCTACGAAGATGTCTCTTAGTAGCTCTTGGCATCTGATTGGCTCCATAGATTGATTATTGCAATCCTACAAGAAGAAGGGAACCACCATTTACTGGTTTTCAATCCCCCTGGTCGAGAAAGACAACCATTGATTGGTTTCCAATCCCCCTGGTTGAGAAAGATAGCCATTTGTTGGTTTTTCATCTTCCTCTTTTTTTTTTCAAAAAGGCTGCCATTTGCTGGTTTTCAACCTTCCTTTTTTTTATATTCAGTCTCAACCTGTAATAGAGGTTGTGACCCCTGTAACCAAGCACAAGTTCTTGGTAAATTCCTCCTTAGTTGATGGCCTTTTATAGAGTCAAATCATGTGGCCATTTACTAAGAATGAATATGTACTTCCATCAATGGGTGCTAGTAAAACTGTTCCATTTTCAAAAACTTCTCTTATTTGGTAAGGGCCAATCTAGTGTGTTTGTAACTTCCCTTTGAACTCCGTGAACTTAGAATCATAGAGGAGAACCCAATCGTCCTGTTGAAATGCCCTCCTTTTGACGTGTTGGTCATGCCATTGTTTCCTTTGATATTGAACAAGTTCTGTTTGTTGTATGGCTTCTGTATGGATTTCATCCAACTCATTGAGTTGAAGAATCCTATTTTGTTGTGCTATAGACAATGGTAGACCGATAGCTAATGAAGTTTTGAGTGTCTACAGTTTGAATTCTATGGACAGAATGGGTTTCTTCTCATAAACCAATTCATATGGTGAGAACTTGGTTGTGGACTTCCAGGTGGTATTGTAATCCCAAATTGCTTCAGGTAACCTACTAGCCTAATCCTTTCTATTCATGGTCACTGTCCTTGTCAAGATATTTTTGTTTCTAATATGTGCCTAAGAGGTGTTTTCATTGATGTCAACATATCCTTGTTGCCATTGGTGTCAACTATATCCTATTTTGCTTCCTGTATAGAAGACTAGACTGTTGAGGATATTGAGAAAATTAATGAGGATCAATGTATGCAGAAAATATGGCTAAGTAGAGGATTTTCTGAAGAAGCTCCAGTTAAGTTTTGAAGGGTTCACATGAAGATTTGAAGAAGCTATAGCCATATAAATTGAACTAGTTTTGTAGTGTTCAGAAGAGATAGAGTGATAGGAAAGAGGTCTGGATTGTTCTGGATATGTCAAATGATGATCTATGGATCTAGAGGCATGTTTGGAAAGTTAGTGTGTATCATCCATTTAAGTGGCTCATGGTTTGGAGGTCTGCAAGCAATATTTCTAATGTGACAGTCATGGCAGATAGTGTTCTTGAGGTTTCGAAGGAAGATGCAAGTGATTCTAAAGATTTGGAGGAGTGCAGATGTTTTTTTTGAATTCAATGTGCTTGTGGAGGTCTCTGGATCATGTGACTACTATGTTGGAGGTCTGCATTGAAGTTTGAGCTTGATATTGAAGATTTCCCTCTTGGTGTTGTTGTTCTTCCCAGTCTTGGTCGACTGGATGATTCAAGTATGTTGCAGATGATCTAAGAGCAATTCTCTCGAGTGTGGTATGTTGTTGGAGGTAGATTCAAGTCTCAGATATGTTTGGCTAACAATATAGTGATCTGCGTTAAGTCAAGCTGACCTTGATGTTTATTCCAAGGTTGATGAAGCATATAAAAGTGTGTAGTTGAAGTGTGGAAAATCATCCTTGTGCGAAAATAATAAAATCCAAAGAAAGGATCAAAGGTAGAGCAGAGCAGAGGAGAAGCAGAAGAACAAGAAATGTTAAGGATGAAGAATTAGAGAAGAAGTATGTGGGGCAGAGCATAAGTTTTCTAAGCATTCAATGTAGCTGAACCAGGCATGAAGTAGATGTTATTTATCAGTTAATTCTTTCTATATTAAACATAAATTTTGTAGGCAGTGAGCCTCTCTTGAGTAGTGAGCTCTAGACAGTGAGACCAAAGGAATATGCCTTCTCTTTTCATCTAAGTACTTTTAACAGGGTATGGATCTTGTGGGTTAACCCCCACCATGGTTTTCCCTTAACCAGGTTTCCATGTAAAAATTCTAGTGTTATGTGTGCTTAATTTATTTCTACTCTTGTGTTATTGATTCATGCTTTAATGTTTATCTGATTGAAAGTTGTTAAAGAAGTTTAAAAGTAGAAAAGATTATTATTTGTGGGACAACTGATTCACCCCCCCTCCTAGTTGTTCGGACTAATTCCAACAATTGGTATCAGAGCAAGGTTCCTCTAGAAGAAGCTTAACTGCATGAGGAGATCCAGGATGTCAACTTACAAGAAGGATAGTTCAAGATTCGATGGAACAAATTACTCTGTTTGGAAGAGTCACATGGAGTGCCATTTGCAATGCATGGGTGATGCTTATTGGGCGATAACCAATGATGAGTATAAACCTCTAGAGAAAGGTCCTTCAACTCTAGATCAAGTCAAAGATATGGAAAATAACCTTCGAGCTAAAGAAGCCTTGTTGAGTGCCCTAACTGATTCAGAAATGTCAAATGTCTTTGGACTGAAAACTGCTCATGAAATCTATAAGAAGTTGGAGAATCTTTATGAAGGCGATGAATATGTCAAATGTGCCAAGCTACAAAGTCTTAGAGGAAATTTTGAAAATCTAAGGATGAGTGAAGATGAAAACATCACAATCTACATGCAAAAGATAAATGAACTTGTGTGTGGTATCAGGTGTACTGGTGGAACTTTGGAAGAATCAGAAATTGTGGCAAAAGTACTCAGATCTTTACTTGATTCATACAAACATAAGGTTGCTTCTATAGAGGAGATCAGGACTGTCTCAAAAGATACAAGAGATTAGCTGGTTGGCAAAATTTCAGCTTTTGAATTAAGTGAGTTTGACGATTCTCTTCCTAAGTCTGAATATGCATTTAAGGCCAGTATATATAGAAAACAAAGATATGATCTGGGTGAAAGCTCTTCAGCAAGATCAAATAGATTTGGGAAGGCAAGGAAGGATCTTGAAGATGATGAAATTGAAACTACAGATCTTAAAGCTCTTAGTGCCAAAAGAATTCCAAGAGGATACAATAAGTATGAAGGAAAGTTGCCATTCAAATGTTTTTCTTGTAATAAGATTTGTCATTTTGCCTCAAGATATTCTGAGAGGTTTTCAAAACCAAACCCTAACAAATATAAAGGTTAGAAGAATTGTTACTATGTCCAAAAAGTTAGAGAAGAGGGAGTCACAAATGATGAATCTGATAATGGAGGTGCCACTAAAGATGATTGGGTATTCATTTCTATCAAAGAAGAAGATCCGGTGTCTACTGAATCTGCTAGCTGTACAAATGCTGAAAGTGCCTTGGCTTCTGAGGTTGTTGAAAAGGATGAATGGGTGATTGATAGTGGATGTTCTCATCATATGACTGGTGATAAAAGTAAGTTCATAATATTTGAAAAATATGAAGGTGGATTTGTGAAGTTTGGAGACAAATCAGCCGGTAGAATCCGTGGCAGAGGATCCATCTCTTTTGATGGTAAGAATAACACAAATGATGTTCTGTATGTGGAAGGACTGAAGCATAATCTTCTCAGTGTTAGACAGTTGGTTGACAAGGGTTATGATCTCTGTTTCAAGGATGGAAAATGTAGAATCTTGGAAAGCTCCAGAACTAAAATTATATCTGGTACTCAAACTAGAGGTAACATCTTTCATTTAAGTAGTTTTGGAAAAAGTTGTTTGATTGCTCAAACAGATCAAAGTTAGTTGTGGTATAGGAGGATGTGTCATGTGAATTTTGATAACTTTGTCAAGATAAGTTCTACTCAGGTTGTAAGAGATCTTCCAAAACTTGTGAAACCTGATAGCATGTGTAGAGAATGTCAATTGGGTAAACAGAACAAAATTTCTTTCAAAAGTAAAGAATAATTTGCAAATGGACAGTTGGAACGAGTGCATATTGATCTCTATGGTCTTTCTAGAATTAGAAGTGTGCAAGGAGATAGATATTTCATGTTGTTGATTGATGATTACTCTCGAATGATGTGGGTAACCTTCCTAAAAGAAAAATCAGAAGCTCTTGACAAGTTTAAAGTGTTCAAGGTAATGGTGGAAAATGAGATTGGTGAGAAAATAAAGTGTCTGAGATCTAACAGAGGTGGAGAATTTACCTCCAGTGAGTTTGATACTTTCTGTGAAAAGCATGGAATAAAGAGACAGTTATCTGCTCCTAGCACTCCTCAGCAAAATGGAGTTGTGGAAAGAAAGAACCAGACCATTCAAGAAGCTTCCAAGACCATGATGATGAAAACAAATGTTCCACAAGTTTATTCGAGAGAAGCTGTGAGTATTGTTGTCTACACTCCTAACCAGGTGCAGATCAAAGGCAATTTTGGTAAGACTCCTTATGAACTCTAGTTTGGTCATCCTCTTACTGTAAGATATTTTAGAGTTTTTGGTAGTAAATGCTATATCAAAAGAGATGAGAATCTAGGAAAGTTTGAAGCAAGAAGTGATGAAGGAATTTTTCTGGGTTACCCTACTCAAAGAAAAGCATACTGGTGCTTTAACAAGAGGTTGAAAAAGATTGTTGAAAGTGCTAATGTCAGAGTTGATGAGAGCAAAGAAGAACATTCCAGGTCTTGTGAATATGATTCAGATGATCAAGATGAAAATCCAAGTCAAGGAAGGCAAATTCAAACCCAAACTCAGATCCAGATTGATCCGAAAAGCTCAGTGACTCAAGAGGATAATGCAGAAGTTGAGGAACAAGTTCAAGAAATAGAAGTTCAAGCAGATCCCAAAACTCCTAAGTATGTAAGGATGAATCTTCCTAAAAATTAGATCATAGGAGACATAAATAAAGTTGTTCAAACTACAAGAAGAATTGCTGAAGATCAAGAAGAGATTTGTTTGACTTCAAAGATTGAACAAAAATCAGTACGTGAAGCTTGCAATGATGAAAACTGGGTAAAAGCAATGGAAGAAGAATTAATGCAAATTGAAAAGAATCACACTTGGGATCTTTTTTCTAGACCTGAGGACAAAAATATGATTGGAACTAAATGGGTCTTCTAGAACAAACTAAATGAAGATGGTGAAGTTGTAAAAAATAAAGTAAGGTTAGTGTGCAAAGGATATTCTCAAGTGGAAGGAATTTATTTTGAAGAAACTTTTTCTCTAGTGGAAAGAATAGAGGTAGTCAGATTATTTCTTACATTTGCTGCTTATAAAGATTTCAAGGTCTATCAGATGGATGTCAAGTCAGCATTCCTAAACGGAGAACTAGAAGAAGTATATATTGAGAAACTGGAAGGATTTTAGTTGTCTAATTAGAAAGATATGGTCTGCAGATTCAAGAAAGCATTATATGGACTTAAAAAATCCCCAAGAGCCTGGTATGCAAGATTAGATAAGTATCTATTAAAGATAGGATATAGGAAAGGCACTGTTGATAGTAATCTTTACTTAAGATTGATCATGAGAACATTCTAATTGTTGAAGTATTTGTTGATGATATCATTTTTGGTGGAAATGAAAGCATGTGCAAAACATTTGCTGATCAGATGCAAAGTGAATTTGAGATGTCCATGTTTGGTGAGATGAATTTCTTCTTAGGTCTACAAATCACTCAGTCAGATAAAGGTATCTTCATATCTTAGTCCAAGTATGTGAGAGAATTGTTGAAGAAGTTTGGAATGGAAGACTCAAAGCCAGTAGGTACACCTATGGTAATTGGATGCAAGTTGAGTAAAGATGATGACTCCCCTAAGGCAAATTAGAAAAGGTATAGATCAATGATTGAAGGACTACTCTATCTAACTTAGACCAGACCTAATATCATGAATGTAGTTGGACTTTTTGCTAGATTCCAAGCTAATCCTAAAGAATCCCATGTTGTAGAAGTCAAGAGAATTTTTAGATATCTCAAAGGGACAATTGATTATGGATTATGGTATCTGAAGGATAATGACTTCACTCTACATGTATATACATATACTAATTGGGTAGGAGATGTGGATGACAGAAAAAGAACTAGTGGTGGTGCATTCTTCTTGGAAAGTAGATTAGTTTCTTGGATGAGAAAAAAGTAGGAGACAATTTCCCCATCTACAGTAGAGGCAGAGTATATAGCAATAGCAAATAATTGTACTCAAGTTCTATGGATGAAGCAAATGTTGAAGGGAATCAAAATTGTGTCTGAGAAGCCTGTCACAATCTTCTGTGATAATTCAAGTGCAATAAGTATCTAAAAGAATCTGGTGTTGCATTCAAAGACAAAGCATATATCCATCAAGTTTCATTTCTTGAGAGAGAAGGTAAAGGAGAATGAAGTCAAGTTAGAGTTTATGTCTTCAAAGGATCAGATTGCAGATATTTTCACTAAGCTTCTTCCCAAGGATACTTTTGAGTATCTCAGAGAGAAGTTAGGGGTTATTACCCCTCCTGATCAGAACTAAGATGCACTAAGGTTCATCAGTCTGGTGGAATTCATAGTCATATCTTGTGATCTAGATTGATGTTAAGGAGATACTACTTAGGGGGAGTAGTTAGTATGAAAATTTTGTGATCAGTCTGAAACAAAAAGGGAGAAAAGATTGCAAATATGTGCCCTTTGCCATTGATGTCAAATGGGAGAGAAGTTCATGTGAAAAACTAGTTGCTGATGAAAGGGGGAACAATGAAGAAAGTGATTACAGAAGTGACAAGAGAAAGGGGGAGAAGGTCTTGTCTTGGTGGTCAAATTAGTTTTTCACATCATATGTTGCCATCAATGACAAAGGGGGAGATTGTTGCTAATATGTGCCTAAGCGGTTTGTTATTGATGTCAACATATCCTTGTTGCCATTGGTGTCAACTATATCCTATTTTGATAAGTGTATAGAAGACTAGACTATTGAGTATATTGAGAAAATTAATGATGATCAATGTATGCGGACCATATGGCTAAGTAGAGGATTGTCTGAAGGAGCTCCAGTTAAGTTTTGAAGGGTCACATGAAGATTTGAAGAAGCTATGGCCATCTGAGTTGAACTAGTTTTGCAGTGTTCAAAAGAGATAGAGTGATAGGAAAGAGCTCCAGATTGTTCCAGATATGTCAAATGATGATCTGTGGATCAGAAGGCATGTTTGGGAAGTCAGTGTGTATCATCCATTCAACCATTTCATGGTTTGGAGGTCTGCAAGCAATCTTTCTAATGTGACAATCATGGCAGATAGTGTTCTTGAGGTTCTGGAGGAAGATGTAAGTGATTATGATGATTTGGAGGAGTGCAGATGTTTTTGTTGAATTCAATGTGATTGTGGAGGTCTCTAGATCATGTGACTACTATGTTGGAGGTCTACATTGAAGTTTGAGCTTGCTATTGAAGATTTCCCTCTTGGTGTTGTTCTTCTCAATATTGGCTGACTGGATGATTCAAGTATGTTGCGAGTGATCTAAGAGCAATTCTCTAGAGCATGGTGTGTTGTTGGAGGTAGATTCAAGTCTCAGATATGGTTGGCTGATAGTATAGTGATTCATGTTAAGTCAAACCAACCTTGATGTTTATTCCAAGGTTGATGAAGCGTATAAAATTGTGTAGTTAAAGTGTGGAAAATCATCCTTGTGCAAAAATAATAAAATCTGAAGAAAGGATCAAAGGCAGAGCAAAGTAGAGGAGAAGTAGAAGAACAAGAGATGTTAAGGATGAAGAATTAGAGAAGAAGTATTTGGGGTAGAGCAGAAGTTTTGTAAGCATTCAATGTAATTGAACCAGGCATGAAGTAGATGCTATTTATCAGTTAATTCCTTCTATATTAAACATAAGTTTTGTAGGCAGTGAGCCTCTCTTGAGTATTGAGCTCTGGGCAGTAAGCCTGAAGGCATGTGCCTTCTCTTTTCATCTAAGTACTTTTAACAGGGTACGCATCTTGTGGGTTAACCCCCATCATGGTTTTCCCTTAACCGGGTTTCCATGTAAAAATTCTAGTGTTATGTGTGCTCAATTTATTTCTGCTCTTGTGTTATTGATTCATGCTTTAATGTTTATCTGATTGAAAGTTGTTAAATAAGTTTAAAAGAAGAAAAGATTATTATTTGTGGGACAATTGATTCACCCCCCCCTCTCAGTTGTCTGAACTAATTCCAACAATTTTCAATTTCCCTATTAGTCACCTCCACTTGCCCATTAGCTTGGGGATGGTAAGGTGAAGACTTTCTGTGCTTAACTTGATATAGGTCTATGAATGATTTGATTACCTGAGAAGTGAAGTAAGGTCCTCTATCTAAAAGTATTGATCTTGGGGCTCCAAACCTTAAGAAGATTCTTTTATAGAGGAAATCAGCAACTTTTTCTTGTCTTGCAAATTGCAATGTATGAACCTCATCCCATTTAGTTACATAGTCTATGCATACCTGAATGTATTATTTTCCTGATGATGGTGGAGAAATTGGTCCCACAAAGTCTAGACCCCATTGCTCAAATGGTTCCAACATTACTTGAGGATGAAGTGACATTTCCTAGGTAAAGGTTGGTTGTCCCATCCTTTGGCACTGATCACACTGTTGCACATACTTCTTGGTATCCTTATGAATAGAGGGCCAGTAGTAACAACCTCCAAAAATTTTGTGGATGATTATGTGTGAGGAATAATGCCCACCAGATGGTTCATCATGACATGCCCTTAAGACATCAAAAATTTCATTAGCTTTAAGACAACTCCACAAAATGAAATCAGGACCACACTTAAACAGTAATCCATTTAACCATTTCTAAGATAAGCTTTCTTTTAGTAAGCGCTTATTTTGTTTTGAGGTAAAATAAGATGGAAATAATCCTATAGCTAAGAGATTAGCTATGTCATCAAACCAATGTACAATAGAGGAGATAACAAAAAGATGTTCATCTAGAAATTTGTCCTCCACTGGCTAGTTCTCTCCACCTGTATGCAATCTTGACAGAAAGTCAACATCCAAATTGAATTTTCTTGGATTATCAACTATGGTAATGTCAAATTCCTGCAATAGCAATAACCACCTAATTATCCTTGCACCTACTACTGGCTTGTTCATTAAGTATTTGATGGCTACATGATCAGTATGTACAAATATTTTGTATTCAGTGATATAATGCCTAAATTTGTTTATAGCATATATGACTGCCAAGAATTCTTTTTTAGTTGTGGTATATTTTCTTCCTGCAGAGGTAAGGTTTTTACTAATATAGTAGATGGCATGCATACCTTCTCCCTCCTCTTTCTATCGTAGGAATGCCCTAATAGACTCATTTGAAGCATCAGTTTGTATGTCAAATGGTAGAGTCCAATTAGGCCCTCTTAAAACATGTGTGATAGTAAGTTTCTCCTTAAGGGTTTCAAATGTTGAGTGATAATCCTCTGTCCATAAGAAATTGGTGTCTTTGTTAAGTAGGGCAAACATAGGAGCAGCTATTCTACTAAAATTTTCTATAAATCTCCTGTAGTAGCCTGCATGACCTAGAAAACTTCTAACGTATGTCTAATTTTTAGGTGAGGGTAACTGTTTGATCACTTCTATTTTGTTTTGGTCTACTTTGATCTTGTTTGCTGAGATGTGGTGTCCCAATACAATTCCTTCCTCTACCATCATAAAGCACTTTTCATGGCTCAGGGATAGTTGATTTTTTTCACAATATTTTAGTACCTTCTCTAGGTTTGTCAAAGCTTCCTCAAAGTTGTCCCCATACACAGTAAAGTCATCCATATAGACTTCCATGCACTCATTAGCTAAGTCAGCAAAAATGGCTAAAACAAGCCTCTGAAATGTAGCTGGAGCATTACATAGCCCAAATGGAAGGACTTTATAGGCAAAAGCTCCCCAAGAAGAAGTGGAAGTGGTTTTATCTTGATCTTCAAGTGCTACTTGAATTTGGT
This sequence comes from Cunninghamia lanceolata, assembly GCA_027924645.1. Taxonomy (NCBI): domain Eukaryota; kingdom Viridiplantae; phylum Streptophyta; class Pinopsida; order Cupressales; family Cupressaceae; genus Cunninghamia; species Cunninghamia lanceolata. The sequence continues at coordinate 348,388 of BSBN01001197.1, read as the reverse complement.
TATATCCACTGAACCCATCCAGGAATGAGAAGTACTTCCTCCCTGCAAGGTTGGCTAGCACTTGGTCAATGAATGGTAAAGGAAAGTAGTCTTTCTTTGTGGCTTTGTTTAGTTCTCTATAGTCACTACACACTCTCCACTTCCCATTCTTTTTAGGCACTATGACCAAGGGTGAGACCCATTGATTGTCTGAGAATTGGATATATAAACCCTACTTGTAGCAATTTTTCTATTTTAGTCTTAACAATATCTTTTAAAGTAGTATTCAATCTTCTCTGGGGTTGTCTGACATGTTTGACATCTTCAATGTATATATGATGAGTACAGATCTTAGGAGGGATGCCCTTCATATCTTGGTATTCCCAAGCAAAAGCTACTGAATGGGAAATTAGGAGTTTGAGAAGTGCTTCTTCCTATTTTTCTTCTAACTGGGTGTTGATATTCAGTGTTTTCCTAGGTAAAATCATGACCTATTTTGTGATCTGATCCATAGATGTATTCAATCCATATCCTAGATTCATGGTATTGAGGGGGCAAGAATGTGGGAGAAACATGTGGAATGTGGCTAAGTCTTTGTAAAAGGTCTCTCCACAAGGAATGATGTTTGCTAGGGTACAATGAGCGGAAGTGAGAAATTATCTTTTTGAATCTTGGGCTAGTTCCATTATATCTTTGTTGATAAGAATGTGGGTGATATCTTCTATTGTATCATAGTGGATTTCTTCTTCTATCTCACCCAAATGTTCTTTGATGGTAACCATAGCTACTAAGGCAATGTTTTCCATGTTATTTCACTCATCTACCCACATTTTTCCTAAATAATGTATTGATGGTTTAGCTGCAGATACAAAGATATTTTCTTCAAATTTATTCCATTAGAAATGACCATATCCCCTGTTCAACAATCAATAGATGCGGCTATTGTGGCAAGCCATGGCCTTCCTAATATCAATGGATATGCATTTCGTTGGTTTCTAGGTTCTAATATCAAGAAGTCTACTGGGAATTCCCATGATTCTACCACAACTGGAGCATTAGTTATCACCTTTTGGAATAGCTACCGATTGATCAGCTAGTTGAAGGATTGTGGAAGTGGACAAGATACATGTTAGAGCTAATTTGTCCATAGTGTGGATTGTCATTACATTTGTTGTTGCTCCCAAATCAACCAAAACATTAGATATTTTCACCCCTGAGATATAAATAGTTATGACAGGGTTCCTAGGGTCTCCATATTTTGGGAGGAGCATTTCTCCCATTAGGAGGTCCACTAATTTCCCTTCCACCTAGATGGTGGCAAGAAAGTTTTCTTTCTACCCTAGGTCTTAACATAATGTTGTTTGATGAATTGGTTCAGTTCAGGTACATCCCTAATTGCTTGTAGGAGCAGAATTTTAATGTTCAATTGTCTAATTTCTTGTAGAAGTTTTGATTCCAAGGTTGATTGGACTTGTTTTTGTAAGACCTTTTTCTAAGGGACATGCTATTTGAGTCATTCTAGGTACAGTGCTAGTTTTTCTATCTCTGGAGCAACTCCAGAGTTCTTAGCAGAAGTGTTTCCAGGGGTGTTCTCTGGAGCTATTCTTTTAGGAGGAACTCCAAAGTTATCCAAGGATGGTTCTTTTAGCATAGCTTTGATGGTAATCTCCTCTTGAAGTTGAGTGGATGAATTTTCAAGTTCCTCATCATTGGTTACTTCAACTATAGTTGGAGGAGATGATCTTGGAAGTGCTTTCCTAGAATATAGATGGAGATTATTGGAGTGTATGGCATTAATACCAGCTATGTTTCCTTTCTCTGTCATGTAAACAGCTACTCCCTATTTATTCCATGGGTTTGGTATAGGTTGGGCTGGTAAAGGTGGCTAGCTAACTGGCTCATTTTACGACTGTCCTTGTGTGTTGGGAGGTCCAGTTAGCAATGTTTGTTGTTGAGGTTGGAAACACCATGGTTGTCCCTGGTATTGTTGATTATAACCCTGTTGAGGACCCCAATGAGGCTGCATGTTTTGTGATCCAAATTGTTGTGGCCATTGTTGATTTCCTCATGGCTGATTTTACCAATGCTAGTTCTGCCATTGTTGGTTTGGCCAATCTTGTGGTCCCCAAGGAGGAATATTCTGAGGCCCATGCCACACTGGATTCTATTGATTATTTCCCCAATTCAAAGGGCCCCTATAAGAATCCTTGTTTAGATACTAATTTTAAGGAAAATGCCCAGCTTGTTTTTGTCCTACATAGTTCAACTCCTCCTCTATAATGGCATTCTTTTTAGTCAACCTTTTTAAGGATGGGAGCTAATCACACTGACTGGTAGGATGTTCCCTATCACAGATCTAATAGATCTTTGATTTATCTAAAGGGAATTCTCTCAACAGGTGTTTTTTCCTGCACCTAGGACAATATATGGAGAGTGGTTCAGTTATTCTGTTGTGATTAGTTGCTCTAGTTTTTGCCTGAATCCCATCTAATGTGCTATTCAATTGGACTAGAATATATATTTTAAGATTTGTAATTTCCTCCATTAACTGTCATATTTCATTCTTCCCTTTGAAAGATTTTGGTGTTCTCACTCCATCTTGGGTTCTAGAATAGTTCCTGCAGAGTTTTTCTATTGCAGGCATATCCATTTTATTGATATTCCTTTTTCCCATTAGATCCAATGCTTGTTTTGATTCTTTGTCTAATACTTTTACAAATAGGGTTCTGGCCAAAGAGTTATTCATAGGATTTCCATACCTTCTCAAAGCAAAGTTGAACCTATCCACATAGTCCTCTAAGGGTTCTTTCTCACTTTGTTTAATTTTGAACAATTCCTCATTTTTATCATTAACTCTATAGTAATCTTGGTATTTTCCCAAAAAAATTGTCTCCATTTGTTCCTAGGAATGGATGGAGTTTTGGGGCAAACCCATGAACCATATCATAGTACAATCTTTCACTGTTGAGGGGAAAAGTTTGTGTTTTTTATTATCTGATCCATAATCATAAGTCTAGCATACCACTTTGAATTCAAACAAAAACTGATCTAGATCCTCAGAAGCAAGACCCCTAAATTTGGAAAATGTGAAGGTGAAATATTCTTCATAGGGGCATTATCTCCAGTAGCTAGAACAATGGGATATGAGAAGGTTCTTGGAGCCTAATTATCCTCCTCATCATGATTATTATCCATGTTTGATACTGGATCTTCTCTTTGAGATTTAGTACAAGGTTCTAAGGAATTAGTTTCTGTCAAAGGATTTGCCTGGAATCTTTCTTGCAGTTCTTGGATATATTCAGAGAGTGAAGAACTTGGAGGATTTGAGGAATTATTGAGCTGGGGTGCAGTTTCCAAGGTAGGTTCTAGGTGCCTCTCTTCAACAAGATCTTGTGCCACCTTACTGCTTTCTCCTATAGTTTGTTGCTAGGGTGTCTGTTTTATATATCTTCCTTTTGAATCCCTAGCTCTAACCATAAAGATTGAATTTATCCTAAAAACTATTAGCTAAGTTTTCCTAATTAACATAGAGTCCCCCTCAACAGCACCAAAAATGACAAGGGTTGTCGGTCCTCGACATTTAATAATGTTTTCATGTGTCAAATCCAGGGTTGTGTCCGTAGCTATCTGCAATTAGGAATCCTATAGTTTCTAGTCCATTTAACTAATTCTGCTAATATTATTTGCTATGGAAATTAATGCTACTAATTTATCTACTATGAAAGTAAATTTTGAGAATACTGGAAACAAAGCTGCAACAGTAAATAGCTAACATTGATCTATTCTAATCCATTCCACTGAAGCATGCATTTATCTATGAGAAAATAATAACTATCTTCATAAGCAGAATCTGAAATAGAATAATAAACAAACAAATACTAGCCTTATGTCTTGATGGCAGGAGTGGGCCCTTGCTCCTCACCCTCAGGACTGAAAACTAAGGTAACAAATCAATATAGGAATATAAGATCACAATCCTTCTTTAGTGTAATCCCATCAATATGCTTTTGTATTCAGAAAGTATCTGCAACAGTAAATAGCTAACATTGATCTATTCTAATCCATTCCACTGAAGCATGCATTTATCTATGAGAAAATAATAACTATCTTCATAAGCAGAATCTGAAATAGAATAATAAACAAACAAATACTAGCCTTATGTCTTGATGGCAGGAGTGGGCCCTTGCTCCTCACCCTCAGGACTGAAAACTAAGGTAACAAATCAATATAGGAATATAAGATCACAATCCTTCTTTAGTGTAATCCCATCAATATGCTTTTGTATTCAGAAAGTATCTATATCAAAATGAGATTACAACCAAAAATCTATATATTTCTTCTACTTCTACCTTATATATTTATATCAAATCTAGCGATGAGATATCACTTACTTTAACTATCAGTTTATCTATTAGATAGCATCAATCTCTTATTCTATCAACTATTTAACTGCAGAGTAAAGTCATGCAATTGAAATAGATTTTACTGGAACAACAGTCCCACTAAATCTAGAGTCTTAGTTTCAAATAACAATTGGGCAACGAGGCCTTGAAATATAGGTACTTAATCAGTTTGTCAAGAACTCATGCAAAATCAATAAAAGAAGAATTAAACTTCTAGCAGTTAACTAGGGTCTTCGTTCGGTTACTCATGCGTTGGTTGAGTAAACCCTGGAGCACTCTAATTGCCACCGGAAGTGTTGACTGATAGTGGCACTGGAACTCTGCAGTGCATTAAGGAGGCTCCAAAGGTGTGTACTTCTGTCTATAGCTCCAAAGATGTTGCTTTTGATTTTCGTCCTGCTCTGGAGATGATTCACCCTTGGTCCTCTTATCTCAAAACCTCTCCAATCATATTAGAAAACATCAAATATTGGTGTGGTATCCTTCATGTCAGCTCTAGAGATTGTTAGGACCATCTCTAGAGATGCTCAAAATTGCCTTTGCTTGAATATCTGCACCTGTAGATTCAAAAAGAGAGAATTTTTGCATATTTCCATTAAATTGTTGCACATTAGTCCTTCAATCAAAAATTATGACTTTCGGTAATTCATCTCTTATTATTATAATTAAAACAAATCTTATCAGTCTACTTTAGTGCAATTATCAGGACAATGGAATAAGAAGGATGGAAAAGAGAGGTAAAAAGGTGTATTATTATGGGTGCTACCTGGCACTCATCACCAAGAACTAGTATATTCTCTACATTCTACTCCCTTATATAATCCATCAGAGGCCCACCATGGACATGATAGAGAACATAACATGATACATGACCAAAAGTTTAAAATATTCAAGCATAGCCACCAATAATAAATAAATAAATAAAATACCAAAGTGGAAGAAAAGTCAATTCCAACAATAAGGCATAAAATAAGCTCAATTTCAACAATAAATCAAACATGACCATCAAGGTCATAAGATAAATAAATATAAAACTTTGATGGCTATACTTATTCATAAACAAGAATAAAAATTCAATGTTGGCCCTTACAATGTTTAGTGAATTCACCAAAGCCAAATAAATAAAGTATCAAAATTTAAAAGTTCCACACCACATGAACTACGTGACTAATTCTAGTCACAAGAGAGGTATTACAATGCTACACTACACCTGGATTACAAAATCTAAGGTGAGTAAGAGAACACACTCAATCACACCAAACAAACGAGTCTTCTAAGACTCCAGTCACATCTATAGCATGAGATCATTTCTACTTAACCACACAAACATCACTCAAGATGCCAAGCAACCAAAAGTTGCATCCCATTCAAGGGAATCACAATCACCATGCAAAGACACACATAATCATACACTAACAAACATCTAGCAACCAAGATTAGGCTAGGACAAAATCAGGTTCACAAACCAAGATATCTGAACACATCACTCTCACAACAAGAGAGGTTAATGTTTCTCACCAAACAAGGATACACCAAGCATATGGATAATGCATTAATACAACATTCATATGATGCTAAATTTCTCCACAACATGATGAAAAGCATACTAAATTCACACATTACAATAGGGGAAACACAGCTCAGAAACAAAAGATGCAGGGTTTTCTACTTCACACATTGATTCTAACACCTCAAACATCAAAAGGAATATGCAAATGACCCTTTTCACAACCCCTTTTCTCTTTAACTCTTCAAATATTACAACGCAATAATTACACCTAGGTTCCCATATGAATCCTAAGGAAGAATGCAATTTGGGGACATAAGTCATTACCCAAATGATCTATTATATCAATGCAATGCAACACTATCTTTCTTACAACCTTATAATTAATCCACACATAGGGACATGCTCTCAAGAAGACAATGTAATATGTATTTTAGGAAAGCATTTTCAATTACCATACAGAGGCAATTAATAAACAAATATGACAAGCATTACGAGGGTATGCTAATCTTGCAAAAAACATACATAGGCACGCTTCCCAAAGCAAAAGAGGGAATAATCCAAGAGTGCAAAATCTACCAAAAAGGCCCATAATTCAACCAAAACACCTACGGTTCCTAAAATTATTAATCAATATTAAAGAGGATTCATTTCAACCTAAAACAATAAGGTGTTGAACCAAAAATGTCCGCATGCCAAAAAGGACAAAAGCAATACAAAAGGCTACGCATGTTCAACACCAACGTCGACACATGCCAAAAGAAAAGATTTGATCCTCACCACCTATGTGGGATAAATACAATCCAACACAAACATATCCATAAACATCAAATACAACATTAAATAATTGAGTCTAAACATGCTAACATAGCTAGATTCTAACGTGTAAAATCTATCAAAACATGCCAACGTCCCCACAAACCAAGGCATGGATAAATACAAGACAATATCCAATAATTACAATATTCGAAGGGCTTCATCCTAAACATACATGAATCATAGGCAACATCATAAATAAACTCAACACATGAATTATATCTTATTACAAGGGTCTCAAAAGACCTACATTACAAAGGTTACAATAATCAATAATGATAATATACAAGTGCATAAACCACCCAAAAACCAACACGCTCTCCAAAGTGCAACAAGACACAAAGCAAGACATAATAAATCTGCAAGAAGATAAGTGAATTGTTCAACACCTGAAGATCATCATGAAGGACCAATGGGGAAATGTTGCCCACATCCCAACCATATTGCCATCGTCGAGCGCAATAGTTGTCTATGCAACTCTAGGCAAACCCTGAGCTATGGAGAAGGTGATCATGGTAAACCCGCTAAGAGCATCTCACACATCCAGGGTATACAAGCAACATATGGCATACATGCCAATCAATACACAATACACATGGCACAACTGCCAAAACAATGCATATAAACAACACATGGTACAACTACCATCCAATTGCATTCAAGTAACATATGACACACTTTACAAAGCATAATAAAGTGACATCACAACATTCAAGCATAAGGGAAATAATCACAACTTCAATGCATGCTAAATGAGGCATAAATCATAGTCCATCATAGACACATATAAGCATGAATTAGATATCACAATGTACATGCAATCACATGGTAAACATCACATGTTGAGTCAAACTCCAATGGTGGAAGAAGGAAGAGAGACCTAGGTAGTTAGGACAAGGAGTGTTAAATGAGGGCAATACTCACTTCACGGCAAAACATGAGGGCATAACCTTCTCATAGAAATCGGACACTACACTAAATATTGCTCTTACACCCAAACCCAAGCAAGCTAGAAACTTCACCAGGACATGCAGTTTGGTGTAGATGATCTCATTATTAAATTTTATTACCCAATGTGTTTAAATGTTATTCTTGATTAAAACTTCCAATTGCTTAATTCCAACGACCTTTTTGGGCCATGGAGCACAATGGAAGCCACTCCTTTCCTACCCCTAGACCTCTTCCTAAACACCCATAGCACCAATTTGACCAATTGGGCATGGCACGGATTTCAAGGTGACAAAATCACAATTTTGACAAAAACACAACATATTCTCAAAAGATGCAAAATACCATTCTAATTGGGAGACAACTTATCCCACAAACTAAAACATCAAGGAAATGCATACAAAGCAATTTTTCAAGTTTTCAAAAAGTGGAGAAATAAGTGGCACGGATTTCAATGCACCATAATGTCCCAAAACATGACATAGTCTCACAAGATGTAGAATCACATAATATGAAGGATTCAACTCATCCCTCAAAACAAATCATAAAGGAAATGCATAGAATTTACTTTTCATGTTTCCTAAAAGTGCAAAATAACCATAAGGCCCTAAAAATTCCATTAGAGCTCTCTTTGGCACCTTGACCAAAGTTTGATCAATTTTCTAACTTTTGTTTTTAAATAGTTATGGATGATTTGACAACTACCCATCATAGATAACATGTTTAACAACCAATATATGCAATAAAAATGCATTGGGGATTTCTAGGAAAATTTTGCCAAGGTTCTATCTGTAAATTTCTATGTTTCCAAAATGGAAAATACATGAAATAAATAAATAACCAACTAAAATAAATTTTTTAAGTTTCCTACAACTAATAAAAGCCATCTTCAACCATTCTAGATGGTGTGGCATGAAGGAAACAAAATAAAACAATTCAAATGAGAAGATTGGAGAAACTTACCTTCCAATACAAGTAAAATTCAAGGAAAAGAATGAGGTTCAATGTCATATTCGATCCACATACAACAAGCAAACACCAAGCTCCTAAATCCAATCCAAACTCCAAGCAATTCCAAGAAAAACTCTCTTCCAAGCAATCAAATATCCATTTTTCAAGCAAGAGGGTTTCAAACAAAGGAGAGAGCAAATTTTGGAGAGAAAAACAATAATGCAAAATACATGTCTTTTTCCTTCTATTCCTCCAAAGACACTATTTGTTTTTTCATAATAAAATATTCCTCTTAAGTGATTTAATATATCAAACCAAAACTATAGCCTTTACATAATTAAATCATTTAATTCATTAATTCCAAACAATAAATAATTACAATATTTCATTTGAAATCACATAAGCATTTAATCAAAATGCATTAATATTTTGATTTTCCTTGAAAACACCCAAATAAATCACTAAGAATAATAGGGAAATAGTTAGTCAAACAAACTCAACTATTCCAAATAGGTTATTGTCATTTAACTCAGTCTCATTCCGAAAAGTACAAACATGCCATACTAGGTATTCAGTTTTCTCATTTAATGCAATTTCTACCTTTTTACGAAAAAATATTAAATTTCATAATTAAACTGAAATCAATCAAATTTGTTCCACAAGCATATAATGATGCAATAAACATTTTTTCTAAATTAGAAATAGCAATTTCCAAATTAAAATCATTAATTTAATCTAAAAACATAAAAAACACGCTTTTCAAACCATTTTAAAATAAAATGCAAGAATGCTAAGGAAACACACGCAAATGATTCTAAACATACATCACGAGTTTCCACAACACAAGGATAAGGGTGAGATGGCTTAGTGTCCCATGTCAATCTTCTCCACATTTCCCACATTAGTTAACACCTGTAATTACCTCCACACTTAAGTCAACCATAAGGTGTACCTACTCCACATATAATAGTCGAAGCAACATAATCCACTCTAATGTGGTATAATCACACATGATATAAAATAATCACATCCATTATAATCATCTATGACTAGCATGATCCAGGAACATGATGCATAAATGGAAACATTTCACAATGCGGGAATAATACAACAACCACATATATAACAAGTATAGTGAAAATAGTGAAGCTGAAGCACTGGAATAATCTAATATGCATAATCACAACATATGCATTATTGGCAAGAGACATTGCTAGGCACGTCAGGTGTTGGTATTGATGGCAACTAAATCTATATTACACATCCGCATTGTATCATTTGATCATACCGGAAGTCAGATTGCAGATTTGTCTATGTCCGGATAGACAGGAACAGAGCATATGATAGGGTTCAGCATTTCAGCCCACATTTCTCCACAGGTAATCATATTGTGTTGCAGATCTAAGGGAATGTTAAGGGATGTCAAGGCTGGCTAAATCCAAAGTTCTAGCCTCCGGTAATGAAGGGATTGAAAGTTACAAGCATCTGAGTATCGAGTTTTGGTTAGACAATTTAGTCCGGTGAAGAACAGGCCAACTTGGTGGTTGATCCTTGTGTGGATTAAGAGAAGTGGTCGGTTGAGTAATTTATGAGATTCGGTGTCATTGGCTGACATGAGTGGTGACTTGAATACATAGGTTTTGGTCTGCATTGATGTTTGTGCATGGATTCAGTCGACAAAACAGTGATCTTGAATTTTTTTTTAAGTTTTCTTGAGGTCGACTGCAGTTAATGAAATTTCATGTTGCGGATATATATGATCGATGGGTTCAAGCATTTTGATGTATGGTTGTGTGAATATGAGGTAAGAGGTGTGAAGTGTGGCAGTATCAAGTGTGAAGCAAAGAGATCTGAGCCTCAGATCATGGCATAATAGTGAAACATGGCAGTGAGAGATGAAGTGTGTGAAGTCAGTATATTGAGCCTAATCGAAACTGTAATCTTGCATTATTAGATGCTATTCTTTAGTTCAAGTATTTCAGAGAACTATTTGTAATTGATCTTGTAGGCAGTGAGTCTCCTTTGAGCAATGAACTTTGGGTAGTGTGGCCAAAGACATGTGCCTTCCCATTTTGTAATACTTTTAACAGAGTATAAAATCTTGTGGGTTAAACCCCACCATGGTTTTTCCCTTAACCGGGTTTCCAGGTAAAAATCCTGGTGTTCATGTGTGATGATCTTGTTGTTGTTGTTCTTAAGTTCATGCTTCTTTCTTTTGAAAGTATGTGGTAAATTAATAAAGGAACATAATAATAAGTTTTACAAAACACTGATTCACCCCCCTCTCAGTGTTCCTTAATTTCAACAATTGGTATCAGAGCAAGGTTCCTTGGAAGAAGTTTAACAGCTTGAGGAAGATCGAGGAAGGTGTTTCAATGGGTTCGTTCAGGTATTCTGATGGCATCAATGAACAACTTCAAGTTGCTTTAGAAGATCTTGATTAGTCCAGAGCAGAAGTCAAAGAACTGCAAGAGAACCTTAAAGATGCTGAGGATTTCATTAAGACTTTAAAAGGGCAACTGAGCAAATCAAATGAAAAGAGGGAGGAGCTACTTTAGTAGTTAGCAAATTAGAATGAAGACAATGGCATGGATGAGGCTCTGAAGGAGAAGACAAAGGAATGTGAGAAGCTTGCAAAAGAAGTTGTTGTCCTAAAACATGAGATGGAATCCGGGGTGATGAGGCTAACTAAGGAAATTAAGGAAAGGAAGAAGACTAAAGAAAACTTGAATTAGTCTCTAAAAGAAAGAATAGAAGAATGCTACAAATTAGATAGAATAATTGGCCATCTAGAGTCTGATCTACAAGAAACTAGGTATAATAAGGAAAAACTTGAAAGGCAAATTGTCATTCTCAAACATGACCTAGAAACTACAAATGAATACAAAGAAAAGTTCAAGATAAGCTTAGTTAAACTTGAAGTGCTACTTGATAGTCAGAAGAAGGTAGATGATAAGCATGGTCTAGGATATGAGAAAGGTGAAAGCTCTGGATCCAGTCAAAGAAATCCTGAAGAAAGAAATCAAAGGAATCCTGGAAGGCCTTCGGTAAGACAACCTAATGCTCAAAGGTATCCATCTTTCAATGGTAAGTGTTTCAAATGCAATGAGTATGGTCATAGAGCTAATCAATGCAGAAGTAAAGTCAATCAAAATGCATTATCTTTCTCTGGTCAATGCTTTAATTGCAAAAAGATAGGTCATAAGGCTAAGGATTACAGAAGTGGATCAAGGAATCCTCCTAAGAACAAACAACTTTTCAAAGCAAGATGTTTTACTTGCAACAAGTTTGGGCATATTGCAATGCAATGCATATCTAAACCTACTCCAACATGTAATTGTCAGAGGAATAAGATTGTGTGTTTCAATTGCAATAAATCCAGACATATTACTAAATTTTGCAGAAGCAAAAAGAGAACTCATAGGTTGGTAAAGGAAGAACAGAGCAGAAGATGGACAAAGGCAAGGGAAAAGTAGATGTGAATGAGATCTAGAATGAAATGAACAAAACATGGGTGAAGAAAAGTGTAATGAATGATGGTGATGGGTCCACACTAGAATCCAGTGCTGGTAATTCCTCCAAGAATTGAAATAAGAACTCTAGCTCAGGGGGAGCAGTAAAGAAAATCATAAATCCCCTACCAAAGTTTGTGTGCCTGAATCTAGCATGATGAATGAAGATAAAAAATCCTATTGTAGATCTGCTAAAGCAAATTCTGGAAGTAAAGAAGCTAATGCGATTAATTGCAGAGTAATTAAAGATTGACTGTATTCAGAAATAGTGTAACTAGATGAATTAGGGCAAAGCATTTATTACAATGGCGAATTATGTTTTACAAAGCATAAAAGGTCATTCGCTCAACATTTCAATCACTTTGCATTCGAAGAGAACAAGGAGAAGAGTGCCTGAGCTGAGATCTCAAAGATTTGGTGTCATGCCCACATTTCCCATGCAGTCACAACACGTATTCACGCGTGTCATGTCCACATGCGTCATGTGGTCATGATACGAACTATCAAAAAATTTCTCTTACTACTCTGAAAACCCCCTCGCACGCGTAAGCGTGCTCGGTGGCATATGCTTAAGGAGTAAACAAAGCAGTTGTTAGCGGGGTATTCCACTCACGAATTACATTTGTACAGCAGTTGTTTTAGGTAATAGATCATTTTTCAACAAAGCATGATCATTTGCCCTCTCTTCCGTTTCTCTAAAATTTAATTTAAATATATATATATATGTATATGTATATATACCGCCATTATCTCAGTTCACTTTAACTCACAATTTTATTAATAAGTTCCTTAACTGTAAAGAAAGTATAGAATATATATATAATAAATAAATATATATATAATTTGTTAAAACAGATTACTATCCAATAAATCATTAAAAACAGAGCAAAGAGTTAATTTTTTTTTTTTTTTACAAATATAAACATTGTATTTCTGAATTGCAACTCTAAGTTTAAGCATCTATTCAATTCGTATTATACAATATGCATAAATAAATCCCACTTTTACTATTCACTATTCACTATTCACTTTTACTATTCACTATTCACTTTTACTATTCACTAATCACTATTCTGTTACTATTCACTATTCATATTAAGGCAAACTTTTAATATGAGATTAGTTTCTATTTAACTCAATTACACAACTTTATTCCAATTTTATTTCCTTTCCAAATGGCAAAACTAAACGAACAATAAAACTACAACTATCAATACAATAAGGAAGTAATTTCCTCACAACTCCAAAATACCAAATTATACAACGAAAGAGAGAGAATGTTCTCCTCTTGTAAAATCAACAAGGATGAAGCTATTAAAAGACCAAGCTCCCTTAAGAGTAAAGGAAAATAAAATATTTTCTAAGATCCAATAATCTTCTCCAAGCTTCACCATAAGCTCCCAGAAAACTTGCATATCACACAAGGGAAGAAATACCACACAAGCTGCTCTCCTCCCTACCGTAGACCCGCAAGAGGGTCACCCCCAAGCCAGGGAGATCATCCACACACCTAGGGGATTCAATACCACTTCACAGCAAAATAAAAACAACACACCAAAACACAAATACACCCATAGATATTTACACAACACAAAACTCATCCACTGTGAGTTTAAAGAGGGGTAGGAGAGTGGACACACTCAACTCTAGAGTGTCACCCTTCAATTAAATTTCAACACAGTTTCCTTCTCATGGCCTCAAGCCAACTTGCCAACAAAGATTCCAAGGAGTTCATATTTTGACTCTCAAGCCAAATAACACAATTTCCCAAAGTCACACAAATGTCCTCAAGGCTTTCAACATCTCAAAAGAAACAAGGCATGTACTTGAGGAGGATCACTCCTCCCCTACCCCACACTTGATGAGCATTTCTCCCAAGTGGAAGAAGCTCTGTCAACACCCAAATAAATTTCCCCACAATTACATAATTTACAACACAACAAATCAAATTTCATTTCACAAATCCATCATGCAAGAAATAGAAAATGCAAAGGAAAGGCCTTGAAATACAACCTTAAAAAGCCCTTTAATGGATGAAGTTGATGTAGAGTTCCTCTCCAGCCTCCTCTCCAAATCTCCCTTCTAAAAAAAAACAATCTCTCTATGATCACAAGCAAGGGATAATGAATGGAGGATATAGGATGGCTAGAATAATTTCGGCATTATGATGCTATGAAGAGGAGAATAGAGAAGGAATTGGGCATTATGAGGATGCCAGAAGAAGATTTCCTAGAGGAAATTAGGCATGATAAGAATGCAAGAATGAAGTCCCCCTGCAAGAATGAAGTTCCCTTGCAAGAATCAAGTTCCCCTGCAAAATCCAGTCTCCTCTAATTGCTTAGAGAAGGGTCTTGTTTATAGATTTTTGAAAAGATGATGGAGGGTGAGGATCAAAAGTTGAGATCAAGGGCTCTCATTATTTGTAAATTTTAAACTCATAGTGGATGAATTAAATTTTTTTTTAAGATTGTAATATTTAAATAACCCCACTATCCCAAGTGGAATTAAAAAAATATCCCCACTATCCCAAGTGGAATTAATAAAATATCCCCACTATCCCAAGTGGAATTAAAAATATCCCCACTATCCCAAGTGAGATTAAAAAATAATCCCACTCATGAAGGACCACACCAATTCATAAGGACTCTCACCAAAAGTGAGGGAACAAGAAGATAAGCCCCTCCATTATTGGTGGACCATGGAGTCATTTCAAGCCTTGAAAATAGAGAAAGGATGGACTTGAGTGTTGGCCCACTCATCCTATCCTTCCCATGCCTGCAAATTCGTCACTTAACTTCACTGTGAAGTTAAGGTGACCATACGGAGGTTAACCAAGGGTTACCCAAGTCAAAAGTGACCCTAGACCCATGGGGTATAACCCAGGGTCAATTTAAACTTAGTTAGGACACCCAGGGTCAAGTTAAGCCACAAGAAAAGGGTCTCAAAAATTTAAATTAAAAAAATGAAATTCAAATACAATTCTTACAACACAAATTATAATTCAATTTTACAAAAGGGTAGACCTAACCCATTCAACCTCATGTAAGACAATATTACAACATTACAACATTGCACCAAACACAGAGTTGATCTTGGTTCCTCGTGGAACTAGATCGGCTTCACAAGGGATTACAACATAAGGTGCGGAATGATCTCCAGTATTTGTGGTTTTGTTAGAAATCAATCTCAAAGTTAATTTCACATATACATATCATAGCCAAAGCAAATTAAACATATTAATGAGGATGTATAACCAATCACTACCTATATCCATCTGGCAACCATATTATATAATAATCAATCATTTTATCATTTTAATCTAGAGCTAGGTGAATAATAGGATACACACCAGTCGGACAAGGGCGGGCCTTACATTTGGAGTGCGAAAAGTGAATTCGATAGCTAACCCTAATCTAGTGGAGAAAAAGGTATTTTCCTGTGAAGCTTTGAACTTGTGATCTTTTTGAAATGGCTACACCTCTGGTTGTGAATATCACTAAGTGACCTAGGCCAAGGTTTAAGAAGCACCATTTCAAGTCCACTGAAGTCGATCTGATGGGAGCATTTTATGGCATTCCACATGGAGTTCTTCACACAAAGGATATTAGGGCTTACATTCACATAGCTCTAGAGGAGCATAGCAACTCAAGGTTTTCTAATCTATTCATTAATCACTTAAAAGACGATGATTTTGAGCTCAAACTAAAGTATAAAGTCTTGAAAGATAAGGAATTCATACAATTTGTTGAGTTTCCAAAATTTGTAGAGAACAAGTGGGTCCAGTATATCTTGAGCCATATTCATAATGAATTTATGTGGTTGCACCATCCATTTAAGATCACAAAAGATGCAATAAGGGTAGTTACAGGGTTGAATTCAATCGATACTCTACCTTAGTTGAAGGTCGTGAAGAATTAGGAAGTCGCAAAGGCAACCAGATCAAAATTTGATAAGAGAGCTATGACTGTAAATGATATAGAGGATCAGGGAATCAAATTCACATCAATGGTGATAGGGTACACAAGATATATTTCTCTAGCAGAGAAAATTCAGTGTCTGGATTAGCCATTTATACTACATATCAGATGGTAAAAGAAGATACAAACTATAATCTCTATGAACTGATGCAGAACCAACTTATGGAGAATCTAAGCAAGATAAAGAAGGACAAGAAGTACTCATTCAAATTTGGTACGATAATTATATGTCTTTTCTTTTATTTCTTGAGTGAGCTCCCTGGAAAGAAGAATGTATATTGGTCTAATGACAAAATGATAGAAATTCAAATTAGAAATTATTTAAATTGTTTGGGTAATTATGAGGCACATAATTCTGCACTTTGGGGATTTTTCAAGAATTTCCAAAGTATGATGCAGGCTAGGGAAAGAATACCTAGGGTTGTGGTTGAGAAACACAAAGAAACCATTTGTTTTATGGTTACTGTTGATTAGTGCAAGATGGAAGCAGTAGAGCCTAGAGTTTGTGGATCATGCCCATGGGGTATGAAGTGGATGGACATGTACTAGAACTGTATGTGTAGCATTTGTTGAGCCAACCAAGGGATTCAGCTGAGGAGAGATTTGGAACGTGTGAAGAAATTTCACAAAAATTGCATGTTAAATTCAAGGCTTCTGAAATCAAAAGGACTATGAGAAAAGAAGTTGAGTAGTTGGCTGAAAATTTTGGCCTTACCAAGGAAGCTATGAGACAATACAGGGAAAGGACAGAAAAAGTTAAGAAGGAGAAGCAGGATAGGGAATAGGGAAGTGTTCCAGTGCAATCCCCTTCTAAGTCAAGGACTACTAGGAGTTCTAGTTCAACCTCTGGTGCATCACCTTCTCCTATTGCAAAGAAATTCAAAGAAAAACCTATCGATAAGGAGGGAAAAAGGACAAAAGTAATGGGCAAAAGGTCATATGTCAGTGTGGAGGAGGATGAAGAAGAGACTGATTCAGATGATGAGGTTAAAGAGTTGAAGGCCTCAGGCACCAATGCTGCCAAAGTGTCTAAGGAGAAGCCCTCCAGAAGCAAAAAGTCAAGTAAAAGGCATAAGTCAAAGGTTTATGTTGAGAAGCCTACTCTTTTTGTGGAAGACATCATAAAGTCAATCACTGTAGATGGAAACTTAAAGCCAATGACTGAATTTTATGATCATTATAGTGATGATGATAAGAAAGTTTTGGAGGAAGCAACAGTCAAATACTTGAATATCTATAAGAAGACATTATTTGAAATAACTTCTAAAATTCTAGAAAGCCTTGAAAATATTTTAGAAATGAGAAAAGAGAATACAAAAGTTAAAGATATTGAGCTCTCGGAGCATGTGCTAATAAAATTGTGTCCTCAAATTACTCCGAATCAAAAGAACCTGATATTCAAAGAAGTGAAAGAGGACTTCAGGAGTAAGATGAGAATGAATAAGCTCATGCTGGGTGAGATTGATAAGATAGTTGAAGATACTCAGGAGATTCTTTTGAATGCATTGAAAAGGCATAATTTTCCCACTCTTGAAGAAGAAACTAATGATGGAATTCATTCCTCCATTCTGGATATTGAGGAATTTGATAAAAATGATGATAATGTTGCTATTGAGGATACACAAAATCCTCTGAAAAATGATGCAGAAGACATTTCTGATAAGGATAAAAAGAAGGATGCCTCTGCTGATGATGCAGAGAAAGCAGAAGTAGAGAAAAAGAATGAAAATGATAAGCAAGACAATTTAGTTGACTCCAGAAAGGGAAAAGATGCAGGCCCTAAAGAGCATAAAACTAAAACATCATATTGGGCAAGAGACACCACAGAAGCAATGAAAGAAATGTTAGAGAAAGATAAACAAGTTGCAGAAGATTCAGATATAATACAAGGTCCAATCAATTTTGATACTCTATCACCAGTACAGAAGATGAAGTTGGCATCTTTTACACAAGCTAAGGCCAGAGAGGAAATCTTGAAGACCCATATAGAAGAAAATGAGTTTCTTGGTCTTGCATATGACATTTTGGAGAAAATCATGCCTACATTTCAGAAGAACTCATCAGTATCCCCCTCTGGTCAGTTGAAGAGTATGATAAACTCTGTAAGTACTCATTTTGAATCTTTTGAGAAGTCAGCAGAAGTTAAAGTCCGAAATGAATTTAACGAGAAGAGGCTTGCTAAATTAAAGACAATAATTAGTTATGATAAATCAATTCTTGATGCTAGTGTAAAGATCATTCAAAATGCTCTCTGTGTAGGTGCAGAAATTTATAAGTTTTGCCTAGCTCAGTCTAGAGTTGTTGAGGATATTGAGAAGAAGATTAAGGAATTAGAGATTAAATTGTCTAATATCTCTCACTCCTATAGTCCTTTAACTGAGTCTGTAATAACTAAAAGATGTCAAGTAGTGGGTTTTCTTGATGAATCGAGTAATTTGGAGAAAGAAAAACTTAAAGTTTTTGGTAGATTGGATGAACTCTGGGGACTTATTTCCCCCAAGTTGGAAACAATGTTCGATGCATTGACATAAGCTCAAGTTGTTTCTCTGACAAGTGATCCCACTGGTCTACAAAAGGCAAAGTCACAGGCATTTTTATTTAGTGGTCATATTTCAGTTTTTGATAGCATGAAGAAAAGTTGGGATAGTGAATTGGCACTATTGAAAAACATTTTTGGTGATGTGTTTAAGTTCATGTAGACAAAACATAAGGATTGTTTGTATATATACGCCCATGTACATAGAGTTTTTGTGCAAATTTTGGTATGCGGATTTCAGCCTTTGTCATTAATGTCAAAGGGGGAGTGGAAAGCAGTAAAAAATGAGGAATTCATCTAAGGGGGAACATTGGAAATCACAAGTGTACATAGTAAGGGGGAGTTGTTCTAACACTTAGTCATTTTTTAGTTGCCATCAATGCCAAAGGGGGAGATTGTTGGCAAGAGACACTGCTAGGCACGTCAGGTGTTGTCATTGATGGCAATTGAATCTATCTTACACATCCACATTGTATCATTTGATCATATCAGAAGTCAGATTGTAGATTTGTCTAAGTCCAGATAGACAGGAACAGAGCATATGACAAGGTTCAGCATTTTGGTCCATATTTCTCCATAGGTAATCATATTGTGCTGCAGATCTAAGGAAATGTTAAGGGATGTCAGGGCTACCTAAATCCAAAGTTTTAGCCTTTGGTGATGAAGGGATTGAAATTTACAAGCATCTAAGTATCAAGTTTTGGTTAAACAGTTCAGTCCAGTGAAGAACAGGCTGACTTGGTGGTTGATCCTTGTGCGGATTAAGAGAAGTGGTCGGTTGAGTAATTTATGAGATCCAATGGTATTGGTTGACATGAGTGGTGACTTGAATACATAGGTTTTGGTCCACATTGATGTTTGTGCATGGATTCAGCCGACAGAACAGTGATCTTGAAAAAGTTTCTAAGTTTTCATGAGGCCAACTATAGTTAATGAAATTTCATGTTACGAATATATAGGATCGATGGGTTCAAGAATTTTGAGGTATGGTTGTGTGAATATGAGGTAAGAGGTGCAAAGTGTGGCAGTATTAAGTATGAAGCATAGAGATCTGAGCCTCAGATCATGGTAGAACAGTGAAACAGGGTAGTGAGAGATGAAGTGTGTGAAGTCAGTATATTGAACCTAACTAGAACTGTAATCTTGCATTGGAAGATGCTATTGTTCAATTTAAGTATTTTAGTGCACTATTTGTAATTGATCTTGTAGGCAGTGAACCTCCTTTGAGCAGTGAGCTTTGGGCAATGTGCCCGAAGGCATGTGCCTTCCCATTTTGTAATACTTTTAATAGTGCATAAAATCTTGTGGGTTAACCCCCACCGTGGGTTTTCCCTTAATGAGGTTTCCATGTAAAAATCCTAGTTTTCATGTGCGATGATCTTGTTGTTGCAAGTATGGGCCTAACTGGTGTTGTCATTGATGTCAACATACCCCTGTTGCATTGATGTCAAGGATTGGATAAGTTGTGTGCTGAGGATATTGAGAAAATTAGTCCTATCAGAAACAGAGAAGAACAATGAAAACAGTGAAGGTCTATGAAGTGAAGATCCTAGCTAAGATGAAGATTAGAGGATGCAAATCAAAGGGTTTGTAGATATGTGTCTAAAGGTGATCCAATAAAGATTTGAGAGGTCCGCATAAAGATTTGAAGAAGTTATGGCCATATTAGTAAAACTAGTTCTGGCAAATGTTCAGAACTGACATAGCGACACAAATAGGTCCGGTAAGATCTAGAAATGTAATATCTTGTTTTGTGGATTTGGTGGAGTGTTCAGGAAGTCAATGAGAATTGACAACTTAATTAGTTCATGGTCTGGAGGTCCGCAAGCATCTATTTTAATATGACATTGGTAGCAGACTGTGTTCTTGAGGTTTCGGATGAAGAAGAGAATGATTTCAATAAGCAGAAGTAGTGCGGATGTTCTTGGTGATTCAGGCAAGCTTGTAGGGGTCTCTGGATTGTGTCCAATTTGTTTTGGCAGTCCGCATTGAAGATTGAGCCTGTAATTGAAGATTTACCTCTGGGTAATGGTGTTCTTCCCACTCCTGGCTGACCGGATAGTTTGCACCTATTGTGAATAATCTAGAAGATGTTTTGCGAGGCATTGCATGTTCCTCAAGGGAGATTTGGGTCCCAGATATATGTGGCCAATAGTGTGGTGATTCGCATGAAGTCTTTTGTAACAAATCAAGTTGTATTTGTGTATTTGCTCTGTAAGGTTTGCCAACTTTGATGATTATCCCAAAGTTGATGTCTTGTATAAATAAGAGTTGTGAAGTCACTTCAAATGTATCATGGAGGAGATGAGAGTGTGGTAGAGAGGAAAAGTGCAAAAGGCAGAATAAAAGTATTGGGCTTAAATGGAACTGACTCAGGCATGGTGAAGATACTATTCTTTAGTTCAAGAATGTAAGATTTATTATTATGTAGACAGTGTGTCTCCTGTAGGTAGTGGGCCTCTTGTGAATAGTGTGCTCGGGTAGTGAGCCCTAATTGGCATGTGCCATTTTGTTCCTCTTATTCTTTTAACAGAGAATACAATCTTGGGTTAGTCACCCTGTGGTTTTTCCCTTAACTAGGTTTTCCACGTTAAAATCTTGGTGTCATATGTGTTGTGTTTCTTCTCTTTAATTATTGCATTGTGTTTTCATGATTGATTTATTATTATGCTACTAAATTATAAGAAGGATTTGAGTGGTTAATAAAAGAAAAGTTTTTGACACAACTAATTCACCACCCCTCTTAGTTGTGTATCCTGAAACTAACAATTGGTATCAGATCTAAGTTCCTCAAAAAGAGCTTAACCACTTGAAGAGATCCAGGATGTCTTCCTACAAGAAGGATAGTCTGAGGTTTGATGGAACCAATTACACTCTTTTGAAAAACTGCATGGAGTGTCACTTGTAATGTATGGGAATGCAATATTGGATCATGGCTTCAAAAAGGTATACTCCTCAGAATGGTCTGAGAACCATAGATGAAATCAGAGATACTGAAAATAATCTTCAAGCCAAAGAATCTCTACTAAGTGCCTTATCTGATTCAGAGCTAACAAATGTTATTGATCTAAAAACTGCATATGAGATTTGGGAAAAACTGGAACTTCTGCATGAAGGAGACAAGTATGTTAAATGTGCCAAGCTACAAAGTCTGAAAGGAAAATTCAAAAACCTGAAGATAAGTGAAGATGAGAATATCACTTCTTACATGACAAAAGTAAATGAGCTTGTTTGTGGCATCAGATGTGTTGGTGGAATTCTGGATGAAGATGAAATTGTTGCTAAGGTTCTCAGATCCTTACCTCCTGCTTATAAACACAAAGTTGTTTCTATTAAGGAAATCAGATCTTTGACAACTATCTCAAGGGATCAATTGGTTGGTAAGATATCTACATTCGAGTTAGCTGAGTTTGGTGATGCACTTCCCAAAACTGAATCTACATTCAAAGCTAGTGCCTCTACAAAAGGAAAACAAAGATATGATCCAGGAGAAAGTTCCTCAAGAAAATCATCCTGGTATGAGAAAGCAAGGAAAGATCTAGAAGAGGATGAAGTAGAAGCTGAACAAATTGAGGCCCTCATTGTAAAAAGATTGCCAAGAGGATCCGGTAAGTGTGAAGAAAAATTGCCTTTCAAATGTTTTAACTGTAATAAGATTGGTCATTTTGCCTCAAGGTGTCCAGAAAGATTTTCTAAGCCAAACCCTAATAGATCAAGATTTCAAAAGAAGTGTTACTATGTTCATGAAGATGATAATGATGGAGTAACAGATGATGAATCAGAGACAGGAAACAAATCCATAAGTTATTAGGTGTTTATTGCCATCAAGGAAGAAGATCAAATATCCTTTGAATCTGTCAATCATAAAATGATAGAAAAAGCTCTAGCTGCCCAAGTTGAAGAAAAGGATGATTGGGTCATTGACAGCAGATGCTCACACCATATGACAGGTGACAAAAACAAGTTTATAGATTTGGAAAGATATGAAGGAGGAGTTGTAAAATTTGGTGATAATTGTGCTGGCAGAATCAGAGGTAGAGGAACTATTTCTTTTGATGGAAAGAACAAAACTAGTGATGTGCTGTATGTTGAAGGTCTAAAGCACAATCTTCTAAGTGTTGGACAGTTAGTGGACAAAGGATATGATCTCTAATTCAAAAATGGAAAATGTAAGATCTTTGAAAGTTCTGGTACAGAGATTGCATCCGCTACACAAACAAAAGGTAACATCTTCCACTTGGTTGGCACTGGAAAAAGTTGTTTACTTGTTCAAATTGATCAGAGTTGGTTGTGGCATAGGAGAATGTGTCATGTGAACTTTAATAATATCATCAAGATTAGAAACACTTAGGCTATAAGAGATCTTCCAAGACTTGTGAAACCCTCTAATAGTTTGTGCAAATAATGTCAATTGGGTAAACAGAGCAGAGTTATATTCAAAAGTAAGGAACAATCTTCTACCAGATTGTTGGACTTAGTACATACTGATCTATGTGGACCGGCAAGAATCAGGAGTTTGCAAGATGATAGATACTTCATGTTATTAATTAATGACCACTCTCGAATGATGTGGGTAACTTTTCTAAAAGAAAAATCTGAGGCTCTTGAGAAATTCAAAATATTCAAAGCTATGGTAGAGAATGAAACTGGATTAAACATAAAGTATCTCAGGTCTAATAGAGGTGGAGAATTCACATCCGGAGAGTTCATAGAATTCTGTGAGAAACATGCGATAAAAAGATAGTTGTCTACTCCAAGGACTCCACAGCAGAATGGAGTAGTAGAAAGAAAGAACTGGACCATCCAAAAAGCATCTAGAACCATGATGATGGAAGCAAATGTTCCTCAGATCTACTGGAGAGAAGCTGTAAGCACGGTTGTCTATACCCTTAATCGAGTACAAATTAGAAACAATACTAGTAAGACCCCTTATGAAATCTGGTTTGGCATCACTCCCACTATGAAGTATTTCAAAGTCTTTGGTAGCAAATGTTACATTAAAAGAGATGAAGACCTTGGTAAATTTGATGCTAGAAGTGATGAAGGAATATTCTTGGGTTACTCTACTCAAAGCAAAGCATACCGGTGTTATAACAAGAGATTGAGAAACATTATAGAAAGCACAAATGTGAAGGTTGATGAAGGTGTTGAAAAAACCTCAAGGTTTTATGAATATGATGAAGATGATCAGAATGATGTTCTAATCCAAGCCCCTTCTAAAATTTAGATCTAGACTGATCCAAAGAATCAGGAAGAAGAGATAAGTTTGAATGAACCTGTTCAAGAAATAGAAATGCAAGAAACTCCCAAAATTCCCAGGTATGTAAAACTGAATCACTCTAAAAATTAGATCATAGGTGATAAAAGCAAAGGTGTTCAAACAAGAAGAAAGATTGCTCAAGATTCAGAAAAGTATTGTCTGATTTCAAAGATTGAACCAAAGACAGTGAATGAAGCATGCAATGATGAAAGATGGACTAAAGCAATGAAGGAAGAGCTAATGCAAATTGAGAAAAATCACACTTGGGATCTTGTTCCCAGACCTAGAAACAAAAATGTGATTGGAACCAAATGGGTCTTCCGGAATAAACTGAATGAAGATGGTGAAGTAATCAAAAACAAAGCCAGATTGGTCTGTAAGGGTTATTCCCAAGTAGGAGTTGATTTTGAAGAGACTTTTGCTCCAATAGCAAGAATTGAAGTAGTCAGATTATTTCTTGCCTTTGCTGCCTTCAAGGATTTCAAAGTATATCAAATGGATGTCAAGTCAGCCTTCTTGAATGGTGGCTTGGAAGAAGAAGTATACATTGAACAACCAGATGGATTTCAATTGTCTGATCATGGTGATATGGTCTGCAAGTTAAAGAAAGCATTGTATGGACTCAAACAAGCCCCAAGAGCCTGGTATGAAAGACTAGATAAGCATCTTTTGAAGATTGGTTTCAACAAAGGTACTGCTGACAACAACTTATACTTCAAGATTGAACATGAAAATATCTTGATTGTTGAAGTATTTGTTGATGATATTATTTTTGGAGGAAGAGAAAGTATGTGCAAGACTTTTGCAAATCAAATAAAGAGTGAATTTGATATGTCTATGTTTGGGGAAATGAATTTCTTCTTGAGTCTGCAAATCACTCAAACAAAGAAAGGAATCTTCATATCTC
Source organism: Cunninghamia lanceolata (assembly GCA_027924645.1). Lineage (NCBI taxonomy): Eukaryota > Viridiplantae > Streptophyta > Pinopsida > Cupressales > Cupressaceae > Cunninghamia > Cunninghamia lanceolata. The sequence continues at coordinate 323,592 of BSBN01001197.1, read as the reverse complement.
AGACCAAATATGTGAAATAATTGTTGAAGAAATTTGGAATGGAAGATTCAAAACCAATGAATACTCCCATGGCAATCGGATGTAAACTGAGTAAAGATGATGACTCTCCTAAGGCTGATCAGAAAAAGTATAGGTCAATGATTGGAGGACTATTGTATCTTAGTCAAACTAGACCTGACATTATGAATGATGTTGGTCTTGTTGCTAGATTCCAAGCTGATCCTAGAGAATCTCATGTCATGGAAATCAAAAGGATTCTCAGATATCTAAAAGGAACAGTTGAACATGGTTTATAGTATCCTAGAGATCATGATTTCTCTCTTCATGCATATACAGATGTAGATTGGGTAGGAGATGTGGATGACCGGAAGAGTACTAGTGGTGGAGCATTCTTTTTAGAGAAAAGATTGGTTTCTTGGTTAAGCAAGAAACAAGAGGCAATATCTTTATCTAGTGCAGAAGTAGAATATATTGCAGCAGCAGGTAGTTGCACTCAAGTATTGTGGATGAAGCAAATGCTAAGAGACATCAGAGTGGAATATGAGGAACCTATCACAATCTTCTATGATAACTCAAGTGCAATAAACATTTCAAAGAATCCGGTGTTACACTCTAAAACAAAACATATATCCATTAAGTTTCATTTTTTGAGAGAGCAGGTGAACAAGAATGAATTCAGATTGGAGTTTGTGCCCTCCAAGGATCAGATTGCAGACGTTTTTACTAAACCTTTACCTAAGGACTCTTTTGAGTATCTCAGGGAGAAGTTAGGGGTTATTACCCCTTCGGTTCTAAATTAAGATACACTAATGTGCATTAGTCCGGTAGATCTCACAGTCATATCTTGTGGTCCGGATTGATGCTAGGTGGCTGCTACTCAGAGGGAGCAGTCAGTATGATTCTGAAACATGAAAAGTATTGTTGCAAGTATGTACCCTTTGCAATTGATGTCAAAGGGGGAGAGAAGACATGTGAAAAACAAAAGTGGCTGTTGATCAAAGGGGGAGAAGTAGAAGAAGAGAAGACATGTGAATGGTTGTTGTTGATAGGGGGAGTTATGTCAGTTAGTAAGGAGAAGTTCTTGTCATGATGGTTAAAACAGTTTTTCACATCATATGTTGCCATCAATGACAAAGGGGGAGATTGTTGCAAGTATGGGCCTAACCGGTGTTGTCATTGATGTCAACATACCTCTGTTGCATTGATGTCAAGGATTGGATAAGTTGTGTGCTAAGGATATTGAGAAAATTAGTCCTATCAGAGACTGAGAAGAACAATGAAGACAGTGAAGGTCTATGAAGTGAAGAGCCTAGCTAAGATGGAGATCAGAGGATGCGAATCAAAGGGTTTGTAGATATGTGTCTAAAGGTGATCCAGTAAATATTTGAGAGGTCCGCATGAAGATTTGAAGAAGTTATGGCCATATTAGTAAAACTAGTTCTGGCAGATGTTCAGAAGTGACAAAGCGACACAAATAGGTCTGGTAAGATCCAGAAATGCAATATCTTGTTATGTGGATTTGGTGGAGTGTTTAGGAAGTCAATGAGAATTGACAACTCAATTGGTTTATGGTCTGGAGGTCTGCAAGCATCTATTTTAATATGACAGTGGTAGCAGATTATGTTCTTGAGGTTCTGAATGAAGAAGAGAATGATTTCAGTAAGCAGAAGTAGTGCACATGTTCTTGGTGATTCAGGCAAGCTTGTGGGGGTCTCTAGATTGTGTCCAGTTTGTTTTGGCAGTCCACATTGAATATTGAGCATATAATTGAAGATTTACCTCTGGGTAATGGTGTTCTTCCCACTCTTGGCTAACCGGATGGTTTGCACCTATTGCGGATAATCTAGAAGATGTTTTGCAAGGCGTGGCATGTTCCTCAAGGAAGATTTGGGTCCCAAATATATCTAGCTGACAGTGTGGTGATTCGTATGAAGTCTTTTGTAACAAATCAAGTTGTATTTGTGTATTTTCTCTGTAAGGTTTACCGACTTTGATGATTATCCCAAAGTCAATGTCTTGTATAAATAAGAGTTGTGAAGTCACTTCAAATGTATCATGGAGGAGATGAGAGTGTGGTAGAGAGGAGAAGTGTGAAAGGTAGAGCAAAAGTATTGGGCTTAAATGGAACTGACTCAAGCACGATGAAGATACTATTCTTCAATTCAAGAATGTAAGATTTATTATTCTATAGACAGTGTGTCTCCTATAGGCAATGGGCCTCTTGTGAGCAGTGTGCTCAGGCAGTGAGCCCTAATTGGCATGTGCCATTTTGTTCCTCTTATTCTTTTAACAGAGAATACAATCTTGGGTTAGTCACCCCATGGTTTTTCCCTTAACTGGGTTTTCCATGCTAAAATCTTGGTGTCATATGTGTTAATGTGTTTCTGCTCTTTAATTATTGCATCATGTTTTCATGATTGATTTATTATTATGTTGCTGAATTATAAGAAGGATTTGAGTGGTTAATAAAAGAAAAGTTTTTGACACAACTGATTCACCCTCCCTCTCAATTGTGTATCTTGAAACTAACACTTGTTGTTGTTGTTCTTAAGTTCCTGCTTCTTTCTTTTGAATGTATGTGGTAAATTAATAAAGGAACATAATAATATGTTTTGTAGAACACTGATTCACCCCCCCTCTCAGTGTTCCTTAATTTCAATAATGTATCCCATAATGCATAGTTGGAAAGCCAAATAATAATGCAAAACCCCATCATAAACACCTCAATGATTATCAAGAATACACCCTAAGAACTTGTCGATGGTACAATAGACCTCATCAACAATTTCAATGCAATGTATCAAAAAATAATAATCACATAATACACTGATAAACACTAAGAACAACGTATAACACATGAATCAAAAACCACACAAGGAACAAACTAGGGTGGGCATTACACATGTGGTTTGTTCCATATTCTATGCTCTTGGAATTAAATGGAAATTCAAAGCCAAGAGATCCCATAGTCTATGGCAATAAGACCTTATTTGGACATTTTTGTGGTAGCCGAACCCTTGACTTTCTTAATAACAAGTTCAAAATCTCCAAACACTTTATATTCATTTTTTTTACAAGAGTAAGTTCATGTATCAGTGACTCATATTCAACCTCATTATTAGTAAAACTAAACTAGAAGTAGAAATCTCAAAAAACTTTACTTCCTTCTGGTGAAATCAAACATATGCCTATGTTTGATCCATTGGTAAGTCTAGCATTGTCAAAATATATTTTTCATAATTTTGAGGCATCCTTCTCTTCCTTTGGGATTGATTTGTCAAGAACATTTACTTCAGGGATGGTCTAGTCTTCTTCATATATGACGTAGGTATTGATACTAGTTGAATCAAAGTTTCCATAAGGATCCCATTCAACACTTTATGTTGTCCATTCATTTGATATAAGACAAAGTCAATCTCCTCCCCCTTCTATGAGTTCAAGGTTTGTCATTTCTTCCTTTGAGAACATAGTATGAGTGGGCTCAAAATTAGTCATTACCTCATGAGTAATGTGCTCCTTATAAACGGGTTCAGATAGGATTTTTAATTTTGTTCAACCATATCTGATCCTAAGAATGAGGTGAGACCAATCTAGGGAAAGATACTCTCCTATTTTAGCAGTGAAATCTCTTGATAAATAAATATAGGCCACAGGTTGGAGAGATATAAATTACCATAACATCTTGGGGAATAGTGATATTAGGACAAGCATATAAAGTAAGTGAAAGGTTTCTAATAATGCATATTATCTATTATTTTTCCATCTAATTGCATTATCATTTTCTCCATATGTTCATAAGTTAATTCCAATGCATCGGTGATGCTTTTGGGCATGATTGTGGTGCTTGCACTAGAATCTACCATGAAATTATGCAACAATTTTTTTTCCAATTATCAATGTCAAGTAAAAAGATATAGGTTTAGTTCTAGTAACCTATATGATAGCATAGTGAAAAGAAATAGTTTGATTACTCAAAATGGTGTTTCATTGGCCAAGTGTGTTCCTTCTAGTGTTAATGACTTGAATTGCCAATTTGATTGGATTCTCTTGCATCTTCAAAGCTTCTTGATGAAAATTTATTTGCTCAAGGATAGATAGAACATCCCACAAAGAGACATTCATAACCATTTTCTTTAATTGATCCACCACATTGAGTGGGCCAGCAATTTAAGCTTTTGTTGGATAACTCAAGTTAGCCTAATACCTTAGTCTTTTAGCTATAGCATTGGTTGCTCCTGAGAACTATACTCAAGAAACTTTAGGTTGTTGGTTCATATTTGTAATCTCTCCACCTATAAATTGTAGGATTATCATTTGAGATAGTTACAACTCTCTAGATCAGGGGCTCAAGATGAGACTCTTGATTTTGTTTTTTTATCATTCTCCTCTTTGATTTTGTGAAGTAATATCATATTGTACTTGAGGGGCTTTGGAATTTGTTGGATCATTTGCAAAGATAGCTTCTTCATCTTCTATCTATGAGAATAATGTTGTGAGGTAAAAATTCTTCTTGTTCTAGAGACATACAGGTTTGAATCTAAGTAGTTAAAACTACATTCTAAACTCTTTTGGACTAGTAAATGGAGCTTCTAGAATTAGGGTTTCTATCATAGTTGCATCTTGTCTTTTTTCTACAACCTTTTGTTACAAATTTTCTCTTATATAGGCTTTAGAGGCATGTGCATCATTGCAAGGAAAGTAACACATATTGGTGTCTTCTACCAAGTTGTTTTGTGCTAGAACTAAGTCCATACTAGATTATGTGGAACTTGTTGCAATGGCACTTCTATAGATATGATATGCTTTTGTTTGTTGCATATAAGATTGATTTTTCCCTTGATTGTGTTGATTTTGATATTTATCTAGTTGGTATTCGGGCCTTGGACCTTGATTATTTTGATACATCAACCTAGGATATGCTTCTTGCTACCTCTTTAAATTGATTGTTTCATTTTAGAAATTCTATAATATATTCTTCATGCCATACATTTCTAGAGCAACTTGTGGAGTGGGTACATGATTCAATGGGTATATAGACATAGGGGGAAGAACTTGAGGCACATTTGACAAGGAATTATTTGTACTTAATAGTGAGTTTGTACTAGAAGTGAACATTTAGAGAACATAAGCATAGGTGGCCTTAAAGGAAGTCTCCTTACATCTATCAAGTTATTCTATGCTCTTACCACCAATTCATATATTGTAAGAAGATTTTGTCCTCCTAATGATTGAATCATTACAAAGATAATTTGAATTGAAATATTTAAGGTAGAAGACAAGTGTTATCTTATCTAGTGGTCATGCAAAAGTAGGCATTCTTTCCCAAGTCTTATTAAACTCGGTATTAAAATATGTGGTGACTTCTTACAGTGCCCTCTTTATAGTGATAAATTGTTGTGGTAATGAGGATTTTTCTCCTTTCTTGTTGAATCTTTCAAAGAAAGCATCCTCGAGTTGATCCCATGAGGCAATGGAATTTGGTGATAGTGAGTGGTACCAATCTAATGCTTTTCTTTTAAAGGAAGTTATAAGTTATCTCAAAGAAAGATTGTGTTCTATAACATAATGAACTATAGATATGTCTACCAAATCTTGAATATGCTCTACAAAAGTCTTAAAATATTCCTGTGTGAACTTGGGGAGGGATTTGATAGCATATTCAAGAATGGGGTCCCAAGTAGTAACAGTAGGGGAATTAAGGGGCTATCGCAATTCAAATTCATGAAAAATTTGGGGATTTGTGATGTTTCCATTAGAGGAGGTAGTGGTGGATTTGGCTGAATATTTCTTCTCCTAGAAGTGATAACAAGAGGTGAAACTAGCATGTGAGGATGAGTGGTTGTAAAAAAACTAGTTATAGGCCTTTTTCTCATAAAATAGGATTAAAATCTCACCCCAATAGTTCCTTGGATATATCTAAGATATGTCAATCTTTTAAGGTCCCATCAAACATGCCAAAATTGTTGATCATCAAATATGCACTCTCATGCAAACCTATTCCAACTTAGGAAGCTAGCAAGTGTGGAACTTGACTTGTACAGAAACTTCTAGTTTTAGAAGCTAGTTCTTCTTAATATCTTGAATAAGTTCCTGTATTCCAAAAGAAAAAAAAGGAGAAAGAACTAAAGTAAATCAATCTAATCTAAATGAATAGTTGGAAACTATCCATTGCACAAGATTTTAATAGTTTTTTACTACAAATTTTGCATAGCAACGAATCTAAAGATTACTTTAAGCTTTCATAAAATGAGAAAAAGGATACCAAATAGACAAAATAAGAGGGACAAAATGATCATGGCTTCTTATATTTATCGATTGGTATTTGCACAACCATAAATTGCTAAAATATTAAAATAAGCCCCAATACATGAAGGCTACTGTAATTAACAAATGTCTTGAGATAATTATTTTGTAGAGTTCTTATGGCATGAGTATTCCTAATTTCTCATCCCTTTGAATGAGTATAAACTCTTATTTATATCCTACGAGCCTAGTAAAAGCTTGAACTATTGCATCAGAATATTTAAAAATAAGCACAATTATATAAATAAATATTGCCACATGATTGTGCCAAAATTTTAAATTCAAAATAATGTTGTTTTGAAAGTTTGACATGTCTTAGAATCTTTTAAAAGTGGTGCTCTTCATTATTTTGAGCAAGAATTCTAGAATAGTAGCATGGGTTTACCTATTATAAAATTAGCTTTTCCCCAAGCTACTTTGGTCATCGGGTGTGAGAATTTATGTTAAAATTGGATGGTTCAGAAAGAGTCTAGATATTATGGCCTCATCCTTTACACCAATGGTGCAACAAAATAGAATTATCAGACTAAAAATTGCAAAATTGAGTGCAAAATTACCAAGTGTCTTGTTATGGTGCTTCTTTGCATGTGACTATTGATATGCTTAAATGTCTCCTTCAAACCAATAATGCAACCTTTTAGACTATTTAGATTGAGAACTCCAAAATAATGTGCATACCATTGATCTTTCAAATGATCAAATGGTTCTGAAGTGTGTTGGGTATTAACTTGTATACTTAGCTTTTTGAAGAGGAGGGACCTACCATTGTAAACATATCCACTACTAACCAATGGTGCAACTAAAACTTGTTATCAGGTTTACAACTTTTTTAGAACATGCAATGATGTTGGCAATATGACATGTAAGTGATTTTCTTCTTTATTTCTTTCTCCACACTTTTGAAAACCATAAAACAAAAAGGGTGGCCCACCATCATGATAGATCTACAATGTTCATCCAATGGTGCAACTTCTTGAAGTTGTCAGGCTAAAAACTCCAAAATAATACACACATTGCTGATTTTTCAAATGATCAAATGGTCCTGAAGTGGTTTTGTCGATTCATTTTCTATTGCTTTGAATAGCAACTCCAAAGTAGATGAACTTAGGTACCCAAAACCAAAACTTCTCAAAGGGGAAATATAGACACCCAAAATTGACCTAGTTATTATTAGTATCAAATATTGCATTATTTACCATCTGCATTTGTCTAGCACACTTGAGCAATTTCTCTATTTTCATCTAAATCACCTAATTCTTCTATTAATTAAATAAATTTAAATTTATTTAATTAATTCATTATCTATTTCTTCTAATCTATAATTAAAAAATCTTTAATTATCTTCATTCTATCTATTTTAATTAAATAAATCTTATTTATTTAATTAAAATTCCCTTCATAATCCCACTTTCTAATTAATTAAATAAATTTTATTTATTTATTTAATTTCTCTTACCATTTATCTTCATGAGCCGACATGTGTGCCTCTTTTATTTAAAAACATGTGTTGTACTACATCTTTTATTTAATATTTTTCACATGTACTTTTTTATGTACACAATCACACATGAGCATTATCTTCCCTCCACTTATCATCTACACATTTACCTATGATTATTAATTCATCCCAACCGTTCACATAGCCACCAAATCTCTATTGTTGATTGATTTTAGTTGAGGTCTATATAAACACCCTCTCATTCCATACTACATCTATTCAGCACTTTCATATAGCATCTACATTATCATCTTGAGCATATTGAGTATTTTAGCATCCATCTAGTTTATTATCATTATCATCCATCCATCATGGTAGCTTTGATCTTCACAATTGTTCATTATTGAAGAAGCAATCCACATCACAAACAAGGAATCATATAATCTAGTTGATCTTGTTCTTGAATTATATGCTTTTGATTTCAATTGGATTCGATTCTTTGATGGTGGTAGGATTAGATTTTTCATTTGTAATGCTTGATCTTATTAACCTAATTTTTACCTATCACATTTTGGCACACCCGGTGGGACCCACGTCCTTGATTAACTTTGTTGTTTGAATTTTTTTTTGAAGATCAGAACTTTCAAGCGCTTACAACAAATCACGGTCGCTTTTAAGTAAAAACCAGTCGCCTTCAGAACCTTTGCATCACTTTTAAGCTACCAGTCACCACTTTCAACAATTTCCATATCACTTTTAAACAAACAGTGCTCACCTATGGTCAAATCCACATCACTTTTGATCTGAAACTGATCGCTTCTAGCTGTCTAGGTCACTTCCTACAATTTAGGGTTTTTCAGCTAACATCTGATTTTTGCAGGGATTTTACGCATCTGGCAGAAACAAGTCACTTTCGAGCATTAACAGTTTGCATCTTGATTTTCAGCATCACTTTTGAGCAATAATAGTTCACATATGGCAGAATTCAGATCAGTTTTGAGCAACAGTCAGTCGCCTATGGTAACTGTGTGCCACTTTTAGTTTTATCATTTACAGTTCAATTCTCTTGGCTACTAATCAGTTATTTGTGCAACATCTTATCGATTGTCCAAGAAAATGAGGTTGTGAAACTACTAGCATATCTGTTGCAGCTCCGATCGGTCCAAAACATTGCATTTTATCAATAATTTAGGAATATTTGGGCTTGGTGCTTAAAAAGAATCATTGTTTGCTCTACGCTAGTTTTATCTTTCTTGATTGCTTGATTATGCATGTTTGTAACCCAAATTTAATAGCAAAAGTATCCTCTCCCCTTGCCTATCAAATGGATCTTGGGTGCATGAGAACTTGTTATTATCTTTAGAGGGTCTACCTTCCCAGTGTGAGAAGGGGTATGATCCAAGCGGTAACGAGCTTAAGCCAAGTCCTTCTGAACCGCTATATAAGAAAAGTGTTTGTGTCAAAAGCCACAAACAACAGGTGTCGTTGTGTTACACCAACGAATGTTTCCCCCAAAACCCCTTAGAGCATAACCTCTTTGGGCTAGGAAGCCTCCATTAACAGAGTGAATCGCTGCATGTGTAGCCACCCGAATGGATGCCCTTACTAGGAACCTTGTGTAGTAGCCAAAAACCCTCTATTTGTTGATGCAAAATGTGGGACCTTTGAAGCTGCCCTGATTCTTGTGGTTCTTAGTAAAGATAGCAAGGACAATCCTAAGGTTTGATGGGGGGAGAAGCCTTGGGAAACCTAGATCTTGGTATGTGTGAGAAGTGAGTGTCATGGAGGGGAACCGGTGCTACCAAGATCCTTAAGCAAACCGCTTTGAATAGGCACAGCAAGGGGACTCAATAAATATAGTCCTTTCCTACCCTAGGTTGTACAAATTTGTGATTGTTGTGAGTGTGAGTGACCAAAATCACTATTTTCTTGTCAAAAATATCATTCAAACGCATCCTCTGTCAAACACAGACCACTTTTGAACCATAACTGCTCACCTTTAGCCAAACCAGGTCACCTTTAAACAATAGTTAGTCACTTTTGGTAGAATTTGCATCACTTTTAAACGATAGCCCATTGATTTTGGCAAAATATGCATCGCTTTTAACCTAAAACTGATTGCCTCTGGCAAACCTAGTCACCTCTAGTTAACATTGTAACCTGTCACCTATAACAAAACTAGATCACTTTTGATCTATTAGTATTCACTTTTGGCACTTCCCAGTCACTTCTAAGCTATTACCTGTCGCCTCTAGTCAAATATCAGCAATCAATATCAACCTAGCTAATCAGTTACATTTTTAGACATTCTTAGCTCTATCATCAACTTTTAGACAGTCTTCTAAGCATCTACGGTCACCTAAGCATTGTCTCCTATCTTGAGCCTATCAAACCATTGGACTTTTGATCTTTCCATCTTTTTGAGACCCCAAAACAATAACCAACTAGCAAAACCATCAACCAAACATCATCCTTTTGCCTTTACCTAGCCTTAGCAATACCAACAACAACATCAACAACCAACTTTTCCCTTGAGTGTGTGAGCTATTCTCTAGGGAATTTTATCCAACAACAACAAATAACCAACAACCAACAAAACAACCCAACAACAACAACCAAGCAACCCATTAGCAAACCAAACAACTAGCAAACTAGCAAAACAAACCAACACCAACCAATCAGCCAACCATCACTTTTTAGGTCTCAACCTCGACAAGCTAAGTCCAACTTTCAACATCAACCATCATGCCTCAAACTAGGAGCCAATATAAAGCTGAAATGGAAGAAAAATTGTGAGCTGATATGGAAGCCAAAATGCAACAATCCCGATCAACACCCCTTAGAGATGCAACTCAATTCACAATCGGTATGCCTTCTTACATGTTTGTACCTGAAGGATACACTACTAGACCATCATCTTCACAACAAGTGCAACCTCAAACATTTTTAAAGACCTATGAAGAGCAATCCCAAGAGGACTTATCTAAATTTAGAGACACACACATATGGGACCAAGCTGAGAAACTTATCTTATCTAATCCGGACTGTCATTTCTTGCAATTAGCATGTATGGGAGCCAAGTTACCAAGTGACTTTGACATATCATCCATTCACAAACAAGATTCAAATACTCCTGTTATTGTTGCAAAGGGACCATCCACTATAGTTGCACCATTTCATGACATGTCCATCCAATCTCATCCACCGTCCAACCCATCTCCCTCATTGCCTATTGCTACACCATCAAGCCCACCACATAAGGAGTACACTGTAGAACCTTTGATAACACCAACTGAGGTACTTCCTTTCCTTTCACAAAATTTGAACTTTCCACCTTTCCATGTTTCACAACATACCCTCACCTCTACCATGACCATAGCCATGCCTCGAGTATCACAAGTTGTCCATGTTTCGCAAGTGCAAACTCTACAAGTGTCACAAGCCACATTCATACCACAAACTTCGCAAGTTTCACAAGCTATCCAAACACCATGAGCCATTCCAATATCCCAAATCTTGCAACCACTACAAGTCTCTACTCCTATTGCATCACATGTGGAAACCACACCCCACACTCATATCCCTATCACCTCTAATATGGTCTCCATGATTTCCACGAATCCATCTCACACCATATAATCCCAATGTTAGTCTCATTGACATGAGTGACTTGCTTACTATATCACAAGCTAATCCTAGCATTGTTGTCTCTTATGTTAATCAACTTACATCACCCCCTCCACCTCCATATAATCCTTCAATCTATCTTATGCAACCCAAGGATTACCCATTGTCAACCAACACATGACGTATACCAATCCTCATGTTGTCCAAAACAAAAACCCAAATGTCCATCTGTCTTCATCTACCAATCCCTCCATTGCTTACCATATGGCAAATCCAACTCTGAATCCACAACCATCGACCAACGTCAATCCATCCTCTACTTCCCATGTGATGCAAAATCTTGGAGCTAATCCATCGCAATATACCCAACCACCACTTGTGTCTCAAGGACAACAATCCTCAAACACATATGTGTCACATACCAATCCTTTGACATATAATGTGAGCACAACCTCAACAAACGGTCATACCGACATACATTCCACAACAACAACCACAATATACACCATATTACATTTCACCTCCAAACCATCAACCCCCTTTGCAACAATAGCAACTATCTCAAGTGGATGTTGAACAAATGATTAACAAAGTGGTAGGACAAAATAAGAAGACATTTTCCTTAGGAGATATCTACACTTATCCATTTGACAAGTCACTTCATATGACACCTTTTCCGCCACATTTCAAAATTCCACAATTTGACAAATACAAAGGGAAAGGAAATTTGGATGACCATCTTAGAGCATTCTATGTTTCATGTCTCGATGTCACTCAAGATGATACATATCTCTTGAGACTATTCCCCTGAAGCTTAGTGGAAAAAGCTCTTGAATGGTTCTCTCACTTACCTCTGGGAATTAAGACTTTTGCGAAATTAGTGAACAAATTTTGATCCTATTTCACTTTCAACATTGAACATGATGTGAACATGAATGATCTTGTCAACAACAAACAACGCAATGGTGAAGCCTTTTCTTCATTTACCCAACGATGGCATAACATGGCTAGCAAACTATCATGGCAGATACCTGAGAAACAACAGCTTGATATCTTTGTCCAAAATCTTCATCCCGAGCTTTCATTCCAACTACAATTGCAAAGTGCTAGCACCTTTGATGAACTTATATCCAAAGGAACCACCATTGAATGTGCTTTAATTTCTAAGGGCACTACCAAGATTTTCAGAGATAAGAAAGACAGTCCTCAATTGTCAAATGATAAATCCTACTTTTGGAACAAAAACAAAAATGTTGTTAATGACGGTGTTGTGGATGCAAAGAACATACAAACTGTGAAAACTCCTATTAACATCCAAGCTACATCTACAACAAATCAACCTTTTCAAAAAAATTGACCAAGAACAAATTCAACACCTCGACGATAATTTACTCCCTTAGGGGGACCCATGGAGGTAATCTTTCATAACCTTCTTCAAGGGGGAGATGTCATATTGCCTGAAGCACCACCCAATGGTGAACCGGTCTTCAAAACTCCTTCATACAAAAAGAATGAATATTGTGAATACCATAGGGTCAAAGGACATAAAACTAATGGTTGCATGCACTTAAAACATGTCATTCAAGATTGCATCGATCAAGGTCTAATTAAAATCACACCACCAACGTCACAACTAGCCCATCAACCAACATCGAACTATGACCTAGATGCTTTCAAGAATCCACTTCCCTCTCATGATAAGACAAGTAACCCCCATACTTGGAATGCTATTCATTACAACTATGAATCATCCACGATTGGCCACATCAACCCCACTCACATTTCTACCATTACAATCCAAGGCAAAGCACCCGATTGCGTTGTAACTACTCGAAGAAGTTGTGTTACCATTCAGGGGGCACTTGTTAATCCTCCTCAACTATCTTCTAGCTATAATATCCTTGATCACTTTGGAAAAACACCCGCACATATCTCCATCCTAGAATTACTTTGCATATCCCCCACCCACAAAGCTATCCTTGACAAAGCATTGCAAGAATCTTCGGTGCCCAATGATATCGATACCACACAATTTCAATCTATGGTAGCCAACATTGTAGCCCCTTGCCATCTTACCTTCTCTGACAAAGATCTTTGACCATCCATAAACCCATCACATAATGAAGCCCTCCACATAGAAGTGTTTGTAAACCAACGCCGTATCAAACGACTCATAGTGGATGGTGGAGCTAGTCTTAATATATGTTCTTTAAAACTAATAAAATAATTGGAATACTTTGAGAAAGATGTTGACACTTCCAAGGTCATTACTATCAAAGCATATGACGATGCTGAGAGAGATACTGAAGGAATTATCCATTTACCTATCCAGGTTGGTCCTATCACTACTAACACCCATTGTCAAGTTCTTAATATTGACCTTCCTTATAACATTATCCTTGGTCATCCATGGATCCATGCCCTCAAAGAAGTTCCCTCCACATACTATCAATGTCTCAAATTTCCACATAACAGTGTTGAAGTTATTATCCATGTCGGTCCTAATCCATTTGAGTTTTGTTGTGCTTTTCAAGCTAAGTATCAAAGCCCTAACCCTATTCCTATCAACACCGAAGCATATCCACCTTCATCCTATGTGGACCTGTCCTCCTTACTCATGCCATCATCTAGCAAATCCACTTCAAATCTTCGTATCAAGTACACTAAACACGGTCCAGGTGAGTACACATTGCAAGAATCTTGTTGTGTTGGAACTCTTCCCTTATCTCACAAATCACATGGTAAACCTTCTACATCCAAGGCATCTTCATCTACAACTGTTATAAAAGCTCCACCAATAGTATTCATTAAAGGTGGATTCCTTGGTGATGAAGACATTGATGACATTAACTCTTGGATATTCTATGATGAGAAAGACCAAGTACAGCTTGAAGTGGAGAGATATAACAATGGGTTCCATATCATTAAGTACATGGTGTGTATGAGGAAAATTGACTATGATAAACTAAACAAATCCAACCAATAACATAAAGTGAACCGATCTAAATAAAGGCCATTACTAATAAATCATTAAAACATGAAAGCCTTTACCGAGATTTGTATTGTTCCCTTTGGATGAATGTGGATTGCTCAATAGTATTGCAAAACTATGGTTGCAACAAGCAAGTAGTGTGCTCAAAGATCAATGTCAAAAGATCGTGAAGTTGCTCAATCGATGCGATGTATGCTCAAAGCATTGTTAAAGGATGCTTGAGAATAAGTGATCGAAGAGAGGTTGTGAAGGAGATGAGGGGGGTTTATATAGGTTTCAATAGAGATCGATCAATGGTCTAGATAATTTAGAAGAATCAACGGAGGAGAACAGTTGAGGTACGTGCAACGAATAAGAAGAAGACAAGTGTCACACAAAAGCTATTTTATTTGAGTTAAACACTTTCTTTTCTAAAGATAAGACATGCTTTTCATATATTACAAAGTTTTTTTCTAATTTAAGAGAAATTGATAAAAACAAAGTTGAGTGAAATAGATAACTCAACTTAAGATTTGCTTTTGCATGATTTGAGAGAAATTAAATAATAAATTATTTAATTTTGTGTGCATGGAGAAGAAGACTTATTTTTAGAAGATTTGAAAGATATTTGTAGATAAGAAAGCAAATTAAATAAATAAATTTATTTAATTGTTGTGCATGTTTTGGAAGAATAAATAAAATATTTTATTTATTTTATTTTTGAAGATTTGAGAGAATTTAAATAAATTTGATTTGATTTATTTAAATTTGGAAGAATGAATTTGATTTAATTAAATAATTGGGAATTATTTAATTGTTTGGATAAGAGGGAATTTGTGATGAATTAATTAAATAATGGAATCTATTTAATTAATGGAGACTTGAAATTTAGAAAGAGGATAATGATCTAATTAAATAATTAAAATTATTTAATTGTGGAAGAATAATAGAGGAATTTAATTTAATTAATTAAATAAAAAGAATTTGTTTAATTAATGTCGAAAGTATGTGATTTAGAAGAATTTGGTGAAATTAATTAAATAATTAGATTATTCAATTAATGTTGAAATGCAAGCGATGTGAAGAATTGATGAAATGCAAGTAGTGCAACGACTTGGTCATTTTAGGGTGTCTACATTTTGCCCCTCTTTGGTGCAATACAGTTTACAGTGCTGCGTCAAAGAAAATGATAGTTGAAGACATGATACAATTTTTTTATGCCCCAGTATAGGTAGTTGCCCCAGCGTATGCCCCCTCGAGTGGTAAGACAGGGAAGTGGTAGAAGGATTGGGTTGATGCTCGACGAGCAGAGTGTACGAGCAGGTGAGAGAAAAAAAGTAGAAAATGGGGGGAAGAAACAAAAATGCAGGGAGAGGGATGCGATAAATAGGTCCCATGGGGACCCCAATCCTCATTTTGTACACTAGGAGCTTCTAAATTTAGAGAGTAGAGCCTCCAAATGTAGGGTGAGAGAGTTGAGTGGAAGAAGCTGACAGCGAGGAAAGATGCCGATTCCAGTGCACAGGCATCGGGCGGAGTTAGTGCGGACATACGGGAGACCAGCAGGAGCTCTGACGGAGGTAAGTGTTCGAAAACTTCATTTGGATTTGTCATTTTAGGGCGGTTTAGGGCTAGGTCGAGTAGGGTTTTGAGTTTTACCAAAAGCGCTTTAGGGTGACGCGGCGCTACTTGTAGGAAGGTAGAGCGTGTTTGGTGAAAACAAAGCGTGCTTGGATTTTGGGGTTAGTGCCGCAGTGCATTTGGTTATGCAGTGTAGCACGTTTAGCAGAATAGGATAATGCAGTTGGGAGGGGAGAGAAGGAATCAGGTCACCCCTGGCAGCACAGTGAGGCACGTATGGCAGCATAGTGAGGCGCATTTGTACAAAACAAAGTGCGGTTGGGTCAGATAGTTCAGCGCTAATGCATAAGCAATTAGGCACTTTTGGTAAAACAGGGCAGCATTGTTGTGTGAAACAAGGCGCTATTGGTTACAAGAAAAGAGGAGTCTAGTTAAGGTTGACCAAAGGGTTGACTACCCTAGTGGGAGCAAGGGAAGAGTTGGTCCTAGGGGGATATGGTATAGAAGAACTAACAAGTGGTTGTTTGATTGCAGAGGATTATGCCACCGTTGATGTCGCGAGAGTGACACCACCCTATAACACATGAGGTAGTACAACTGACATGGGAGGAGGACACGTTCCTAGAGCACACAGGATTGTGGCATGTAGCACACTTGACATAAATTAGGGCGAATCTCCCCCTAGTGATAGCAGTGGTGGAGAGATTCTGCAGTGAGACAGGCTCGTTTCACTTTCTGATAGGGGAGGCGACGGTGACCTTGGAGGATGTGTATCGCATCCTAAGGATTTGGATTGATGGGGAGAGAGTGGACTTTGACCTAGTGCGGGGAGAGGCAAGCATGGTAGAGGTATTTTGCACAGATGATTTGTGGATAGACGATGGAGAGATTCGGTGGGAAGACATCCCGAGACTCTGCGATAGGATCAGGTGGATAGTATCTTCCTTGATTAGCGACTTCCTCTGCCTAGAAAGGAGATCTAGAGGATTATCAGTTGGCTGGCGTACTGTACTATCTAGGATGTTCACACATGGCATTCAGTATGCATGGGGCCCATGTGTGCTGGGACAGTTGTACTACGATATGCATCACTGCGTGTACAGGAGAGGCAGTAGTCTATCAGCAGGGGTGACTCTTCTACAGAGGTGGGCGTGGGAGCATATCCCAGTGATTCGACCCATGACATAGTGCCATCGGGATAGGGGAGAGCCATATGCATTCCTATATGAGGGAGTGATTACACATCAGAGGCTGGGATCTGTGAGCCACTGGAGGCGGCAAATCGATGAGATGGACCTATTTGTTTGGAGGCCATGGGTACTATGCGAGGAGTGGGAGGATGAGCATGAGCAGTTGATGTACTGCAGACAGGCTCAGTTTCTGTTTGGGAGATGGACAGACACGATTGAGAGATACCTGCCAGAGCAGGTGCTTAGACAGTTTGGGTTGCCACAGGGGTTACCAGTTGGCGAGGCGACCCATGCCAGGAAATGGCAGGAGGTTGGGGACTGGGATGCAGAGATTTCAGTAGCGACAGCATTGGTAGAGGTATGGGGACTTGTCCCCGTGAGATGGGATTGGGATACAGGACTGGCATATCTAGGTACATTGCCAGAGTATGACAGGTACTGGCAGACACATAGGCTGAATAGATTGACGACACTAGGTGTGGCAGGGGCCGTGGGGGAGATACTAGTCCCAGGTGTAGAGGCCAGGATCAGATGATAGGCTAGAGCAGCCAGACAACAGGCAGTTGGAGAGGCCAACGGCCAGCAGGCAGACCTAGAGATTGCAGAGGAGGGGGAGCCAGCCGTAGAGACTGATTTGGAGAGGGCTGAGCGGTTTCTATAGGAGGAGACAACCCGGAGCACCCAACTAGAGCTCCGGATGGTACAGTTGAGGAGGGACAGGGATGCCGTGAGGGTTGAGGCAAGACAGGCTGAGGCCTTAACCCAGGTGCAGACACAGGTAGCAGCAGCAGCACAGACATCCTTGGCACACACACAGGCATAGCTAAAGGTCTAGGCACAGGCACAAATACAGGTACAGATATAGCTGCCCGCTACACCAGTAGCAGATGATGGGCAACTAGCCCAGGTGACGAGGGAGAGAGATGTAGAGGTACAACTATGGCTGACAGCAGAGGCCACACTCCATAGAGTGAGGCAAGAGAGAGATGAGGCACGCCGTGCACTAGGTACCGATTAGAGGACCCTATACAGTGAGCTCGTCTGGGTGTAGGGAGAGCTAGTATCAGTAGGAAGAGAGGCAGAGTACTATAGGGCACTTTACGTAGGTGCGATGCCAGCAGCGCAGCGAGAGCCAAGCTACAGAGATAGGAGCAGGTCCGGAGCATCAGGTTCTCACAGGACAGGACAGTCATTGTCCTCAGTGAGAGGACCATTCGTGCCACCAGGGGGAGGAGGAGGACCAGCAGGGGGACCTGCACCGAGAACAATTGGAGGACAGGGGCCTCAGTAGGAGGGCAGCTCTACCCACTAGAGCATGTATATTTGTACATTGTATCATTTTGTATCACTTTGGACAGATGTCTGCATGCATCTTGATGTATATTTTGCAGGCTCTTGATATCCTTGATGTACTATATTGATGTATACAGATGGCCTATTGATGTAGACACATACATTTTGTATTTTGGGATGACCTTTACATGAGATATACGATGATCGATTCTGCTCACTATTGTTCATGCTTGTATATTTGCACTTCCTGATGTCATGGATGTAATGATATGTATTTATGATCATGGATTTATGTGATGATGTATATTGCGTATATGATGCTTATAGATGTATGATGATAGAGAATTATGATGATATAGATGTTATGACTAGTGATATCTAACATGTGGGTTTTGAAGATAGCACTAGAGAAGAAAAGAGGAGAAGAAGGAGAAAGACTGTTGATCAATCATTGTATTGAAAATGATATAAGGCCATGGGCAACCGAATGGGTGAATGAGCTTGTTGCAATGGTTTCACAATTGTATATAAAGAGCAATCCTTATTTTTGATATAGCATGTGGATAATTCACCACCAAGGTATAAAAGACCAAGGTGCAGTAATATTCGAGTGCATGGACGTTGACTCTGCAAGCAAGCAGTTTGAACTTAGATCCCTTAAACATAATATGACCTTGTTGGTACATGTGAAAGAACCATAGTCTTTGAACATAAAATAAACTTTAATACATGTAAATGCAAGAAGAATTATTAATATGTAAGATGCTAGGTCGTAACACACACAAGATAAATAGAATGCTAAGAAAGATGCTAAAGATCATTCCT
The DNA here is from genome assembly GCA_027924645.1 of Cunninghamia lanceolata. Lineage (NCBI taxonomy): Eukaryota > Viridiplantae > Streptophyta > Pinopsida > Cupressales > Cupressaceae > Cunninghamia > Cunninghamia lanceolata. Next base: position 304,364 of record BSBN01001197.1, on the reverse strand, counting down.
CAAACACGGCACAAAAAAAGCAATGACCATGCCCCCAATCCATACTGCATCGCAACATACCAAGATTATGGATAAACCAAGGTAGCCTTGAATAGGTAAAGGATGAGGAACAAAAGATAAACCATAACACAAATTGACTGACTTACAAAGTAAACATACAACCAACATACTCTCTCGCCAAAGAGGTTGCTCATGATAGATTGGATAGGAAAGATAACAACCTTATTGTAGGAACTCTGTGTCTGTTAAAGGGTGCTATCTACCTAAAAAAACAATGTCTCACTACAGGAAATGCCGCATGTCACAAGAGATGCGTGTGTTGGTCTCGACAATGGAACACTTCGCAGAAGACAAGCTTGTTGATCTAGGGCTTTGGTTAAGCGGTACTTAGCTGATGTTAGCAATCGGTATGCAGGACACTAGATGACTCTGGAAGTAGGCCTCTTTGCTTCAGGTTTGTTAAGGACTTTTGATTTGAAAGAATGTGCTAGCTTGCTGCTTGAGTTAGTCAAGTCGAGGTGAATGGAATTTGAAAAATGGAAGACTAGAAAGGCGACAGTGTTAATGGGTTGGAGTGGGTGGAGAAGGATGGATCATGTGTGCCTGAGTACTAGATACATCCTTCGTATTCCAGACTGCCTACATACCCTGTATCCACGGGATCAAGGCACATTTATGATGAAAGATGAAAATGATAAATATGTAGTTCTGGATAGAGTGATGAGGTGGATCGAGGTGGAAGGAGGGGATCTTATGTACCTGAGTACTGAATACTTCCTTCGTATTCCAGACTGCCTACATACCCATATCCATGGGATAAAGGTACCTTAAGATTGAAATGAGATAATATGTAGTTCTGGTTGTGTGATGTTGTAGGAAAAGTGTTGAGAAGATAACAGCCTTATCGTAGGAGTGATGTGTCCATTAAAGGATGCTATCTACGGAAAAGAGAAAAGATTGAAGAGTGCATTGCGAACCACGAACAAGGAACCATTCCTAGACCCAAGTTAAGGAAAGAGTTGCCCCCATCCCAGTAGAGGAATTTGCATGGATGACTGATGAAGAAGACCTAGAAAGTTGTGACCTAGGACCAAATAGTGCAAACTATTGACACAGATCAAGATGTGGGATGACGACAAGGGACATTGACAAATTTCCAAGCTATACTAGATAGGGAGATGGAAATGCAAACAAGGTCAATGATTTTATTATGGATGTATGGATGAAAGGTGTGCTTTGTGCACTGGTCATGGAGTGGACAGGACTCGATAGATGATGGATGCTGACTCTAAACATAGCGCTTGTTTGCCAGGTTTTCACTATGGTACTTATCTAAGGTGCCTGTTTGTCAGGTTTTCACCAGAGGACGGATTTTTTTGAATTTTTTTTGTTGTTTTTTTTTTTTTGGAATACTCTGAGGATTAGGCATAGAACTTCTTGAGATGGACACTATTAAGTGGCTCATCTAGAGGAATGCCGTTAGGCGTAGCTAAAGTATAAGCTTTTGATCCATATGTTGCTATGACAATAAAGAGACCTAACCAATTAGGCTCAAACTTGCCCTTCTTTTCTTGATCTGCTTGATTTCTCTGATTCTCTTTGAGTACAAGATCACCAACTTGAAACCGTCTTTCTTTGATTTTTTTGTTGTAATTATGCCGGAGCCAGTTTTGATAGACATGGAGATGATTAAGTACGGCAAGGCGTCTCTCATCTAGTAGTTCAAGCTCAGCTAATCTGGAAGTGCGATACTCCTCTCCACCGATCAGGTCCTGTATGGATACTCTGAGAGATGGGATCTCGACCTCTATAGGTAGGATGGCTTCAGAGCCGTAGACCAAGGCATAAGGTGTGGCACCAGTTGGTGTTCTGATACTAGTGCGGTAGGCCCATAGGGTGGGATTGAGTTGCAAGTGCCAATCACAACCAACTTCATTGACTGTTTTCTTGAGGATTTTGAGAATGGTTTTATTGGAAGCCTCATCTTGGTCGTTACTCTGCGGATAGTAGGGAGTTGAAAAGCGATGTTGGATATTGTATTGTGTGCATAGGGCATAAATATCTTGGTTCTTGAATGGTCTCCCATTATCAGTGATAATGGCTTGGGGAATACCATAGGCATATGAGGTAGTTAAGGATAAACTTGGCTATTTGCTTACCGGTGATATAGGTCATGGGAATGGCTTCAACCCACTTTGTGAAGTACTCAGTGGCAGTAATGATGAACTTGTGGCCATTGGATGAGGATGGGTGGATTTGTCCTACAAGGTCAGGAGCCCATTGAGAAAAAGGCCATGGAGTTGTCACAGGTTGTAATTCATGAGCTGGTGCATGAATCAAATCTCCATGTTGCTAGTATTGTAGACATTTCTTAGCAAACTGTGCAGCATCTTGCTCTATTGTAGGCCAGTAATAACCTATTCTAAGTATCTTCTTAGCAAGATTAGGACCGGTAGAATGTGCACCACAGACACCTTCGTGTATGTCTCATAAGGTAGCTTCAGTTTCTTCCGCATTAAGACATCGTAAGAGGATACCATCGAGACTCTGGCGATATAGTGTATCACCCAGAATGGTGTACCGAGAGGATCGACGGATAAAGGTTTTGCGTTGGGTGGATGATAGGTCAGAGGGAAAGGTATTGTGCTTAAGGTATTCATAGATATCTTCATACCATGGGGAATTGGGACCAACAAGTTCACAGATGATTTCAGTAACGGGAACATCGACGGCTGGTATCAACAATTGTTCGATTAAGAATTTGCATTTCTGTGTATTAGCAGGCATGTCAATCAGTGACCCTACAGAAGCCATAGAATCTGCAGCTTTGTTATGCTCTCTTGGAATTTTCTCAAATGTAATGCTAGAAAAGTGTGGTTTATATGCATCCACTAGTTGCTTGTAGGGGACCAACTTTTCATCTTTTGTTTGGTACTCATCTGTGACTTGGTGAATGACTAGCTGTGAGTCTCCATATACCTGTAATTATGTGATGTCCTATTGAACTATTGTATTGAGACCTATGAGGAGTGCTTCATATTCGGCAATGTTGTTGGTGCAAGGGAATGCAAGCCAATATGACTTTGGAATATAGTCATTCTGATGGGTGACAAATAAGATGCTAGGCCCTAATCCATGTTGTGTAGGAACCATCAAAGTATAACTTCCACATTATTGAGTTAGATAGTGTGAATAGATTCTCATCCAGAAAGTCTGCTACCATAGGGTGTGTATCTGTCATGGGTGCTTCTGCTAATTGATCTGCTAGTGCTTGTCCTTTGATTGCTTTACGATCTGTATACTCAATGTCAAAATCACTAAGGATCATGACCCATTTAGCTAGTCTTCCTGTAAGAGCTACTTTTGCAAGTAGATACTTCAAGGGATCAATTTTGGTTATAAGATTTGTGTGTTGGTTCAACATATAATGCCGCAACTTTTGGGAAGTGAACACTACTGCTAAATAAGCCCTTTCCATTGGTGAATAATTAAGCTCATATCCCACCAAGGTTCTACTGATATAATAAATTGCATGCTCTTTTCCTGTTTCATCATGTTGTGCTAGCAAGGCCCTTAGGGCCGAAGTTGTAGTTGAGATGTATAATATCAAGGTTTATCAGCAACTGGTGGAACCAATACAGGAGGTGTAGCTAGATACTCTTTGAGCTGATCAAATGTTACTTGACACTTATCGTCCCATCGAAATGAGACATCCTTGTGGAGTAAGTGTTGAAATGGTTGACATTTATCTGCTAGCTGTGAGATGAAATGCCTGATGGATTACAACCTTCCCTGAAGGCTCCTTAATGCTTTTAGGTTCTTTGGTGGAGGCATCTCCACTATAGCCTTTACTTTTGCGGGGTCTACTTCGATGCCTCTATGAGATAAAATGTATCCCAATAGGTTCCTTGATGTTACACCGAAGACACACTTCTTTGGATTGAGTCTTACTTGGTACTTCTCGAGCCTGTCAAAGATCTGTCCTAGAACTTGTATGTGATCTTCCCTAGAAAATTTAGCTAGTATGTCATCAACATAGTCCTCCATGATATGATGGAAGAGGTCATGGAATATCACTGTCATTGCTCTCTGATAAGTTGCTCCTGCATTCTTTAGACCAAACGGCATGACACACCAACAATAATTGCCCCAAGGACAAGTAAAAGTTGTTTTATGTTGAACTTCTTCTGCTATCCTTATTTGATTGTAGCCTTAGAATCCATCCATGAGAGAAAGCATCTCATGACCCGCAGTCAAGTCTACTATAATATCAATGTTTGGTAGTGGAAAGTCATCTTTGGGACATGCTTTATTAAGATCTCTAAAATCATTGCACATGCGGATGTGCCCATTGGGTTTAGACACAGGTACAATGTTTGATACCCAGTCTGAATAGTCAATAGGTCATATGAACTTTGCATCTAACAGCTTCTGTATTTCCACTTTTACTAAGAGAGCTATCTGTGGGTGCATCTTTCTCAGGTTTTGCTTGACTGGCTTGACTTTTGGATCAACTGTGAGATAGTGAACAACTAGCTTAGGGTCTAGCCTTGGCATATCAGCATAGGTCCATGCAAAGTTGATGGTTCTCTGTAAGAAGAACGTGTTAAGATTCCTGTGCTCTGTTTCGGATAATGATGCTGCTAGGAATGTGGTCTTTGGATTTTGCTCTGTGCCAAGGTTTATCTCTGTAGAATCTTCCACTAGGAGAGTTGACTTCTTTTGATACTTAGATGGTAGGGGAAGGTCAAATCCTCCATCCTCAGGTGCCACAGTTGGGTTTTCACCTTTGGATGCATCCTTTATTTTTACTATTTTGTGATCAGGAGGTGCCACAGTGTGGTTTTCACCTAGAGATCTTTCTTTATTTTTACTTTCGCGACTGGAGGATTTGGCATTCTCACCAAAATAAGCCATTGGCTCTAGTTCCATTACAAAACCTGCTTTGTGATCGCCAAGGGGGATACCTTCCCGAAGTCCCATGAACTCAGCTAAAGCTTCGTCATTCTGAAATACATCTATAACGGGGGACCCTTGCTGGTCCTAATCAATAAGTTCAGGGTAGACAAGTGTGACATTCTGGGTGTTTGTGGTGGAGGTTAAGGATACAGAGGATAGTGTAAAAATGGAGGATTTTGTGAATAGGTTGGTCATATGGAGCGAAGAGTCGTCGATGATATCCTCTGTAGACGTCGAATCGACGGGAAAAGTTTCAGCCACCTCGTCAAGGATATACTCGATGTCCAAGGTGCGCAGTACCCTCTTACCAAATCCTAATCCCTTCTTGTCTAGTTTCTTTGTCACAACAATGGGCTCCATAGTTCCTTGATTCTATTTCCCAAGGCCACCTTTACCTTTATAGCCCATGTTTTTTACTATCCTTAAGCCATTGCCATAGTGCTTGACTGGTATTGTGACTGGTTCTTTCTCCTTATAGAGCCAAGAAGATATGTCCTCAATAGTTTCCTCTTCCAATAACCATCCCTGTTGGAATTGGGTTAGAAATGTTGGGGGAGGAATAGCTACTTTTTTGGCGACTTTGGCAATGGGAGGTTGGCCATAAGATTTTGGGGATAAAGGCATCTGCCCTACACAACAAGATTTTGAGATATCATAAGTTCCAAAGCCTATATCATAGATGTGCGCTTTGATTTCAGGAATAGGATTAGGTTCACTTGTAGAGGCTTGAGTCAGAGTTGTAGGATCAACATATAGTGGGGATTCAAGGGCTTTTGCATTGTTAGGTACTTGGTTGCAATTTTTATAACTGCCTTGCAAGACACGACAGAATTCAAAAGGATTGGGGTCTCCTGGGATAGTGATCTCCGTACCATTGTATGGGAACTTTAGAGACTGATGGTACGTGGAGGGAACAGCTTTCATTGCATGGATCCATGGGTGGCCTAGGATAATGTTGTAAGGCAGCTCAATATCAAGGACTTGACACCTGGTTTCAAGCATGACAGGGCCCAGTTGTATAGGCAAGTGGATAATACCTTCTGAGTGGCGTTTAGCATCATCATATCCCTTGATTGTAATACTTTGATCAGTGTTGACATGATCCTCAGAGTATCCCAATTGCTTAAGTAACTTTAAAGAACAGATGTTGAGACCAGCACCACCATCTATGAGTATACGTTTGATTTTGCGCTTATGGATGAGAACCTCAACATGAAGGGCATCATGTGACACGGATCATGGGATGGGAGATCTTTCTTAGAGAAGACCACATTGTAGGGTGAGGCAATGTTACCTACTATAGCTTGGAAATCTGTGACCGCTATGTTGTTAGGAACTCAAGACTCTTGGAGAGCTTTTTCTAGCACTACTCTATGTGTAGGTGATGACCGTAGAAGGTCCAAGATAGAGATCTATGCTGGCATTTTCCCTAAATGTTTGACAAGATTATAATCAGATTGAACTGGAAGACTAGGTGTAGGGCCACGAATGGTGACACGACCACGGTGAGTTGTAATAGCACAATCTATAGATTTGCCTTTAATTGTGAGGGTAGACACTTGACTCTCTTCAAAATGACCTACAATGGAATCAAAGGAGGTGGAAGCATGATTGATACCTTTACCTCTATCCTGAGGAGGAGGTGGACCATGATGAGGGAATGGTTCCTTGTACATATTGAGATCTTTGTTCATGTGCTGAGCTGGTGGATCTTCTTGTAGAGATATTTGATTACCTTCGATGAGATTTTGGATTAGGTGCTTGAGTTTCATGCACGATGCAGTTCTATGCCCTTTGCTCCTATGGAATTCACAGTATTCATTTTCTCTGTACAGTGCAGTTTTGTAAACAGGTTCCCCATACGGGGGAGCATCGGGTAAGGTGATCAGACCTTTGTGTAAAATCTTCTGTAAGACTATCTCTATGGGCTCTCCCAAGGGAGTGAATTGACGCCGCGGAGGGTAATCTTGTTGAGGCAGCTCTTGTTGTCATTGTTGTTGGTTTTGATAAGGTTGCCTTTGTTGTTGTTGTTGTTGTGGTGGAGCTTGACTTGGTTTGGAAAGTTGTAGCAGCGTTTGCAAAGTTTGGACATGTTTAGAATTGACCACCCCATCGTTGACCACATTTTTGTTTTTGTTCCAATATTTGGGCTTATCGCTCGATTGTTGATGAGGAGCATTATCTTTGTCTCTTTGAAGATTTTGACCACACCCTTAGCAATGAGGGCCTTTTCAATGTTGATTCCCTTGTATGTGATTTCGTTGAAGGTTGTATCACTAAGAATTTGCAAATGGAAACCTAACTCTTGGTTGAGGTTCTACACAAATATGCTAACCAGTTGTTTCTCAGGAATCTTGAAAGGGAATTTGCTAGCCATTTGTCTCCATCATTGAAGGAAAGAAATGAAAGTTTCACCATTTTTCTGTTTATTGTTGCATAGATTAGTCATGGAAATCTCATGCTCTGTGTTGTAAGAAAAATGGGTGGCAAATTTCTCTGCTAGCTCATTAAAAGACTTGATACCTATAGGCAAGTGTGAGAACCATTCTATTGCTTGACCTCCAAGACTGCGAGGAAAGAGACGCATAAGGTATGTGTCATTATGTGAAACCTCGAAGCAAGCAAGATAGAATTCCCTAAGATGGTCTTTTGGGTCCCCTTTTCCTTCGTATTTATCGAACTTAGGAATAGTAAAATTTTGCGGAAAGGGGATCATAGGTAATGACCAATCAAAAGGATAAGGACACACTTCTTCTAAAGAGAAGGTCTTCTTGGTGTGGCCAAACATAAGATCAGATAGCTGTGTTGAACTTTCATGATCTTTAGCTCCATTGCTGTGGGAGGGGTTGGAAACATCTCCTGTTGTCCTAGAAGTGGTTGTTGCTGCCCATATGGTAGATTGTAGTGTGAACCATGAGCATTGGTATTATAAGGGTCGTAAGATTGGCTGGGGTCATACATGTTGTATGTTGGATTCGGATTGGTTTGGAATTGGATGTTTTGATTTGGAAGAGGTGGAGGTGGTGCTAGGTAAGAATTTTGGCTTTGTGATGGTTGCAGAAAAGAATTGGGTGGAGAAAAGCTAAAGTGCGTTGAATTAGGTTGTGATGGTGGCACATAGCTTTGGGAAACTTGATGTTGGGGAAGTTGAGGGTGGCTAGGCAATGTGTGAAAGAAATTTAGCGAGGATGAACGTAGTGGAGGAGGGACATAGGTAGACGTGATTTGTGATGGTTGAGGTTGATTGGGGATGAGAGTAGAAGAATGTTTTGGTTGGGGTGACATGACTCTAACTGGTTGAGAGACATGAAGATTTGATGATATGGGAGGTGGTATGTGTTGAGATCCTTATTGCATGGCTACATAGTTGTTCCCCGGATTGTAATTTGGTGGGAAACCTATTCGTGAAGGAGTAACCAGAATTCCACTTACGATTGGTGTGGACACTTTAGGAGTTTGTTGTATATTTGATTGAGCTAAGGTGGCTTTCTTAGCTAGCTCTTTTTGACGTTGGAGAGCTTCTTGTTGATTCTTGTAGATCTCTAGAGGAGTCAGAAGCGGTGATACGGCCCTCTTTCCTATTGGGTTTTGAAAAAGGGGATTCTTATATTGTACCATTGTTTTCCCTTGTGAGCCTTGTTTGGGTAAAGGCGTGGTCACTGTTGACATGGTTTGCACCGCTTGTATGGTGTCTAGGGTGTTGTTTGTCTCCTTGAGATTGGATAAATCAAAATCTTGAGGTAATTTAGCTCCTTGCTCTGCTAGCAAGTGAAAGAAATGATCCTGGTTCTCGCTAAGGATTTTGTCAAAGGCGGCTATAGCTCTAGGATCTTGTATGAATTCATCAAGATCTTGCCCATCTTCTTGAGAGGATTGACCCATTTCAAAGTGTCACTCTTCTTGAGATGGGGCTAGATCTGCAGTATAACCTTGTGGGACAAAATTCAGAGGCATGCCAGTGGTATAGTGAGGTGTGCTTACCAAAGGGACCCTACATTCTTGAGGAGTGACTTGATCAATAGTATATCCTTGTGGCACAAAATTTGGAGGCAAGCTGGTGGTATAGTGAGGTGTACTTACCAAAGGGACTCTACCCTCTTGAGGAGTACTAGGGTGATCAAGGTACAACACGTTGGGAGAATTGTAGATCTTTCCGCGGGTGTTCGAGGAGTAGCCTTGGGAGAAATGTTGAGATAGCCTGATTGCGGTGTGCGAGGAGGTGATTTGCGCTTCCTAGGGACAACTTGCTTAGACTTCATAGTTTGCTGGAGCCTAGTGGTTACCACGGAATACACTAGGACAAAAGGTAATGCTGGGATTTTGCTTGTGTTTGGAAAAAGACAAACTCTGATGCACAAGTAACTAGACCAAAGGCACTATACTATTTGACCAAAGGCGCAGGACTGTGCAACCAAAAGTGTGCTACCGTAATACCAAAGCTGATGGACTGAGCTACCAGAGGTGAGTTACCACTATACTAAAGGTGAGCTAATGTGACCAAAAGTGAGCTACTGTACCACCAAGGGCGAGCTGCTGTAATACCACAGGTGCTAAAGTAGTGTCTGATGTTTTTTAAAGGCAATTTTGACAGATTTGGTTATGGTTCTTATTGGATTTGTCTTTGGAAAGAGAAAACATAGCAAACAAGTGGTCAAAAAGGACTGACACAACAGATAGTGTATGTTTGAGGCTCACAAAAAAGCCCAATGTTTCCACAGGTATAAGACAATTGCAATCAATAACAAGCACTTTTTATCCCTAAAGACAAGGTTTCATTGCAGTAGATCAGCTCATAGCTTAATACTCCGTCGATAAAAATATCATTCCATAAAGGTGTCAGATATTTTGTATCTTTGCCAGAATATGTATGAGAAAAATTGACTATGATAAACTAAACAAATCAAACCAATAACATAAAGAGAACCGATCTAAATAAAAGCCATTACTAATAAATCAATAAAACATGAAAGCCTTTACTGAGATTTGTATTGTTCCCTTTGGATGAATGTGGATTGCTCAATAGTATTGCAAAACCATGGTTGCAACAAGCAAGCAGTGTGCTCAAAGATCAATGTCAAAAGATCATGAAGTTGCTCAATCGATGCGATGTATTCTCAAAGCGCTGTTAAAGGATGCCTGAGAATAAGTGATCAAAGAGAGGTTGTGAAGGAGATGAGGGGGGTTTATATAGGTTTCAACAGAGATCGATCAACGGTCCAGATAATTCAGAAGAATCAACGGAGGAGAACAGTCGAGGAACGTGCAACGAATAAGAAGAAAAGTGTCACACAAAAGCTGTTTTATTTGAGTTAAACACTTTCTTTTCTAAAGATAAGACATGCTTTTCATAAATTAGAAAGTTTTTTTCTAATTTAAGAGAAATTGATAAAAACAAGGTTGAGTGAATAGATAACTCAACTTAAGATTTGCTTTTGCATGATTTGAAAGAAATTAAATAATAAATTATTTAATTTTGTGTGCATGGAGAAGAAGACTTATTTTTAGAAGATTTGAAAGATATTTGTAGATAAGAAAGCAAATTAAATAAATAAATTTATTTAATTGTTGTGCATGTTTTGGAAGAATAAATAAAATATTTTATTTATTTTATTTTTGGATATTTGAGAGAATTTAAATAAATTTGATTTGATTTATTTAAATTTGGAAGAATGAATTTGATTTAATTAAATAATTGGGAATTATTTAATTGTTTGGATAAGAGGGAATTTGTGATGAATTAATTAAATAATGGAATCTATTTAATTAACGGAGACTTGAAATTTAGAAAGAGGATAATGATCTAATTAAATAATTAAAATTATTTAATTGTGGAAGAATAATAGAGGAATTTAATTTAATTAATTAAATAAAGAGAATTTGTTTAATTAATGTCGAAAGTATGTGATTTAGAAGAATTTGGTGAAATTAATTAAATAATTAGATTATTCAATTAATGTTGAAATGCAAGCGATGTGAAGAATTGATGAAATGCAAGTAGTGCGACGACTTGGTCATTTTAGGGTGTCTACACATGGGTTACAAAGGACATGGTGGATTGGGATCACAGGAACAAGGACCCATTGAACCCGTTGTTGTGTCTAAGAAGCTTAATAAGCAAGGCCTTGGCTATCAGCTGGAGGTACCGCCTTCCAAAGACATTAAGTGTATTTCTGATAAGGAAGCCAGACCTTCTTTGGTAGGAGAGACCTCTAATTCGGATACCATCGACGACTCCTCCCTTCATATCACTGACCTTTTTCAATAATCCTCCATCTTCATGATTTCCACCACCTCATCTAGCCGAAACCCTTCAACCGTTACCCTTTCACTCGTATATCCTGACCTCGTCAATTGGGACCAACAGGGGGCACCGATATTGGACACATTTGAAAATGATGAAACTATCACCAAATTCATGGGCTTACGACAAGGCATTTCATTGGGTGATCACAAAGAAGGCTTCGTGATGGACCTCCTTAAACTAGCATATTTTGGCAGAAGCATCAAATCCTTCAGTCGTAAAAGTGAAATAAATAGAATAAAAAAAGATAGGTCACTAGGTGAAAATTGAAAGGTGCCTCTTGGCCATGAAAAAGTAAAAATAAAGGATGTATCTGAGGGTGAAAACCTCCCTAAGGCACCTGAGGATGGGGAATTTGATCTTCCTGTCACCACTGACTATCATGAAAAATCAATAGTGCTAGTTGAAAAATCTCAAGACATGAACTTAGGCATAGAGTAGAATCCAAAGATCACATTTTTGGCAGCATCACTATCAGAGCAGGAAAGAAAAAATTTCACAGTGTTATTCATAAAAAGAGATATCAATTTTGCATGGACTTATGCCAACATGTCGGGCCTAGATCCATCACTTGTGGTACATCACCTAGCAGTATCTCCTAATACAAAACCTGTCAAACAAAAATTGTGCAAAATGCACCCAAAAATAGCTCTTTTGGTCAAGGCAGGGATTTAGAAGCTGTTAGAAGCAAAGTTCATAAAGCCTATTGATTATCCAGAATGGGTTTCAATCTTGGTACCTGTAGCAAAACCTAATGGACGAGTTCACTATTACACAAATTTTAGAGATCTTAACAAAGCATGCCCTAAAGATGACTTTCCATTACCTAGCATAGACAACATTATAGATCTCACAACTGGACATGAAATGCTATCCTTGATGGAGGAATTCTCAGGATATAACCAAATCAGAATAGCAAAGGAAGATCAAGACAAAACATCATTCATTTGTCCATGGGGTACATACTACTAGGTTGTAATGCCTTTTGGTCTCAAGAATGCTGGAGCTACTTATCAACGACCCATGACAGTTATTTTCCATGACCTTTTCCATACTATAATGGAAGATTATGTTGTTGATATTCTAGGAAAATCCAAGAAAAGAGAAGAACATCTACAGGTACTAGCACAGATCTTTGATCGACTAGAGAAGTATCAAGTTAGATTAAACCCAAAGAAATGTGTATTTGGTGTAACATCTGGTAAATTATTGGGATACATTGTGTCTCGATGAGGAATAGAAGTGGATCTTGACAAAGTAAAATCCATCATGGAAATGCCTCCACCATCAAATCTAAAGCAGCTTTGTAGTCTACAAGGAGGGTTACAATCCATTCGCAGGTTTATCTCACAATTGGTAGACAAATATCATCATTTTCAACATCTCCTCCGCAAGGGTGAACCTTTTAAGTGGGATGAAAAATGTCAACAAGATTTTGACAAAATAAAGGAATATCTGGCAACACCTTCTGTGTTAGTACCTCCTGTACTGGATTGCCCATTATTACTCTACATCTCTTCAACAACAACAGCATTAGATGCCCTTTTAGCTCAGCATGATGATTCAGGAAAAGAACAAGCCATTTACTACATCAGCAAAACTCTTCAGGGATATGAACTTAATTATTCATCTATGGAAAAAACTTGTTTAGCATTGGTGTTTTCTTTGCAAAAGTTACAACATTACATTTTGAACCAAACAACAAAGCTCATATCTAACGTTGATCCACTCAAATATCTTCTTTCCAAAGAAATCCTCATGGGAAGACTAGCAAAATGGGTTATGATCTTAAGTGAATTTGACATACAATATGCGGATCGAAAGGCCATAAAAGGACAAGTCATTGCTGATCAATTAGTCGTAGCACCTCTCACAGATATTCATCCAATACGTCCAAAATTCCTTGATGAAGAATTGTTCAATCTAATTTCACCAACATTGTGGCAACTATACTTTGATGGATCTTATACACAAGAGCAAGGATATTGCTTGTTACCCCTCAAGGAGATTATATTCTGAAGTCATATAGAATTGCATTTCCATGTACCAATAACATAGCAGAATATGAAGCTTTAATTACAGGATTATGCATGGCAGTACAATGGACTATTAAACAGTTACAGGTCCTTGGTGACTCTCAATTGGTTATCAAATAGGCCTTAGATGAGTATCAAACAAAAGATGAGAAGCTTCTTCCATATAAGGTAATGGTTGACGATTTCAAAAAATACTTTAACAGTATCACCTTTGAACAGATCCCACGGATACAAAACAAAGCAACAGATGCCTTGGCTATGATTGGATCTCTTCTAGACATGTCGTCTAATGCACATAAGTGTGAGTTTTTAGTTGAACAGATTCTAATCCCAGCATTTGAAGTACCGCAGTCTGAGCTTATATGTGAGATTGTTGGACCCAATTTGCCTTGGTACGAGGACATATACAAGTATCTCCATAATTAAATCTTACCATTTCAACTATCTAATACCCAACGAAAAACCTTTATCCATCAAGCCTCTCGCTACACTATCCTAGGAGACACATTATATCATCGAAGTCTTGATGGTATCCTTCTTAGATGTCTTGATTCTGAGGAAGCAAAGGTTTCCTTACTTGAAGTACATGAAGGTCTCTGTGGATCACATTCCGCTGGCCCTAGTCTTGTTAAGAAACTTCTACAAGATGGATACTATTGGCCAACTATGGAGAAAGATGCACGACAATTTGCAAAGAGATGTCTACAATGTCAGAAACATAGAGATTTAATACATACACCAGCACATGAGCTTTAGCCTATTAGCACTCCTTGGCTATTCTCGCAATGGGGACTTGATCTCATAGGTAAAATCCATCCTACCTCGTCAAATGGTCATAAGTTTATTATCCCTGCCACTGAATACTTCACAAAGTGGGTGGAAGCAATACCAATGACTTTCATTACTGGCAAGCAAATATCCAAGTTTATCTTACGTTATATCATTTGCTGTTATATAGTTCCTCAAGCCATTGTCACTGATAAAGGTCATCCCTTCAAGAACCAAGAGGTTAGAGATCTTTGCAATAAGTTCCATATCTAACATAGATTCTCTACACCTTACTATCCTCAAAGTAATGGCCAAGCTGAGGCTTCTAACAAAACAATCATCAAGATCCTTAAAAAGATAGTCAACGAAGATGGTCATGATTGGCATTTACAACTTAACCTGCATTATGGGCTTATAGAACAAGTGTCAGAACTCCCACTGGTGCAACACCTTATGCTCTGGTGTATGGCACTGAAGTTATCTTAACTATTGAGGTTGAGATCCCCTCATTGTGAGTATCCCTATAGCATACTATCTCAAACAAAGAATATAGAGTATCCAGACTCCATGATCTTGAGTTATTGGAAGAATGGCGTCTTACAACACTCAACCATCTCCAAGTCTATCAAAATCATCTACGCCATAGCTACAACAAGAAGACCAGAGAACAAAGATTTCAAGTTGGAGATCTTGTCCTTAAAGAAAATCAAAGGATCAGCAACATCATGAGAAATAGGGCAAGTTTGAACCTAATTAGCTTGGTCCTTTTGTCATCACATCAGTCTATGGCTCAGGTGCATACACTCTCTCAACACCTGAAGGTATTCCCTTGGATGAACTAGTAAACAACATTCATCTCAAGAAGTTCTACCCATGAGCCTCAGGGTATTCCAAAAAAAACAATAAAAACAAAATCCATCCAATAGTGAAAACCACCTTGTGGCGCTTTGGATGAAAAAAAAAATAGTACAAGATAAATAATTCATCCTCTGGTGAAAACTTGGTAAACAGGTGCCTTGGATAAGTACCATAGTGAAAACCTGGCAAACAGGCACTATGTGTAGATACCAGTCTCCATCATTTACTTAGTTTGTTTGATCACATCTTTTCATAGAATCATCCACTATCTTACTTACATAATCCCCTATATAACCCATTATCCCTTACGCATCCATAATAAAAGTATTTTCTCCCTTGCCTCTGTCATGCTAGCTTTCCTAGTTTGAACTTCATTGGGGTTAAGATATCGTTTGGCACCTTAGCACACTATTTGCATGAAGATATCCATCGCAGCATCTTCCTAATAACCTTCATCCCACATTGGGGGCACTTGTTGAGCCTTATTTGGAAGTGGATATCTACAGCTCTAGCTCAAATCAAAACCAAAAAACCAAAGCACAACAAACATCTGAAACCAAAACCAAAGCACAACAAACAGCTAAAACCAAAACATCAAAAATACAAAAAAAAACCCAAAAAAATTACAACATCACAAAAAAATAATCCAAGCAATAAAATCAACCATCAACACAATAAATAAAGAACTACATCACAACTCTATCGTTCAAAGCCTTGATCCCATGGATACAAGGTATGTAGGCAATCTTAGATGCGAAGGAAGCACTCTAATTCAGGCAAAGACAATAGCCCTTCACCCATCATCCATTTTTCATCTTTCTTCTAACCATCCTTTGATCTTTCATCTCCCTTTCTTCTATCTTTCATCACTTACATCATCAATAAGCCCAGAACTACATATTCATCATGTCTCATCACCATTGTAATGTGCTTTGATCCCATGGATATAGGGTATGTAGGCAGTCTAGAATATGAAGGAAGTATCCAATATGCAAGCACAGATGATACACCCCATCTTCATCTTATTTCATCTTCCATTTTCTTCTCTTTGACTAGCTCAAGCAAGAAGTAGACTGTGTACTAAATTCTCAAAGCACTGTAACAAATTAGGGATAAGCCAAAATCTATTTGTCTGCATGCCTTAAGCCAACATTTGCTATAGCATTTTATCAAACATCTTTAGCCTTCAATAGGATGCAACTTTCCTCTCAACAAGATGCCAGCTTAAATCTATCCAAGAGCACTTAAATTTGGCAAGAGAATGGGATGACGCTATCTTTTGTTTTACCTTTTTTATTTATCTTTTCTCCCTTCTCTATGCCTAATCAAGACTACCTTGATCTTTCATATCTTGGTATGTTGCGATGAAGTACAGAATGGAGCATGGCCATATTGCTTTCGTATGCCATGTCTATGGGCTAACCTTATTCTCTTCCTATGTGTATTGGTATCTTGTACGTGTTGGGATTAGCATCTTGCATATCAATATCTCTTGCATCTAAGAAGCTAAACAGTCTCTTATGCATTTGAGACTATTCTATGTTAAGACTAGCTCCATACATATAACCAGTAAGGTGTCATTCTGTGTAGTGGAGATAAGCTCAAACCATTGCTTGTAGCATCAAAGTCCATCTCAAAACACTAGTTTCTATTCATATCTTATGTATGTTGGTTCAAAATCTTGACCTCATGCATTTAGACAAGATTGCAGTATGCTAGTTATGCATTGGATACCTCGACACCTTAGTCTTCTATACCCTGGGGCATAACATCCATATGCTATATCAAATATAAGGATTTCATTTCTTTACTTTTGAGCAATTACTTTAAAAAGCTACCATATCATTTATCCATTCCATCATATTCCTATATAGTCCTCAACCAAGATCAATCTTTCCCTCCATTTTTCTTTTCCGCGTTCCTCATCCTGCAAAACAAGTGTGTTAGCCATGCATGGGTCCATATCATTATCATTATCATCTATATATTTGCATTATCATAATAACCTCATTATCATACATTACCATTATGTGTATTTTTATCATCATAATACCATTAGCATGATACATTTCCATTATTACCATTTGCATATTTATATCATTTGCATAAACATCCATATAGACCCTAAAAATACAAAAATGCATAACCATCATAACATAAGTGCATCCATAATCATTTCAACATCCCATAGGTAATCAAAGCCATCATATATATATCATCAAACAAGTCAATATACAAGTGTCTACATATACAACATGGGCTATCCATGAACCATCAAAACTGTATGTACAATCTACTCATAGGCCTCATCATGATACAAAATACATAAACAAGGAAGCCCTAGTGACTACTGGCAGCTCCATCGCCTTGTCCACCACCACTGGGTCCTACACCTGGTCTACCATCTCTAGGAGGCCCCATCACTAAAGCTATAGACCGTGATCCTACTGTCCTCCATGAAATTGAAGCCCTCAACCTACTCCTATAACTAGGCTGCCTCTGCTCTCTCAGCACTGCTCCATGATACAAGCCTCTGTAATACTCGGCCTCACCCTGGGCTCTCCTCATCTCTCCCTGTGACTATGTCAACTATGTCGCTAGATACATAGTGGCCCCGTCTATCCCCAAGGCAACTACTACTCTATCTCTCTCCACTGTCATTGCATGTACCTGTTGTATAGCCATATCCCTCTCAACCCTCACTACCTGTACCTGTTGTACAACTGCATCCCTCTTGGCCCTCATAGCCTGAACCTGTTGCATAGCTATATCTATCTTCGTTGTAACTATCTACACCTGCTAAACAGCTACATCTCTCTCTCCTGTCACCCTAGCAAGAGTACCATCATCATGTCCATCACCTCCCTGCAATCTAGCTTATAGATGTGCCTAGTAAGTCTGAGTCTGAGTTCTAGCATGCTGCAACCCCAAGACCTCCTGATGTCGGTCTATTTCCACCTGCCTCAGTCTAAACTGAGCCCGATGTCTCCATCTCCTCTCCTCTCTGATCCTCTGCCTCAGTCACTGAATCCCAACATCATCACCCCTAGCATATGTGCCTATGGTTGTACCAATACATGTGGCTATGCAATTACCTGTGACTGAATATGTCCCTGTCCCTATCCCTGAATCCCTGGTTCCATTGGTACTACTTCCTGTACTAGTGGAGCTCATTGCCACCTCCTCCTAACTGGCCTCTCCATCCCAATCTCCCCTATCTCCCTAGGTCTCATCAACCAAGTCAGCCTAACTATAGCCCAGTATGCATCATAATCTGGAAGAGTCCCTGGATCTACAAGACCCTGTCTCCACTGCCACATAACTGGATGTAGTCCCTCTCTCTCTGCCAAAGCTATATCCACGATAATCTCCAGTCCCAATCAAAAACCTCTTGCCGAGTCCTCCCAAAATGGCATCACCTACTAGTACTGCCTATGGTAATCCGAACTGTCTCAACACCCTCTCAGGCAAATAGTGCTCTATAATGTATATGCCATGACCAAAAATGTATCTAGCTTGCCTAGCATAGACAAGCTCTGTATCCTCCTCCTCCCATCTCTTGCATCCCATCCATGGTCTCCATACAAACCTATCCACCTCATCTAATGTCCGCTTCCAATATACTATGCCCCTGCGCTGTCGATAGGTAAGAGCTCCCCTATACATCCTCGCATATGGCTCTCTTGCTACCCTAGCCACCAATCCATCTAGCCTCATCACTGGAATGTGTTCATATACCCATACATGCAATATTGTGACTCCCGCAAACATGCTGGCTCCAAACATATATGCACAATCATGCAGATAATGATACAGCTGCCCCAGTACACACTCAGCCCATGCATATCTAATCTCATAAGAAAAAATCCCCTGCATAACTGTCCCCCATCCAACTAGAAATCCTCTTGCCCATCTATCTCCCACTAGCCATCTTATAATAGCTAACACTACTCATTGCAACCTATTGCACAGCCCCTCTATCCTCGCCATCAGAATCTCTGAACCCTCATCCCCAATGTCTGGAGTCCTGAATAATCATCTGAATGTAGCTCAACCCAAGTCAGGATCATAATCTACTCTATCTCCATCAATCAGGATGCGCAGAATCTAGAACACATCCTCTAATGTAATCATCGCTTCTCCTATCAGCAACAAGAATGAATTGTGCTCACTCCTCCATCACTCAACTATTGATGTCATCAGTCCTCGATGTGCCTGTACTGGCTCTAATCTTGATACATGCTCTAAACCAATGATATCTAAAAACAACCGCTCATCTGCATTAAACGCTCTGACCAATCGCAAATCCCTAGGATGTGGTTCTCGTGACAATAATGGTGGTAGTACATCCTGCATCATTCCGCTCACCATATCAGTCTCTTGTACTAAAACCTGACTTTTACTGCTAAACATTGCCTATCTTTACTAAAAGCGACCCACTTTTCTACATGCGCTACCTTTTTGACCATAAGTGAGCCATTTTACTGCAAGCGAACACTTTCTGCTCATAAGCAACTCATTTCCTATATGCATGCTTCTACTCATTAAAAGCAATCCGCACAACTACAGGTGCTCAATTTTTACCTATAAGTGATCCACTTTTTCCATATGTGCATTTCACTTCTATACTTAGCCTAGCCAACCAGAAGCGACCTCATTTTACCCAAAGTGACCAGTCCACGCCTATAAGTGACCTATATTACCATAAACGACTACTTTCCTACACAAGTGACCTGAACTTCCTATCTTAAAATTGCTCGCTTTTGGTGACGTGTGTGCATTTATTACGCTTTTAACATTAAAAAATCACGCTAGCAAAAAAATTGATACATACCAGTAAGCCTACTCCTATTGGTTGCCCATGTGTCCTCACTCGCTCAGCACGATGATCACTGTGTAGAATCACCATCCTGATAGCTCTCCAACACTTGAAGCACTAACACTCTAAGCAGCTCTAGATTTTCTAAATGCAACAAGCATAAATGAGCTTATTTTCCCTTGAGGGACCTACTTATATGCCATTTCCCAACCCTAATTATTCTATACCAAAGCTTATTTTCTTCTAAACCATCCTAATTTATCCCACCCAACCCCCATTTTCTTCGTGTCAACCTTGTTTCTAGCATTTCGTCTTGTCACGAACCAACCTAGCCCTTCCTGGTTAGTATGGCTTACCTCTCGAGGGGGCATTACCTGTCAGTTATGTTGTAAGTATGGGCCTAACCGGTGTTGTCATTGATGTCAACATACTCATGTTGCATTAATGAGAAGGATTAGATGAGCTGTGTGCTGAGGATATTGAGAAAATAATTCTCAATCAGGAACAATGAAGAACAGTGATGACAAGAAGGTAAAAGTCCTCAATAGGTTGAGGATTAAAGGATATGGTTTAAAGGGTTTGTAGATATAAGTCTTGAGATGCTCCAGTCAAGATTTCAGAGGTCCGTATGAAGATCTGAAGAAGTTATGGTCGTTCAAGTAGAACTAGTTCTGGCAGGTGTTCAGAGGTGACAGAGTGCCACAGATATGGCCGGTGAGATCCGGTATTTCATTATCCCATTCTGCAGATCTGAGGGAGTGTTGAGGATGTCCTTGTGAAGTATCAAGTAGATTAGTTAGTGGGTTGAAGGTCTGGAAGAGCATATTCATTTGTGACAGTGATGACAGACTGTGTTCTTGTAGCTCCGGATGAAGGAGAGAAGAATTCCAGTAGGATGATGAAGTGTGGATGTTTTTGGTGATTCAGGGAAGGTTATGATGATCGTTGGTGTTAGTGCCTGAATTGACTGGCAGTTTTTGAGTAATTTTCATGCAGGCACTTTCCCTAAGTATCCAAAAAATGTTCTAAGTGTTGGACCTCCTCAGCATTTTTCAGCTGTAGCATCGTATTTTCCTGAGGAGGAGGTCATCATCATCATGTTTGCTTCGATGGTGGTCAGCATCATCATGTTTTCTGTCGACCGGTTTCTCATCAGGATCATCATATTTCAATATCGGGTGATGTCTGGATATCATCCTGATCCTGCTGATGAGCTACAGTGCGCCCTGATTTGCTTGCGGGGGTGATTTTTCAGGTAACCGGTGATCTTCCAATTATCACCTTGCCCTTTTATGATGATGATGTTGCCCCGATCTTCTGAAGGGGTTATTCTCTGAGTTGTTCGACCTGACTTGTTTTTTCTTAAGGGTCGTCATCATCATCATCATATTTCCAGTTATCACCGTGTTGCTTGCGGGGGTCATCATATTTTCTGCCTGCATGATATTTCGCCCGGGTGATATTTTTATCATCGGGTGATCTTGGTTATGATCATCCTGATGATGTTGTTGAAGAGTTCTAAGTGTGACCCGATATTCACTGGGGTCATCATATTTTGAACGTCAGGATGATCTTAGTCAATATCATCCTGATGTTGTTGTATCACTTCATGTTCGTTGTTTTATCATCTTGATGATGCTGACGTCATTCTTATGTCAGGGTGATATCTATTTCTCTGCCTATCTGCATCATGATATTTCCGAAGGAGGGGGTGATATTTTCATTTTTGAATATCACCCGGATGTATGTTTGTTCCAGCGTCATGATGATGCTGATATCAAGGAGATATCCGCCTGCCGGCTTCGTGCATTATCTAGTGGGGGGTGATCTTTTCAAGCATCATCATATTCATCTATCGCCCCGATCTTATAGTGGAGCTACAGTGCAACCTGATATTTGTGCATCAGGATGATATTTCCAAATATCCGGTTATCTTCCGGATATCATCCTGATGTCGATATGATGATGACGTCATCAAGGTCCGGGGGGGTCATATTTCTAACACTGATCATCTTGTGGAGATCCCCCGATATTTGCAAACATGATGATGATGTCATCCGGATATGAGGAGGTGCGCAGTAGGCAGATATGATGATGACGTCAGCAGGATATGATGATGACGTCATCAGGATGTTCATCGGCCAGACTTTTGGTATAGGCTCAGCAGGAGGATGTTCCTCCGATGGATCAGGTTGTGCCGATGAAGGCGATTATCATGCAGGTTATATTGCGATATGATGCTGACGTCAGGGTGATATTTCAAGCGACAGGATATCATGCTGCTGGAGGATGATGATGATGAAGTCTTATACTAGTGTCGTCAGGAGCAAAAGCACCGACATCATATATGCTCATGACCTAGTATATAAAGTGTTAAAGAGTGTGCTGCGGGGTGCATGTGGGATAATTGATATCCTGCATATTTTCAAATATCATGATGATGAATCTCGGCGGGAAATGGTTGCGATCGACTGTTTGATGTTTTTCCCAAGGCCGCGGGTTGGTGCGCCATTAATGGCGAAGGTTGCAGAGGTATGGGCGGATCTGGTACCCGATTGAAGGTGTACATCAACGGACAGTGGCGCAGGGCTCGAGATTTCTTCCTGTCTCCTCCCCTACCTGCTGCATTCATGTTTGGGCGCCAATCTGGTAATGCGTTGAGTGCCATTTTTCTGATACTGTGTATCTGGCGGGATTTTTGGTCAACCATGTAATTAATTACTGTGGTACACTACCTGGCTGTTATAAGCAGGAAGTGTTACTCATTTTTGGTTGTTGAAAGTTGAAGATTTTTGGCTCTGTAATTCAAAACAAGCTAATCTGGTTGCTCTGTACAGCTTAACTTGTGAGTTTATGTATCTCTTGTTGTACGATTTGGCATGAATCCACTGATTTCATGGTTAATCCTATATGAGAAATGCTATCTTAGCATGTGTTGTGTTAATTCTGTCTCCAGTATTGCATGTATTCTTCTTCTGAATCTGGATATTTGGGTAATGTTTAGATTCTAGAGCATAGAATTCCTATGTTGAATGTCTGATCTTTTAACTTCTGCTCAAGGGGTAGATTAAACTGTTTTCAGGTTGAACATTGGGAAGGGTATACTGCAGTAGGGATGCCATAAGTAGAGATAACTTAACACTCTGTATTGGGAGATATCTGTAAGGCAGATATCATGGGTATCCCCCTGAAATCCAGTTTTAGCTATTCATGCTGATCATTCACAGGTGTATGTCTACTGACTCCAGGCCCTGGGTAGGCACCAATCATGCTTTGTTTTTGTGTTATAACCATGTCCAGCTTTGCATCCAAAATTCAAACTAAACCATTTCATACTTCCACCTGTTAGTTGTAGGAGTAGGATTAGGAACCCCCTGCATGCTCTCATACCCAACCAGACATCATGTCCAAGAATGTTGCCAACCTTGTGATCTATCATACAGATCTTGGTCCATACATGAGAGTATTCTGCCTGTTGTTGTCAAGTTAAATCTTTCTATCTTTGAGCTAGTCAAGGTTACATCTTGAGTTATAGGGATACCCCCCTTGGTGCGGCAGAACCAGAAGTGAAGGGGAGGCAGCTCACGCAACCTCCTGTATTTAGTTGGCTGAATCTGCCTGTGCATTAGAAGTGGCAAACCCTAATGCTGATTCAGAAGAAAAACCAACAGTTGGATCATGTCTAGTTAATGTTGGTGGTCCGCATTAAAGTTAGAGTTTGCATTTGAAGAATAACCACTGATATTGGTGTTCTTCTTGAGACTGGCTGACCGGATGTATTACACGTCTTGCGGATGTTCTTGTAGGTGTTTGCCGACTTAGATGATCATTCCTAAGTTGATGCCTTGTATAAATAAGGGATTGTGAATTCATTTTGAAGTGTGTCTTGTAGTGATGAGTGTGTGGTAGCAAAGAGAAGTGTGAAAGGCAGAGTAGAAGTATTGGGCTTAAATGGAACTGATTCAAGCATGCTAAAGATGCTATTCTCTAGTTCATAAAGGTGATACTTATTCCTTTGTAGACAGTGTGTCTCTTGTAGGCAGTGAGCCTCTTGTGGGCAGTGTGCTTAGGCAGTGAGCCCTAATTGGCATGTGTCATTTTGTTCTTTCTATTCTTCTAACAAAGAATACATTCTTGGGTTAATCACCCCATGGTTTTTCCCTTAACCGGGTTTTTCACGTCAAAATCTTGGTGTCATGTGTGTTGATATGTTTCTGCTTTTGATTTGAATGCATTATGGTTCATGATTAATATTATGCTAATCACTAAAGAAGATTCAAGTGTTTAAAAAGAGAAAGTTTCGCACAACTGATTCACCCCCCTCTCAGTTGTATGCCCTAAGTCTAACAATTGGTATCAGAACCAAGTTCCTATAAAAAGAGCTTAACCGCTTGAGGAGATCCAGGCTATCGTCATACAAGAAGGATAGTCCAAAGTTTGATGGAACCAACTTTTCTCTTTGGAAAGGTCATATGAAATGTCACTTGCAGTGTATGGGAAAGGCGTACTGGTCCATGGTCACAAAAGCGTATGTACCTCCACAAGGTGGTCTGACAACCCTAAATAAAATTACAGATGCTAAAAACAATCTACGGACCAAAGAGGCTCTTCTAAGCGCATTAACTGACTCAAAGCTCTCAAATGTTATTGACCTACCAACTACCTATGAGATCTGGATTAAACTAGAACTTCTACATGAAGGAGATGAGTATGTTAAATGTGCAAGGTTACAGAGTCTAAAAGGGAAATTTGAAAAACTAAAGATGAGAGATGATGAAAATATTACCACTTTTATGCCAAGAGTGAATGAGCTGGTTTGTGGAATTAAAAATTTTGGTGGAGTCTTGGATGAAAATGAGATTGTTGGTAAGATTCTCAGATCCCTTCCTGCCTCTTACAAAATCAAGGTCGCTGCCATTGATGAATTCAGAGCCCATACAACTGTTACAAGAGACCAATAGGCTAGCAAACTGGTTGCTTTTGAAATGACCAAATTTGGAGATGATCCCCCCAAAATTGAATCTGCATTCAAAGCCAGTGCCTCTGTGAAAGGTAAACAAGGATTTGATCCAGGAGAGAACTCATCAAGGAATTTGTCATGGTATGGAAAAGCAAGAAAAGACCTAGAAGAAGAAGTAGAAACTGCTCAACTTGAAGCCCTCATTGCAAAGAGACTGCCAAGAGGATCCGGTAAGTATGAAGGAAAATTGCCTTTTAAGTGTTTTAACTGCAATAAGATTGGTCATTTTGCCTCAAAATGTCTGGAAAGATTTTCAACGCCAAATCCTAACAGATCAAGGTTCCAAAAGAATTGTTACTATGTTCATGAAGAAGATGATAATGAAGGAGTAACAGATGATGAATCAGAGACAGGAAACAAATCCAGAAGTGAATGGATGTTTATTGCCATCAAGGAAGAAGAACCAATATCCTCTGTATCTATCAATCATAAAGTTGTAGAAAGAGCTCTGGCTGCCCAAGTTGAAGAAAAGAATGATTGGGTCATTGACAGTGGTTGCTCTCACCACATGACAAGTGACAAGAATAAGTTCATAGATTTGGAAAAGTATGAAGGAGGAGTGGTGAAGTTTGGTGATAATTCTACTGGTAGAATCAAAGGAAGAGGAACTATTTCTTTTAATGGAAGAAACAAAACTAGTAATGTACTGTATGTTGAAGGTTTGAAGCACAATCTTCTCAGTGTTGGACAGTTGGTGGACAAAGGCTATGATCTCTGATTCAAGGATGAAAAATGCAAAATCTTTGAAAGATCCAGAACAGAGATTGCATCCGATACTCAAACCAAAGGTAATATCTTCCACTTGGTTGGTACTAGTAAAAGCTGCTTATTTGTTCAAGTTGATCAGAGTTAGTTATGGCATAGAAAGATGTGTCATGTGAATTTTGATAATATCATCAAGATAAGCAATACTTAGGCTGTAAGAGATCTTCCAAAATTGGTGAAACCTACTAACAGCTTATGCAAGGAATGTCAGTTGGGTAAGATGAGCAGAGTCACATTCAAAAGCAAAGAATTGTCTTCTACTGGACTATTGGACTTAGTTCACACTGATCTTTGTGGTCCGGCAAGAACCAAAAGTATTCAAGGTGATAGATACTTCATGCTGCTAATAGATGACTATTCCCAGATGATGTGGGTAACCTTTCTAAAAAAGAAATTAGAAGCTCTTGAGAAATTCAAAATATTCAAGGCTATGGTAGAGAATGAAATAGGAATAAAGTTGAAATGTCTGAGGTCTGATAGAGGTGGAGAATTCGCATCTGACGAGTTCATAGAATTCTGTGAGAAACATGGAATTAAGAGACAATTATCTTCTCCGAAGACTCCACAGCAGAATGGAGTAGTGGAGAGAAAGAACTGGACCATCCAGGAAGCATCTAGGACTATGATGATGGAAGCAAATGTTCCTCAGATCTATTGGAGAGAAGCTGTCAGCACTGCAGTCTATACTCTTAATCGAGTTCAAATCAGAAGCAATACCGGTAAGACCCCTTATGAACTCGGGTTTGGCATTACTCCTACTGTAAGATATTTCAGAGTCTTTGGTAGCAAGTGCTACATCAAAAGAGATGAAGATTTAGGCAAGTTTGATGCTAGAAGTGATGAAGGAATATTCTTGGGTTGCTCTACTCAAAGCAAAGCATACCGGTGTTATAACAAGAGACTAAGAAAGATGATAGAAAGTACAAATGTGAAGGTTGATGAGGGAATAGAGATACCCTCAAGGTTTTATGAGTATGATGAAGATGATCAGAATGGTGTTCTGGTTCAAGGAGCTCAATCCTCTCCTGAAAGTCAGATTCAGATTGATCCGATAAATCAGGAAGAAGAGATAGGTCTGAATGAGCCTGATCAAGAAGCAGAAGTGCAAGAAACTCCCAAAGTTCCAAGGTATGTAAGACTGAACCACTCTGAAGATCAGATCATAGGTGACAAAAGCAAAGGTGTGCAAACTAGAAGGAAAATTGCTCAAAATTTAGATGAATATTGTCTGATTTCAAAGATTGAACCTAAGACAATAAATGAATCCTACAATGATGAAAATTGGACCAAAGCAAAGGAGGAAGAGTTAATGCAAATTGAGAAAAATCACACTTGGAATCTTGTTCCTAGACCTAGAAACAAGAATGTGATTGGAACCAAATGGGTCTTCCGGAACAAACTAAATGAAGTTGGTGAAGTAATCAGAAATAAAGCCAGATTAGTCTGCAAAGGCTACTCCCAAATAGAAGGGATTGATTTTGAAGAAACCTTTGCTTCGGTGGCAAGAATTGAAGCAGTCAGACTATTTCTTGCATTTGCTGCCTTCAAGAATTTCAAGGTGTATCAGATGGATGTCAAATCTGCTTTCCTGAATGGTGACTTAGAAGAAGAAGTGTACATTGAACAACCGGATGGATTTCAGTTATCTAAGCATGGTGATATGGTCTACAAATTAAAGAAGGCACTGTATGGTCTAAAGCAAGCCCCAAGAGCATGGTATGAAAGGCTGGACAAACATCTTTTGAAGATTGGTTTCAACAAAGGTATTGTTGATAGTAACCTATATTTCAAAATTGATCATGAAAACATCTTGATTGTTGAAGTATTTGTTGATGATATCATCTTTGGAGGAAGAGACAGTATGTGTAAAACCTTTGCAAATCAAATGAAAAGTGAGTTTGAAATCTCAATGCTCGGTGAAATGAATTTCTTCTTAGATCTGCAAATTACTCAGACAAAGAAAGGAATCTTTATCTCTCAGAACAAATATGTGAAAGAATTGTTGAGGAAATTTGGAATGGAAGATTCAAAGCCAATGAACACTCCCATGGCAACCGGATGTAAGTTGAGCAAAGAAGATGACTCTCCTAAGACAGATCAAACAAACTACAGATCAATGATTGGAGGATTATTGTATCTCACTCAAACTAGACCAGATATAATGCAGGTTGTTGGTCTTGTGGCGATATTCCAGGCTAATCCCAGAGAATCTCATGTCATGGCAATCAAAAGAATTTTTAGGTACCTAAAAGGAACAGTTGAGTATGGTTTGTGGTATCCTAGAGATCATAATTTTTCTCTTCATGGATATATAGATGCAGATTGGGCAGGAGATGTGGATGATAGGAAGAGTACAAGTGGAGGAGCATTCTTTTTGGGAAAAAGGTTGGTTTCTTGGCTAAGCAAGAAACAAGAGGCAATATCCCTGTCTATAAGTGAAGCAAAATACATTACAGCAGCAGGAAGTTGCACTCAAGTTTTGTGGATGAAGCAGATGCTAAGAGATATTCAAGTAGAATATGAGGAGCCTATCACAATTTTCTGTGATAATTCAAGTGCAATAAATATTTCTAAGAATCCGGTGTTGCATTCTAAGACTAAGCATATATCTATCAAGTTTCACTTTCTGAGAGAGCAAGTGAACAAGGGTGAAGTCAGATTGGAGTATGTGCCCTCCATGGATCAGCTTGCAGATATTTTTACTATACCTCTTCCCAAGGACTCTTTTGAGTATCTCAGGGAGAAGTTAGGGGTTATTGCCCCTTCGGTGATGAACTAGGATGCACTGGTGTGCATCAATCTGGTGGATATCACAGTCATATCTTGTGATTTGGATTGATGATAAAGGAGCTGCTACTCAGGGGGAGCAGCTGGTATGTTATGAAGTAGTGAAGTTACAAGTATGAGCCCTTTGCCATTGATGTCAAAGGGGGAGAGAAGACATGTGAAAAACAAGTGGTTGCTGATCAAAGGGGGAGCAATAAAGGAAGAGAAGTCATGTGAATAGTTATTGCTGTTAAGGGGAGTTGTAACAGCAAGGAGAAGTTCTTGTCTTGATGGTTTTTCACATCATATGTTGCCATCAATGACAAAGGGGGAGATTGTTGCAAGTATGGGCCTAACCGGTGTTATCATTGATGTCAACATACTCATGTTGCATTAATGAGAAGGATTAGATGAGCTGTGTGTTGAGGATATTGAGAAAATAAGTCTCAATCAGGAACAGTGAAGAACAATGATGACAAGAAGGTAAAAGTCCTCAATAGGTTGAGGATCAGAGGATGCGGTTTAAAGGGTTTGTAGATATAAGTCTTGAGATGCTCTAGTCAAGATTTCAGAGGTCCGCATGAAGATCTGAAGAAGTTATGGTCATTCAAGTAGAACCAGTTCTGGCAGGCGTTCAGAGGTGACAGAGTGCCACAGATAGGTCTAGTGAGATCCGATATTTCATTATCCCATTCTGCGGATTTGAGGGAGTGTTGAGGACATCCCTGTGAAGTATCAACTAGATTAGTTAGTGGGTTGAAGGTCTGGAAGAGTATATTCATTTGTGACATTGATGATAGACTGTGTTCTTGTAGCTCCGGATGAAGGAGAGAAGAATTCTAGTAGGATGATGAAGTGCGGATGTTTTTGGTGATTCAGGGAAGGTTATGATGATCGTTGGATCATGTCCAGTTAATGTTGGTGGTCCACATTGAAGTTAGAGTTTGCATTTGAAGAATAACCACTGATATTGGTGTTCTTCTTGAGACTGGCCGACCGGATGTATTACACGTCTTGCAGATGTTCTTGTAGGTGTTTGCTGACTTAGATGATCATTCCTAAGTCGATGCCTTGTATAAATAAGGGATTGTGAATTTATTTTGAAGTGTGTCTTGCAGTGATGAGTGTATGGTAGCAAAGAGAAGTGCGAAAGGCAAAGCAGAAGTATTGGGCTTAAATGGAACTGATTCAAGCATGCTAAAGATACTTATTCCTTTGTAGACAGTGTGTCTCTTGTAGGCAGTGAGCCTCTTATGAGCAGTGTGCTCGAGTAGTGAGCCCTAATTGGCATGTGCCATTTTGTTCTTTCTATTCTTCTAACAGAAAATACATTCTTGGGTTAATCACCCCGTGGTTTTTCCCTTAACCAAGTTTTCCACATCAAAATCTTAGTGTCATGTGTGTTGATATGTTTCTGCTTTTGATTTGAATGCATTATGGTTCATGATTAATATTATGCTAATCACTAAAGAAGATTCAAGTGTTTAAAAAGAGAAAGTTTCACACAACTGATTCACCCCCCCTCTCAGTTGTATGCCCTAAGTCTAACAAGTTACACTAGGCATAACCTTGCTTATTGAATGAATCATCGTATCTTCCTTGACACGACGTTCTAACGAACATTGTATCAAAGAGGGGCAAAATGTAGACACCTAAAATTGACCTAGTTATCATTAGTATCAAATATTGCATTATTTACCATCTACACTTGTTTAACACACTTGAGAAATTTCTCTATTTTCATCTAAATCACCTATTTCATCTATTAATTAAATAAATTTAAATTTATTTAATTAATTCATTATCTATTTCTTCTAATCTATAATTAAATAATCTTTAATTATTTAATTATCTTCATTCTATCTATTTTAATTAAATAAATCTTATTTATTTAATTAAAATTCCCTTCATAATCCCACTTTCTAATTAATCAAATAAATTTTATTTATTTAATTAATTTCTCTTATCATTTATCTTCATGAGCCGACATGTGTGCCTCTTTTATTTAAAAACATGTGTTGTACTACATCTTTTATTTAATATTTTTCACATGTAATACTTTTTTATGTACACAATCACACATGAGCCTTATCTTCCCTCCACTTGTCATCTACACATTCACCTATGATTATCAATTCATCCCAACCGTTCGCATAGCCACAAAATCTCTACCGTTGATTGATTTTGGTTGAGGTCTATATAAACACCCTCTCATTCCATACTACATCTATCTAGCACTTTCATATAGCGTCTACATTATCATTTTAGCACTTTCATTTTAGCATCCATCTAGCTTATTATCATTATCATCCATCCATCATGGAAGCTTTGATCTTCATAATTATTCATTGTTGAAGAAGCAATCCACATCACAAACAAGGAATCATATAATTTAGGTGATCTTGTTCTTGAATTTTATGCTTTTGATTTCACTTGGATTCAATTCTTTGATGGTGGTAGGATTAGGTTTTTCATTTGTAATGCTTGATCTTATTAACCTAATTTTTACCTATCACAAGAACTATCTAGCTACTGACATGATTAAAAGAATCATAAGCTCTATTGGAGCCACTTCATGATTATACCAAAAAAATCTTATGAAAAAGAAGTCAATAGGCTAAGATGATCATGAAGAACAAAACTCTACATATATCTTATTAATTAGTGATTTTAGGCTTACTTTGAGTGATAGATCATTACAATGATTTTATTCATTATCTTTGCATTATACTTATTTATGAACATGACACATGCTTCTGTTGCTTATTTTCTAGCCCTAGCGCACATGAGGACGGTATGGACCTAGTGATGCCTTCATCTAGCTCTTTTAATGCTTGTCCACCCTCCACCCCTACTAAAAATATCTCTATTTCTAGACTTCCTTGTTCACTTATGGATTCTCATATTTGTGCCTCTCTTTCTTCATCTTGCCTTGAGGATCCTAGTGATCTTGACAAACATGTTCTACCTTCACATGAGGTTTTTGTTCCTTTGTCTCCATCTTGTGGCTCATAGTTTGTTGATGATATTTTTAATGTGTTTAATAATGATCATGATGAGAGTTATTTATATTCTCCTAGAGGGATGATGACTCTTTTACTCATGATGATTTAGTACCTCACAGATATTCTAATGATCCTTAGTGAATTCCATATGTATTTCTCTAAGCATCATGTTGGTATATAACTTTTTGATAGAAACCTACATGTGGATCCTCTTATGTTTTCTTTTATGTATTACACCCTCTATTAAATAAGCACATGATTTAGACATGCCTAAGGACAAAAAATAGCATGAGTATCTTTTATAATTTTTACTCAGTATACATGAGGATAATGTGGTATTAGTTTATGATACATGTTTTGCACCCTCTGTGTTTATTACACATGACATAACACATACGCACATCAATATGGGATATGATGATCATATTATTTCATCTTATGTGAACCACCTCATCAATAGGATCCATCTAGAATGGTATGTTGATACCTATGCACAAAGATTTCAACCACAAAATGATACTACTAAATATTTCATAATCCTTTGGCATTCATTTCCTTTTCTAAGTTGATTTGTGGTGCCTTGTTTTAAAAATTATGATGGTAAAGGTGATCCATTGTGGCATTTACAATAATTCTAAGTAACTAATTAGTTATTCCATAATCCTTTGGCATGAATTTCCTTTGTTAAGTGGATTTATGGCACCTTGTTTTAAAAATTATGATGGTAGAGGTGATCCATTATGACATTTACAATACTTCTAAGTAATGTCCCTTATTTTAATGAGGATTGATTTCTCACTAAGGTGTTCCTGTCAAGCTTGAATGATCGTGTACTTATGTAGTTGTATTCATTGCCTCATGCTTCTAGGACTCCCTTCATGGATTTGGCTAATGCTTTCATAAAATATTTTCATTATAATATTGAGCCTAAGACTCACTTAACTCATGCAATACAAACAAAAGGAATGAGAGCCAATTAAGGACTATATTTTTGAATTTCAAGCTTTTGCTACTAGTTTGAGGACTCCATTATGGCATGTTGAGCTTTAATGTATATATCTATGGATGGTTTACTTCAAATCTTTGAGAGTATTACATGCCTCACCATTTACTTTTAGATTTATGTGCTACTATATGTAAGTGTGAGCATGACTATAAGAAGATCCCCTTTTATATCAACATATTTATAACACTTCCCCCCTTTTGCATGACTTAACTGTTGGAATTAGTCTAGACAACTAAGAGGGGGGGTGAATCAGTTGTCCCACAAATTTAACCTTTTCTTCTTTTAATCTTCTTTATCAACTTACAATCAAATTAATGATGTAAACATTAAAGCATGAATCAACAACACATGAGCAAAAACAAATTAAACACACATAACACTAGAATTTTTACATGGAAACCCGGTTAAGGGAAAACCATGGTGGGGGTTAACCCACAAGATTTGCACCCTGTTAAAAGTACTTAAAAGAAATGAAAAGGCACTTGCCTTAGGGTGCACTTCCTAGAGCTCACTACTCAAGGAGGCTCACTACCTATAGGAGGCTCACTGCCTACAAGATCTTATGTTTAATACAGGAAGAATAAACTAAAAAATAGCATCTTCTTCATGCCTAGTTCAGTCCCATTGAAATCTCACAAAGCTTCTGCTCCACCCCAAATACTTCTTCACATTCTCTTCATACCTTACTTCTCTTGTCCCTCTGCTCCTCTTTTCTGCTCTGCCTCTGTACCTCTCTTAGGATGTTATCATTTCCACACAAGGAAAACTTTCCACAACTCATCCACAAGTATTTATATGCTTCATCAACCTTGGAATGAGCATCAAGGTCAGCACTACAAACATCTGACTTAATGTGAATCATTATACTATTGGCCAAACATAACTAGGATCCAAATCTTCCTCAAGCAATATGCCACACTTCAGATAACTCATCTTAGATCATCTGCAACATGCTTGAACCATCCGGTCGGCCAAGACTAGGAAGAATAACAACACCAAGGAAGAAATTTTCAACAACGAGCTCAAACTTCAATGCAGACCTCCAACACAACAGGCACATGATCTAGAGACCACCACAAGCACATTGAATTCAACAATAACATCCACACTACTCCAAATCATTAGAATCAGTTGCATCTTCATCTGGTACCTCAAGAACATTGTCTGCCATGATTGTCACACTAGAAAGATTCTTGCAGACCTCCAAACCATGAACCGTTTGAATTGGGGATACACACTAACTTCCCAAACATGCCTATAGATTCATAGATCAGAATATTTCAATGCGAATCAATCCGAACCAAATCTCTGTCACTTTGTCACTTCTAAACAACTGCAAAACCAGATTCTACTCAGATGGCCATAGCTTCTTTAAATCTTCATGCGGACCTCTCAAATCTTTACTGGAGCTACTTCAGACAATCCTCTACACAACCATATGGTCTGCAGACTCTGATCTTCATCCTACTGGAAATGTAGATTAATCTTCTTCTCTGAACTGTATTGTCTTTAGTGTCTTTTGCAAAGAGATGTCTGACTAACTTGTCTCTTTCAGAGAGGCTAATTTTCTCAATGTCCTCAACATATAGGTCTTCTAAATAGGTACAGTTGACATCAATGACAACACCTATTAGGCACATATTTGCAACAATCTCCCCCTTTGTCATTGATGGCAACATATGATGTGAAAAATTGATTTCACTATCAAGACAAGAACTTCTCCCCCTTTCTCTTATCACTTCTTTAACCACTTTCTTCACTACCCCCCCTTTCATAAGTAACTAATCTTTCACATGACTTCTCTCCCCCTTTGACATCAATGGCAAAGGGCACATATTTGCAGTCTCTTCTCCCCCTTTTTGTTTTAGACTGAGCTCCAAAATTTGCATATTGACTACTCCCCCTGAGTAGTACCTCCTTAACATCAATCTAGATTACAAGATATGACTGTGAATTCCACTGGATTAATGTACACTAGTG
Organism: Cunninghamia lanceolata; assembly: GCA_027924645.1. Lineage (NCBI taxonomy): Eukaryota > Viridiplantae > Streptophyta > Pinopsida > Cupressales > Cupressaceae > Cunninghamia > Cunninghamia lanceolata. Next base: position 270,081 of record BSBN01001197.1, on the reverse strand, counting down.
CATCTTAGTTCTGAATAGGAGGGGTAATAACCCCTAGCTTCCCTTTGAGATACTCAAAAGTATACTTAGGTAGAGACTTGGTGAATATATCCGCAATTTGATCCTTTGAAGAAACAAACTCCATTTTGACTTCATTCTCACTTACTTTCTCTCTCAAGAAATGAAACTTGATGGATATGTGCTTAGTCTTTGAATGCAACACCAGATTCTTTGAGATGTTTATTGCACTTGAATTATCACAGAAGATTGTAATAGATTCTTCAAACACAATTCTAATATCCTTCAACATTTGCTTCATCCACAAGACTTGAGTACAATTGTTTGTTGCTGCTATAGACTCTGCCTCTACAGTAGACAAAGATATTACCTCCTACTTTTTGCTCAACCAAGAAACCAATCTCCTTCCCAAGAAGAATGCACCACCACTATTACTTTTCCTATCATCCACATCTCCTACCCAATCAGCATATGTATATGCATTAAGAGTGAAGTCACTATCCTTTGGATACCACAAGCCATAATCAGATGTTCCCTTTATATATCTAAAAATTCTTTTGACTGCTATAACATGGGATTCCCTAGGATTAGCTTCAAATTTAGCAACAAGTCCAACTGCATTCATAATGCCAGGTCTAGTTTGAGTTAAATAAAGTAGTCCCCCAATCATTGATCTATACCTTTTCTGATCTGCCTTAGGTGAATCATCACCTTTACTCAACTTGCATCCGGTTACCATAGGAGTACTTACTGGTTTTGAGTCCTCCATCCCAAACTTTTTCAACAATTCTCTCACATACTTAGATTGAGATATGAAGATACCTTTATCTGACTGAGTGATTTGTAGACCTAAGAATAAATTCATCTCACCAAACATGGACATTTCAAATTCACTTTGCATCTGATCAACAAATTTCTTACACATGCTTCCATTTCCACTAAAAATGATATCATCAACAAATACCTCAACAATTTATATGTGCTCATGATCAATTTTGAAATAAAGATTACTGTCAACTATGCCTTTGCTAAATCTTATCTTTAGCAGATACTTGTCCAATCTTGCATACAATATCTTCTTGTATGCAAAGCTTTTCTCAATCTACAGACCATATCTTCTTGATCAAACAACTGGAATCCTTCTAATTGCTCAATGTAGGCTTCTTCTTCTAGCTCTCCATTCAAGAATGTTGACTTGACATCCATTTGGTAAACTTTGAAATCTTTGAAAGTAGCAAATGCAAGAAATAATCTGACTTCTTCTATTCTTGCCACCGAAGCAAAAGTTTCTTCAAAATCAATTCCTTCCACTTGAGAATATCCTTTGCATACCAACCTTGCTTTGTTTCTTACAACTTCACCATCTTAATTTAGTTTATTCCGAAAGACCCATTTAGTTCCAATCACATTTTTATCCTCGGGTCTAGAAACAAGATCCCAAGTGTGATTCTTTTCAATTTGCATTAATTCTTCTTCCATTGCTTTTACCTAGTTTTCATCATTGCAGGCTTCACTTACTAATTTTGGTTCAATCTTTGAAATCAAACAAATCTCTTCTTGAACTTCAGCAATTCTTCTCCTAGTTCAAAAACCTTTATTTCTATCTCCTATGATCTGATCTTCAGGATGATTCATCCTTACATACCTAGGAGTTTTGGGATTTACTTGAACTTCTATTTCTTGAGCTTGTTCCTCAACTTCTGCACTATCCCCTTCAGTCACTGGATTTTCTGGATCAATCTAGATCTGAGTCTGGGACTGAACTTGCCTTCCTTGACTTTGACTTTCATCTAGATCATATGAGTCATATCTGAAAGACTTGGAATGTCCTTTGCTCTCATCAACTCTAACATTAGCACTTTCAACAATCTTTTTCAATCTCTTGTTAAAGGACTAGTATGTCTTGGTTTGAGTAGAGTAACCCAAAAATATTCCTTCATCACTTCTTGCATCAAACTTGCCTAGATCCTCATCTCTTTTGATATAGAATTTACTACCAAAAACTCTGAAATATCTCACAGTAGGAGGATGACCAAACCATAGTTCATAAGGTGTCTTACCATAATTACCTTTGATCTGCACCCGGTTAAGAGTGTAGACAATAGTACTCATAGCTTCTCTCTAATAGACTTGTGGAACATCTGCTTCCATCATCATGGTCCTAGCAGCTTCTTGAATGGTCCAGTTCTTTCTTTCCACAACTCCATTCTGCTAAGGAGTCCTAGGAGCAGATAACTATCTTTTTATTCCATGATTTTCACAGAATGTATCAAACTCACCGGAGATAAACTATCCACCTTTGTCAGATCTCAGACACTTTATTTTCACACCAATCTCATTCTCCATCATAACTTTGAACACCTTGAATTTTTCAAGAGCTTCTAATTTTTCTTTTAGGAAGGTTACCCACATCATCTGGGAGTAATCATCAATCAGCAACATAAAATATATGTCTCCTTGCACACTCCTAATTCTAGCAGGGCCACATAGATCAGTATGCACAAGTTCCAATAGTCCACTTGAAAATTGTTCTTTACTCTTGAATGAAGTTCTGTTCTATTTACCCAATTGACATTCTCTACACATGCTATCAAGTTTCACAAGTTTTGGAAGATCTCTCACAGCTTGAGTAGAACTTATCTTGACAATGTTATCAAAATTCATATACACATTCTTCTATGCCATAACCAACTCTGATCAATCAAGCAACTCTTACCAGAACTACTTAAATGAAAGATGTTACCTCTAGTCTGAGTACTAGATGCAATTTCTATTCCAGATCTTTCCAAGATTCTGCATTTTCCATCCTTGAATCGAAGATCATAACCCTTGTCAGCCAACTGTCCAACATTGAGAAGATTATGTTTTAGTCCTTCCACATACAGAACATCATTAGTGTTATTCTTACCATCAAAAGAGATGGATCCTCTGCCATAGATTCTACCAGCTGAGTTGTCTCCAAATTTCACAATTCCACCTTCATATTTTTCAAAGCTTACAAACTTACTTTTATCACCAGTCATATGATGAGAACATCCACTATCAACCACCCATTCATCCTTTTCAACAACCTTAGAAGCCAAGGCACTTTCCACATTTGCATAGCTAGCAGATTCAGTAGACACCAGATCTTCTTCTTTGATAGCAATAAACACCCAATCACCTTAAGTGGAACCTCCATGATCAAATTAATTATCTATGACTCTTCTTCTCTAGCTTCTTGGACATAAATACTGTTGTCGATTAGGATTGCACCCTTATGCAAAGCTATGACACTTTGCAATCCTTCGAAACATGGGGACAAACTCAAGCTGTGGGTGACCTATAGTGAGTTTGAACCTCCAGATTATGGGCTGGTTCCCTTAAAATATTCTATTTGAATCTATGATTTTCTATTTTTGCAAAAGGGTAAGAAAGAAACTATATGGTAACAAAGCTATAAAATTTGGTGATGCACCTAATAAGGATGGAAAAAATGCAAATCTGGTTCACAATAGATTTTAGAAATATGACCCACACAATCCAATCTTGGCAAAAATATCACAAAAATATTTCTAGGGAAGGCTGGAAGATAAACTCTTTATGAAGGAAAAGGATTTTTCACAACATGAAAGAACTATTTTCAATAATACAACCTAAGACCTATGATATCACTATGCTTAACACTTGCAAGTAAGAATGAGACAATAATTTTAAAGGTTTTGATAATTAAACACATTAAAATTTCATCAAATCATTCATACAAGTAGCATCAAATGGAAAGGCAAACACTTGGTTTCAATGAGAAATAAAGAAAAATATTGCATGAAGAACAAAGAAATTTAAACCTGTAACCTACTGTAATCTCTATAAAATCTGTAATCAATGAATTACAAAACCTCCTTCTCTCTCAAAGCGTAAAGAGCAAAAAAGGTAAGAACTAGCAAAAACCAAGTTTTTCTTTACAATATATAGTTTGCTCTCTCCAAGAGGCATGAAAAATAGAACTGTAGCTAATTGCCTTTCTAAAAATAATCTCTCAAAAGTAATCCACGAGCAAACCAAAAAATCCCTAAAAATAAGGATCCAAACTATCAATTTGAGCAAAAATAGCTCCAAGTTGATCCCCTCCATATGTTTGAACAAGACATTGACCAAAACTCCTTAAATCTCTCCCCACATCATGCAAAAGTCCCTCAATGGCCTCAGTTTAACTCAACTCATCAATTTGCATGATTTTGCATTTGCAAAATTGATGTGAGTGGATAATAAAGTAATTAGAATAATTACTTTACTATTAGTTACAATTTGCATTATTTTTTGATTTTACAACTTGTGAAAAATAATAAAGTAATTTGTAAAATATTACTTTATTATTTTCTTACATTGATTTATTTGTAAAATCATGCATGATGAAAAATAAAATAATTTCCTTATCTCTCCAATTACACTTGTCTAATTTGCATGATTTGAGCAAAAAAAAAGGACTTAGAAGAAAATTAAAAACCCCTTATATCTCCATGTGAGAAAAAACCTCCTAGTTGCATGATTCATGCATTAAGGCAAAATTTAACCCTTATTACTCCACATGCAATATCAAAATGCTTTACAAACACTTAGGCATAAAAACACCCCTTATCGCTCCACATGCACTAGGGAAAAAAAATGATACACTCTGCCTTATTACTCCATTTATAAAAAAATACCACCTCACTACCATATAATCTCCTTTATGCAAAAATCAAACTCCAATACAAGCTCCTGCCACCTTGCAATATGCCTTATACCTTCATGCAAATACCTTTCTCTCTCAAAGAAGCAAGAAACTCCATCATGCAAAGAAAGAACCCTAATGATAAGCCTCTGCCACCTTGTAACCTTATATTGTCTTCATATGAATTCTTACCTTTGACTTTGGATGGTAAGATTACAAGGCACCAAAACTCCTTTTGACCATATTCGGTCATCCTGTATGAGTTATGTATCTTGGCATCTTTTCTATGTTGCATATGATTAAAATTGTCTTTGACCATGTTGTCGACCACATAGAATTTGGAAAAAAAAGGTGAAAAAAAATTATAAGGCAATGAGCCTTATTTTCTCATGATGTCAATTTTTGACTTTCATAAAAAATTAAATGCAAAAGGAAAAAGTGTGTTGTCGGCCCCTCCAGACCATGATCATTAGGAATCTATCAAGACAAGGTCTTGACCACGGGCAGATAAGGCAATGATTTATCTTTTATTTGCAAAGTCAAAAATGAAAAAAAGAAGACTATGAGTCATTGAACAAATCATGAGAAAACCCTAAAAGATTGTCTCATTCTTCATTTTGCACTTCGTCTCTTTCAGCTCTGCAACTATATCATTTGGCCGACTAGGGTTTGGCTTCTCTGGCATAGTCCTCTGGTTTTCTCACTCCTCATATGGTCTTCTCTGGTCAAAACTTTGGCATTTTGAATGTAGAAAAGAAGATGAGCATTTGTTTTAGGTATATACTGGCATTTCATGTATCTTCTGTGGCTTTTCTTCTTTGAATAGCTGCGGCTATGAGCCTGTGCATTCATTACATTTTCTAACAAACTTTCTTATTGTTCTCTGAATCTTTTCCTGCAATTGTAAACCTGTATTCTGAGACTCTAAACAAAAGAAGGTTGTGACCATGATATAGTACTGCATCAAAACACAAGGTGAGTTTCTTGATTCAACCTTCTTGTTCGGCTTTCTTGAGTCTTTATTCATCTCATTTTGACAAAAAATGATATGTGTTTTGAGATTTTTGAAGTTGGTATCTCTGCTTTTGACAAAATACTATTTTTGTGGTATGGTCGTGACATTTTATGCATTATTCTCACCATCTTTTAACTACAGATACAAAACTTTCACAAGGGTTTGTAAGAACTGATGAGGGTTTTGAAATCTTCTATATATAAACCTCCTTTCTTGGCATGGCCTACACTACTTTACCTTTTGTAGCTCTCTTTATCAACATATATGAAAGAAACTAAGGTTTAAAAAAAAATCTTGAAATGGGTATTACTTTCCCTGCATAAAATGCTCCTCTCTGTCATGGTTGTGCTCAATCATTATCCTCTTGTGCATTTTTTGGACACTCCAGATATTTTATAGAGTTCCAGTGTTTGTCTCTGTTGATTCATTTTTCTTAAAAACTCTGCTATTATCCTATTGTGCTAAAGGATTCTTAATAGCTATGTGATGGCTGGGGTAGTATTTGTATAATGGCATTAAAGACTCTGCCATAGTTAGTATGGTTTGAGATAGAAGCCTAATATTGATAAGTTGCCAAGGAATAAAATAGGATGGGCAAAATAGCCTCATAGTTTTCAACACAAAGAGCTCGCTATGTGACAATCATCTACTTGTTTTGAAATGCTCTTTGTGACAATCCCTTCATGTCTTAACTCAAAATAGTTGGGTTGGTGACTGTCCTACGAGCTCATGACTATTTCTCGTCAGACTCCAATGCCCACCAATATCTATCATACCCTCATGACTTTATGAACTTTCTTTGATCTACTGCTTTCCTAAAGAAAACTCCATATTGTTATATGCATCGCATTATGAATATTGTTACTCTTTCATTGTGTGAAACTCCTATTTTTCTTTTAGATGATTGTCACAATGTTTTGTACATGTTGTTTTGAAGACTCAAATAGTGACAGTCCTCTAAAAGGCCTAATGGATGTATTCTGACTAGCATATGTATGCTTTATCTTGTTTGATGGATTTCTTTGGAAGTGATATGATTGCTCCTCCATTTCATTTGGTCATAATGGTATGTCATTTGTTCTTATACATTCCGTGCTTTTCACACATCTCTATTCTGAATATGATTTGACCTTAGTACTCTGGATCTCTAAAAACTGTATCATACTGGCTTGAGCATAAAATTGTTTTAGTTTTTCCTTTTATTGCTCCTTCTTCATTGTTGTTCCAGAAAATTCTAGATGGTTGTGATCCTTAAGTTGCTTCCATTATCTTTCAGATACATGACTATCCTTTCTCAGTCTTACTATTTGTTGTTGTTTTATTCTTGACTGTCCTCACAATCTTGGATATATGTCTCATTGTGTGACTATACTCTACTGGGTGTCAGAGGTTACTCATGTTGTGCATCCATGCATTAGTGATTTTTTTTTGTTTGACTGATCTATTTTTGTAATAGTCATATAAACCCCTTTTTTATCTTGTGTTTCACAACTTACCCTTGACGGTATAGATTAGTAGATAGGAGGCTCTAAAGGTTAACTCACTATAAACTAACCTCAAAGACTCAACACTTTCTACCCTCAGATCTGAGAACAAGTTGTATGCATTTATCATAGCACTCTTGAAGAAAGACAATAATGACTATCCTTTGTTGCTAGCAGACTTCTCTCTTTTGCTTGTTCACGATCACTAACATTTGTCTCTACTAATCATCATCATAGTCAATGTTGTAGTAAGTCTCATGCATTTTTATGTTAATGAGGCATGACCTATTGACAATATATGATTGCCTCATGTAACTAACTTCATACCTCTGTAAGAGAAGTATTATAGATTCTTTAATACTGTTTGGACAATACACAATTAGTTGGGCAGTGCTTAATGATGATTGGCCTTCAAGGTTGTATACAATTATTACTCCTTTCTATTATGACTGCATAAGACTGATATCCTTAAATGTATTCATCTAGGTGGCTACCCTTATCATGACTACTGTCATGCCTTCATAGGGTAAACATTGGCATGTTGGTCTCTTGTTTGTACTTTATTCACTGTTCATTGTTTAGCATCTCCTCTATGGCTTTCAGATGACATATGTACTTTGTAGTTCACTTGATGGTACAATGAAATGTTCATTTGTTTTTAGTACTATACATGACTTTATCATCTGATTCTAAATTGATGTTTTCATGATAAAGGATAAGATAAATACCTCTTAATGGCCTGATGGGTTCTTCATGGTTGTTTCATATGATTTGATCATTCATTATGGGTAAAACGAAGCATGCTTCTTGATCAAAATTGTCATTAATAATAGTGCTTGAGCATGCTGGGCTCAACCCTCGCGAGAGCCACATTTTATCCACATGCTTAAATGTCTTCAAATCAGCAACATTACTTTTCCTATACCTACACAGTGAACAAACAAGTTAGCATAAAAACATACCTTATGGAGTTGATTGATCATCTTATGATGCTCTGATTTATGGCACATGTCTGATTTGACTCTTTCATATGAAATGCATGATGTGTCAAGTTGATATGTCTGTTTGATAAAAGCATATGATAATATTAAATATCTAGAGCTCTTACAGGACTTTACCCAAATTTTTTGCAGGTTAACCTGATACAACTGGAGCTGAAGATGAGAGCTGAAGATCAACCATCAACAAGTTCAACAACTAACAGAAGATATCAACCTTGCTCAGGCAATGATGGATATTTAATTTTATCATGTGTTCTTCCTCATTTCTTTTATCATCAGATGTGTATCTTGCATATGTATGCATTGCTTAGTTTCGTCACTCCCACGGCTTGTGTAGGACACATGTGAACACTTCTTTTAAACATGATTAGTTAATTTATCTTATACACTTGATGTATGTATGTTTCTTTTCAATCAATGCATAGGATAGAATAATTGAAACTGAATGTATGTTCCAAAATGATATGAAATGATAGTTTAAATGAATATCTTTCTTTCTTGCTTTCAATTATGATCATCTAAATAATCAAATTGTCTTATAACTCTTGAAAGATAAAAATAGTTTAGATCAACTACCTTCCTTGACTATTTGATTTCTTGACAAACTAACTCACTTGTCATGATGATTTAACAGTCCTGATTGGACTGTTGGGTTATCATGACAAATGATCATTATTTCTACCTTGTCAAGGCATCAAATATTCACTGAATGCAAAACTTTAGAAGTTTTTATTTATTCCTTCTGAAATAGCTGCAATTAGGTCTAACTAAATTTAGTGTGAACAAAATTTAGTAACAGTAGCATTTCTTCTGACCTTTATATCTATTAGGGTTTGGCTTTGAAACCCTCTCCGGACATCTTGAGGCAAAATGACCAATCTTATTACAAGCAAAACATTTGAATGGCAACTTTCCTTCATACTTAACGGATCCTCTTGGCATTCTTTTGGCAATAAGAGCTTCAATTTCTGCAGTCTCAATTTCATCATCTTCAAGATCCTTCCTTGCCTTCACAAATCTGTTTGATCTTCCTAAAGAACTTTCACCTGGATCATATCTTTGTTTTCCATATACATTGGCCTTAAATGCAGATTCAGACTTAGGAAGAGAATCACCAAACTCACTCATTTCAAATGTTGAAAGCTTACCAACTAACTGATCCCTTGTAACAGTTGTCACAATCCTAATCTCTTCAATAGCAGCAGCTTTATGCTTCTTTAACTCAAATATTGCATTCAGCTTCCCTAAGTTTGTCTAGAGTTGTACGACCATTCTTCATAATCTTATACTCATTCTTAGTTATCAACCAAAAGGCATCACCCATACATTCCAAATGACACTGCATGCGCACCTTCCAAAGGGAGTAATTTGTTCCATCAAATCTCAGACTTTCCTTCTTGTAAGTTGACATCTTGAATCTCCTCAAGCGGTTAAGCTTCTTTTAGAGGAGTTGGCTCTGGTACCAATTGTTGGAATTAGTCTGGACAACTGAGGGGGGGTGAATCAGTTGTCCCACAAATTTGACCTTATCTTCTTTTAATCTTCTTTATCAACTTATCAAATTAATGATGTAAACATTAAAGCATGAATCAACAACACATGAGAAGAAACAAATTAAACACACATAACACCAGAATTTTTACGTGGAAACCCAGTTAAGGGAAAAACACGGTGGCGGTTAACCCACCAGATTTGTACCCTGTTAAAAGTACTTAAAAGAAATGAAAAGGCACTTGCCTTAGGGCACACTGCCCAGAGCTCCTTGCTCAAGGAGGCTCACTGCCTACAAGATCTTATGTTTAATACAGGAAGAATGAACTGAGAAATAACATCTTCTTAATGCTTGGTTAAGTCCCATTGAAAGTTCACAAAACTTATGCTCTGTCCCAAATACTTCTTCACATTCTCTTCATACCTTACTACTCTAGTCCCTCTGCTCCTCTTTTCTTCTCTGCCTCTGTACCTTTCTTAGGATGTTATCATTTTCGCACAAGGACAACTTTCCACAACTCATCCACAAGTATTTATATGCTTCATCAACCTTGGAATGAACATCAAGGTTGACACTACAAACATCTGACTTAATGTGAATCATTATACTGTCCGCCAAACATAACTAGGATCCAAATCTTCCTCGAGAAATACACCATGCTTCATATAACTCATCTTAGATCATCTGCAACATGCTTGAATCATCCAGTCGGCCAAGACTAGGAAGAACAACAACACCAAGGAAGAAATCTTCAACAACAAGGTCAAACTTCAATGTGGACCTCCAACACAGTAGGCACACAATCCAGAGACCACCACAAGCACATTGAATTCAACAATAACATCCACACTACTCCAAATCATCAGAATCATTTGCATCTTCATCCGGTACCTCAAGAACATTGTCTACCATGATTGTCACACTAGAAAGATTGCTTGCGGACCTCCAAACCATGAACCATTTGAATTGGGGATACACACTGACTTCCTAAACATGCCTCTAGATTCACAGATTATAATATTCAAATGCGGATCAATCTGGACCAAATCTCTGTCACTTTGTCACTTCTAAACAATTGCAAAACTCAGTTCTACTCAGATGGCCATGGCTTCTTTAAATCTTCATGTGGACCTCTCAAATCTTTACTGGAGCTACTTCAGACAATCCTCTACACATCCATATGGTCTATGGACTTTGATTTTCATCCTACTGGAAATACAAAGTAATCTTCTTCTCGAAATTGTACTATCTTTACTGTCTTTTGTAAAGAGATGTGTAACTGACTTGTCTCTTCCAGAGAGGCTAATTTTCTCAGTACCCTCAACATATAGGTCTTCTAAATAGGTATAGTTGACATCAATGACAACAAGGATATGTTGACATCAATGACAACACCGATTAGGCACATATTTGCAACATTAACATCATTATTTCATTTGGAAAATGGGATCAATGAGGATGTACTTGATATTCATGATCATCATAATGCAATTTCTAGACCAAATCACTTTAGAGAATTCAATATATTGAAGGAGCCTCCACATATGGTATTAGAATAACTTTTCCAAAATAATATTATTAACTTATCTCTTGTCAAACCAATGGATAACTCTAAGCTTGCCACACAAGGTTAAGTAGTTTTATTCCTATCATCGCACACATGGGCATTCTATAAATAGATGCATTGCAATCAAACATAAAATTCAAGATCTTATAGATAATGGGGAGATAGGCATTAGACATACTCATGAGCCCACAACCCCCTCACTTAATGAGGTTAATCATATGAAAGCAAATGATGTATGTCAAGAGATTGGTCGTAACACATTAGAAACCACCTAATGTACAACCAATTACAAAGGGTTATCAATAAGAGCCATATTTGATACAAGAAGCAAATCATGAACAAGAAATGCAAGAGCATTATGCTAATACATTTTGGACAAGGATGATGATGACGATCCTCCTAGATTTGTTTGATGATTCATGAGCATCACTACAGTTTCTACATTTTGTATACCGCTATCTCTAGTTTCCCCTTTCCCTTATCTTTTGGCCTTTTCTATTATTTTTTTTTGTGTTCGACATACTAATTTCACCTTCTATATTATGTTTTATGCTTGCCTTCCCCTACTTGGGGGCATTTTGCTTCTTACTCGACATGCTTTCTCCTATGCTTGTTTACATCATTTCCTTATTGTTTCCTAATTTTATGCCCACTCTTCCCTTGTGCATCTTTATGCTTATTTATTATTACCATGTTTTTCATTTGCTTCTTGTAGACACCTAACATTAACATTACTTCACAATCCTGATCTCTTCAATAGCAGCAGCTTTATGCTTGTATGCTGCAAGTAAGGATCTGAGCACTTTGGCAACAATCTCTGATTCTTCCAATACTCCACCAGCATTCCTAATACCAGTCACAAGTTCATTCACTTTCTGCATGTAGGAAGTAATGTTTTCATCTTCACTCATCATCAACCTTTCGTATTTACCCTTCAAGCTCTGTAGCTTGGCACATTTGACATATTTGTCACCTTCATACAGATTTTCCAACTTTCCCAGATTTCATGGGTAGTTTTCAATTCCAGGACATTTGCCAATTCTATATCAATCAGGGCACTCAATAATGCTTCTTTAGCTCGAATATTGCATTCAGCTTCCCTGAGTTTTTCTAGAGTTGTACGGCCATTCTTCGTAATCTTATACTCATTCTTAGTTATCAACCAAAAGGCATCACCCATACATTCCAAATGACACTGCATGCGCACCTTCCAAAGGGAGTAATTTGTTCCATCAAATCTTAGACTTTCCTTCTTGTAAGTCGATATCTTGAATCTCCTCAAGCAGTCAAGCTTCTTTTAGAGGAGTTGGCTCTGGTACCAATTGTTGGAATTAGTCTGGACAACTGAGGGGGGTGAATTAGTTGTCCCACAAATTTAACCTTTTCTTCTTTTAATCTTCTTTATCAACTTATCAAATTAATGATGTAAACATTAAAGCACGAATCAACAACACATGAGAAGAAACAAATTAAACACACATAACACCAGAATTTTTACGTGGAAACCCAGTTAAGGGAAAAACAAGGTGGGGGTTAACCCACCAGATTTGTACCCTGTTAAAAGTACTTAAAAGAAATGAAAAGGCACTTGCCTTAGGGTACACTGCCCAGAGCTCATTGCTCAAGGAGGCTCACTGCTTACAAGATCTTATGTTTAATACAGGAAGAATGAACTAAGAAATAAATCTTCTTAATGCCTGGTTAAGTCCCATTGAAAGTTCACAAAACTTATGCTCTGTCCCAAATACTTCTTCACATTCTCTTCATACCTTACTGCTCTAGTCCCTCTTCTCCTCCTCTTTTCTGCTATGCCTCTGTACCTTTATTAGGATGTTATCATTTTTCGCACAAGGACAACTCATCCACAAGTATTTATATGCTTCATCAACCTTGGAACGAACATCAAGGTTGGCACTACAAACATCTGACTTAATGTGAATCATTATACTGTCGGCCAAACATAACTAGGATCCAAATCTTCCTCAAGAAATACGCCATGCTTCATATAACTCATCTTAGATCATCTGCAACATGCTTGAATCATCCAGTCTGCCAAGACTGGGAAGAACAACAACACTAAGGAAGAAATCTTCAACAACGAGCTCAAACTTCAATGTGGACCTCCAACACAGTAGGTACACGATCCAGAGACCACCACAAGCACATTAAATTCAACAATAACATCCACACTACTCCAAATCATCAAAATCATTTGCATCTTCATTCGGTACCTCAAGAACATTGTCTACTATGATTGTCACACTAGAAAGATTGCTTGCGGTCCTCCAAACCATGAACCATTTGAATTGGGGATACACACTGACTTCCCAAACATGCCTCTAGATTTGCAGATCATAATATTCAAATGCGGATCAATCTGGACCAAGTCTCTGTCACTCTATCACTTCTAAACAACTACAAAACTCAGTTCTACTCAGATGGCCATGGCTTCTTTAAATCTTCATGTGGACCTCTCAAATCTTTACTGGAGCTACTTCAAACAATCCTCTACACATCCATATGGTCTGCGGACTCTGATCTTCATCCTACTGGAAATGCAAAGTAATCTTCTTCTTGGAATTGTACTGTCTTTACTATCTTTTGTAAAGAGATGTGTAACTGACTTGTCTCTTTCGGAGAGGCTAATTTTCTCAGTACCCTCAACATATAGGTCTTCTAAATAGGTACAGTTGACATCAATGACAACAAGGATATGTTGACATCAATGACAACACCGATTAGGCACATATTTGCAACATTAACATCATTGTTTCATTTGGAAAATGGGATAAATGAGGATGTACTTGATATTCATGATCATCATAATGCAATTTCTAGACCAAATCACTTTAGAGAATTCAATATATTGAAGGAGCCTCCACATATGGTATTAGAATAACTTTTCCAAAATAATATTATTAACTTATCTCTTGTCAAACCAATGGATAACTCTAAGCTTGCCACACAAGGTTAAGTAGTTTTATTCCTATCATTGCACACATGGGCATTCTATAAATAGATGCATTGCAGTCAAACATAAAGTTCAAGATCTTATAGATAATGGGGAGATAGGCATTGGACATACTCATGAGCCCACAACCCCCTCACTTAATGAGGTTAATCATATGAAAGCAAATGATGTATGTCAAGAGATTGGTCATAACACACTAGAAACCACCTAATGTACAACCAATTACAAAGGGTTATCAATAAAAGCCATATTTGATACAAGAAGCAAATCATGAACAAGAAATGCAAGAGCATTATGCTAATACATTTTGGACAAGGATGATGATGACGATCCTCCTAGATTTGTTTGATGATTCATGAGCATCACTATAGTTTCTACATTTTGTATACCGCTATCTCTAGTTTCCCCTTTCCCTTATCTTTTGGCCTTTTCTATTATTATTTTTTTTGTTGTGTTCGACATACTAATTTCACCTTCTATATTATGTTTTATGCTTGCCTTCCCCTACTTGGGGGCATTTTGCTTCTTACTCGACATGCTTTCTCCTATGCCTGTTTACATCATTTCCTTATTGTTTCCTAATTTTATGCCCACTCTTCCCTTGTGCATCTTTATGCTTATTTATTATTACCATGTTTTTCATTTGCTTCTTGTAGACACCTAACATTAACATTACTTCCCGACTTAGTTATTCATTTACCATATCTTGACATTAATTAAATAATTCTTAATTATTTGATTAATTTCATCCATCTTTATTAAAATCACTCTACATTATTCTTCCACATTAATTAAATGATTATTAATTGTTTAATAAAGTCATTTTTCCCACTTCCTAGCATTAATTAAATAATTTCAAATTATTTAATTAATCATTTCTTTCTTCTAGTATTATTTATAACTATTTATTTAATTAAATCCCAACCCAATACTAATTAAATAAATCAAATATTTATTTAATTAATAAATCCTAATAACACCTCATTCTCGATTTCTTTCCTTTTTAAACTCATGTGTGTATCTAATTAATTAGATAAATCCTCTCATATCCTATATTGATTTCTTCCGGATTTATTTCTTTTTAAATAAAAATCAAATCCCTTATCTCTCCATCATCAAGAATCTATAAATCTAGCCTTAACCAAGCCATTATGATCACACAACAAAAATAATGTTATGCTGCAGAAATTACGAACAACCAACATATCAATCATTCTATCATAAAGACCAAAGCACTAGATTTTGGTGCATTCTACTCTGTTCTATCGAAGTGTGCAGATTGATTTGAAGGTGAAGGTATCAAGTGTATGCATTTATCTTCTAATGTTTCCTTTGATCATTTTCCTGCATACACTTCTCATGCTTATGATTTTATGGTCCATGTGTTATGATGTTTGTCCCATCTTTTGACCTCATGTTATGATGATTATGATAAGGAATCTATAAATCTAGCCTTAACCAAGCCATTATGATTGCACAACAAAAATAATGTTATGCTGCAGAAATTTCAAACAACCAACATATCAATCATTCTATCATAAAGAACAAAGTATTAGATTTTGGTGCATTCTACTCTATTCTATCAAAGTGTGCGGACTGATTTGAAGGTGAAGGTATCAAGTGTATGCATTTATCTTCTAATGTTTCCTCTGATCATTTTCCTGCATACACTTCTCATGCTTATGATTTTATGGTCCATGTGTTATGATGTTTGTCCCATCTTTTGACCTCATGTTATGATGATTATGAATATATCTTCCATGCTTTATGATACTTGTCACACCCTTTGACTACATGTTATGATGCTTATGTTATCTCAATATATATTAGCCTTATCATGCTTATGTTTGATCTTACACTCCTATGCTCATTGCTTATCTCACGGTGTTGTTTTGTGTCATTTTCATCGCCATATTCCTAATGTTTGCCTAGGTCGAATCCCCATCCAAATGTATTGATTGGTTCAGCCCTTCCTACTAAACTAAATGTTGCAGTCAGGGTGTAGAGGAGAGGTCACTTTATGTTAGGGTTAGCCAACAGAAGATATCAATTAAATGCAAATAAAGATTAAACAGAGGAATGAAAATACATAGAAATAATAACAGCGAGAGACAAGTTTTAATGTGGTTCACCCAAACTCGGGCTACATCCACCAACAGAGAGTCCAATATTATTATCCAATAAATTAAACCGATTATAACCAGCAATCCTTGCAACTCAATACCGCTGCAAAATGCTACAATACTTCAATCGAAACCCTAACCCTTAGCCACTTTTATCAAGCCTTATGTCGGTTACAAAATTAGGGTTTTTTATGTCGGCCAATAGAAAAAATAACTCTCGATGCCTTAATAAAATAATAAAAAATTGGTGGAGGTTTCAGGGGCGCTACCCCCGAGCCCCTGCAAGGGCGCTGCCCCTCAACCCCACCCTGTATCGCGATAGGGAGCGCGCCAGGGGTGCTGCCCCTTGACCCCATCTTGGGGGCGCTGCCCCCAAACCCCCCATAAGGGGTGCTGCCCCTTACCCCGTTAAATGATTTGGGGGGAAACCGCGCTGATAAAAGTGGGGTAAATTTAACCTCCGAGTCTGATTAGGCTCCATATAACAACACTCTATTTACTAAATACCATCCAACCTCTGGGAGATTTTGGGTTTGCCCTTACCTTCCACCTGGATTGGGGGTATTGTCCCTTGAAATAGCCTAGATGGGAGGAACAACCTAGGTGGGAGGAATAGAAAGTTGCGGGGTGGGTGGGGCGTGCCCCCCCCTCGCTTCAATAGATTAGTGACGAGAGGTATATTATTGTGGTTCACAGGGAGGGAATTTTAGTTTTCATTTCCTATATTGCTTTTACATTGGAGACATCATGTCTTCTCCATCCTACTAATTGTTCCCATGTTTTATCATGCACCTAGAGTGATTCCATTATTTGGGGCATCATGCCTTACCACCATCCTTGAGGGCATGTCTTTCTCATGATATATATATATATATATATATATATATATATATATATATATATATATATATATATATATATATATATGCTTACACAATCCTTATTTCTCAACTCTCCTCATTTTCCTATGCTAGGAGCAAATTTGCGTTCCTTGATGATTATCTCTAGTTGCCTTTTAGGCTTATCATTCAATATTCCTTTACTTACATGATTATTTTGCTTACATGCTTATACTTACAGGATACGTTTACTCTGTATTATTTTTCCCTCTCCTCCAATTCCTTGCATTCGATATGCCTTTAAGGCTACCTCACCTCTCTCGTTTGCCTACAATGGAGCAAGTTTATGTTCCTTGTTGATATATATGCCATTCAAGCTTATCATTTAATATGCCTTGGTTGTCTGCCACACAATGCATTTATGGCACTTAATCCTTTACATGATTGTTAAGCTTACATGCTTACTTTTCATATTATTTCTCCCTCTCCTCCAATTCCTTGCATCTGATATATGTCATCAACTAACACTCGTGTTGGAATTGCATACAAGTATATGTGCATATATAGACTTTTTACCATTCTAGATGAATCTTGACTACATGACATTGTCATACCCATGTTGGTTACCACTCTATTATCCATCCCCATGTACCACACCACTTTCTATACTTGTAGAATTTCCTAACCCTACGTGTAATTGTACATCATTTCTCTTGTTTTGCACATTGCTATGGAGTGCATACCAATGAGGAACACGTCAAGAAATCAAAATGGATTCATGACTTTACATGGACCCTATATCCTTTTTCTAAACATTTACTTTTTATGCATACTTGTGAGTGATCGTATGTTTTGAAATATATGTTTATGATAGATTCACATACCTTGAAGTGGTGGCAAAATGTAATGGTGAGATTAGAGCATATTAGCATACCCATGCCAATTCCCATTTAGTTTTGGGCCCATTTTGATGGCATGTCTCAATATTGATTACATACCAACACACTTTGTGCTAAGTTTGGCTCAACCCCAATCTTTATCCTTCCCCATGTACTCGTGCCTTTGTGCATTTCCATACAATTGACCTTATCCTAACTCCATTTGCACTTATTCATACACGATCACCTTATCTAATCCCACATCTCCATGCACCTAATCCCCACCTCAAGATTCTACATTCAATATCCCAAGTCAATCTCGCAATGGGTGGGTTCAATCTCGCATGGCCAAAAACTGATCCCAAAATTAAAATTTTAACCTTTAAATTGTTGATTCCCACCCTTTTCAACTAAGGGTTGAGAAGTTGGCTTCGTACACATTTATTTGACTATTCCTTGTGTCTTAGTATTTAAAGATGTTCATTTGTACATTTAAATATCATATGAAAATAACAAGGAATATACTCATTATAAGGAGCATGCATTCATAGGAAACATTTCAATTTGGAGAAATAAGGAAAACATAACCCTTATATGATTAAATGATCACAAAATGTAAATAATCCACTAGGATTACAAGGCAAATTTGTGTATTACAAATTCTATGACTATTACAAATTTTCAAACAACAAACATATCAAAGACATTATTTTCTAAATAGTGTATTAATTGTTCATCATAATTCCAAAAGTTGAATACCAAAAAAATTTCAATTATCTAAAGTTGCTATTATTTATTTGATTGGCCTAGACTTAGGTATGTAATAGGGATTTAAATCCCTTCCCGTTACTTCACATTTAAAAAACTTCCAATAATAACATTAAATCCAAGGCTGTAACAAGACAGGCACTCTTGAACAACAATTAGTGCACAAGTATGCATGACCATAACTTAAAAGAAGGCTTTCGCTCTCTACAATTTTTTTAAAAATAAAAATAATACCTACCCAGTGACAAAACTAATTAGAGGAGAGGTATGGAATGATGAGATGGAGAAATATTTTTGGAGTATTCATGCCATAATGCCATTATCATCCAAATGGAGGCGAGGGTGTCCTTCATTATCTCTAATCCTTTTCACGGGAGGAGAAGCGGAGGAGAGATCTGAACAAATGCCAATGATATCCTCCTGACATGTTAGCTGATGATATTCCACTAATTGATGAAGGTATTCATTCTCTCTTGTCAGGTTTGCATTCTCCTGAGCCAACCGACCTTTCTCTGCCAGAAGCACTTCCAGCTGCAGCCTCACCAGATCATCTTCTTCAGGCGAAGATCTCACACCATCACCATCACCATCCCTATCCCGCAGCCGTGCGTTCTCCTCTTCAAGAAAAGCACACCGCTCTCTCACAAAGCACAGATCCGCTTTCAAGGATTTCATCTGCCGTTGAAGGAATTTGGCTTTGCCAGCCAAGGATTTAGCCACCTGTTGAGGATCACCCCTGTTTCAAAACCCTTGATAACGAAACAGAGAAACCACCAAGAAAAGAAGAAAACACAAAACTCACGTTTAGATGATCTCCCAGATGCTCAGCATTCTCCTTAGGGTTTGGACTGGTAACCAAGGCCTTAGTCACCTGTTGAGCATCACCCCTGTTTCAAAACCCTTGATAACGAAACAGAGAAACCACCAAGAAAAGAAGAAAACACAAAAACTCACATTCTGATGATCTCCCAGATGCTCAGCATTCTCCTTAGGGTTTGGGCTTGTAGCTAGGGCCTTAGCCACCTGTTGAGCATCACCCCTGTTTCAAAACCCTTGATAACGAAACAGAGAAACCACCAAGAAAAAAAGAAAACACAAAACTCACATTTAGATCATCTCTCAGATTTCCCTTGGAGGTTGGGCTTGGGGAAGCTGCAACGGAAATCACCTCTGCTAATGATAATGATAATGCTGCTTCTCCCGTATTCATTCCTTGATGTTCCTGCTAATGCTCAAATTCATTCAATTACTTGTGATGGGATGAAATTAAGGAGTGTTTAGTGAGTAAATGCAAATTGTGTACCTCAGCAGTGGCAGTGGTAAGAGTGTGGGCGAGTTGAGTTAGAGAAGAGGCCACAGCCTGCAGTCCCTCGTCCAACAACTTCATATCCTCCTTCTTCCTCTTCTTGTTTTCATCCTGCACATTGCAAATATGTTAAAGCCAAAATATGCAAGGCAAAAGGCATTCATCACAAGGCAGGAAGTGCAGTGCATATACATTTGATGATGAATCTGAAAGACATCTGCTCCTCTTGTTTAGTCTATTCCACACCTCCTCATCCTCTTTCAATGGGCTCTTCCCCTCAGGAGGCGTCAAACGGCCCTGCAAACTTGAAATCAATAAGAAAAAAAACACAAATAAAATTAAAATGAAGTCTCAGAGGTTGCTAACACCCTTACCATTACCATTATTGAAATGCAGAGGGCTTTTGCAGCAGAATGAATAAATTAAGGAGATCAAAAATGTTACAAATGAATGAAACGGATAGGCGAAACGATGGCTTAAACGGCTCCTCAGTCCTTGCGGTATTAGAAGCCTGCCTTTCACATTTTTATCGAAAAATTCTAGGACGGCCACTCTACCTAGTTCAACGGTCATATTTGGGCGAAAGTTTATGCATGTCATCTCCTCGAGTGCAGTGCAGTGCATAGCGGTTTAAAAGACGAGGAGAGGTCAAAAGGAGGGCAGTCCAGGGTCTAAATTTGACAGTCGTCCTTGCCTGTCAAGCAATTTTTTTTTTTTTGGTAGTTATCTATTCAATGGTGTTTTCAAAATACTATTGACATATTTTAGTATAAGTAAATTATATAAAAAACATATATATACCAGCATAATTCTATTTAAATTTTGACAGTTCGTCCAAAATCTCTCCTTTCATATGATACGGTCTTTTTAAAATTTTGATTGTATTTTACAACAAAAATACCTAAATACAGCTATATACAATTATCAAATTTATGCCCTGGAGGGTATCACAGCCCCTCCCTATAAAAACTTGTCCAACGCCCCACGCTTTTCTAAATATAAATTGAACCTATGACAAAAAAAAAAAAATTGAGGTGTTTTTCGTTTTTATTTGTGATTAAAATGGTTTACATTGATTGCTCAAAGCATTTTAACATACCACTCTTTTTTAATTAATAATCAGATTTGTGTTGAGTTACGGGACCAACTCAAAAGTGCATTTTCTTTTTCTTTCTTTCTTTTCTTTTTTCTTTTTAATTTATTTTGGTTTTGTTTTTAGAATGCATCATCTTTGTATTTTCTATATAAATTAATAGAATTTTAGAAGTATTTTTTTATCAGTTTATTTCAATTTCGATCTAGTCATATCATATTTTATTTCGCTCATTTTTACATCTTAGATTGCACCATGGGTACAAATATATCCTTCAAACAGAATTGTGCACATAGTCGCATCCCTAAAATTTAAAATATTTCCCACTTGTTGGTGCTCAATGTTGAGACTCCTCAAATCCCTAAAGCTAATCAGTTCTTGAGTGCCAGGGGTGTCAAACTCAAAATAAGGATTGCAGACTTATACTCAGGATGAGGCAACTAAGGACAACAATGATAAGGTGGATAAGACCTTCTTTTGACTCTGCTAAACCAAGGGGGGTATTACCTAAGGTGTATGAGAGAAAAGATTGATAGCAATATGGAATTAAAACATTGGGTCAAACCATATCCAGTGCACAGGGAACTCCAATTTTATGTCACTAAGTAGCCTGTATGCTAGTTTGAGGAATTCAAGGGTATTACACCTTCAAGTAGCAAATATACAACCATGCAAGATCTAAAATATTGCTTTGATAGCCCCTAATGCAGTAGCACATCTAGACATGGATGTAGGTGGGACAAACAATACATAAAAGTAAAAGATTGAGGTTTTTGTTGTGTTTGAGTGTTGAAAAGGAAAATACAAGTTGATAGACAGCAGATCGGTGCCTATATCTAGTTAGGGTAGCAGAGTCTGAATACTTAATCAAAAGGGACACTATTGTAATCAGATTTTTCTACCTAATCAAGGTAGCAACAAAGACAATAATTGATAGTCTATTGCATAAGCTAGGCTCTACACAAACAAACGAGTAGCTAGAAGATTACATAACACACAATTCCAAACATTCTTTAATAATCCTTGAACAATCCACAAATTTCACACATTCTCATGAAAAGATACCTTGTAATAGCATTACAGAGGTGTTTTACAATCTATACAATCAACTAATCATGAAGAATATTCGCATCAACAAATGTGATGAGAGTAATTTATCAAAATTACCAAAAACTTGCAGAATGTTTATGGAGACACTTGGAATGATGTTCAATCTACACATTTAGTTCATTCTTTGATTATTACAATGTCCTTTCATAGCCTTTGAAAGAGAATCCAGAAAATATTACAATGCAATTGCTCTAAATCTAGTAACTAGAAGAAACCCTAGGTTTCATACAAATTTTTCTATCTTTTTAGCTATGCTCTACAACTCAAATGTTTTTCATCCCCCTTGCAAATGAATGCAAAATCTCTTAAAATACTTCATTCAATCCCACAAGGAGCCTCGAAAGGAGAGCCTCAACCTCTAGAAATAAAACAAGGTGACCATGCCGCTTGCATCGTGATCACATGGGTTATACCAGAAAACTCTACAAATTTGAAGTGTTTGCCCATGCTTTGACACAAAAATTTATTATGGAAGGATCTATTGGTGCCTGCACCTAGAATTTGGGTTTCGAGCATTTGAATCCACTAGCATTTTCATTTAAACCCAAAACATTTCTAAGTCTGTCGGCCTTCACATTTTTATGCATGTATCTTTGTATAGAAAACGTTGTATCTTTGTATGTACAAGTGCAGATGTACATTGGCGGACCCGAAGATAAGTTCAATCGGCTTCAAGAATGGTGAAAAAATCAGTTGTATGCATCGTTGTATGCATATCGGGCTTGTATGTGATAATCGGGTTGTATATGAAATTCCGGGCGTGCAAAAGTGGTTGTTTATCACAGATTCCTAGAATATTCCACATTTGTATGTGAAAGGTTGCATGTATATTGTGTTGTATATTCGATATACAATGGGTAGATACAACGCAGACTTCAAAGATATTCAAATCAGGTTAAGATGGTGGTCAGACCCACAGGTTTTCGGCAAGAGGATTGTATGTATATGACTTATGCAAAATGACATACAAAGCAGAACATACAATCCTGGGTTCCAAATTTTATTAAATCGGGCTTGGCGGATGCATACAACTGCAGAGTTGAAAAGTCAAGGCATTTCCTTGTATGTCGGGTTGTATGTATATGTGATATACAACTGCAATTGCATATACAAGTGAATGTACAAGCAGGCAGGTGCAAAAGTGGACGCAGCCAGTGAATTAATTGCATTTATGAAATGGGTGAAGTTCGCCATTATATATTGGGATTGTATGTTCCCAATGTACAATCAGGCATACAATGAGCAGATACAAAGAAATATACAAGCGGGAGCAGTCAAAGTCAACGGTCTTCAAAAGCATGGTGGGGCCCGCACAGTTGTATGTCTTGGATTGTATGTATGTACTATATACAAAGTGAACATACAATCCCGGATGCAAAGGAAAAGTTTGTTGAGGCAGATAAGTGGTTGGGGTCCGCGGGTTGTATATTGCACATTGTATGTGCAATATACAAGGCGATATACAAAGAATAAAGATACAAGTCAGACCCGAATACGGTTTCAATTTGTTTCATGGTGATTTGGGGTCTGCCCTTGTATGTGGTGATTGTATGTATATACAAATGCACATACAATTTCAACAAATGCAAAAGAAGATACAATGGCTCGTCGGCAGGACAATGCTTATCGGCGGACACTTCCAGGGTCTTTCTGACGACTGATGAAGATGCTAAGGCACAACGATAGAGATCCAACTAGATGCTGACATGTGTCCAAGGGCAGTTGTATGTATATACAACTGCATATACAAGAATTTGAAGGCAAAAAAGACAAAATGGGCGAAAAGGGTAAAATGTATGTTCACGATGTGAAAAGTCAAAAGAGAGAAAGCTGCCTGCATGGCACGATTTCATTGGTTGTGGACTTTTCAACGTGTTTTGAAGCCGCAGATCTTAGAGAAGAGGAAGAAATCGACAGTCATTGTTCAAAATGTTCGAAGGAGGGATATCTTTGTATCTGCAGTCGCATTTTAAGCGGGAAGAAACTTCAGAGCACGCGAACAATTGTTGCATCCCGAAATTGGTAGGTTGGCACTAATGGTGAATTGCAGAGGTATGGGTCAATGGATTGACAGGGAAGCTACTTTCTTCATGAGGAAAATCTTCAGACGGCGGCGCATCTCCTAATTTCACCTGCTCATTCCTCTTCTTCTCTCAGCTGCATTGAATGTTTTGGGTGCCATTCTGATGGTGCATCGTATCTGGCAGAATTTTGAAAAGGCTATGTAATTAATTGCTGAGTACACGTTCTTGCTATATAAGCGAACTGTGTTACTCATTTTTTTGGTTGTTGAAGACTTGGGCAAAAATTTTGAAGGAATAATGAAAAACAGAGCATTTCCTTGGTTGTTCTGTCTCATTTTGTGAGTTTATGAGTTGCATTTGAGTACACGTTGCACATATGTTCAGTTTCATGTTATTTTTATATGAAAAATGCTTCATGGCATGTGTTTAGCTATTTGTCTCCATTTGTTGTATGCATCCCTTCTTTTGAATCTGGTTGCTAAGGGTTACTAAGGTTCTAGGATATAGATTTGTTGTATTGCATGCTTGATCTCTAACTTCCATTCAAGGAGTGGATTAAACTGTTTTAGGTTAAGTATGAAGAAGATTGTATGGCAACAGGGATATGTGTAAGTAGAGATAGCTAGATACTCATTCTTGGGTGGTGTTTGTAAGGCAAATACCAATTCTAACCCCCTGAAACTTGAATGCCAGTGTAAATCATTCACTTGTATATGTCTAGTTGATTCCTTGCCCTGAGATAGGCACTGGTATGCCCTTGTGTAGTAGTTATGGTCCAAAACCCCCTTTCTTGCATCCAAAATAAATACAAATCATTTCAAAGCTTCAACCTATTAGTTGTAAGAGTAGAAATAGGACCCCTGCATACTCTCATTCCTAACCAGTTAGATATGTCCAAGAGCAGTGTCAAACTTGTGATCTATCATGAAAATCTTGGTCCAAACATTAGAGTATTCTGCCTATTCTGAAAAGCTAAATCTTTCTGTCATTGGGCGAGTCAAAGTTAAATCTTTAGCTATAGGGATACCCCCCTTGGTTCGGTAGAACCAGAAGTGAAGGGGAGGCAGCTCACGCAACCTCCTGTATTTGTTGGCCGAATCTGCCTGTGCATTGGAACTGGCAAACCCTTTGCTGATTTGGAGAGAAAGACCCAACAAAGTGGCGACTCCGTTGGGGATAGAGTCAAATAATTTAAAGGCTGGAAAATCTAATTTCTAGGTGAAGTTGTTGCAGCAAGACCAAGGAAAAACCATGTGGTGCTCTGCTGGCGTGATGAATCCAGAAAACAAAAGTGCCTTGTTGATATTCTGTCCTCTCTGTGAGAGGTGGCGACTATGTTGATTGAACCTATCCAAAACTGCAACATATTTTCAGGTATTTCATCTTTTCACTCAAATTGATTCAAATAGAGCAATAGTCTTGGTTGTGCTCTCAAAGAAGACCATTTTTTATTGAAAGATATACAGCTGTAAGTTTCATAGGAATAAGTGGTTACCCAAATGTTATTCCCAATAAGATTAGAAAATGTTTGCCGAAATATAGTGGATCAAATTCTGAGTCTGCAAACAAACATCTGCAAAATTTTTGTAATTTGATAGAAGATTATGAGGTAGAGGCTGAAGATGTAGTAATGAGACTTTGTGTTCAGTCATTAGAGGATGATGCTAGGGTCTAGTTTTCAGACCTGCCTGTGTGTTCAGTTTCTTCATGGGTAGATTTAGAAGTTGCATTCCTAGAGCAGTTTGGTGAAAGACTTGATTTGGCCTCATTGATCATACATTTCATGAATATTCAAAAGGAAGATGAGGAACTGGTTCCAACCTTTAATCTAAGATTTATTAAGTTGCTCAAGCAGATTCCTGAATATATGAGACCCAATGATGCATTGTGCTTGACAATTTATTTGGCTGCATTTGATGAAGAAATGAGTTATTTATTGAGAGATAAGGAACCAGTCACACTTCACCAAGCTTACAAATTTGCTATGGATATTGAAAATAATTAGAAATATGGAATGCCAGTAGGTTTCATGACTGCAATCCTTCAAAATAGTTTTCAAAGTGAATATATTTCAGCTTTCCTAGTGTGTTCATTAAGAGATGATTTTACAAAGGGAAATATATCTAACAACAATGGGTACAGTCATGATATGATGCATAAACATGAAGAAGATGTTGTAGAAAATGTGGGCACATCCTATAATGGTGAAGACAAAGATTGTTATCAGCCTCTAGAAAAGAAGTCTGCAGATGCAAAATGCATTTCAAATGATGAAATGAAAGATATACATGAAGTTGTGTCCTGCAGCAGTAGGCATCTCCCAGTTATTCATGATTATTTATATGAGGTGGATATGCAGAGCTTCACTTTGAATATAGAAAACATTGATTCAAGGGATGACAGTGAATATGTTAGTGATTGCCAGCATTCAGATGCATGTGTGAGCCTTTCAGATGATGAAATATATATGGATGTTGAGTATGAGTGCTTCCTTGAAGATTATGACCACCTCTACGATGTAGAGTTTGAAAAATTTGCTTTTGATCATCAGGGCATTGGTGAAGAGGAAAATCAAGGTCACTATTCAGATGTGAATGGACAAATTGCAGATGTGTGTGCTCATACAGTTGGGGATAGTGTTGGTTGCAGGGGTGACTATGAAGCTTTCGACGAAGGGCTACATTTTGAGTTCTTTGTGCCCTCTCTTGAGACATTCCAGGTGGACCTTAATGATAAAATTGCTAAGCACAATGATGATGGATATCTGAATGTTTATAAAACTGAATATGATTATGAGGTGTTGCTTGTGCCTGAGTACTACGTGTTTAATACAGAGGAGCTCTTATTTTTTTAAGAAGGGCAAAATTCTAATGTGGATTCATTTGTTTCGTGTGAGTCTACTATTTTTCCAAGCAACATTGGTGACTCATATGATGATGACATTCTACCGCTGATGATAATGTATGTTGATGAAGCTTGTTGTAGAGTTGTTAAAAAAGGAGAAATGGGCAGCAGCACAACCAATTGCAAAGTAGGGTGTTGCAAACAGTTAAATATTTTTAGGCTTCATTTGAAGAAATAAAAAAAAAATTAGATATTTGACAAAGGAAAACTCTGGTTTTTCCTTTTTGGTGGCCCTGGGCCGCCAAGTAAATTTTAAAAAATGTGATTTGTGATGCAGGTTAGTGCAGTGTTCGACTCTATGCCCAATGGATATCGCACTCGGTCTGCATCCCCAAGTTTTGGAGTTCTCGCCATGCCTACAAGAGGCATGCGTCCCCAGACAGAGCCAATGTTGGTGCCTACACCTGGAATTTGGGTTTCGAGCATTTGAATCCGCTAGCATTTTCATTTAAACCCAAAAAATTTCTAAGTCTATCGGCCTTCACATTTTTATGCATGTATCTTTGTATATGGCCGTTGTATCTTTGTATGTATAAGTGCAGATGTACATTGGCAGACCCAAAGATAAGTTCAATCGGCTTCAGGAATGGTGAAAAAATCAGTTGTATGCATATCGGGCTTGTATGTGATAATCGGGTTGTATATGAAATTTTGGGCGTGCAAAAGTGGTTGTATATCGCAGATTCCTGGAATATTCTGCATTTGTATGTGAAAGGTTGCATGTATATTGTGTTGTATATTCGATATACAACGAGTAGATACAACGCGGACTTCAAAGATATTCAAATCAGGTTAAGATGGTGGTCGGGCCCACAGGTTTTCGGCAAGAGGATTGTATGTATATGACTTATGCAAAATGACATACAAAGCAGAACATACAATCTCGGGTTCCAAATTTTATTAAATCAGGCCTGGCGGGTGCATACAAGTGTAGAGTTGAAAAGTCAAGGCATTTCCTTGTATGTCAGGTTGTATGTATATGTGATATACAACTGCAATTGCATATACAAGTGAATGTACAAGTAGGCAGGTGCAAAAGTGGACGCAGCCAGTGAATTAACTGCATTTATGAAATGGGTGAAGTCTGCCATTGTATATTGGGATTATATGTTCCCAATGTACAATCAGACATACAATGAGCAAATACAAAGAAATATACAAGCGGGAGCAGTCAAAGTCAACGGTCTTCAAAAGCATGGTGGGGCCCACACAGTTGTATGTCCCAGATTGTATGTATGTGCTATATACAATGCAAAAAATACAAAGCGCACATACAATCCCAGACGAAAAGGAAAAGTTTGTTGTGGTGGATAAGTGGCTAGGGTCCGCGGGTTGTATATTGCACATTGTATGTGCAATATATAAGGCGATATACAAAGAATAAAGATACAAGCCAAACCCGAATGCGGTTTCAATTTGTTTCATGGTGATTTGGGGCCCGCCCTTGTATGTGGTGATTGTATGTATATACAATTGCACATACAATTTCAACAATTGCAAATGAAGATACAATGGCTCGTCGACAGGACAATGCTTATTGGCGGACACTTCCAGGGTCTTTCCGACGACCAATGAAGATGCTAAGGCACAACGATAGAGATCCAACCAGATGCTGACACGTGTCCAAGGGCAGTTGTATGTAAATACAACTGCATATACAAGAATTTGAAGGTGAAAAAGACAAAATGGGCAAAAAGGGTGAAAAGGGTAAAATGTATGTTCGCGATGTGAAAAGTCAAAGGAGAGAAAGTTGCCTGCGTGGCGCGATTTCATTAGTTGTGGACTTTTCAGCATGTTTTGAAGCCACAAATCTCAAAGAAGAGGAAGGAATCGACGGTCATTGTTCAAAATGCTCAAAGGAGGGATTTCTTTGTATCTGCAGTCGCATTTTAAGCAAGAAGAAACTTCAGAGCACGCGAACCATTGCTGCATCCTGAAATCGGTAGGTTGGCATTAATGGAGAATTGTAGAGGTATGGGTCAATGGATTGACAGGCTAGCTACTTTCTTCATGAGAAAAATCTTCAGACGGCAGCGCATCTCCTGATTTCACCTGCTTATTCCTCTTCTTCTCTCGGCTACATTGAATGTTTTGGGCGCCATTCTGATGGTGCATCGTATCTGGTAGAATTTTGAAAAGACCATGTAATTAATTGTTGAGTACATGTTCTTGCTATATAAGCGAACTGTTGTACTCATTTTTTCGGTTGTTGAAGACTTGAGCAAAATTTTTGGAGGAATAACAAAAAATAGAGCATTTCCTTGGTTGTTCTGTCTCATTTTATGAGTTTATGAGTTGCATCAGAGTGCATGTTGCACATATGTTCAGTTTCATGTTATTTTTATATGAAAAATGCTTCATGGCATGTGTTTAGCTGTTTGTCTTCATTTGTTGTATGCATCCCTTCGTTTGAATCTGGTTGCTAAGGGTTACTAAGATTCTAGGCTACAGATTTGCTGTATTGCATGCTTGATCTCTAACTTCCATTCAAGGAGTGGATTAAATTGTTTTAGGTTAAGTATGAAGAAGATTGTATGGCAACAGGGATATGTGTAAGTAGAGATATCTAGATACTCATTCTTGGGTGGTGTTTGTAAGGCAAATACCAGTTCTAACCCCCTGAAACTTGAATGCTAGTGCAAATCATTCACTTGTATACGTCTAGTTGACTCCTTGCATTGAGTTAGGCACTGGTCTGCCCTTATGTAGTTGTTATGATCCAAAACCCCCTGTCTTGCATCCAAAATAAATACAAATCATTTCAAAGCTTCAACCTATTAGTTGTAGGAGTAGAAATAGGACCCTTGCATACTCTCATTCCTAACCAGTTAGATATGTCCAAGAGCAGTGCCAAACTTGTGATCTATCATGAAAATCTTGGTCCAAACATGAGAGTATTCTGCCTGTTCTGAAAAGCTAAATCTTTGTCATTGGGTGAGTCAAAGTTAAATCTTTAGCTATAGGGATACTCCCCTTGGTGCGGCAGAACCAAAAGTGAAGGGGAGGCAGCTCACGCAACCTCATGTATTTGTTGGTCGAATCTGCCTGTGCATTGGAACTGGCAAACCCTTTGTCGATTCAGAGAGAAAGACCCAACAGGATCCACAACAATCCTGGGGTAGATGGAGTTCACCTACCATGACCCCAGGCTTTGAAATGATCATTAATGGCGACCCAGAGAGTCCTTGGAGTGTCTCGTCGTGTATTGAAATGTCAATGGACTAGGAAGGCAAATTCATCGAGCCCTAACAAATCAGGCTTCGACAAATGAACGCCTAGTTAGACTAGAAGTAGGATACTTCTCAATCACCAAAGTCCAAAGAAAAGAAAACTCATTGGGCTTCGACAATCAGACCTCCGCTAAATATCCTTCAATTTGTGTAGGAGAACAAGCACCCCCTGAACTCTGAAAATACCACAAGAAAAAATCCATCTTTACCACTTTAGTACATCAAACTTGGTCACCCGTTGATGGATATGAAACAAGTATTGGCCTTTGGAGACTTTAGTCTTTTGAAGAAAGTCATGTGTTCACTTGCAACCTCGATGGAAAGCCAATTTTTTGGGCCCCAACAAATGGGGCTTCCACCAAACTATTTTCCTTATGAATCAGAAGAAAATATAAAAACAAGGCCATTTCATTGGGCTTTGGCAATCGAGACTTTGCCGAACATCTTTCCATTTTGAACGGGAGTATGGAACTCCCCAAAGTCCAAACTCTGAAGAAATACAAAGGCACCATAACTAGAAGGCAAACTCATTGGGCTCTGACAAATCAGGCTTCCACCAAATTTCCTTCCACATTTGAACAGGAAAAATGAGCACCTCCTTGACTCTGTGATCCTCAAATACTTAGGCAAACATGAAATGTTAGGGATCAAGTATCATGGACACCACAAAATGCATGCCAAAAAGCAAGTAAAACTGAGAATGCCCAACACCATGATGCTAAAAAACTTAGTAGTTTGAAGCATCAAGGATCAAGGATTGGGGAAGTTCCTAAAATCATGCCTAAATATCAAATGGAAGTGGGTAAGATTGACACTGCGATCCCAAAAGACTTAGGCAAATAATTAAGGAACCAAGGCAAAGTTCAGAACTGATAAGGATGGCATGCAGGTATGGATAACCCTGAAACTCAAAAAAAGTTGACAAAAGCACAATACCAGGGAAAAGCTCAGAATCATCTCTAACTTAAAAAAATTAGACTCTTACTTGTATTTTGACACACGGGGAACCCACTTAGGATGTCTCAGATCAGTTATCAACAATGGGTCAAACGATTCAAGGTAAATAGAGGCACAACCATGAGATTTTTTGTAATTTTTAAGGTAGGTGCCAACATTGGCTCTAGTTGGGGGTGTGTGCCTTTTGCAAGACAACAAGAATCTAGTTATCTCTTGGTTGTAGACCAAAAAGAAAAAGTAAGGACCTAACCAAAATAAAAGGGAAAGGGAAACAACCATAGAGAACCCAAACACCAAAATAAAAAAGGGAAAGGTATATACATATGTACAAAGGATCGCATTCCATCAAGAGAAATAATACTTGAGGTGTTGGCCATGGATTGACAATTCCATAAAATCTCCATCCAAGCTCTTAAGGTAAAAAGTGTCTTGATTATACTTGTCTGTAATCTGATAAGGGCCAACTCATAAGGCTTCAAATTTTCCATACTTGCCCTTATCCTCAGACCTAGAATTCCACATGAGGACCATGTCACCAACTTGGAAACTCCTCTAAATTGCCCTCTTATCAAACAAATGCTTGACCTTCTACTACTGCAATAGATTTCTCTCATGTGCAGTCCTTCTAGCTTCATCAAGCTCAATCAACTCATGCATTCTCAAGGAAATGGCACCATCATCATTTCCTTCAGCTTCCTGTAACAATTTGTATACAGGTAGCTCAAGAATGATTAGAATTTTAGCTTCTATTCCATAAACCAATTAAAATGGGATTTTACCAATAACCTGCTTGAAATTTTCCCTATCAGTCCAAATAGCAAACTTGAGCTTATCATCCCACCTCTTCTTGTTTGATTCAAGTGTTTTCCTACTGATATTCATGATACTCTTGTTACTAGACTCAAACTAACCATTTCCTTGTGGGTGATAGGGGAAGAATATGTTACAACTATCCCATAATTAGAGCATATGTCAAGGAGATCATGGGATCTAAAACACATTACATTGTTAACAATAATCCTTGCAGGTACACTAAACCTTATGATGATATTGTTGATTAGGAAGTCAATCACTACCTTAGATGTCACATTTCTAGTAGCTATTGCCTCCACCCATTTGGTGAAGTAATCAATGGCTACAAGGATCTATTCATATTTGTTGCTATATATTTTCAACAATCTCCCCAATAAAGTCAAGACCCCACTATTCAAACAGAGCCTCAGTTGATACGTATGTGATGAGCAGTGCACCTGCAAACTTCATTTTGCCTACAAACCTCTGGAAAGGATCACACTTTCTAATGAACTGTGCCACATCCTTGAATAAAGTGGGCCACCAATACCCTTCTCTAATTACTTTGTGGGCAATGGTCTTTGACATGAAATTCCCTTCCACATAGTCCTTGATGACATTCATTCGTGACCTTGATAGACTTCTTATGATCTAAACACTTGAGAAGCAATCCATCAAGGTTTCTCCACATAAGTTGACCTTGCATAAACACATACTTCTAGTTTGCCATCTTCAAGGTTCTCCTTTGATGATCACTCAATCCTGGAGGGTAATTTAAGTTTTCCAAATAGAAAACTACATCCTTAGACCAAGGATCATCTCTCAAAAGACAAAGAGGAGGTGCTAGACTAGAGGCTACCTGATGCACTTCTACTACTCTCAAATTTGTATTTTCCATTAGCTTGGCAAGCCCTTGACCTTGTAAGTGCTAAAAATATGCATGGGCTTGCACGAGGACCTTATGATGAGTGGTAATCCTAATCACATACATGGAAGCATGTAATAAAATTCCCTCTTAGTAGTGCTCTTCTTGGTAACATGTGGATGTCAATTTATTGCTTCATTAATTCTTCATAATTATAATTTTTTTTCACTTCCCCTTGTCGACATTTCCAATTTTGCATTCTTGATGTTACCTACATAGCTAAATTTCATCATAACATAGTAATTTCACCTTTCCTATACTCGTTTCATGTGTTTCAGCCCTTTAGAGGCCTCTAAATAACCTCTTAGACCAAACCCAACTTTCAGAATTGACATAACTTTTATATTTTATGAATCCCCCTATTATTTATGGGTCTCCCCTAGGTGACCCTATTAGTTAAAGGGGGGTCCTCTTTAATTCATTTGTTTAACCTATTTCAAAAATGAGATGGTATCTTTAACCCTCCAAGACCATGCTCCAAACCTTAGTTTTCACCCAGAAGCCTTCCTTTCTAGGTCGCCCATGGGTCTCCCCCAGGCGACCTCTAGATGACCCTACTAGTAAAAGGGACGACCCATGGGTGACCCTATCATTTTTTCATGTGTGAGTTACTCTCCAATTTGGGCCCCAAAAATCTTCGTTTTTGCTCCAGTTTTGACCCTAACATAGACCAAACTATTCTTAGCCTATTCATCACCTCCAATCATGCTTAATTAACTCTTTTGATCTATTCTTATCATATCTTCAACTCATGCTAACTCCATTTTCTCAATCAGTTATAAGCTTTCATAGCCTCATCACTCCCCAAGTGGCCCAATCTTCTATTCAATCAAACTTGTTAAATCTCCAATCAATAGAGTTAACTCCCCAATCATTCCCACCTATTATGAGCCCTTTCATATTATAAATGTCTCCTTCCTCTAAGCATTAGGGGGCAAATTTCATAGTTGCAGTCATTCATAAGCTTGTTGTTTTCTCTCCATTAGCATATTGATGCTCTATGCAAGACGAACGTGCCTTTTATTTTTGCTTCGTATAGATTCTTAAGCTTTCTAAATCTTCTCAAAGCATGGTTATGCTCTCATTTTCTCAATCCAATGTCATTATGCTCAATTAGCTTGCTCACAATGTGCTCATAGCTCACATCAAGCTCGATCAATATCAACAGTAGCCTTTTCAAGCTCAAGCCAATATCAATCATTTGCTCTCTTTATCCCTGTCGCCAAGAGGAGGACCCTGTTGCTGCAAGAGGATGAAGAGGTTTTTGAATACAAAGGTTTCCTCAGGGTAGTGTGAAGACTCATATGTCAACCTTATTCCAGGTTCTTTCAATACTTTTTGTAGTAGTTAGATCACAAAAATGCTCTTAAGGGAAGTTTAATTTATTGCTTTACTCTTGATAGGATATTGTTAGCATAGCATATTTTCCTTTGCATTAGATTAGTGAGTAATTTGATTCAATATATTAGATTCTTTCATTAGATTAGACCATCATTTTCTTTCCTTAAAATAAGATTCAAAAACAATTTCAGAAAAACACAAAAACATAGATTAACTTGCATCAAACTCATATAGACTTGTATTCATATTTCCTTTTGTAGTAATTGGATGGTTTTTAATTTTTAAAGTTATGAAAAGTACAAAAAATTGTTTGCATTCATATAGTTGCATGCATTCAAAAACACCAAAAAAATAGGAAAACTTATAACAACTAAACCATTGGTTTCATCACAAGGTATTGCTTAACATTCACATACAAGAGTAAACCCTTGTTTCATCACAAGGTAAATTCCACATACAATATCACAATTAAAACCCTAGGTCAGCTAGGTCAACACTCCACTTCTCCCCTAAGAATATGAATGTGCCCAGGAATTAGAGGGGAGTGGATTAGAGTGATTCTTGAGGAATTAGAAGAAATCAACCCTAGACCATAACTTAACCAAGAACAACAACATATCCTTTAGGTTGTACAATAAGAAAATTAAATACAACACTTACTTCAAGTGCATGAGGAAAGATTACAATGCTCTAGGTTCATCAATGAATAAAATAGCTTACCCACTAGGTATTGGAATGTAAGGAACCCAAACAAGAGATACATCACAAGTGACCCTTTGGGTCATACAATTATCTCAACAACCACAACCATAGAATGGGCTTGTCAACTAGAAAACCACACAAGGCCCCAAAATAGGCTAATCGCTCTCTGTGACATTCTGCTCCTGCAAGAACAAAACCACCCTTGGGTCTCACCTCCACTCGACTAGCTTTTGCCATGAGAGCAGGAGTGACTTGGAGGTCACCCATGGCAAGGAGAGGGTTCATGTGCGAATTGAGGCTAACTCACCCACGAGTCCCATTTCGAGTAACACATACCTCTAATCAACTTTGTAGTTTGCACCTTCATATCATATTCCTAGATCTTATTGATCCATCATCACCTTTTCCCAAAGGCATCCTACTGAGAAAATATATCCCTCACAAGTATATGAGGCACATATGTAGTGATTTTGACTCCTATGAGATAAGGCCTGAAGTTCTTGGCAGCCTTGATAATAGCATATGCATGTTTTTCCATGATGGAAAAATTTAACTCAGCATTCTATAATGACTTGCTAGAGAATGAAATAGGCTTCTCATATCCATTAGCATTTCTTTAGAGCAACACTACAACAATAATGTAGAAAGAAGCAAAAGAAAATAATAAAAAGGTATGGAATAATCAGGACTAGCTAGTACTAGTGCTTTTTAAGTGCATCCTTAATATCCATGAAGGAGTCTGTTGATTCCTTATCCTAGCTATCCCACTATTCCTTTTTAAGAACCTTGGAAATTGCTTTTCTCTTCTCAGCAAAGTTAGGGATAAACCTCCTAAGAAAATTAATTTTCCCAAAGAAGGATTGCACAACTTTAACTATTTTGGGTTGAGGTATGAGGTGAATTTCTTTGACCCTTATTGGATCAATCCTCACACCATCCTTAGACACAATATGCCACATAAGCTTACCTTCCTCTACACCCAATGTGCATTTCTTAGGATTTAAGGAAATCCCATACTCTAAGCATCACTAGAAAATCAACTCCAAGTGTTTGCAATGGTCACTTCTACTCCTAGAATATGCAGTCAAATCATCCTGAAACCACCACGATCTCATTGATCAATCTAGCAAATGCAACATCCATTGTCCTCTGACAAGCAGCCCCTACATTCTTGAGTTCGAAAGGCATCCTCACATACACAAATGTTTCCCAAGGGGTGGTGAAGGTTGTTGTGTATTGCTCAGACTCTTTGACCATTACCTGATTATATCCTAAGAACATCCATCATTGACATTAACTCAGACCCTATCATTTTTTTGCAGAAAAGGGTCCATACTAGGCAATGGGTAGTTGTCCTTGAGAGACTTAATGTTCAAATTCATGAAATATACACAAATCCTTGTCCCCATTATTCTGTCTTATAGGCACAAGGTTTGAAACCCATTCTAAATTCCTAATTGCCTTGATTATACCACCCTCCTTCAATTTCATTAACTACTTTTCCATCTAAGGGGCTAGTGTTGGATTAATAGGCCTTTGCTTTTGCCTAAATGGTTTTGCACCAAGTTCTAAAGGAATAGTGTGTCGAAATTGTTATGGAGTAAAATGTGTACCCTTGCCATTTTACACCTAGTTTAGCACCCAGGTGGACCTAAAATAATAAAGTCTCAATCTCGATGAATAAACCTGAGAAAAAAAGTTAGGACTAGTCTAAGCCTACTTTAATTGACACTCCCCAGAGTTTGTGGGGCTAAATGACGATGGCACCTAGCACCCTCGTCCCAGATGTTAGCCTTGACCCTACTTTTGTGGTGTTGGCTTAGAACACCTCCTTAACTTTTAAATGTCAGTCCCATTTGGTTTTATTCATTGTTGATGAGTGGGAATGCATATATAAGCAAGTTAGTTTATTCATTTGAATATCTAAGCAATCTAGGCACACGTGCACTCTCTCTTCTTCTCTCTCATGTTCTCTATTCTTCTCTAAAGCTCTCTATAGTCACGATTATTGTTGTTGCACTAACTTCTTACAGATTTTGTGAAGATCTTTCTACTTCTTTGAGGCTACTCCAACTTCTTGAGTCAAGTTGTGATGCCACATCAAGAAATCTAGGGTTTCCACACTCATGGTGACTTCTTTCCTTCATGCTTTGTTACAACATTCCATTCTACTTCAGATTTGGCTCTGCCCTCCTAGGGCACACACTCTTTGATCTCTCATATTTTCTATTATGGAGGTGGAAACACCATTCATGGAGCTTGACTTAGGCAAGCTCCTAAATAGCACCAACCCTCTTTCTTTCTTTTGTGTGTGCAGTTTGAAGTAACAGGTTTCGGGAGATAAGATCTAGGAAGATGGAAGGTTTTACAGGTATAGGTCGAGCAACTTGCTCTGAGTTTCTGTAAAACCCTAAATTGGGTCTAGGGAACCTAGTGCCCCTGTCCCCCTTGTTTGGATGACCAAAACCTTCTAGAATTAGGTTCTATTAGCTTTGTTCAGCTCCTCCCTACCACTACTTTCTGGGTTTTCAATGATTTCAAGTCTGTAATTATCAATCTCTCTATTTTATCCCTAGAAACCCTAGATTTGGCAATTAGTCATAAGATCTCTGTCCTTGAAAACAAAGGAACCAATCAAGAGACCTCTCAGCTCTCCTTTGAGGATTGTACCTGAGTATAGAGTTTCCTTTATTCGTGTTCCATTGTTATGTGGAGAAGGATTGATTTAGGGTGATGTACATGTTAGCCTAGATCTCATTTTTTACATAACATTTTGGTGAACCCGGCATGTATTGCACTTTTGCATCCTTCTTGCTTCAAATCTATGTCATTTTCTACCCTAGATCTAATTAGATTAAATTCATTTATCATTTTACATACTTATATAGCTTAATTTTAACATTATTTCATTGTTAGGGTTTACAAAAACCTTACATTCCTTGAAAATCTAACTAGTCTTGAACCTAGGGTTTATAGATTAGTGTGTTGTTTTAGATCTTGGTGATATCATTTGGTGGATTAAATTGATTTAATTTGTCATACCTTATCATTCTTGGTGTTTATAGTATTCTTGCATCTTTGTATTTGAAATTTTGAAAATCAAGCATTGGATTCAAGCGTGGAAAAAAACATATTTGTCACATTGTCTATATTCCATAAGTTTAGATCATCATAGCATGATATAAGTTTATGATTTTGCATCATATCTGATTGTTATTGCAGCAATTAATCATTTCATAGTGCTATATTTTGCATTTGAACTTCTTCATTGTTAGGGTTTTTCAAAAGTTGTTGCAAAATCTAGTTAATTTTGAAACCTAGGGTTTGTAATTTGATATCTTGTTTCAGATTTTGCTGATGATATTTGCATTTAAAATCTGATTTTACTTTACTCTAATACATCATTTAATCATTTCCTAGTGGTATATTTGGCATTTTCACTTATTCATTATTAG
Source organism: Cunninghamia lanceolata (assembly GCA_027924645.1). Classification (NCBI taxonomy): domain Eukaryota; kingdom Viridiplantae; phylum Streptophyta; class Pinopsida; order Cupressales; family Cupressaceae; genus Cunninghamia; species Cunninghamia lanceolata. Next base: position 231,414 of record BSBN01001197.1, on the reverse strand, counting down.
GGTTTTCAAAAAATTTGCATTTTTGGAAAACCTAGCGAGTCCTTGAGGAGCTGCAACCTTCTTCTTGTCATCTTAGCTCGTAACATTGTTCTATGTTGGTTTGTATTTCATATTTAAATATGTTTGCAATATGTTTTAGTTCATTTACTTGTTTGGTTTCATGGTGTAGACCACCATCTCTTTCTTTCCGTGTTGCATGCTCAAGGGTTTTCTTCCCTATAGACTAGGGAAGCACACACTTCTTTTTCCAAGTATTTATATCATTCGTTGCTCATGAAGGTCAAAAGATCAAAATTGGGGCTTGACTGAGGCAAGCTCCTTAGAAGCACAACCTTAGAAGCACAACCATTTTTCATTGTTTTGTGTAGGTATTCTTGGAGTGAAGACTTTCAAACACATGGATATTTTGTTGGTCCTCTCTTCCTTGTTATTTCATTTTTCCTCATTTCAATAGCATATTTTCTTCCTCGTAGACCAGGGAAGCACACATTAACAATACCTCCTTTTATCTTTTGTACACATTGATAGTTGAGGCATTCTTATTGTATTGATGTAAAATAGAAAATTACATAATCAAGAATTAAGAATGGAAAATTGTATTGATGTAAAATAGAAAATTACATATGTGTTTATATAGGAAGAAGAACATTTTAACTACCACATAATTGTCTAACTGAAAAATAGATTACATAAAATACAAATGTGTACCCCTAAGGATTGTGAATATTGGTAGCCCAACAATCTGCAATCTAAAATAGTTTATTTCAGAGGGGTTTGTGAATATTTTGATGTTATTCATTGCTGATATAAGCCACCAACTGGGTCGTACAACTACAGGATTGGACGTGGGTCTTTAGTGGAGTCCATAGCTTTCATTTGGGGTTCCATTTCTTTGCATTGAAGTCACCCAAGGTCTAAAATATCATTGCATACCTTTGTATGACAAGATTCAACTCTTTGTGGATGTTTGGAGCTAATTTCTAAGAGCTTATAGTGCTAGTCCATTACGATGAAAGTATGAATTTATAAACTAGCATATGGGTATGTACTCATAATTTACATTTTGGCATAATACAATCTAAGTCTTCGATATTTTGCTTATATATGATTTAGATTTTCTGGGTTCTATTTATATGCACTATATTATGTGTTTTGAATGCAAAAACCATACTTGCAAAACATACACATGAAACCCTAAACCAAACAGCATTCAAAAAGGAAAAAAAGTGGTACAGAAAATCCTATCTGACAGTGTATGTTATAGTGGTATCAAAGAAGTAGTATCTTGCCATCCTGTGTGGTTAGATTGAACATGTAGAGAGGGTTTTGAGGCATGTAGCCAGGTACAAGCAGATATTATCTCAGAACAAATAGATCACAGTTGGACCTAGAAGTACCAGAGCATATAGACCCCTTTTCAGGTCCTGATACAGTTATAGTCCTAGCAAATGTAATGGGAGACAGAGATAGAGACAACAAAGAGCCTAGCTTGCATGATATTCTGAACTCACTGGCCAAAGGACAAAGGAACATAGAGACTAGAATTATTCAGAGGACGAAGATGATAGCAAACCATGTGTTTGGTAACCTTGGAAATAATAACAATGATAACAACAACAATGACAGGAACAGGAATAACCAGGGTAACAGGGACAATGGTGAACGAAATAATAATGGTGGTGACAGACACAAGCATAGGGATGATGAGAACAGGAGACTTGAGGGTGAAGCATCAGTGAATAATAGGGAGGTTCCTCATCACACAGCTTATGATAGGCCTGGTATGCCCACCTTTACTCCTTGTAACCATGCAGCTGAACCTAAGCCTACCCAGTTAGAGTTTTAGGATGTTATAGTTCGAGATTGGGAGGCATCTAGTGATGAATTCAAGGCTAAAATGTCATTCCAAGAATACTCAAATTTGTGGATGAAGAATAGATTGAAGGGTGGTAGACAACATAACATAGAGTTGTAGAAGAAGGTCAATAAACTAAGCATACCTTATGTTGGTTTTTCTTCTGAATCAACATCAGGGTTTGCCAGTTCCTATGCACATGCAGATTCAGCCAACTAATACAGGAGGTTGCGTGAGCTCCTCCCCTTCACTTCTGGTTCTGCCGCACCAAGGGGGGTGTCCCTATAACTCAAGATATAACCTTGACTAGCTCAAAGATAGAAAGATCTAACTTGACAACAACAGGCAGAATACTCTCTTGAATGGACCAAGATCTGCATGATAGATCGCAAGGTTGGCAACATTCTTGGACATAATGTCTGGTTAGGTATGAAAGCATGCAGGGGTTTTCCTACTCCTAATCCTACAACTAACAGGTGGAAGTGATGAAATGGGCGGACATAATGTCCAGGATGCAAGACAAGGGGTTTTGGCTCATAACTACTGATCCAGGAGCAGACTGGTGCCTATCCATTGGGCAAGGAGTCAACTAGACGTATACAACAGATGGTTTGCAACTTTCACTCAAGTTTCAGGGGGTTGGACTGATGCTTGCCTTACAAACATCACCCAGGAATGGGTATCTAACTGCTTCTACTTACAGATATCCCTGCTGACATGCAACCAGATTCAAAAGAAGGAGAATAACATGCAGCAAATGGAGACAAGCAGATGGACACATGCAATAAGCATTTTTCATATAACATTAACATTGAAACTAAAAATATGTGCAAAATACACTCATGTTGCAACTCATAAACTCCAAAATGGGATAAAACAGCCAAGATCATGCCCTGTTCTTCATTATTTACACAAAAATGCCTCAGGCCTTCAACAACCTTCAAATGAGCAACACAACCTACTATATACAGCAAGGAAGGTTCCCAACATTAATTACATAGTTGACCAAAAATCCCGCCAGATACACCGTATCAGAAAAATGGCGCTCAATGCACTGAATATAGCAGGTAGGGGAGGAGACAAGAAGGGATCTCGAGCCATGAGCCGCCAGCCGTGGATGTACAACTTCAGTCGGGTACCAGATCCATCCACACCATCGCCCATACTTCAGCAACATCTGCCATTAATGTCCATCTACCTCGCAGCCATCAGGAAAACATCAAATAGTGTATCGCAACCGTTTCCCGCCAAAACGCACTTCACCGCAGTTTCAAAATAATACAGGGAGATTAATCCCACATGCACGGTGCGAAAACCACTTCAACACTTTAAAAACATGGCCACAAGCAAAATAGGTGTCGAGTGCTTTTGCCACGCTCGACACATGCCTTTCTCTCCAAAAGCCCATCGGCCAAACTTCTACCATCGGCTCACCCCAAAAAACTCTCGCCGACCTCAGTTGTCTCGCCGATCATCACACTACACTCCCATCCATTGGCCAGAGATAGACCATCGGCCAAGCACAAATCTCCTTTGCCGATGCCTATGGTCTTGCCGACCGCGAACTCCACATTCTCTTCATCAGTGTGACCAACACCATCGGCCAACATGAAATTCCTCCTGCCGATCTCAACAGTCACACCGATGCCTTCAAAAATCCTGATGACGTCATCATCATGTCCTGATGATGTCACCACACATCGGCCTACTGCACACCTCCTCATATCTGGATGACGTCATCGTCATATTCGCAACATCAGGGGATCTCCACAAGGTGACTAGTGTTAGCAATATGACCCTCCAGACCTTGATGACGTCACCACCAATCGGCATCAGGATGATATTTGGAAATATGATGATGATGACAACCCACCCCTAGAATATCATGATGATGATGACCTCCTCACCTTAAGAAAATATGATGCTGTAGCTGAAAAATGCTGAGGAGGTCCAACACTTAGGAAATTTTGGATTTTTTGGGAAGGTGCCTGCATGAAAATTGCTAAATTAACTGACAGTCAATTCAGGCACCAACACCTTACTTTGATGGCTTGGGGAAGACCACAGCCAGAGCATGGGTGCAGAAGCTTGGCATCTTCCTTCAGCTTAGTCCTATGCTAGAGGAGGAGGCCATCATAAATGGAGCTCTCCATTTGGATGGTATTGCCCATGAGTGGTGGCACCATGGGAAGATAACATTGGGGCATGACCAGATTACCTCATATGCAGAGTTTATAGGTCGTCTCATTGATAGATTCAATAAGAAAGACCCTGAGTTACAGTTCAAGGAGTTGACATAGCTCAGGCAGTGGAGGTCAGTTGAGAGTTATATCTCTGAGTTTCAAAAGATATCAGTTTTGGTTACAGATATCTCAGAGAGGATATTACTAGTTTTGTTTATCGATGGGCTTACAGATCCATTGCGAGGCTGGATTAAGGGCCTCAACCCACCTTCTCTCCATGAAGCCATGAAGAAGGCTAGAGACATGGAGTCTTCAGCATCTAGAAGTATATTTCAATCGAAGGGTTTTCAATATAGGAAGGACCGGGAGAAAGATAGAAAACCTTTTCAAAAGGATACTAACTGGCCCAAGTAGAAAACAAACCGGTTAAATGATGACCAGTTGAACGAGTATAGAAGGAAAAATTTTTGCTTTCTTTGCAAGGAGCCATGGGATCCTTCACACAGATGCATTAATAAGGCAAAGTTAATAAAGTACTATTTAGATGAGGAGTCACATTCAGAGGTATCGGACCAACCATCAGATAGAGAGGATAGTGGAGATGATAATGCCTCACAACATAAGAGTGACAGTGATGGGACATTGGCACAACTTTCTAGCTTCCAGAAAGTTAGTTCCCTCAGAGTTAGAGGAGTCCTTGGAGGTCAGCGCATCATCACCCTAATAGATACAGGTGCCACAAATAATTTTATTGATGAGGGGTCGGTGGTCAAACAAGGACTTAAGGTAGAAGAGTTTGAAGGGTTCAAAGTAATGGTAGCTAATGACTTCACACTTGTACCAAAAAGATTTCTAGGTTGACTATACAGATGGGAGAATATGAGCTTAAGGATGATTTCTATGTTAGTGGCATAGGAGATACAGATGTGGTATTGAGCATGCATTGGATGATGACACTTGGTGAGTTCACTATGAACCTGAAGAAAATGAAGATGAAATTTGAATCCAATGGTAAAAAGATTGTTCTCAGGGCATTATCAGATGGAGGACCACGAGTAGTCTCTCTCAAGAGGATGGAGAGAATGTTGTACCATGATCAAGTAGAGTGGGCAACAGAGTGTCTAATTATGCCAGAGTCTCTGCGGCGACCTAAGGGCACTTATCATCCTGATATACAGAAGTTGTTGATAAAGCACAATAAAGTGTTTGGTAGTATACCTTACAGGAGTGCCACTTGAAACAGGTATCGAGTATGTGACTGAGCTCAAGGACGGGACTAAGCCCGTGATGATTACACCCTATCATCATCCTAAGAGGCTCAAGGATAAGATAGAAAAAACTATCAAGGAATTGTTAGAGATGGGACACATCCGACCCAACAAAAGCACATTTGCATCAGCAATTGTGTTGGTTAAGAAGAAATATGGAACCATTAGGATGTGCATTGACTATAGGGCCTTGAACAAGAAAACTATAAAGAATAGGTATCTGATTCCCCATATAGATGAGTTGATAGATGAGCTACATGGGGCTTGTTATTTTTCTAGGCTCATTATTTTTCTAAGATAGATTTGAGGTCAAAATACCACCAGATACGAATGAGGGAGGAAGACAGAAAAAATAGCTTTCAGATGTCACTATAGCCACTTAGAGTTCTTAGCGATGCCGTTTGGGTTGACCAACGCCCCTACTACCTTCCAGATTCGTATGAATCAAATTTTCAGACAACAGCTAAGAAAGTTTGTACTAATTTTCTTTGATGACATCTTGATCTTCAGTAGGACTTGGGAGGAGCACATGAGACATTTGGAGGAGGTTCTCGGTATCCTCAAGAGTGAGTCCCTCTATGCCAAAGAGTCCAAGTGTGACTTTGGCATGATAGAGCTCTTATATCTAGGTCATATTATTAGTGCAGACGGTGTTAGAGTTGATCCACAGAAAATCAAGGCAATAATTGAATGGCCTCCACCAACGAACCTCACTCAGCTTAAGGGGTTCTTTGGGTTGTGTAGATTTTATAGGAGGTTTGTAAAAGGCTTCTCATAGACAGCATCACCGTTGATAGATCTAACTAAGAAAGGAGCCTTTGTGTAGACAGACATAGCTCAGCAGTTCTTTGACCACTTCAAGCACTTGATGTCTACCTGCCCAGTGTTGGCAATCCTTGACTTCTCCAAATCTTTTGAGTTGGAGTGTGATGCCTCAAGAGAGGGGATAGGGGTAGTTTTGATGCAGGAGAAACACCTAATTGCCTTTGAGAGCAGGAAGCTTAGGGGTGTGGAGAAGAGATACTCGGTGTATGACTGAGAGATGTTGGCCATAATGCATGCATTAGCCAAATTCAGACCATATCTGGTTGGTGGGAAGTTCATCATCAAAATAGACCACAACATAAAATATTTTATGAACCAGAAGGATCTTAATGATTGACAACAAAAGTGGGTAAGTAGACTCCAGGCTTATGATTTTGACATTGAGTATGTTAAGGGCAAAATGAATGTAGTTGCAGATGTCCTATCGAGGAGACCCCACTTATGCTTGTTTGGAGAGATATCTGTTGATTGGAAAGAGATGATTTCAATAGAGTATGTTAAGGACTCTTGGGCGGCAGGAGTCATTGAGGGCACTATTCAGGATGACAGGTAATCTGTGGTGAGTGATTTGATCATATACAAGGAGAGAATATTTTTGGTGCCTAATTCTCAATTTAAGAACAAGATTTTGAGGACTTTCCATGATACACCCATGGATAGCCATCTTGGGTTCTTCAAGACATACAGACAAATTCAGGAGAGATTTACATGGAAAGGACTTAAGAATGAGGTCCTTAAGTATGTTCGCGAATTCCCATATGTCAGCAAAATAAGAATGAACATACTTATCCAGCAGGTTTATTACATCCACCGCCAATTCCCAATCAAAAGTAGGAATACATCTCCGTGGACTTTATTACAGGGATACCTAAGGTTCAGGGGAAGGACTATATCTATGTGGTAGTTGATACACTAACCAAATTTACACACTTCTTCTCCATTTTATCATCATATATAGCTGTATAGGTGGCTAATCTTTTCTTCAGGGAGATATTTAGACTTCATGGGATACCCAAGGGCATAGTGAGTGATAGGGATAGTAAGTTCTTGAGTTTGTTTTGGGAGGAGTTGTCTAGGTTGTGTGGCACTAAGCTAACTCCCAGCACTAGTTACAACCCTCAAACGGATGGCCAAACAGAGATATTGAATAAATGGGTGGAAGGGTATCTACAAAATTATGTGTCGGGGCAACACAAGGCTTGGATCAGATGGTTGCACCTGGGGGAGTACTGTTACAATATGACCTATCACATGTTGATCAGGATGATTCCATTCAGGGATTTGTACGGTTACGATGACCCATGCTTCACAAATTTATTACTTGGTGACAATAGAGTGCCGAAGGTAAAAGATTTATTGCAAGAGAGCCATGACATAATGAAAGAGCTCAAGGAGAACATGCAGCAAGCACAGAATCAGTAGAAGCTCTATGTTGATCAGCACCGAGTAGAGAGTTTTGAGGTTGGAGACATGTTGTACTTGAGACTCCAACCCTACAGGCAATCCACTCTAAAAAGGAGTGGAGCAGAAAAATTGAAACCTAGGTTCTATGGTCCGTTCAGAGTAGCTAGGAGAGTAGGGGAAGTAGCATATGAGCTTGAGCTACCAGTAGACAGCTGAGTGCATAATGTGTTCCATGTTTCAAGGCTCAAAAAGGTACTAGGCCATAATGTGATTCCTTCAGCTGAGCTTCCACCATTGGATGAGGAGGGGAAGCTAATATAGGTTCCAGAGGTGATCATAGACACACGTGAGAGGAATCTTAGAAGGCGGATCATCAAGGACTACCTGGTAAAGTGGAAGAACTTAGCAGTTGAGGATGCGACATGGAGAGTGAGCAGATACTTCAGCATCTTGATTTGAGATTGCTTGAGGACAAGCAATTTTGGGGAGGGTGGACTATAATGTCCCCCATTTATCCCAATTGGTTAGTTGTTGAGAATCAACCTATCACATGGCTCCTGTAGGCTAATGGCATTAGATAGGGAGCCAAATGGGACCATTTTGCTAGGACTTACTATTTATAGTAAGGCAAGTTAGGGCAGTGTGGAGCGACTTTCTATTTATAGCACTACAGAGTCAAGGAGCCTAGCATGAGATTTTATGGTTTCGAGATGCCCAAGCTTTACTTGTCGAAATATAAGTTAAATTGAAGATTTAACTTATAATATTTACAAGGGTAAAAGTGACTTATGTATTAAAGTAATTTATTTTATAAAGTGTAAGTCACAACTTAAAGTTATCTTGCTAGGTGATGGGCGCCCTATGGTGATATAAGGGACATAAAGTAATGAAATAAAAATAATAAAATATATCTCTCTTTCTTGGGCGTTGGGATTGAGGGGATTAAATGAAAAGAATGAAAGTTCATTTCATTATTCATTCACTTGATTTTTTATATTCTCATGCATTCTTGAGCTTGAAGATCTTTGAGGGTTTGAACCAGACTTTGCTAAGACAAAAACCTTTGTTAAGTCTCCTTTGTGTGTGGAAGACCACATCAAGGAGGATTTGGGAAGCCTCGCATAGGGATTTCATTTGTGCTTCAATTTGAATCACTTTGGAAGAGATTTGAGCCAGAAATGAATATATTTTAATGAGTTTTTGGTATGTAGACGTGAGCAGAGAAATAATGGATAGATTTATGCATTACTAGATGAGTTTTATTCTACCATAGATATTCCTAGACAGGTTGTACCTCTACTACAACAGGTTGTACAACAGCTGAGAGATATTGTGGTATTTGGTGTGGATTTCATTATGTATTTTCCCTCATATTGGTCACCCAGCAATTTACAATCTAAATCAGTCTATTTCAGAGGGGTTTGTGAATATTTTAATGTTATTCATTGCTAATATAAGTTACTAGCAGGGTTGTACAACTACAGGATTGGACGTGAGTCTTTAATGGAGTTCGTATCTTTCATTCAAGGTTCCATTTCTTTGTATTGAGGTCGCCCAGGGTCTAAAATATCATTGCATACCTTTGTATAATGAGATTCAACTCTTTGTGAATGTTTGGAGCTAATTTTTGAGATCTTCTAGTGCTGGTCCATTATGGTGAAAGTATGAAGTTGTAAATTGGCATATGGGTATGTACTCATAATTCATATTTTGACATAATACAATCTGGGTCTTTGATACTTTGCTTATATATGCTTTAGATTTTCTGGGTTTTGTTTATATGGACTATATTCTGTGTTTTAAATGCAAAAACCATACATGCAAAACATGCACACAAAACCCTAAACAAAATAGTGTGTATAAGGAAAAATGGATTAAATCTAAACTAAATAAAACCAAAGAACCCAATAACATAAAGGAAACCAATTTAAATAAAAGCCATAAATAATCACTCAATGAAATAAAGACTTTTACCGAAATCTGTGTTGTTTCCTTTGGATTGAATGTGGATTGCTCAATGAAGTTGCAAAGCCATGGTTGCAACAAGCAAGTATGTGCTCAAGAGATCAATGTCAAAAGATCGTGATAGTGCTCAATCGACGCGTTTTGTATGCTCAAAGCGCTGTTAAGTATGCCTGAGAATACGATCGAAGAGAGAGATAATGAAGGAGATGAGGGGGGTTTATATAGATTTCAAGGAAAATCGATCAACGGTCCAGATAATTCAGAAGAATCAATGGAGGAGATAAGTTGAGGAATGTGCAACGAATGAGGAGAAGACACGTGTCTTGCTTGCTTTTGCATGAGAGGAGTTATCAAGAATAGAAGAATAAGTTAACTGAAGAGATAAATCAATTAAAAGAATAAAGCAATCAGTTAAGTGATTTAAAACAAGAAGAAGGGATTTGCATGAGAAAAGAAGATATTTTGCTTTATTAAATATAGAAATATTTAATTGATGAGCAAAAAAGCTTGAGTTATATTAGAGATAACTCAAATTAGAAGAAAAAGCAATTTAAATAAATAATTGATTTATTTAAATTTAGAGAAGATATTTTGGAAGAAATAATTAAATAATTGGAATTATTTAATTTAGAAGATTTTAAAAGCTAATTAAATAAATAAATTTATTTAATTGTTGTGCATGATTTTGGAAGAATAAATTTGATTTAATTAAATAATTAAGAATTATTTAATTTTAGATAAGAGGGAATTTGTTGAATTAATTAAATAATTAGATATATTTAATTAATGTAGATGTGAATTTTGGAAGGTGACAATGATCTAATTAAATAATTAAAATTATTTAATTGTGGAAGAATATAGAGGAATTTGATTTAATTAATTAAATAAAGGGAATTTATTTAATTAATGTCGTAATTTTGTGATTTAGAAGAATTTGATGAAAATTAATTAAATAATTAGATTATTTAATTAACGTTTGCAATGCAAGTGATTAGACAGATAACGAAATGCAAGTGATTTGACGACACGATCATTTTAGGGTGTCTACATTTTGCCCCTCTTTGATGCAATGCAGCATGTAGTGTTGCGTCAAAGAAAATGATTGTTGAAGATGTAATACAATGGTTGATGCCCCAGTGTAGGTAGTTGCCCCAGTGTATGCCCCCTCGAGCGGGAAGGTAGGGAAGCGACAGAGGAAAGGTGTTGACGCTCGACCAAAAGAGGATGCAACCAGAGAGGAGGAAAAAGCAGAAGAAGGGGTGGGAAAGAAAAACTAAGGGGGGGACACTATAAATAGGTCCCATGGGGACCACAATCCTCATTTGCAACCGTGGATAATCTAAATTTAGAGAGAAGAGACATTCCAACCTAGGTGGAGTGAGTTGAGCAGCCAGCGAGGAGAGATGCCGATTCCAGCGCACAGTCATCGGGCGGAGTTGGTGCGGACCTACAGAAGGCCAGCAGGAGCTCCGGCAGCGGTAAGTGATCGAAAACCCCCCTTGTCATTTGTCATTTAGGGTCGTTTAGGGCTAGGTTTAGGTAGGGTCAGCTATGTCAAGCAAAAGCGCTTTAGGAAGCCGCAGCACGTTTGGTATAGAATTGCAGTGCTTTTGGCGCGCTGTAGCGCGGCTGGTAGTCGCCTGCAGCGCACTTGGTAAAACCGCGTCGCTTTTGGTGTTAGGTGTTCATGCCGCAGCGCAGTTGGGAAATGCCGCAGCGCTTTTGGTAGAGGGGTATAGCGCGCTTGGCAAAGTAGGTTAGCGCAAGTGGGGGGAAGTGAAAAAAATGCGTCGCGTCTGGTATGGCAGAGTGGCGCTGTTGGTAGGACAGAATGGCGCAGTTGGAAAAACAAGGCGCATTTGGTTCAAAAATCACAGCACGGCTGGTTGAACAGTATGGCGCGGTTGGTTGGGAGGGACAACGCGTTTGTATAAAAACAAAGCGCTTTTGGTTTGAATAGAAGAAAAGTTAGGGTGCAAGTAGAAGAGTGAGGCTGCCAAAGAGGAAAGGGCAAGTTGGGGGTTTTAGGGACTGATGGTAGATAGGTTTTGAGGGATTTGGAAAAGAAACTGACAAGTGATTTGTTATGGATGCAGAGGATTTTGCCACCACTGATGTCGCGAGAGTGACATCACGCGATCGCGCACGAGGTTGTTCAGCTTACATGGGAGGAGGACGCATTCCTGGAGCATGCGGGACTATGGCATGTGGCACACTTGACACACATTAGGGCGAATCTCGCCCTAGTGACAGCAGTCGTGGAGAGGTATCACAGCGAGACCTCATCATTCCACTTTCTGACAGGGGAGGCTACAGTGACATTGGAGGATGTGTACTGCATCCTGAGGATCCGGATAGATGGAGAGATCGTGGACTTTGACCCGGCGCGGGGCGAGGCAGGCTTGGAGGAGGTCTTCTGCATAGATGACATGTGGATAGAGGATGGGGAGATACGATGGGCAGACGTCCCGAGACTCTGTGATAGGATTAGATGGATCGTGGCATCGTTGATTGGCGGCTTCCTGTGCCCGGACCGGAGATCAAGAGGACTATCAATTGGCTGGGGGACAGTTCTATCAGGGATGTTCACCCATGGCAGACAGTATGCGTGGGGACCCTGCGTGCTAGGATAGCTGTATCACGACATGCACCATTGTGTGTACAGGAGAGGCAGGAGCCTCTCAGCAGGTGTGACCTTGTTACAGGTATGGGCATGGGAGCACATTCTAGTCATCCGATCCATGGCGCAGCGCCACCGAGACAGGGGTGAGCCATATGCATTTCTATACGACGGGGTGATGACACATCGGAGGATGGGGTCTGTGAGCTACTGGCGGCGACAGATAGATGAGATGGACATATTCATATGGAGGCCCTGGTTACTATGCGAGGAGTGGGCTAATGAGCATGAGCAGCTCATGTACTGTAGACAGGCTCGCTATCTGTTCAGTAGATGAACAGATGTGATAGAGAGATACCTACCCGAGCGAGTTCTCAGGCAGTCCGGGTTGCCGCAGGGGTTACCAGTGGGGGAGGCCACTCATGCCAAGACACGGAGGGAGGTAGGAGACTGGGATGCCGAGATCCCATTGGCGACAGCATTGACAGAGGTGCTGGGACTTATCCCCGTGAGATGGGATTGGGATTCTGGGCTAGCAGACCCAGGGACACTGCCAGAGTACGATCAGTACTGGCAGACACACAGGCCGATGAGATTGACTACACCAGGTGTAGCCGGGGCAGTGGGAGAGGTGCTAGTGCTTGGAGGAGAGGCCAGGATGAGGTAGCAGGCCAGGGCAGCTAGGCAGCAGGCAGCGGGCCAGCAGGCAGGTGGAGAGGGCAGCGGCCAGCAGGCCGATGTGGAGATGGCAGAGGCAGTGGGCCCGGTCGTAGAGACTGACTTACAGAGAGCGGAGTGACTGCTGTAGGAGGAGATAGCCCGGAGGACTCGCTTAGAGCTCTGGATGGCTCGACTTAGGAGAGACAGGGATGCAGCGCGGGCCGATGCGAGGCAGGTAGAGGCCACAGCCCAGGCACAGACACAGGTAGCCACAGCAGCACAGACAGCCCTAGCACAGGTGCAGGCGCAGCTACAGGCACAGGTGCAGGCATACAGACAGCTGCAGGCCCAGATACAGGCACAGGCACAGGCACAGGTACAGGTGCAGCCGCCATCCGCACCAGCAGCAGATGCAGATGAGCTAGCGCAGGCTAGGAGAGAGAGACGCAGAGGTGCAGCTGCGTTTGACAGCAGAGGCCACACTATTCAGAGTGAGGCGGGAGAGAGAGGAGGCACGCCGTGCGCTGGGTGCAGATCAGAGGACCTTGTACAGCGAGCTCGTCCGAGTGCAGGGTGAGCTAGTATCAGCCGGCAGAGAGGCAAAGTACTACAGGGGCCTATATGTGGGTGCAATGCCGACAGCTCAGCAGGCACCGAGCTATAGAGACAGAAGTAGGTCGGGGGCCTCAGGCTCTCGGAGGACAGGGCAGTCAGCGGCCTCAGTTAGAGGGCCACTTTTGCCGCCAGGGGGAGGAGGACCATCAGGGGGACCTCCACCGAGCACAGGGGGAGGCCAGGGGCCACAGCAGGAGGACAGCTCTACCCACTAGGGCACATTCATTTGTATTGTATCATATTGTATCATTGGGGACAGATGCCTGCGTGCATTCTGATGTATATTTTGAGGGCTCTTGATAGCCTTGATGTACTATATTGGTGTATATTTGGATGTATACACATTTTTGTATTATTGATGTAGACACAGACACTTTGTATTATGACGGCCGTTACATGATATATATATATATATGATGATCTGTTCGGCTCACAGCTGTTCATGCTTGTGTGTATGCATTCGTTGATGTCATGGATGTGATGATATGTATGTATGATTATGGATTCATGTGATGACATATGTGGCTTATATGATGCTTATAGATGTATGATGATAGAGATATATGATGATATAGATGTGATGACTAGTGATATCTGACATGTGGGTTTTATAGATATGCACCAGAGAGAAGAACATGAGGAGATGGAGACAGAGACTGTTGATCGATGACTGCAATGAAAGTGATATAAAGGATGTGGAAATGGATGAAAGTTTGAGCTTGTTGCAATGGCTTCGCATTTGTATATAAAGAGCAATCCTTAGTTTGATATAGCACGTGGATAGTTCGCCACCAAGGTATAAAAGACCAAGGTGCAGTAATATCCGAGTGCGTGGACATTGACTCTGCAAACAAACGGTTTGAACCTAGATCCCTTAGACATAATATAACCTTGTTGGAACATGTGAATAAGCCATAGTCTTGAACATAAAATAAACTTCCATACATGCGAATGCAAGAAGAAATATTAATATGTAAGATGCTAGGGCGTAACACACACAAGATAAATAGAATGCTAAGAAAGATACTAGAGATCATTCCTCAAACACGGCACGCAGAAAGCAATGACTATGCCCCCAATCCGTACTGCATCGCAACATACCAAGATTATAGATAAATCAAGGTAGTCTTGAATAGGTATGGGAATAGGGAACAAAAGATAAACCATAACACAAATTGACTGACTTACAAAGTAAACATACAGCGAACATATTCTCTTGCCAAAGAGGTTGCTCAGGATAGATTGGGTAGGAAAGATAACAGCCTTATCGTAGGAACTCTGTGTCCGTTAAAGGGGGCTATCTACCTAAGAAGACAATGTCTCACTTGCAGGAAATGCCACATGTTGCAGGAGACGCGTGTGTTGGTCTCGACAATGGAACACTTCGAAGAAGACAAGCTCGTTGATCTAGGGCTTGGTTAAGCGGTACTTAGCTGATGTTGGCAATCGGTATGCAGGACAGTAGATGACGCTGGAAAGAAGCTTCTTTGCTTCAGGTTTGCGAAGGACTATTGCTTTGAAAGGAGGCGCTAGCTTGCTGCTTGAGTTAGTCAAGTCGAGGCGAATGGATTTTGAAAAATGGAAGACTAGAAAGGTGACAGTGCTAATGGATTCGGATGGGTGAAGAATGATGGATCGTGTGTGCCTGAGTACTGGATACATCCTTCGTATTCCAGACTGCCTACATACCCTGTATCCACGGGATCAAGGCACACTTACGATGGAAGATGAACGTGATAAATATGTAGTTCTGGATAGAGTGATGAATGGGTCAAGGTGAAAGAGGGGGATCTTATGTACCTGAGCACTGGAAATGTCCTTCGTATTCCAGACTGCCTACATACCCATATCCATGGGATCAAGGTACCTTAAGATTGAGAAGAGATGATATGTAGTTCTGGTTAGTGTGATGATGTAGAAAAAGTGTTTTGAGAAGAGGGGATCTTATGTACCTGAGTACTGGAAACATCCTTCGTATTCCAGACTGCCTACATACCCATATCCATGGGATCAAGGTACCTTAAGATTGAAATGATGATAATATGTAGTTCTGGTGTAGAAAGAGTGTTGAGAAGATAACAGTCTTATCGTAGGAACTCTGTGTCCGTTAAAGGGTGTTACCTGTTGAAATGAGACAAGATTGAAGTATGCGCTGCAAACCACGAACAAGGAACCAATCCTAGACCGAAGCTAAGGAAAGAGTCGCCCCCCATTCTGGTAGAGGAAACTGTAGGGGTGACCGCCGAAGAAGACACAGAAAGACATGACCTAGGACAAGACAGTGCGAACTGTAGACACAGATCAAGACATGGGAAGACGACGAGGAACACTGACAAATTTCCAAGCTATACTAGATAGGGAGATGGAAATGCAAACAAAGTCAATGGTTTTATTATGGGTGGATGGATGAGGCATGTTGCAAACTGGACAAGGAGTGGACAGGACTCAACAGACAATGGATGCTGACTCTACGCATAGCGCCTGTTTGCCAGGTTTTCACTATGGTACTTATCCAAGGCGCCTGTTTGCCAAGTTTTCACCAGAGGACGGATTTTTTTGGATTTTTTGTTTTTTTTTGTTTTTTTTTTTTTTTTTTTTTGGAATACTCTGAGGATCAAGCATAGAACTTCTTGAGATGGACACTGTTAAGTGGCTCATCTAAAGGAATGCCGTCAGGTGTAGCTAAAGTATAAGCTCCTGATCCATATGCTGCTGTCACAATGAAGGGACCTAACCAGTTAGGCTCAAACTTACCCTTCTTCTCTCGATCTGCTTGATTTCTCTTATTCTCCTTAAGTACAAGATCACCAACTTGAAACCGTCTTTCTTTGATCTTTTTGTTGTAATTACGCCGGAGGTGGTTTTGATAGACATGGAGATGATTAAGTGCGGCAAGGCGCCTCTCATCTAGTAGTTCAAGCTCAGCTAATCTGGAAGTGCGATACTCATCTCTACCGATCAGGTCCTGCATGGATACTCTGAGTGATGGGATCTCGACCTCTATATGTAGGATGGCTTCAGAGCCAAAGACCAAGGCATATGGTGTGGCACCAGTTGGTGTTCTGATACTAGTGCGGTAGGCCCATAGGGCGGGATTGAGTTGCAAGTGCCAATCACGGCCAGCTTCATTGACCGTTTTCTTGAGGATCTTGAGAATGGTTGTGTTGGAAGCCTCAGCTTGGCCATTGCTCTGCAGATAGTAGGGAGTGGAAAAGTGATGTTGGATATTGTATTGTATGCATAAGGCACGAACATCTTGGTTCTTGAATGGTCTCCCATTATCAGTGACAATGGCTTGGGGAATACCATACCGGCATATGAGGTAGTTTAGGATAAACTTGGCTATTTGTTTACCGGTGATATAGGTCATAGGAATGGCTTCCACCCACTTCGTGAAATACTCAGTGGCGGTAATGATAAACTTGTGGCCATTGGAGGAGGAAGGGTGGATTTGTCCTACGAGGTCGAGACCCCATTGAGAAAAAGGCCATGGAGTAGTCACAGGTTGTAATTCATGAGCTGGTGCGTGAATCAAATCTCCATGCTGCTGACATTGTAGACACTTCTTAGCAAACTGTGCAGCATCTTGCTCTATTGTAGGCCAGTAATAACCTGTTCTGAGTATCTTCTTAGCAAGATTAGGACTGGTAGAATGCGTGCCATAGACACCTTCGTGTATGTCTCGTAAGGTAGCTTCGGCTTCTTCCGCGTTAAGACATCGTAAGAGGATACCATCGAGACTCCGGCAATATAGTGTATCACCTAGAATGATGTAACGAGAGGATCGATGGATAAAGGTTTTGCGTTGGGTGGATGATAGGTCAGGGGGAAAGGTATTGTTCTTGAGGTATTCATAGATATCATCGTACCATGGGGAATTGGGACCAACAAGTTCGCAGATGATTTCAGTAACATGAACATCGATGGCTGGTATCAACAATTGCTCGATCAAGAATTCACACTTCTATGTATTTGCAGGCATATCAATCAGTGACCCTACAGAAGCCATAGAATCTGCAACTTTGTTATGCTCTCTTGGAATTTGCTCAAATGTGATGCTAGAAAAGTACCAACTTTTCATCCTTTGTTTGGTATTCATCTGTGACTTGGCGAATGACTAGCTGTGAGTCTCCATATACTTGTAATTCTGTGATATCCCATTGAACTGCTATATTGAGACCTATAAGGAGTGCTTCATACTCGGCTATGTTGTTGGTGCAAGGGAATGCTAGCTGATATGACTTTGGAATGTAGTCATTCTGAGGTGTAACAAATAAGATGCCGGCTCCTGATCCATGCTGTGTGTAAGAACCATCAAAGTATAACTTCCACATTATGGAGGTAGCAAGAGTGAAGAGATTCTCGTCAGGAAAGTCTGCTACCATAGGATGTGTATCTTTCATAGGTGCCTCGGCTAGTTGATCCGCAAGGGCTTGTCCTTTGATTGCTTTACGATCTGTGTACTCAATGTCGAACTCACTAAGGATCATGACCCATTTAGCTAGTCTGCCTATGAGAGCTGCTTTTGCTAGTAGATATTTCAAGGGATCAATCTTGGCTATCAGATTTGTGTGTTGGTTCAACATGTAATGCCGCAACTTTTGGGAGGTGAACACTACTGCTAAACAAGCCCTTTCCATTGGTGAATAATTGAGCTCGTATCCCACCAAGGTTCTACTGATGTAATAAATTGCATGCTCCTTTCCTGTGTCATCATTCTGTGCTAGCAGGGCTCCTAGGGCTGAATTTGTAGTGGAGATGTATAAGATCAACGGTTTGTCCACAACTGGTGGAACCAATACAGGAGGTGTAGCTAGATACTCTTTAAGTTGATCAAATGCTGCTTGACACTTATTGTCCCATCGAAATGAAACATCCTTTCGGAGCAAGTGTTGAAAGGGTTGACATTTATCTGCTAGCTGTGAGATAAAACACCTGATGGACTACAACCTTCCTTGGAGGCTCCTTAATGCTTTTAGGTTCTTTGGTGGAGGCATCTCCACTATAGCCTTTACTTTCGCTGGATCTACTTCGATGCCTCTACGAGATACAATGTATCCCAATAGCTTCCCTGATATTACGCCGAATACACACTTCTTTGGATTGAGTCTTACCTGATATTTTTCAAGCCTGTCGAATATCTGTCCTAGAACCTGTATGTGATCCGCCCTAGAAGATTTAGCCAATATATCATCCACATAATCCTCCATGATGTGATGAAAGAGATCGTGGAAGATCACTGTCATTTCTCTCTGATAGGTTGCTCCCGCATTCTTGAGACCAAACGGCATGACACACCAACAATAATTGCCCCACGGACAAGTAAAGGTTGTTTTATGTTGATCTTCTTCAGCAATCCTTATCTGATTGTAGACCGAGAATCCATCCATGAGAGAAAGCATCTCATGACCTGCTGTCAAGTCCACTATAATGTCAATGTTTGGTAGTGGAAAGTCATCTTTAGGACATGCCTTATTGAGATCTCTGAAATCATTACACATGCGGATGTGCCCATTAGGTTTAGACACAGGTACAATGTTTGAGACCCAATCTGAATAGTCAATAGGTCGTATAAACTTGGCATCTAATAGCTTTTGTACTTCAACCTTCACCAAGAGAGCTATCTGTGGGTGCATCTTTCTCAACTTCTATTTGACTGGTTTCACCTTGGGATCAACTGTGAGATAATGAACTACCAGCTTAGGGTCTAGCCCTGGCATATCTGCATAGGTCCATGCAAAGTTGATGATTCGTTGCAAGAAGAAGCTGTTAAGATTTCTGTGCTCTGTGTCAGATAATGATGCTGCTAGGAATGTGGTCTTTGGATTCTGTTCTGTGCCTAGGTTGATCTCTGTAGAATCTTCCACTAGGAGAACTGATTTCTCTTGGTACTTAGATGGTAAGGGAAGGTCAAATCCTCCATCCTCCGGTGCCACAGTTGGGTTTTCACCTTTGGATACGTCCTTTGTTTTTACTATTTTAGGATCAGGAGGTGCCACAGTGTGGTTTTCACCTAGAGATCTTTCTTTATTTGCACTTTTGCGACTGGAGGATTTGGCATTCTCACCAAAGTAAGCCGTGGGCTCTAGTTCCATTACAAAACCTGCCTTGTGATCGCCAAGAGGGATACCTTCCCAAAGTCCCATGAACTCAGCTAGAGCTTCGTCATTCTGAAATACATCTATAACGGGGGCCCCTTGTTGGTCCCAATCGATAAGTTCAGCGTAGACAAGCGTGACATTCTGGGTGCTGGTGGTGGAAGTTAAGGAGATGGAGGATAGTGTAAAGATGGAGGATTCAGCGAATAGATTGGTCATGTGGAGGGAGGAGTCATTGGTGATATCCTCTGTAGACGTCGTATCGGCAGGAAAAGTGTCAGCTACCTCGTCGAGGATATACTCGATGTCTGAGGCGCGTGGTACCTTCTTACCAAATCCTAATCCTTTCTTGTCTAGCTTCTTTGTTACCACAATGGGCTCCATAGTGCCTTGATTCTATTTCCCAAGGCCACCTTTGCCTTTATAGCCCATATTTTTCACTATCCTTAAGCCATTGCCATATTGCTTGACTGGTATCGTGACTGGTTCTTTCTCCTTGTAGAGCCAAGAAGAGATGTCCTCAATAGTTTCCTCTTCCAGTAACCGTCCATGTTGGAATTGGGTGAGGAATGTCGGGGGAGGAATAGCTGCTTTTTTGGTAACTTTGGCAATGGGTGGTTTGCCGTAAGATTTTGGAGATAAAGGCATCCGCCCTACACAACAAGATTCTGAGATATCATAAGTGCCAAAGCCTATGTCTCGGATGCGAGCTGTGATTTTGGGGAGGGGTGTAGGTTCACTTGTAGAGGCTTGCGTGAGAGTTTCAGGGTCAACATAGAGAGGGGATTCAAGGGCTTTGTCATTTTTAGGCACTTGGTTGCAATTCTTATAGCTTCCTTGTAAGACACGGCAAAATTCAAAAGGATTAGGATCTCCTGGGATGGTGATCTCCGTACCATTGTATGGGAACTTGAGGGACTGATGCTACGTGGAGGGAACAGCTTTCATTGCATGGATCCATGGGCGGCCTAGGATAATGTTGTAAGGTAGCTCAATATCAAGAACTTGGCACCTAGTTTCAAGCATGACTGGGCCCAGTTGTATAGGCAAGTGAATAACACCTTCTGAACGGCGTTCTGCATCATCATACCCCTTGATTGTAATACTATGATCAGTGTTGACATGATCCTCAGAGTATCCCAATTGCTTTAGTAACGTTAAAGAACAGATGTTGAGACCAGCACCACCATCTATGAGTATACGTTTGATTTTGCGCTTATGGATGAGAACTTCAATATGAAGGGCGTCGTTGTGACAAGGATCATGGGAGGGGAGGTCTTTCTCAGAGAAGACCACATTGTAGGGCGAAGCAATATTACCCACTATAGCTTGGAAATCTGCGACTGCTATGTTGTTAGGAACGGAAGACTCTTGGAGGGCTTTTTCTAGCACCACTCTATGTGCAGGTGATGACCGTAGAAGGTCCAAAATAGAGATCTGTGCTGGTATTTTCCCTAGATGTTCGACCAGATTATAATCAGACTAAACTGGAAGCCTAGGTGTAGGCACACGGATGGTGACATGACCTCGACGAGTAGTAACAACACAATCTGTAGATTTGCCTTTGATGGTGACGGTAGACACTCGACTCTCTTCAAAACGACCTACACTGGAATCGAAAGACGTGGAAGCGTGATTGATACCTTTACCTCTATCCTAAGGAGGAGGTGGACCGTGATGAGGGAATGGTTCCTTGTACATTTCGAGATCCTTGTTCGTGTGTTGCGCTAGTGATTCGTCCTCAAAAGTAATTTGATTACCATCGATGAGGTTTTGGATGAGGTGCTTAAGTTTCATGCAAGACGCAGTTCGATGACCTTTGCTCCTATGGAACTCACAATACTCTTTGTCTCTGTAACGTGCAGTTTTGTAGACAGGTTCTCCGTATGGGGGAGCATCAGGTAAGGTGATGAGCCCTTTCTGCAAAGCTTGCTGTAAGACCGATTCGATGGGCACTCCTAAGGGGGTGAATTGACGTCGCGGGGGGTAATCTTGTTGGGGCCGCTCTTGTTGTCATTACTGTTGGTTGGGATAAGGCTGCCTTTGTTGCTGCTGTTGTTGAGGTGGAGCTTGACTTGGTTTGGAGAGTTGCAGCGGTGTTTGCAACATTTGGACATGCTTAGTATCAACCACCCCATCATTGACCACATTTTTGTTCTTGTTCCAATATTTGGGTTTATCGTTCGATTGTTGATGAGAAGTGCTATCTTTCGTTTCCTTAAAGATTTTGACCACACCTTTAGCAATGAGGGCCTTCTCAATGTTGATACCCTTGTATGTGATTTCATCGAAGGTTGTAGCACTAAGAATTTGTAAATGGAAACCTAACTCTTGGTTGAGGTTCTGCACAAATATGCTAACAAGCTGTTTCTCCGGAATCTTGAAAGGGAATTTACTAGCCATTTGTCTCCATCGTTGAAGGAACGAAATGAAAGTTTCACCATTTTTCTATTTATTGTTGCATAGATCAGTCATGGAAATCTCGTGCTCTGCATTGTAAGAAAAATGGGTGGCAAACTTCTCTGCTAGTTCGTTGAAAGACTTGATACCCGTAGGTAAGTGTGAGAACCATTCTATTGCTTGACCTCCGAGACTGCGAGGAAAGAGACGCATAAGATATGTGTCGTTATGAGAGACCTCGAAGCAAGCAAGATAGAATTCTCGAAGATGGTCTTTTGGGTCACCTTTTCCTTTGTACTTATCGAACTTGGGAATAGTGAAATTTTGAGGAAAAGGGATCATTGGTAATGACCGATCAAAAGGATAAGGACACACTTCCTCCAACGAGAAGGTCTTTTTGGTGTGGCCAAACGTAAGATCAGATAGCTGCTGTTGAACTTCTGTAATCTTTAGCTCCATAGTCGTGGGAGGGGTTGGTAACATCTCCTATTGTCCAAAGAGCGGTTGGTGTTGCCCATATGGAAGATTATAGTGTAAGCCATGCGTACTGGTATTATAAGGGTCGTAAGATTGATTGGGATTATATGAATTGTACGATTGGTTCAGATTGGGTTGGAATTGGAGGCCTTGATTAGGTAGAGGTGGAGGTGGCGCTAGATAAGAATGTTGGCTTGGCGGCGGTTGAAGAAAAGTATTGGGGGGAGGAAAGCTAAAGTGCGTTTGATTAGGTTGTGATGGTGGCACAAAGCTTTGGGAAACCTGATGTTGGGAATGTTGAGAGTGGCTAGGCAATGTATGAAAGAAGTTGAGCGAGGATGAACGTTGTGGAGGAGGAACATAGGTGGAAGTGATTTGTGACGGTTGGGGTTGATTGAAGATGAGAGTAGAAGAATGTTGTGGTGGAGGAACACAGGTAGAAGTGATTTGTGACAGTTGGGGTTGCTTGAGGATGAGAGTAGAAGAATGTTGTGGTTGGGGCTGCGTGACTCTAATTGGTTGAGAGACATGCAGGTGTGATGATATAGGAGGTGGCATTTGTTGAGACCCTTGTTGCATGGCTACATAAGTGTTCCCCGGATTGTAATTAGGTGGGAAACCTACGCGTGATGGGGTAACCAAGATTCCACTTGCGATTGGGGTGGACACTTTAGGAGGTGGTGGCACATTCGATCGAGCTAAGGTGGATTGCTTAGCTAACTCTGCTTGACGATGGAGAGTTTCTTGTTGGTTTTGATAGATCTCCATAGGAGTCAAAAGCGGTGATATGGGCCTCTCCCCTGTTGGGTTTTGAAAAAGGGGATTCCTATACTGTGAGCCTTGAGTAGGTAAGGGCGTAGTCACCGTGGACATGGTTTGCACCGCTTGTATGGTTTCTTGGGTGTTGTTGCTCTCATTGAGAGTGGACACATCAAAATCCTGAGGTAACTTGGCGCCTTGCTTTGCAAGCAAGCGAAAGAAATGATCCTGGTTCTCACTAAGGATTTTATCAAAGGCAGCTATAGCTCTAGGATCTTGTATAAATTCATCAAGATCTTGCCCATCTTCTTGAGAGGATTGACCTATTTCAAAGTGTCGCTCTTCTTGAGATGGGGTTTGATCTACGATATAACCTTGTGGGACAAAATCCGGAGGCAAGCCTGTGGTATACTGAGGCGCATTTATCAAAGGGGTTCTATCCTCATGAGGATTGCTTGGTTCATCTATGTGCGGCATGTTTGGAGAGCTGAATGGGTGTGCCGCAGGTGTACTAGGAGTCACCTTGGGAGTAATGTTGAGACGACCTGATTGTGGTGTGCGAGGGGGTGACTTGTGCTTCTTAGGGACAACTTGCCTAGATTTCATGGTTTGCTGTAGCCTAGTGGTGACCATGGGATACACTTGGACACAATGTAATGCTGGGAATCTGTGAGATGCTTTGAAGAAACGGACAAACTCTGATGCACAAAGTACTGGACCAAAGGCGCTATACTGTTTGACCAGAGGCGCAGGATTGTGCTACCAAAAGCGTGCTACTGTGGGCCAGAGGCGACGGACTGAGCTGCCAATAGCGAGTTACGGCTATGCCAAAGGTGAGCTACAGTGACCAAAAGCGAGCTACTGTTATACCAAGGGCGCTGAAGTAGAGTTTTGCCAGAGGCGGGTTACTGCTGTACCAAAGGCGATCTACTGTACTACCAAAGGCGAGCTGCTGTAATACCAGGGGCGCTGAAGTAGTGTCTGATGTTTTTCAAAGGTAAAATTTTTTTGTTTCTGATTGGATTGGTTAGGCAAGAGAAAACACAGCAAACAAGTGGTCAAAAAATGACACAAGGACTGACACAACAGATAGTGTATGTTCAAGGCTCCAAACAAGCCCAATGTTTCCACAGGTCTAATACAGTTGCAATCAATAACAAGCACTTTTTATCCCTAGAGACAAGGTTTCATTGCAGTAGATCAGCTCACAGCTTAATACTCCGTCAATAAAAATATCATTCCATAAAGGTGTCGGATATTTAGTATCTTTGCGAGAGACGATAGGTAGGGATATCTCACCCTCCCCTTGGAAAGCTCAAGTAGGTCACAAGAGCTTTATGTCCAAGGGAATACTATCTCTTCTCAAGGGATCCAATGGTGAGTATCTTAAGGGTTTAAATTGATTTCCCTTGCACTGATGATTACCGCAATGTTCGGAGGTAGGTCGGGTAGTCTCTATCTAAAATGGTTCTTAGTGACTTTGAGGGACCAACGCCTTACGAGCAATGCGACAAGCTACTAAAAGCTTTAACCAATCCTACTAAGAGTTTCAAACACTTTGCTCAATGTGAAAATCGTCTCCACAAAGAGCTAGTACACCTCTTTTCAGTTTGGCACCACAAGGTAAGGCTGACGTCGGTTAGGACTTGGCTTTCGCCTTATCCCTCTTATATAGCGGTTCAAAGGAAAACTCCGCTTAGGGTCGTCCCTTTTGGATGAATCGCAATCCAAAAGCAGGCCCTTCTAAAGGAAATACAAAAAAGTAAAAGCAAGCACGTCAAACAAAGGTTCAATTGTCCCGTTTATAAGAAAAATAAGGTGCCACTAAGCTATGCACACACACGATTGTAGTTGTAAATTGTCCCTTATGAAATGAAGTGTTTGGCATTCATGTCCATTGTCCTTTAGAAAATTGAGGTGTTTGTTCATATATGTCCATTGTCCCTTAAGAAAAGCAGTATGTTCCTAAGACTTAGATTGCAAGAAAAGATTTGTTCAATTATCCTTTTAAGCATGCAATGTGTTTCTAAGACTTAGTGAGATAAATCAAAAGAGGTCTTCAACGATCGTCCTGCATGAACATATTAAGAAAACACCTATTGGCTCTATGTGAGTAATAAGAAGCTGCAACAAGTGAGTTAGTTCCACCAAAATTTCACAAGTTAGCAAAAAACAAATCAACTTTAACCAAAAACGCTGCACAATTTTACCAGAAGCGACTTACTGTATTCCAAGAGCGCTGTATTGCAGACCCGGAGCACTATATAATATTACCAGAGGCGCAGCAAATTAACCAGAAGCGCTTCACTGTGTTTTCGAAGCACTGTGATACAGACCAGAAGCGCAATATAATAATAACAGACGCGCTGAAGAATTTCCGGAAGCGTGGAACTGTGTTACCAAATGCGTGAGAGAATATAACCAAAAGCGCCGCGCTATCTCAGATCACAAAAAGGGGAACTTTTTCAAAATAATCAGATCTAAAGTAAAATTCCATGATTGATTCACTGTTCTGAGAAGTGGTAGCTGAGAGATCTGTGTTCTGCAATCTAAAAACTCAGAAGCTGTAACAACACCAAGGATTAA
This sequence comes from Cunninghamia lanceolata, assembly GCA_027924645.1. NCBI lineage: Eukaryota > Viridiplantae > Streptophyta > Pinopsida > Cupressales > Cupressaceae > Cunninghamia > Cunninghamia lanceolata. The sequence continues at coordinate 205,699 of BSBN01001197.1, read as the reverse complement.
CCCAAAAATTGAAGGTACTCCTAAATAAATCAGCTTAGGATGTCCAAAAAAAAAAAACAGGTTTGTCTGACAAATACAACAGCTTGTCATACAAAGTAATAAGATAGATGGCGTGAAAATCCTGTAAAACAGTGAATTAGGTCAGAAACCTAATCTAGCCAAAAGCGCTGTAGAATACTGCCGAAAGCGCTGTTCTGTAATGCCAGAAGCGCTGTTCTGCGCAGCCAGAAGCGCTGCAGAACCTCAAAAGCGCCGCACTGTGTCTGCAAAAGGGCTAAAAGATCCTGCCAGAAGCGCTGTTGGGTGTCGTTTGCGCTGTGCCGTACTGTGACTTAAAAAAAAACAAATTTCTCAAAGAAACAAAGGGATTAGTGGGTCCCACCGGACGTGCCAGAATGTGTATAAGGAAAAATGGATTAAATCTAAACTAAATAAAACCAAAGAACCCAATAACATAAAGGAAACCAATTTAAATAAAAGCCATAAATAATCACTCAATGAAATAAAGACTTTTACCGAAATCTGTGTTGTTTCCTTTGGATTGAATGTGGATTGCTCAATGAAGTTGCAAAGCCATGGTTGCAACAAGCAAGTATGTGCTCAAGAGATCAATGTCAAAAGATTGTGATAGTGCTCAATCGACGCATTTTGTATGCTCAAAGCACTGTTAAGTATGCCTGAGAATACGATCAAAGAGAGAGATAATGAAGGAGATGAGGGGGGTTTATATAGATTTCAAGGAAAATCGATCAACGGTCCAGATAATTCAGAAGAATCAATGGAGGAGATAAGTTGAGGAATGTGCAACGAATGAGAAGAAGACACGTGTCTTGCTTGCTTTTGCATGAGAGGAGTTATCAAGAATAGAAGAATAAGTTAACTGAAGAGATAAATCAATTAAAAGAATAAAGCAATCAATTAAGTGATTTAAAACAAGAAGAAGGGATTTGCATAAGAAAAGAAGATATTTTGCTTTATTAAATATAGAAATATTTAATTGATGAGCAAAAAAGCTTGAGTTATATTAGAGATAACTCAAATTAGAAGAAAAAACAATTTAAATAAATAATTGATTTATTTAAATTTAGAGAAGATATTTTGGAAGAAATAATTAAATAATTGGAATTATTTAATTTAGAAGATTTTAAAAGCTAATTAAATAAATAAATTTATTTAATTGTTGTGCATGATTTTGGAAGAATAAATTTGATTTAATTAAATAATTAAGAATTATTTAATTTTAGATAAGAGGGAATTTGTTGAATTAATTAAATAATTGGATATATTTAATTAATGTAGATGTGAATTTTGGAAGGTGACAATGATCTAATTAAATAATTAAAATTATTTAATTGTGGAAGAATATAGAGGAATTTGATTTAATTAATTAAATAAAGGGAATTTATTTAATTAATGTCGCAATTTTGTGATTTAGAAGAATTTGATGAAAATTAATTAAATAATTAGATTAGTTAATTAACGTTTGCAATGCAAGTGATTAGACAGATAACGGAATGCAAGTGATTTGACGACACGGTCATTTTAGGGTGTCTACAAATAGCATTCAAAAAGGCAAAAAACTTGGTACAGAAAACCCTATCTAAAGTGTATGTTACATAGTTGGTGGCTACTCATATTGACCACTAAGGATTGGTCATTTTTCTTAATTGTAGCATGGACAAAACAAGTCCAAATTTGAGACCTATCAAAGCAACAAGTTCAGTATCAAAATTTGAGCCCTATCAAGGTAATAGTGTTAGTTCAAACAAATTTGATACATGTCAAAGCAACAAGCTCAATCTCAATTTAAGACTTGTCATAATAGCATGTTTTTTCAAGAAGCTTCAGATCAACCAACAGATATTCTCACCAAAGTTCTTGGCTAAGAGAAGTTTAAGAAGTTCAATATACTGCTTGGTTTCATGATAACTCCTTCAGATTAAGGGGGATGTTAATGTGTTAATCCTTTGGGTTACACGTTCTGTGAGGCATATGTATTTTGGTTGGATAGATCATTCTAAATGGAGATCCAAGGATTACTAAGTTTACAAATAAAACTGCACTTAAGTGTGCAAATCTCCCCATGCAAGGGGGCAAGACTAAAAACTTAGGACTAGAAATCTCAAGGATGATTCTAACCAATGGAACCTTCGGGGCTTCTGCTCCTAGGTCTTCTCTGACTATCCACAACATCTAAACCCCTATGAGTCTTATGAGAATAAGAGGGGATCTTGCTAGGAACCTGTTAATGAGAAGGAACAATTGTGTTAGTTCGTGAAGCCTACCTACAAAAGCCCAAATGAGCCATCTCTTGAAGAACAACATTCTCAGCCTCAAGCATAATATTCCTAGCCCATTGGGAAGCAATATCAGGAGTCAGGATGTCCGTGTGGTGACTAGCTAAAGAAGGCAAGTTAACATCAACGAGTACTTCATCCTTTGTGTGACTAGTAGAAGGGACCAATATGTCTAGTGAAGCATTTTGAAAAAGATCCCTCCACCCCTCAGTAGTACCTAAGGAGAAGCAAGAAAAATAAGAGTGTTAGTCAAGAGCTAAACTTGTAAACAAAGGAGGAACAAAGAAAGGAGTAGAGAAAGAGATTCTTATGAGGATCACCAACTTGCCACATAGGATCCTAGAGTCTCATGTCCTCATCTAAAAAAGGATAAACTAGATTGTGTCTAGGAGTTTTTGTTGGTGCTACCTCCTCATCTAAAGGAATCTCTCCATCCTCTCTTGTGTTCACCTCATCATGATCCTCCTCATTTGGATTATAGTCCTCATCAGAATCATCAATCTGCTCTTCAATAGCCACCAACCTCTAAGAATGAGAAAGTCTCGTGCGCCTTTCACTCACCACATGAGTTGGTCTCGTAATTAGAACCCCATGAGTCAAAGAAGTCCAAAACTATGCCCTACACTGAGCATCTATACCATCTTTTGGATAGACCTATAACAAGTAGGAACTAGGGGCAAGACCTTGGGAAAGTCCTCTCCCAACTATTGAAGCACTCTGGCAATATGGTGAGCCTCAACCAAACCATTCCTATTAGTCAGATGAACCACACCCCTACAGTAGTCTTGCATATGCCCATCACCGAGCCATAAGCCCTCTATATCAACATAAAAATCAAAGATAAGGTTTGCATCAACCACACATGTACTAGAATCAAAATAACCAATTCAACTCCATCGCCTAGCTCTCGACAATCTAAGGTTTGAGAGTGGCACATCCCTCTAAAATGGTATGATGTGCTCATATATCCATGACATAACAAGTGAAGGATGACTAAAGACAAGTGCCAGTTGCCTTGAAAAATGATATAAGTCTCAGTAAATCATAACAAGGATATCAATCCCCCAAGAAAAAATAGTGCATTGCTCCAATCGTTGAATGATAGGTGCCCAACACCACCTGAGCCTCGCTGCCCCCTTGTCTCCCAACAATCTAGACATAATCAAACCAATTGGCAAGGGAAAAATGTAAAGACTAGGAACATAAGTAAGCTAGACCCCTAGATGATCTCCAGGATGAATAACCCTAATAATAACAGCCTAAGACAACTGTTCCACCTTAGACTTGCTCTCAAGAAGTTGAAGATACTCTCCTCGCACAAGAACTCATAATATCTGGTAAACATCATACAAGGTGATAGTCCACTCCCTTGAAACCTGAGGGAAACCTAAAGGTGTTCCTATTCACATCCCAATATGTCAAAATGTCACAACAAATGCAAGAAGAAGGATGAATAATTGGAATTCTAGCCACCATATCTAAACCAATCCTCTTTAGAATAGCATAGTCTCTTGCAGACAAGGCCTCATAGGCTTCCGTAAACCAAAGTTTATCACGAGTCACATTCCATCAAATGTGCACATCCTGCTAGACACAAAGGGCAACATATTATATATCTAAAATTTAGAAAATCCTAAAAAGAAAGTGTAAAACATTCAAATATTCATTAAAAAAAACATATATCATCAAAAAATTGTAATAAAGTGAAGAGGTTAGTATCAAGAAATAGATAGAACTGAATGTCAAGTGCATTATAAAGTAGAAGATTTCATCCGAAATCTTTCTAGGTGGGTCACCCAGTTTACCAGGGTAGATCGTCCATGGGCGACTTGCCTTAGCAAAAGGGGCGACCCTACCCCATGCCTTGGTGTAGAGGAAAACTAATGCATTATAGACTTAACATAATTTAGGGGTAAACTTATCTGAACAGTCCACTCTATCATTGCACTCCTACATTAAATTATCAACCAAGGAGCGTAAGCTTATGATGGTAGTACACTGTATGTGCCTTTAGGGCTCATATTTTTTCTAAACTATCTTATCTAAACCTACTTACTTTGCTGAAATTCACATAAATGCAAAAACCGTAAAAAATAACTACAGAATCTAGTGGCTACAGGTACCTTCAACATAAGTTGTAGATAACTGCTAACAACAGGAAATTACAGAATTAATCCAAAACATTCAAAATGATAAGAGAACTAATGCTAACCTCCGGAGGACTTAAGATCGGATCGACAAAGCATGCATTTGCTCATGAACCATACTACTGTAATTTAACAATCAAATCTTCATGCAGACCTCTCAAATCTTTACTGGAGCTACTTCAGACAATCCTCTACATAGCCATATGGTCTGCGGACTCTGATCTTCATCCTACTAGAAATGCGGAGTAATTTTCTTATCTGAACTGCACTATCTTTACTGTCTTTTGCAAGGAGATGTGTAACTGACTTGTCTCTTCTAGAGAGGCTAATTTTCTCAATATCCTCAACATATAGGTCTTCTAAACAGGTACAGTTGACATCAATGACAACAAGGATATGTTGACATCAATGACAACACTGATTAGGCACATATTTGCAACAGAAGCTTCCTTTGGAGATACCTTAAATCAAACTTACTTAGGGAGTAGTAGCTTCCTTGGGTTAAAGCCCCTAAAACAAATTTATTATTTGAGATTCATATATTGTGAGTTAATCCTCACCGTAGTTTTTCCCTTTTAGGGTTTTCCACGTAAATCTGGTGTTGTGTTTTGATGTGCATTGTGTTATTCTTTCATGATATTGTGATGCTTGAATTTTAATCTGCTCTGGATAAGTAGAAGTTGATGAAATTGGAAATTGTTTGAATATTGATTCACCCCCCTCTTAGTATTCTTGTGTGTCTAACATACTTACGACTCACACATCGATGATACGTTTCCTCATTTCTTTTTTAATACTTATTATTTATTGAACATCATAATAGCAAACTAATACTTGTTATTTTAGGTAGAATTGCAAGATAATGACATGTAAGGCCTAGTTCAGGAAAGATACCTATCTTTCATGTAGACTACCATCCCCGAGGGAACAAATATGTAAGCACTAAAAATTGCATGAGCCTACATGTTAATCGGATGATGAGTTGTAGTCTTAAACACATACATGTAAGTGTGTAAATATGACCTCTCAATAGTACTCCTCTTGGTGACACATGGATTGTTGTTCTTCACTTTGTTTATACCTCCCTTGTCCCCCTAGTTAGCCTTCTAAGGTCCTATATCTTCATTAATCGCCCTCTATTGACAAATCTCTTCTATCACTTTCTAGTCCTATCGACATGTTCTATCTGCACCACAAGATGGGAAATTGACTTTCCCTAATCCCCTTTCAACCATTTCAACCCTCTAGAAGCCTCCAATCATCAATTTAAACACCCATTTCCTTTGTTTTGGGTCACCCCCTTTGACTCAAGATCTCCCATGGGTGACCTTGCCACTAAAGTGGATCTCCCATGGGCGACCTGCCCTAGTGAATTGCAATTGATCTCTCATGACTTGTTTTGGGTCTTGATGTCATCTTTAGCCCCTAGGTCCAATCTCAACCCTTGAAGCCTCACGAAAAACCTATTCCATGAGGGCCGTCCCCTTTGACTTCTAAATCTCCCATGGGTGGCCCTGCATTTTAACCAAATTTTTCGTGCACGTTTCTCTTCAGTTCAGACCCGAAATATCTCTATTTTTGCTCCAATTTGCATGGCTCTTCGACCCTAACTAAGCCTAATATAATTCTAGCTCATTCTAGACTCTCAAACACTCTATTCTTAGCTCCCACTAAGCTATTCTTATCTCCCTAACCATCTCATGCTAACTCCATTGTTCCTTCAATGATAAGCTTTCAAGGGCTATTCACTCCCTAATCGGCCCAGTTAATTGTCCAATCAAGCTTGTTAACTCCCCAATCAAGAGGGTTAACTCTCCAACCAAATCTAAATCACAAAATATAAATAATAAGAACTAAACAAAGGATTAAATTCAAGAGATAAAAATAAAAATAAAAAATATGTTAAACTAATAATGCAGTATCACGCAATGTAAAATATATTAAAAAGTATATATGTCTAATGAATCAATTTAATCCAAAAGCAATTTTATTTGTATTCTATGGACTATGGAAAACTCATGCCTACTAATGCTTATGCTTGTCGCAAGACTTTGTAAGCCTTTTTATTTTCTTATCTTAATTGCCCAAGCTCAAAAGCTTCATATCATTGTTATGCTCGTCAGTTGCTTTCAAAAGCCCAAGCCTTAGTGCTTCATATCTCTCATAGCTCGATTTGTCTCACTATATAGCTCTCATAGCTTGATTTATACCCAAATCCATTGATTTCTTCATCCCTATCGCCAAGAGGAAGACCCTATTGTTACAAAGGAGAGGAGGTTGCAACAAAAAGGACTTATGAGGATACACCAAGCTCATGCACTGAAATCATGTCAAGTTATTTTATGCTTAGTAGTTAATTAGATCAGTTATTTTATGCTTAGTAGTTAATTAGATCACACTCTTTCTCTTGGGAAAGTAATATTTGTGTTGCTCTTTCCTTGATAGGATTTTCTTTGATTTAGTTAGATTAGCGTTGATTAGATTAGATTTGCTTCAATTAATAGATTACATTTCAATTCTCACAATTTTTAATTCATAGATTAGATACAAATCAATTGATAAGAAAACACAAAAAAACATAGGATTAGATTGCGTTTGAGAAAACACATATATTTGCATTCATATTTTCATTTCTAGTTAATGGAACAACTTTTATTTTGGAAAAAGGAATCAAAAGTTGCTTTGCATTCATATTAGGTTGCATCTCATAAGAAAAATACAAAAACATTAGGAAGTTTAGAGATAACTAAACCCTCGATAACATCATGAGGTACACACGAAGCCAAAGTCAACACCTAGTCAAACCTAGGTCAACATAACATCTCTCTTGGTTCAAGCATTTGATGTGCCTGTTGGTGCCTGAATTGACTGTCAGTTTCTGAGCAATTTTCATGCAGGCACCTTCCCAAAAAATCCAAAAAGTTTCTAAGTTTTGGGGCCCCTTAGTGTTTTTTAGCATCCGCATTCATCTTTTTTGAGGAGGGGGTCTTCATGTTTTGTCCATTGGCATAAGTTTACATGTGTCTTGCCAATGGAGTATTGTTTTTGAGGTTTGAACCTCGCCGGCGAACCTCAGTGTGGAACCTCGCCATTGAACCATCGGGTTGAACCAGTTCATCGGTTCAACCAGTTCACGGGGTTACGTTTGTGTTGCCGACTAAGTAGGCCATCATCGTTGAACTATCAGGTTGAACCTCAGTGTTGAACCTCTCATTTGAACCATCGGGTTGAACCGGTTCAATGGTTCAACGGTTCAAAGCTTTGTGATTTTGGTCTCGGCGAGCGTCATTTTTGTTGTGCCGATGGCCTTTGTCTTGGCGACGGGTGTGTTTTGCTTGGCCATCGGAGAGATTTGGTAGATCGGTGAAAGTCTAGAATGCCTGGCCGATAGTCTATCTCTGGCCGATGGGATGTTGATGGTCTTCTAGGCTGGCCATCGAAGAGACCGTTGGGATCGGTGAGAGTTTGTTTGGGCGAGCCGATGGTGTTAGTCTCACCGACGAAGTAGAAAGAGAAAGCGTTGTCGGTGTGACTTTGTTCATCGGTGGAAGTGTGAAGTGTTTGGCCGACGGTGTTGGTCTGGCCGATGGCGAAGGTGTTGTCGGCGAGACTATTGAGATCGGCAGGAGAATTGTGGGGTGTGTCGATGGCTTGGGTCTTGGCGATAGGCTTTGGGCGAAGGATCGTGGGTCGAGCGCGGCAAAAGCGCTTGACGCTTATTATGCATGCGGCCTCGTTTATGAATTGCCAAAGTGGTCTCCTCACCGTGCATGTGGGATTATTTCCCTGTATAATTTGAACCTGTGGCGTAACGCATTTTGGTGGGAAGATCCATTTTGAATGCTATGACTATTTTCAAGTGGGCCGCGGGTGGTTGAGCCATCAATGGCGACTGTGCTGAGGCATGGTCGAGTTGTTGAACAGTCATGTACCCATTTTTTGGCATGAGGACTTCCAGATGGCGGCGCAGGGCTCGAGGTTTCTCCTGCCTGCTGCATTGATGGCTTTTGAGCGCCATTCCTTCTAAGGACTATATCTGGCAGATTTTTGTCAAAAACATGTAATTAATTACTGGAGGTACACTTTCTGGCCGATATAGGTAGACTGTGTTACCATTTTTGTGGTTGTTGAAAGTTGAACATTTTTGGCTCTGTAATGCAATACAGCTGATTTGGTTGCTCTGTGCAGCAAAACTTGTGAGTTTATATATCTCCTGTTGTATGTTTTTGCATGAATCCACTGATTTCATGGTTAATCCTATATGAGTAATGCTATGTTTGCATGTGTTGTGCTAATTCTGTCTCCATTGTTGCATGTATCTTTCTTCTGAGTCCAGGTATTTAAGGAATGTCTAAGATTCTAGAACATAGAATTCCTATGTTGAATGTTTAATCTCTTAACTTCTGCTCAAGGGGTAGATTAAATTGTTCTCAGATTGAATATTGCGAAGGGTATACTGCAATAGGGATGCCATAAGTATAGATAGCTTAACACTTTGTATTGGGAGATATCTGTAAGGCAGATATCACATGTGTCCCCTTGAAATCTAGTTTTAGTTGTTCATGCTGATCATTCACAGGTGTATGTCTACTGACTCCAGGCCCTGGATAGGCACCAATCTTGCTTTGTGTTAGTGTTATATACCATGTCCATCTTTGCATCCAAATATAAAATCAAAATCAAAACTCCAAAACAACCATTAGGGCAATAGAATTAGTTTTAGGATCCAAGTCCTCTGTCTACAACTGCAAATAGGCCCAAAGCTAGCCCCTTTGCCCTTATCTTACAGTTTTGGTCTATTTACAGGAGGATTTATCTGCTTTCTGTCAACATCCCAGCCTTTGTATGCATATCCTCATGGATGTTGAGTAGGGAATACCTCCCTAGGTCTCGCAGAGCCTGAAGAAGAAGAGGAGATAAAATATAGAGTCTATCTCCTACACTGTTGGCCCCTGGCCTAGAGATCCTGTTGATCATTGATGGCTACCTTGTAGGGAAATCTAGGAGTAAGCATCCAGTCTGGGAAAAAACCAACAGAAATTGGTGACTCTGCTGGGGACAGTCTAAAGGATTGAAAAATCAGACTTTGAAAGTGTTTGTTGTAGCAAAAGAAAAAGGTTGTATATGTGACTCTGCTGGTGGATGACCCAGAAAGAAAGAAATCAATCTGCAGCTTTAGCTTGTTTGAAGCTCATTCCTCTTCAAGGAGGTGGCGACTCTGCATCAAAGAACCTGATAAAAGAACAAAATCAGTCAGAGGAGAATTTGCAGCTGCTGCAACATATCCAAGTATTTCCACAAGTTTTTGAAAAGTTCCCTATTTGGTGAGATAGCACTGGTTAAAAGGGAAACATTGGTGAAAGCAGAGCTTGCATGCTTCTATCAGAACTTACTCTGTATTTCAAAGGGCATGCAATGTTGTTCAAAAGACTCATTTAAAGGACTTTAGGAAAGTTCAAAAAAATAATCTGAATTTTGAGTGCCTAAAGTCATTATTGGTAGAAAATCTGAGTATAGAGGAGGGTTGCAAAAACATAAAGGATGTATTATCAGCCTATGCGCCCTTGTGAAGTGTCAAGTGCAAAAACATATAATAGTCAGTCCCAATCATGTAATAAAAGAGGCTTCAACATAGATAGATATAAGCCCATAAATTTCGGTGGCATTTGTGGCTATCCAAATGCTCTTCCACCTAAAATCAGAAATTTTTTGCCTAAATTTAGTGGTGCAAAGGATGAATCAGCTGAGAGACACTTGCAACAATTTACAAATGTTATAGATGACTTTGAGATTGACCATGAGGATGTGGTTATGAGATTATTTGTTCAATCTCTAGATCAAGATGCAAGGGACTGGTTTTCCTACCTTCTAGCTCACTCTGTCAGCTCTTGGCATGATTTTAAATCTACATTTCTAGTACAATATGGTGAAAGAATTTATGAATATGCAGTTATTAGTGACTTCATGTACATCCATATTGAAGAAGATGAGTTGATCCCAGCCTTTAACCTCAGATTTATGAGGGCATTGAATAGAATTCCAGAATGCACGAGACCTAATGATGCACTGTGCTTAGTTGTCTATTTGGGAGCCTTTGATAAGAAAATGAGTTATAGATTGAGAGATAAGGAGCCCACCACATTGCATCAGGCACATCAGTTTGCAATAGATATTGAAAACAATTGGAGGTATGGAATACAAAAAGGTTATTTTTCTAAAAAAATTTGTTGTCTTGCAGTCCACAACGTAGATGAAAGAGTTAATTCAGGAGTTGACAATGAATGTCAAAGTGCTCACACCCCTGTTGTCTCAGTTTTTGCATCATTCCAAGTTGATGATGTTACTGTTATAGAGGAGGATGTCCTGATTTGCCTAGCAAATGAAGTTGAAAATAATGGTTTTTCAAGTAGTATTTGCATGCCAATCCTCATCAAAGAGCCTTCATGTTTAAATGATCCAGTTGTGCAAAGTTGTGATCATGTGGATCAACAATCAGTATCAGTTTCATTAGGAAGTATTAGAGGGTTGGAAAATGATGCAGATAGCTCAACTTCAGAATGCATTGAAGTAGCAGAAACCTTGTATGTGGGGCAATCAGATGATAAAAATGATATCCATGACCAGTGCATAGATCAAGTTTGTTCTTCTTATGACTCTGGATCTGATAGTAATGAAGAAGAATTGGACTGTCATGAAAAAGAAGCAGAGAACTTTGCAGTGAATATAAATCCCCTTTATGATGAGTCTGCAGATGTCTTTGATACTGTGAGTCTTGACTTTCAGTGGTGCAGGATTAATCCTCTTTTTGAGGATGATGATGAATATAAAGAGACAGTTGACCTAGGTGATACATCAGTTTGTGAGGGGGGGCATATGAATCAGATATCTTCAGTTCTTATGAAGATAGTATGGATTTGCAAACTGTGGATAATGTATGTTCATGATCACTTGATCCAGACATGTGCAACATTGGGTGTGTGGATCAGGATTTGTTTTCAATATCAATAAATATTGAGGGTCTCATATTTTCTGAATGTCTTCAGCTTTTGGATCAACTAGATGAATGCCTGGTGATATGTAACAGCCAGGTGGATGAGGAGAATATACCATCTAAAGAGTATAACATGCATATGTTGCTTAATGCTGAAGGATTTTTTAGCATGTATGGTTGCATGTTTGATTTTGAAATGCAGAGTGACAGAGGCAGTACTACAAATGGCAAGTTGTCAGAAATAGTAGAATATCTAATTGGGCAGATGACCTTATGGGCAAACTATGCCAATCTTTTCATTTGGGATTGGGATCTTTCAGTTTGGAATCAGGCATTTGGCAGGATAAAGTTTTGGTTCTTCATTTTTGGTTGCCCAGGGCCACCCAAGTGATGATTAAAAAATATAATTTTTGAGCAGGTTGGTGCAATGATCGACTCTGTGCCCAATGGATAGGGGACTGGTCTGCATCCCAAAGTTCTGTGGTTCTTGCCATGCCTGCATGAGGCATGCATCCTCAGACAGAGCCATTGTTGGTGTCTGAATTGACTGTCAATTTCTGAGTAATTTTCATGCAGGCACCTTCCCAAAAAATCCAAAAAGTTTCTAAGTTTTGGGGCCCCTTAGTGTTTTTCAACATCCGCATTCATCTTTTTTGAGGAGGGGGTCTTCATGTTTTGTCCATCGGCATAAGTTTACATGTGTCTTGCCGATGGAGTATTGTTTTTGAGGTTTGAACCTCGCCGGCGAACCTCAGTGTGGAACCTCGCCATTGAACCATCGGGTTGAACCAGTTCATCGGTTCAATCGGTTCACGGGGTTACGTTCGTGTTGCTGACTGAGTAGGCCATCATCATTGAACTATCAGGTTGAACCTCAGTGTTGAACCTCTCATTTGAACCATCGGGTTGAACCGGATCAATGGTTCAACGGTTCAAAGCTTTGTGATTTTGGTCTCGGCGAGCGTCATTTTTGTTATGTCGATGGCCTTTGTCTTGGCGATGGGTGTGTTTTGCTTGGCCATCAGAGAGATTTGGTAGATCGGTGAAAGTCTGGAATGCCTGGCCGATAGTCTATCTCTGGCTGATGGGATGTTGATGGTCTTCTAGGCTGGCCATCGGAGAGACCGTTGGGATCGGTGAGAGTTTGTTTGGGCGAGCCGATGGTGTTAGTCTCACCGACAAAGTAGAAAGCAAAAGCGTTGTCGGTGTGACTTTGTTCATCGATGGAAGTGTGAAGTGTTTGGCCGACGATGTTGGTCTGGCCGATGGCAAAGGTGTTGTCGGCGAGACTATTGAGATCGGCAGGAGAATTGTGGGGTGTGCCGATGGCTTGGGTCTTGGCGATAGGCTTTGGGCGAAGGATCGTGGGTCGAGCGCGGCAAAAGCGCTCGATGCTTATTATGCATGCGGCCCCGTTTATGAATTGCTAAAGTGGTCTCCTCACCGTGCATGTGGGATTATTTCCTTGTATAATTTAAACCTGTGGCGTAATGCATTTTGGCGGGAAGATCCATTTTGAATGTTGTGACTATTTTCAAGTAGGTCGCGGGTGGTTGAGCCATCAATGGCAACTGTGCTGAGGCGTGGGTGAGTTGTTGAACAGTCATGTACCCATTTTTTGGCATGAGGACTTCCAGATGGTGGCGTAGGGCTCGAGGTTTCTCCTGCCTGCTACATTGATGGCTTCTAAGCGCCATTCCTTCTAAGGACTGTATCTGGCAGATTTTTGTCAAAAACATGTAATTAATTGCTGGAGGTACACTTTCTAGCCGATATAGGCAGACTGTGTTACCATTTTTGTGGTTGTTGAAAGTTGAACATTTTTGGCTCTGTAATGCAATACAGCTGATTTGGTTGCTCTGTGCAGCAAAACTTGTGAGTTTATGTATCTCCTGTTGTATGTTTTTGCATGAATCCACTGATTTCATGGTTAATCCTATATGAGTAATGCTATGTTTGCATGTGTTGTGCTAATTCTGTCTCTAGTGTTGCATGTATCTTTCTTCTGAGTCCAGGTATTTAAGGAATGTCTAAAATTCTAGAACATAGAATTCCTGTGTTGAATGTTTAATCTCTTAACTTCTGCTCAAGGGGTAGATTAAATTGTTCTCAGATTGAATATTGGGAAGGGTATACTGCAATAGGGATGCCATAAGTATAGATAGCTTAACACTTTGTATTGGGAGATATCTGTAAGGCAGATATCACATGTGTCCCCCTGAAATCTAGTTTTAGTTGTTCATGCTGATCATTCACAGGTGTATGTCTACTGACTCCAGGCCCTGGATAGGCACCAATCTTGCTTTGTGTTAGTGTTATATACCATGTCCAGCTTTGCATCCAAATATAAAATCAAAATCAAAACTCCAAAACAACCATTAGGGCAGTAGAATTAGTTTTAGGATCCAAGTCCTCTGTCTACAACTGCAAATAGGCCCAAAGCTAGCCCCTTTGCTCTTATCTTACAGTTTTGGTCTATTTACAGGAGGATTTATCTGCTTTCTGTCAGCATCCCATCCTTTGTATGCATATCCTCATGGATGTTGAGTAGGGAATACCTCCCTAGGTCTTGCAGAGCCTGAAGAAGAAGAGGAGATAAAATATAGAGTCTATCTCCTACACTGTTGGCCCCTGGCCTAGAGATCCTGTTGATCATTGATGGCTACCTTGTAGGGAAATCTGGGAGTAAGCATCTAGTCTGGGAAAAAACCAACAATGCCTAGGGATTAGAATAGATTGGGTCAAAAATATTCTCGAAGAGATGAGGCAATACACCCTAGACCTCAACACACAACACAAACAGTTGAAGAGCAAGAACACACTCTCAGAATCATTTAGGAAAGAAACACCATTCAATAGGTCATTCAATCAAACGAGAATAGATTACAATGCCTTAGGGAAATCAATGAACAAAATAGTCTTAGGACTACGTGTTGGAACTTGCGAAACCCCGATAAGACACTTAGATCATATAATTATCTCTACTATGACTGTCATAGAACGTAATAATCAAACACATACACACTCAATCTGCAGACCGGCGAACCACGCTCCATGATGTTCTACTCCCACATGAACAGAACCACCCCTGGGTTAAGCCTCCACTTGATTAGCTTTTATCAAGAGAGAGAGAGAGTGACTTGGAGGTCGCCCATTACAAGACAATTTATGTGTGATGTCAGAGCTGATTAATTCACATTGTACTTGAATCATGTTTTGAAGCACACATGACTAGGCTAAAAATTTGAGTAACCCTCATAAAAAATAATTCGATTGAAAAAATAAAATTTTAACATACATAATAAAAAATAGACTTATAATACCCCCATTAATGGGGTAGACCGGGATCATCCAAGCAAGGAGAAAAGGAGAGAGGCTAAATGGATTCCCCTAAGCACAGGATAGGTTAAGGTTAATTTTGACGGGGCCTCAAGAGGCAACCCAAGTAGGGCCAGTGCAAGATGCATTTTGGATAAACTCTCAAAATATAAAGTTAACCATATTTTTAGAGAGGCTAATCTCTTAGGATATAAAATAGCCAATGTGGCCTTTGATTTTGAAGTTAATAAGAACCTTCTTGTTAGCCATTCCTTATTGGAAAGGCAAGATCGCATCCCTAATTTAGCATATCTGCTAAATCAAGACTCGAGAGATGGTGGAATTACATCTGGCATAGATCATAGTGAGGTGGCATGAGCTTGACTCTCAAGTGAAGCCAACATTAGATGGCAAAAGATGTGCTCCAGTTGTCATAAGTATTTGATCTAAAGGAAGTCTCCCATGAGCAGGTAGTATTTCATGTTTTCATTATTTGCAAAGGAGTGAGAAGGTGGTGGCTGAGAAGTACAATGGTGTGTGTATTCTTTGGGCAGCATCATCATGGCTTTGTGTGGGTTGCTTCGGCATTGAATTACAAGGCAGATTTAAATAAATGGCTTGGACGGGAGCGAAGTTCACATTTTTTTTTTCTGAAATGGAGTTGACATTGTGGTTGCAAACCTAGAAGTGACAAATGGCTTTTTGTGGCAAAATTCCAGATAAGAGATTGAGGAGTCTTTAAGGTGTCTTCCCTGGTGGCACTGCATGTTGTAGTCATGTTAGATGTAGGCTGAATGGAGAATAGGACTTGACAAAATCTTGGTCTTGGATTACCCACTGCATCAGGGAATTGGTCAATAGTCCTTCCTACTTACAGTGGCCCTTGGGCCCCTTTTGTGTTCCCTATGGTGGGAGAGAGCGCGGAGGCTCGACATAGCGAAGCTCGATGGGGTTGGGATTTTTTAAGATTGTTGCAGGGCTAGCCGATTCTGAAGGCACAGAGTGGTCGCTAGAGGTGGCTTTGAAGAGCTCGAAGGAGGAGGAAATGGAAGGTGGTGGAAGAGTATGAAGTTGATGTAATTTCACAATTTGTTGTTAGTATAGTCTAACATGGTTTCCAACATTTACAACCTATCAGACGTAGCTAAATAAGCTAATTATTTAAATATCTCTATAGTAATACAATACAAACTTGGTTATTTATGGTTTTCTTATATTATGGGATGTGGCTCCCTCTAGCCTAATTCACCAATAAAAAAAATAGACTTATATTTTTACCATGACTTATATAAAAATTAATTATTTACATAAAAATATTGTAAAAATTGCAATAAAATCTTAAATCTAATTAACAAAAACTCAAATAAATTATTGTATAAAAATTATATACTTACATTAAATAAATAAATAAATATTTATTTTCAATTAATTAAAAATAAATAACTAATTATCTATTAAAAAATTATCCTTCCAAATCAAGGACTAGTATGAGTTTTTTTCATTTCTACACAAATTCAAAAAAATTAAAAAACTATAACATAACTGTTAAGTAAAATAAAAATAAAATAATTTACCAAATAATTTGAAATAATAACACTTCAAATAAAAATAAAATAAACAATATTAATTATAAAATTAAATAAAACAATTCTTAAACAAAATAAAATAACTGTTTAATTAATTCAAAGTAACTCAAGAGTGAGATAGATATTAAAGTAACTCAAGGGTAAGATAGATCCAGTTGTATTTAAGATAGATCGAGATGTTTGTAAAGGAATCTTGGAAAGTTAGTAACGCTGCCGCGCACTAAAACCATTCCAATTTCCACGCTACGGCCCCCACATTCGCCATTGCTTTCAATAAAGCAGATAAAGGACAAGCTTTGCTTTTCCTTTCATTTCACGCCGCCCCATTCTCATTCCATTCCATTAGGCTCTTTAATAATTTCTTATAAGCTTTTCTTCCCCGAGATATATTAAAGTCCAAAAATGTAACGTTCAAATTTGCATACTTGTTCCTATTTAGTTTTGTGTCCAATTTCGAGGTAATTTCTTATACATGGGATAACTAATATGATTTAATTAGAAGTTAAAAGATTTATTTTTCTAATTTTTTATTTCTACACATTTTTATATATTTAAAATCATTTTCACATATATTTTTTTTATCTATTTATATTTACTTCTATTTAATTGTTGTTCAATTCCATGATAAATCTAGGGTCGTGGAAGTGATTTCATATAGTTGCAAATTTGTCTCTTCCTAACATTAAAAATTCAAAAATCAAATTTGGTTTACTGTCCTCCTTCACTCTTTCATAACCTTAAATCAACTTAACACACATTTGGCACAATTTAATATTATGTGCTAGTATTTAAAAACAATAGAGTAAAGAATTTAAAAGCACTTATCTATTATTTTGAATATTGTTCCCTTTTTTGGGATTGATCTAAACAAAAGCTCTTTGAAACGTAGTAACAATCCTTTAAGATATTTTTAAATGAGGTTCTAAGACATTTAAGACAAACATAACAGAAGGTTACATAGCAGAATAATACTAATTTGTCCCAAACCCACAAACTTTCCTCTAATAAAATAAAGATTTGGCACAAATTTTAGGCAATTCAACGATAAAGAGATCTAACATAGAATAGATTCCAAAATCTCATCTAATTAAATTTTCATTCTTCAATTAATCAAACTAAATATCATTATCCTCTTCATTCAATTTTCAGAATACAAATACCCAATTTCCATTCTCAATTACATTTTACTTAACCTAAGCTAAACCGATTGTGCTTATTTTGTACATTTATTTGATTAACCCAAGTTACGTATAAGGAATCCTTACACTATTTATTATATTTGCATAGAAGTTATAGGAAGAATCAAGAATTCAAAGATTTCAATTATGGCCGAATTTCCAACCAAAACATTGTCCATTGCCCTAGATATATATATAAGAGGGCTTGGAAAAAAAATGCTGCATTCAAAACTGGTAACAAAATCAGCAACTCTCCTCAATTCAAAGCTGCAGACAAGGGTATGTATGTTGAATCATAGCGCTCTACACTCACTTGGGGTCCGGGAAGAATATGTATGTCCTTCAAATTCACCTGCTCTGCTCGGTCACCCAACAGAAGTGATTTTCTCTGCTATAAGGAAAATTTTCTTTCACCACAAAAATAAAGCATTACAAAGCAAAACAGCAACGAAGAGAGACTTGACTTGTGGAAGGAGAAGCTGTGGAGTGCTGTTTGTGGTGGAATTGGAAAACGCTGGTGATGTACCATTGACCAAAGTTCCATTTGCACCACCCCTGTGTTCAGATTTCCAAAAGGAATTTCAGAACAAGTGCAAAAACAAATCATTAGTTCTATTACACGAAACCTTTAAGTAACTGATACTCTATACTCTAGTAAGGCTATTTTTAAATATCATCCGCTTCAATAATCAAAGATCAATTTTGTTCAATAAAAATAGGACAAATATTTACCATTTTTTGTTGTGAATGAGGTGTAAAATTACTATTGATTGTTTGATCATTAAAATAGATGATATTTAAATAGAATGCTCTAACACTGCTATTGGATCTACAACCAGATTATATAAATACACAGATTGTACAATCCAAGAATCGATATATAGACATAGATTCAGTGTGTTTACCTTCCTGGAAAAATACACGAATCGTGACCTGCAGAATAGAAACCAGAAAAAATTCAATGATCTTTTAACAGCTTAGCAGCTCTTTAGAGATTAATTTTGGAATACCAATGCTAATCATCCTCAATAATACACTGCAGAATGGTAAAAGCTTATATTGAAGTCATCTAGTTTGGCCTCCTACATTATTGTAATTACTTGTAAGTTGTGATGATTTATAGGAATTCAACTGTGGAATAGTAGTTTAGAAGAATCCACATCTCATGACCATCAATGATCCACTTGACACTATATAATCTTTTATAATTTCATTATCACTTACTTGTAAGTTGTTAATTTTGATCTGGATCATGGAGTAATATACAATGGATAGATATGCCAGAAGATAAGATGTAGAAAAGCAATGAAGGCGGGAGAGAGAGAGAAAGTTACTTGGATCCGTTGTAGTTATTGTGGCCATTCCTTTGAAGTCACAAGATCCGGATGCCATGCCCATTTTTTGGTAGTAGGCATCAAATGCATAAGAAGCATGGTCTTGAACTGTATCAGGTTCATAGCAGGATTGATCCTGGTTAATAGCGGAGCAATCAGCTTGGCCTGGACCACATGCCCAATCTAATGCAGCTTGAAGAAGCTTGGCGTCCGCCCCATCCATTGCTATGCAGTAAGTTTGATTTGTAGTGTCATTGGCAAGCACAATGCCGGCACTTGTTAGATGCAGGGTATAAACAGGGGATAAGTTATCAGGATTGAACAGTCCCCAATTCTGCTCCGAGGTGGGACCAACTTTCTCATCTTCATTGAGCAGCTCATAAATGTACGTGTTGACAGGAATGCCAGGATGCTTGGGGGTTCCAGTGTTGTTGAGGACATGGCGGACGAGATTGCTGTTGTAAGTGTCAGCGTTGTCAATGGAGGCAGCAGGCTCAGAGGGATCCCCCTTGGAGGGCCATCCGGTTTCGCCCACCACCACAGGAATGTTGGTGAAGTTGAGGTCAGCCATAGCAAAGAAGGCAGAATCCACCATGGCATCAAAGACATTAGTGTAGTGAAGCATAGTGTTGGAATCCACAGCCTCCTTGTTAGGGGGCAGGGGCCGAAACAGGGCATAGTCCAATCCCACAACTCCATTGCCTTCCATGTAAACATAGTAGGGATAAACGTTGAGCATCAAGTAGGACTCCGTCCGCCTCAAGAAATCCAGCATGGGGACTAACACAGATTTCCAAGTGGCATTGAAGAATGCCTGAGAGGGCGGGAAGGAGTCGAGGATTATGTCGGAGGAAAGGGGAGAGGAGACCTTCACCTGCCCATCCAAATTGGCAGCCACCAGAGCAGAGTGAACAAACTTCATGGCCGACACCAAAACTAGGGCAGCGTTCGGAAGTGAGCTCAGCACCTCACTGCCTACACAGATGCCTGTGATGTTGGTCTCTGGAACATAGGCTGCCACATTCTTGCTCACCCAATTGGCCGCCGTGGAGTTGGACTGCCCAATGCCCAACAACTGGTTGTTGGGCACTGTTACCACCACTTCTATGCCCGTTCTCGCCAGTGCCGTCAACATTCCTCGATCTGCATCGTACAGCTTTACGTGCTTTATTTGTTGTGTTTTCAGCAGAGCCACAACCTGCGTTGGAGCTGGCATGTCTCGAACCTCCGTCCCTATGTTTACGCCCACAAATGCCCCTGCCATACCCCATAACCCATACCCTATTATTAACAACTTTTAACCACTCTGGAATCCAATCTCAGATGCCACAAGGGTTAGAAACTTAACATACCTCCTAAGCTCCCAGCAACGGATGAGGAGAGGATGAAAAGCACCAGCAACATTGCAGACTGTAAGCTGCCTATGGCCATCATCACCGATCTTGCACACCTCCTATTTACCACGATGTAGAGATGTATTTTTCATCCACCAGACCAACATCTCATGATCTACTTATATCTCTATCAAATCTCATCTTATTCGCCCAGCAGACCAGTCTCAAATGCAATGCTCGAGGTATCCCAGGCAGGTCTTAAATTTGACAGTCAATTTTGCTCGTCAAGCAATTTTTTTTTTTTTTATGACAGTTATCTATTCAATAGTGCCTTTAAAATACTATGACATACTGTAGTATAAGTAAATCATATAAAAACCAAATATATATAATCATAATAATAATCCTCTATAAATTTTGACAGTTTGTCCAAAATCTCTCCCTTCATATGATACAAAATCTCAGTTGCATTTTACAGCTAAAATGCCTAAATGCAGCTATACAACTGTCAAATTTAAGCCCTAAAGTCTGATTCCCAGGCTCTTTTTGGCTGATTGCGGATGACACATCATACATAGTCACGTGATTTCTTGTCACACACTCTCTCCTCTCTCCTCTCTCCTCTCTCCACTTAAGCTGATATAACCGTTTGATGGTGCCTACCTGCAACAGCCAGTTTTAAAGGGTGAAAAATCCGGTGAGCGAGGCAAAGAAGCGGTTGCCTAAGCCATTTCCCATTACCAATGCCACAACGGTCATATTTTCGTTCTTTGTTTTTTTTAAACGATCGATGACAGCTAATGTGTAAGTTCGCTTCAGAGACCGTAGATGTACGTTTCAGTGTGGCCCCACCATGCCTTATTAGTTGATTATTTGCAACTGGGCCCCAACATACCTAGGTACTCGCTCATCTCTTCCGACCAGAACAACACGGGGAGAGGTATATGGGTGAAATTTGCATGCCCATGTCATATGCTATCTACTTATTCTTTATGCTATCTATTTATTCCTTATACGTATTCTTAAGTATTTATCCCATCTTATTCCTATGTTCACATATCCCAACATATTTTTTATTATATATTTATCATATTCCTATTATATACATATATCCCTATATAAGCATTCCCCACTTTGACCTAACCTCCCTTTGGTCTCAGCCACAAGGTAAAATTCAAATCCAGGCTTCAAATTTTTATGTTCTTATATTTAAAGGCATTCATTGACACATCTAAAAATTTGAGAGTTATATTCACATGTCATTCGCATCTCACACTTGATTGGTGCAATTAAAATTAATCTAGATTTACATGAGCATTTGCATGACATAAGAGACTTGTCATCTTTGATCATTTCTATATGTTTTCTATAGGAGCACTTCCCCTTGTGACATAGCAACAACCCAATCTTGGTATTTCTAAATATCACTAGCCCTTAGATATTAGAGTAGAGTAAAGTAGAAGGAGGGTGTCCAAGCAATTATAAAGCAGAGCTCTAGATCGCACAGGGGTTCAGTCTAGGCATAAATGAATCTACAATCTTAGATTAGACTTAGACCCATACATTTGACCTAAAAAAAAGTACAAATTGGTTATAGATTCTAAGATATTGCATATACATAAAAGTGTCATTTCCCAAGTCGAAATCAATCAAATCCCATAATCTTCAACAAGGGTAATCTTTCTTCAATCATCAAGCTAAGTATCTCTATCTCCCCCCCCCCCCCCCCCATTTACTTTCAGTTGGACCCCCAACGCACCAAACCACCTACTTGATATTTTCCCTGCTGCCTATGTACCGATAAGATTTGATAAGATTTTGACAGTCCTTCGTTCTTCATTTCCTTCGTTCCCTGCTTCCCTCCATCCTTCGATCATCCTTGTTGGATTCCTTGCTTCGGTGCTTCCCTGCATGGATCAATGCTTGGTGTGCATCCTTCCCTGCTTGCTTCCTTCATCCTTCGTTCTATCCTTCGTTTCCACGTTCGGTTGTTACTGTCCTAACCGAGTGGCTTGCATGCGTATGATTAGATTTGAAATCTTTTGACTTGCCCCTCTCTCTGTTGCATTTGGAAGTGGAGAATTTTGAGAGAGGGCATTTTAGAGAGAGGGCATTTGGAAGTGGAGAATTTTGAGAGAGGGCATTTTAGAGAGAGGGCATTTTGATTTCTCTGGATCCTCTCCTTCCTCCACCCACGGCCAATCCAACTTATCTGGATAGGCTGCTGTTACCTTACCGGGGTGGGTGGGTGGGAGATAGTGGCCGTGGAGGTAGGGCATTTTGAGAGAGGGGCATTATCTATGTAATCAATCACCAACTATCATTAATTGGTCTAGGTTTATTATGCAATTATCTATGTAATCAATCACCAACTATCATTAATTGGTCTAGGTTTATTATGCTCATGTGTATGCATTTCATTGGATTAGCCTAGACTAACCTTAGGGAAATGTTCTTTTTCTTGTACATTTTGTTAAACTCATCCAATCCTACATGACCTAGTTTTTCTTCTAAGGTTTCTTATCCACACTGGGGTTTTTTAGATCTGTATTTCTCTGATTTCATATAGTTTTGTAGATCTGAGTTCCCTTTGTCATCTTTGTTCTTCATTGACATATCCAACATTTAGGGTTTGGTGCATTCTCTGCATTCCCTATATTGTATACACATGTTACCAAGCCACCCTCTTCCATGCCTAGTGATACACTTTTTGATGTGGGGTTGCCTATTTATGATGACTATCCTAGTGTCACATCCTTGATGAGAATGGAAGATGGCAATCCTTAATTCACTTTGATTAGACTTAGATTAAAGTAGTTGGTTATTCATGATGCATCTTGCACAGTTGTTGCACTTATAGCTAAGGATTGGTTCCATGACATATATGTTGTAATGTCCCCCATTTAGCTCACTACATCAGGGTTTGGGATTAGCCTATAATTGACTTCCGTAGGCTAATGGATATGTGTAGGAAGTCATTTCAGTGACTTACTATTTTAGTAAGTCGAGAGCCAAGGTTTCTATTTTTTAGCAGGGTAGGCAGGGATGGACAGGGCCTGAGAATTCAATATCTCGATATGACTAGAAACTTCATTTGGTGCGAAATGAATTAAATTAAAGATTTAATTCATTTTTATGAGATCGATATAATATAAAGTTATGTTATAAGGTCACTTTATAAACTTTAAGTTGTAACTTAAAAAGTGGCCCCTCTAGGGATGAGTGCCCATGGTACTCAAAGACAATATTTTAAAATGCAAAATAAAGTAATTCCCTCTCATTTTTCTTGGGCATTGAGTCTTGGAGGAAATAAAAGGGCAAAAAAGAACTTCAATTGAACATGCTTGCTTCTATGTTATTTTCCTCTCACATTGAGTTTTGGCATTGGCCTAGGGTTTGAGCATTGGCTCTTGTAATCAGTCCAATTTGCAGGGACGAAAACCTCTGCAAATTGCCTTTCCTTGTGTATGAAAGAGTGCATTAGGAGAGGGATTGTGGGAACTTCACTCAGGGGTTCCATTTGTGCATCCAGAGATTATTGATTGAAGTGGTTTGGGGTTGAAGAACGAAGACTTCCATCAGATATTGCCTTACTTTCATCAATGGACTGCTATATAATAGATTTATTGTGTTTTTGAGGAGTTTTACGGTTGTTTAGAAGCCATTGTATGCTAGTCGTACCACATTGTTGTAGGTCGTACAGTACTTGAAGGCCGTACTTCATATTGCAGGAAGATTTCACCATTATTCAGAGTGTTTTGGGGTTGGAATCTGGTCGCCCTTGTTGCAGGAGTGAAGTTGATGCTAGACAGATGTATTTTAGACTATTTTTAAGTGTATTTAATGATGATCATTGTTGTCATTTTGGTCGTACTGCCACAAGGAGTGTGTGGGGTTTTTAGTGTTGCATTTACCCTGTAATTTGTGGCTCACACAATCACTAGATTTGGGCGTTTGGGGGCTCCAAGACATCAGCAGCAGTTGTAATAACTGAGTTTGCTATATTTTGAGGATTGTGAGCATATTTCATAATATATTGTTGCTGGTCCGACACAGGCCCGACATGAAGTTGCCAAACTAAACATGGGTATGCTTATGTAATTCATTTCTTGGCAATATACTATTTGGGTTGTAATTACTTTGTTGAAATTCCTTTTAGTTTTTCTGGGTTTGCAATATATTGTTCATTTCATGTGTATTTCAATACAAAAACATAACATGCAAAAACATGCAATAAAAACCTAAACCCAATACCATTAGAAAACAACAAAAAAAAACCAGTCAAAGGGAAAACATATATAGGGGTGTATGTTACATATGCCTACCTAAATTTGAGGGCATTTCCACCCCAATGTTCTACGCACACTCACATCTACATATATAAGTCAACAACCAAATATTTACTTTTACATACTTTATTGACCAGGATTTAATGGTTTATTACTTCGATGCCTTACTAATACCAAAAAGAACATTTCCCTTCAAGAAGGCCTATGGTGGCATATGCGTGGAGTATGTTAGTGCAAAAAATCCTAGTATAGAAAATCTTCAATATGGGCTATTATTTGAGTAAAACAGAAAAACATTCACACAACTTTATCCAAAAATGTGTTAGATACCAAAAATATAATAATAAAAAATGTACTTGTTGATGAGTTCCATCCATTTATGCTACTCCAAATCCACTCAACATTATTGTATATGAGTTGTATGTGGGTGACACGTGCATTGCTCATGTGTGGTCTATGTGTAAAGATATCACTCCTACTCATGTGGTGGAAGCTAATGGAATGAGGGAGTATCTAGAGGACTACCCTCTTTGTGAGGAAGGAGTGTCTTAAAGGTGGAAACAATGTTGATATGTCGGGGAGAAGTTGTGGCATTGATTTGATCACTCTCTTCATGAGGAAGGAGCACTTGATGATAGATGATAGTGTTGATTCATGGTGTGGTGGTGGTAATGTGGGGGTGTGTTCTAGCAAACTTTTGAAGAGGTGTTTTGATGGTGATCCTTATATGATTTAGCACATTGTTTGCATAGATTACATGTTGAGTTCCTATTAAGCATTGATGAGGAAAATGTTTAATTGATGTTGTTCTATCTCAATTAACTCTTGTATAAGGGCTAAATCTCTTACTTGTCACCTATTGTTATCTTCCTAAATTTATTGTAAATCTTGTGCTTGTTCCTAGATTTTCTCTTGGTCAATTGCTTCTAGGTTTGATTGAGTCATTTTGAGCTCATTTAAGATAGACTCTACCCAGTCCTCTCTAACCTCAAGACATATGATCCTAATAGTGGGGAGAGAGGAGATAGGTAGATCTCATTTAGTGTGCTAATTTGAGCTTTTTGTTTGTTTGCATTTGGTTTGTGGTTCATTAATTACTCACTTGTTTGTTTTCATGTTTTATTGTTTGTTGATTTGGATCTTTGTAGCTTGTGTGTGGGAGGACCTAGGAGTCTTGCCTTTTCCTTATTACATTATGAATGAATTTAAACTAATGAAATGATTGATTATGATTAAACTAAATGCTATTTAAATGCAACAAATGAAAATCTAACCTATATTTTTGTGTTTTTCCAAATAAACAAAATGAACTAATTATCCACTAATTAACAAATGACTAATTCTTTTGTTCATTTTCATGGATTTTAATATTGTGTACAAGTACAATTATTTAAATGGATGCAAGATCATCAAACTAGTGTTTTATTTTTCTTGTTTTTCTATGTGATTTGAAAGGGGTTTTGCATATATTTTGCCTTGATTTGTATTTGTCTATTTGAAGATGATTGTGTTGTTGATTAATATTGTTGACAATGTTCAATTTTAGAACAAAAGTTATACTAAAATGAAACTAACATTTATAATTTAATCTACACTAATCTAATACAATAAATTTAACTACTTTACTCTAAACACTAAATCTAAGATGTAGTAATAGATTGAGGTAAGATCGAAGATTGATTAACTATTTTACTTACTTTTCTACTCTAATATTTTTCAAAGCAAAGTATTTTAACTTGTAAGCAAATGATGGAACCTCACACCTGAGAGATTGACACCTTGAGATGCTAATGAAAATGCTCATGGCATGTGTGTCCTCGGTGATTCAACTTCTACAATCTTCTTTCGTCTCCAACTTGGAGTACTCCACTTGATGTAAGAAGGGAAGGGGATATGAAACTAAACTCAAAGGTAAATGGCTAGGAATATTGTATCTATTCTTCTAGGAGCTTGGAAGCTTCAAAAATGACTATTGGGAGAGCCTAGAGGTTGTGTAGGTCATGGATGTTGTAAGAATAGATTATAATTTTCCTTGGAAGCCTCAAGAATCAACCTTCTAACCTACTCAAATAGCTATGGAAAAGAGAGGTGAAACCCTAGAGTTCTTTGCAAGAGGCAATTAAGAAGCAAAAAAAGACCCTTTCTGAATCCATTTGAGTGAGTATAAATAGACTGAGATTCACCAATAGGGGGATTGAAGAATTGATAGATGTAGGTGCAATCAAAACTAAGTTAGACTTAAGATCAAGGCCAAAACTAAGTG
Source organism: Cunninghamia lanceolata (assembly GCA_027924645.1). Classification (NCBI taxonomy): domain Eukaryota; kingdom Viridiplantae; phylum Streptophyta; class Pinopsida; order Cupressales; family Cupressaceae; genus Cunninghamia; species Cunninghamia lanceolata. Next base: position 178,962 of record BSBN01001197.1, on the reverse strand, counting down.
TAAAATGGCAAGAACTATAAGTTTCACGTGCCAATCAAAAACACTAGAATTGCCCCTTTTGCCAAGTCAGCTCACTTGAGCAACCTCAAAAAATCTTGTGCGACCTCAAGAGAGCTTAGGCAACTTGAGCGAATTGCTTAGACAACTTGAGGTGAAATGGGTGACCTTACTAATAAAGGGGTAAACATACATGATTTTTGCCAAGTGAGAAGGTACACAAGTAGAGTGGAAGTCTAGGGAGGATAGTGCAAGAGCAAGTGAGGGTTTTAGAGACTGAGTAAGCACTTCCATCAAGGTCAAAAAAGTTGAAAGGGAATTTTATTCATGCCTCATGGCTTGTGAGTTGAATCATATGTATGCTTGTACAATTTTAGGCACCTACATATTTTCCCCCTTGGGGACAACAATCTACATGGTAAGTAGGTACCATTTCTTGAAATAGACATGTGGGACCGCAATATGTTGCCGTGCATCTAGACCTATAAAATAGAATAAATGATTACTCATACCATATAGAAATTTTAAAAATACAACTAGTTAATAAAAGATGACATGAGTACTCACCATTAATGTAGGGTTAGAGAAATACTACCTTCATGGTTCACTTCCACCATTCATTCCTAACCTATCAAACAAAAACCAACTCAATTACATAATAGTAAATTGCTAGCTCAAAATATGAGAATAGTAAATGTGAGAGGATGTATCGTAGTAGTGGGGTGCAAAGTCTACTGGATTATGGATGTCCCCATCTAAGGGGATATATTAGCACAGGTAGAGTGGGAGTTGAAGAATGGGAGATTAACCTAGGTTTCTTTTATGTGTGATAAGAGACCAAGACACAGGTGGGGATTCGACTAACTTCGGTTCCCACACTCAAGATTCTACCCTTGTAGAAAGCCCTTATTAGTATAATTACTTCCTTCTTGTCAAGGGGTAAGAAGTTACATATTCTCAAGTGGTCATGGGCTCCTATCATATAGAAAGTTTAGTAAGGCAGAGTTTTTGCATGGGGGATTGACACCCTAATGCTAGTCTACCAAAACATCTATCAAATTATGTGTCATGGGGCAATGACATTCATTCATCCCTCTTTGGTTATGGTGTGGATACTAGAGCATATTAGACCCTACTAGTAGTCCATGCCTAGATTAGATCCTTCACTTCCTAGTGCCATGAGATGACATAGATTGGGTCAATTTTACATGACTATATAGGAAGTGGCAACTTTGACAAATGTTGTTATTATCACAAATCCCTACATACAGATGGAGGGAATGAGATGATGTCATGTAAGCCCATTGTTGAGAGGTGAGTTGATTAACAAATAGACATAACTTAGTGGAGACTCATCCATTCACATGAATGTTACAATAGTTTGGGTAGGAATTTCTAAAAGATCTATCTCCATGCTAAAGGTCTACTTAGGAGGCAATATAGATTGGTGAGGGATTCCGTATGAACTCCTCTTACTCCAAGGAATCGTATTGTGTGGTCAATATGAGGACAGGCATAGGGATAGGGGCATAGACAACTATGACCATGGCAAGGTCACTAGACTTTTTATGTAGAGAGTGATCAGGATAGTGAAGAGGATGAGGGATTTGATGATGACTATGATCCCAAGGTAGGGGAGGATGAGGAGGAATCAAAGAAGGCTATACCTATAGCACATGTGATTCCTCTAGCTTAGTAGACAAACAAGTACATGTGAGTGAGTGACACCCCTCCTAACAGGAAAGAGATTGTCATGGGTATCTCACTTCTCAATTCTTAACATTGTACCTTAACTATTACATTATCACTTAAGCTCTGACAAGAATCTAATGCTATTGTTTCTTTCTACTTAGTAACACAAGTACTATAGATGGATGGTAGATCTTGATTAGGATTATGTCACTAAGTTCTCTTCCCTATCATTGTAATAATAGAATTTGCATGTACCTTGCAACTTCCTTATTATGTCTTTATGTTTATTTTATCCCTTAGCCCATCTGTGTGCAACTTTTTTTGTTTTGACCCCTTTTGCCTAGCCTAAGTCACCCCTAACCATCATATCCCCTTTCATATGTTGTTCCCATGGTCTTGTTTAGAGTTCATATGGGTTCCCTTTTCATTTAATTATTATCCACGTTCCATGTCCTAATGTTGCCTTTAATTTCCCTTTGATTTATCCCCTTTATCCTATTGGGTCCCAAAATAGCTTATCCTAAAACCCTAAAACATTTCACAATCACCTAGGCTAGGTGTGTCATCAAGGCAATTGGAAAGAAGTTTGTCAACAAGTTTAAGGAAATTTTGGCTAACTGATAGGAGTGGGTATACTACTCCTCTGCACTTTAGGCTTAGCTAGACCTAAGAGGGATATCCCTAGAGGCATGAAATAGAAAACAAACAAACACAACCATACCCAATGTACACTTGATCCCCAAAGTTATCACTAGGTTAAGACAAACTGGCTGCACAGGCCTCTGATCAAGCTGATTACTGCACTTTGCATTTGCACCCAAATATAACCACATCACATTCCTTAAGATGACTCTGTTTAACTTTGCATACACAAGATACACAGTGTAGGCATACATGTGCATGATTCGCCAATGATTAAAATAGTTTTGCATCACTTCAAATCTATCCCTGGTTATTACACTGAATCATGAACAACATGAGAAACCCTAAACTAAAGCTACTCCTACTCCTACTCCTAACAAGATGAGGGTTTGACTAAAATAGTGATTGATCCATCCCCAATATGGACTGGTGCTTAATCCATTGGGCAACTGAGTCATAAAAAATAAAGAGGAAGGAAATGTATTGGACCAATATCAATAGAAAACTAAAATGCATTCACATACATTTCTCAAATTACATTTCATACATTGGGCATACTTATTAATCCCAATCAAATCACAACGATCCACTTGCAAAAAAAGAAATGACCCAACACAGCTTGTATTGACTTAAATGATGTCATACATTATCAAATCCCTTTTACAACATACCAGCAAGTGTGGTACGAGAAAATACATAACTGGGTTCATATATTCCCCTGAATCATCATAATTTGCCATGGAGACACACCACTGCATGAAGATGTGCATTATAATCCTTTCCTACTCTATATCAAATGCATTCCTCCATTCACTTCCTAGAATGGAGTGATTTGAAGCCCTAAAATCAACCTGAGACACTTGCAGACTAGACAATTGGTTCAATGACCAACCCTTTAGAATGAGTTTCAATCCTGCTTTTATAGCCTTCACAACTTGGATCTGAGGATGAAATGGGTAGGAAACCCTCAACAACCCCACCAACTACAATAAAAACATTAATCTTAGCTACCCATTTTGCATGATGATCCTAGAGGTTGTTGGCACGTTCCCAGGTGGTGGGAGGAGCAAGGAAGGCAAAACAATCAGGTCCTAACAAATCGAGCTTCCTCCAAGAAATTGGCTTTTGAAAAGGTGAAGAAGGAAGCCCCAATCTCTAAAGTCTGACAGGAACAAAGGGAAACCATTGGGCTTCAGAGATCGGGCATTCACCATACATTGTTCACTTTAGAAGAGAAGACAAGAATCGCTTGAGCCTAAAATACTTATAAAATTTTTGAAGCTCACTAAACTTTGACAATCGAACCTTCCGACTTTCGTATTCAAAAAGAAAAGAGGAAGGGAAACCCCCCAATCGCCAATGCCCACAACACTTAGAAGAATTAAAGCTTCGTCATACTTTAGTCATTGGGCCCTCACCCTTCCACTTGCTCAGAAGAAGATGAAAGACCACCACTCTGACCTTCGACAATCCACAACACTTAGAAATTTTTTGAAGCCTTGGTGCACTTCGGCAATCAGACCTTCCACCTTCTGCCTACAAAAAGGAAGGAAGAAAAGAAACCTCCTGATTATCAGCACTCGAATGACTTAGAAGGATTTGAGCTTCATCGGACCTCGACCATTAGGCCCTCACCCTTCCGCTTGCCCGGAAGAAGATGAAAGGCCGCCACTCTGACCCTGACTCTCGAAACACTTAGGTAGGTTTTGGATTATTGAAGGTGGAATTCAGAGCTGATAGGATAGGCACGATCAAAGATAGATGTTCGAAACTCTGAAGTTCTGACAAAGGTAAAAAAACACAAGGAAAAAGCTAGGATTCTCTTGGACTTAGCTTTTTTTTAGGGTTTTCCTCCTTGCACTTCAAAAGGAAAACACTCAGAAAATTTTAAGGGGACCCATTCAAAACAGTCTCAGATCGGATAAAAAGATGGGTTCAATCAACAAAGGCACAAAGTAGGATCTTGATGGATTTGGAAAGATTTTGCAAGTTTTGGGGCATGGAAAACAGGAGTCCCAACATACCCCTAGTCAAATCATCGAATGTTGTACCTATCCCCATCCTATGTGAAAACCCCACCTTTATCCTTTCTAAATCTTTCATAAATGAGATGGCCCTCTTTGAGCTTAAGGTCCCCTAGAAAATTGAGCTTAATTTATATTTGTTGACAATACCCACAGTTTGACACCTAATAGAGTGGCCTTGAATTTTTATCCTCCCACCACCAATTTAAAAGACAAGCAAATTAATTGCTAGGGATTCCCACCTACTGAGTTTCCATCTTCAAATTCCCTAAGCAAGCTCCTTAAAAGAGATCAACTTTGCCAAGTATAAGTTTAGTATTCTTAATTTCTAACCAATTTTCTTACCCCGTCACCAATAAGACTCAATTAGGGTCTGTAAAACTATACTTCTCTGCTTCAATCTCCCTTGATAGTAGCAAGATATGGCAACCAGTAAATAAGGAAAGAGGTAGCTAACATAGTATTGGGCAACATAGAGCATCGGAAGCCACAAATCTCTTACAACCATAAGAGACCAACACAAAAAGGGGGAAAACACAACTTTGTTGCAACTTATTGGAACATAGACACACAATAAAAACAAAAATGAACTAAAAATAAAAGGAAACTATTTACAAGGGAAGGAGGGAGGCAAAAAGGCTAGATGTGACCATTTATAGGAAAAATTAAATATGAGCCCTTTCGAAACAACTTTTGACAAAATTGAGGAAGATTGTGTAAGGAAATGAGTAATAACAATAACATGATTTCCATTACTTCTATAGGGAAGACATAACACATGGGTGGGAAAACAAAAACAGATTCGAAAGTTTGACCACAAATTGTAGGAATACACAAGTTATTTTCTTCTATAACAGAATACGTGAGACACCCATTTTCATCATGGATTATTGGATTGTCAACATTATTTGTGTCTACCAAAGGATATATGGAAATCATATTTTCCTCCACAAATGTAAAAGGAATATCAACAACTTTGCCCATACCTCCAAAATCTTTGCTTAATGGATGTTCTTGGGATTCTTCAACTGTGGCTTGCTGCAACAATTCTTCCGAAGGTGAGGTTGGAATAGGAACTTCAAGATGTCGTGAGTTATGATCTTCTTCTTGTTGATTACCATTTGGTTTTTCTTCAATACCTCTAAGTTCCTGCTCATGTTCAACACCATTGATTTCTCCTTCCTTATGCACATGTTTCTCTTTGTTCAGGTCAGCGAAGAAACCAATTTATTTTCCCTCTTTCTATTCAATCCTTTGCAATGTCTCAGGGAGCAAAGAGGGATCTACTTTGTCAGGATCAAGTTGTCTGCCACCCTAGAAACACTTCAAAAACTAAATTCACTTAGTATCATAAATAATCTCATATTGTTGCGTAGTAGGTACAAGCAACTTGGACTAAATTTCCTCATTATAACTATCATTGTTCGTGACTAATTCAGGCAACTATAAGTCATGTCAGGTAGAGTCGCCAACCTCCATTCTAGGGGAGGTACCTTCAGATTTCTGAGGAAATAGAAAATGCATTGGTACTTCGCATCTATTCCCCAATAGAGTCACCAAAAATTAGTTAGTAAATAGAGTTGTCACTGTATTATTTATATGTCTTGCCCTTGCACAATAACAATCCTACCAATAGTTGGATGAATTGCAAATAGATTTTGAAATTCCCCTCTGCATTTGGAAAAGGGGCAGCTCCCTCCATCAAATAAAAATTTAGTTTTCTGAATGCGCTTTTAACCTGAAAGTGGGAAAGGTGATTTTCTAATAATATGAAAATAAATAAATGTCTGCAATGCTTAATACATCCATAGGAAAATATATCAACTTTTGAATGTGCTAAGCCACCACAGTTCTATTCAAACACAAGAGTGGAAAGAAACCAGATGATATGCCGCAATCAATTGTTGCAAAACCACCAAAGCATCCATCAAACGTAAGAATAATGATACTCAGGTAACGTATATAAACTTAGACAAAACATCAATACCTCATTCCAGAAATTATGCAAGATTTATTATGCCCAAGCTGTCATAAACTCAACACAAGAAGAATCTATGACAAAACAAAAAGAAAAATTGACTCGATATCCATCATTCTCCTATAGTAACGAGAAAAAAAATAGAGCACAATACTCCATCTTTCAGAAATATTACACAATCTGTATTATAATATTAATCACTATTCCTCTTTCCCCCTAAAATAATTTCTAGAGCTAAGAGGAACCCCCGTAAAATGAAATTCCCCCCTTTTAAAACATTTTACCCCCATACAAGTAGTTTTGAAACTACTCGTAACTTGTTTTCACAGAACTGTCCCTCTTGAATTATTTGTTCACTTTTCTATAAAATCTCCTCCTCAGGAATTTTCTAACCACTTTACATTTTGGAAAACAATTAATTCTAAAAAGAATTAAATTACGTCAAGTTGTCATCCCAACTTACTCACTTCTAATTATCTCCCCTACCACGTAAATGGGAACTATAATAATTTTACCCACTTACAACATCAATTAATTCTTAAAAGGAATTAATATTATTTGACTTTACAACTTGGGGTAAAATTATTTTACCTAAAGTAATTAACTAATGCACCTTAACATATAGTTAAAAGGGGCATTAATAACTTCCACATAATGATTTTTGAACAATTTATTTCAAGTTATTTTATGACTTTAATATAATTAATTAATTCAAGAGAATTAATATAACGTATTTCAGTTAAGTCATAAATTTCTTCTGGAACTAATCATAGTTTTCCCTTCATATATTTCCTTTGGGTAAAATCCTTGTAGGTGTAGGTAGAATTTCCTTGTGGCCTCAATTTTGAGGGTAATAAAAAAACAAAGCCAAACATTCATGCTAAGTATATGTTGTCAAAATAGTGACTATTCGTGCAAAGAGCATCCACATTTTTCCATCATTTTGGAGCAAATCCACTTTCAACAATGGATATTATTAGTAAAATTGCATTTACTTATTTTGTTTAATTTCCATTTGGCACACTCTATCTTGAGGTTTTCATACAAAGTGTTAGAATTAGTATATGATTTCGTTGATTATTCATTTGCTAATGGTTTTTTGAGTTTTTGCATGATCACAATGCCTATTACTGATAATAAATAATACCATATTTAAACATAGGTGTATCCATACTAACCTAAACAACAAAGGAGAATCTTATCAATGTTAGGGTACATCATAGAAAGACCATTTTACATGTAGTATCTGAAGTAAATAATAAACATTAAAAATTAAAATTATTTAGAATCAATAAGATCTTGAAAATATCCCTTGTCCTACACCCTATAGTTTAAGGGTTAAGAAAATGTATTACTAGATGAAACAATGGGATTCAAAAGGATCCTAATTTGAATGGGGAAAGAAAGGATTGGGAACCCCCTCCTAAGAATTTTGTAAAAATGAACTTTGATGGGGCTTCTAGGGATAATTCATCTACTGTTGGTGCATGTTTTGAGCTTGGAAGCTCTCAAATGGATGTTTTGAGCTTGGAAGCTCTCAAATGGATGTTTTGTGTAAGCTAGGTCTTCTTCTTGGGTGTTAGAACTAATATTGAAGAATGGGAAACACTTTTTTAGGTGTGATAACACTATTTATGTACCCTTATCATGCATTTGTCACCATTTTAACCCCTTTTTCTCTTGCGTGTGTTGTCATGTTTTTAAATTTTTTCTCTAGCCTATGTTGTTTCCTAGCCATGTTGCTTCATATTTCCTATGTTTTATTGAGCTTTTTTTATGTTTCCTAAGTGGTGTAAATTACATTTAATTTCTAGCTCCACCCCATGTCCTAACATTTCCCTTTATGTTTCCTAAGTTGTTGACCCCTTTACCCCTTAGTTTGTCACTGCTAGGTTAATTTTCCATGTGAACCCCACCTTTTCTCCTCCCAAAGCATGCCTCAATGAGAAAATTTTCCACCTAAATAATTACTTCTAGATGGCCACCTTGGACCTTAACATTCTCTAAAAAATTAGGTCCTACCCCTATTGGAGGACATTGCCAATACTTGGACCCCAATCAAATCAACCTTAACTTTTTATCATCTAAATAAATCCTTTGGATGGGATATCATTTAATACCAAACCTACCCATAAATGATGGGCATCTCTCCAAATTATTCCATAAAATCTATAAATAGACCCAAACTTTGCCTCATTTTAACATAGGATTTCAATTTTTAGCTCGAGTGCTACAATTCTAAAGTATTTCAAAAATTTCCTGAGTGTGTTACCTTCCATCTCTATCTCACAGAATAGTTTTATCATGCTTAGATACTTATCCCACTCCAACTCTTTGTACTTAGGTCCTAATTTTCCAAGGTTTTCAAGAAAACTATAGATTTCTTTAAAATGGGTTTTATATGTAAATAATTTTATTTTTCTGAGATATTATACGTATCTCTTTTCATCCATTTCACCACCCTTCCAATCCATCACTCCTCACTTTTCATTCTATTTAATTCCATTTTCCATCCCAAATCCTTCTCCCTAAGCCAATTTCCATCCATCCTAGAGTAGTGAGCCCAAAATCAAAGGTTTCAAGACAAACCCTTATAACTAGCCCTTGTTCATTAGAAAACTAGCCCATTAGAGTGTCCTCTTTCATCTATCTTTGATCACCAAAATCCCATTTTTCTATCTAGGCATGCTACCCAATCACCCTTTGTAAGTGTGCATCCCTTTTGTCGCCTTTCCAAAAGACCCTACCCATAACAAAACCCAAACTCCACTAGGGGTGATGCATAAATTATTATTTCCATACCTAATACAAGTCCTCTAAAACCATTTTTGTTTAAACCCCATTTTTCTATCCAAACCCTTTCTCCCACCTCTACTTGTTTGCATGGTTTCCAAGTACCCTAGAACTAGGTTTTGAAGGTTTAAAGACATAAAATTACTTTGAACTTATTTTATTTTCATAAATCATCTTTTCAACTTATTTTACACCATATGAATTATGTGGATCCATGTTCAAATGCCCACAAGCGGGATAACTAAGGCAGACTCCCCTTCTAACCCTTATTTTTGTAGGGTCCACCACTAAAGAAGCTTGTATTGTAGGTTTATTTTGAAGATGGTTGTAGGTTATTAGATAAACAGATAGAGAATCATCATCAAGACAATCTACATGACCTTGCCTTCCTATTGGCTATCCACCTTTGGACCTATCCTTCTTGTTGGTTGTCCATATTTGGACATGGTTGTTACTGTCTAAAATAGGCCCAAAATCAACCCAAATTAGTTATGGAGGTTCTTGAGACCTCCCCAATGATAAAAAAAATAAACAAAATTTTAGGTGAAATCCTTCTTATTTTGAGTTTTAATTCCATTTTCTATCAAGGATCAATACTTTAGTTTTTCAAAGAGTTTTCATGACTAATTTGTATATTTGAAGTAAAAAACCTATGTATTATCATCTATTTATGTCTACTCCATTTCATTCTTGTTTTAGGACCCTATCATGTCATTTACTAGGGGAATTCATTCCATGATCCTAAGTCATCCTTGTTGTTTAATTGTCATGCAATGACCCCTTACAGTTTTGTATCTGATTAGCCTTCCTCTACTATGTTTTGATAGATTTCCATCACTCAAGAGGTGCATCAAATAGGCTTGAAGAAACCAAAATATTGTAGATGGTCAACTATTACCTATTCTTGGCCTTCCTACTAGTCATCCACCTTTAAACACGATCTTCATATTGGTCATCCATCTTTGGACTTAGCTGTCACTTCTTCATTTTGACTCCAAATTTCACCAAAATCTATAGATTGAGATTTCAAACAACTTTAATAACTAGCACACTTTAATCCAAGAGCATCTTAACCCTCTATTTTCCATTTTTCTATATATATTCTAGAATACAATTTACATAGTTTAAAAGTCCTAATTGCATCAATTGGCTTAGTTTCATCTATCATTTGAATGTATGATATATATTCCAACTTGTTTAGTGGTTGTTAATCATGCTTTGGCTAGTTGGAGATATCCTTAGGTCCTTTAGTTTGCATGTAACTTTTTATTGCATTATAGATACCTTAACACAACATTGGTTTGCATCATTTACACAATCTTGCACACACAACCACACCCTTAATAAATTTAGAAAAAGGTTACCTTTTTCTATGTTACATTTTGGTGAACCCAACTAATCCTACCAGTCCACCCTTCTTAATTGCAAAAGAGATTTTGTTTTCATTCTCCTTGTTTTTCCCCTTAGGTCTTTGTCCTTAGTCACACATAATGGACTATAGGTATCTTTATGCATTGCATCTAAGATTCTTAAGAACCCATTACTTTATGTTATTTTTAGCAACTTACCCACACATCCTAAACCATATCCTATACTTCCTTAGCCTTATCTCATCTGATCCCTATCCTCATCCATCATCCTAGACCACTTTACCCATTATCCCACATTCACTACATTCTTTGTATTCCACCCATTTGATCTTGAATACTTAGCCTCTTTCATTCCTCCTATCCTAGATCTTTCCATTACTTTAGACACTAATGAGTCTACCCCCCTCCATCCCCTACCAATTCATCCCCACCTAGTTCATCCCCTTCCTTCCTTTTATTTTTCCATACCATAGATCATAATTCACTTGATGTTCCATTGTCCCCTCCCAATCATGTTCCATCACTTGATCCTAGCCCACCATATGTCCCATTATCCCATCCCAATATTATTCCATCCTTCACACAAACATTGCATAATTAAATAAGCCTAAACTCCCAACCATCATTGACCATTCCCCTCCCTCACCTAAAGGATCATACACTTCCCTCGATGATTTATCATTTGATGCCCTTAATGATTATTCTAGCGAGGATAGTATCCATCACCTATATGATAAAGATTCCACACTATTACATTTTCCTATCTAAAACCATTCCCATGCTTTTGAAACCCTCCTAAATAGCTTCAACCTTGATGATTTTAGTCTATATGAGCACTCTCCTATACATTCTTCAAACATTCCATTAGATGAGCTACATAGTGACACCAATAACACTATAGACTCGCCTTACTTTGAGTGTCCTCATCATCATGATCCACCTTTTGTGCTATCTATACTACTTCTTATTGATGTGGTTTTTGACACACTAACTTTCCTATGAGTCATGAAGTGTCACATGTTGGAACGTCAAAGGTTCTCCTACTTGGAAGATGGCTAGCCTCAAGATTTTTCATAGATTGATTTATGTGGTTCACCAAAATCCCTCAATTGGAGAGTGGTTTGGTTGGTCTGTTTAAGAGGCTACAATGAATATAAGGATTCTTTCATGTGAAGAATAGGCTTACTTAGTGTCATTAAACTACTATTATCTAGTGTAAACACTCTTATTAACCTTTAATCATGTTAATGAATTTCATTTTAATTTGTTTAACTTTGCACAAGTGATTAGTTTGCATTGAAAATGATTAAAATGCTTTAAATAGCACTATGCCCTTTAAAATCAGAATTTGATAACATGGAATTTTAAAAGTCATGCATGAAAATTTGTTGTAATTTAAAAAAATTCAATTCTAAATTCTGGGGCAGTGAGAAATGGTATTGGAATTTGCAATATTTTGCCACCTGGAAGTCATTAAATCACCATAAATTCCTTCCCTATGTGACTGAAATTTATCATTAAAACATAAAATTAAACTAATTTAACATCCATGTAAAAAAGGCAAAAAGGAGAGGGGAGAAGGAAAGGGTTAAAGGGAAAATAAATTTGAACCTATCTTTGATCCTCCTACACATCATTCTATAAATGGATGAATTCACATGAAACTAATCTCCACTAGACCCCGTTACTCACAATCTAAACATGAGATGGTGGATCTTCAAAGGAAAAATAAACCATGTGCATGATTGCTGTCTAATTTTAGTGTGCACGAATGTGTTCATGTGACCACACAAAATATCTCACCATCAATAAGGCATCAGTGGTTTAAACACATGTTGAAATTCATCAACATTTAGTGAAATAAATGTGTAGAATGAAGTGCAATGGAAACAAATTTAGAGTTTGAAAAACACCATTGAAAGAAAAAATTAGAAAATAGAGCAAAACTAATATGTTGTATTCAATTTGAGGTCCGCAATCCTCAACATGTTTTCAAATGCTTTACAATGAGTTTTCCATGAGTATAAATAGGCATAATTGGATGGGAAGACAAATAGTCATTCCCTCCAAAATCAAAAAATGATAAATTACTTTAAAATTTGAAGAGTCATTTGGATTTCCTTTCACGTCCATCCCTATTATCTATTCCAAAGCATATCACATTTCCATCCTTAAAATCTGTATCTTCAAGTTGCTCTTCCAACATCTTTGTCTTTGTGCATTCTCTACCAACGTTATTGTAAGAGAATTCAACACATTCTAGTTCTTGAGTTTCTAAATTTTAAGTTTGATCTAATATTGATGAAATATGAAATCCACCTTCAACTTGATTAATTGATGAGGCAATTCACTCACTAATTGGTTGTTGTTTTCTCAAAAATTATTTGTCAATTTGCATTGGTATACAGGCACTTTCAAATCCATCACCAATTAGTTCTTCATATTACTTATCCACAACAAGTTCTTCAACCATCTCAACTACTTTCCCTTCTTGAAAAATTATAGCATTCATAACCCTAACAATGTCATGGGACATACTATGAGGATGCCTCCTCCCTTATTAAATTTTCTTCCAAATTCCTACAAGGTGGTTTTTCTTGCAATATTATTATGATCCTAATTTATTTTAATTGCAGGGAAGGAAGAATTTGAAACACTTATTATACCATGGTTAACTTTATAAAGACCAGCATCATATGTAACCTTATCACAACCTTCTATTGTAAGGTTTGCAAGCATTTATTCTTCAAGTTTTGTAGAACTTTTAACCCTTATTGGTCTAGCCTACTATGAGGTAGCAAGGCCTTGTTAGAATTAAGGGTTAATTCTTAGTCTAAGTAATCAGTCGCTCTGCATCATTAAATTGAAGTTTGAACACTCTTTCAACTAAAGGGACATATGGTGAAGCTAGATTTCAACTCTATGCAAATGCCTAACAATGTGTTCCTCACTGAGTCTAAAAGTGTTTCTTTACCTTTCTTGGCCTCCCTCAAGCTTTTTCCTTTTATTAGCATACTATTTTTTGTACAAATTTGGCTTGCACATGGAATTTTAGACTTAAGTCTCCAACTCCTAGTTAGGGATTGCTTCAATATTTTCTTCTATGTATGCCTTCTAATATAGGTTTCATGTTTCACTACCTCATGATAGTCTTGATTTGTAATAAGGATTCCAACTACAACTTGTATTTCAAATGATGCCATAGATATTATGATTCCTCTATCACATTGTAGTTATCTTTTTGTTTGCTTTCACAAACAGTTGATGCATAGATTGTGGTGTCCTTGACAATCTGAATAGTATTACTTTCTCGTAATTCATTAGATGTATTTTCATCCTTTGATGTATAATTTTTAGATGCATTGAAGCCTTTGTTAAATGATGTAGATCTTGGAAGAATTTGAAGGCCCTATGTTAGTTGTACCAAAGGCTTTTCTAGATTAAGAGTCTATATTAGTATCTATTGATGCATCATTTCCAATAGGAGTACCATTAGAGCCCAAACATGAGATATTAGGCTCTCCATATTCAAAATAAATCCATGCTATTAGTATTCTTTCAACCACGTTCCACATTCTATTTAGTCCTTCGTTGTTGGAAATGCCTTTAGCGCATTTTTAGATCCCACTTATATCCTTATCTCTTTGAGACATTATGTCAAATAGTCTACGTGCCTTATTGATGTTAGTCACATTTCTTTGTGACATTTTGTCAAACCTATCTTGCATAACCTATTGGAGCTAACACCTTTCTGAATCCTCTTATCAACATAGCCACGACTTGTCTACCATGATCATTTCCAACTTAATATATGACAAAAACTTCTAGGTGTTCAACAAAAGCATGTGTGTTTGATGCATTTTGATTTTTTAATCATATTTTAAGGGAGATCCGTGACGCGACTGTTTTTAAACATCATCCACTTCAATAGTTAAAAGTTAATTTTGACCAATAAAAATAAGACAAATATTTACCACTTTTTAGTTGTGGATGAGGTGTAAAATTGCTATTCACTGTTTGACCGTTTGACTGTTGAAGTGGATGATGTTTAAGTAGCGCCCTTCGACACTAGCATGGAACCTTTTGAATACCCCTATAATTTAAACATGCCATTAGCCCACATTTCTTTGAGATCTTGTATCAAATAGACTACAACCTCTTGTTATAGTCGCACCTTTCTTTGACAAACGGTTTATGTGCATGTGTCTATGATCCTCAAGCCATACATATTATATAATAACAATCCCTTCTTCCATTATGTATTGACGGATGTCCATAGTCTGATAAAAAAGCTTACATCATATCATAGGTGTAGAGGATACCAGTTAATAGGGTGCGGCCTCTATGGCACTTCGTTTCCATTTGATCCACCAGATCATTTCTAGCTATAATATCAAATGCCCATACGACAAGCGCATTGATGAATGACCATCTGCATTTGCTTTGTAGTTTCCCACTTGTATCTTTGAATCCATTTTGTGTATATGCGATGATGCTTCAACTCCTATTTCGATGCCCTAACATTTCGAGCTTCGGGGCCAAGCAAGCGAGTACTTTGCATATGCTTTGTAACGTGCAAACCAAGAACGAAGTCTGATTTGCATGTTCAATCTAGGATTCCTTTTGAGATTTGCATGAAGTGTCATTTGTGAACCAAGAATCAAAGTCTAATTTACACGAATTACAATTTCAGGATTTCAGATCTTGTTACATTTTGTACTTCGACTGCCATGTGCATTCTAGGCTCGAACCCTCATAATGTACTAATATTAAGATCACCTGCACAATCAAATAACTTGACATTAGAATTTTAATATTTAAATATTTAAATCAGGTTTAAATTTTAATTTTAAATATTGAATTCAATAAATTAATTTGACATTAAATTTTTATTTTTAATTTAAAATGTTTTAATCAATGAAAATCAAAATTAAAATTCAAAATTTTAAATATTGAATTTTCTAATATTTGAACTTTTGATTTCAATTTTAAAATGTTTTTAAAAAATTAGGTTTTGACTTCAAAATTTTATAATTCAAACTTTTATTAATAATACAACAAAAATGACTAAAGCATTTATTGGTTTAAAAATTTAAAATTTAAATATTAAAATTAAATTTCACTACAAAATTAAACTTTTAAATCACCTTACAATTTATAAATCATCTTGAAATGATGGATACTTGGATTTAAGTAAATGTAACTAGCGAATGCTAAATGCAACCGGACTCTTGACTTGTTGATCTTAAGTGTTGCAATAATTCTACCTTATGCAGGATTTAAGCAACCAACTCTTGACACAACATGGAAATTCTATGACTTTAAATGTATTTTCAAGCAAAAGGAAGATTATGACACATTTCCAAATGCAATAAATGGCTAAGCAAAATGCAACAAGGTGAACTCAGATTTACAAAATGTTATTTTCCAAAGACCAATGTAGGAACACTAAGGCAATTGGATACAACATAAACTATAATGACTAAGCATACAACTAGTGACAATATGGATTCGGGATCAAATAATGCACCAAAAACACAACTTAGTTGAAACTCAAGAAAGAAGGGCCCCCAAATTCAACAAAATTTAGGGGTGTTATGATCACAAAAATATCCCCCTTAAAATGAAAAAGAAGTTTTTTAGGATCAAGCTCAAAATGATACACAAAAATGAAAACTTGATTTGTAGATGGGAACACCTTATTAACAACAATAATCACATTGTGTTGTGAAATCAATTGTCAATTTTGCTTTCAAAGATATCATCCACGTTGATCAAATCCTAGTGAATTTGGAATGGGAAGATTACTTGGAGAATAGTTTTCATAATTCAATGCATCCAAGTACACATAATGACATTTATACAAGAGTCAAAGCAAGTCAATTTTACAATGATACTTGCAGGTTTTTAATCTAGGTATGTGCATGTGATTATTTACCTTCTTTCATCTAAAAGACTCAGCTATGACAGTTTCAAATATCAAGTTTTTATAACTTTTAAAATTCATTTAGATGGATGTCTCCTTTTGATGTGATAGTGTGTATCTTTTAGACATGCTTCTATTGATTACCTAGGCATAGCTCCATATCTAGCTAGGCATCTATAGCCCCAACAAAGTTATCTCTATTCATGTCCTAGGCATAGCTCTACTGCCACTCGGGTGTCCATAACCTAGGTAGAGGTTCCCTGAGTCACCCAAAATGAATGAGGTATTTTATTTTATTTTCTTTCTTCATTTATTTTGATTTTAAATACTTTCCTCATTCAATGGGCACTTAAGCACGCCTTTGGGTTCAGGTCCACTATTGTAATAAATTATTTTTCCTTTTAATAATAACAATGCATTTTATACTTGATACATTCGTTGTAGTTTCCTTGCTAGATAAAATTAAGAACATTTAAACCGAAAGAAGTGAAGGATGAAAAAATACAAGATACACCTTCAAATTCCCTATACCTCTTTAAGCATGAAATCTACTCTACACATAAGGGCGGGGCCCTAGCTCGATTGGCTAAGTATTCCTGTTGCAGGTAAGGCGGTCACGAGGTCTAGTCTCCCCCCGTCTGCGTGGAGCCAGAGGGCGTGTCGTGCCAATGTCACCGGTCACGTTAAAAAGTTAACCAGGCGCTTAAAAAAATTAAAAAAATCTTCTCTACACATCAAGGTGAAAGATTAATGAAGACTATACCCTAAAAATGGATCCATCATGATTGTAAAAGGAAAAGATTGTTAGTGAAAACATCTAGGAAGTGTACTTAGATCAATCTACAAGTCATTTGTGATCATGTCAATTAACAATGAATAAGACTTTAAAAATAGATTAACAACAAGTGGGGTGGAAATAGGCTACCCATTAACAACATATCAAAAGCTACAAAGAAATAAAAACAAAAAAAAAATAGCAAACCAAAACTTTCTACCCTACCCGATTAGTGCAAACTTGATAGTATGGAATATGGGTGGTAAAGCTCTTGTTTCTATATTTTTTGACTCTACCAAGTAATAAGAGCTTTGTGGTTGCAATCCTAAACACTATGAATTTGTTTTTAAATTTAGAAATGAATAGTGTGAACCTCCTAGGTTCATACTCTATATGGGTTTTAGAGAATATTATAAGTTGACAAAGCTGACCTTCCTCATGATGAATCCACAAGCATGTTTGTTTACTTGAATCCTCATAATCAAAGAAATAAGTAATAACATTAAAATTATTGATCTTTAAACCAAGGTAAGGATCCATATTGTTTATATGTAAATCATCATTACTTTTGGTGGTAGGTGACATAAAAAAAATCTTTACTCTTTGTTACCATCAAAACAAAAGAAACAAGATGAATGACATATAAGGGAGAGTCTAGGAAAATCCTATATCTTGATGTCATCCATCAAGGAAGTATGTCTATTTTTATGTGTGTTGTACTCTTTGATGTGTTTTTCTCCATCCAAGTTAGTGTGATTGTTAATTACATGTGCATCATACAAAAATCTATTAGTCAGCACTATACCCAATGAATTTAAATCAACAAAATAATCTTCAATGTATTCATGTTTTTCACTTAAACTAAAATGCTTAAATGTTTCTTTCTTTACCAAATCAAGATTTGTTTCATTAATACCCTTACCTACAATCATATCCAATTCAGTGGTGATATATGATTTTTTAGAATAAACAACATTCTCATCTTGTTCAAACATTAGATTATTATAAGCTTTGAAATTTAATAGGCAAGAGTCATTTAAATTAGATTTACCAGATGCATTGTAACTTTCTTCATCCACAAAATCAGGATTGTTGTAAATCTTAAAGACGAATAAAGATAAATCATTTGTATCTCCCAACCAAAATTATTCATGAATTTCTTGTTCAAGCTTATGGTTGAGATTGTCTAACTAGATAATTACAATATCAAATTTAATACAAAGTAAGTTAGCCTCTTGAATTTGTACCAACAAATCAGCAATATCATTGTTTTCTCCTTCATGTGCATTCGTGCTACTATCTTGTTTAATCATTGGTGTATGAATGTTTGTTATTCCACCTCTTAGATCCACTATGCTGCTATGATTTCTCGGGTCAAATGTTATTTCATTATTTTCACTCGTTTCTTCCTTAGTGTCAAATCCATTAATGGTTTTGGTAATCTCAGTATCAGAGTCATCACTAGATTCAAGTGGATTTATCCTTTCATTTTTTTGTGAAATAATTCCAGAAAAGCAACACGATCTTAATAAATGTTCATATTAATTGCCAAAGGGAAAGCATAAAAACTTTGTTGGTTAACTTATTGAAGTTGTTGTGCATCAAGCTTAGATGAGGCTAATTACTTGTTTGCCTTGAGTCTTGGTTGCATTTCATACATGTTTTGTTGATATAGCATTTGATTTTGGTGTGGGTTGCAATAGGTGATTTTGCATTCCTTGTGTGCGATCATATTGTAAGTGGGCTAATGTTAAATCCCTTTGAGAAGCATCTTCCACTGTGACTACTCCTAGTGTATCTCTTATAAGTGCATCAAAAGAAGGATCTAATCCCCATAAGTAATTATGCAACAAATTAATTTGATTTGACCTATGCATAATTTTTTACCTTTTCCAATGCTTGGTAAAATCGTTGATTAAAGTGGGGAATAAGCTCAGTAGGTTGTCTCCTTACTACTACAAATTGAATGAAGGCTTCTCATGGATCTACATTCTACCCAATTACATTACAAATGCATTTTCCAATTCTACCCACAAGTGTATGGAATTTGGTGAGAGGCAAGCATACTATCAAAAGGATACATCACAAATTGTGTTAACAAATAATTGACAAGAAAAATCCTCATGATTTATCTTATTCTTGATTAATAAATCCTTGCAAATCTTGATGTATTCAAATGCATTTTGCACAACATTCAAGGAAAAGATAGGTAGCCAATTATATGCATTCATAGGGATTTGGTGGAAACCCCCAAGTATACACATAGGACTCGCCATCAATGTGAAATTACCCCTAATTTTATTGAATAAATTGATGGAAAAAACTTTGTTAACAATCAAATTTCAACACAATAGACATTTGCTTGTGTGTAATCATGTATTTCTTTTTTTTTTTTTTGAAATTTTACAATTTTTGACTTTTTTGAATTTTATGATTTTTGTGTTTTCAAGATGACAAATTTTAGCAAAGATGAAGGCAAATTTAACATTTAAAACACTAAATTATCCTAATATTCCATTTTGATGGCCCTCCTTCTAGCCCCATTTCTGTTGAGGTGGATTTTAACACACCAACTTTCTTGCGAGCCATAAAGCACCGCAGGTTGGAATGAAAAAGGTTCCCCTACTTGGAAGGTAGCTAGCCTCAAGAGTCTTCATAGATTAGATTACAAGATTCACCAAAATCCCTCAGTTGGAGAGCACTTTGGTTGGTCCATGCAAGGGGCTACAATGAATATCAAGAACCATTCACATGAAGAAGAGGCTTACTTAGTGTAATTAAACCACTATTAGCTGATGTAAACACTCTTCTTCACCTTTAATCATGTTAATGAATTTCATTTTAATTTGTTTGTCTTCCCACAAGTGATTAATTTGCATTGAAAACAATTAAAATGCTTAAAACAACACTATGCCATTTAAAACCATAATTTGATAACATAGAATTTGAAAAGTCAAGCATGAAAAGTTGTTCCAATTTTAAAAGAATTCAATTTTAAATTTTAGGATAGTGAGAAATGGTATTGGAATTTTCAAAATTTCACTACTTGGAAGTTGTAAAATCACCATAAATTCATGTCTCGTGTAACTAGAATTTATCATTAAAACATAAACTAATTTAACTTCCATGTAAAAGAGGCAAAAAGGAGGGGGAAAAGGAAAGGGCTAAAGAGAAAATAAATTTGAACTTGTCTCCAATCCTCCTACACACATTCTACAAATGGATGAATTTAACATGAAATTGATCTTTGTCAAACTTGTTCCCTGCAATCCAAATGTAAGATAGTGCAATCTTTGAAGGAAAAACAAACTACATGAGTAATTATCATCAAATTTCAACATACAAGGATGTGTACATGTGACCACATAAAAAACCTCACCATCAACAAGGCATCCGTGGTTTAAACACGTGTTGAAATTCATCAACATTTAGTGAATTAAATACATAGAATGAATGGAAAGGAAATAAATTTAAAGTTTAGAAAATACCATTCTTGAAGAAAAAAATCAAAAAAATGGAGCAAAACTATTATGTTGTATTGAGTTCCCAATCTTCAACGGGTGTTTAAATGCTTTAGAATGAGTTTCTTATGACTATGACAAATTACTTTGGAATGTGAAGAGCCATTTGGCTTTCCTTTCACATTCATCCCAATCCCAATTATCTGTTTCGAAGCATATGTCACATTTCCATCCTTAAAATCTGTATCTTCAAGTTGCTCTTCCAACATCTCTTTCTCTGTGCATTCTCTGCCAACTTGATTGCAAGAGCATTCAACACATTCAAGCTCTTGAGTTTCTAAATATTGAGTATGATCTAACATTGATGAAATATGAAATGCAACTTCAACTTGATTAATTGGTGAAGGCAATTTACTCACTAATTGGTTGTTTTGTTTCCTCGAAAATTCGTGGTCAACTTGCATCGGTATATAGGCACTTTCAGATCCATCACCAATCTGTTCCTCAAATTGCTTATCCACCTCGAGTTCTTCAACCATCTCAACTACTTTTCCTTCATGAAAAATTTTGTCATTCATTACCCTAACAGTGTCATGGGACATGCTATGAGGATGCCCCCTCATGAAATTTGCTTCAAGTCCCCACAAGTTGTTTTTTCTTGCAGCATTATTATGTTCCTGATTTATTTCAATTCAAAGGAAGGAAGAATCTGGAACAATTATTATATGGTCAACTTTATAAAGATCAACATCATCTGTAACCTTATCAGAGTCTCCTCTTCTAGGGTTTGCAAGCATTTCATCTTCAAGTTTTGTAGAACTTTCAACCCTTATTGGTCTGGCCCACTATGATGTAATGAGGCCTTGTCAGCTTCAAGGGTTGATTCTTAGTCCGAGTAAGCAGTTGCTCTGCATCATTAAATTGAAATTTGAACACTCTTTCAGCTAGAGGGACATATGGGGAAGCTGGATTTCCACTCTGCAAATGCCTGACAATGTGATACTCGGTGAGTTTGAAAGTGTTCCTCTACCTTTCCTAGCCTCTCTCAAGCTTTTTCCTTTTATTAGGATACTGATTTTTTGTGCAGATTTGGCTTGGACATGGAATTTTAGACTTACGTCTCTATCTCCTGGTTAGGTACCACTTCAATATTTTCCTTTGGCCTTCTGACATAGGCTTCATGTTTCTCTACCTCATGATAGTCTTGATTTGTATTTGGCATTCCAACTACAACTTGTATTTCAAATGATGCCATAGATTTTTGAGTCCTCTGTCACATTGTAGTTATCTTTCTATTTGCTTTTAGAAATAGTTGATGCATTGATTGTGAAATCTAGATAGCATTATTTTTTCCTAATTCATTAGATGTTTTTGCATCCTCTAGTGTATCATTTTCAGATGCATTATCTGAAGCCTTTGAGATCTTAGAAGCATCTGAAGGACCTGTGTTAGTTGTACCAAAGGCTTCCCACATCCTTTTCAATCATTCGTTGTTGGCAATGCCTATAGCACATTTTTGGATCCCACTTATATCCTTATCTCTTTGAGACATTATGTCAAATAGTTCACGTGCCTTATTGACGTTGGTCACAGTACTTTGTGGCATTTTGTCAAACCTATCTTGTGTGACCTACTGGAGATAACACCTTTTTGAGTCATCTTGACAACCAAGTTGTGGCCTATCTTCCACAATCATTTCCAACCATAATATCTGACAAAAACTGCTAAGTGTTCAATGAATCATGTGTGTTTGAGGTGTTTTTATTTTTTTCAATCATGGCTTGAGTTGAGATCCATACTCTGATACTAGCATGGATCCTTTTGAATACCCTATAATCTGGGCATTCCATGAGCCGAAATTTCTTTGAGATCATGTATCAAACAGGTTGTGGCCTCTTGTTGTAGTCTCACCTTTGACAAATTATTTACGCACCTGTGTGTGATCTTCAAGCCAAACATATTATTTGATAACAATCCCTTCTTCCATTATGTGTTGATGGATGTCTATACTCTAATAAAAATCCTTACATCACAGCATAGACATAGAGGATAACAGTCAAACAGGGTGCAATCTCTATGGCGTTTCATATCCCTTAGAGCCATCAGAGCATTTCTAGTGATGAATGAACATTTGTATTTGCTTCAAAGTTTCCCACGCCTATCTTCGAATCCTCTGTGTGTATATGCAATAACGTTTCAACTCCTATTTTGCTGCCCTAGCATTGTGGGCTTCTGGGCCGAGCAAGAAATTTGCATATGTTCTGTAATGTGTAAACTAGGAATGAAGTTTCGTTTGAGATTTGCACAAAGTGTCATTTGTAAACCAGGAATCAAACGTCCGATTTACATGAAGGGCATTTTCGGCATTTGGGATCTGCATTCTGTACTTCAAATGCAATATGGATTCCAGCTTCAACTCCAAAATGTACTAATATTAAGATCGCCTCCAAAATCAAACAACTTACATTAAAATATCAATATTTAAACATTTAAATTATATTTAAATATAAATTTTAAACATGGAATACAAGCAATTTGAGATTAAATTTTTACTTTTGATTTAAAATGCTTTAATTCATGAAAATCAAGATTAAAATTCAAAATTTTAAATAGGAATGTTCTAATACTTGAATTTTTTGAAAAAATAAATTTTGACTTCAAAATTTTAGAATTCAAACTTTAAATAATAATACAACAAAAATTATTAAAGCGTTTATTAAAATTAAATTTTGCTACAAAATTAAACTTTTAAACCACCTTACAATTTATAAATCACCTTGAAATGATGGATACTTGGATTTAAGCAAATGCAACTAGACTTGTGACTTGACAGAGTAATCTTAAGTGTTGTGATAATTCTTCCTAATGCAGGATTTAGACATCTAACACACAACAGAACATGGAAATTCTGGGAATTTAAATGCATTTGCAAGCAAAAGGAAGATTGTGACACAACCCCGAATGAAACAAGTGGCTAAGCAAAATGCAACAAGGCAAACTCAAATTTACAAAACATTATTTTGCAAATACCAATACACAAACACTAAGGCGATTGGATATAACATAAACTATAATGACTAAACACAACTCAACTGAAACTTGAAAAAGAAGGGTCCCCAAATTTAACAAAATTCAAGGGTGTGTTGTGTAGGTCACAACACTTCCTACATCTTGTGAGTTTCCACCTCATGACATTTATCCCTTCACCCTTTCCCCAACCACCTCTACTCCACCCATTGATCTCTCTTGTCTAGCTTCCCATGATTTGTCACCTCCCTCCTCCCCCCATAACAATAATCCTACACCATCTTTTGAACATGAGGATGCCTATAATGACCACAACATTGATCATCCATTTTAAGATCTCTTT
Source organism: Cunninghamia lanceolata (assembly GCA_027924645.1). NCBI lineage: Eukaryota > Viridiplantae > Streptophyta > Pinopsida > Cupressales > Cupressaceae > Cunninghamia > Cunninghamia lanceolata. The sequence goes on along the minus strand of BSBN01001197.1, from coordinate 154,934 downwards.
TCCTTCTTAAAATGTGTCTAAACCAATGAACCATGTTATAAGTTCTTTGCTCACGAATCATGTTGTGATGAGCCACTTATGTGTTCTTCTTTTCTTAGTGCTTTAAATGACACACATCATATGCCCACTTCACATCATACAACCAATCCTTTGACACTTCCTTCCCATATTGCACCACCTCCCTCCACTTGGAATCCTACACTTCTGCCTTCCCAAGAGCCCTTTCCTACCATCCATTATAGACCACCACCTACTTACACATATGAAACATGCTCCCCTCATTATAATATTGTGCCTTACCCTCAAAATGATGCCTATCCACCTTCACATGTCCCCCTTCATCCAACCTCTTCATGCACTACAACAAATCCCTGTGATTAGCTCCCTTTTTTGCTTCCACCCACTATTTTAATGTATTTTTCTCTATTTTTTAAAAAAAGTTGACGCTATTTATCAGGATGGCGTTGTTTTTGGCATTTTTTGCGCTGACCAGAACAAGTTGATGCTAAATTAGGCACAAATTAGCGCCTCAATTAGCACCTAACTTAGCGCCTACTTTAGCTCCTACTGTAGCACCTAATTTAGCGCCACATTTAATGCCTAGTTTAGCACCTGTTGTAGCGCCCGCGTTAACACCTTATGTAGCGCCCGCGTTAACACCTTATGTAGCGCCTAAATTTAGCGCCTAATGTAGTACTTAATTGAGCACCTAATTTATGGTTACTTGGGTTTAGGAGTATTATTTAGGGTTTAGGGTTTATGGTTTTGGGATTAGGGGTTAAGGTTTAGAGGTTTAGGGTTTAGGGTTTAGAGAGAGATAGAGGACCAATAGGGAGATATAGAGGAGACCAAGGGGAGAGATAGGGAGATAGAGTGAGGGACATGGCCAAAGACATAGGGAGAGAGATTGAAAGGTAGAGGGACAAAGGCGATAGGGAGAGAGGGGAGAGATAGGGAGATATAGGTTTAGGGTTTAGGGTTTCTGATCGGGTTTAGGGGTTAGGGGTTAGGGTTTAGGGGCATTATTTAGGGTTTAGGGTTTATTGTTTAGGGGTTAGGGGTTTAGGTTTAGAGGTTTAGGGTTTAGGGTTTATAGAGAAAGAGGAATGATAGGGAGATATAGAGGAGACTGTGGAGAGAGAGATAGGGAGATAGAGAGTGAGGCACATGCACATGGCCAGGGACATAAGGAGAGAGATTGAGAGGTAGAGGGATGATAGAGATAGGGAGATAGGGGATAGATCATAGGGAGATAAAGGTTTAGAGTTGCTTGGATTTAGGGTTTTGGGGTTTTGGGGTTTAGGGTTGCTCAGGTTCGGAGATAGCTAGAGAGAGAGAGAGAGATTATAGGCTGAGACATAGGGGAGAGATAGGGAGATAGACTACTAGAGTGAGTGAGATATATATCCTGTAGAGAGATAGGGAGAAGGATTGAGAGCTGATAGAGGGACAATATTAGAGATAGGGAGATATATAGGGGTTTAGGGTTTAGGGGTTAATGTTTAGGAGCATTATTTAGGGCTTACAGTTTAGGGTTTAGAGGTTTAGGGTTTAGTGTTTAGAGAGAGGACCAATAGCTGGGAGATATAGAGAGTGAGGTACATGGCCAAAGACATAGCTGGAAGAGATTATAGGGATATATATGGAGAGTGAGGGACATGGCCAGAGACACAGGGAGAGAGATTGAGAGGTAGAGGAACGATAGAGATAGAGAGATAGCTAGGGAGATAGAGGTTTAGGGTTGCTTGGGTTTAGTGTTTAGGGTTTAGGGGTTTGGGGTTTAGGATTAATTAGGGGTTAGGGTTTGGTTTATGGGTTAGGGGAATTATTTAGGGTTTATATATGTTTTAGGGGTTAGGGGTTAGGGTTTAGGGTTTAGGGGCATTATTTAAGGTTTAGAGGTTTAGGGTTGCTCGAGTTTAGGGGCATTATTCAAGGTTTACGGTTGCATGTCAAAAGAACTCTCTCTCTCTCTAAATCCCTCAACCCTAAATAATGCCCCTAATCCCTAACCCCTAACCCCTAAACCCTAAACCTGAGCAACCCTAAACCTCTACCTCCCTATAATCTCTCCCTTATCTCCCTCTCTCTAGCTATCATCCCTCTAACTCTCAATCTCTCTCCCTATCTCTCTAGACATCTCACTCACTCTCTATCTCCCTATCTCTCACTCAACTGTGATCTCCTCTATCTCTCCCAATCTATCTCCTCTCTCTCAACTCTACGTACCTATCTTTCTCTCCCTATCTCTTACCTTTCTCTCTATCTCCCTATCTCTTCCCTCTGTCTCCTCTATCTCTCCCTATGATCTGTCTCTTCTCTATCTCTCTCTACCTATCTATCTCTCCCTATCTCTCTATCTCCTGCCTCTCTCGGCCCCCTATCATTTCTATATATATCATTAATGAACAAGCATGGAAAACTTATAGGACTCTCTCTCTCTCTCTCTCTCTCTCTCTCTCTCTCTCTCTCTCTCTCTCTCTCTCTCTCTCTTCGTCTTTGTCTCTATCCATCTCCCTTATCAACAAAGCAAATGGAAACAAGAAAACTAGGACATCAAAAGAGAGATGAGGATATAAATTGGTACCCAGATGAAATGGAAACAAGCTGATAAAACTAAAGTTCATTGGATGGGAAGATCAAATGATGAGAGGAGAGGTGGAAAATAGTAAAATAGGGAAAAATTGGAGCAGGGATCTAAAGGGAATTTGGAAAGGAAAAGGAAAACTAGGAAAGCTAGGAAAAGGATTTAACTAGCTAGGAGCTGGTAGATAATATATAGGTCAAAGAGAGAGAGAGAGACAGAGAGTTGCTTAGGGTTAGCGGTTAGGGTTTAGGGGCATTATTTAGCATTTATGAGTTTAGCATTGCTCAAGTTTAGGGTTTAGAGTTTACTAGGGTTTAGGGTTTATGGTTTAGGGGCATTATTTAGGGTACTTTAGGGTTTATGGTTTAGGGGTTAAGGTTTAGAGGTTTAGGGTTTAGTGTTTAGAGAGAGAGAGGACCAATAGGGAGATATAGAGAGTGAGGGACATGGCCAGAGACATAGGGAGAGATATTAAGAGGTAGAGGAATGATAGAGATAGGGCTAGATAGGGAGATAGGGAGATAGAGGTTTAGGGTTGCTTGGGTTTAGTACTATTTAGGGTTTAGGGGTTTGTGGTTTAGGATTTAGGGGTTTAGGGTTTATGGCAGGTTAGGGCCGGGTTAGGGCTTATAAGGGGCATTATTTAGGGTTTATGGCAGGTCAGGGCTGGATTAGGGATTATAAGGGGCATTATTTAGGGTTTATGGTTTAGGGGTTAGGGGTTAGGGTTTAGGGTTATTAGGGGCATTATTCAGGGTTTACAGATCTTCAAGGATCTAGATAGTGTGGCTATACACATTGCTACACATGTTGGTGGCTAGTTAGACACATGGAACATCAACAACCACATGTTATGCTTCCATACATGTGTGCCACCTAATGACATTTGTACTGCAAAACATGATCATATAATTGGCACTATATGCATCTGACACATGGTCATGATGTCCACGTGTTGGAACCAGAATTTTCATAAAAGTTCTGAGTGTTTTATTTGTGTACCCATGACTCCCACTCTTATTTTTCCATAATAAATCATGTTATTACCATTCATAAAGTCATCTTTGCCTTTTACCACGATACCGCTATCATAGTGGCTAGCCTTCATAATACCCATATCATACCTCCTTACTGCAAAACATTCTCAAACAACTCGCGGTATGATGATAAGAAGAGTTAATACTATACACTACACACTATATCGCTATACCTCGGGGGGCCAAACCTAACCTACGGTAGTGTGGTAATCAAGCCGTTGGGTTATTTAAAGCATACCAATCACATCAACATCAAAATATGAAGATTTAAGCTCAACATGATGATTTGAATCATGCAAATTTATGAGCCAAAAGTAAATGCGTCTTGGTCTTGAAAATACATGAAACAAATTAAGATTTCTCACTCATAGTAGCGGAAGACAAATTACACAGGAGCTGAAACCGTGGGAGTAAAGAGAATTCTTCAAGATGATTTTTCCGAGTAAGCTCTGCTCATCATTTCTTGTGAATTTCATAAAATGACACCTAAAAAGACTGAGGTAGGAACTAAGAAGGATGAAACCAAAACCAGTAAGTCTTCATTACAATCCCCTCTACTTTCATTGTTGCCTGGCTCAATTAACAAAGGTTCTAAAAAGGTTTTTAGAGACTTAGCTCAAGGTTGTACGGACCCCTATATACCTCTGTTGGGATGGAATCTCTACTGGTAATTTTATCTAAAAAGGAATGACCAGGAACCAACATCAAACCCATGGGCCCTAGATTTGGCTAAATTAATTGTTTCCAACATTTTCATTAACATTGAGCTGATTAAAGCCCTTGCCCACAGTTACCATGCCCCAACCAAAACTGTGAGGCTTCCAAATGGTGAGTGCTTAGTGGATATCAATAGAGATGCCATTATCAAATGTTTCAACCTCAATAAACAAGCTGTAATAGAGCTGAACTTAGTGAAAATTGAGCAAGAATATAAGAGGTTGAGGAGAACATATCAAAGTGATGAGCTCCCTTTACACATGAAGAGGGGTGATGATAACAGAGGGATCTCTATTCCTTCTTCCAAAATGGAACCTTTCCAAGTTTCTAAATTCCAAGTTTATTTCAAGAATACCTATTATGTGTTGTGTCAAGTTTTGGGGATAGATGTAGAGGAGCAAATGCAAATAGGGTTGATGAGAATGGCTATGATAATTCAACATTCTGAGTCAAATGTAGAATTTGATTTTGCATCTGTGATTGAAGAACAAATACATGAAGGTTTGCTACAAGTTAGGGAAGCCAATGCCCCTATTACTTTCAGAAAATATTCTTTATTGTGTCATTTAATTATGTATCAGAATGAAATGAAGTGGACTACAAGGATGCAATTGTGTACACAAGAAAGAGGAGTTAGACTCCCTATGCAAAACTGGTGCTACATTTGGGATAGCAGGTGTACAAAAAGTGATTTTGTAGTGTTTCGAGATGATTTTGCTATCAGATTGATTACTGCTCTTGGTTACCCAACACCAAGAATGCCCGAGTCATTGATGAAGGTAATGAGGCATGTGCAGTATGGGCTAGACCAAGGCTATATTCATAATTATGCTGATTGGTTTCTTATGCCACAACACACTATTATCAGAGTATATGGGTGCAACCAAGCACCACATGTTTTACCTAAGTTTGTACCTATAAGAGTGTGTTTTCTGGAGTTTATGTGGCAAATGCTCTAGATGGAACATGACTTGATGAGAAATCAGAGGAAAGGCACATTTTTGCCTGACTTGACTATGTTTGAAGAGTTGGCCATTGGGTCAGATATGCTCGAAGAAGTGCAGAGGTTTATAAGGGTCAATTACTCCCTCAAATCTAGAACAGAAAGAGTATGTGACCCAGAGGGTCACATCAATATGATTAGAAGAACCCTATAGACGAAGAAGGCTATTTCACATGAATTTCATTCTGGAGAGTATGTTATAAGGAATTTGGTCTATTTTACTGATGTAATGCAGGCCAAAAAAAGGTGGAATGCAATCATGAGGTGGGAAAATTAGAAGAAGGAAAAAGATAGAATCTTCAAAGTCTTTTTTGCAGATGAACCCAACCTTCTAAAAAGAATGCAAATGATTTTGAGTAAATTTGATGAATTATACAAAATGGCCCAAGATGAGGGACTCATTCCATTGCCCACACCCCACCAACCACCACATGAAACATCCACATCTCAGATATCACCCCCATCACCTACACGTCCATCCCCTCCATCTCCCACTCATGAGACACATGCCAAAAAATAGAAAATGGAGCCATTAGTGGAATATGATTCAAGTGATGAGGAAGAACAAGAAGAAGTCTTGGCCTTGACTGAAATGAAAGAGGCAGCAGAACAACAAAAAAGTCAAAAGCCTCATAATCCAAAGGTTAAGCTGTTAGAGGAGGGAACTGATGAGAGGGTAGTGGCCTCTTTGAGATTCATAGAGGATGATAATTTTATACACAACAATGAGTTCAGAGATTTATGGATTAAAATGAAAATGAAACAATTTGATTAAAAGTTGAAGATTAATCTTATAGGAGCTGATGAGTCAAAACAGGCTGAGATCCAGGCTCGGACATTTGCAAAATTGAATATTGATAATATTAATGTCACTCCCCAGGAGGCAAGAGAAATGGTGTTGAAAAGTGATATGTTGATTATACCAGGGATGGAGTTGTCTAAAATGTTTCTTTTGGATCAGATCAGAGTACAAGATGACCCCATGTTAGTTGCAGAATTTGATTCAGAGGAAGGTGTTTCAGGAGTAGGGTGTAACCCTACTACCCAAACACTTGCCCTATGGACAAAGCAGAAGAACACAAGGAAGCCTCAGCTCCTTGATGTAGTACAAGAAATGAGGGGGTCAGCCATGATTAGAACTATGAGAGACACAACTCCTACTGAAGCTGCCACCATAACCATGCATTTTGCAATGTTCACCAGAGATGTGGTAGAAAACATGGAAAAGAAAATTAATGAATATGAGAAAAGGTTAAATCTATCTAATGATGAGGTGAACAAATTGTTCATTGAGAATAAAAAGATGAAATAGCAGTTGCAACAAGCCACCACAGTAAGGGGAGATGAATTAATTGCCTATCACCCACCAGTCCATACAAAGGATCCCCAGATCCAACAAATGAAAGAGGAAATTGATAAGCTGAAAAAGCATAATGAGGAAGATGTCAAAAATCACATCATAGAGATCTTGAGCAGGATATTAAAGCATAGAGTTGATATATTGAAAGACAAAATAAATGGGGTACATGAACAATTTAGCAATCTGATCAAAGCTTTGGAATAGATAAACACTAATTCTTCCATTCTTGAAAAGCTTCAAAAGAGATGGCAACCTACCTTCACATACTGACTACTTTATGCAAAGCTACACACAGAGATCTAGATGCCCCATCAAGGCTCAAGCCTACACGAGAAATGGTGAAAAGCATAATTGAGGAGTATCAGTATTTGGTAGATACAAAAAGGAAAGTGGAAAGTAAGAGGAGTACATTAGACTCTATCAAATGCCGTTTCAGCCCATCAATCCTCAAAGATGATAACCAATTGAAGGGTGTAGATGACTTGAGAGAAGAGTTTGATCAGATGATTCCTAAATGTTTGGCACATGTACAGAATGATGGGGAAATTAAACTCACTGAGTTCCATACTCTGCTCGATGGAATTATCATGTTGGACAATGGATACACAAAGTTTGTGGTGGACATTAGGAACCTCTTGGACAATAGATGGAAAATCCATCTTGTAAATTTTGCAGCCGCACAGGAATTTAAGTGGCCTAGTGATCTAAAAATAAGTGAATGGTAGGATTTACATATTTGGGTTATGAAGAAGATTGAATGTGAAGAGGAGATACCACATCATAAAATAGAATGCCTTGCTCAGGCCTTGATTGGCCACGGGTTTCTATTCAGTGAATAACGGATTGGTCTTCCTAATTAAAAATATTTTCTTAAAACTTGTTAGTTTAAAAGTGTTTTCTTAATAGTTATGAACAGTTATGTCTTTTCTATTGTAACGAGTCTGAAGCTTGTTTGCCTCTCCTATTAAAAGAGAGACCAAGACCCGATAAAAAGAGGGGGAGAAGGGAGTAGTGGTAGATAGTAGAAAAGTTCCATAATATTTACAAATTCAAAGACCATATTGCAAGCATAATTTTGAAGAAGTTAATGGAAAATCTCTGATTCTGTGGCGCCATATTGGTATCAATTGTTTGTTGAAGTTATTCAATTATTTGGTTGTCTCCATTTTAGTGCTTCCTTGTTATTAAAATTGATATATCAAGTATATACTCAGTTTATCAATGTACATTTGTTGTATTTGTGTGATATGATTAATTGGTTTCCTCAAAGGAATTAAATCCTTCTAGTCAATCACAGTAATCTGGGAGTATTAATTAGATCAGTAAGAAGAACCACTTAATTAGGGTTGGCATTTTGTCTCCAAGTTGATATCATCTACTGTTCTTGTTTGATTTATTCAATTGGTTCCTTCAACTAGGGATTAAAAATCCTTTTGATAAATTACAAGTAACCTGGTTGTGTCAGTTGGATTATTAAGAAGAGTCTTTCAATTATTTCCTTGCACGTGTATACAAGTTATTAACCAATATTAGTGTACCAAACAGTTAGAATTACTACCAAGTATAAGCCACTCATCTCAAATTTTCATTTGACTCCATTTACCCAACAAGGCACTGGTCTCACCCGTTTCATTTTACTTAAAACTTTCTATCAATTAAACATAGGATTTACCTTGATATTGCTTATACAATTTATAACAAATTAGAACTATATATTTCCATTTCCAATTGCCATTGTGGATAGATTGCTACATTAGGAAACACACCGTTTAAGTCTGCCTCATTTACATAGGTATACCCACCTAGGTCTGGCAGAGCCAAAAGAGAAGGGGGTCTTATCACACAAACCTTGTCTTGTTGACCAAAAACGTATCAAAAGATTGGCAACCTCTTGTGGCTTGAAGCCTGTGTTTTTGAGAACCAACACCATGTACGCCACAATATGCCACAATGATCTACTAGTTGGCATGACCATACAAGTTTGAGTACATTTGTTCTTATCCGATCCATATAAGAAATGCACCATACAATATGTTGGATATTTGTCAACATCTACATGTAGAATAACTGATGGTATTCTTGAACAAATGCCTACTTTGTACATTTTGTAGAGTAGAAGCGAGGTATATATAACAAATTTTCATCTTACCTCTGTGTATATTTCCTTTGTTCATTTTGAATAGAAGTGACATATATGTTAGAACCCTTCTATATTTGAATGTGTTTTGGTTTACATATCTATTTTCCTTTATGTATTCTACGATCTTATCAATTACATTAATAGATAATATAGGATTGTCCCTCACTAGTTCACCTTGGGAATTAGATGAAATAACATCTGAAGTTGACTGTAAATTAACAACATGGTGAGCATTTTGTTGATTTTCTTGCTTATTTTCACCCTTTTGAAAACTAAATTTTCCTATTGAAAATTTGAAGGATGAGATCGATATTTAAGTGCATTAGACTTAAGAATTTGATAGTGTATCAAAATCATCATTAGGAATTTGATAGTGTATCTTTGTTGACAAAGTTTGAAATCCAATAACATAATCATGATTGCACTCATTAATTTGATCCTTGTTTGATGCTCTCCTATTCCTAATTCAATCTATCTTAATAGTGAAGGAAAATAAATACATGGGCAACCCATAGAGAAATTTGTCATCAATTTTGTTCCTCAAAATTGTCTCATGATATGGTGAAGGAAAAAGTTACCAAAGATAAATTGTGATCATTATTCATCGACCCAAAAACTAATGTACTATTAGAAATGTAGACACCTAAATCTTACCATGGCCTAACATCACACCAGATCTATCCCACATCTCCTCTTACAATGTTAATTAAATAAATCGTATTTATTTAATTAACCACTTTGATCATTCCTCCTAATATCAGTTTAATAAGTCACGCTATTTAATTAATAAATCTAACCGTTCTTCTGACATTAATTAAATATTAACCCTTCCTCTAAAGTCTCATCCTTAATTAGATAAATCCACATTTATTTAATTAAATCAATCACCCCCAACATTCCCCCACAACTAAATAAATACATATATATCATGGCCATCGTGAAACAATCTTGACTATTTTTGACTATATGAGTGTTTTTGTTTATTACCACTGTCCCACAGGTTAATTGATTATCTTTTGTAGTTATGAGGGAACAAGAGGAATGAAATATGGCACATACTGCATTCCCGCAGAGCATAAAAGAATAGTTTGTGGCTTGGCGATAGGAAGTGGTTGATATGAAGAAGCTACCACTACCCCGTGGACAGTTCATTTGACGCTTGCGGATTGGCGGTGTTCATCTCATGCTTGGCGGTGTTAGTCTCTTCCCGTGGTCCCACGAAGGTTTGAAAAGTAACCGGCAGTATTGCGGTAATAACACTTATCGCGTCCCCGCAAGGGTTTCAATTGAGGCGCGCAGTAGAGCAGCAAGAGGAGAATGTAATTGGTTTTCACCCCTGCTGTCCCGCGACTGTCATTCATAACATTTGCGGTTGGATAGTAAACAAAAGGACATCTGGCTGAAAATGAAAATGAAAGAATATAATGAAAAAGTTGCAATAAATAAAATGGGTGCTGATGAAACACAACATGATCAAATCATTACACAAACTTTCAAAGATTGAAAGTAGATGAAATTGATGTGAGTCCAGAGGAGGCAAGACAAATGGTGTTGAAAAGTAATATGCTCATCATCCCTGGCCTTGAATTGAAAAAGGTATTTTTTCTTGACCAAGTTAGAATTTAGGATGATCCACAACTTGTTTCAGAATTTGATTATGAAGATGGCATAAGTGGATGTGGTTTTAATCCAAAGACAGAGACCCTTGCAATCTGGACTACTCAGAAGAATACAAGCAAACCAAGATTGCTTGATATTGTTCAAGAAATGAGGGGTACAGCTGTAAAGACTTTACAAGATACATCAGCAACATAAGCAGCTACTCTCAATGTTCATACTGTTATGTTTACGCATGCTGTTATGAAGAGGTTAGAACAAAGGCTAACAAATTATGAGCAAACTTAGAAAGTAATGAATGATGAAGTAAACGAATTGTATTTTGAAAATGTGAAATTAAAGAAATAATTGCAAGCTGTGAATCCTTCTCAAGGTCAAGCCATTGTACCCTATCAACCCCCTATCCACAAACAGCCAGTGATGTCACAATGTCTACTGAAGAATTTAATGCAACAAGATTGAAATTTGAAAAGGAAATTGAAAGTTTGAATAAACAAAATGAAATGACAAAGAATGAGGCAAAGATGAAAGTTTTTGAAATTTTTGAGAAAATTTTGGAGCATAGAGTAAAATTGGTTATGGATAAGCTTGGGAGTGTGCATGATTGCTACTCTTCTTTATCTCAGGCCATTGAGCAATTGAAGATAAAATTTTCTGTTTTGGATTTGTTCTTTAAAAAATGGCAACCCTATCATCACAATTTGATTACGATGTGCTTAGTAGTGCAAATGAATCTTGATGCCCCTACAACTTTGAAGCCCACTGAGAAAATAGTCAAAATGATCATTGATGAATACCAGTATGTGAATGGGGAAAGCCAGAAGATGCAAGCAAAGGTTGAATCTTTTACTACGTTTAAGCATAAATTTCTTCCTTTCATACTGACAGAAGAAGAGAAAATCAGAAGTCTTGACACATGGAAGATGGAATTCGGCCAAACAGTATTCCAAGTTATGGATTTTTTGAAGAAGGAAGGAGATGGAAGCATTCTCAGTTTCAACATGATATTGGACCAAGTAATTGCGTTGGATGCTGGGTATGCAAAATTTGTGATGGATGTCAGAGCTTTGCTTGATAAAAGATGGAAAGATCACTAGGATAACTTGCTTCAGATTTAGGCTTACCAATGGCCTGGTGATTTTACAATATATAAATGGGAGGAGAAATATCTTAGAGATGAATCATCAACAACACAGGTTGAGGTGCAGAAGAGCAATGAGCCATATGATGGCGTTAAATAGCACCATCACATCTTGAACGCTCTCTTTTTGTCTCCTTATGTTTTCTTCATGTTTTCAAAATGTATTCAAATATATTTGAAAATCTAAATTAGACTTATAAAAGACAAATATTGTAATATCAAGGGTTAGGAATACAAAGAGCCATTTTGAACATGAAAGGTCTGAAGCTTGTTGCTTCCTTTATAAAAGGAAACCAAGACCTTATGGCTCAGAATCTATCTGGGATTTTGATTTTTTCAAAGAGACATTGCACTGCCTATACTTTGAAGAAAATCAATATAAAAGCTGCTATTCTCTGGTAGTCAACTTTTGGTTATCATTTTCTTGTTGAATTGGATTGCTAATAATTTATCTGGTTGTCTCCAATTTACTTTTTCTTTGTTATTCAAATCAAAAGAGACCCCTACATTCACATTACAAAAGAGGATAGGTGATATTTATCAAACTAAAATTATAAAGTAATAAGTTATATCTCAAAAGATGTTTATACTATTTAAAAATGAAGGAAGGATATTCTACTGTAGAACATTTTGACACCTTTAATATGATTTTGAGTCAAATAGGTTCAATAAATGTTAAACTTGATGAGGAAGACAAATGTATCTTCTCACTTTTTTCTTTACCTAAAAATTAGGAGAACATAATGCTTGTTATAAATGGTAGTGTTGCAAAGGTGACTATGGAATCCTTTATTGTTACACTGCTCAATGGAGATATGAGGAGAAAGTTCAATGATGAAGGTTCTAAGGATGCCTTGCATGTTCTGCAAAGGCCCAAGGACAAAAGTGGATCTAAAGGGGAATGGTATAAATATCAATCCAAGTCAAGAGGAAAATCTAGAATCCCTAGGAAGATAAGAGTAAAGTTTTGGAATTATGGAAAAAGAGGACAAGCGAAGAAGGAATGCAAAAAATTAGTTAATCACTACCACAATCTCATGATCATTATTCTAGTAGAAAATCCTAGTTTTCATTCTTTTTTCATAATGCATTGGTTAATTACACACTTCACATTTGACATCATGCTAAAAAGATCAAATAAGTTTTGTATTTCTTCTCAACTATTTAATTTCTCTATCTTAATTACTTAATATCTCAATATTTTATTCTACTCTCAACTCCTTGTACTTTAAAGTTTAATTAAATCTAGGATTGGACTTAAATCTTCTATTATAGGGTATGATTTATTTCCCTACATTTTTTTGAACTCGCAATTTCCATGCCTATGTTTAGGATAAAAAAAGATTGATTTTTTATTTTGAGATTTTTGTGGTTTGCATTTATTGGAAACAACCCAATGCCTTTAATTTTGCATTCCTAAGAAACATCTATGATCCTTATGTCCCCTTCAACAAAGTACTAGGTCAAACCCTCACCTTGCAAACATGACTACCTCTTTCTCCTACTTCCTATAACAATCACATGTTGCATTCTAATGATGAAGAAGAATATTATGATCATGATGTGTTTATTAAAAGTGTTGAAAATGAATAGAAACATGAGATCGTTGATAAATTGAAATATTTGTGCAATCAATTAGCTAATATAGATGATAATATGTCCACTTCATATTTCATTGATGGTCTTACTCAAGTACTTATCACAAGATAACATGGCATAGATACAATTAAGGATATATATGAAAAATAATTAAAGATAAACAAATTCCTCATGTGGCAGGCACCGGTCTTTCTCTTTTGAAAATCATTCCCTTGTATATATTTTCAAAATCCAAATTTGTTTTTTTGTTTTAGGAGCAAGGTTTAAAGATTTATAGAAAACATTAATCCAAATCATATGCCAGATTGGGTTAAGTGAAGTGGATGATTTAATTGACAAAATTACATAAGCTCCTTAATCTGTTCTGAAGTCACCAGCAAACATGAAAGTAAATTGTCATTGGTGAAACAAGGTAACACCCATTATTTAAGGAACTTGATGAGCTTATCCTTTGACCTATATCACTTAATACTTCCATCACCTAAGGATTATCCATTAACAAGTTATGAAGAACATCAATCAATCCATTTAATTAACATTATTGCCAACAATTCATACCAAATATTGAACAATTTAAGGATATTGTAATAGGTAATTTGTCAACAATTGAACAATCCATTTAATTAACATTATTGCCAGTAATTTAATCATCCTTTTTTAAACATGGATTGCAAATAATTCTAAAAATTTAGAAGTCTTGGTCATTAACTTTATTGTCTGCTACAATGTCATCTAGTGTATCATCGTCAATGTTCATATGTTTTTTCAAGTATTTAATATCATCATCATCCTCATCTTGACCTCCATCATCTTCATCATCATTGAAATCTGACTGTAGACCATCTATATTGTTACCAGATGTATTTGGATCATCATTTTGTATACCATCCATATTGTTGTCTTCCATAACATCAACTCTGGATTATTGTCTTCTTGTTCTTGAACATAACCATCTTCAACATCATCATGGATGTCAATTTCTTTGATGTTCTCTAATCCCTCTCTCTCATTTTGTTGGCCATCATTGTTTTGCTCAGTATCCACTGATGCATCGTCAAATACATGTCTTAATCTTGGATCATAATGTATGACAAATATCCATTTCGGGTCCAAAATATCTTCATAGAAAAATACCTACACATGAACGACATACATATATTAGACGTATGGTATAACAATTTTATTAATTAATAAACACATATATATATTCACAATAAACTATGAATTAATAGATTAATGATCACTACCACTTCTTGTTTGAGTTAAAGAAATACCTGCTCACAATGAATTGGTAGAACATAAGGCTCCTTAGCCTCTGGTAGGAAACATGAGGAATCTATAGAAAACAATCCACTATGGGTATCATGTCTTCGTGTCCTCTCAAATGCTTCATACCATCTAGTGGTGTTCACCTAGGGTTAGGGTTTTGAATCGAGTATGTGATCTTATATTTTTATTCTTTCAAACCCTCGATGCCTTAGGATAATTTTCCTCTCGGCCTCCTGCTTTATTTTTTCTGTTTGGTTGTTGACCTCCTGTAGCAGGTCCCAGGTTGCTTAAGTTATATTTTCATGCCTTAGCGTTGGTTGACCGGTCCCTATGCATTGCTTTACCGCCTTTTCTCGTCACATTTAAGAAAAATGCTAAATTTAAAATCACTCTATGCAGTTGTGAGATCTGTCGAATGTTTGTGTCTTTGTATGTACAAGTGTGAATGTACATTGGCGGGCCCAAAAATGTTCAATCGGCCTTCAAAAAGGTGAGAAAATTGATTATATGCATTGAGGAATCTGTCGCAGATCCCGGGAATATTCCCTGCTTGTATGTGGAGGTTGCATGTATATTTGTGTTGTATGTTTAGACATGCAATGACTAGATACAAAGGTAAATGTATATGCATATACAAAAGAGCAGACATACATTTGCTATAGTGACAGGGGGTCATCAGCATGACAGGATGCATTGGCAGCCAACTCCACAGTTTGCCCGACGGTCGATGCATATACAATGGAAATGCGTAAGGAGCCGATATTCAATGGGCGGGGCCCGCAGGTATACAAAGAGGTTTGTATATGTTTGACGTACAAGGCAGAATCTATATCAAAACATGCAAGTGCGATATACATTCTCGAGATGCAAGGCCTGGACCTGAAAAGGAATACAGTGTAGTTGATAAAGGCATAGGTCTGGATGAATGTATGCTTTTGGGTGTATATGGTGCTTGTATATGCCGATATACAAAGAATTAGATGCAAGGCTCAGACCCATTGGCGATTGCAATATGCTTCAAAATGGTTTGGGGTCCGGGTTGTATGTATATTGCGTTTGTATGTGCAATATACAATGCAATATGCAAGGAAAGATGAAGAGATACAAGCTGGACTTGATAGAAGTTTCAAAGTGTTTTATAATATTTGAAGTCCACGGCTTGCATGTATATGGCATTATATATGCTGATATACAAAAGAATGAAGATACAAGGCCTGGATTTCAAATTTCTCCAATCTGATTGATACAGTGGCTGACGTTCACAGCTTGTATGTCAAGTGCATTGTATGTATGCCGATATACAAAGGGAGTTAGATACAAGCCGGATTTCATGATGTTTCCAGTCTGCTTTATAAAAATTTGAAATCTGCAGGTTGTATGTTGCGTTTGTATATGCAATATACAAAGCGATATATGTAAAAGGGAGATGCGAGCCGGACCCGAATGAGATTGTGATATGCTTTATAAATATTTGGGGTGCGTGCTTTGTATACAGGCAGTTGTATGTATATGCATGTTCTTTTGCATATGGCAGAAGGCAGAAAGGGCAAAATAAGAGAGGGAAAAGTCAGCGATGGAAGCATAGGGTGCCTACGTGGCACAATTTCATTGGCTGGCGACTTTTCAAAGTGTTTTGAGGCCGTGGATTTTAGCGATGGGGGGAAATCGATGGTTCTATTTCAAAGATTTTCAATGAGGGATTCCTTTGTTTCTGCAGCTATTTTCAGGCAAGAAAATTTTAGAAGCACGCAACTGCTGCATCCCGTGGGTAGCTGAGCCATTAATGGCGAAATACAGAGGCATGGGTCGATGATTGATAGCAAACTACTAGATTTGTAAGGAAAATCTTCAAACGGTTGCACACACCCCAAGTTCACCTGCTCTTTCCTCTTTGTCCCTCATCTGCATTGAATGATTTGGGTGCCATTTTGACGGTGCAGTGTATTTGGCTAAAATTTTGTAGTGCCATGTAATTATTGCTGAGTACACAGTCTTGCTATATATTGCAAACTGTGTTACTCATTTAGGTTGTTGAAAACTGGACAAATTTTGGCATTGTAATAAGATACAACTTCATTGGTGGCTCTGTTTTGGGTGTCTTGTGAGTTTATGAATCACTTGTTGAATGTTTTATGCATATTTCTGCTGGTTTCATGTTGTGTTTATATGATAAATGCATTGTTGCATGTGTTTAGTTGTTTGTCTCCAAGCTGTGGGCATATTTTCTTTTGAATCAGAATAGCTAAGGGTTTTTTAGGATTTAGGAACATAGATTTTCTGTGTTGAATATCTAATCTCTTACCTTTGTTCAAGGAACAAATTAAATGTTTTAGGTTAAGCATTGAGAAAGAATGTTGCAACACGGATACCATCAAGTATGAATGACTAAGCACTCGATTTTGGGAAGTATCTGTAAGGCAGACACTAAAATCTCCCCTTGAAATCTAGTTATTGATCCAATTTTATGGTAATCACTCACATGTGTATGTCTATTGACTCCAAGCCCTGGATAGGCACCAGTCTGGTCATGTATTGAGGTTACAACCCAAAGTCCCAGTCTTGCATCCAAATACAAATACAAACTCAAGCTTCAAATACAAACCTTTAGGATATTAGAAGTAGTTTTAGGACCAAAATCCTCTGTCTCACAACTGAACTTAGGCCCAAAGCTAACCCCTTTGCACTTATTTCACAGTTTTGGTCTGCATAAGAGAGGATTTATCTGCTTTGTATCAACATCCAAGTAATGTTCATAGGCATATTTTATGGATGTTGAATAGGGAATACCCCCCTTGGTTCTGCAGAGCCTAAAGAAGAATAGGAGATATTTATAGAGTCTATCTCCTGTACTGTTGGCCCCTGGCCTGGAAATCCTATTGATCAATGATGGCAACCTTGTAGGGATAACTGGGAAGCATCCAATTTGGGAAAAAATCCAACACCATCTACACTTAAAAATACAACATTTAAAAGAGCGGTAATCCAACTCAATAATTTCTTGTATTTTCCCAAAATATTGTAGATTCCCTTCAATTATATTCTTATCTTTTGAGCTTGATCGACTCAATTGCTTGAAGTCAACCATGATGCCACAATCGAAGGATCATCTCTTTACATCTACACTTTCTACATGATAATGTCGACCATATGCCCACATTGCTGGATATTTCCTCACCTGTGAAAGACCATTTATTTCAGTGAAAACAAATATAATGACCAATATTAAAATAGTGAATAGTGTCAAAGCTATAAGGAAACAACATTTTATAAAATTCCAACTGTACCTTTCTTTCACATCCTCTAGACATGTTGATTTCATCTTCTGTTATGTTTGAATCTATACCTACATCTTCTATTTGATTTTGAATTTGTTCAGCAACCCATTCTAGTGTGCAATCTTTGTCCCATTCCCCAAGCAGATTAGTGGGAAGTGGAGTATTCATGGGTTTGATCTCTTAAATTGTCTCCTTGCTTCTAACACTTCTTCTCTCTTTTTATCATACAGATCAATCCATTTGTTCATAAAGTCATGTGGTACAAAATGAACTTGTCAAGTATAGCACTTTCATCTACACCTATTACATGTCAACATGTTTATTTCAAACTCCAAATGTCATGCTATTAATTTGACAAATAAATTACAGAGTAAATTAATGATTGCAAGAAAAAAAACCACACTGATCATGAATTTACTTACTAATTTCTACTTGAACACTATTAGATTGTGGTTTTTCTCCATCAATAATATCTGATGCTCGTTCTTCATCCCAGAAGCGTGGCCCATCTTCAAAATCCTTACCAAGGAAATCACACATGAAGAAAAATGCTTCATTCAATACATACCCTTCAGCCATGCAACCCTCTGGATGTGCCTTTTGTCAGACATATCTTTTTAGAGTTTTCATGTACCTCTCAAAGAAAAACATCCACCTCGTTGATACGACACCTATAGTGCCCCTCTAGTTTCACCTTGGATGTACAGGTGGTCGGGCTAAGGAGCATGAAGAAGAAGGTAAAATACTCATAATACTTAAGGTATGTTAGACATGTTGATGATAGGTTTACTGTTAGGATGTATTTGAGGACACTCATTGATATCATTATGATTCAATACTATTATGATTAGTACATTATGCTTTTGACATGATTAGCTATGGGTTAATTGATTATGTAGATTAGTTTTATTATGTTCATACGACTATCTGACGATGTGTTATTTAGTTGATTAGTTAATGATGTACTTGTTTATTGTGGATATTTTTGATGTGCCTTGTGAAGGGACAATGTAGTATTACTCATGCTGAGTACCCTACTATGCTATGATTCTTTGTCATAGTGTGTTTGATTATATATATATATATGGTTGTATACGACACTTCAGTTTGCTGTAGGATTGCAGGTACCAGACATCGACTCCACTTGAATTGGCAGGTCTGAGCGTGCCTTCATACCAATGGAAGTTGTGGAATGGAGATAACATGAGGTTCCCCAGTTGTTATAATTCTCGATGACCTAATGAGTTCTCAGTCTTGGGTTCCGTCAGTTTGGTTGGTGTGGAGCATGGTTGTGAGTCTCTATTGTTCTGTAGAGTGTTGTCATCAGAAATGTTTGGTATGTAGTTTTGAGTTGCTTATTGTTGGTTTAATTGTTTCATTTAGTAGAGATTATTAATCTATTTTTGTAAATAAATAATACTAATTTTGTGGAATATTAAATATTTGATAGAAATTTAATTAATAATTTTAATAGTAATAATAGATAAATTATAAATATTTAATATCATATTAAATGAATAAATGCTCTTTGTTAGATACTATTTTATATTGTATTTATAAGTTTAATTTTATTATTAGTGAGTTGTCGTATGAGTGGTTATAAATTATAAGATTGGAAGAATCTTTTTGGTGGTGGAAAATTTAATGCATTTAAATTTTGAGGAAGTGGATTCCTGTAATGGAAGTGTGGAAGTGGGGAATTAATTGGTTTATCTATTTTTGTGAGATGGGAAATATTTGAAGGGGATTCTCTTGGTAAAAAAAAGAAAAATAAGAAAACACGAAAAGAATTTGGGAAGGGAAGGCAACAGAAATCGGGAGGAAGAAAGAGGATTCATCTAGAGGAGGCTCAAGGATAAAATTTCTGGGTATGTCCATTTGAATAATGTCGGTGTCTCTGTATATGGATCTCTATTTAAACTATTAATTTTGCTTGTATAAAAATTCTTATGTGTATGCTTGTTGATCTGAGCATTTCTTCAATTTGTCATCATCATGACCTGATAAATGTAAATACTCTTCTATCGCCTTCTATTTTGAGAGAGAGTTTCTTGTAATCCTAGCCTGGGTCTTTTTATGAATACATTTCAATCATCCATAATTGATCATCCCTGCAATTACCTTTATACCAATCAACCTTCCTGTAGGTTATTAGCAAGTCGTTGGGCATCCATATAGCATTTCAAATTGTAAATTTTTGAGTCGATGCCTCTTATTATCACTTCAATAGACCTATTAGAGCATCCCTGCGACATTTCAAACTAGTTTCTCTCTCTCCTGGCGCTAATGGTTATAATCTTCTTAGTGATGATCTAGAAGAAAATTCTATTAATCCATTTAAACCCTATTAAAATCTATGTATAAATTTCAAAGTTGATTTCGTAGACATTACTTCCCTGGTGCGATCCTTGCATAATCTTTTAAAAACTTCTTTTATCATCTGGTTGCATTGAAACTTTGGAGTTGGCCGATCTTCTTCTGGCGCTATCCCTGTGATAATCTCCCAAAATTAATGTTACTTGAGACAATAAAATTTATTTCTTCCACCATTCGGCCTCTCTGCTGTTAAGCCATTCAATTTCATGCTCATATCTGTTCCTGTAGCTTTCTCCATAATTTTTTTTACATTAAACCCATTTACTCTGAATGTAATAGTTGGCTGGAATAATGTGAATTAATTTCCCATAAAAATAATCATTTTATCCATGCCAGTTAATAAATATAGTAAGTCCTCCTTGTATAGCAATTGGTATTTTTATAAGTTTTAAAGGAATTGGAATGATAATAGAAGGTTTCTAATTGAACTCTAGGATTTCTAATAGAGTATATATGCATATAACATTTATTAGAATCTAAATGAATCTTAGTTTTAGAATGTAATGAGATTTAGTAATAGAATAGTTTTAATTGATCCATTTGTTATGATTATTGAAATAAGCATATTTATTAATTATCTCATCAATTAAAATATAGTCAATTTAGATATTGTAAATTTATAACTAGAATATATTATGTAAATTAAATCATTATATTAAATAAATTCAACGGGACTAGTTAGGGAGGTATTTGTTAGTTGATTGACATATTTTTTTTTTGCAATTGTCATGTTATTTAAACATTAAATCTAACATAGTTGTATTGATGATTTCATTGGATTATTTGTAATTGTGTCTTGATGCTACCTATAGTGTTTGATAACTTTTTCCTAGTAACTCTTAGGACCAATTTAAGATGGGTTGTTAGCAATTGTTTTATAGAAGTCATCATTTATGAATGTATTGTATATAAGAAATATATTTTAAGGGGGGCATTGGATAGAAAATATTACTTAGTATGGAAGATCTTAGATATGAAAAATAAATTGAATCGTCCTTGAGCCATAGCCAGACCTTGCTGCTGTGTAATCCTTAATAAGTCTCCTTGCTTCTGAAAATCCATTTGCTTTACCTTCACCTGGTTCTTTTTTTTGGATTTAAAAAAAAACTTTATTGCAAGCATAAATTGTGAGAATGGTTCTTCTCTTTAAAACATTAATAATCATTGAATTTTTGTTCTTTTTAAACATTCTAATTAGATGTAAAAACTTAGGGATTCCCTTACAGTCTCTTTAATTAGAAACTAAAGTTCTCTTTCCTTATAACCATAACTTTCTTCTTAAGTAATTTATTTAGTAAGAATGATATCTTATTCTTTGAATTTGATTTAATTAATTCTTGCATGTAATAACTTATTTTAATTTTAATTTAAGAATTTAAATAATTAAACCTTATTAGCTAAATATTAAGTATTTGATGTTGCATAATGTTAATTATAAAGTTTAATTATCTTTAAAATTGTCCTTTAATAAATTAGTGTTTTAATTTGAGTTTTATTTATTATTTTGAAGGTGTGATGTCAACTCCCTATTTAATAGGGAAGAATAATTTTATGGATGTGTTTTATTTTTTAAGTATTTTTTAAAGAGAATTCAAATCCCTATTATTTAGGGATGTGTTATATTTAAGTATTATTTTATTTCATTTATGAGAAATCAAATCCTTATTATTTACGGATGTGTTATATTTAAGTATGATTATATTTAAGTATTATTTTATTTCATCCCTATTATTTAAGGATATGTTATATTTAAGCATTATTTTATAAATAAAAAGTCAAATCCTTTTAAAATAATTTATTGATTTATTATTTTATCTTTTATATTTAAGAATATTAGTAGTATTATCTATTGTAAGAGAGTAGGATATGTATAATAAATAAGGCTTCTTAATATATATTTGTCTTAGTCAAATTGATGTAAATTATCATATTATAAATGTTGAATTGTTATTTTAGATCTAGTTATAAGGTGTGTATGATGACCTTAGTTAAGTCTTTAATTTTAGTATGAATTAAAATATTTTAAGTAGTGTGCATAGAGTTAGTCTATAAATTTAATTTATGATTGTTATATGTCTAGATATCTTTGATATTTTTTTGGTGGAAGATAACATTTAGTTTAGATTTAGTAAGACTTGTCAAGTATTTTTATATATATCTTGCTTCCTCTTCACCTTAAGGAACTTTGTGGTCATATAATGGAGTCTAATCTTATTTATGACTTAAATTAAAGATTGTGCTTAGTTATGAAATTGGTTGAGTAAGTGGAGGTTAGGTTTGATATGAAACGTTTAGCATTTAACTCATATACTTTCTAAAGATTTAAAAGGGATGATCGGTTTTAATCTACTTTATGATCCTTTATGTTTTGCTTATACAATTATTTTGAATAGAAATCACAAAGTTGTCAAGAATTTTAATAAGATCCACATTAGTGTAGAAAGAGGTTTAATCTAATAATGGTTAGTATCTTGTTTGACTAAATTTTCTGTTATAGAATAATTGGTAACCCTTTCAAGTTATTATTGTTCTGCATTGTTGGGATAGAGCTATCTTATGTTGTTAGATGATTTATCATGCTTGGAATAATGTTACATTATTTAAGACTATTATTAGTGCATCAGAGCATATGTCACATTTGTGGTCTTGTTATTGAATTATTGATCTTGGTTTAGGATGTGCTTTGGAAAGTGAATGTGATGTGTGACCATTATGTTTTAATGATGTCAAGTGTTGTAGAAGTTGTTTCCAGAGGCCTAGGAGGGTGTGAATGTGAGTTGAATGAAATGCACTCTTGTAATATTGTCTCCTGTTTCATGTTGGTTTGATACATGAGCAAGATGGAGAATGCCTTGCTCAAGGTACTTATTCATGTGATTATAATGAGCATGCAAGATGGGAAAGTATTGCTTTGTTTAATGTGAAATGATATATTTTTTGAGAAAAGTCATAGGTCATGCGTGGTGTATGTTTTGGGTTGTGAGAATCTAAGTGCAGGGAAGGGGGAGTGGCTTCTAATGTGGGGTCGATGCCCAAAGTGGCTAGCTAGGGTAACCCATTGGGAGTTTTGTAATCAAGTGATAATCTAATAATAAATCTAGTGGTTGGGTAGTTTTCACACTAATTAAGATAATTGGATTCCTCACCCATGCCTGTAGTGCTTGTTCAGGCTAAGGATGGGATGAGAAGGCCTGGTTGGCAAGATCAACTTCCTTGTCCTCATGAAAGAAATGTTGGTTCCGCATGTGTCACCCTATGGGGCCGACGTCTAGTGAGAGACTGTCAGGGTAACCATAGATGGGGGCCGACGCCTAGTGAGAGACTATCAGGGTAACCCATGGATGGGGGCTGATGTCTAGCTAGAGACTGTTAGGGTAACCCATGTTAGGGCCATGTGATGACACTCACCCCTACTGCAGCCTAGCATTCCCTAGTGTGGTTGCCTCTGGAAGTGTTGTAAAGTTACTTGTGATTTTCATATTGATCCGTGTTGTATTGGAGTCATGTGTAGTCCTTGCACTCTTTAGCCTACTGTCTTCTTGACTGTTGTCATTATGGGACCTCATTGTTATCTCCTAGCACGGGGGGTGGACCTCAGGGTTCCACATGGTCGGGTGGTTGTGCTTTATTCCATTGGTTTTTTGGCATCGTGGCTCATGTGTAAAGAAGATGTATCTCTCTTGATTCTAATTTTGTACCTGTATCGAAGACAAACTTTTGTACTATTTGTATTTAGATCTTTTGTATCAGAAGAAATCCTTATGTAATTGATGTATCCAGAAATAGAGATTTTGTATCATTGAAATTATGTAATTCCTCTTGTAAGATAAACTATTCTGCACTTGTAATCTTGGTTGCAAAAATGTTGATATATTCATATGATGTTGTAATCTAAAATGTTAGTTTGATTCATTTGATTGATCAAATCATGTATGTGGTTGATTAAAAAAAATTCTGCCTTTTTAGTGCTTTAGTTGAACTTATCTCTAGGGTTGCATGGCGGGGCATTACAACACCCGCCAATTCAATGTCATCGACTAGGTGTATAAGTAAATGGACTTGTAGGTCCATGAAACTTGTAGGGAGCTCCTTCTCAAATACACATACAATTTCTGCAATTTCCTTCTTCTATTTTGGCACTTCACATTCGTGGATCTCCTTGGAGGTCACCCACCTAATATAAGAATAGTAAATTAGTATGAACCTTTAGTCAAAAATTAAAATGCAACATAATATATCTATGTCTCTCACACATTAACCACATACCTTGTAAATGCTGACAATCGACTTATGACATTGCTTAAGTCAACTGTAAGACAGGAATCCCCCCTAATTGCCAATGGCATGATATGCTATGAAACACATTTATGAAAAGGTTATTAGTAATTTTTTCTCACACAACATAATGATATCAAAATATATTTAGTACTTAATCAATGTTACTAGTAAATGTTAAATGATGATATACAATACCTTCATAAAATTATGAAAATCATGTGTTTTAAATCCTGTGATATGTCCATCAACTGTAAAAGCTTTAGCCAATGATGACCCATAGCCAGTAGGTGTCCTTATTAAACAGATGACATTTTTTAGTTGGTCTAGCTCTTTTTTTTTCAAAATCCATGGAGCTTTTGCATATGTTTCATTTTCCCTATTTGGCCACAAATGTTTTCTATCAATTTTGGTACGCGAAAGAGCAATATCTCTCCTCGAAGACAAGGTGTCCTCTTTGCCTGATATATGTCGAAATATAGAAACTGGGACATTTTTGAAGATGTGCATAGGATCTAATAGGTGATATATTAATAGATCCTTCCAGTAAGGGAGCTCATAAAATATGGATTTCCTTTTCATTCCTTCTAGCATATTAACTACAACTTGTTCTGGTTCTTCAATTGAATCACCCCGATCAAAAAAACCCTCCCAACCTTTCAATTCAGCATCTTCATACTTCTTAAGCCAATCACATAGACCCATAATCATGGGAGGGCCTCTATTTTCAACTTTTCCATCAAATTGATTCGTCAGGCTATTTCTAAACTTATGATCTAGTGGTAGAAAAACCCTGTTGTTTGCGTAAATAAATTTATGTAGATCTTTCGAATATCGCCCTTGAAATTGTTCTACACATCTTGGACATGCAAATATCCCCTTTGTTTGAAGCCCTACAATTCAATAAGTAATGTTAATAACATCAAAAAAATAGTATAAAACTAAGTATGAAAGTTGGGATGAAAATAAATTATGAGTGTAAATACGTAAATATTTTATCTTACCAGAACAAACACCAAGTCCTAGGAAATCATGAATAGTCTAACATAGCACACCATATAACATGAAGGACCTATTTGATGGGGGACGTGATATGTCATACATTCTTATGCCTTTCCATAGCAGTTGCATCTCATCAATAAAAGGCGCAAGATAAACATCCATGTTTTTAACTTGATGTTTTCCTGGAACAATGAGAGTTAGCATAAGGCACTCCTTTCTAATACTCATCCATGGGGGAATATTGTATACTATCAATCCAACTGGCCAAACACTATAATTTGAACTCAGGAAAGAGAATGGGCACACTCCATCAATTGCAAGACCAAACCTGATACTACGGGGTTCATCTTTGAATTTTCTTGGCCATTTTTCCTCTATGTGTTTCATTGCTTTAGAGTCAGCCAGAATTCACATGAATCCATCTTTACTCCTGTTCTTTGCATGCCAGTCCATCAATTGTGCAAGTGACTTGCAACGAAACATTTGTTGAAGTGTAGGTATAATTGGCATGTGACATAAAACCTTCTTTGGAACTATAGTACCTTGTACATCTGTACGATATCTCTTCTCTTTGCATACAGGGCATTCTAGGTTGTTTTGATATTCATCTCTGTATAAAATGCAATCATTTTTACATGAATGAATTTGCTTATATTCAATCCCCAACTCAACCAACAATAGACGCGCCTCTCTGCAAGTTGATGGCAACACATTATCTTCAGGGAATATTTTAGTTTTTAGTGCCCTGTAAGATTACCAGAGATTAAATCAACTGAATGTTTGACTTATGATGAACATGTTTGATATGTCAATCTATACTAAGACTATTTATATACAATATATGGTTTTGAAATCCCCTTAAAAGAAATATAAACGAAGTTGATGAATGTTTACGAATTATGTACACCAATTGACAATTGCAAAGTAAGAAATAGATTTCAACTCACTTTAGTAGGGTAGTGAATCCTTTGTCTAACCAACCAAATAGTGACTTGATTTCTAATAATATTAATATGCATGCTAGTTTCAAGGTTCTACTTGCACCCGATTTGAACACGGGTGTCTTCATAGCTTACTTGATGGAGTCTTTCAGGTTGTTATCATCAACATTATGTTGATGGTAATTACCTCTGCTATCATCATTATTGTCAACCATATGATCATTATTGTCATCATTGTTTTCATCCCCAAAGAAATATGTAAGCATTTCATTCAATCCTTCTTCATACACTGCATTTTCACTATCATGATCATCATCATTAAGGCTAGGTGGCATGTCATCAGTGTATGCAGATCTCATCATGTCTTCAAATTTCTTAGCTGATAGTATTCTCTTCAATAATGCTCTTTTCGCCCTGATATTGTTTAAAGGATGGTTTGGATCATCCCGTCCAAACCTTAATAACCTAGTTGGATCTTGGGTATTAGTATGTGTTTCATCAACATCTTCTACCTATCAACAAACGCAAGCATTATTTAATGTTTGGAAACAATTGGATAAATCATAAATGTATCAATTTCAAATAAATATAATCAAATATGGCTTAAAAAATAAAAATATTGGTTGTATGAACATATATACAGAACATCCACAAACAACAATTTTCTCTAAGTATTCATCCCATGTACTATAGTCCTAACCAAACTCTTGTTCAGTGCAATCATTTGTTGTGTCTGTAGGATCCATTGTCATATCCTCTTCCACCCACTGTCATCTACATGATTTAACAGTTTTAGGTCCACGTCCACATACATATATTTTTCATTTTCTAGTTGAATGCTTAGGCTTTGCATTTGCTCCAATCTCCATCTAAAATAATCAACAACATGCATTAATTTATGTCAAGATTGGATAATACATTATAAATTTCAATAATACTGTTTAAAAAGATGGACGTATCACAAAATGCCATCAGATCATTTTTTCCTTGGGAAATTGGATTTGAGTACCTGATTTCCTGCTTCATCCATTGTGTCCTCATTTGATATGACACGATCTGTTGCCATGGCCTTATCTGGCCCCTATAATACATAACATAGTCAATAATGTTTAGTACACCAATTATATCATTTCAATGAATATGCTATCCAACACAAAACCTCACTTTAGTCATATATTTGACATATTGATATCATGTTTTGGCCATCCTAATTTTCAAACTTTTCCCTCAATCATAGAATCACATTTAATCATCATTCTTGTGCATTTTCAACCAATAAGTTTGACCTCAGAGGCCTCGTGGACAAAAAAATGTCTTTATCTCCTCTATGTTGTAGCATTTGTGAATTCATAAACACCTTCTTCCTTTGGTTGAGGTTGCTTTCCCTTCTTACCTCTTGTATCTGTAGATTCCGTTGTCATATCTATTTCCACCCACTTTCCTCTCTGCGATTTAGTAGTTCTACGCCGTCCACGTCCTCTCTCCATGGCCTCCTCTGGATCTTGCAATACACAACAATGACAATAGTCACATAACAGCATGCACCAAGAGAATATTCTTGAATATATCTTGTTAATACACCCGCTTTTCATTAAGATGCACTATGAAAAACAAAATAGGACATTGCAACATTTTGCTCTTCAGAAAAAGTTTACACATAGAATCTTAACAACTAGAGCTCAAATCTTATGATTACAAGATGACTACAAATTCACATAAAAAAAAAATTTATTTCATATTTGACTCTCATTTTTCTTTTATGGGTCATTTTAAGGCAATCTATATCTCTCCAAGTGGCCATAAAACCCTCAAAACTATCATAGAACCCTCAAAATAGTCTCAAAGAGTCTTTGGCACCAAAATTTTAAATTCTTGATGGAGGGAAGGATAATTTGGATGTTAATTTTGAAATCACATCATTAGATCTTTGTTAGGTTAATCCTAGCCATTGGATATTATTTAATTATAG
Organism: Cunninghamia lanceolata; assembly: GCA_027924645.1. Classification (NCBI taxonomy): domain Eukaryota; kingdom Viridiplantae; phylum Streptophyta; class Pinopsida; order Cupressales; family Cupressaceae; genus Cunninghamia; species Cunninghamia lanceolata. Next base: position 126,626 of record BSBN01001197.1, on the reverse strand, counting down.
GGACATTATGTTATATTTCACCATTACCTTTCACTCCAAAATTAATGGTTTCCTTTGAAAAGAAAACCCTCCATTAGCTATCATAACCCCAAATATATGTTTAAGTGAACTTAAACATTATGTGCAATTTTCATTGCTCATATTAAGCACCTACCTCGCTTCTTAGTGGTCCCACATGTGTGATGTATGCGAATGAGTCATATGGTACCTGTGCTACATGTTTAAAGTTTGAATTTTGCTCATATTGTTGGAAAAAGGCCCAAAAAGACCTTTGATTTTTGAGTTTCATACTCTATAACATGCATCTCCTTGATATTTTCATCTAATCTATGACATGTTGTCTTTGCATTTCAATGAGATCAATTCTTGAAAAATAACAATCCAGAGGTTAAAGAGACAAGTTGACACCTTACCTAAGTTGTCATGTTCTTGAAACCTTGTCACTATAAAGAGGAGATATCTAGAGAGTAATGTCACAAGGACATAACCAAGGCATGCACTATCATGAGCCATAGGTACAACTTACTACACCATCCAAAGCTCCATTTGAACTAGCTACTATCAATAATTCACATTATTGGGGACTATCATGAAGAAAACACCATGCATAGGACTATCATAGTCAAAGTGGAGAGGATTGTCTAGTCATTGTATGACTGTCATAATAGCTAGTGGGTTATTACCATGCTTCAACCTAAAATAGGTTAATGAGAACATAGAAATGAAAATCACAATACCATAAGCACACTCCATAAGCTGCCAATATAGTCCCAATATCATGTCATCATGATAGTAAGAGAAGAGTTGTTTGGTTTTTCCAAAGCCATATCACTTGCATAAGGATTGTCACCAACCATCTGTGTAAGGTTGTGAAAGAGTGAGGCATTATTGAGCTAATCATAAGAGAAGCATGAAGTCAAAATGCTATCATGGAAACAAGATATAGTTACTTATTATAAGGACAATCCAAATTTGGTGAGGTTACGTTTTTATCAACTTCCAAGCAAAATACATCATTTTGCACTAATTGGCGCTAAATTAGGTGCACTTTGCGCCACCTTTGGTGCCCCAAATAGATTACATTTTTGGCCTAAAAGTTGGCGCTAAAGTTGACATTAACTGCTCTGACTACTGGATCAAATGTTTTTAAAAAAATTCCCACCTGCACATACCCCAAAACAAAACAAATCAAAACACAACTTTATTGATTTTTGGTGTTCATTTTTTGTTTGGAGATCAAGCGTTTGGGTTGGAGTGCCGCTTGAATTAATATATGAGAAATTTGATAATTACAGGAGAAAAACGCCGCATGAAGAGAGGAGAAAAATGCCGCGCGAAGAGATGAGAAATTTGATTTAGTTTTTGACACCATAAGTAAGGTTACAATTACAATAAAAAATTTTCGTTCCCAAATATATTTTTGTTTCGATTAAATGGAGAGGATTGTGAAGAAAGGGTTGTAAATATTGTTTTGTTTACAGGTGAATCGTTCAAGTCTCATGTGGATGCAAAGGAGGAGGGTAAAATTGTAGACATTGCATTATTTCCTCTGCATCTGAGAGCAGTGAATGCATTTTTCAAACCCCAATGCCTAGTTTCGCTTATCATTACCATCAATACCTTTCTCTGAACACAACTTTCTCGCTTCCTTCCTAAAAAAGTAGTCGAGTGCTTTAAGACAAGTCGATTGTGAGCAAACTAAAATTAGGGCTTTTGAGACAAGGGTGAGCAAACTAAAACAAAGGTTGGTCGAGACAATATGAGGAGATAGGGCTTTTGAGATGAGGGTGAGAAAACTAAAATTAGGTCGGGAACTATAGATTCCCTCCCAAGGCACCAATTGATTCATAGAAAAACAACTTCATGATTTGCTCTACAAAGTAAAGGTCAAAAACCTTGAGGAATACAGAAAAACTGGACGAAAACTTTCATACCTGGGAGTGTGTACTTCATTTGCCTCCACAGACTGAATGAAAATAATTTGCCCTAGGTCACCTCAAAATGTCAAGCAATAGAGGGAAGAGAGCAAAGGGAGCAGACTCTGGCCACAATGAGGTAATTCATTGTCAATTTATAGATTTGTAAATGTTTCCATTGTTTCTTTGATTTTTATTTTTTAGTTTTTTATTTGTAAATTTTAAAGAAGAAATTTATTTTATAGGAACATGATATTGACAAAGATAAAGAGGCATTGGCTTCCATATTGGGGGTAGAGACAGTGAACAAATTGGATGGCGTGGACTTGACAATGCTTGCCAGATACATAGAAAAATGATTTGGTAAAGCCCCTGAAACATTACAACCAAATCAATGGTGTCAAAGGGAATCAATTGATTCCCCAACCAGTCATGGATTGAGCAAAAGATCTAGGAGGAAATCAATAACAATAACCTTTAAGAATATGGAACAGGGAACAAAGGCTTCCAATGTCCTACCCACTCCTAGGACACAAACTTCTTCGACCTCCACGCCATGTTTTGCATCTTGCATTGGTACCTACGATACCAAGATAGAATACGATGTGGTTTCAGGGGACGTCCAAATGATGGATGCTGGAAAAACATTTGTGAATAGGTTGAAGGAATCATGCCTTCAATAGTTCAAAGACCATCTACATTTTCCATTCTCAAAGATACCCATGCACCTGCAAAAAGTAGTTATCCAAGACATGGAGACTGAATTTGGCATAGGTTGGTCTATAAAGAAGATAAAGCTATGAATGTCTCAAAACTATAAGAGATTTTGGTGCAACCAAACAAAGAAGATAAAAAAACTCTCTCCCGAGCAAAGGCTCAAAAAAAGGCCAATTGATGTAAGTTTGAAAGTATGGAAAGAGCTTGTAAAAGCATATGAGAAGTCTGATGCATGGAGGAAGTCCGGTGAGGAGAGTACGCAGTTATTTGAATTTGCTCATAAGATTATATCAAATTTATTAAATGATTTTTAAATTTTATTTGTGCATAGTTAAATTGAATTAGTATATGTTTTAGGACAAGGCCTCCAAGGCTAGGCTTGACAAACTTCGTGCCACGCATCACAGTGGCCAGAAAGGTTTACAGGCCTTGATCTGCACATTTGTAAGTATATTTAATAAGTTAAATGATTTTTTTAAAAATTTCCTAAGAAAAAGTAAATGATTTTATATTAATTAGTTTAACTAGTCCATGTGCCATGTTTTGACAGGAGGAGAAATATGGCTGACATCCAAACCAATTTGAAAAGGAAATGTTACAAAGAAAAAAGTGGACCGATTTTGTAATCTGGATGGAGAATGAGGTATCAATAGTTGAATTTCAATAACTTAGTTAGATATTGTTGTTTTAATATGTCAATTTGAATTTCTTGTGTTGAGTTGTTTATTGATGTGTAGGATGAGTTCTAAAGTGCTTCTCTGTTGGCCCTAGCGCCCGTAAATGTAAGATTTATCTTAGATGACAAATGATGACTCTTATATCTTTGGGGACCCTTCTTGGTGCCATTAGGATCATAATGAGTATACTAGTCTTGTGCTTGCTTAAAAAAAGTGGTCGCAATTAACCTAATCTTGTGGTCATTATCCACAACATTTTGTGTGTGCCATGCTATCTCATATGCTTAAGTTAATGAGCTAATAATGAATAGAAAACCCTTGTTTGCCTACCTCCAACTAATGGACTTGTTGGAACCTAAAATTTCCTACCATTTTTTGTAAAAAATTTAGGTTCCCATGGTGAAAAATCTAACCGTAGCACTCAGAAATGCACTTGTACAATATACTTCAGTGGCCTACTTTGAAGGGTTATAATTCGAAGCCTATTCATTTTTATGTCAAACTACTTGTTAGGCATACTTATCTGTCATATGTGAGTGTACATACTTGATTTCAGCTTCCCACGATCATATTGGACAAGGTTTTGCAGTGCCAAGTTAAAGGGTTCTAGTGGTATCTGGTGGTACCCACCTAGGGTTAGGGTTTTAAGTCGAGTCTGCAAGCCTATATTTTTATTCCTTTAACTCCCTTAAAGCCTTAAGTTTTCTTGTCCTTTGACCTCTTGCACTTTATCTTTTAAAACTACATTGACTTCCTGTATTAAAGGGCAATTGTCTTGAGGTCTTCTTAGAGGGGTGATATGTGACTAGGGTATGAAGATTAGGACTTTGTATGCAATCTTAAGCCCTCCTTTCTGATTTGTTGGAAGCCTTCTTCACTAATACATAAGGACTCTCAAGAATCCTATGATAGTGTATTAGAGAGGCATTGAAATCATAAAGGAGATAAATGTTATTAGGCCATCACCCAATGGAGAAGGGATTGTCATAAAGAGCATGACAGTGTTACCTTGTCATAGTCACAAAGGGGATAGTCTTTATGGTGGTAATTAAAGTCACTAAGTTTACATCCACCTTCCTAGGGTCTGCAGAAATGCTTGAAGTTGAATATGCCTATTTTAGAGATCTTGCCATGAGTATTTTCCATGTTTTTACAAATGGAGACCTCTCCAATCCTCATCTTGAGTTTCAAATGCACAATGAAACGATGGAGGACAATCATAACTGTCATAATAGTACATTAGCATTTTTTGTCTCAAGGTGGCCCTTGAGACTACCAAGGGGATGGATATAGAGTTGGGATTATGGTTTTTGTTTAAAAGCTTGTGTCAATGACCTAATATTTCTTTGTGGCAAGTATCCCAATAGTCTAAAGATTACAAATTGTTGTCAAGAAAGGACTATCATAGATAAGTGTGGTACAGTGATACAATTTCATATTGGTTGAGTATTGTATAAATCTCAAGCTATTTAGAATGCATGGGGTATTAGGGTGTGGTATCACTATATAGGTAACCATCAAGTGATTTCTTTAACCCAATCTTGGCCTATATAGTACCTAGTGTGAAGAGCAAGATAGTGTTGTCCAAGAACCTTGTTACGGTCACAAATGAGGGCAGTCTTAGCTATTGTAACCATAGTTGGAATCCCTTGTTGTTACCATAACATACGTGACCTAAAACCATGATTCTATGAGTATGAGTTGTTTGAAAGCCAAATTCCACAACCTTTGCCACCATCCTCCCTGCCTGTGTCAAAATGAGAGTTTTGGAATAGGGTATGGACATCCATCAATACATAAAGTATAGAGGAATTTTGTCAGATGTTGTAGTTGCAACTGCCCTATTAGACATGTATGCAAAATGTGGAGGCATTGACAAGACAAGTTAACTGTTTGACAAAATGCCTCAAAGAAATGTGGTCTCATGGATTGCAACGAATGCAGGATATGCACAAAATGGATTTGTTGAAAAGGCTTTAGAAATTTTAAAGCAAATGCAATTAGCTAGTGTAAAGCCAAATTCCACAACCTTTGCCAACATCCTCACTGCCTATGTCAAAATGGGAGCTTTGGAATAGGGTATGGACATCCATCAATACATAAAGGATAGAGGAATTTTGTTAGATGTTGTAATTGCAACTGCCCTATTAGACATGTATGCAAAATGTGGAAGCATAGACAAGGCACATGAACTATTTGACAGAATGCCTCAAAGAAATTTGGTCTCATGGACTACAATGACTGCAGGATATGCACAAAATGGATTTGTTGAAAAGGCTTTAGAAATTTTAAAGCAAATGCAATTAGCTGGTGTAACGCCAAATTCCACAACCTTTGCCACCATCCTCCCTGCCTGTGTCAAAATGAGAGCTTTGGAATAGGGTATGTACATCCATCAATACATAAAGGATAGAGGAATTTTGTCAGATGTTGTAGTTGCAACTGCCTTGTTAGACATGTATGCAAAATGTGGAAGCATAGACAAGGCACGTGAACTGTTTGACATAATGCCTCAAAGAAATGTGGTCTCATGGACTGCAATGACTGCAGGATATGCACAAAATGGATTTGTTAAAAAGGCTTCAGAAATTTTAAAGAAAATGCAATTGGCTAGTGTAAAGACAAATTCCACAACATTTGCCAACATCCTCCTTGCTTGTGTCAAAATGGGAGCTTTGGAATAGGGTATGGACATCCATCAATACATAAAGGATAGAGGAATTTTGTCAGATGTTGTAGTTGCAACTACCCTGTTAGACATGTATACAAAATGTGGAAACATAGACATGGCACATGAACTGTTTGACAGAATGCCTCAAATAAATGTGGTCTCATGGACTACAATGACTGCAGGATATGCACAAAATGGATTTATTGAAAAGGCTTTAGAAATTTTAAAGCAAATGCAATTGGCTAGTGTAAGGCCAAATTCCACAACCTTTGCCAACATCCTCCCTGCCTGTGTCAAAATGGGAGCTTTGGAATAGGGTATGGACATCCATCAATACATAAAGGATAGAGGAATTTTGTCAGATATTGTAGTTACAACTGCCCTATTAGACATGTATGCAAAATATGGAAGCATAGACAAGGCATGGGAACTGTTTGACAGAATGCCTCAAAGAAATGTGGTCTCATGGATTGCAATGACTGCAGGATATGCACAAAATGGATTTGTTGAAAAGGCTTAAGAAATTTTAAAGCAAATGCAATTAGCTGGTGTAAAGCCAAATTCCACAACCTTTGCCACCATCCTCCTTGCCTCTGTCAAAATGGGAGCTTTCAACCAAGCAATTTGTAGCACTTAAGGTTATGTAATAGAATTTACAGTTGATAGTTAAATTTATAACAAATTTTTTTATGATCTTTACTAACATTTATTAGAATTGTTGCATGTTTTACATCATTGGAATGACATATTAGCTGTAACTTTTTTGAAATTTTATTATGGTATGTGCACTTTGATATGATGTAATATGATTATGGTTTCGTTTCATATGTTGTAATATTAGAGATATAATAGAAAAATAAATTATTGCATGAAATAAATAATAACTTTTCATTTTAAGTGTTTTTTTTTGTAGAACATGGGTCTTCCAGAAGATCAAGATGATCCTCATGATAGAGATCCAGATTATGTTGGTTCTGGTACAGATCACATGGTAGAGGATGATGATGATGCAGATACAGAAGACACTGAGGCCGATGACAATGATGATGACGACGATGGTGATGATGATGATCACGATCACGATAGTGATGATGATCATGATCACAATGGTGATGATGATGATGATGAGGAGGAAGTTGCTCGTAGTAGCCAGTGACATTCATGATCATATAGACTGCATCATGAATCATTGTTGATATATCATTATGATGCCTCTTTTCATAGTCACTAGCTATCATATGTATCATTTTCACGGCCTGCAGTGCCATATTAATGAGTTGTATCATAAATTTATGTATCATTTTGACTTATATCATTTGGACATGTATCATCTTGACTTGTATCATTTTGAGTTATGTAATTTATCATTGTTACTTATATCATTTTGTACATGTATCATTTAGACATGTTATTGATCTATTGGCATATTTGACTTTCAATTGTTTTAGTTATATATGATGATGATCTTATCCGTATTGACTTGTATTGAAAGTGGTCGATGATTTTTGGATGGATATTTATTACGTATGATGATTTTAATTTACTGCTCAGGATGGATGTTGTCAAATTCAATTAAATTATAGATATTTGACTCACTTGTTTTAATTATAGATGATGATCATGTTATAATAATTATCTTGTTATTTAATCATATGAGTTAAATAATTAAATTACTTACTTTATAATCATATGAGTTATTTAAGAGGCATGATATATTTAACTAATTAAATTGAAATAAAATATATTAAATTAATAAATGTAAGCAAAACAATAAGCATTTTTAGAAACAACAAGCGATGTTATATCAAAAGTAAAATTGGAAGCAACAGTAGAAGAAAAATTGGAAACAAAATTGGAAGCAAAACCGGACGCAAAATTGGAAGCCAAACTGGAAATAAAATTGGAAGCAAAACCAGAAGCAAAATTGGAAGCGAAACTGGAAGCAAAATCGAAAGCAAAATTGGAAGCAAAAGTGGAAGCAAAACTAGAAGCAAAACCAGAAGCAAAATTGGAAGCAAACCTGGAACCAAAACTGGAACCAAAACTGAAAGAAAAACTGGAAGCAAAACCAGAAGCAAGATTGGAAGCAAAACTGGAAGCAAAACCAGAAGCAAAATTGGAAGAAAAATTGGAAGCAAACCTGGAAGCAAAACTGGAAGCAAAACCAGAAGCAAAAGCGGAAGCCAACCTGGAAGCAAAATCGAAAGCAATAGTGGAAGCAAAATTGGAAGTAAAACCAGAAGCAAAATCGGAAGAAAACTTGGAAGCAACACAAGAAGCAAAACTAGAAGCAAAATTGGAAGCCAAACTGGAAGCAAAAAAATCTGGTGCTAAATCCAGTGTTAATCCTGGCACTAAAATCTGGTGCTAAACTCGGCGCAAAACCCGACGTTAAACCCGGTGCTAAACTCAACACAATAGTGAGATGCTATTGGCACCAAGTTTTGCGCCGGCAAAAGTGTCCAATTCATGGACTCAAATGCACTAAATTCTAGTACTATTTTAGGTGCTAATTGCCTCTTCTGTTGTAGTGATGGACAACATCATCCCTTTCACCATCAATCTTTACATACATGTCTCCTAGTGACATGACATCAATTACATTTTGATAAATACAATGGCCATGGAGACCTTATTCAACATGTGTGACAATTCTATATCATTTGTTCAACCATTACTTTTGATGATCCTATTCTAACCAAACACTTTCCTAAAACATTGACTGATAATGCATTAGATTGGTTCTTCACATTACCACCTAGTTCCACACACTTCTTCATTGATCTTGTTCATGCTTTCATCCTTCACTTCCAATTCAACATAGAACCCAAGGTTTTCCTTGCACAACTAGCACATTGTAAACAAGACCTAACTAAAATTGTTCAAGACTACATTTCTTGATTCTACTCATTACTAGTCCATATGGAAGTCCATCATCTAGATTATGTGCTTCAACTAGTATATCTTGAAAAGCTCCTACCTCATACTTAGAAAAACTAATTTTAACTTATTACACTTCTCTTTTAGACTTAACTATGGAGGATATTGAAGTTAATAAAAAAATCACAAAGCTCAAGAGCATCTTTTCTAGAAACCCTCTTATTAATTCCACCTGTGAAATTTCTACAGAAGATCCTTCACTTATCTTAGAGGACAAACTAGAGGAAAGAAGTTATATACCACTTACTGCTTCTCCTAAATAATTTTTACCCCTTCTCTTGGATAATAAGTTAATCACTCTTTCACAATGAGCATTTCAAAAATCCCTTGAACACAATTGATCAATATCCCTCTCATCTTCCTATCAATGCCTTAATAAATATAATTCAAGATTGTATCAATGATGGTTCCATACAAATTTGTCCTTATAATACACCTCCTCAAGTGGCTCCTAATAATGAGATAGATTGGTTTGATGACTTGGGAACAATGAATGACTTATCATTCTCCTTGATCTATACAGTGACATCAGTCCTGGTCCCCATGATGATCTTTCTCCATTTGATGTCCATGATGATACAAAACCTTCCTTTAAAAATGTTATTGATGTTCCACCCCTCTCAATATTCTTTACCAAAGAAATAAGTGATAATTCCAAATCCCCTCCACACAAGTCACCTAACACCCTAGAGTTTCATACCAATTTTCAACACCTAGTAGCTTTAGTTGATGAAGATTAACATACAAGAGAGCCTCCACTATAGATACCACAATCATAGACGTACTCTTGTACATAAACCTTTCCTTTTTATTTTATTTTATATGTGTTACTATCTCTTTTGGTTTCCTTACAACAAGTAGAGTTGCCTACTTGTACATATGTGTTTCAATCTTCCCTTTTGTGTTCCCTTTGGCTTTTTATGTTCTTCAAAGTAATTTGAGGATGATACAAGGTACCAAGGACCATAAAAACCCTTATTCATGTTGACCCTAAAAGTTTATTTAACTTCTCTCAACCATTCAAGAACCAAGGATCAAGAATGATTGATTTCACAAGTGATATCTTCTATGTATACACCATGAATAACTAAGAATTTTCCCAATGTGTTTTTTTTTTCTAAAATATGCTTGCTTGCCCTTACATCACACTATCCATGTCATTATCACATCCATCCTTGATCCATTTATGCCTGTTCATACCTAGCATTTTCCATGATGCATAACAAACTTTCTAATCATACAAAATTTTGGATACTTGAGCCCTTCATCCTCCACTCTGTTCAGCCATTCACCTTGAATTTACCCATATGTTGAGCACCATTTGTATCACTAGGTTCATGAACACTCTCCCCTCTATACACCCTAATATTTGAAACTCAGTTGCAAATACTAAAACCTCATAAGTGGATGACCCCTTCCTAAAAATCTTTCCTCACTTGTCTAGAGCCATCAAAAAGTCAAAAGCATGCAAATTCCAATTTTATTTTTTTCAAAAGCATGTCCATAACCACCCAATATAATCTTTGGTGATGAGCCCTTGCATCTTACTAGTTGAATGAGGTTAGCTTATGGGGGTGCAATCCAAAAAAGAAAGCAAATCAAAGAAAATCAAAAGCAAAGCAAGTCAAAAGTGAAGTAAAGTCAAAAGGAAAGCAATTCAAAGCAAATTGAAGCAAAGCAAATCAAAAGTATGCAAGTCTAAGAGATGTATTATAAATCCATATCAAAATGACTTGAAGGCCCCATCAAAAGTTAAAATAGAAAAATTCTACCAAGCTTGAGGATTCTTAGTTATTCCCCTTCCCTGCCTACTCTCAATCCTCATTGACTTGTCCACTATGAGTCATTCCATGATGAGCCTTAAGCTAGGATACATTTCTTCCCATTCTATTGGTTCCCATGACCTAACAAGTACACATAGAAAAAGCAGATTCTCCCTCCATCAATCTATTTCCCAATCCCACCTATAATTGACTATTCCCATAATCCATCAAAAATTGAAAGCAAACTATGGTTCCAACTTCAAACAACTCATGGAAAATTGCTACCTCTTCCATCACTATCCATGTTTACCACATGCCTACTAATTTTCCATGCCATCCACAAAGATAAGCATAGAAAGAAGATTGGAACAAAAAATCCCTTAACTATCTTGGTGCATAAAAAAATAAATTCACTTCAAAATCCATTAATCCACAGTTGTAATGAATGTCTGCCCATTATCTCTAACATACTAAATTTTTTCTAACATTAAACCAATCACATACATTTTTTTAAACTAAAACATAATCAAATCATGATTACAATTAAGAATATCATAAACGAATAATAGAAACCTTAAACCATTTACCATACTTGAATAAGTCATTGTTCATAACTTAAATATTACAATGTTGGATCCTCATCTCAATGCCATTTATACAAATTTAAAAACTTGCATTAATACATATATCAAGTGGAACATAAATGATATAACTGTTTAACTAAGTCTTCAACAATCTTCAACTGTAAGAGGGAGAGCATCACTCGAGTGCTTTTCCTCCAACCATAGACCAAAGGTCCCCGCACACCTTCCAATTGGAAGTGGTCCTACCCTTCACGAGGGTAACAGATAAAGGGAATCAACAAGATCCATCGTGCCATTCGAGAACTAGTGTTGTGTCAAAACATAAACAATCAGTCATACATCTTCTAGAATCCCTCTAACTAAGTATGACTTATATAGATTGTTTCACATAATAAAGGACATTGTGAACCAAAAATGCAGCATTGATTTTTCATTACATTGGCCAAAGTTTTGATAATAAAAATTTCACATTCCAAAACGGAGATGTGTGTCTTATGTTCACACACCTCTTTCTCAAACTTGTTAACAAAAATCATTATTTCACACTGAAATATACTTAAAAGTGTAATACTCAAATACTAGCATAAGAGCTTAAACAAAGTTCTTCTATCCAAGGCTTGGCTAGATGACTTAAAGATAAATTATTGGACATCTATAATTCCCAACTAGCCAATAAATGGTAGAAAACTAATAAATTCCAGCTTTATACTATAGTTTTGTTGTGCATACTTGCATTCTCAGTTATACACAATCTCTGAACCAACTATTCACAATACTTTTAGATATCAAAAATCAACCACATATAAACAAATAGGTTTCACATAATATGGGAGATTCTGATTTCAACTAAAATGAAAATATGGACAGTTCAGTTTGTTCCCTTTGCTTCTCTCACAGTGATAGTCAATTCTACTATTTGGCAAATTTACATAAGTCAAGCTCACAATAAATTGAGTATAAAACTAAAAACATATATTGTTCAAGGTTTATCTTTCAATAAAGAGTTTACAGTCCTTTGACAAACACATTAAATTTCTTCATTCATAATGATAATGATATATATAATATTCTCTTACAATACTTCCAACTATATTTATAATTTGCAAGGAATATCAATATACAATAATATTGCTCACATATGTCTATCTATATATGTATGCATGTTTATAACTTGCATACATGTATATGTATACATATCCATAAATGTAAAAATAGAATATTAATAGTATCTATAAGTATAATATTCTTCAATAGATACAAAGCTGGTATAGGTCTATAGATTGACACAATGTTCCTTTTTCAATAACATTTTGCTTGATCACAAATATCACAAATGTGTAACAATTGTTTTCCTAATATGCCTTGATCTCATAAGATATTAGTATTCGACTAGAGTGATACTTAGATAACAAACTATTCATATATAAGGAGCTCAAACCCTTCCCTTTGTTTCTTGCAGAGAATAATATATCAAACTATGCTTGAACAAGAATGCTTGTTATAAGAAATATGGTGTATTCAATAAAATCACCAATTAATAACTCATGCACATAATCACTACTCCTTGATAATCTTCAAAAAGAGTTAAAAACAAAGAAGTTCCATAAACCTAAATCTCTGAGAGACCTATGATGGTCGAGCTTATCATATTACTTGGTTCCTTATTTCAAACTCAAAAACTTCAAGATCTTAAGAAACCCTAAAATATATGCATATAAAGGTTTTAGCAGTATTTCTTCATAAATACCATATGTACATAGTTTGAAATAAATATTGGATGGCAATAATGAAATATAATATATCGTAGAAAACTAAAAATGATTACAGAGTCGACTAGTATAGGATCGAACAAGGGTTTGGAAACCCATCAATAACTGACTAAGAAATAACTCAAAATAACCTCACTCATATATGTGGTGAAGACATGCATTCACAAGGCTCAGTCATTCCTTCAAATTAAAACAATGGTTATGGATAAATAGACCCATCGTGGTTTTCAAACAAAGTAAATGTTCATAACTAAACATAACGTACCCAAAAGCACAATAATCCCAACCCCCATTCCTCTATGAACATACCCGAATGGGTTTAACAATAGAAACAAGTTTAACAAAACATAGTTCTAAAACGTTTGCCTCATAATAAATAATATATATTGTCATAGACCTATTATGATCTCTTCTTAATATCTGAAACAACCAACTATATAGGTTGAGTTATTTTTTATTCAAACAAAACTAGTTTTGGTAACACCAATAAGAAAGTATTTAGCATGAAAACTTATTCTCTATGAATCCTCAAATAATTCCTTTCAAAAACTCGCATTCTTATGTACAAATCTATTCAAAGTATGGAAGAAGATTCAATGTAGAATGAAACTCTATAAACCATTAAAACAGTGGTGTGTTACATACCGACTGCTTCAGACAGATAACTCTCTACTCAATAGAGCTCGAACTCCTCCTATCTTACTAGCTTCCATGATTTATTTCTCATCACATTGTTACTTACTTTACCCATTGAGGGCTTCAAAAAGAATCCCTGAGTTTTCTCAACAAAAACTCTAGATACTCTGCAAATGAATTTCCTCACTTCATCCACAAAAGTGAAGTGGTTTCGCATTCAATAAAATTTGATGGATTTTAACTCCACTCCACTCCATAGTACTCGTACATTAAATGCATTTAATGCATCTCTATCTCCACAATGTGAAGTTTAATTCGAACTCATGAAGATTTGAAATTCAAATCTTTTCAATATAGAGATACAAATAATTACATACATAAGTAATCATATATATATATATATATAAACATAAATATAAATACAAACTAATATAATATAGCTATTAAACTTAAACCTCTAAACTTTTAAATCACTTGCATTGAGAGCTATATCAACTATTCAACGTAAATCTCAAGTGACCAAACAAACATAATAAGGATAAAAAATGCAAGGAAAGACAAGATCAACCAAATCGACAAAGAATCAATTCTAGGCAAGGAGTTAACATCATATTCTTTATGCCAACTCGATAGGGCAAGAATAATCACAACATACCAAGTCAATGCTATGACAAGAAGTACATCAAAATATGACATCAGAAAAGTATCCACACATATGTAAATACAACTCAATACTATGTGTGTGTGACTTCTTGGAGTTACGACATCTTGCCCATTCACCTCAATCTGTTTCCCTTTCTCCAGTGATGCTCTCCCTCCTCATCTGGGGCATATACTAGTCTCTTGCATCCACCTCATTAGCCGATAAGGTAGTTATTCCATTACTCAAAATAGTTTATAGATAATAAGAATACTTTAATAAACAATAAACATGAAAATAAACCTTTATCCACATTTAGAAATCATAATTATTTCTATTTAACATGAGATAGGATAGATTTTATCTCATCATAATTATCCTTTAATTGTGGCTCAATAAGCATAATTAAAATACATATATAAGTATCTAACTAATAACTAATTAAAATAGCATAGTTAAAGTTGTCCAAAAATAGGGTGTGGCATCTCCTCCCCCATAAAAGATAATCATCCTCAATGACTTAGTTTTAATAAGTTTTAACATAGAACAACAATTTTTTTTTCTATAAAACAACTATTTAAACAAATGAGGAAATATTTGATGGAACTCTTCATAGTCTTCCCAAGTGGCAATGTCTACATAATATTGGTCCTAATGGACTTTGCATTAAGTGACCTCTCTATTATGCAAGTGGAGCTTGTGAATCTTGAGCACTATGAGCGGATCAATCGTGACCACTCTTGGATCCAGAACATGAAGAGCATTCTAATCAAGAATATCATTAAATCTAGAAACATACTTTTTCAGATATGACACAAAAAATATTATGCATATGAGCAAGAGTAGGTGGTAGAGCAATTATGTAAGCAACTAGGTTGATTACTTCAAGGATCTCGAATGGTCCCATGTATCTAGGTGCTAGTTTGGTTGACTTTCCAAACTTAATAGAACTCTTTTGAGGTTTAACTCTTAAAAGTACTTTATCACCAACAAAAATTGTCATGGAGTTTGCTTGGCATTAGCATATATCTTTTGTCTACCATTTTCTTCTACCAACCTTTTCATGATTAGCTTAAGTTACTCCTCCATTTCCATACGCATTTATGGCCCAAGGCTAATCCTATCTTCTAGCTTGTCCCAACTTATAAGAGTTCAACACTTCCTTCCATATAATGCTTCAAACGGATCCATTTTAATAGTAGAATTATAAGAGTTATTGTAAGAAAACTCTATTAATGGAAGGTATTCCTCCCATTTATATTGTTGATCCATGCAATACATTCTTAACAAATCTTCTAATACTTGGTTTACTCTTTCAGTCTGGCTATTTGTTTCTAGATGGTAGGCTGAACTAATGTTCAATTAAGTTCCTAGTGTTGAAAATAAGGTTTCCCAAAACCTCAAAGTCATCCGCGTATCTCTATCTAAGATTATTTTCTTATGAACTCCATGAAGTCTAAAAATTTCTTGCATAAATTTTCTTGCTAGAATTGGTGCCCCATCAGTAAGGTTTTCTGGGATGAAATGAACTACTTTTGTAAGCTTATCCACTACTACAAGGATTGTATCATGGGAGTTTCTTAACATAGGTAAGCCTTGGACAAAATCTATACTAATAACTTGCCATTTCCATTCTGGTATACCATGAGGGTATAACAACCTTGTTGGATGTTGGTGTTCATCCTTAACTCACTAACATTCTAAGCATATAGCTACAAAACTTGTAGCATCTTGCTTTATACCACTCCAAAAGTAAAGTGGTTTTAATTATGCTAACAATTTTGTCATTCCAAGATGACCTGAATAAGGAGCACAATGTGCTTCTTTCAACACAAAAATTATTAAATCACCCTGATCTAGAACATACATTTTGTCTTTATACCTCATTCATCCATCTGATTCAAATTGATACCCTTCATATCTGATATCTTGAGGATTTACAGAAAATGCATTCCTAACTTTCTCATAGAATTCATCCCCTAAAGAATTTCTCAATACTTTCTCTTGAAATGTTGAATGAATAGTGGCCATAGTCACAATATGCCTTCTACAATTGAGACCATTGACCACCCGATTCTCTTTCGCTTTTATGAAACTTATATCAAAATCATATTAACTTGATAATAGTTCCAACCATCGTGTTTGACGTGCATTGAGGTTTGGCTAAATAAAAATGTACTTAAGTCCTTAAGTATTTGACTTAAGTTCAAAGAGTTTACCCATTAGGTAATGTCTCCACACTTGTAGGGCATGCACAATTACAGTTAATTCCAAATCATGTGGGGCATAATTCAACTCATATGATTGCAATTTTATGGATTTCTATATTACAACTTGCCCATATTGCATGAGCACAACACCCAATCCTTCTCCTTATGCATCTATAACAACCACAAAATGACCTTCCAGATTTGGAAATTTGAGAATTGGGACATAAATCAATTGCTCTTTGAGGATACGAAAAGTTTCCTCACACTTGTTTGTCTACTCAAACCATGTTCCTTTCCTTTGGAGTGTAGTAATAGGGTTTACAATTTTAGAAAAATTTTAGGACAAACTTTCTATAACATCCATCTAATCCCATGAAACTATGCACTTCATGCATGTTTTGGGGTGCTGGCCACTCCATAATTTCTTTGATCTTCAATGGATCTACTGAAATCCCCTCAGAAGAGATGATGTGTCCTAAATATTGTACTTCTTTTTTAAATAAGGTACACTTCAACAATTTGCTGTACAACTTATCTTCTCTCAACTGTTGTAAAACAATTCTCAAATGTCACGCATGTTCTTCCTTATTCTTAGAGTATATTAAGATATCATCTAAGAAGACAAGGACAAACTTGTCTAAATAATCCCTGAAGACACTATTCATTAGATTCATAAATGCAACAAACTGAAAGGTAAGATTGTAAATTCATAGTGTCCAATCTTGTTCTAAAAGTTGTTTTATGAATGTCTTCATCCTTAATCCTTAATTGATGGTATCCATCTCTCAAGGCAATCTTGGAAAAGATTGTTGCTCCATGCATTTAATCAAATAGATCATTAATGTGAGGTAAAGGATATTTATTCTTTATCGTTGCTTTGTTCAGCATATGATAATCTATACAAAGATGCAAGGTTCCATCCTTTTTCTTAACAAAAATCATTAAATCCCCCCAGGGTGACGCTTTCGGTTGAATTAACCCTTTGGCTAACAATTCTTGTAGCTAGGATTTCAATTCCATCAATTCTGTGGTTGTCATACGATAGGGTGCTTTGGATACTAGTTTAAAGCCTATTATAATATCTATTGAAAAATAAAAGGCTCTCTTAGGTGGCAAACCCAACAATTCATCAAGAAATACATCACGAAAATCATAGAGAAAGGGGTAGTCTTGTATTGATGGTTCTTTAGTTTCTTCTCCTTGGTCCATCTTAACTGCAAAAAGTTGACATCCTTTCCTTTTAGCTCTTTTGAGTTGCATTGTTGAACTTGTCATATTTTGACTTTATGTTTGACACCTTGAATTGGAACTAGATTTCCTAAGTCATCCAAGCATTCAATTATTTTGTCAAAACAATCTACCTTATCTCTATAGAGCCACAACCAATTCATTCCTAGTATAACATAATAGGATCCCAATGGAGCTACATACAGGTTAGCTTCTATTGAAAACAAGGGTAATCTTTTTTCAGCCTCAATTAGGCACTCTACCTGAGCTCTTGACAGGTTTACATTATCAACTAACCATGAATTGGCCATGTAACCAACTCATCTAGGAATTCTACTTAATAATCTAGGTGCTATAAAACTATCAGTGGCACCTGTATCAATTAAAATAGAAATTGGTATTCCAAAAAAATACCTGTAGTTTTTATAGGTGTAATTTGATACTCTGCTTGGCGATTGTCCACAAATGCATGAATTCTTTGTTGAAAATCTATCTATTAAGTAGGTAAATAATAATTTCAGAATTGATTTCCTTGTCCATTATTCAGACATTGATTTACATAATGATGACCTCCATAGTTGAAACATCTTCGAAGAGGTCCTTTCCTTTCTGTTGCTTGAGCATCTTTATTGTCATTCTTTTTCTTGAATTCATTGTTTTTCTTTAACTTTGGAATTCATTCCTATTATTTTTAGATCCTTTTCCATTGGACTTGAGTTTTGAATCATGATTTCAATTCTTTTTCTTGAAAGATGGTGAAGATTTGGACCAACCAAACTTGTTTCGAGACTTATCTCGATAAGCTAAAATGAACTTCAGTTTTTGTTCTTGTTTAATTGCTTTCTCAAATACTTGATCCATGATTGCTAGACAATGAACATCCACTTCTCCACTTATCTGTGAATTCAGCCCCATGATAATTTCCTTATACTGAAATGTTTATCTTGATGGTATTGAGGAACATACTTCAGAAGACTAGTGAATTTTTCCCAGTATTTTGTTACTTTCATGTCACCTTGATGCAAGTTCTAAAAGTCAATTTTTTTTTATCGAAATATAACTGAGGTAACCATCTTTCTAAAGATTATCACAAATTGATCCCACATCAACTCAAACCTAACTCTGTTCTCTTGTTCATCCACCAAGTGGATGCTTCACCAGCCAATTGGTAGGCTCCCCAAACTGTCTTTGTTATTTTTGAATAATTTCTAATCTTGAAATACTTCTCCATAATAGTGAGCCATGCTTCTGCTCCATCTCCCAACACAGTGCCATCAAACTTCAAAGGGGTGATTTTCTTCATATCTTTAGTCAATTCATTAGTTAATTTTGTTCTTACATCTACTTGTCTTGGGGGTTCTTCTTAATCTTCAAGGTTTTCTTTAGATTCATCATGCCCTTCATGGACATTATTCTCTTGATTTTATTCCTCACTAACCTTTGAGTTATTTGCCCCTCTTACTTTTTGCTCTAAGGCTCCTAACCTTTATTGGTTTCATTTAAAAGAGCAAGGATTTGATCCAACTTAACTGCATGATCCTCCCCAGTTGGACCAAAACCATCTTGACTGCCTCCAAGTTTTTCTTGTACGAACCATATTTACACTTGGTGAGTCATTATGGTTCATTATTTCTAGGTTTTTGATGTGTTTGAATGTGGAATTCTAAATTATATAATAGTGCATCATTTGGAACATACACCAAAACTAGAAATTCAAAATTCCATAGAAAAAATCAATGCACTTGATTATTAGGGACAAAAATGATTTTATTCATATCAGTGGATTTACACATCCTTATTAAATGAGTTCTAATAAGATTTCAAGGATTACAAATCACTATCAGACAGAGGAACCTCTTCAGGTTCTTCCTCTCCATTAGAATCTAACAAAAAAATTTAGAGGTGGGATGTACACGTAGGTACTCCCCTATCACCTCTTTCTTTAAAGAATTTCATCCACACCCAAACGACATGTCACGATTCACCAAAGGTTTACATGGCTTAATCTTAAAGGTAATTATCTCAGTAGAAATTGGAGGTTTCATACATTTCTCTTTCTCCAACTTGATTCATTCAAGAGTGCTAGTTAGTGTTTCAGAGTTGGAGAGCCAGGCTTCTCCTTCATAACTCAAATTTGTTTCAATTTTGTTTTGGGATCGTTTAGTTTTCTTGGTCTTTCTACTCTTTTCTTCGATTTCAACCTTCCCATTTCTACGTTCAAAGAACAACATCACAAGGTTAGGTTGCTAAACACAATGTTATATTTGACAACTTCTTGTGAAGTAGGCTAATAGGTCTGAGTGTTCAAACCGTGCTCTAATACCACGTGTAACGAACGCCAGCCTGTTATCTCTAACATACTAAGTTTTTTTCTAAAATTAAACCAATCACATACATTTTTTTAACTAAAACATAATCAAATCATGATTACAATTGAGAATATCATAAACAAATAATTGAAACCTTAAATCATTTACCATAATTGAATAAGTCATTGTTCATAACTTAAATATTACAATGTTGCATCCTCATCTCTATGCCATTTATACAAATTTACAAATTTAAATTAATACATATGTCAAGTGGAGCATAAATGATATCACTAAATAACCAAGTCTTTGGCAATCTTCAACTACAAGAGGGAGAGCATCACTCGAGTGTTTTTCCTCCAATGATAGACCAATGGTCCCCCGCACACCTTCCAACTAGAAGTGGCCCTACCCTTCACGAGGGTAACAGATAAAGGGAATCAACAAGATCTATTGTGCCATATGAGAACTAGTGTTGTATCCAAACATAAACAATCATACAACTTCTAGAATCCCTCTAGCTAAGTATGACATATATAGACTATTTTGCATAATAAAGAATATTGTGAATCGATAATGCAAGCAGTGATTTTGCATTGCCTTGGCCAAAGGTTTGATAATAAAACTTTCACATTCCAAAATGGAGATGTGTGTCATATGTTCACACACCTCTTTCTCAAACTTGTTAACATAAATCATTATTTCGCACTCAAATATACTTAAAAGTATAATACTCAAATACTAGCATAACAAATTTAACAAAGTTAATCTATCCTAGGCTTGGCTAGATGACATAGAGAAATTATTCCAGCTATAATTCCCAACGAGTCAAGTATAGGGTAGAAAATTGATAAATTGTAGTTTTATAGTATAATTTTGTTGTGCATCCTTGCATTCTCAGATATACACAATCTCTGAACCAACTGTTCATAATACTTTTAGATATCAAACATCAACCACAGATAAAGAAATAGGTTCTACATAATTTGGGAGTTTTTGATTCCAACTAAAATGAAAATATGGACAATTCAGTTGTTCCCTTTGTTGCTCTAACTCACTGTGACAGTAAATTATACTATTTGGCATATTTACATAAGTCAAGATGACAATAAATTGAGTATAAAACTATAAACATATATTGTTCAAGGTTTTATCTTTCAATAAAGAGTTTAGAGTCCTTTGACAAACTCATTAAATTTCTTCATTCATAACGATAATAATATATATAATATTATCATACTATAGTTCCAACTATATCTGCTCACCACCGAGTGTCTTATAGTTTGCAAAGAATATCAAGATACAATAATATTGCTCACATATGTATATCTATATATGTATGCATGTTTACAACTTGCATACATATATATGTATATATATCCATAAATGTAAAAATAGAATATTAATAGTATCTATAAGTATAATATTCTTCAATAGATACAAAACTGATCTAGGTATGCTGATTGACATAGTGTTCCTTTTTCAATAACATTTTTCTTGATCACAAATATCACAAATGTTTAAAAATTGTTTTCATAATATGTCTTGATCTCATAAGATCATGGTATTCTAATAGAGTGATACTTAGATAGTAAACTATTCATATATAATGAGCTCAAACCCTTCCCTCTATTTCCTGTAAAGAATAATAAATCAAACTATGCTCGAACAAGAATGATTTTTATAGCAAGTATGGTGTATTAAATAATATCATCAGTTAATAACTCATACACATAATAACTACTCCTTGATAATCTTTAAAAAGAGTTAAAACAAAGAAGTTTCATAAACCTAAATCTCTATCAAACTTGTGATGGTCGAGCTTATCATATTACTTAGTTCCTTATTTTCAAACTCAAAAACTTCAAGAGCTTAAGAAACCCTAAAACAAATGCTTATAAAGGGTTTAGTAGTATTTCTTCATACATACCATCTAATAATAGTTTGAAATAAATAGTGGATGATAATAATGAAATATAATATATCTTAGAAAAATAAAAATGCTTTCAAAGTCGACTAGTATCGAACAAGGGTTTGGAAACCCATCAATAACTGACTGAGAAATAACTCAAAATAACCTTACTCACATTTGTGGTAAAGACAAGATTTCACAAGGTTGAGTCATTCCTTCAAATTAAAATAGTGGTTATGGATAAACATACCCATCGTGGTCTTCAAACAAAGTAAATGTTCATAACTAAACATAACATACCCAAAGGCACAGTAATCCCAAACTCCATTCCTCTATACACGTACTTGAATGGGTTTAACAATAGAAACATGTTTAACATTTAACATAGTCCTAAAAATTTTGCCTCATAATAAACAATATATATTGTCATAGACCTACTATGGTCTCTTCTTAATATCTGAAATAACTAGCTACAGGTCAAGTTCTTTTATTTAGACAAAATTGGTTTTAGTAACACAAATAAGAAAGTATTTAGCATGAAAACGTATTCTCTATGAATCCTCAAATAATTCCTTGTGAAAACTTATATTCTTATGCACAAACCTATTCAAAGTATGGAAGAAGATTCAATGTAGAATGAAACTCTATAAACCATTAAAATAGTGGTCTCTTACATACCAACTACTTCAGACAGATAACTCTCTACTCTGTAGAGCTTGAACTCCTCCTATCTTACCAGCTTCCATTATTTATTTCTCATCACATTGTTACTTTACCCCTTAAAGGATTCAAAAAGAATCCCCGAGTTTTCTCACTAAAACCTCCAGATACTCTGCAAATGAATTTCCTCGCTTCATCCACAAAACTGAAGTGGTTTCCCATTCAAAAAAAATTGGAGTTAAATAACTCCACTCCACTCCATAGTACCTGCACATTAAATACATTTAATGCATCTCTATCTCTACGATGTGGAGTTTAATTCAAACTCATGAAGATTTGAAATTTAAATCTTTTCAATATAGAGATACAAATAATTACATACATAAGTAATCATAATTTTATGCATATATATACACATAGAGATATAAATATAAACTATTCTAATATTGCTATTAAACTTAAACCTCTATGAATAAACTTTTAAATTACTTGCATTGAGAGCTATATCAACTATTTAGTGTAAACCTCAAGTGATCCAATAAAAAAAATAAGGATAAAAAATGTAACAAAAGACAAGATCAAAAAAATCGACAAAGAGTCAATTCTGGGCAAGGATTCAACATCATATTCTTTATGCCAACTCGATAGAGAAAGAATGATCACAACAACATACCAAGTCAATGCTACGTCAAAATACGACATCCGAAAAGTATCCACATATATGCAAATACAACACAATACTATGTGTGTGTGAGAGTTCTCAGAGTCATGACATCTTTCCCATTCACCTCGATATGTTTCCCTCTCTCCAATGATGCTCTTCCTCATCATCCAGGAGGGATACTAGTCTCCTACATCCACCTCATTAGCCAATAAGGTAGTTAGTTCATTACTCAAAACAATTTATAGATAATAAGAATACTTTAATAAACAATAAACATGAAGATAAACCTTTATCCACATTTAGAAATCATAACTATTTCTATTTAACATGAGATAGGACAAATTTTACCTCATCATAATTATCCTTTAATCATTGCTCAATAAGCATAATTAAAATGCATATATAAGTATCTAAAAAATAACTAGTTAAAATAACATAATTAAAGTTGTCCAAAAATGAGGTGTGACAACAATTCTTGATCTTCAAGCATGGAGAGAGTCCCCTTGTTGTGTTTTACCTTTCTTGACCATTTATTCCCTTGTGTCTTGTTTTGTGCCTTGTCACTTTCATCCATTGTTGTCATCCTTTGCCTTTTGTTTTCCACCATTAACCTTTATTTCCTTTGTGTTGAATCATAATTATTTTTTGTGTGATTTGTGTTGTGTTCGATCCACATTCCACTATCAAAATTTAGAGATTGATGATCCACCACTTCACTATTATACATGCTAGTATTAAGACTAGTTCTAACCCAGATTGTGAGATGCAGTTCATCCCTTATTGTGGTTTACCTTTTTCTATGTTACAATGGGTATCACAATAGAGACTTCCCAAGGAATTGATAATACTATTTTTAAAGGGGACTCTCTTTTTGTGATTAATGCACTTTAAAGGGCTCTTGCTTGAATTGGAGGTTAAAGCACTATGTGAATGATGTCTTATCGATTAGTGTCAAATTTGTGACTGTAAGATGTCAAAATTGTAGGCATAAATTAAACTCAGTTGTAGATTCTATAGTGAATTTACCTTTTTTTTCCAACTTTGAAGACCCCTTGGTATTGCTCCCCTTAATGGAGAAGCTCTTTTATAACATTATTCTTGGCTCCCCTTGTAGTATTGTAAGAGCTACATTACTTGTGAGGATGTAATGCCATCAATTGGCATGTGGGATGAGTCTATTTGATGCCCTATTAGTGATCCATGTGGGCATGATGATTTGGGACTTTTGTTTGGCAATGTTGAAGGCTTCGGATTATGTTTATTTTATATGTTCTATGTTCTTTAAGTATGACCTACAAAAGAACATTGACAAATGGTTCGCACCCACATCACAAAGGAATGGTAACTAATAGGAGGCTATCCTCCATTTTTTATTTTAATTTGGCTATAGTGATGGTTTTTGTGATATTAGTGCTTGGGGAGGATGGTATTGGTGTCTCTAGTCCATCACACTATTCACCAAAACTTCATTGTGAAATTGGTTGTAGGCATTCTAGATGTGACTTTGTATGTAAGACTCCTTCAATTGTTTCTTTCTAAGTAATTTTGGGATGCCCTTACCTATAGCAGGGCGGGGCGCTAGGGAGGAGGAAGTTAAGAAGAAACTAGAGGGTAATGAGCTAGGAGTAGGTAATTTGGTGGCTTTGGAAGATGGTTTTGGAACATGAAGTTCATGTGATGTGTCTACAATCAGGAGCTAAAGAAGGTGCTACATGAGCTAGAAATAACCCACTAAAATGGAAGGTTAGTGGTCTCAAGTGACCATATTTTCCCATATTTCTATGGTAACTCACTTCACCATGTGAAGAAGAGGGTGGATTCTCTCCATGGGGTTTGGATGAATACTCTTAATCCCCTACACTATTCTCAAGCATCATCTATTGAAGAGGTCATGGACTAGGTGGTGCTTCAAGGGCTAGTGATTGGTGTGTTACTTGATGGCAATGCTAGCTCATGGGCCCAGGTGTTATGTCTATGGTTTTTGTGGTAGTGAGGTGTCTATTTCATCATGGAGTTATCTTATTTCAACGGTTCTATGTATTTAGCTTCGTGTTTTTGGATATAGAGTTGTTTTTTGTCCATCTTTTGGTGGAATGAGTTGAATGTACATACTTGCCAATTTTTGCTAGTTGATTTTATAGTTTCTTATATATTTGTATCAGTCTTGTGCCACAACATTGTTTGCATGTGGTTTAGTAGTTTGTTGCTACTATCTCTACTACTAGGATGTTGGAGTGTTCTAGTTGGGTGCAATTACTTAAGATTTTATCTCTTTGCTTTGTAAATTTGGCTTATGATATTTTTTATATTTTTAAGCTTTATCTTTATTAGAAAGGGGCCCATATAGATTCCTCCATCTGAATTATCTAAAAATATATATAGTGCAAACCCCTAACTATATGACAAATCCTAGCTTGTTTTACACAAACACATGCACAAAAACTCAAAGAATGAGATAGATGACTATAATAACATGCTTTTGTTTAAAAATTGAATCGCATCATTCTAATAGGATAATAAATGCCCAAATAATTATCCTTAGGTTCACATTCATTCAATCATGTGTTAAAAATGTCACCATAGAATACAATCAAAAACTTACATTGTACATGTATTATCAAAAGCTAAATACTACTAACATGGAAAACAAGAAAAATAATTTGTCAACTTCTAAGATTAGAACTCTAGAGAGGAAAGTTTCTCTATCAATTTAAAACCCAAAGACAAAGCTCTTTGTTTGCCACCTATATTTTCATACTTTCACCCCACTACAAGATGGAATTCAAAATGGTCCATTAAATAGAAATCCTTGCCCAATAGGTTTTTAACCAAGGATGGAAAGTTAAAGAAAATTCCATTGATAATGTCTAACAAGAAAACTTTCAATCACATTGATGGGAAATCATGATTTCAATATTTAAACAAAAGAGTCTAATTAGTGTTAGGTTGGGATGAAAAATAGAAAAGCCTAATAGATTAGAATATTTTATTGGTGCAGGGGCACCTAGTTTAACATGCTGTAAATAAGGTCAAATGTTAAGGTTTTGTGTTTGGATTCATTTTTGGTGTAATAAGGTCTATTTAGACCATGTCAAATGTTTTAATCTCATGGGGTCAGTTTAGGAAAGTTAAACAACTACAAAAGTGGCATTTTTGGTGTGTTCCAAAGAAGGTGAAAGTTCAAGTATTCTAAAAGTCATTGGAATTAGTTGTTTTTGGATGGAAAGTGCGTAAATATGGTAGAGGATGTTTGAATCATGGTGTTGAAGTGATATTTTGAAGAAGAATCAATAAAAATCCCTATTTTTCTGTAGTGTTCACTTTTTTTATGTTGTTCTTGTGACTTGTACAACCCAGTACAGTATGGTCAAGGCTTAAAACTGATTTTATGTGGTAGATCTATGAATTATCTTTCATTTAAGCTTGGTTTGGTCTTTTGACATTCATTTTTGAGTGAGTTAGAGTCTGTTTTGTAAAATCTACCTGTAAAACCTCATTAGCTAGGGTTTGAGAGGGAAATATGAAATTTTGAACCATTCCACAGGTGGAAAAATCTAAAAATCAGTGGAATGGAGGTATTTAAGTTGTTTTTTATGTTTTTAGGGTTTGCAAGAGTAGGGGATGAAGTTGGGAGAAAATATGATGCAGCCCTAGCCTAATATCCCTATGTATTAGGCTTGTTTGAGTACCTAGAAGTAGGGTTTTGTAACTAAATGATGTGGGTATTTTTCTAATTGATGAAAATGGTAGATAAAGAACCCATGTGATGTGAATAATTCTCTAAAATAGAGTTTTGGGTTTTGGGTTTTGATTTTCTCAGACTTGCTTTGTAAAATAGGCCTAATTTGGCCTAGTTGTAGCATGATAGTGAATTATTGAGGTTGTTGCTCCAAAACAACCACACCCTAAATCTTTATATGTTGTCAAAAAACCAAAAGGGTATCAAAAATGGTGTTTAGGTTTTGGGTTTGAGTCCTCCTCACAAATTTAGACTTGAAAAACCCCTTTTGAAGGGCTACTAGGACACGAGGACAGTTAGGAAAGAATGGCTATTGTTTGATGGTTCAAGACTTGAAATGTGAATTGGTTGAGTTTTTTCAGTGGTTTTAACAATGCTCTGCATCATTTATCCTTATCAAATGAAGATTTACAATCTTATTTATGGGGCAGTGAAGAATAAACTACCACAAATTAACTAAAAAAGGAAATTTACCAAAACTTACAATATTGAATGCTATGTTACCATTAATATGTAAGATTAATATTTATGTCACCCACTTAATTTTAAGGTCTTACAATTAAACCAAGCATTCCTCTAAAATTCCCAAACTTCTCTTGTCCACCTGTTCTGGTGAGAATATATGCTGGTCTATAGTTGGACAATACTTGAGTTGTACACTACCATCTTTCACATAATTTTAAAACAAATAAAACTTTACATCATGTATTATCAATTAGAAGAGGTGTTGATGAAACTTGTTGCTCTTACAAATCTTCAAGAATTATTTTGATCCATAATGCTTCCCTAGTCTCAAAAGCTACCATATATTTTGCTTATGTTAAGGAGAGAGTTGGCACTAACTACTACTTAGATTTCCAAGAGATGATTGTTGGCCCTAAATGCATTAAGAAACTTGAAGTAAATTTCCCATCTTCCAAGGTACCTGCATAGTCAAAACCTGAATATCTGACTAATGTGAAATTAGCTACCTCAGAGTATTTGAGCCCATAGGTTTGAGTTCCCTTCAAATATCAAAGAACTCTTTGTTGCTACCCAATTATTTTATCTAGGTTGCATGAATCTAGAGAGGACCCCAACTTTAAAATAAAAATCTAGGCTTTTCATTGCATAGATCATACTTGCAAAAATTTGTTTGTACTTAGTTGCATTGACAAACTCTACAATATCATCTTATTTTAGTTTCAAACTTTGCTCCATAGGAGTACTAAGTGGTTTATAATCTAACATTCCAAATCTACTCAAAATTTCACCAATATATTTGTGTTGGGTGATGAAGATACACTTGGTTTTTTAATCAT
The DNA here is from genome assembly GCA_027924645.1 of Cunninghamia lanceolata. Classification (NCBI taxonomy): domain Eukaryota; kingdom Viridiplantae; phylum Streptophyta; class Pinopsida; order Cupressales; family Cupressaceae; genus Cunninghamia; species Cunninghamia lanceolata. The sequence continues at coordinate 98,291 of BSBN01001197.1, read as the reverse complement.
TTCAATACCCAAACAGTAATGAAGGTATCCCAAGTTAATCATTTCAAACTTTTTAGTTCTTCTTTCACAGTTGCAATGTACCTTTCATTGTTACCAATCATGAATAGGTTATCCACATAAACTATATACAACCGTCCTCTCATCAAATTCAAAATGCTTGGAATTCATCATCAAGAGGTGCTTGGTGAGTTTTTCATGCCATGCTCTTGGGGCTTGCTTCAAACCATACGACAATTTTATAAGCTTACACACTAATTGTTCTTGATAGGTTTGACTTCATATCCTTATGGTTGAGTCATATACCCTATTTCTTTGAGATCACCATTCAAGAAAACAATTTTCATGTCTATTTGATGAACTTTCCATCCATTTTGTACTGATAAGGCCAACTAAGTACAAATAGTTGTCTAATCTACTATAAGTGTAAAGGTTTCTTCATAATATATGCCCTCTTTTTTAGCATATCCCTTTGTAACAACAAGACTTGCTTTATGTTTTTCAAGTGATTCACATGCTTTGAATTTGTTTCAAAAGATCCACTTGCAACCAATAGGTTTACAACCTAATGGAAGATCAACTAAATATCAAGTTCCATTTTCCAAAAGAGCATCATATTCAATTTGTGTGGTCTTCCTCCACACTTTAATTTTTTTGCTTCTTTAAAGGAAGTTGGTTTTGTAAGTACTAAAATTGTGTCAAGCCTAGATGGCAGTCCAATGATGATAAAGAGGTCATAATATAATAGCTTCATTCTTGTTGATGTGTCTCCCAGTGTTTTCCCCTTGACCATTCCTCCACAACCTTCAAACTAACTTTACAAATTCTTGCTTACCTTCTACCTTCCTATCTAATCCACTTTGAGTGGGTTACCCATATGACCTATAGGGTTTCTTGGGTGACCTTGAAACTTATGTGTGGGTCACCACAGAAACCTACCCTACTAATATGGGTGACCCACTTCTGTAAGGGGTGATCCTATCATCTTTTGTCATGCAATATTTCTTCTAGTTTAGACCAATTTACCTCTATTTTTGTCTTGTGATTGAGAGTCCCTCCATGCACAATTGATCATTGACTTCCCCTAACTAATTTTGAACTCTCAATCACTCTTTTGTTCACTCCTAATCAATCCTTTGTCATCTCCCAATCAATCTTCTATGATCTCACCTCTATCCTCTATTATCTTCTAATCATAACTAGATCACTCCCTAATCAATCCTAGCTATCCACCCAATCACCACCACCATTGGTGTTGTTTTTAGACCTATAAATACCCCCCTTCTTTATTCATTTAAGGAGATTAATTCATTCTTGCATTCTTGTATTGTTCAAGCTTATGCAAAGCAACCCCCATTAGCATTCTTATGCTATATGCAAGACTATGTGAACCTTTTCATTTTCACAATAGATTCTAAGTTAAATGAATTTTCTTCATGTCCCTTCTTTTATCCATGTTGCTAAGAGGAGGAGACTATTTCTACAAGACTTTTGAAGACATAAGCCTGGCACTGGCATGCTATTTGTACAAGTTCTTTTATGATTTCATAACTTAATTAGATTAGAAATCTTGATCTTGAGGAAGTTAAATATTGTTCCATTTTTCAAAAGAGCGTCATATTCAATTTGCATGGTCTTCCTCCACACTTCAATATTTTTGCTTCTTTAAAGGAAGTACATGACCGTCTAATGATGATAAAGAGGTCCTAGTCACGAGTATGTAGGCATGAATTATACTCCTCTCAGTAGCTTTGTTCTCGGTGATGTGTCTACCACTCTTTTCCCCCCTTGATCATTCCTCCCCAACCTTCAAATTGACTTTCTGAAGTCTAGTGTACCTTCTAGCTACCTATATGATCCACTTTGAGTGGGTCACCTGTATGACCTATGGGGTCACCTGGGTGATCTTACAACTTAAGTATGGGTTGCGCAAGGGACTACCCTGCTAATATGGATGATCCACTTCTCATAAGAGGCAACCCTGTTGTCTTTTTCATGTAATATTTCTTCCAGTTTAACTCAGTTTACCTTTTTTTTAACTTGTGATTAAGAGTCCCTCCATACACACTTGATCATTGACTTCCCCTAATTGATTATGAACTCTCAATCACTCTTTTTTCACTCTCAATGAAACCTTTGTCATCTCCCAATCAGTTTTCTATAGTCTCTGCTCTAGCCTATGTTCTCTTTCAATCAGAATTATATCACTCCCTTATCGATCCAAATTATCTACTCAAGCACCACCACCATTGGTGTTGATTCTAGACCTATAAATACCCCCCTCCTTTATTCATTTCAGGAGGAAAATTCATTCTTGCTTTCTTGTATTGCTCAATCTTATGCAAAGCAACCCCCATAGCATTCGTATGCTCTACACAAGACTACGTGAGCCTTTTCATTTTTTGCAATAGCTTCTAAGCTCAATCCATTTTCTTCATGTTGTCATTTTTATCTCTATTAGCAAGAGGGGGACCCCACTACTACAAAGGAGGAGATGGTTGCTACACAACTTCTAAGGGTATAATCTTGACACTAGAGCCCTATTCGTGCAAGTGCTTTTATGCTTTCATAGTAATTAGATCAGAAATCTTGCTCTTGAGGAAGTAAAACATTGTTCATCCTTCTCTTGATAGGTAGAATTTATTGCTTTCTTAGAGTATATTTATTTTCATCGTGTTAGAATAATTGTAATTGTAATAGTTTACAATCAAATCAAATCACAAAATACAAAAAATAGATCAAATTGCATTAGAAAATTTCATATAGTTACACTCATCAAAGATTGGGAAAAGAACTAAAAGTTTCTTGCATATATAAAGATTAGTTGCCAAAAAGGAGTTGCATACTTATCAATGCTCAACAAAGGAAAACCAATCTAAACACATTGCAACACTAAACTAGAACACACCATTGAAACTGGAAAAGAGAACCATCTCCTATCGAAAATGTTATTTGAACATCTTACCCAAACCCCAAGCAAATAGGTAACGAAAGAAGGGAATGATCCTCCATCCCCCTAGGAGGTGCTCAACCTCCATTTTGAACCTTATATTTTTTCAATTAGGTTGATTTTTAGGGACCTATAAACTAAAATGTACTGCATGTTTGGCTCCAATGATATAGGTAAAAAAAATGTGATACAAATTAAAACATACATATGCAAAAGATATGGGTATTAGTTTCAATTGATAATGCATCCTTACAATAAATTTCTCATATTACAATAAACCCTTATATCCCCATCTCAAGATTTTTTTGATAAATACGTATTTAGAATAATATAAAAGAAATTGTTACAAGACCACCCTTATTTCACAAAAGAAAATTCAATTTTCACCAATCGTAGTAGGAAAGTTTGAACTCTTAACCTCCCTACTATCAAATCCCTTATTTAATATCACTTTGTCACTTGATCTATGTATCCATTTGACACAAGTTTTCTAAAACTAATATATGACATCACACCATGCACGCTTCTTGTAAAAGATGAAAACTAAGGTTTGAAGTTGAGCCCTCTTTAAAACTTACCATCTTCAAACACTTTTTACATCTAACTCATCTATTCTTTAGATTGGATTATTAAGAAAGTTTGAACTTTTAACCTTCCCACCATCAAATATCTTATTTAATATCACTTTATCATTTGATCTATGTATCCATTTGACACAAGTTTTCTAAAACTAAGATATGACTCGCACCATGTACACTTCTTGCAAAAGAACAATACTGAGGTTCAAAGTTGAGACCTCTTAAAAAACTACCATCTTCAAACACTTTTTACAGCAAACTCATTTTTACATCCTATAGTGACATTTGTATCAATTATAAAGACAACCTAAGAGTGGACAATCTAACCACATTATTTGAGGAGGTAAGGCTATAAAAAACTGCAAGTTTTCTAATCAAGATCCGCAGTTGAAGATCTAACAGCAAAAGGGGTTTACAGACTTCATAAGGCTTTTGGGCGGCCCTTGTGTTTTGTGGTTGGGTTTGCATGGGGCTCTTTTGTTGTTGCTCTTGCTCTCATGGATGTCATTAAAATCTATCATTAATTCATTATCAATATCAAAGAATATAAATAAATCTAACTTGTTTGACCTCTTAAAATAAAATATAAAAAGATCATTACTCATGCAACTCCAACTCCAACGTTGATTTTTTAATTTGTAGCATCCAAAATCAAAGAAAACAAAACTATCTTTTCTCCTCAATGCCTTCCAGCAGCATAGAACAATGCACGTGCCAACATCAAGTTTCAACACCTCTTTCAGTCAAATCAAATGCCCAATAGATTTGCAACATTTAATTTGCATTCTATTAGCAAATTACAACCAACAGTTTTCAATAGCCAACAAATCTGCAAAAAATTTCCATAGGAAATAATGCCTATCCATCTTTAGTGCCTCTTAGCAAATTTTCAAGTGCAACAAACCTCCATTTTTCTTTGTATCAACAGAAAATAATATTTATTTCGACACCTAGTGAATATATTTCAACGCTTCCAACAACAAATATATAAGAAATTTGAACACACAAAAATCATAAACTTCAGTGCCTTCTATTCCTCATTCAAGAAACACTTAAAAAACCACCAAATTTTAACACCTCACAACAATAATACTTTCAAAAAATGAATTATAGTGCTTTTCTCTTGTCCAGAAGCCCCTTTCTTGTCAGAAAACAATCAAAATTGCACCACTTTATCCTTCCTTGCCAACTAGCTTTTCATCTCCATTGCTCTTCCACCAACTTGGCATCATGATGACTCTAAACTATTGTTAAGCTTTTCATGGACCAGCTAGGACTCAAACCTAGGACCTCTCATTTGTTGTTGGGGTGCTCTATCACTGAGCTACTGGCCTATTGTGTCCCAAAATAGTTGCAACCATAAACCCTAAAATATTTCACCATCACCAAGGCTAGGGGTGTCATCAAGGTGATTGAAAGAGGTTTATCAACAAGTCAAGGGAGATTTTGGCCAACTGACAGGAGTGGGTATACTCTGCACTTTAAGCTCAGCTAGACCTAGGAGGGATATTCCTAGAGGCATGAAATAGAACACAAACAAACACAACCATACCCAATGTACACTTGACCCCCGAAGTTGTCACTAGGTCAAGACAAACTAACTGCACAAGCCTTTGATTAAGCTGATTATGTAACAATCTACCCCAAAAAAGTTTCCAAAAATTAAACAATGATAATCAATGTTAGCACAACTAAATAACCTCCACACTTTTGATCATTAAGATCTCAATTGAGTGAGGTGAGAGCATATTGTGTTTTGGCTTACAAATTATAACATTGTGTAATAAATAAAACATTCATCTGCTTGAGCAGGCATCCACAATGCAGTGGGAATTCACCACTTTTCAGTGGGTATGAGTGCAAGAATGAAAATTACAAATCATCCAATTATTCAGTGGGTATTCACCACTTATCCAGTGGGTAGAAATAAATAAATAAAGGTTTAATTGCTCCACACTGGCGGTTGAACCATCCAAGGGTACTTTAGTGAGTTACATATACAAAAGTAATTACAATGTTCATAAAATCACAACTCAGAAATTAGAAATCATCAACTCAAAGTATGATTGTCGACTTGTATCAAGGAGGCACCTACAACATGACAATGAAAATCACATCCATGAAAACATCTGATAACCCAGTTGATTCTGATCTGAAGACAGATGATAAAGATCAAACTCTGCAAAATCAGTATTATGTCACTTGTACGGATGACCCTATTAAGGAAGGATGGTACCAATCACAAGTAGAATCATTCTAAACACATACAACTATTACAGCTCATGAGATATATTTATCTAAACACAATATGTCCATACACACTCAGAAAACTGATCTAAAAATGCATTTACAAATATCTCTTTTTTAGCTGTACGACACCCTCACCTAGAAAAGTATGGACTGCTCAAAATATTTAGAATCTGCCCCAAACAACCAACAAAAATGGCTTATAAGAAGCACCCAAACACATCAATCATTCTACAATCATCAAAGATATCAAAGGAGTCAACAATAAATTCTGATCTCAATCGACCAATACTGGTTGGTACAGACATGGAGGTATGGACTTCCTCACAACATTTAAAACACTACCCAAAATCCACTAAAAACATATTGAAATGAGGCGCCAGGACCATACAAAGGCATTCTAAACAAACTTTGCATCAAAAATATCAATAATAATTTTTAATCATAATCGACCCAATCTGCATAGTACGGCCAGGAATTGCATAAACTTCAGAGGTTTTCAAAGACTGCCTAGATGTTAAGAAGAAGTGATTAGAAATCATTGTCAACATCATACATAAGCATTCCATACAATATTACCATCAAACATAAAACACCATGCTCCAAAATACAAGTCGACCCAGGCTGCATATACGGCACTACAGAGGTATGGTAGCGATTTGCACATTCAAAAAATCTTAAAACTTCACACTCTCTACTCAGATGATGACGTCTACCCCATACAAGAGTTTTCAAATCATTAAATGTTCCAAATAAAAATAGAAATATCACTACAAAATTTTCACCCATTTGGAGGTACGACTGGTTGTACGATGCTAGGCACATCCAAGAATCCACACCAAAATTACTACCACACTTCACTCACAAACACCACTAAAATCCACACTGGACTATAATATAATAAATCCAAACAACAAACTCCATAATTTATTGGATCCTTGATCAGCACTATGTAACTTCAGGATGAAGTCACCATTTTCTAGCTAGGAAGGATATTGCACCATCGAAATTGAACATCTTCACGAGGGTTTCCATCCTCAAGAAGGAAGAAAGAAATATCTAGTTTAATTCCAACAACATTACCAAATCCAAGCATAAGCCTTCACAATGATCTCTCACTCCCTTTTTAAAAGCACCTGGGAGTTACAAAATAAATCTTTCTTGAAAATATTACCTTTTCTCCTCAAACTTATAATAAATCTCTATTTCCAAGAGATATGCTCACTTTAATGTGTCTAGGAGAAAAATAAAACACTTTCTCATTCCAAAATGCTATAACACATAAGTTACCTTATAAATATTTCCAACCTTATAACTTAAGTGCACAAAAATAATTAAATAGCCTATTTAATTATCAACTTTTACGAAAAACTCCAAACTTTACCAATTTGATAATTAAACCGAACCAAATTGCTCCAAATGATTAGGAATGAGAAAAGATGCCCTCGGAATGACCTTCTATAAATAGACAGCCTCTCCAAAAATCTTCAAGAACTATCCAGGAGCCCGATTAAACCTCAGAAAGTGGCAAAGTCATCCTGACAAAACATAGAGCTCAAAACCAACATCAGTATACACAAGAACTGCACCAGAAGTCCATCACAAAATGAATCCCCTTATCATACCACATAGCCTATCGGGATCGTGAAATAGGCTATTAGGCCCACAACTGACTAGGCTGAAAAAGGGAACATTACAGATTACTACACTATGCATTTGCACCCAAATATAACTACATCACATTCCTTATACTCCTTGAGATGAATCCACTTAACTTTTCATACACAAGATACATAGTGCAAACATACATGTATATGATTCACTAATGATTAAAATAGTTTTTCATCGCTTCAGATTTATCCCTAGTTATTACACCGAATCATGGACAACATGTAGAACCCTAAAATAGATCTACTCCTACTCCTACAACTAACAGGATGAGGATTTGATTTAAATAGTGATTGATCCATCCCAATATGGACCAATGCCTACTCCATTGGGCAACTGAGTCATAGAGTGTAAGGAGGAAAGAAAATATGCAACAAAGGATCAATGGAACCAAACATGTATTCATATATACATATCATAAATAGGCCTTCATGCAATGGACATACTTAATAATCCAAGAAAGAACTACAATGATTTATATGTAATAAAAGGAATGACAAATACAAGGCCTTATATTAACTTGAATGTTGTCACACACCTCCAAACCCTAGTTACAATCATGCTAGCAAATGTGGTAAGGGAAAACATATAGTTGCAGTTATACAATTGCCAAAATCATTACAAACTCCCATGGAGACATTTCATTACATGTAGATTTGCTTTACACATCCTTCCTACACCATGTTGAATACATCCCTTCTCTTGCAGACCAAACTAACGTGATTTTCTGCTCAAAAATCTTCCTTAGACGCTTCTAAACCAGATAATTGGTTTAGTGACCAACCCTTGAAAAGAGTTTCGATCTTCCTTTTATAGCCTTCACAACATGGATCTAAAATGAAATGGGCAGGAAAACCCTCAACAACCCCACCAACTAAAATAAAAACATTAATTTCAACAACCCATTTCATAGTAATGGTGATCCCAAATGTTGGCATGTTCCTAGGTGGTGGGAGGAGTATGGAAGGCAAAATAGTCATGCCCCGACAAATTGGGCTTCGGAGATCAAGCCTTCTCTAAGAATCTTGTACTTTGGAGGAGATGAAATGAATCATTCGACCCCAAAATATATAAAGAAATGAAGATCATCGAGGGTCAGGCCATAGACCTTCATCATTCCGCCTTTGAGAAGAAAGGAGGAAGAAGAGAGAACTCCTGCCTTTCACCTTTGCAACACTTTAAGAAAAAGAGCTCACCGGACTTCGGTTGTCAGGCCTTTCACCTTCCATCTTTCAAAAGGAAAGAGGAAGGGAAAACCCCCGAAGTTGATGGCCATAGCACTTAGAAAGATTAAAGCCCCATCGGACTTCGGCCACTAGGCCCTCACCCTTCCACCTACCTGGAAAAAGAAGGTAGACCGCAACTCCGACCTCCAACGATCTGCAATACTTAGGCAAATTTACAAGGAACCAAGGCGGATTTTCAGAACCGACAAGAATGGCATATTGAAGAAGGGAACCCCAAACTCCAAAACCTCGAAAAGGTAGACAATACAAGGAAACACTTAGGATTTTGGGATTTAACCATTTTTTAGGGTTTCTTCCTTGCATTTCAAAAGGAAAACACTTAGAAACCTCTTGGAAGGGAACCCATTCAAAATAGTCTCAAATCAGATATAAATGATGGGTTCAACAATGAAGGCACAAAGTGAGATTTTTTGATAAATTTGGGGCAAAAAGATGCATGTTTGGAAGCTAATTTTTTAGGTCCCAACAGTGGCTCTGGTTAGGGATGTGTGCCAAGCAATGGCACAACAAGGATCCAGAACATCTCTGAGCAAACCAAAAGGCAAAAAGGAACAAAGGAACAACACAAGACGTATTTACAAGGCATACAGTCATAGGCATTGGGACACAAAAGGAAAGTCGATTATAATCAAATTTTCACTAGTAGAATTTGGCAAATAAATGACTACGTGACTAAAACTTTTAGTCACAACAACTAAAAATGACTAAAATCTACTAATCTTTTGCAACTCACCTATAAATGAGTAAATAAATGACTAACTTGGTCGTCGACTAAAAAATTATTTAGTCATACAAATAAAAATGACTAAATAGTTAGTCACACAAATAAAAGTGGGTAATTACAAAAATATTTTGAATTGAAAAATTATTAGCAGGATGCTAATCATTTTCTCTCCATGGCTACAATTGAGAAATTATTGGCGGGATGCAAATATTTCCTCCACTATCCTTTCGTTAGTTTGAGAGCCGAGAGCCTCTCAAAGGAATGTATGTAAAGTCTGAAAATATCACTTACTAAAAATAACCTTCGAAAAGCAACTCAATCCAAAAATGGAAAGGGAATCAATTCATTAATGGAATATCCATAAATGTTTAACATTTAGCGAGTTTACATAATAAGCAAAGATCATTTACAAGTACAAGAAGGAAGTCATATTACATCTTTTATAATTGTTCCCAATACATTGGTGATACATAATGAAAAGTACAATTTACAGAATAACTAATAATCACCTTCAGATATTTTAGTTACCTACACCATTCATATAATGCTTGTCTTCGTAATAGTAACTACACAAATCTTTCGGCATGAATCTACATAACTAGATATAAACATTAGTCCCGCAAAATCAATGAACAACATATTAGATATCAATGCACAAAATGATGAACCTATAGGCCATAAGGGTCTGACCTAATATCTCGGGGGCTCATGATGGCCTTGCCTACGTACACGCAGTGCAGAGACTTCATAGTTCAGGGTAACTAGTCTTGCAACCATAAGGTTGACTTAGATACTTTAACTCACAAGGGATCTAGTTCATCACATAATATTTTCTATAATCAATACATTAATTAATATACACATCCATATTGTTCTTAAGATTAAATACACCATATGCTGACTAAATCATTCAAGTTCTAAAAAGTGCATGCAACAATTAAATTTATAAATATTCCCTACAGGGTAAAATAGGGAAGTTATAACAACAAAATTATTCCAACCATTCTTGGATAAAAGCATAAATTTCCACATACAATTACTTAGATTTGCTATTTCACTCCAAATAAAATAAGGTTCAAAGCTAACACAACACGTCAAACATCATACATGACGCCGTCAATAATGATACTAAATTTATCAGTTTGGAAGAGAAGTCATAATAGTCCAAAGATAGTCTTCGATTATCCACAAAATTCAAAGGTCTCTAAGTAAGATACCTTTTATGATAGACTAAGGTTTATCTCATAAAACTAATGAATAAATAAATTGAACATATTTCCAATTAATCTAATCTTAAATAGTCTATAACTACTCCAAAAACATTCCTTATAAATATCTCATCATACTTAAGAAGTAAAACTATATATATAAATAATAATAATTACTAAATAGATTTTGTCTAATAAATTACATTCCTTTTTGCATTTTCATGACTAAAACAAAATTTGATTTTTTATAGCTAATTCTAAGATTATTAGAAGATACGATTTTAAGAGGTTTAATTCCTAAAAGATAGAGGAATTCTAAATAATATTATTAATGGTTCAGATTCTCATATTAACACTTTAAAATAAAATCAAATGTGAATAACTTCTTACTAAATTTAACTCAAGAAACAAAAGGAATCTCCTAAAACATAGACTAAGGAAATTAATTAAGAAAGCAAATATAAATTTTATTCTCCATTGCTAGAGACTTTGTCTTATTCAAATTTTTAATCCTTACAAAGTATTTTTCTGCACAGGAATAAATCTTAGGTTTCTGTGGATGAATTTAAAGCATCCCAAGGTAATAGTTATAGCCAGATTTGAATGCAGCCAACATGAGAATGGAGGAGGTCATATGTGTGAGGCCCACCCTTGTGCGACTAGAAGTAGTTTCCCTCTTAGACCATGTTGTTCTACTTCACCCTAGTGAAGGGTTTGATCTATGGGATTGTGGCCCTATCTTGGGTTAGTGTAGTGATGTTGTGGTGCAAGGCCTGCTTTTATCTCACCTTATATTTTTTCTTACAATACATATTTGATGGATTTTGTGAGGGACATGTAGACATTTGGGGACTGTTGATCCCATGCTTAGACCTTCTTCACTACATCTTGTTGTGATTAGTTAGATGGTTTATGCTTTGTGGATGTTTAGATCTTATGTTAGATTTCATTTGATGATATGATGTTTAAATGCTATGTTGTATTAGGTGCTATTGGTGTGTTTATTGATGATGAAACTGAAGATATGTCTTACATTATGTGATCCTAATTTTAGTTATGAATGGTGAATGACTTGAGAGACATGTATATATATATGTATGTTAGCATGTGGTTATTATTGTTGTTATATGTGATTATGCGATTGTGTGTGTGATGTATTTAGTTCACTTTGCTTTAGCTATTTTACCATGTGCTATTAATGGGTTTGTGGAAGTGTGGAGATAACTTTCCATGCCCATGGAAAATCGGAGGTCGGACAATAACCATATGTTATATCCCTATTAAGCCGACCTAGTCCTAAGTAGGACTAAGGTCATTTGTGTTTGAGAATGTTGATTATGTTGTAATTGATTTATGATATTTTTTAAGGTTTACCCTTTTTAATTTATCTCTTGATGTGTTGTAAAAATTATAATGTTGAGTTTGCACATTTTTTAGTGCTAAATGTTTGAATCCCTTTTCAAGTGATTGTATGTGCTTCCTAATGTTATTAATGGTCAAATATTGACCCTAGTTCATACCCCTAGGGTCTAGGACCATTCTTAACATGTTTAGACTTGTTTTAAACCATGTATGGTCACCCAAACTTGGCCCTTGAGTCAAGTGACGGGTTTGGGGTGATGTGAGAGGTGGTTGGTATGTCACCATCTCACCTAACCTAACCTCACCCACTTGGGTAAGGTTACTCTTGCCTCAAGTGCTTTAGAAGCTTCTTGAAGCTTCTCACATGTGTGAGACTTCTTCCCTGTGCCCTCACACATGTGTGAGAGAACTTGTGGGGAAGAGTGTAGCTTAGTTGAATGAGAACATGACAAGTGTCACCTCCTCATTCATAAGAGGCTTCCCTTGTGTGCTCACATCTCCCTATGCTCTCACACGTGTGAAAGCATTTATGTGAGAGTGTGTAGCTTTGTGGAATGGGGAGATGACAAGTGTCACCTCCTCATTCTTGTGAGGTTGTGAGGAGGGTTATGTGGATGGAGGAGAGGGTGACAAGTGTCACCTTCTTATCCATTAGGGTTTGAGAGCCTTGCCTATTTATCTCTCATTTAGATGAGATGGGGGTTCTTTTGTTCTTTTCTTTTGGGAAATTGTATGCTTGTGTTGGGTGGAGAGAAGGTCTTGTAGATCTTGGAAGGAATTTGGGAGGACTTGTGGAAAGCTCTTCACCAACATCCTCCATCCTTGAATCTTGAGAGGTATTTCTCAAGGCTTCAAGCCTATTGTTTACTTGCTTTTGCTTATGCCTTATGTATGTTCATGTTTGTGATGCTTATGTTCTTTTAGATTTTGTGTTTGTGGGTTTTAAAGGGTTGTTTGGGTGAGCTCTCCATGTGAGAGAGCTCACTTTTGTTTTGGGTGAGAGAGGATGTGAACCTCCTTGGTTTCCCCTCTTTGTTTTCATATATTTTTATGGCCAAGGTCCTTTTATTGAAGTTTTGAGAAGTATGGTATTATGGCATGAGTGCCTTCTTTTGAGAAATGAGAAGTTATGGCAAGAGGCCAAGTGATTATGAGCATTTTGAGTATTATGAGTGTAGGTCTCCTTGAGTAGAGAGTAGTCCACTCTCCACTCTTCAAACTCATTTTCAAAATGGGTTAGTTTGTGTTTTGACTTGGGTGGGTGTTAATGTGTTTGGTGTGTGTGCTTTGTTATCCTTGTGGTTTGATACTTGGTTATTGAAAGGCCTCCTAGCTTGGGGGTGGCCTACTTGTAGGCCTAAGTTGGGAGGAGAGCTTCCCATGGGCATGGTGAACTATTTTTTATGTTTTGTAAGTTTTGGTGGCTTATGGAGGACACCTTGAGTTTGGAAGATGCTATGGGTTCACTAGTTTTTCTGGTTGAGTTGTAAAAGTTTTGGCAATGAGTTGCCTTGGCCTAAATGGGCTTGTAACAGTTTTTTTTATCATGAGAGTCAAACCTCTTTTATGATGTCCTTGATGTGTTTTCAAATACCTTGTAATACCTTTGTTATTCCAACTATATGAAAGTTATGATTTCTTTTGTTATGTTATTCCTATGGAAATGAAAATCTTGGTGTAAAAGAAAATATCTCCCTTTCTCCTTAGTTTTCATCACTTTGTGTATGCATAAATTGAATGGTTAAATGAGAAAAATTGATTATGCCTAAAGTGGTAGAAAAATATATATATTATGCTTATTGGGGTTCAAAGAAAAATAATTTACCCTCTTGTTTTTATATATAAAAAAGGGGGTATAGGCCTATTTATTAAACAATATGAGCTAAGTTAGTTTTATTATATTTTTCCCCATTAAATTAATTGTTATATATATATATATATATATATATATATATATATATATATATATATATATATATATATATATATATATATATATATATATATATTGTGTGTGTATCACATGTATATTGTGTGTAAAGTTTTCTCACAGTGTTCTCTACTATATGGTGGCATTTTTTCTAAGGGCTTCGAGATCTTTGAATGACTCATAATCAGATAAAGTGTAATTAATTCTCATTTATGGTGTTGAATCCTTTACCACCAAATGGGGTACCTTGGCTTATCAAAAGATGCCTTTTGGATTGACAAATGTTGGGGCAAACAAAGAGAAATGGACCTATCTTTCAAAGGCCTGATCAATTATATTATTTTAGTATATCTTGATGATCTGATTGTGTATTCTAAGCATGCAGCTAACCATTTGGGTCATTTAAGAAATATCTTTGAAAGATGCAGAGAATTTGGGATATCATTGAATCCTAAAAAAGTGTGTATTTGTTGCCCGAGAAGGCAAGCTACTAGGGCATGTGGTTTCCAAGGATGGTTTAGCTATTGATCTAGAAAGAACAAGTGCCATTCTTTCTCTTCATCTTCCCAGTCATAGGAAACGTCTGTAAAGTTTCCTGGGAAAGATCAACTTTGTGGGGAGGTTCATACCTAACTTTGCTTCAATAGCAAAGCCCCTCACATCTATGCTAAAAAATAATGATGCCTTTACTTGGTCTAAGGAAGGTAGGGACAATTTTGAAACTGTCAATCAGGCTATTGCACAAGCTCCTACACTGATAAACCCTAATTATGAGAAGGATTTCATCCTCTATTCCTTTGGAGGCAAAGAGGGTATATCAGTTGTCCTAACCCAACAAAATGAAGAGAAATTGGAACAACTAATTGCCTTCTTCAGCCAACCTCTCAAGGAATATGAACTGAATTATGATTTTATAGAGAAATAGGTATTTACTGTTGTGAAAGACCTAAAAATGTTTAGACACATGCTTTCCAACAACAAGATTTAATTGATGGTGAATCACCCTAGTGTCAAAGAGTTCCTGTTGAGCAGGGATATCAATGAAAAGAGAGCTGGGTGGATCACGAAGCTAATGGAGTATGATGTCAAAATCAACATTACTAGACTAGTTCGTGGCAAAGGTCTATGTGAACAGATGGTAGTAGATGTCAAAGACAGAAGTGAAGCTATATGTGTTAAGGGGAAGGCACAACCAGTTGAGCCCCATACTCCAACTGACTGGTATCATGACATGATCACATTCCTATAGTTAGGTAGATGTCCAGATGGGTTGGATCAAGCTAAAAGAAGGTATTTTAGACTCTAATCCATCCCTTATTTTATTATTGATGGTATATTATTTAGGAAAGACGTCAATGGATCTCTTCTTAGATGTATCACCCAAGATCAGACCTCCAGGGTCTTAGAAGAATTTCATAATGGCCTTGTTGGCGGCCATTATTCTCCAAGAACAACTGTAATCAAGATCATGAGAGCTAGTTGTTATTGGCCTAAATTATTCAGTGATGTACATAGATGGATAGGAAAATGCAAGGAATGTGCATTATTTGCTGGAAAGTAGAGACTGGCAACTCTCCCCCTTCAACTAATTCAAACATATCAGTCTTTTGCTCAATGGGGTTTGGACTTCATTGGAGTAATTAATCCACCTTCTAGTGCATACCATAAGTGGATTCTCATAGCCATTGATTATTTCATTAGATGGACAAAGGCAGTTGCATTAAGGGATACCACAGAGGCATCCATTGTGGACTTCCTTGAAGGTATAGCCATGAGGTTTGGTGTGCCATCCACCATCATATCTGATAATGCCAAGGCCTTTTCATGCACAAGATTCAGTGAATGAGCACTGAACTACAGGGTGTATTTGAAGACGTCAGCTAATTACTACCCTCAAGGAAACAACTTGGTTGGATCCACCAACAAAAACCTGATTAGAATCATCAGGAAGATAGTGGAAGATAATCAAAGAACTTAGCACTCCAGGTTAAACAACACACCCTGCAAGTTCACAACAAAATACAAAACATAAAATAACTTGAACTGAAATGAAACATCCACAAAAATAGAAATACTTATCTACTCTACAATCCCATGAGTGGCCAGCTCTTGGGAGAAATTTATCTTTAACTTAGATCACATTCAATCATTTCCACAGCAACATGGTAACTCCATTTAGATCTTTATATCTCAAAAGAAAATACTTGGAACAACACTATTTTCATTCATGGAAAAATTGTAGTACATAGCTCTCATTATTTTCAAAAAATCCAAAAGATTGCTTTACATCCATTCATAGTTTGATATATATCCATGTTTTGAGCAACCAACTAAAACTAAACTATTTTTGAACTCCTAAATTTCAGATGGCGGTAAAATACCATATGAAAAAGTCTTATAATAGAAAAATAGAATCTTTAACTACTGATGTCTTTAAAACCTATGAAAGGCTCTAAGTGGAGCCATAATGTCTTAGATTACCATCAGAATTATACAAAACTAAAAAGGGTCTTCAATCAATGCACGCCTAAAATTTCTGGCACCCTCAACTTCCGGCACACTTGACCTTAGTTGCATGAAGTCCACTCTCATGTAGGCCATGTATTAACCCTGCACAATTACCCAAATCTACATACCATTATATCAACATTTAAGAGCTAATTCCAATCAATTCAGGAAATGAAGATTTGTACAACATTTTATTAAAAATAGATAAATATTGCTTATAAAAACAAACAAATTGGCAAGGCTAGGGGATTAGGCAGTGCAAAAAGGGTTATTTGTTTCATCAAAAAAATGAGGTTGTTTATACCTCATCATCCTCCCCTTCCTAACCTTGAGTAGGTCCTCCTGCTCTCTGATGAATCCTTTGTCTTTCTGCATCTCTTTTCCTATTTAACTCATTAAACTTTGAACTAAGGTCATATATTTCATTTGCCTCTTCATCAATATGGGCAGGGACTTTCAAAAAGCCTTTGTGCAATTTGATTCTCATCTGCCAGGTATGTAAGTCTCTAGGATCTTGTTCGGTAACCACTAAGACTACAGGGGGTAGCTGTAAAAGAAGTGGAGGCCTATAACGCATCCCTATCTACTTAGTTTTGAGCTGTTGTAGAATCTCTGTCAATGCCTCAACTCCTTTGTATGACCATCTAAGGTTGGTAGGGGAAATTATTTCTCTCCTTTCCAAATACATAGGCAGAGGGGTATATCTTTCTTCACAAGCATTCCAAGCTCTATCAATCAATGGTGGTCAATTAACCTTGAAGTCTTCAAAACAGATCTGAATACTTTCATTATATTTCTCTTTCATATGTTATTAACTCTCAATTCTTTGGAACTAGGCTTTAAAAGCAAAAGGTTTCTGATTAGGATATCTCATGTGTAATCCCATAGTCCTCTCTGCATAGAGATATTCCCTAGTCCTGTCCTACCACTAAATCTGATTTTGCATGTTTGACATTAATGCCCTTAATTGAACTTCCCCCCACAAATAGATTGATGAAGAAATCATTATGTTTTTCAAGAAATAGATTGTGAATGAAAATGTCAAATAACAAATTTTTCTACATAGGAGATGCTTCTTTAAATGCTTCTAGGAACTGTTGATCATCTGGGTCAGGTGGCAAGTTGCAAGAGATTCTTAGAGCTTCCATCTCAATAGTTGCTCATTAAGGAACATTGAATACAATCTAGATGGTTTCCTACAGGCCAGCAATAGTTCTCCAATTTTACATGCATCCATTTTAGCCTGATACAATCTATCATAAGATTCCTTTAACAATACCATTTCCTTCTTAAGTCTAGCATTTTCAGCCCCAGATTGTCTTAGGAAATAGCATTGCTCCATCCACTTGGTCACCATGGGAGGAATATGGACTTGAAACCATTCCATCTTAGTTGGCTCAGTTTGAACCTCCTTTGACTCCATAGTTGGTCTAACATTGACTTCCTGTAAATCTTGTTCCAATTCAATAGTTCTACTCACAGCTTTATTTAGCTCCAATTTTTGTTTTTCCTGCTCCTCTGCAAATGTTTTCAGGCACTATTCCAAATCGAAGGTTAAATCCTTAATTTATCTATCTTTTTTAGATCTAGACTGGTCAGACAATGCTTATCTTTTTCTTCAATTTGTTGCAATTGGGATCGCAGTTCTCTAATGGTTTGATCATTTTGTTCCAGAAGCTATATCTATTTCTTTATCTCCTATTGTTGTCTGTTTAACTGTTCCTCATTCAGTTGTATGTTATTTTTCAACTGCATGATTTCTACTTTTAATTTCTCTATTTCAGGTGTCATATACTCATTTTTGTTATCCTCTGCATCTGTGGAAAGGGGAGAAATAAAATGTTTTTTTCACTGTCAGACATATGTCCTTCATTAATGGCTTCTAATGGACCTAGTTCGATGTTACCAACATTATTTAAAGGAGACAATTGTCTCGCCTCAAGCACTATATCAATTCCCTGAATGTCTATTGGCTGTTGTGATAAAGAAATTATTTCTACAGCCTCATATTCATGACCCTCCTCTTCTTCAATTAGGACATAATTAGGCATTTGTTCACTAGTTTCCTCTTGTCTTTCCTCTATTATTTCCTTTTGTTCTTCCCTAGATGAGTTAGTTCCTTGTCCAAATTCAGGGGGCTTACTTCTTTCCATGGTTTGGGTTACATTTACATATGTCTGAGATACATTCTCATCTAGTTGGGTTACGTTTTCACAAGGCTCCCTTTCTTGCCTCTTTTTCTTAGGAACAGGGGCAATTCACAGACTATGGCATAGCTAGATTTAGAGGCCAGCCGTTTGCTCCTTCTTGGAGGAGGAAGTTTTTGTAGTTTCATTTTGGGCCTCTTATTCTTTTTACGAGGCTGAATATATTCCTCCTCTAAAACTACTAAATCCACATTTTCTCATTTTTCTGGGGTCTCAGGTACATTATGTGGTTTAGGCCTTCCTTTAGGGTCTAAGAGGTTTACTCAATTTTCTGGCGCTTCACTGCCAGGATCTTGTCTGTCACCTTGAGGTACAGGGGAGAATTCTCTCACATTTTGGGTTGCCATACTAGACAACTCACCTTCCTCAAATTGTCTCGAGGGTTCAGGGTTCTCAAATTTTTGCATAAACTTCTGCCATTTTGCATCTGGTTTCTTTTCTTATGGAAATGATATTTTCAAATTAAATGAACAAGACCATGATGTTTCAAAGGCCTAACCCTATCTTGAACTGCTCTATCATACTAACAAGGGAATCATGGAGGAAGGCAGGAATGTTAACCCTTAATTCAGGGTTTTCCAAGCCATGGCGCAGATGAATGAGCAACCGAAAGGGAGGACCAACTATAGTGTTGCATTTCCCTTCACATGTGAAGTACTTAATAATCCATGCAACTGTTGTCCGTCATGGTTCTACAATAGACATTCTGTGGAATCCCTTGTTTTTCCCCTGGGTGTTTACAATTAGTAATAGGTGAGGTTCCCCTTCCCGTGCAAAAAGTTATACCATTTTCTGATAGGAAATATTTATGGTTTCTAAAAAATTAACACCTTCATTCCCAATTCTAGATAATTTAGAGATAATTCAGGGACTCACCTTGAATTTCTTTTCGCGCACAATTGACTGGCCATCTGTAAATTTCTCGGCAAATTCCTTGACTAGCTGCACATGGTGTCCCTCAAATTTCTTCATAAATTCCAACCATCCCACCCTCTGAAATAGTTCTGAAATATTCCCTAATGCTAACAATTTATCTAGTGAAGTTGGCTTAGACTTGCATTTGGCTCCTCCCATTCTATTTCTTACTGATAATGTTGCTCAATGGCTACTAAAATATCGTTGCACCCAAAATGATAAAATTGCTCAAGCAACTGATAGGTAAATTAAAGAAAATGCAGGTTTTGAGGCCACTTGTACTTCGGCAATGTTGATAAGACAGGAATTGATTCAGGGTACTTGGCTTCTCAGCAGTTAATTATGACATTGCATGGGATAGAGTGAATGAGCCGCCACCTTCTCCAGTGAAGAAATAGTTCACACATTTTCCAAATTTGGAAAAGAAAAAGGGTTCATGCCAATTTATCTATTTTTATTCACAATAAATTATTGATTTAAAATAAAAGATGTACGTACATTCCATTCCATTATTGATTTGAAAGTCACTTGTTTTTGCTGACGTAATAGCATCCTAAGTGGCGATACCATTGGATTTGGACGGAATCAATTTATTATGACATGATAATGGGGTGGCTGAATTTATCATGTCGACAAGTCACCATGATAACACTATTTATTATGGTAGGGAATGATAAACTCGTGATGGTTTAACATGATGAATTGCAGGGGTGACAATGGTGTGTTTTAAGAATGTATGAACACTTACACAGAAGGAAATCACAATTCACAATGGTGGACGAAGATATCGAAGGAATAGATATGTAGGATATGAACAAAATTTTAGAGCACCATTGCAAGATGTAGCCGAGCTGAAGGAACAAGGTTTTGGAGCATCACTGAAAGATGCATCTAGAAAGTAGGAACAAAGTTCCAGAGCATTGCTGAAAGATGCAGCCGGAATGTAAGAACAAAGTTCCAGAGCATCACTAAAGATGCAGCCAGAATGCAGGAACACAGTTCTGGAGCATCACTGAAACATGCAGTCAGAATGTAGGAACAAGATTCTGGAGTATCACTAAAATATGCAGTCAAAATGCAGGAACAAAGTTCCAGAGAATCACTAAAAGATGCAGTCAGAATGCAGGAACAAAGTTCTAGAGCATCGCTGAAAGATGCAGCTGGAATGCAAGAACAAAGTTCTAGAGAATTGTTGAAAGATGTAGCCAGAATGTAGGAACAAAGTTCTAGAGCATCACTGAAAGATGTAGCCAGAATGCAGGAACAAGGTTCTGGAGCATCACTAAAAGATGCAGCTGAAATGCAGGAACAAAGTTTCGGAGCATCGCTAGAAGATGTAGCCGGAATGCAGGAACAAAGTTCCAGAGCATTGCTGAAAGATGTAGCCAGAATGTAGGAACAAAGTTCTAGAGCATCACTGAAAGATGCATCCAAAATGCAAGAACAAAGTTCTGGAGCATCACTGAAAGATGTAGCTAGAATGTAGGAACAAAGTTCTGGAGCATCGCTAGGAGATACGCCAGAATTTGTAGCACTTCTCCAGAGATGAAACCCTGCAAAACAATGATGAATTTTAGGTAAGTACAAAGATGAATACATGAATTAATGTTTCCTAAATGCTCATACACACACGTAAAATTAATTTTTTGTTTAACTTACTATTACTCACTCATCATATTGTTTCTACCGAAGCAGAATCAACACATTGAGTTTCTCCTTGCATTTCTACCAGTCCAGTAAACTCCTCTTTAATGTTGATAGGTTTATGGTAGATCCTAAGTCGATGTCTATTGACTAAGAGAGTTTGAGAATCACCATCAATGGGTTTGAGTTGTACTGCTCCATTTGGGAATACCTCTAAAATCTCATATGGACCCAGCCAATGAGTTCTAAGTTTGCCTTTCTGGTCTTTATATCGAGAATCAAACAACAATGCCCAATCTCCCTCATGGAATTCTCTTTCCTTGATTTTTTTATCATGTCATGCCTTTCGTTGTTGTTGAACTAGCTTAATTTGATGAATAGCTTCTAAGTGGAGTTCATCTAGTTCACTAAGCTGTAAGACTCTCTCTACCTGAGCCCGATCAAGGTCTAAATCTAACTCCATTGCTGTTCTCAGAGTTTGAAGTTCAAATGTGATGGGTAGAAGAGGTTTCTTTCAAAAGACCAATTCGTAAAGAGTAAGACCAGTGGTGGATTTCCAAGTTGTGTTGTAATCCCAAACAACTTCAGGCAATTTTCTAGCCCAGTCATTTATGCCTGATGAAACTATTTTTGTCAAGATATTTTTGAGCTCCCTATTGGTGACTTCTACTTGACCATTTGCTTGTGGGTGATAGGGTGACAACTTCTTATGGCTTACCTGGAAATGATCGGTAAAAGCTAACAAACCTTAGACATAAATTGAGGTCCTTGGTCTGTGACAATTGACCTAGGGGCTCCAAATCTAAGAAAAATCTTGTTATACAAAAAATCTACAACCTATTCTTCTCTAGCAACTTTTAAAGGTTGGACTTCTATCCATTTGGTAAGATAGTCTGTATTGACCAGAATATATTCCTTTCCTTGTGAAGGGGGATCTATAGGACTGATGAAATCTAATCCCCACTTTTAAAATGGTTCAAAAACCACCTATGGCTGCAGAGGCATTTCATTGGATGTAGTAGGTCTTCCCACTCGTTGGCATTCATCACAACGGCAAACATACTTCTTCACATCCTTGTGCATAGAGGGCCAATAGTATCCTACACCTAAGATTTTATGGGAAGTTTTCTTGGCAGAGTAGTGTCCACCAGTAGGATCGTCATGGCAAACTCAAGGATGTTGTATGTTTCATCTGGTCTGACACAACGTCGCAGGACCAAGTCAGGCCGTATCTGAATAACATGCCATTAATCCATTTGAAGTGAGCACTTTCCTGAATGAGGCGTTTCTTTTGTTTTGATGTAAAGTCTAGGTAAATCTCAGAGGTGGATAAGTAATTGGCAATGTCTGCAAACCAGGGTGTTTTAATGGAGACAATGAATAAATTTTCATTAGGAAATTCATCCTGCATAGGAGTATAATCTCCATTATCCTTTTTTATCCGGGATAGAAAATCTAAACTACATTAAATTTCCTAGGCTTATCCATTATGGTCACATTGAATTCTTGGAGAAGTAATAACCATCTGATTATTCTCCCATTCACTGAGGGTTTGTTCATCAAGTATTTGATAGTTGAATGGTCTGTGAACACAGTCACTTTGTATCATGTGATGTAATGTCAGAATTTGTTTATTGCATGAACTGTTGCTAGAATTTCCTTCTCTGTGGTGGTGTAATTCTGTTCAGCAGGGGTCAAGTTTTTACTGATAAAATATATAGCGTACTTTCCTCCATTTTCATCTTCTTGACCTAACACTGCTCCAATAGCATCATTTGAAGCATCAACATAAATATGGAAGGGAAGTTTCCAGCTAGGTCCCCGTAGGACTGGAACTAAGATAAGCTTTCCTTTAATAATGTCAAAGGATATTTGACATTCTTTTGTCTAGATAAAATCCATGTCTTTCTGCAGAAGAGAGAACATGGGAGCTGCAATCTTACTGAAGTTTTCTATGAACCTCTGGTAATAACCATCATGTCCTAACAAACTTCTAACATCGGTTTGATTCTTTGGGGTTTCTAATTGTTGTATTACTTCAATCTTCTTATGGTCAACCTTTATCCCTTCAGCTGAGATATGATGTCCCAGCACTATACCTTGTTCTACCATTATTAGACACTTCTCATGGCTTAGAGACAGTTGATTTCACATCATTGCAATACTCTATCCAAGTTTTTCAGGCCTTCATCAAAATTGGAGCCATAGACCGTGAAGTCATCCATATAGACTTCTACACAATCATTTACAAGTTCAACAAAGATAGCCAAAATAGCTTTCTAGAATGTGGCAGGAGCATTACATAGCCCAAAGGGAAGAACTTGATATACGAATGCTTCCCAAGGATAGGTGAAAGTAGTTTTGTCCTGGTCCTCCACTACCACTTGTATTTGGTTATATCCACTAAACCCATCCAGAAATGAAAAATACTTCCTTCCTGCTAGATTATCCAAAACTTGATCTATGAAGGGTAGTGGGAAATATTCTCTGTAGGTTACTTTGTTGAGTTCTCGGTAGTCAACACACACTCTCCATTTCCCATTTTTCTTTGGCACTACTACCAAGGGCAAAACCTATTTGTTGTATGAGATAGGATAAATAAATCCTACATGTAGAAGTTTCTCAATTTTAGTTTTGACAATATCTTTGAGAGCAGGATTGAGTCTTCATTGTGGTTGACGGACCGGTCTAATGTCCTCAATATAGATGTGGTGGGTACAAACACTTGGGTGAATTTTTCTCATGTCTATATACTCCCAAGAAAAATCTTTGGACCTATTCATCAAAACATCAAATAATTTGAGCTCATCTGATTCTGTCAACCAACTATTGATATTTAAAGTTTTTCCTGGTAATAACATGATAGTCTTGGTCCTAGGGTAATTGGAGGTGACAGTGTGAACTTTTTTTGTTAAAGTGTTGAGAGGATAACTATGTGGTATAGTTATATGGAGTCTGGAAATATCTTCAAAGAAGTGCTCTGTTTTCAGAATGATATTCACCAGGGGACAAGGTAGCGTTGTGAAGTTGGTATAATCATATTCCTTGTCGTCAATGTGGATTAAATGTCCCAAAATTTCTTCCACCTCAATCTCTTCATCACCTGAGTCTAAGGAAAGGTCTTGGATGTTTTCTAATTCATCTTCTAATTCTTCACAATGTTGTTTAATAACTACCATAGCAAGTGAAGCTAGATTCTCTTATTTGTTGGATTCATCTGATTCGTCAACCCAAACTTGGTTATGCTCCGTAGGTTGAACGGGGGGATATAGACTTAAATGCTTGATATTGGGACCTTGTGAGATGATCATTCCTCCTACTTGCAGTCAATCTTGGCTGCAACTGTAGCTAACCATGGCCTCCCCAGTATTACCAGGTAATTGTCCTTGGGTGTGACAGAATGGAGAATTTGGAAGTCTACTGGATATTCCCAATTGTCAACCTTGACAGTGAAGTTTTCTAAGACACCTTTGGGGATGGCTATGGACTGATATGCCATTTGTAATATGGTAGTTGTGGGATTTAAATCAGTGATTCCAAGTTTTTCCATAACATCCACTATCATAACATTAATGGCTGCTCCCAAGTCCACCAATGCATTAGGTATTTCTACCTCATTAATTGTTATTATTATGAGTGGACTACCTGGGTTGCCATATTTTGGGGTTAAGGTTTTTCCAGCCAAGAGGTCAAGTAGATATTTGTTGATGTGCACTGTATTAATATGTTTCGATTTCCTTCCCAGTGTTTTAATGCACAACTGTTTAACTAGCTAGTTGGTTTAGTTCGGGAATTTCTTTAATTGCCTGTAACAAGGGAATCTCGATATGGAGTCATTTAATTTCTTGCATCAAAGTAGTTTTGTTAGACAATGATGCTTCTAGAGGGTTTCTCAGAATAGTTTCTTTGAGACGTTTCGAAAAGGGTGCTTGAGTTTTCTTTCTTAGCATAGGATCTTTTTCTGAAGTAATTGATGGTCGCTTGGTGACTTCTTGAGACGGTTCTATGGTAGATGGTGGAGTTACTATAAATAAACTCAAATAAGTCCAACCTTCTACTACTATGGTATAATTCACAAAAAGATAGATGAGGATCCTTCATACAATATGCTCAATTTACTTAGTTAATTTCAATGTCTTAGGATCTCACAAAATAATTTATTAATCCTCCTATTTAAGATAAATAAGGTTAACTTTAGAAAATTTCTTCTCTATAATTCCTTCTTTCTTAGTAGTTACAAACATGTTGAATGGATGAAACAAATGAAGTTTAGATGCAATTATTTTTCAAATGCAATCAAATTAATAAAGAGAAACCCTAAACCATCGTAGCATTCGGTGAATAAAGGGTGCATGTGGTTCACGTTTACAGGTCAAGCTGTTGTGATGAACTACTTTGCCCATGGCCTAAAATAGTCGCAACAAACCCATTCACTGGCTTTGTAAAATAACTCCCCCTTCTAACCAACATAGGATGTTTCGCAAGGTTATGGACCATTGATAAGAAGTGGGAAACAAGAAGATATCCCACAAACTGTTGCGATGTTTCATGAAGAACATAACCTAACTCACTCACCTCTTGAGCTTGATCGAGCATACAACTAATTTGGAATGAATAGGTGAGTTGGGTTTGTTGTTCTGAGGCTGCAGTCTCCTCTTTTGGTACAACAATAACATGTGTCTCCTTGTTTAGCTCTTTGCCAGCTAAACCCCTGATTGGACATCCTCTTGCAAGGATGAAACTTGGACTTTTACTACTGGTTTGCTACTTAGGATTTGTTGTCCCTTCACCCTACTGATTTGGCTACCCAAGGTAACCCTCCTCTACAGGCTGCTCCTATTGATCAACACTTTCCTCCTCCAAAGGTGTTGGCATAACATCCAAGCATGAGCAGAAAAGCTCAATTTCATGTTGAAACAGATCCTCATTAGTCAAATCAAGGTTGCTTTCATATACTTGTTCATGAATCAACACCTTGTCTGATTATTTTGCAACACTCTGATGGTCAAGACTTGGCATAGACATGCTATTTTCATCTCCAACCTCAAAGCTAGGAAGCTCATTAAACAGACCAACTGAAAAACTTTCCAGATTATCCAAATTTGCAACAAAATCATCAAGGTCATCCCAAATTGAAAGTTTGTCACATTCCTCTTGAATTTCTAATAAAAGAGGGTTGTTTTTTACCTCATAATAGTTCTCAACGAGCTGTGTAAGTTCCATGATAGGCTTACCTTCACACTCTTCTACTTGATCCAAGACCCCATTGTCAAATTACGTAGATTCAATCAGCAACTCCTCATATTGTTGAGGATCCTCTTGTTGTTCTGAAATTGTTGTCCTTGGTATGAGCATGCTTTCCTCATCTAGTTCCACAAAACTAGGTAACTGATCAAACAAATAAATTGATTCGTCCTCCTCATGTGGTGCTTCCTCCAATGAAACTTGGGCATTCTATCTTTGCAACTGAAGACTTTCACCTTGTGTCCTCTGTACTCTACTTTCATTCATCTTATAAACAACATTAGAAAACTTTTCAAATGAATCGAAATGCAAAGGATTCAGTCTCAATTTTGAACCAACATCCTCTTCATATGCATCATGCTCGTAATCAGCTGGAATGCAACACAAACAACAGCAACCTCTTGCTCCATATCTGATCTTTCTGATTTGGTGGCACAAAAAGGACTGAAAGAACCTTCAGTTGCTGGCTTGAAACCTAAAATTTTGATTGGATTGGGCTCTAAAATATTTTGCTCCTATTCACCACACCAACTTGGAATCTTGATTGGTTTAGATTTTTCTACCTTTTCATCTTCTTGATTTTGGATTGGTTTGGGAGGGTAGCCTTAACAAGATTCGACATTTTATAACCAGGATACCTAGTCCAAGAAGGCTACCATGGCTGTTCAAAAGTTTGATGACTTGGTTCAAGTTCTTGATATGACTAAAACTGAGGATTAATGGACTGGTTTTGAATGCAAATAGGCTCCTGAGCAAAATCAAAACATCTGAAACTTGGAATTTTGATTCTTTGGGGAGCTTCTCGAGTTTCTTGGAGGAAAAAAAGCTCTTGAAGTGGCTGATTTTAAAGCATAACAAATTCAAATTGTGCCTTGACATAGGCTCTTGCAATGGTAAAGGATCTCTAAAACTAGGAATCTTGACTTTGGGAGGGTTAAGAGGCTCACTTTTCATAAAACTTGGAATTTCATACCTACTAACCTCATCTTGAAAGGGCTGATTTGGAATGAAATGAGCTGCTTGGGATTCATGCCTTTGTGATTGAGAAACCAATAGCTTGATCTGCTCCTCTTTCATTATTGTCTCCCTCTTAAGATTTTCTTCAAACTGCAACCTTTGTGCCTCCAACTCCTGCTCATGAAGATAGGCTTGATAAGCCATCTCTTCCTATTGTTGATTATACTCATGCTACCTCTTAATATCCTCTAGATGTTGCATGAAGTCAAAAAATATACCCTTTATGCTTACAATCTCCTTTTTTTAACGCTCTTGGAGCTGGTTTTGAGTATATGAAGGCTAGTAGGGGTGGGTGGGAGGTAAGCATGTTGAGCATGCTGATATACTATTGTTGCATGGTTGTTTGGGATAAAACCAGTAGCATGGTTGATTTGATATGGTTGATAAGATGGTGGATTAGTGTTGTACCCAATCAAAAATTTTGCTTCATTAAGGCATTTTGAGCAAGTCTAGAAAAAATTTCGTCAAAAGAAAAAGTCAAAAAGTCAAATTTTCTAAAAATAGAAATTTCTATTTTTAGAAAGTTTCTAAAAATAGACATCAAATTAGGTTTTCCGGGTTTCTTGAGATACGGATGCTGAAAAAATTTTCTAAAAATAGAATCTCCGATTCAGGTGTCATTCCTGATTCTCATTGGCCAATTTTGCTTCATGATCAGTGTGGTCCAGACAGAATCTACAAAATGTCAAGATTTCTCTACTGGGTCATGTCTACCTTTTTCAGAAGGCCGAGTATGAGCTCTGAAGTCATCAATGGAGGACTTTCATCTACCAGAGCTCATTTTCAAGTTTTCAACGTTGTTCTGACAACGCAGAACTGACGAACAGTCGTCGATTCGACGAAGAACGCAAAACAGAGCAGGGTCAATCTAGAGTGAGGAGAAAAGTTGTAAATCATGAAAATTGACTAAGTCTAGGAAATCTAGGCACCCCTGGAGGCTAGGGGTGCCCAGTTGCACCAGTGTTAGATTTTTTCACGTTTTTCAAAAAAATGCGAGAAATGTCTCCGTCGGTCAGTTCCGGGGTGAATAAAAGCAGTCATTCTGGTCAACAGTTTCTAAAAAGCTAGGAATCACATCAAATATACCCAGGTTATCCAGTTCATCTTTCATCCAGCAGCAGTCGTTTGATAAAATCATCAAAATTAGTAACAGGAAGCATCTGTCGGCACGTGAAACGGAGAAAACTATAAGAAAAAGTTGAAAATCATGGAAATTGACTAAGGCACAGATTTTTAGGCGCCCCTGGAGGCTAGGGGCACCCATCTTTTCCAGTGTTAGAATTTTTTTCGCATTTTTTGAGAAACGTCAAAAAGTTTTCATCAGCCCGCTTCTAGGTGGATAAAAGTTGTCAAAATCAGTCAAAAGGCTTGTAAAAGTAGGAGATTCATCTCAGATATGCTCAGGCTATCCAGTCTACCCTCATCCTGATGCCTGTCCCTGGAATCCTGAAATTGACTAAGTTTGATGTCCTCAAAAATCTAGAATCTGCATGCCAAATCCCATGGATCTGAGACCTATCTCAAACATCTTGAAAGTATATTTCAAAATATTTAAAGTATAGGAGTTAGAACGAGTGCAAAAGTTTCAAAACGAAGAAAAAATTGGCTAACACTTTTGCAAACTCACATGTTTGATGACATCATCAAAAGAAGATATTTTCATCATCTCACACATGAAGCCATAGGCAGCTATAAAATAGGGATTCTTCCTATTCGAAGACATCCACTTGAATTTGTGTTTTAAAAGATGCTTTCTTCATTGATAAGATTGAAGCTTTATTTCTTCACAAAGAAGGCTGCTTTTTTGCCCTAAAGTTTTATAAAGACAAGCTTTTGGCCGCTTTTATTAATTACTTTTGTAGGTTGTAGCCAGAGGAAAAAGACATATTTTTCTTTTCACGAAGATTCGAAGGCTCAAATGAAGTGCTTTTTCAACGTTCTTCATAGTTTCAAGTTGAGGAAGCAAGGAGGCACGCTTTTTTAGGATCCTTTTTTCTAGGGGATCATTTTTCAGAAATTCAACTAAGGCTTTTTTAGTTTTCATCGAGATGGGTCCATCTAGAATTTCATCCTCTTGAAGATTGGGAATTTTTCTTTTTTCAAAAATTTACTTTTTTGTTGCTTTTTCGGGAAAGTCTCCACTTTTTTAAAATCTGACGACCTGGGTTGCTTCAGAACGGGATTGCCTACAAAACCCATGTGATAGCTTTTTTCACTCAGAATCTACTTTTTAGAATAAATCAACAAACAATATCAATGGATGACATCACCATAAAGCAATAATGTAGATGAGAATGTGACTCAAAAGAAAACAACTTTAAATCATATGTTTTTTTTTTTAAGCATTTGCTTTCATCCTAAGCTCATCCATTCTTTATTTAGAAAGAAATTGTGTATGAGAAAAATTGACTATGATAAACTAAACAAATTAAAAACTCAATAACATAAAGAGAACCGATCTAAATAAAAGCCATTAATAATAATCTATGAAATATGAAAGCTTTTACCGAGATTTGTATTGTTCCCTTTGGATGAATGTGGATTGCTCAATAGTATTGCAAAACCATGGTTGCAACAAGCAAGTAGTGTGCTCAAAGATCAATGTTAAGAGATCGTGAATTTGCTCAATCGATGCGATGTATGCTCAAAGCGCTGTTAAGTATGCCTGAGAATAAGTGATCGAAGAGAGAGGTAATGAAGGAGATGAGAGGGGTTTATATAGGTTTCAACAAAGATCGATCAACAGTCCAGATAATTTGGAAGAATCAACGGAGGAGATAAGTTGAGGAACGTGCAACGAATAAGAAGACAAGTGTCACACAAAAGCTGTTTTATTTGAGTAAATCACTTTCTTTTCTAAAGATAAGACATGCTTTTCATAAATTAGAAAGTTTTTTTCTAATTTAAGAGAAATTGATAAAAACAAGGTTGAGTGAATAGATAACTCAACTTAAGATTTGCTTTTGCATGATTTGAGAGAAATTAAATAATAAATTATTTAATTTTGTGTGCATGGAGAAGAAGACTTATTTTTAGAAGATTTGAAAGATATTTGTAGATATGAAAGTAAATTAAATAAACAAATTTATTTAATTGTTGTGCATGATTTGGAAGAATAAATAAAATATTTGATTTATTTTATTTTTGGAGAATGAGAGAATTTAAATAAATTTGATTTGATTTATTCAAATTTGGAAGAATGAATTTGATTTAATTAAATAATTGGGAATTATTTAATTGTTTGGATAAGAGGGAATTTGTGATGAATTAATTAAATAATGGGATTTATTTAATTAATGGAGACTTGAGATTTGGAAAGAAGATAATTATCTAATTAAATAATTAAAATTATTTAATTGTGGAAGAATAATAGAGGAATTTGATTTAATTAATTAAATAAAGAGAATTTATTCAATTAATGTCAAATTTTAGGAGTTTTGGAAGAATTTGATGAAATTAATTAAATAATTAGATTATTTAATTAGCATTGTAATGCAGGTGATGCCCCAGATTAGATGAAATGCAAGTAGTGCGACGACTTGGTCATTTTAGGGTGTCTACATTTTGCCAATCTTTGGTGCAATGCAGTTTACAGCGTTGCGTCAAAGAAAATGATTGTTGAAGACATGATACAATTTTTGATGCCCCAGTGTAGGTAGCTGCCCCAGCATAGCTAGCGTAGGATGCCCCCTCAAGAAGAAAGACAGGGAACCGACAGAAGAACTGTGTTGACGCTCGACCAGAAGATTTTGTTGGAGACAGACGAGGTTGGGTTGATGATAGATAGAAGAAAGGAGATAGGAGAGAACATGAGAGAAAGACTGTTGATCGATCATTGCTGGAAAACTATATAAGGCCATGGGTAAATGGATGGGTAAATGGATGGGTAAATGAATGAGCTTGTTGCAACGGTTTCACAATTGTATATAAAGAGCAATCCTTATTTTTGATATAGCACGTGGATAGTTTGCTACCAAGGTATAAATGACTAAGGTACTGTGATATCCGAGTGCGTGGACATTGACTCTGCAAGCAAGCGGTTTGAAGTTAGATCCTTTAGACATAATATGACCTTGTTGGTACATGTGCCTGAGCCATAGTCTTGAACATAAAATAATCTTCAATACATGCAAATGCAAGAAGAGTATTAAATATGTAAGATGCTAGGTCGTAACACACACAAGATAAATAGAATGCTAAGAAAGATGCTAAAGATCATTCCTCAAACACAGCACACAAAAGCAATGACTATGCCCCCAATCCATACTGCATCACAACATACGAAGATTATAGATAAATCAAGGTAGCCTTGAATAGGTAATGGATAAAAGGAACAAAAAGATAAACCAAAAAGTAAATTGACTGACTTACAAAGTAAACATACAGCCAACATATTCTCTTGCCAAAGAGGTTGCTCAGGATAGATTGGATAGGAAAGATAACATCCTTATCGTAGGAACTCTGTGTCCATTAAAGGGGGCTATCTACCTAAAAAGACAATGTCTTGCTGTGAGAGATGCCATATGTCGCAGGAGACGTGTGTGTTGGTCTCGACAATGGAACATTCTACAGAAGACAAGCTTATTGATCTAGTGCTTTGGTTAAGCTGGATTTAGCTGATGCTGGCAATCAGAACAGTAGGGAAATAGATGACTCTAGAAGAAAGCTGCTTTGCTTCAGGTTTGCTAAGAACGTTTGCTTTGAAAGGATGCACTAGCTTTCTGCTTGAGTTAGTCAAGTCGAGGAGAATGGATTTTGATAAACGAAAGACTAGAAAGGTGACGTGCTAATGGATTAGGGTGGGTGAAGAATGATGAATCGTATGTGCCTGAGTACTAGATACATCCTTCATATTCTGGACTACCTACATACCCTGTATCCATGGGATCAAGGCACATTACGATGAAAGATGAAAATGATAAATATGTAGTTCTGGATAGAGTGATGAGATGGGTCAAGGTGGTGAGGGGGAGATCTTATGTACCTGAGTACTGGAAACTTCCTTCATATTCCAGACTACCTACATACCCATATCCATGGGATCAAGGTACCTTAAGATTGAGAAGAGATAATATGTAGTTCTGGTTGGTGTGATGATGTAGGAAAAGCGTTGAGAAGATAACAGCCTTATCATAAGAGCAATGTGTCTGTTAAACGGTGTTATCTGTGGAAAGGAGAAAAATTGAAGAGCGCGTTGTGAACCATGAACAAGGATCCATTCCTAGACCTAAGTTAAGGAAAGCGTTGCCCCCATTCTGGTAGAAGAATTTGCATAGGTGATTGATGAAGCAGACATAGAAAGTTTGACCTAGGACAAGACAATGCAAACTGTAGACATAGATCAAGATGTGGGGTGACGATGATGGACACTGACAAATTTCCAAGCTATACTAGATAGGGAGATGGAAATGCAAACAAAGTCAATGGTTTTATTATGGATGGATGGATGAAAGTTGCTTGTGAACTGGACATGGAGTGGACAGGACTCGATAGACGATGGATGCTGACTCTACACATAGCACTTGTTTGCCAGGTTTTCACTATGGTACTTATCCAAGGCGCCTGTTTACCAGGTTTTCACCATAGGACGAATTTTTTTGGATTTTTTTGTTTTTTTTTATTTTTTATTTTTTATTTTTGGAATACTCTGAGGATCAGGCATAGAACTTCTTGATATGGACACTTTAAGTGGCTCATCTAGAGGAATGCCGTCAGCTGTAGCTAAAGTATAAGCTCCTGATCCATATGTTGCTATGACAATAAATGGACCTAACCAATTAGGCTCAAACTTGCCCTTCTTTTCTCAATCTGCTTGATTTCTCTGATTCTCTTTAAGTACAAGATCACCAACTTGAAACTGTCTTTCCTTGATCTTTTTGTTGTAATTACGCCGGAGGCAGTTTTGATAGACATGGAGATGAGTAAGTACGTCAAGGCACCTCTCATCTAGTAGTTCAAGCTCAGCTAATCTGGAAGTGTGATACTCCTCTCCGTCGATCAAGTCCTACATGGATACTCTAAGAGATGGGATCTCAACCTCTATAGGTAGGATGGTTTCAGAGCCGTAGACCAAGGCATAAGGTGTGGCACCAGTTGGTGTTTTGATACTAGTGTGGTAGGCCCATAGGGCGGGATTGAGTTACAGGTACCAATCATGACCAGCTTCATTGATTGTTTTCTTGAGGATTTTGAGAATGGTTTTATTAGAAGCCTCAACTTGGTCGTTACTCTATGGATAGTAGGGAGTTGAAAAGAGATGTTGGATATTGTATTGTGTGCATAAGGCACGGACATCTTGATTCTTGAATGGTCTCCCATTATTAATGACAATGGCTTGGGGAATACCATACCGACATATGAGGTAGTTAAGGATAAACTTGGCTATTTGCTTACCGGTGATATAGGTCATCGGAATGGCTTCAACCCACTTCGTGAAGTACTTAGTGGCAGTAATGATGAACTTATGGCCATTGGATGAGGAAGGGTGGATTTGTCCTACGAGGTAGAGACCCCATTGAGAAAAAGGCCATGGAGTAGTCACAGGTTGTAGTTCATGAGCTGGTGTGTGAATCAAATCTCCATGCTACTGGCATTGTAGACACTTCTTAGCAAACTATGCAGCATCTTGCTTTATTGTGGGCCAGTAGTAACCTGTTCTCAGTATCTTCTTAGCGAGATTAGGACTAGTAGAATGTGCACCACAGACACCTTTGTGTATGTCTCGTAAGGTAGCTTCAGCTTCTTCCACGTTAAGACATCGTAAGAGGATACCATCGAGACTCCGGCAATATAATGTATCACCCAGAATGATATAACAGGAGGATCGACGGATAAAGGTTTTGCGTTGGGTGGAGGATAGGTCAGATGGAAAGGTACTGTGTTTAAGGTATTCATAGATGTCTTCATACCATGGGGAATTGGGACCAACAAGTTTGCAGATGATTTCAGTAATGGGAACATCGACGGCTGGTATCAACAATTGCTCGATCAAGAATTCACATTTCTGTGTATTAGCAGGCATGTCTATAAGTGACCCTACAAAAGCCATAGAATCTGCAGCCTCATTATGCTCTCTTGGAATTTTCTCAAATGTGATGCTAGAAAAGTGTGGTTTATAGGCATCCACTAGTTGCTTGTAGGGGACCAACTTTTCATCTTTTGTTTGGTACTCATCTGTGACTTGGCGAATGACTAGTTGTGAGTCTCCATATACTTGTAATTCTATGATGTCCCATTAAACTGCTATAGTGAGACCTATGAAGAGTGCTTCATACTCGGCGATGTTGTTGGTACAAGGGAATGCAAGCCGATATGACTTTGGAATATAGTCATTTTGAGGTGTGATGAATAAGATGCCGGCCCCTGATCCATGCTATGTGTAGGAACCGTCAAAGTACAACTTCCACATTATTGAGATAGAAAAAGTGAAGAGATTCTCATCTGGAAAGTCTGCTACCATAGGGTGTGTATCTATCATAGGTGCTTCTGCTAGTTGATCTGCTAGGGCTTGTCCTTTGATTGCTTTACGATATGTATATTCAATGTCGAACTCACTAAGGATCACGACCCATTTAGCTAGTCTACCTGTAAGAGCTGCTTTTGCTAGTAGATACTTCAAGGGATCAATTTTTGCTATGAGATTAGTGTGTTGGTTTAACATGTAATGCCATAGCTTTTGGGAAGTGAACACTACTACTAAACAAGCTCTTTCCATAGGTGAATAATTTAGTTCATATCCCACCAAGGTTTGACTGATATAGTAAATTGCATGCTCTTTTCCTGTTTCATCATTTTGTGCTAGCAAGGCCCCTAGGGCTGAAGTTGTAGTTGATATGTATAATATCAAAGGTTTATCAGCCACTGGTGGTACCAATACAGGAGGTGTAGCTAGATACTCTTTAAGTTGATCAAATGCGGCCTGACACTTATCATCCCATCGAAATGAGACATCCTTTCGGAGTAACTGTTGAAATGGTTGGCATTTATCTGCTAGCTGTGAGATGAAACACCTAATGGATTGCAACCTTTCCTGAAGGCTCCTTAATGCTTTGAGGTTCTTTGGTGGAGGCATCTCCACTATAGCCTTGACTTTTGCGGGGTCTACTTCGATGCCTCTACAAGATAGAATGTATCCCAATAGTTTCCCTGATGTTACACCGAAGACACACTTCTTTGGATTGAGTCTTACTTGGTATTTCTCGAGCCTGTCAAAGATCTATCCTAGAACCTGTATGTGATCTACCCTAGAAGATTTAGCTAGTATGTCATCAACATAGTCCTCCATGATATGATGAAAGAGGTCATGGAATATCACTGTCATTGCTCTCTGATAGGTTGCTCCTGCATTCTTTAGACCAAACGACATGACACACCAACAATAGTTACCCCAAGGACAAGTAAAAGTTCTTTTGTGTTGGTCTTCTTCTGCTATTCTTATCTAATTGTAGCCTGAGAATCCATCCATGAGAGAAAGCATCTCATGACCCGTTGTCAAGTCTACTATAATATCAATGTTTGGTAGTGGAAAGTCATCTTTGGGACATGCCATGTTAAGGTCTCTAAAATTATTACACATGTGGATGTGCCCATTGGGTTTAGACACAGGTACAATGTTTGATACCCAGTCTGAATAGTCAATAGGTCATATGAACTTTGCATCTAACAGCTTCTGTATTTCCACTTTTACTAAGAGAGCTATATGTGGGTGCATCTTTCTCAGCTTTTGCTTGACTGGTTTAACTTTTGGATCACTGTGAGATAGTGAAGAACTAGCTTAGGGTCTAACCCTGGCATATCAGCATAGGTCCATGCAAAGTTGATGGTTCTCTGTAGGAAGAAATTGTTAAGATTTCTGTGCTCTGTTTCTGATAATGATGCTGCTAGGAATGTGGTCTTTGGATTTTACTCTGTGCCAAGGTTTATCTCTGTAGAATCTTCCACTAGGAGAGTTGACTTCTCTTGATACTTAGATGGTAGGGGAAGGTCAAATCCTCCATCCTCAAGTGCCACAATTGGGTTTTCACCTTTGGATGCGTCCTTTGTTTTTACTATTTTGTGATCAGGAGGTGCCACAGTGTGGTTTTCACCTAGAGATCTTTCTTTATTTTTACTTTTGCGACTAGAGGATTTGACATTCTCACCCAAATAAGTTGTTGACTCTAGTTCCATTACAAAACCTGCTTTATGATTGCTAAGAGGGATACCTTCCCGAAGTCCCATGAACTCAGCTAAAGCTTCGTCATTCTGAAATACATCTATAACCGGGGACCCTTACTGGTCCCAATCGATAAGTTCAGGGTAGACAAGTGTGACATTCTGGGTGTTTGTGGTGGAGGTTAAGGATATGGAGGATAGCGTAAAAATGGAGGATTCTGCAAATAGGTTGGTCATATGGAGGGAAGAGTCATCGATGATATCCTCAATAGACGTCGAATTGGTGGGAAAAGTGTCAGCTACCTCTTCGAGGATATACTCGATGTCCAAGGTGCGTGGTACTTTTCTACCAAATCCTAAACCCTTCTTGTCTAGTTTCTTTGTCACAATAATGGGTTCCATAGTTCCTTGATTCTATTTCCCAAGGCCACCTTTGCCTTTATAGCCCATGTTTTTGACTATCCTAAAGTCATTGCCATATTGCTTGACTGGTATTGTGACTGGTTCTTTCTCCTTATAGAGCCAAGAAGAAATGTCCTCAATAGTTTCCTCTTCCAATAATTTTCCCTATTGGAATTGGGTTAGAAATGCTGAGGGAGGAATAGCAGCCTAGGATAATGTTGTAAGGCAGCTCAATATCAAGGACTTGACATCTGGTTTCAAGCATGACAGGGCCCAGTTGTATAGGAAAATGAATAATACCTTCTGAACGGCGTTCAGCATCATCATATCCCTTGATTGTAATACTTTGATCAGTGTTGACATGATCCTTAGAGTATCCCAATTGCTTTAGTAACTTTAAAGAACAGATGTTGAGACTAGCACCACCATCTATGAGTATACGTTTGATTTTGCGCTTATGGATGAGAACTTCAATATGAAGGGGTGACAAGGATCATGGGATGGGAGATCTTTCTCAGAGAAGACCACATTGTAGGGTGAAGCAATGTTACCTACTATAGCTTGGAAATCTGCGACCGCTATGTTGTTAGGAACTGAAGACTCTTGGAGGGCTTTTTCTAGCACTACTCTATGTGTAGGTGATGACTGTAGAAGGTCCAAGATAGAGATCTGTGCTGGCGTTTTCCCTAGATGTTCAACAAGATTATAATCAGATTGAGCTGGAAGACTGGGTGTAGGACCACGAATGGTGACACGACCACGATGAGTTGTAACAATGCAATCCGTAGATTTGCCTTTGATTGTGAGGGTAGACACTCGACTCTTCAAAACGACCTACAATGGAATCAAAGGAAGTGGAAGCATGATTGATACCTTTACCTTTATCCAGAGGAGGAGGTGGACCATGATGAGGAAATGGTTCCTTGTACATGTTGAGGTCTTTGTTCGTGTGCTGAGTTGGTAGATCATCTTCAAGAGAGATTAGGTTTCCTTCGATGAGGTTCTGGATTAGGTGCTTGAGTTTCATGCACAATGCGGTTCTATGCCCTTTACTCCTATGGAATTCACAGTATTCATTTTATCTGTACCGTGTAGTTTTGTAAACAGGTTCACCATATGGGGGAGCATCGGGTAAGGTGATGAGGCCTTTGTGTAAAATCTTTTGTAGGATAGATTCTATGGGCTCTCCTAAGGGAGTGAATTGACGCCACGAAGGGTAATCCTATCGAGGCCGCTCTTTTTGTCGTTGTTGTTGGTTTTGATAAGGTTTCCTTGGTTGTTCCTGTTGTTGAGGTTGACTTGGTTTGGACAGCTGAAGAGGTGTTTGCAATGTTTGGACATGTTTAGAATCAACCACACCATCGTTGACCATGTTTTTGTTTTTGTTCCAATATTTGGGTTTATCATTCGTCTGTTGATGAGGAGCATTGTCTTTCATTTCTTTGAAGATTTTGACCACACCTTTAGCAATGAGGGCCTTTTCGATGTTAATTCCTTTGTACGTGATTTTGTCAAAGGTTGTAGCACTAAGAATTTGCAAATGGAGACCTAACTCTTGGTTGAGGTTCTGCACAAATATGCTAACAAGCTGTTTCTCCAAAATTTTGAAAGGGAATTTGCTAGCCATTTGTCTCCATCGTTGAAGGAAAGAAATGAAAGTTTCACTATTTTTCTATTTATTGTTGCATAGATCAGTCATGGAGATCTCATGCTCTGCGTTGTAAGAAAAATGGGTGGCAAATTTCTCTGCTATCTCGTTAAAAGACTTGATACCCGTAGGCAAGTGTGAGAACCATTCTATAGCTTGACCTCCAAGACTGCGAGGAAAGAGATGCATAAGATATGTGTCATTATGTGAGACCTCGAAGTAAGCAAGATAGAATTCCTTGAGATATTTTTTTGGGTCACCTTTTCCTTTGTATTTATCAAACTTAGGAATAGTAAAATTTTGAGGAAAAGGGATCATCGGTAACGACCGATCAAAAGGTCTTCTTGGTGTGGCCAAACGTAAGATCAGATAGCTGTTGTTGAACTTCCACAATTTTGAGCTCCATTGTTGTGGGAGGGTTGGAAACATCTCCTGTTGTCCTAAAAGTGGTTGTTGCTGCCCATACGGAAGATTGTAGTGTAAGCCATGAGCACTGGTGTTATAAGGGTCGTAGGTTTGGTTGGGGTCGTATGCATTGTACGTTGGGTTCAGATTGGGTTGAAATTGGATGTTTTGATTTGGAAGAGGTGGAGGTGGCACTAGGTAAGAATGTTGGCTTTGAGATGGTTGAAGAAAAGAATTGGGTGGAGGAAAGCTAAAGTGTGTTGGATTAGGTTGCGATGGTGGCACATAGCTTTGGGAAACTTGATGTTAGGGAAGTTGAGGGTGGCTAAGCAATGTGTGAAATAAATTCAGCGCTGATGAACGTGGAAGAGGAGGGACATAGGTAGAAGTGATTTGCGATGGTTGAGATTGATTGAGGATGAGCGCAGAAGAATGTTGTGGGGGGGACTGCATGACTCTAATTGGTTGAGAGACATGGAGGTTTGATGATATGGGAGGTGGTATGTGTTGAGACCCTTGTTGCATGGCTACATAGTTGTTCCCCAGATTGTAATTGGGTGGGAAACCTATTCGTAAAGGAGTAACCAAAATTCCACTTGCGATTGGTGTGGACACTTTAGGAGTTTGTTGTATATTTGATTGAGCTAAGTTGGCTTGCTTAGCTAGCTCCACTTGACGTTGTAGAGTTTCTTGTTGATTTTTGTAGATTTCCATAGGAGTCAGAAGTGGTGATATGGCCCTCTTTCCTGTTGGGTTTTGATAAAGGGGATTCTTAATCGTTCTTCCTTGTAAGCTTTGTTCAGGTAAAGGTGTGGTCACTGTTGACATGGTTTGCACCACTTGTATGGTGTCTAGGGTGTTGTTTGTCTCCTTGAGTTTGGATAAATCAAAATCTTGAGGTAATTTGGCTCCTTGCTCTGCTAGCAAGCGAAAGAAATGATCTTGGTTCTCGCTAAGGATTTTATCAAAGGCAGCCATGACTCTAGGCTCTTGTATGAATTCATCAAGATCTTGCCCATCTTCTTGAGAGGATTGACCCATTTCAAAGTGTCGCTCTTCTTGAGATGGCGCTAGATCTGCAGTATAACCTTGTGGGACAAAATCTGGAGGCATGCCAGTGGTATAGTGAGGTGTGCTTACCAAAGGGACCCTACCTTCTTGAGGCGTGACTTGATCAATAGTATATCCTTGTGACACAAAATCCAGAGGCAAGCCAGTTATATAGTGGGGTGTACTTACCAAAGGGGTTCTACCCTCTTGCGGATTGTTTGATTGATCAATGTGCGGCATGTTGGGAGAATTGGTAGATCTTTCCACAGGTGTTCTAGGGGTAACCTTGGGAGTAATGTTGAGACAGCTTGATTGTGGTGTGTGAGGAGGTGATTTGCACTTCCTAGGGACAACTTGCTTGGACTTCATAGTTTGTTGGAGCCTAGTGGTTACCATGGAATACACTAGGACAAAAGGTAATGCTGAGATTCTACTTGTGTTTTGAGAAAGACAAACTCTTGATGCACAACTCACTGGACCAAAGGTGCTATACTGTTTGACCAGAGGTGCAGGACTGTGCAATCAAACGCGTGCTACTGTAATACCAAAGGTGATGGACTGAGCTACCAAAGGCGAGGTACTACTATACCAAAGGTGAGCTACGGTGACTAGAAGCGAGCTACTGTTATACCAAGGGCGCTGAAGTAGGGTTGCCAGAGGTGAGGTACTGCTATACCAAAGGCGATCTACTGTACTACCAAAGGTGAGCTGCTCTAATACCAGAGGCGCTGAAGTAGTGTCTGATGCTTCTAAAAGGAAAATTTGATAGATTTGGCTATGGTTCTCATTGGATTTGTCTTTGGCAAGAGAAAATACAACAAACAAGTGGCAAAAAAAGGACTGACACAACAAATAGTGTATGTTCGAGGCTCACAAAAAAGCCCAATATTTCCACAGGTATAAGACAATTGCAATCAATAACAAGCACTTTTTATCCCTAGAGACAAGGTTTCATTGCAGTAGATCAACTCACAGCTTAATACTCTGTCAATAAAAATATCATTCCATAAAGGTGTCAGATATTTTGTATCATTGTGAGAGACGATAGGTAGGGATATCTCACCCTCCCCTTGGAAAACTCAAGTAGGTCACAAGAGCTTTATGGCCAAGGGAATACTATCTCTTCTCAAGGGAGCCAATGGTGAGTATCTTAAGGGCTTAAATTGATTCCCCTTGTACTGATGATTATCGCAATGTTCGGAGGTAGATTAGGTAGTCTCTATCTAGAATGGTTCTTAGTAACTTTGAGGGACCAACGCCTTACGAGCAATGTGACAAGCTACTAAAAGCTTTAACCAATCCTACTAAGAGTATCAAACACTTCGCTCAATGTGAAAATCATTTCCACAAAGAGCTAGTACACCTCTTTTCAGTTTGGCACCACAAGGTAAGGCTGACGTCGGTTAGGACTTGGCTTTCACCTTATCCCTCTTATATAGCGGTTCAAAGGAAAACTCCGCTTAGGGTCGTCCCTTTTGGGTGAAATGCAATCCAAAAGTAGACCCTTCTAAAGGAAATACTGAAATGTAAGAGCAAGCACTTCAAACAAAGGTTCAATTGTCCTATTACAAGAAAAATAAGGTAAAACTAAATTAGGCACACACACGTTTGTAGTTGTCAATTGTCCGTTATGAAATTGAAGTGTTTGGCATTCATGTCCATTGTCCCTTAGAAAATTGAGGTGTTTTTGTATACATGTCCATTGTCCCTTAAGAAAAGCAGTATGTTCCTAAGACTTAGATTGCCGAAATGATTTGTTTAATTATCCCTTAAGAAGGCAATATGTTTCTTAGACTTAGTGCAATGAATCAAGATTTCTTCAATGCTCGTCCTGCATGAACATGTTAGAAAAAACCTATTTGCTCTGTGTGAGTGATAAGAAGCTGCAACAGGTCAATTAGTTCCACCAAAACCCACAAGTTAGCAAAAACAAATCAGTTTGACCAAAAGGGAGTTATTGTCTTACCGTAAGTGACCTATTGTAATACCAAAAGTGTTGAACTATGTTGCCAAAAGCGCGGTGCTCCAGACCAGAGATGATGCACTGTGTTACCATAAGTGATGCACTGTGCTACCAGAAGCGTGATACTGTGCTACCAAAAGCGAGCTACTTTGCTACCAAACATGTGGCACTATACTACCTGTATACACCTAAAATTGGCTCGGGTTGAATTAAGTAAATATTTTAATATTTATCTTAATTATTATTTTCTTCTGTCAATTAAATAAATATTCAAAATTTATTTGATTGTTTCATTATCCCATAATTAAATAAAGTCATTTTATTTAATTAAATTCCCTCAATTC
Organism: Cunninghamia lanceolata; assembly: GCA_027924645.1. Lineage (NCBI taxonomy): Eukaryota > Viridiplantae > Streptophyta > Pinopsida > Cupressales > Cupressaceae > Cunninghamia > Cunninghamia lanceolata. Next base: position 55,880 of record BSBN01001197.1, on the reverse strand, counting down.
TTCTAAAGTCTAAAGTCCAAAATCCACCTCATCAATCCACCTCATTTTTCCACCTCATCTCTTCCACCTCACCATGTTGCACATATAATTAAATATTCTTAATATTTAATTAGCTAATATCCTCTATTTTCCAAAATAAATCTTTAAATCAATTATCCTCCACCAAATTGAATATTTAATTCAATGTTCCCCACTAGCCTTCACCAATTGAATATTTAATTCAATGTTCCCCACTAGCCTTCACCAATTGAATATTTAAATTCAATGTTCCCCACTAGCCTTCACCAATTGAATATTTAATTCAATGTTCCCCACTAGCCTTCACCAATTGAATATTTAATTCAATTGTCATAATCCACTATTCTCAAATAAAGAATTTTTAATTCATCCATTATGAATTAAAGATTCACAAAAAATGAGAGCCATTGATCTCATCTTTTGATCCTCACCCTCCATTACCTTTTTTGAAAATCTATAAATAAAACCCTCTTCTAAGCCATTAGAGAGGAACTTCATCTTGCACAATCACTATACCAAAATTTCTTTCATTCTCTTCTTCATTCCATTTTCAAATGTCCCCCATTATCATGTGTTGAAGCTCACATTCAACACAAACTCATATCAAAAGCCATTCTTACTTTGTCATCTTCAACAAGCAAGGAAAGCTTCTGAGGGCTTCACAATTAAGATCAAAGAAAGATAGGCAAACAATGGAAAACGACAGGTAAAGGAGTTTGTAAGTATGTTCTTACTTGTTTTGGTTTAATTCTTCTTTGCTTTCAACTTCCATTGGTGTTTGGGTTTTTATGTTTTCATTAGTTTGATTTAACCACCACATTTCTCCCCCTCACATTTTGGCACCCACTGTGGGGCTCTTGCCCCTTTACTAATTAAAAAAAATGAGTGTTTTCAGTTGCAGGTCTGTACAGGTGAAGAACAGGTCTCTGATAGTCATCTTATGCATACAACCTCCCAAACGACGCATTTACCTCTCGAGTTGGCGCATCTAGTTTTCTTGCGCATTTGACCTCCATAGTTGCGCATTTGACCTCCGCAGTTGCGCATTTGACAATATTGCGCATTTGACCTCCACAGTTGCGTATTTAACCTCCACAGTTGCGCATTTGACCTCCACAGTTGCGCATATGACAATATTGCACATTTGACCTCCACAGTTGCGCATTTGACCTCCTTAGTTGCGCATCCAACCTCTGAAGTTGTGCATCCAATCGTTACTACGGCACCTGAGTCCAGTTTGCGCATATACTCTGTGTAAATGCGCATCCGTCTGAGTTGTGCATTTACCCCCTAGTTTTGCGCATCTGTTCTGTCAAACTGTGCATATGCTGTTATTGTGCCTATATCGCTAATTCTTGCGCATTGGCTGTCTGTCCTTGCACATTTGTTTAAAAGTCGCATACACTCCCTGTTTCTGCGCATTCAGGCCGCAATGCTGCGCATCTGTCTTCTACTTTTATTGTACGATTTTTTGTGGATTTTGCACATTGATCTAACATCTATTTTGTAGGGGTAGTGGCTGGATTAGGTCATTTAGATGATTTGTCTAGTCCATTTAGACTAACTAGGGGTGAAAGTAACAAGTGCATCTCATACAATACTTCACATAGTTTTCTAAACTAGGAAGGAAGTAATTGAACCCAATGGTTATCTATGCATTGTTGAATCTATTTTCCTAAAGTAGGCCACTGCTACCTTTACAAACAGAAAATGAACAATGCTATGTTTTAATCATTTTCAAAGTTAACAAACGGGGAATGAACAATGCTATGATCTAAACACTTCCAAGTTAACAATCGTGTGAGTGCACAAGTAGCTTACTCAGTTAGTTTTTCTATTTTTAACTAGGGTGGATTAACAAGTGTTTTATGTGCTTGCGAATGACAATAGGCTTATGCTCTCCCCTTAACTGGGTGATCAAAGCGCCAGACTTGTCATTCTATTTGTCAAACCTTTAGGGGGGCTACCCTTGGATGCATGCCTGTCTAAGTGGGAACGACCCTGAGTGGTAACAAGCTAAAGCCAAGCCCTACCAAGGCACTTAAAATAAATTGTGCTTGGGGTGAAAACCTCAAGCAACGAGTGCTACTGTGTTACACCGACAGCCAACCTCCCCATAAACCCTCATAGGCACAACCCTGTGACGCTGGGAGACTCCATAATGGAGAGTAGTGATGCCGCATGTGTAACCACTCGAACGGTTGCCCTAAATAAGAACCAATTGTGTAGCAAACCAAAAACCCCTATTTGTTGATGCAAAGGGCGGAGCCTTTGAAGCGGCCTCGATTCAAGTGACTCTTAGTAGAGGTAGCAGGGACAATCCTAAGGTTCGGTGTGGGTACGAGCCTAAGGAACCCTGGATCTGGTATGCATGAGAAGTGAGTGTTGTGGAGGGGAGCCGGTGCTACCAGATCCTAGAGCTACACGCTTTGAGTGGCACAGCTAGAGGATTCAACGAATATTATCCCATCCAGCCTAGGTTGTATTTGTCTTTGAGTCAAAATAGTCTAAAAACACAAAAAAATATATATAAAAGATAAAAATCATGGAAAACTTCTATGTGTTTGCTATGCTTTTGCCATAATTGAATATCAACCTCACAAGAAACATCAAGTTTTTCAAACCAAAAACACTGAAAATCCTAAAAACAATCCAAAATTTTAAGAAAACACAAGCAAAAAGATAGATTTGCGCATAATTGCGCATCTGAACTCTATTTTTGCGCATACAAACTTAACCAATGTTGCGCATACGTATCGACTTGTTGTGCATCTACTTTGTGTTGTTGCGCATTTAAACTAGAGAGCAAAAACCATATCTTCCAAAGAGCAAAATTTGTCAAGACTTTTCAAAAACCAGCTCAAACCTGTTCTAGTTTTCAAAATCTAATTAAAGACCTTGCAAAATCAACCATTTCTCCCTTTTCTGCACCATAGCTGCTTGCTCATCCAAAATCTCACCAAAATCTTCTTCCAAATTTCCAACAAGGTCATAGCCAAATTATTCTTGATCAAAATTAAAACCTCAAACAAAACCTAGTGAGGCTCCATTACCAAGGGTTACTTATCCTTCTGGAACTCCACTAGGGGGTGGTGCAAGACTAGTCAATATCAAGTATACGGATTTCTAACATCCTTACTTAGACTATCATTGTTGTATACCCCACGTTGTTTGACACCAACTAGATCCAAGAAGAACCTTGCCAAAACCTTGTCTCATTATAGCACCTTGCTCAAATTGTCCAATCTTACTCCATCCCATTCCTTTACTACCTTGCATGGTCTTGACAAGATTACAAAAACAAAAACAGTTAGAAATGGCTGAGAAAATGATTCCAAATGTTCATGACAATGATGAAGAAGTTTCTGCAGAGGAGATCCTTCGCATGCAGCATGACCCAGGATTTCAACGCTTATTAGAAGGGGTGCTCACCCAAGAACCAACAAGATTCTTTTTACATCTAGCCAATCTAGGAGCCAAACTCCCTAAAGATTATGACGTGGACGCTCTCAAAGAAACTAATGAAAAGAGAATCCCTGAAGGGAGTAGACAGGATGAAGTACCCATGAATAAGAGCAAAGTGACAATTGACTCTTTGGATGCCCTAAGTCTGATGAACCAGAAAGTCAAAACTCTCCAACAACAATTTTTAGACATGAAAAGGGGAGCCTTGACAAAACATTACACCCTAGAGGATATTGCACCGTACCCTTTTGATAGGGCATTGGTCATGATACCTTTTCCCTCAAGATTTGAGGTACATAAGTTCGACAAATATCAAGGAAAAGGTGACCCAAGGGATCATATCAGAGAATTCAATGCCACTTGCCTTGAGGTCACACATAATGACACATATCTTATGCGACTTTTTCCTCAAAGCTTAGGAGGACAGGCCATGGAGTGGTTCTCTAGATTGCCACCCGGCATCAAAACTTTTAATGAACTTATAGATAAATTTGTCACCCATTTCTCCTACAATATTGAGCACGACACCTCAATATTGGACCTCTGTAACACCAAACAGAAAGGGGGAGAATCTTTCGCCGCCTTCTTACAGAGATGGAGACAACTAGCAAGAAAGTACCCTCACCAAATGCCACAGAGACAAATGCTAGAAATGTTTTTTCACAACCTACAAACGGACCTAAGCTACCAAGTTCAAATCCAATGTCCTACTTTGTTCAACAAGGTCATTGAGGTGGGCCTCATCATAGAGAAAGCCCTACTCGCAAAAGGTCAGATCAAACACTATAAGGACACTCCTAACACCTACACCAATAATGATAAACCTAGATTTTGGACAAAGAATAAAAACATTGTGAACGACGGGGTAGTAGATGCCAAAAATGCGGCACCTAAAAAACCAATTTTTAACCTGTCAACACCCTAAAATAACCCCACACAAAACAAACCAAAAAATACTCAATCTAGGTTCACCAACTTTCAGCCTAAAAGAACATTCACACCTTTGGATGAATCACTAGAAACTACTCTACGGAAGGTGATCGCCAACAATCTCATAACACTTCCCTCAGCGCGGGAGTACGAACCAAAGGTCAAACCCCACTGGTGGAATGATTATGATTTTTGTGAATACCATCGAAACAGGGGGCACAAGACAAATGATTGTATTGCACTCAAGCATACAATCCAAGACTTAATAGAGCAGAACAAGATATTTGTTAAAGGACATACCTCCAATAACGATCATCAGGCATTTAAGGATCCTCTTCCCAACTACGAGCAAGTAGGATCTTCCAACAGAAACAATAGTGGCTCTAACAACACAAACTACACAAACGTCGGCTATGACTACTTTGTTAACCATATCTGTGAAAGTGGTTCACATATCAATGTGATCACTATAAACAAAGACCTAGATTGTAATGTTACTACCCGTAGTAACAGGGTTACCCTTAGAGAATCCTCCGTTCCTCTGACCCACCAATACAATATAGTGGATCAACTCCACAAAACACCGGCACACATCTCCATATTAGAACTGCTGCGTCTATCTCCTTCCCATAGGACCATACTTGATAAAGCCTTAGCAGAAGCCTCCGTTCCCACAAATCTAGCTGAAGAGAAATTCCAAACCATGGTAGGTCACATCACCTCACCACCTTCCTTATCATTCACTGAGAAGGATGATATGTCCATCACACAACCCCATAACGCCTCCCTCCATATCGAAGCTTTCGTACACAAACATAAAATCAAAAGAGTCCTAATAGATGGAGGGGCTGGTCTGAATATTTGTACATTAAAGCTAATCCTTACATTGGGGTTTTCAGAGAAAGCTATAGATCCAAAAAGAAGAATCACTATCAAAGCATATGATGAGGAAGAGAGAATATCCAAAGGAACTGTTACTTTACCAATCAGAGTGGGCCCCCTAGTAAAAGATGTAGCTTGTCAAGTCCTAGACATGGATCTAGCATACAACATTCTTCTCAGGCGACCATGGATACACGCTCTAAAAGTAGTACCTTCCACCTACCACCAAAGTATCAAGTTCCCACATGAAGGGCAAGAGATCACCATCCAAGGTGACCCTAACCCCTTTCAATACTGCAACTCTATTCAGCCAAAGCCAGAAGTGGTGATCCCAACCAACCGGGCTTCTACCACCTCTTCATCTCGTGTAGACCCAACTACATTGGATTCCTCTTCAAGAACATCTCAACCGAGACTCCAACTGAAATAAAATGGCCTGGGTGAGTATACGACCTCCCAATCCCTCTGTTTGGCACAACTACCTCTATCTACTAGATCCCATGGGAGACCCATCCTAAGAACAACAAAAGCAGAGAAGATCACCAAAGGACCATTTGTGAAATGGGGGAGCCTAGAGGATGAGAGTGATGAAAAGATATCCTACAATGGTTATACCAGGATGAAGGTAGTTCCTCAACATTACATGACCACCCCATTATACAAACAGCACAATATGGTCAAGGTTTTCAAATACTAAAGAGAATGGGGTATGAAGGACGAGGTCCACTTGACTCAAGAAAGGATGGCATCACTGAACCCATCCAACCTCCTACCTTGGTAGCCTGAGACACTACAGGGCTAGGGTACACGGGAGTATCAAAAGACACCAGAACCAACATCAGCAAAGAATGTCCAAAAGCTACAATCATAAGGTAAAGCCCTGAGTCTTCCAAGTTGGTGATCTCGTCCTCAGAGAGAACCCCAGAAATCAGCCAGATAGAGAAAAGAAAGGAAAGTTTGAACCCAACTGGTTAGGTCCTCATGTCATCATCACGGCTTATGGATCGGGGGCATATCAATTGGCCACATCTGAAGGTGAACTATTCGATGATCCTGTCAACAGCATGCATCTTCGCAAATTCTATACCTGAAAACCCCGATTTAAGGGAGTCCTGAAAAAATCAAAAAAAAATTGAAAAAGTGATAAAAAATAGAACAAAAAATCAAAAAAATAGAAAAATGACAAAAGGATAGATACCATGATGAAAACCTGGCAAACAGGCGTCATGTGTACTTTTGGCTACGCAAATAAAAGTAAGTGGTGAAAACCTGGTAAACAGGCACTATCTGCGACAAACCACTCCCTCCGTCTATGCTGACATTATTGACTCTTGTCTTCATCACACCGAACCAGTCCTTTGAACCATCCCAAACTACATCGCCTCTGATCTATCACGTAGGCAAGGCCATTATCCATGCGGCCCCGAGGCTTCGCTTCCCTATCCATCTCATATCTTGTCACCTATCCTCTAGTCCATCCATGGTCCAATTCCTGAACTACGTCGCCTCTGAGCTATCACGTAGGCAAGGCCATTATCCATGTGCCCCCGAGGCTCCACTTCCCTGTCCATCTCATATCTTCTCATCTATCCTCTAGTCCATCCATGGTCCAAGTCTCGAACTACGTCGCCTCTGAGCTATCACGTAGGTAAGGCCATTATCCATGCACCCCTGAGGCTCCACTGTCCTGTCAATCCCATATCTGGTCTTTCTATCCAAGTCCATACCACTTCTACAGATCCACCATCACCTAGGTCTTAGGTCCATCAGGGTTCACCCTGAACTACGTCGCCTCTGAGCTATCACGTAGGCAAGGCCATTATCCATGCGCCCCTGAGGCTCCGTTGTCTCGTCAGTCCCATATCTGGTCTTTCTATCCAAGTCCATACCACTTCTGCAGATCCACCATCACCTAGGTCTTAGGTCCATCAAGGTTCACCCCGAACTACGTCACCTCTGAGCTATCACGTAGGCAAGGCCATTAGCCATGCGCCCCCGAGGCTCTGCTATCCCGTCAGTCCCATATCTAGTCTTTCTATCCAAGTCCATATCACTTCTGCAGATCCACCATCACCTAGGTCTTAGGTCCATCAGGGTTCATCCTGAACTACGTCACCTCTGAGCTATCACGTAGGCAAGGCCATTATCCATGCGCCCCCGAGGCTCCGCTTCCCTGTCCATCTCATATCTTGTCATCTATCCTCTAGTCCATCCATGGTCCAAGTCCCGAACTATGATGCCTCTGCGTCGTCACGTAGGCAAGGCCATTATTCTCATGTGCCCCCGAGGCTCCACTTTCCCCTTCATTCCATGTCTAGTCCTTCTATCCATCCGAGTCCACTCCACTTCCCGTCCATCCCATGTCTTGTCGTCCGTCCCACCAATAAGGATTGTGATACCTTTTTCTAGACAAACAAGAGCAACAAAGCCCGCTTCCAAACAAAAATCTTGACAAAAAACATCAACCTGTCCAAGGCAAAACAGAGCACCATACTGAAACAGTCAAGCTAAATCTCATATCAATTATGGCAAAAAGACACATCTAAATGCAAGAATGTTTTGTGTTGGTTAGATTAAGAGTCTTGATTTATGCTATCATGCCTTTCTATGCTTCTCGAGGATGCCAAAAGCGAGAGATGCTATGATGGGGGCATGATTATTTTCTTTGTCTGCTGCTTGTGGATTAAACTTTAGTAATGTGACGACTTTTGTCTAACGACATAATCAGAAAAAGATCATCGAGGACTCCGAGGTCTAAACATGAAAAGGGGCAATCCTTGTCTGTTGAAAAATGCAAGAAGTACTCAGGTCATCTAGATTCAATTTTAACTAGATGCTTGTATTACTTGCTATATCAAAATCCATGTAAGTAATACTCAGGTCATCTCGGTTCAATTATAGCTAGATGCTTGTATTTTCTTACAACATAATAAAGCCCAATGATGAAAGCGCTTCCAAATACTTGCTATATCAAGGTGACAAATATCCATATCCATATCGTATCCAATTGCAGTTCATATCCATTTCCATATCCATACCGTATCCAATTGCAAGTCTATCCTTAATCCATGCCAATCAAGTCAAGTCAATCTTATCAAATGATCCAATCATAATCAGTGGTCTTGATCCTTGTCCAGTTGTAAACCATATCAATCAGTCATAACTATCCTTCGTGTTGCTCTAGGGATACATCACTCCTTGCCATGACAACACTGTTGTATATCGTTAACATATCAAATGTCTTAGACAGGATGTTATATTGTCGAAACCAGACCCAAAGTCTTATACGACATATCTCATTCCTGAAACCAGACATCATCGACCTATATCGTTGGTTTACCGCTAGACAGGGGCAATACCTTGTTTGTTCCTGTATCATTTGTGCATACTTGCTTACTTGCTTGTGTGTGTTATCATCTTTTTATCTTGCATTCCATATCATTCATCCCTTTCTTCTGCATCCAACCATTTCATCTCCTGTCAACTTATCTCATCGTGAGATTGTCCGTCTCACGCCTTCCGCCTTCTCCCCGTCCAATCTCTCGAGGGGGCATCCTATCATCATAACCTATACCAGGGGCAAACTGGGGCATGTATCATTATCAGACTATTTATTCTTTGAAACAACGTGATAAAACACATTGCTTCAAAGAGGGGCAAAATGTATACACCTAAAATTGGCTCAGGTTGAATTAAGTAAATATTTTGATATTTATCTTAATTCTTATTTTCTTCTGTCAATTAAATAAATATTATAAGTTTATTTGATTGGTTCATTATCCTACAATTAAATAAAATTATTTTATTTAATTAAATTCCCTAAATTCTTCTAATGTCTCAAGTCCTAAATCCACCTCACAAAATCCACCTCATCAATCCACCTCATATTTCCATTTCATCTCTTCCACCTCACCATGTTGCACATATAATTAAATATTCTTAATATTTAATTAGCTAATATCCTCTATTATCCAAAATAAATCTTTAATTCCACTATCCTCCACTATTGAATTCTTAATTCAATTGTTCCCCACTATCCTCCACTATTGAATTCTTAATTCAATTGTTCCCCACTATACTCCACCAATTGAATTTTTAATTCAATTGTTCCCCACTATCGTCCACTATTGAATTCTTAATTCAATTGTTCCCCACTATCCTCCACTATTGAATTCTTAATTCAATTGTCATAACCCACTATCTTCCACTATTGAATTCTTAATTCAATTGTTCCCCACTATACTCCACCAATTAAATTTAATTCAATTGTTCCCCACTATACTCCACCAATTGAATTTTTAATTCAGTTGTTCCCCACTATCCTCCACTGTTGAATTCTTAATTCAATTGTCATAACCCACTATCCTCCACTATTGAATTCTTAATTCAATTGTTCCCCACTATCCTCCACTAATTAAATTCTTAATTCAATGGTTCCCCACTATCCTCCACCAAATAAATTTTTAATTCAATTGTTCCCCACTATCCTCCACCAATTGAATTATTAATTTAATTATCCCTCACTATCCTCCACCAATTGAATTCTTAATTCAATTATCTCCCACTATCCTCCACTAATTGAATTCTTAATTCAATTGTCCCCCACTATCCTCCACCAATTGAATTTAAAATTCAATTGTCAGAACCCACTCTTCTAAAAAAAAAAAATTTAATTCATCCATTATGAATTAAAGATTCACAAAAAATGAGAGCCATTGATCTCATCTTTTGATCCTCACCCTCCATTGCCTTTTTAGAAAATCTATAAATAAGACCCTTCTCTAAGCAATTAAAGGGGACTTCATTCTGGCATCCTCATAATGCCCAATTTCCTCTAGGAAATCTTCTTCTGACATCCTTGTCATACCCACATTCTTCTCAAATCTTCTCATTCTAGCCATTCTCATATCATCTATTATCATTGTGTTTGAAGCTCATCTTCAACACAACAAGTATCATAGCCATTTCTCCTTGTCATCTTGAGGAATCGAAGCAAGGAAGCAAGCTCCCTGAGGGCCAATCTCCATCATCAAGAAAGAATAGGCGAGTAATGGAAGTCGAAAGGTAAAGGTTGTAAGTATCTCTTTGTGATTATTTATCCTTTTTCCTTCATATTTCATTGTTGTATTTGGGTTTTATTGTTCTTTATTGATCAAATCTATTTCAAGTTTGGCTAGATGCTTGTATCAACTTGCTATATCAAAATCCAGGTAAGTAATACTTAGGACATCTCAGTCTAACTATACCTAGATGCTTGTATTCTCTTACCACATTTCAAAGAACGAAAAACACCAAAAAGTGCCCGATGATGAAAGCAAAAGACTTGCAAAGATGACAAATCCGTATCCACATCCGTCTCATATCCAGCAACTCCATATCATCCACACAATAATGCAAACCTTGCAGTATATCAAAACAAAAGTCAGTATTTCTCCATGACTTCTTCTATTCCACTCATCTATATCATCTCTGTGTCGATTGAGTACATCTAGACATATCACACACATAGCATATAAGTTGCATTTCACATCACATGAGATATATCACACACATAGCATATAAGTTGCATATCACATCACATGAGATAGTCATTCGCATGATTACATCATTTGCATACATAATAAGTCCATGAGATCAATTTCCATACATTTTAGATCATCCATATACATTGTGCATCCATACATTTTATCAAAAGAATCAAAAGCAAAAGCAAAAGCATATAGAACTGCATAATCATATCCATCCACATTAGCATTTGCATAAATCAAAATTATTCTAAAAACATCCATCTAGTATGCATCACATATAAAACATCATAGAATAGCATGCATCCATAGCATATATACATCAACGCATCACACATATAGCCCATGCATATAGATCAGGAAACAACAACATCATCACATAAACACATGTCCAAATGTACAATATATCAAGATCTCTGTCCAATCTCAGAGTCATATCATAAATGTATACAACATATAACAAATGGTGATACATGTCTTAGAAAATAATAAGTACATATGTCGGCTATCTCAGCCATCTGTCAAAAATGTGCTATAATGCGATCAAAACTGGTACAAGTATTTGGGTCTGTCTAACCCTGCTACCGGGGCATACTGCTCCCTGCACTGACTGCCCCCTATCCCCTCCAGATGGCTGTGGACCCCTCACTAAGGCTACAGACCGAGACCCACATGCTCTCTGAGCTGCCTCTGACTGGCTCCTGAAGCTCGAGGCTCTCTGACTCGCTGGCACAGCACCGTGATATAACCCCCGGTAACACTGAGTTTGCGCCTGAGCTCTAGTAAGATCACTCTACAACTGCGCTACCTGGGCCTGTGACTGTTGTACCTGTGCCACCAAGAAAATGGAGGTCCCATCGGTACCCATGGCCATCACGGCTGCATCCCGCTCTGACCTCATAGCCCGCATACTAGCTAAGGCTACATCTCTCTCCCTGCTCAACTTGGATATCCGAGTCGCATCTGCCTCTTGCCGTGACTCCGCCACTCTCAGATGAGCCCTCAGCTACCTAGTCTGGGTCTGTAAAGAAACCAGAACCTACTACTGCACATCAGGCTGTGGAGCCTGCTCAGCCTGTGCCACCTGCTGCGTTGGCACCTGTCCCTGTGTCGGCTGTGCCACCTGCTGAGGCGGCGGCATCTATCTCTGTGCTATCCCTGGCTACACTGGCACCTGGACCTGTGCCTGTCCCATGGCCTGCTACCCCATGAGCCCCTCTCTAACTCTCTGCCTCTGTCTCTATCTCCCATCATCTCCCTAATCTCACCTCCTCCTCTGTCGTCCACCCCTCCCCCTGCCAGCTCCACCCCCTCCGTTTGAGTTGCCCTCATCTATATGAGGAGCTACCTCTCCAGGACCTGAGTAGCAAGGAAACGGATGTGCTGCAAACCACTCCTCATAGTCTGGCGTCATGCCAGCATCTACTATGTCTCTCCGCATCGGCCAGGCTGCATAAGGAATCTGCTAAAAATTGGCCAATGCCTCCTCGTAAGAGGCCACAGGACCCCACCTATATCGCTCGGCGTATGTCCTGGCAAAGCGTGCCTCACCCTGCAGTCTACCCTGTACACGGCCAAACTATCTCTGCACTCGGCTGACAATCTGTTGCTCTAAAATGTACCGAGTCCAGCCAATCAGCCACCTCGTCTGGAAACAATAAGGGAGCTCATCTGCCTCGTCCTCCCATACCTCGCAATCAAAGTACGGCCACCAGACAACTGCATCCACTCCATCAAAGGCATGCCTCCAGTACTCAAGCCTCCCCAGCCTGTGCTGGGAAATCACACCTACATAGCCGTAACTATAGGGCTCACCCCTCTGCCTATGAAATACACAGATCGGCTGTGTGATAGCAATGTGCTCCCACAACCAAAACTGTAAGAGAGACGCGCCAACTGCTAAACCAGAGCCTCAGTGGTACACTGCCTGATGCATGTCTCTGTATAGGTGTGCAAGCACGCACACACCCCACGCATACCGGGTCCCGTCGGTGATCATACTCTCCAACACCCATCCCCAGCCAATGGGGAAGCCGTGCGCTCTCCTATCGGGGCATACTATGCCACCGATCAGTCCAGTCACTATGCCTGGGAAGTAGTCATAGCAGTCATGCATGTCCTGCCACGAGATCTCCTCCCCTGCCAACTCAGGATCATCAAAAACACACCTGCACTCCTCCAGCCCAGCGTCACGCTGTGACTCGTACTCAACCAACTCTCCCTGAATAGGGAGGTGCAAAATCTGATACACATCCTCCAGAGTAATGGCCATCTCTCCCGTCGGAAGATGGAAGGTCCCATCCTCACTGTGGAATCGCTCCACAGCGGCAGTCAACATCGCTTGGTTCATGCGAACCTTGGGCATGAAGAGCACATGATACAAACCCATACCACCTAGAGCCTCTCACTCCATCTCAGTCAGCATATACCGCTATAACAACGGCAACGGGAACAACTCTCGCGATGTCAGAACATCCCGAATATCCTCCTGCAACCAAGAAACGCATACTATCAGTGAAATCCAAATCCATATCGAAAACCTACTCCAAGCAATCAAGCTATCCTATCATTGGCTCAACATATCAAATTAATCAAAACAGCATATCATCTCTTAACTATATTCTCAGCAATCTCAGAGATCGCTAATCAATTGACGCATTGATCAGGATGCCAATTGGGTTAATTTTGTTAAGTCAACTGATTTGCCTAAAGTGCAAATGCGCCAATCCAGGTGGCAAATGCGTCATTTCATACCAAAAGTGCAACTTCACCATGAATGCACCACTTCCTGACGCGTATGCGCCATTCTGGCACATGCACAACCTATTATAGCAAATGCTCAACTTCCCAACATATGCGCCATTCCATAGATCGCATGCGCAACACAAATATATGCGCCCATTCATAGCACATATGCGCAACTTCAGGATGAATGTGCCACTTCAACGCTCAAATGCGCAAAAAGAACAAATGCGCACATTCAGGAAACCAATGCACAAAATAATCAAATGCGCCATTTCGTGGCATAAATGCACCATTTTGCAACATATGCGCAATTTAGGCGCGCATATGCGCAAAACTAGGATTGTTGCGCATTTATCCTAGATGATTTTCCTAGCCATTAATACGCATAAAAATTGACTTTCGACAAGTTCTGAAGAACTACATACTGGGGGTCCTGCCTCTACTGGCTGATCGAACCGTCGAATCCACTCAAATCAATGCTCCTCGCGCGGAATATCCATCTCTCTGGCTGCCATGCTCTCCTAAGCTCTCCAGAGGATAAATCAACTATGGACAAGTGTACAAATGAATCATACTTGTGGACCTAGCTCCTATATATAGTAAGTGGCACATATCTGACTGTATGACCCTATGACGGCTTCCCATGTCTGTTTCTCTGAACCATAGCCCGTTTTTCTCCAGCCTAACCCGTCTTCACCTTCCTCTTCATGAGATTGTCTGTCTCATGCCTTCTACCTTCTTCACATCCAATCTCCCGAGGGGGCATCCTATCACCATAACCTGTACCAGGGGCAAACTGGGGCATGTATCAGCATCAGACTATTCCTATTCTTTGAAACAACGTGATAAAACACATTGCTTCAAAGAGGGGCAAAATGTATACACCTAAAATTGGCTCGAGTTGCATTAAGTAAATATTTTAATATTTATCTTAATTCTTATTTTCTTCTGTCAATTAAATAAATATTCAAAATTTATTTAATTGTTTCATTATCCCATAATTAAATAAAGTCATTTTATTTAATTAAATTCCCTCAATTCTTCTAAAGTCTAAAGTTCAAAATCCACCTCATCTTTCCACCTCATCTCTTCCACCTCACCATGTTGCACATATAATTAAATATTCTTAATACTTAATTAGCTAATATCCTCCATTTTCCAAAATAAATCTTTAAATCAATTATCCTCCACCAAATTGAATATTTAATTCAATGTTCCCCACTAGCCTTCACCAATTGAATATTTAATTCAATTGTCATAATCCACTATTCTCAAATAAAGAATTTTTAATTCATCCATTATGAATTAAAGATTCACAAAAAATGAGAGCCATTGATCTCATCTTTTGATCCTCACCCTCCATTACCTTTTTTGAAAATCTATAAATAAAACCCTCTTCTAAGCCATTAGAGAGGAACTTCATCTTGCACAATCACTATACCAAAGTTTCTCTCATTCTCTTCTTCATTCTATTTTCAAATGTCCCCCATTATCATGTGTTGAAGCTCACATTCAACACAAACTCATATCAAAAGCCATTCTTCCTTTGTCATCTTCAACAAGCAAGCAAGCAAGGAAAGCTTCTAAGGGCTTCACAATCAAGATCAAAGAAAGATAGGCAAACAATAGAAAATGACAGGTAAAGGAGTTTGTAAGTATGTTCTTACTTGTTTTGGTTTAATTCTTCTTTGCTTTCAACTTCCATTGGTGTTTGGGTTTTTATGTTTTCATTAGTTTGATTTAACCACCACATTTCTCCCCCTCACACTACCAAACACACAGTGTAATAACAGGCCTGCAAAAAAAAAAAAATTTGTCAAGAAATCTAGATCAAAGGATGATTGAATGATTGAGTGATGATCTAGGATGTTGATAAGTGATAAGACACTGCAACAAGTAATATTAGTTCCAAAGAAAACAACAAGATGTCAGAAATCAAGTCAAAGCCCTAACAATAAGTGAGAAACCCTAGAAAACTAAAGTGAAATCCACAAAACTGGTAACAAATATGATGAGATATAAGAGATTAAATATCACCAATGGATTCCTTATGATTTTCTATGCAATTTAAAAAAAAGCATCGAATTTCGTTAAGTTTTGATAAAGTTAGGGGTTTTGAAGTTTGCAAGCCTGTTATCTCAACCAAAAGCGCTTTACTGTCATACCAATAGTGCTTTACTGTTATACCAATAGTGTTTTACTGTTATACCAAAAGCGCTTTTCTATTTTCTCAAGGGCGCTTTATTGTAATACCAAAAGCACGGTTCTGTGCTACCAAAGGCGCTGCGGGATGGCCCGAAAGCGTTGTACTGCTCTACCAAAGGCGCTTTTCTATGTCGAGATGCGCTATTCCGTATTGTACTTCAAAAAAATTAATTTCTCAAAGAAAAAGAGGGATTGGTGGGTCCCACCGGGCGTGCCAGAATGTGTATGAGGAAAATTGATTGTAGACACCCAAATTTGTCCATGTCTAGCGACACCTTGTTACATCCCTAATCCATTATCCAATTAATTAAATAAATTTTATTTATTTAATTAAAATCCCATTCTCATTCACTTAGCCAATTAATTAAATAAATTGTATTTATTTAATTAATTCCACATCATGTCTTATCTCATTTTATGCATTTATCATATTAATTAAATAAATTTTATTTATTTAATTAATTTCCAACTCATATCCCACTAATTCAAATACTTTATTTGAATTAAGCCTTTATCATTTATCACATTTCAACACTTGTCCATTTCCCATTTATCATGTGTTGTAAGACAACTTTCATTTAAAATCCTTCACATGTACAACTAATTGGACCTAAATTTAGTAACTTTCAATCTTAGCCATTCACATAGCCTTTGAATCTCCACCGTTGGTTGATCTTGGTTGAGTCCTATATAAACAGCCTCTCATTCCATATGAGACATCCAGAAATCTAGCAATCCAGAATTCATATAGTATCTAGCAATCCAGCAATCATATAGCAACTCCATTATCATCTTGAGCATTCGAGCATTTGAGCTTTTATCATCCATCAATGGCAGCTTTCAGCTTTGTGATTGTTCATTGTTGAAGAAGCAGTCCACATTTCTCTCTCAAACAAGGAATCGCACGGTCTAGGTGATGTTATGCTTGCATTGCATTGTTCTTTTGGCTTCATTTAGATTAGATTCCTTGATGATGGTAGGGTTAGGGTTTCATGACTATGTCTGATCTTCCACACCTGACTTTCACCTATCACATTTTGGCACGCCCGGTGGGACTCACGTCCCTGATTAACTTCATTTTTTGGAGTTGTTTCCTTGAAGATCAGATTTTGCAGGTGCTCGCAGAAAATTCCAGTCGCTTTTAAAGGAAAATCTGCCGCTTCGAGATTTCTGCGTCGCTTCTGAGCTGGACCAGGCCGCATATACCTCTCTGGATCGCCTTTGACCTAACAGTCGTCGCCTTAGGTAAAACGCATCGCTTTTATCATTAAAATGATCGCCTGGGACTGTGTTCACTGTATTTGCCGCTTTTGATCTAACAGCCGCCGCTTTTGCGCATAATCAGATCGCTTTTAATCTAACAGGGATCGCCTTTGCACAAACTCGCATCGCTTTTGACCTAACGGTGCACGCTTTTATTCTGATATGATACGCTTATGAGCTAATAATATTTGCCTGTGCAGGTTAGGGTTTTGATTTTTGTTTTGCAGAGACAGGTCGCTTTCGACTTCCAACAGGTCGCTTCCGGTATATTGCGATCGCATATGAGACGACAGACGCCGCTTTTGAATATATTTGTGTCGCTAATATTATTCGCCTGTTAGGCTAGGGTTTTTGTTTATCGGCTGTGTTTTTGCAGAAACAGGTCGCATCCAGTCCTCAACCGATCGCTTATGGAAAATATGCATCGCTTATGAGCTAACAAGCGTCGCATACTGTGTTTTTGCGCGTCGCATATGATCTGCAGACTTTCGCCTATGACATAATAGAGGTCGCTTTTGATCAGCAGTGGGTCGCATCTGGTAAAGCTCTGTTGTTTTCAAGCCTGTTTCAGTTTCAGTTTGATTTTTGGCTATTAACTGGGTATTTGCACAGCATCTTATCGATCTGTCCAAGAAAGGAGGTTATCAAACTACTGACATATCTGTTGCAGGTCCGATCGGTCCAAGATTTGTGGTTTTTTTCACTAAATTAGGCATATTTGGGCTTGGTGCTTAAAATGAATTACTGTTTGCTCCGTGCTTGATTTATCTTTTTGATTGCTTGCATGTGCCTGATTGTAACCCAAATTTAATGACAAAAGTATCCTCTCCCCTTGCCTATCAAATGGATCTTGGGTGCATGAGAACTTGTCATTATCTTTAGAGGGCCTGCCTTCCCGGTGTGAGAAGGGATACGACCCAAGCGGTAACGGGCTAAAGCCAAGTCCTTCCGAACCGCTATATAAGAAAAGTGTTTGTGTCGAAAGCCACAAACAACGGGTGCAGTTGTGTTATACCAACAGCCAACCTCCCCTAAAACCCTCCAAGGCGCAACCCTTGGAGGCTGGGAGACTCCATAACGGAGAGTAGCGCTGCCGCATGTATAGCCACCCGAACGGATGCCCTTATTAGCAACTTTGTGTAGTAGCCAAAAACCTTCTATCTGTTGATGCAGAGGGCAAAACCCTTGAAGCGGCCCCGATTCATGCGGTTCTTAGCCGAGGTAGCAGGGACAATCTAAAGGTTTGGAGAGGGTCAAGCCTTATAAGAATCCCGGATCTTGGTATGCGTGAGAAGTGTGTGCAAATGTAAGGAGGAGCCGGTGCTATCAAGATCCTGGAGCTACCCGCTTTGAATAGGCGCAGCTAGGGGATTCAACAGATACTGTCCTATCCTAGCCTAGGTTGTATCAGTTTGTGCTTGTTGTGAGTGTGAGTGACTGTTATCATTGTTTTCTTGCTGGAAAAAAAAACTGCAAAAATTAGACCACCGGTACACAAAAACAGTCGCTTTTGAACCTAAACTGCTCGCACAGACCATCAACATCGCTTCTGAACTGTAGTGACTCGCATTCTGCCCAAACTGCATCACTTTTAAACAACAACTGCCCGCATACTGCTTAAACAGAGTCGCTTTTAAACCGTAGTTGATCGCCTTTTGCTTGAACAGAATCGCTTCTGAACCACAGCTGATCGCCTACTGTCTGAACCAAGTCGCATCTGATTCATTACCAGTCGCATATTGTTTGAGCCAAGTCACTTTTAATCCACAGTTGTTCGCCTGATTCCAGAACAAGATCACCTATGAACAACAGACTGTCGCCTTTAGGGATATCTGAGTCACCTCTGAACCAACAGTAATCGCCTTTGAACCAACAGTCATCGCCTCTGGCATAGCATTCGCTTCTGGTTAGCACTGTCATTTTTCTGTCGAAACTAAACCAGGTCGCATTTGAGCTATCATTAATCGCCTTTAGCATCCTCTGAGTCGCCTTTGAGCTATCATCAGTCGCCTGTAGCTAAAATTCTTGCAAATCTCAGTGCATCAGCTAAATTAGCCTCAGGACCAGCTTGCTTGAACCTCAAACATCAGCTTTCAGACTTACCTTTGATCAACAGCAAACACCTGGACTTTGTCTCCTATTTTGAGCTTATCAATCAATCACAACTCATGAGCTTTTCCATTTTTTTGAGATCCCAACCAGCAAATCAGACATCAATCCAATCATTTCGATCAACAAACAACCTTCAGTTTTAGCTTCAGCCAACAAACAACCTTCAGCTTTAGCTTCAGCAAACAATCTCTTTTTAGCTTTAGCTCCAACAAACATCAACAGCAAACAATCTTTCCCTTGAGTGATTAAGCTACCTCTAGGGACAACCAACAACAACTCAGCCAAACCAAATCAACCAAGCAACTTAGCCAAACTAGCAAAACCAAAACAACAACCAATCAACCAACTATCATCTTTTGGGTCTTAAAACTTTGACAAGCTCAACTTCATCATCAACATCATGCCTCAAACTAGGAGTCAATATCGAGCTGAAGTAGAAGCCAAATTGAAAGCTGAAATGGATGCCAAATTGCAAGCTGAGATGAAACAATTCACAACACCTCTTAAGGACGCAACTCAATTCACAACTGGTATGCCTTCTCATATGTTTATACCTCAAGGGTACACTAGGGGCGAATCATCTTCACAACAAATGCACCCTCCACCATCCTTGGAAACTTTCGAAGAACAATCTCAAGACGACTCATCAGAATTTCAAGATACCGATCTATGGGACCAAGTTGAGAAACTCATGATATCTGAGCCTGATCGCTGTTTTCTCCAACTTGCTCGCATGGGTGCTAAACTACCTAAAGACTTTGATATATCCACTATTAGAGAGCACGATCCCAACACTACTGCTGTTGTTGCGAATAAACCATCTACTATAGTCACATCATCTCCTATTACCTCGCAAACACCATCCTCATTGCCTCTTGTTGCTTCATTTGAGTTACCACGATCAGAGCATACCTTAGAACCATTGATAGTGCCCACCAATGTGCTTCCTCTCATGTCACAAAATCTCAACATCCCACCTTTTCATGTCCCTCAACATATCTCTCCTTCTACCATGACTGTTTCCATGCCTCACGTCACACAAGCTGTCCATGTAACGCAAGCACAAACACTTCGAGCATCACAAGCAATTCCCATATCTTATGGTGTGCATACCTCTCAAACCATTCCAACAACACATGTCCTCCATGCTTCACAACCATTGCGATCTACCACATCTCATACACCAACTGCTAATTCCTTCATGTTATCCTATAATCCCAATGTTAGCCTTATTGACATGAGTGATCCCCTCATTTCTCAAGCCAATCCAAACAATCAGATCGCTTATGTTGATCAACTTACATCCATGCTGTCCTCTTCTTCCAATCCTTCACACACTATCAATCCATCTTATGCTACCCAAGGCTTCTCTAATATCACCCAACACATGACATATACCAATCCTCATATTGTCCAAAATACCAATCCCAATGTTCACCCTTCTGTTGTATCTACCAATCCCTCCGTCACTTACCATGTCCTGAATTCAATTCCAACTTCCCAACCATCTGCTACTATCAATCCCACATCCACTTCTCATGTAATTCACACCCACTTACCACTTGTGTCTCAAGGACAGCAATCCTCTAACACATACATGTCACATACCACTCCTTTGACATACATTGTGGGCACACAACCCCAACAAACCGTTACAGCTTCGTACATCCCACAACCACAACAAACTGTCACAACTCCACATATACCACAACCGCAACCACAATATGTTTCATATCACACTCCACCCCCTTTGCAACAACAGCAGTTATCCTCAGCCGATATCCAACAGATGATCGATGAAAGGGTAGGACAAGGCAAGAAACCCTTCTCTCTCGAAAACATATGCGCTTATCCATTTGACAAGTCTCTTAATATGATACCTTTTCCACCACACTTTGAAATCCCACAATTTGATAAGTACAAAGGGAAAGGAAATCCGGATGACCATCTTCGAGCCTTTTTCGTGGCATGTCTCGATGTTGCCTATGATGATACATATCTTTTGAGACTATTTCCTCGAAGCTTAGCAGGACAAGCTCTCGAATGGTTTTCCCATTTACCTCCAGGAATTAAGACTTTTCCTGAATTGGCAACCAAGTTTCGATCACATTTTGCCTTCAATATTGAACATGAGGTAAACATGAATGACATTGTCAACAACAAACAACGCAATGGTGAAACCTTTTCCTCATTTACCCAACGATGGCGTAATATGGCTAGCAAATTATCATGGGAAATCCCTGAGAAACAACAGCTTGACATCTTTGTTCAAAATCTTCATCCTGAGCTGTCATTCCAATTACAATTGCAAAGTGCTAGCACCTTTGACGAACTAGTTTCCAAAGGAGTTATTATTGAACGAGCCTTAATTGCCAAAGGAACTATCAAGATCTTTCGTGATAACAAAGATTCTCCCCAAAATTCCAATGATAAGTCTCGCTTTTGGAACAAGAACAAGAATGTTGTCAATGACGGTATTGTTGATACAAAGAATATCCAAACTATGAGAGCTCCTATCAACATTCAAGCAGCCTCTCCACCAAGACAGTCTTTTCCACAACGAAGAAACCAACGCCAAACTTCTAATCCACGCTGACAATTTACACCATTAGTGGAACCCATGGAAGTTATTCTTCGAAAGCTGCTTCAAGCCGGAGATGTTATTCTACCCGATGCACCACCAAATGGCGAACCACTCTTTCGAGCTCCTTGGTACAAAGAGAATGAGTATTGTGATTATCATCGAGTTAAAGGACACAAAACAAATGGTTGTATGCGCTTAAAACATGTTATCCAAGACTGCATTGATCAAGGTCTAATCAACGTCACACCTTCAACACCTTAACCTGTGCAACAATCCACATCAAACTATGATCTAGAGACTTTCAAGAATCCACTGCCATCTCATGATCAGACAAATAACCTTCAAGCTGGAAATGCTATTCCCTATAGCTATGCATCATCTACCATTGGCCGCATTGACCATGCTCGCATTTCTACCATTACCATCCAAGGAGCACCTGATTGTGCCGTAACCACGCGAAGAGGTCGAGTCACCGTTCAAGGAGCACCTCCTCATCCTCCTCGACCTCTCTCTGACTATAACCTCTTGGATCACCTTGGCAAAACCCCCGCACACATATCTATCCTTGAGCTGCTCCGCCTATCCCCCGCACATAAAGCTATCCTTGATAAGGCCTTACAAGAATCTTCGGTGCCTAATAATATTAATATCACACAATTTCAATCCATGGTCGCTAGCATTGCAGCCCCTTGTCATTTAACCTTTTCTGACAAAGATCTTCAACCCTCCATGCATCCGTCACACAATGAGGCCCTCCATATTGAAGTATTTGTTAACCAACGCCGTATCAAACGAGTCTTGATAGATGGGGGAGCTGGTCTAAATATATGTTCTTTGAAACTTATCAAACAATTGGGATATTCTGAGAAAAATGTTGACACCTCCAAGGTTATAACTATCAGAGCATATGATGACGCTGAAAGAGATACTGAAGGGATCATCTTATTGCCTATTCAAGTTGGACCGGTCATTACAGAAACTCGCTGTCAAGTCCTTGATATTGATCTGCCTTACAACATCATCCTCGGTCGCCCTTGGATCCATACCCTTAAAGCAGTTCCATCTACATATCACCAATGCCTTAAATTTCCGCATAAGGGTGTGGAAGTTACCATTCAAGCTGATCCTAATCCATTTGAGTTTTGCCGTGCTTTTCAAGCTAAATATCAGAGTCCAAACCGTATCCCTCTCAACACCGAGGCATATCCATCATCCTCCTATGTCGACCCATCCGATCTCCTCAAGCCCTCATCTAGCAAAGCCGCTTCCAACCTCCATATCAAATATACCGAACATGGCCCTGGTGAGTACAAATTGCAGGAATCCTGTTGCGTTGGCACCCTTCCGTTATCTCCTAAATCCCACGGTAAGCTTTCTATATCTAAGCCCACTTCATCCTCCGCTGTTATCAAAGCTCCCCCTACCGTATTCATTAAAGGTGGTTTCTTGGATGACGAAGACATTGAGGACATAGACTCTTGGATATTCTTTGATGAAAATGACCAAGTCCAACTTGAAGTAGAGCGATACAACAACGGGTTTCGTATCATCAAGAACATGGGCTATAAAGGACATGGCGGCTTGGGATCACAGGAACAAGGACCTATTGAGCCCCTTATTGTGTCTAAGAAGTTTAATAAGCAAGGCCTTGGTTACCAACCGGAGGTACCGCGATCCAAAGACATTAAGTGTATTTCCGATATTGACGTTGGATCTTCTTCGGTAGGAGAGACTTCTAACTCGGATACCATCGACGACTCCTCCCTTCATATCACCGATCTCTTTCAAGAACATTCCATCTTCATGTTTTCCGCAATCTCTTCTAGCCATCACGATCCCTCCATTAGCCTCTCACTCGTATATCCTGACCTCATCGATTGGGACCAACAGGGGGCACCGATATTAGATACATTTGAAAATGACGAAGCCATTGCAGAATTCATGGGTTTGAGACAAGGTATCCCATTGGGTGATCACAAAGCAGGTTTCATGATGGAATTACCTAAACTAGCATATTTTGGCGGAAGTATCAAATCCTTCAGTCGCAAAAGTGAAATAAACAAAATTCAACAAAATAGGTCACTAGGTGAAAACCGCAAGGCGCCTCTTGACCGTGAAAAAGTAAAAATAAAGGACGTATCCGAAGGTGAAAACCTCTCTGAGGCACCTAAGGATGAGGGATTTGATCTTCCTGTCACCGCTGATTACCATGAGAAATCAACTGTGCTAGTTGAAAAATCACAAGACATGAACTTGGGAACAGAACAAAATCCGAAGATCACCTTTTTGGCAGCATCACTATCAGAGCAAGAACGAAAGAACTTCACAGCATTTTTCCTGAGACGAGCTATAAATTTTGCATGGACTTATGCAGACATGCCAGGACTAGATCCTTCACTTGTGGTACATCATTTAGCAGTATTCCCTGATGCAAAGCCTGTCAAACAAAAATTGCACAAAATGCATCCACAAGTTGCCTTATTGGTTAAAGCAGAAATTCAGAAACTATTAGAAGCAAAGTTCATAAAGCCTATTGATTATCCAGAATGGGTTTCAAACTTGGTACCTGTAGCAAAACCAGATGGACGAGTTCGCTGCTGCACGGACTTTAGAGATCTTAACAAAGCATGTCCTAAAGACGATTTTCCATTACCAAGCATAAACAACATTGTTGATCTTACAGCAGGACATGAAATGCTATCTTTGATGGATGGATTTTCTGGTTATAATCAAATCAGAATAGCAGAGGAAGATCAAGATAAAACGTCTTTTATTTGTCCATGGGGCACATATTGCTAGGTTGTAATGCCTTTTGGTCTCAAAAATGCTGGAGCTACCTATCAACGAGCCATGACAGTTATTTTTCATGACCTTTTTCATACTATCATGGAAGACTATGTTGATGACATCCTGGGAAAATCTAAGACAAGGGAAGGACATCTACCAGTATTGGCACAAATTTTTGATCGATTAGAGAAATACCAAGTCAGACTAAATCCAAAGAAGTGTGTATTTGGTGTAACATCAGGAAAACTATTGGGATATATTGTGTCTCGACGAGGCATAGAAGTGGACCCAGCTAAGGTAAAAGCTATCATAGAAATGCCTCCACCAACGAATCTCAAACAGCTCCGCAGTTTACAGGGTAGGCTACAATCTATCCGCAGATTTATCTCACAACTCGCAGATAAATGTCATCCTTTTCAGCATCTTCTTTGTAAGGGTGAACCTTTTAAGTGGGATGAAAAGTGTCAACAGGCTTTTGATAAGATAAAGGAATACTTGGCAACACCTCCTGTGTTAATACCTCCTGTACTTGATCGTCCATTACTGCTTTATATATCATCAACAACCGCAGCATTAGGTGCACTTCTAGCTCAACATGATGATTCAGGAAAAGAACAAGC
The DNA here is from genome assembly GCA_027924645.1 of Cunninghamia lanceolata. NCBI lineage: Eukaryota > Viridiplantae > Streptophyta > Pinopsida > Cupressales > Cupressaceae > Cunninghamia > Cunninghamia lanceolata. The sequence goes on along the minus strand of BSBN01001197.1, from coordinate 30,744 downwards.
CATCTATTACATTAGCAGAACTCTTGTGGGATATGAACTTAATTACTCATTCATGGAAAAAGCTTGTTTAGCATTAGTGTTTGCTTCCCAAAAGTTGCGACATTATATGTTGAACCAAACAACAAAGCTCATCTCTAATGTGGATCCCCTCAAGTATCTCCTTTCAAAAGCACTTCTCACAGGGAGATTAGCAAAATGGGTTATGATCTTGAGTGAATTTGACATACAATATGTGAACCGTAAAGCTATCAAAGGACAAGTCATTGCTGATCAATTAGCTGCAGCACCTATCACAGACATTCAGCCAATATATCCCGAATTCCCTGATGAAGGATTGTTTACTTTCAGCTCTCCAGCACGATGGCAGCTATACTTTGATGGATCATACACTCAACACGGATCTGGAGCAGGTATCTTGTTTGTCACTCCCCAAGGAGACTGCATACCTAAATCATACAGAATAGCATTCCCCTGTACCAATAACATAGCAGAGTATGAAGCTTTAATCACAGGTTTGCGCATGGCAGTACAATGGGCTATCAAACAGTTACGAGTCTTTGGTGATTCTCAGCTAGTTATCAAACAAGTCTTAGATGAATATCAAACAAAAGACGAGAAGCTTCTTCCATACAAACTAATGGTGGATGATTTCAAGCAATATTTCGAGGACATTACCTTTGAGCAAATTCCAAGACTACAAAACAGAGCAGCTGATGCCATGGCTATGATTGGGTCTCTTTTAGACATGCCATCTAACACCCATAAATGTGAATTCTTGGTCGAACAGCTTTTGATCCCCGCATTTGAAGTTCCACAGTTTGAGCTTATATGTGAGATTGTTGGTCCCAACTCGTTGTGGTACAAAGATATATACGAGTATCTCCGTAATCACACCTTGCCTCTTCAACTATCCAACACCCAACGTAAAACTTTTATCCGTCGAGCCTCTCGTTACACTATCTTAGGAGACACCCTTTATCGCCGAAGTCTTGATGGTATCCTTCTTAGATGTCTTGATTCTGAGGAAGCAAAAACGGCCTTACGTGAAGTACATGAAGGTGTCTGCGGTTCACATTCCGCTGGCCCTGGCCTTGTTAAGAAACTTCTGCGAGCAGGATACTATTGGCCAACTATGGAAAAAGATGCCCAACAATTTGCAAAGCGATGTCTACAATGTCAGAAACATGGAGATCTAATACATGCACCAGCACATGAGCTTCAGCCTATTGTCACTCCATGGCCTTTTTCGCAATGGGGACTTGATCTTGTGGGTAAAATCCATCCTACTTCATCAAATGGTCATAAGTTTATTATCACTGCCACTGAGTATTTCACAAAGTGGGTAGAAGCCATACCAATGACCTACATCACAGGTAAACAAATAGCTAAATTCATCCTACATTACATCATCTGCCGTTATGGAGTTCCTCAAGCTATTGTCACAGATAATGGCCGGCCTTTCAAGAACCAAGAGGTTAGAGATCTTTGCAATAAGTTTCATATTCAACATAGGTTCTCTACGCCTTATTATCCTCAGAGCAATGGTCAAGCTGAAGCCTCTAATAAGACAATCATCAAGATCCTTAAAAAGACTGTTAACGAAACTGGTCGAGATTGGCATCTACAACTGCATCCTGCTTTATGGGCATTTAGAACAAGTGTCAGAACTCCTACTGGCGCCACACCCTATGCTCTAGTCTATGGCACTGAAGCTATTTTGCCTATCGAGGTTGAGATCCCCTCTTTGCGCATATCCTTGCAACATACTATTTCAGATGAAGAATATCGAGTCTCCCGACTCCATGATCTTGAGCTCTTAGATGAACGCCGCCTTACAGCATTGAACCATCTTCAAGTCTATCAAAACCGGCTACGTCGCAGCTATAACAAAAAGATCAGAGAACGCAGATTTCAGGTTGGCGACCTGGTCCTTAAAGAAAACCAAAGGAATCAACAACATCGAGAGAAACAGGGCAAGTTTGAACCAAATTGGCTTGGTCCTTTCATTATCACAGCAGTTTATGGATCTGGTGCATACACTTTGTCAACACCTGAAGGCATTCCCTTGGCTGAACCCGTCAACAGCGTTCATCTCAAGAAGTTTTATCCATGAATCTCAGCTATCCCACAAAAACACCCAAAAAAATCAAAATATGTCAAAAAAAAAAAAAAAAAAAAAACAAAAAACAAAAAACAAAAACAAACATAAGATAAATAATCCGTCCTCTGGTGAAAACCTGGTAAACAGGCGCCTTGGATAAGTACCATAGTGAAAACCTGGCAAACAGGTGCTATGTGTAGTGACCAGCTTCCCTCATTTGTTTGGTTCGTTTGATCATTTTCCCCACTGCATCTTGTATAAGCTATTTTCATAAGCCCTATCGCAATCTCACACATAGCCTTTCCTCTTCATCCTTTGCCGATGCTAGTTATCATATGTGAGACATTGTCGTGATGTCTATATCTTTTGGCACCTTAGCATCTTGGCCACATCTTTTCTGCATTGTCGCTTCTGCATAATAAACCTCATCCCACACTGGGGGCATTTGTTGAGTCTTATTTGGACGTGGATCCTGTTATCTCTAGCTCATAACACATCAACCAACTCAGCTTTCAACACAGCACACCTTATCAACTTCAGCCATGGCACATGTCCACCGACAACTATGACCTAACGACTTGCAACCAGGACTCATACCGTCACAATTCATCCACACTCATCCAACAATCACAACAAACATCGCTTGATCAAACATCCAATCGATTAGCCACATCAATAAGAACTACATCCAGCTCCATCGTTGACGCCTTGATCCCGTGGATACAGGGTATGTAGGCAATCTGAGATGCGAAGGAAGCACTCTGATTCAGGCTAAGACGATAGCCCCTTTCATCAGTCATCTGTCATCTTTCCTTCTAAACATTCTTCAATCTTTCAGCTCATATTCTTCTATCTTTCATCCCTTACATCATCAATAAAACCCAGAACTACATATTCATCATGTCTCATCTTCATCGTAAAATGTGCTTTGATCCCATGGATACAGGGTATGTAGGCAGTCTGGAATACGAAGGAAGTTTCCAGTACTCAAGCACCGATGATCCCCCCATCTTCTTCATCTTCATTCATCATCCATCTTCTCCTCTTTGATCAGCTCAAACAGGACGCAATCCATGTGTATATTACAAGCTCAAGCACTTTAACCAATCATAGGTAAGCCAGAAGCTATTTGTCCGCATGCCTTAAGCCAACATTTGCTATAGCCATTTATCAACAACTTTAGCCTTCAACAGGATGTAGCTTTCCTCTTAACAAGGCGCCAGCTTAATCTATCCACGAGCACCCAAATTTGGCAAGAGAACGTGATGACAGTATCTTTTGTTTTATCTTTTGATTTATCTTTTGTCCCTTTTCTGTACCTAGTCAAGACTGCCTTGATCTATTTATATCTTGGTATGTTGCGATGAAGTAAGGACTGGGGCATGGTCATATAGCTTTCGTATGCCGTGTTTGCGGGATGATCTTATTCTCTTCCTATGCGTCTTGGTATCTTGTACGTGTTGGGATTAGCATCTTACATATCAATATCTCTAGCATCTGAGAAGCTAAACAGTCTCTTATGCATTAGAGACTATTCTATGTTAAGACTAACTCCATACATATAACCAGCAAGCTATCATTATGTGTAGTGGAGATAAGCTCAAACCATTGTTTGTAGCGTCAAAGTCCAACACTAGCTGTTATTCATATCTTGTGCATGTTGGCTCACCATCTTGACCACATGCGTTCAGACAAGATTGTAACACGTTAGTTACGCATTGGATACCTCGACACCTTGGTCTCTTATACCCTGGTGCATAACATCCATATGCTATATCAAACATAAGGACTGCATTTCTTTTCATTTTGAGCAATTACTTGAAAGCTGCCCATCATCATCTTATCTTATCCATTTTATCTATCCATTCGTTCCGTCATCCTCAGCCAAGATCAATCATCTCCATCATCCTTTGTCCATATTCCCGCTCCTGCAAAACAAGTGTTAGCCATACATAAGTCCATTACATATCTTTTTCTTTACCATCTACCTATATGCATACATCTATTCATGTCATTACCCTTTACATTTTCACATATTTTCTATCCATTACCATTTGCATAAATATCCATCCATAATCCATATATAATCCATACACATAACATGCATAGCCATCATAATATCAACATCACAACCATTATAACATCATATAGATCGCTAAAACTGCCATATATATATATATATACATGTGTGTCAAAATACAAGTGTCTACAATACAAGCTGAGCCCTGAAAAGAATGAATGTACAACAATGGCTCTAGGCCTCATCATGATACAATGTCAACAAGGTGTGCCCTAGCGACTACTGCCAGCTCCCTCACCCTGACCACCACCACCAACAGGTCCTGTACCTGGTCCTCCATCTCTCGGTGGTCCCATCACTGAAGCTACTGACCGAGATCCACCTGACCTCCGTGAGCTCGAAGCCCCTGACCTGCTCCTGAAGCTAGGCTGTCTCTGCTCTGCCGGCACAGCTCCATAATATAAGCCTCTATAATACTCAGCCTCACCCTGCACTCTCCGAAGCTCGGCCTGTACTGCTGTCAACTGTGTGGCTAAGTACATAGTAGCTCCATCAGTCCCCAAGGCAGTCACTGCTCTATCCCGCTCACTAGTCATAACCTGCAACTACTGTACTGCCCTATCTCTCTCAGCTCACAGACTATCTCTCTCAGCTCGCAGACCATCTCTCTCTGCTCTCATAGCCTGCTCCTGCTGTACTGCAGTATCTCGCTCAAGCCTCATCATCTGCTCATGCTGCCTAGCTGTATCCCTCTCTCCTGTAACTCTCGCGAGTGCACCATCCTCCTGTCCATCTCCTCTCTGCGCTCCCAACTGTAGCTGCGTCTGATAAGCCTGTTCCTGTGCTCTAGCATGCCTCAGACTGATCACGGCCTGATGCCTATCCATCTCCACCCTCCTCAGCCTCATTTGTGCTCGCTGCCTCCATCTCCTCTCCTCTCTGATCCGTCTCCGCAGCTGCTGAATGCCCACATCATCCCCTGCTCCGATCTGTGCCTGTGGCTGTGCTAATATAGCTGGCTGACCTGGCACCTGCCCTGGCATCTGTATCCCTGGTGCAGCTGGCACTACTGCCTGTGCTGGTGGAGCCCGTCGTCGTCGCCTCCGAACTGGTCTCTCCATCCCAATCTCCCCAATCTCTCCATCTCGTGTCAACCGAGTCGGCCTAGCTGTCGCCCAGTATGCATCATACTCTGGCAATGTACCTGGCTCTGCCGGACCCTGTCTCCACTGCCATGCTACTGGCTGCAATCCCTCTCTCTCTGCCAAGGCTGTGTCCACCACAACCTCTGGACCCCAATCGAACACCTCCTGCCTCGTCCTCCCAAAAATGGCATCCCCTATAGGTACTGCCTGTGCCTCTCCAAACTGTCTCAGGGCTCTCTCTGGCAAATAGCGCTCTATAATGTACAAGCCGCGTCCAAAAATGTACCTCGCCTGTCTCGCATAAGCAAGCTCGGCATCCTCCTCCTCCCACTGCTCACATCCTAGCCATGGCCTCCATACAAACCTGTCTATCTCATCCAACCTCCGTCGCCAGTATACCACCCCTCGGCGCTGTCGATACGTCAAGGCTCCTCTATACATCCGTGCAAATGGCTCTCCTGCTGCTCTAGCCACCCATCCCTCTGGTCTCGTCACTGGAATGTGCTCATAAGCCCATACGTGCAACACTGTCACTCCTGCTGACATACTGGCTCCGAACATATATGCACAATCATGTAGGTAATGATAGAGCTGTCCCAACACGCACTCTGCCCATGCATATCTCGTGCCATAGGAGAACATGCCCTCCATCACTATCCCCCATCCTACAGGAAACCCTCTCACTCTCCTATCACCCACTAGCCATCTAATGATAGCCACTACCACTCGCTGCAACCTGTCACAGAGCTCCTCCATCCTCCCCATCGGTATCTCCGAACCCTCTGCTCCGATGTCTGGTGTCCCAAACAACCTCCTGAATGCAGCTGGGCCCATCTCCGGATCATAATCTACCCGATCCCCATCTATCGGAATCCTCAAAATCCGGAACACATCCTCTAAGGTGATGGTCGCCTCTCCTGTCGGTAACAGGAATGAACTGTGCTCGCTCATCCATCGCTCCACCATCGCAGTCATCAGTCCTCGATGTGCCTGCACTGGCTCCAATCGTGACACATGCTCTAAGCCCAGGATCTCTAACACCAGTAGCTCCTCTGCATCCAACTGTCTCACTAACTGCAAATCTCTCGGATGGGGCTCCCGTGATAGCAATGGCGGTAGTACATCCTGCATCATCCATTTACTCTTGTCAGTCCATCCCGTTAATCATTCATATCAAAATCTGCCTATCTATCTGCTATTTTCTCCTATACCTATCATATGCGGTTCACTTTACCATAAGCGACCTCTTTCTGCTCATTAGCGACCCCTTTCCCCATATGCGCCTCTGTTTTGCCTACATGCGAGCTCTTTTGCACATGCGCTCACTGTTTTCCTAAACGCGACCACTATTACCATATGCGTTTATCCTTACTTTACCTGCGAGCCATATCCCACATGCGAGTCTTTTTACTCCAAACGCGAGCCCTTTTCCTATATGCGCCTATTTTCTCATCATAAGCGAGCCAACTCACACTAAGCGACCCTTTTCGCCCTATATGCGCGCTATCTACCATATGCGATCTATTTCTAGTCCTATGCGAGCTAAACTACCCTATGCGACTACTATCTGCTCATAAGCGACTCGTTTTCATCTACACGCGCATTTCCGCTGCTATTCTCCCGCTGACAGGATGCGACCACTTTTTTCCTAAGCGACCTACCCGCGCCCATAAGCGACCTATATTACTCGACGTGACCTCTACTCCTACATAAGCGACCTATCTGTGCCATGTCCTCAACTAGTCGCTTTTGGTGACATGTGTAAATTAATTACACTTCTAGGCTATTAAATGCACGCTTTTGGGAAAAGTTTTGAGACATACCGGTGCGCCTGCTCCCTCTGGTCGTCCATGTGTCCTCACTCGCTCCGCACGATGATCTCTGCGTGGAATCACCATCCCGCTAGCTCTGCCACTCTCACTCTCAGGAGCTCTGGATTTCTCTAGGTTTCTAAGCACAAATGAGCACAAATGAGCCTATTTGCCCTTGCAGCCCCTACTTATGGCCCTTCTCCAAACCCTAATTTTTCTATACCACAGCCTATTTTCTTCGCATCTGCCCTCTTTTCTGCCTTTTCTTCTATCGAGCGCCAACCCAGTCTTTCCTGGTTTGCCTGGCTTACCTCTCGAGGGGGCATCACCTGCCAGTTACACTGGGGCATAACTTCTTTATCGAACATATCTCACATCTTCTTTGACACAACGTTCTATCGAACATTGTATCAAAGAGGGGCAAAATGTAGACACCCAAATTTGTCCATGTCTAGCGACACCTTGTTACATCCCTAATCCATTATCCAATTAATTAAATAAATTTTATTTATTTAATTAAAATCCCATTCTCATTCACTTAGCCAATTAATTAAATAAATTGTATTTATTTAATTAATTCCACATCATGTCTTATCTCATTTTATGCATTTATCATATTAATTAAATAAATTTTATTTATTTAATTAATTTCCAACTCATATCCCACTAATTCAAATACTTTATTTGAATTAAGCCTTTATCATTTATCACATTTCAACACTTGTCCATTTCCCATTTATCATGTGTTGTAAGACAACTTTCATTTAAAATCCTTCACATGTACAACTAATTGGACCTAAATTTAGTAACTTTCAATCTTAGCCATTCACATAGCCTTTGAATCTCCACCGTTGGTTGATCTTGGTTGAGTCCTATATAAACAGCCTCTCATTCCATATGAGACATCCAGAAATCTAGCAATCCAGAATTCATATAGTATCTAGCAATCCAGCAATCATATAGCAACTCCATTATCATCTTGAGCATTCGAGCATTTGAGCTTTTATCATCCATCAATGGCAGCTTTCAGCTTTGTGATTGTTCATTGTTGAAGAAGCAGTCCACATTTCTCTCTCAAACAAGGAATCGCACGGTCTAGGTGATGTTATGCTTGCATTGCATTGTTCTTTTGGCTTCATTTAGATTAGATTCCTTGATGATGGTAGGGTTAGGGTTTCATGACTATGTCTGATCTTCCACACCTGACTTTCACCTATCACATTGATTATGATAAACTAAACAAATCAAAAACCTAATAACATAAAGAGAACCGATCTAAATAAAAGTCATTAATAATAATCCATGAAATATGAAAGTTTTTATCGAGATTTGTATTGTTCCCTTTGGATGAATGTGGATTGCTCAATAGCATTGCAAAACTATGGTTGCAACAAGAAAGTAGTGTGCTCAAAGATCAATGCTAAGAGATCGTGAATTTGCTCAATCGATGCCATGTATGCTCAAAGCACTGTTAAATATGCCTGAGAATAAGTGATTGAAGAGAGAGGTAATGAAGGAGATGAGGGGGGTTTATATAGGTTTCAACAAAGATCGATCAACGGTCCAGATAATTTGGAAGAATCAATGGAGGAGATAAGTTGAGGAACGTGCAACGAATAAGAAGAAGACAAGTGTCACACAAAAGCTGTTTTATTTGAGTTAATCACTTTATTTTCTAAAGATAAGACATGCTTTTCATAAATTAGAAATTTTTTTCTAATTTAAGAGAAATTGATAAAAACAAGGTTGAGTGAATAGATAACTCAACTTAAGATTTGTTTTTGCATGATTTGAGAGAAATTAAATAATAAATTATTTAATTTTGTGTGCATGGAGAAGAAGACTTATTTTTAGAAGATTTAAAAGATATTTGTAGATACGAAAGTAAAATAAATAAACAAATTTATTTAATTGTTGTGCATGATTTGGAAGAATAAATAAAATATTTGATTTATTTTATTTTTAGAGAATGAGAGAATTTAAATAAATTTAATTTGATTTATTCCAATTTGGAAGAATGAATTTGATTTAATTAATAATTGGGAATTATTTAATTGTTTGGATAAGAGGGAATTTGTGATGAATTAATTAAATAATAGGATTTATTTAATTAATGGAGACTTGAGATTTGGAAAGAAGATAATTATCTAATTAAATAATTAAAATTATTTAATTGTGTAAGAATAATAGAGGAATTTGATTTAATTAATTAAATAAAGAGAATTTATTCAATTAATGTCAAATTTTAGGAGTTTTGGAAGAATTTGATGAAATTAATTAAATAATTAAATTATTTAATTAACGTTGTAATGTAGGTGATGCTCCAGATTAGACAAAATGCAAGTAGTGCGACGACTTGGTCATTTTAGGGTGTCTACAGAAATCACTTTGTAATAGTTAGAATTTTCTTTGCTTTAAACTAAATTGTTTTAAAGCGTTTGTTAGTTGTATCTTTGTCTTAGAATAGAAATAAAGCTTGCGAGTTGGCAAGTTAGTGAGGGGTTAATCAAAAAGATTTTAGCGTTCCCTACTCCTTTGATTTAGTATAAATAAGGGCAACATTGCCCATTGTAAAAGGAGCTACTTTTGTGATAGCAAATTTGTTGTGCCTATTCTAGCTTGGAAATCTTGTTATTGCAAGTGTTTGTTCACTCTGTGTTCATTGTAAGGGAATGGTGTTGGAGATAACATATTTTGATGTGCCTGTTCTAGCCTACAAAATTGTTGTTGAAAGTGCTTGTTCACTCTGTGTAATCTGTTTCCAGTGTTTGATCGCTTGTTGTATGCCTATTTTTTGCTACAGTATTGCTGTCCTGGAGTTGTATTGACTTTGTGATGTTGGAATAGAAATCTCATGCCTACCTTTGCTCCGATATTCTATCTCAGATCATCAAGTTTTGTCATTAGATGTGTGGCTTATGTAACTTTTATTTCAGCTTTCATCATTAAAGTACAATGAGTCTTGTGATGTAAATCTGGGAGAAATTTACTTAAGTTTTTGTGTTAAAACAATCATTCCTTGTCTACTTTTAATCCCTTTGCTCTAAATTTAATTAGGAGATTAAAAGCATCATTAGTTTAAGCCTAGTTGTAGTAGAAGTTTTAAAAAGGAAAAAACATCTTCTGCAGCGTTTAGAGTTTTATAACCTTGTGCTCGCAGCTGAGAATCAAAAAGAAGATAGGCAAAATTTGTTTTATTTATCTTTTCAGCGAACATCAGCAAAAAAGGAACTCCCCCTTCCAATAGGAGAGTTGTTTATCTGTGCATAGTTGTCCATTTCTAACTCGCATTCCAGAGGTGCGAATTGAAACGCGAATAGTTTTCTGGCACCCACCGTGGGGCCCGAGGCATAAAAATTCAAGCAATCTTAAGCTTATGTCACAGGAATGACTCTTTGGCATCCTACTGCTCCAGTTTAACAACCAAATCTTGTACGAGTGGAAGGAGAGCAAACAAACATCATTAGTATCCTGAGGAGTTTGATATTTGCACAAAAGGAAAGTCCTGTTCAGTAGAGAAACACGGCTACTATTCTTGACGAAGAAAAAAACAAAATAGATCTTGCATCCAGAAGACCAATATTACCACCTCCCACGTGGCAGTAGATAATCCTGGCTCACAGGGTTTATACAAGAAGGGGAAGAGACAATACTACAAATCCATTTTTCCAAGATCTTATACCTATAGAAGTTGGAGAAGCATCCAACATAGTTCCTAAAGTCCAGATAGTTCCTGAAGTCAAGCATGAAGAACCTCAAGAGGAACCAGTAAGCCATCCTAAAGCAATGGGTGATGCAAACAATAATAATGCTCGCAATAATCAGAATCAGCGGCGTTCACCCCCATTACCTTGGGGTAACAACATTGGACCTTTGGCACTAGCAGAATATCATGATCTTCCTGAAGGATCAAGAAAAAGTTTTCAGAAGTTTTATAGTGATGGCAAGAAACATCTTGATGAGCACATTTTTGCCTTCACCACTGCCTGTGGAATTCTTGGCATTGCACATGAAGATGTTGCAGTACGTTTGTTCGTGGAATCATTGCAAAGCTTAGCAGCTGAATGGTTTAATCACCTCGCTGCAAGCTCTATCACAAGTTGGGAGTTGATGAGGGAGAAATTTCTCACTTATTTCAAGCCCGCAGAAGACAATCATGTCTTATTTTACACAACTCTCAAACATTAAGAAAGATAAAAGTGAGTCGATGCAAGAGTTCATGACCAGATTCAACCATTTGGTTGGAAAAGTTGCAAACACCTTGAATCCTTCGTCAGAAATTCTACTAAGTTATTTCACGAATGCACAATCTTCAGAAATTTCTTTCTACCTCAAGCAAAGACACGCTACAAAACTGCAAGAAGCTCAGGAGTATGCTATCGAATTAGAAGATCATATGATCACTTCAAGAAAGATCTAGAGATATTCAATCAAGCCACTGATGCCCTTGAATGTTGTACCGCTTCGGCAAGTTCCATCTCCTTCAAGTATACCAGATTCTTTCATTAACTATGTCAGTGATCAACCTGCTTCACTTGTGCGTCAAGTATCACGTATGCGTCAAGAGGCAGATGTGTCTTCTGCAATACTGTTGAGTACTAGTGACTCAGATTACAAGTTCAATGTTTCTTCATCGGTTCAATGGTTTGGTTCAACCGGTTGGTTCAATGGTTCGTTGAACTATTTCGTTGAACTGTTCATCGGTTCAATGGTTTGGTTCAACCGATTGGTTCAATGGTTCGGTTCATTGGCGTCGCAGAGTCATTGGTCGTCGGCGTGGGTCACTCCGTATCGACGTAGCTGGAAGATGTATCCCTGATACTTCATGTTATACCAATGAAGGGCTAGCTGTCGGCATGAGGTTTACTATCGGCAGGGGTTTGGTGTCTTATGCCGATCTCCAAGGTCTTACCGATGTGTGATGTCCATCGGCATGAGGGTGGTCATCGGCGGAGCCTGTGGTTGTGTCTCCGATCGCTTGGTGTTACCCCGATGGAGTGGTAAAGGTTGGTGAAGTCCATCGGCATGAGAATCACTATCGGTGAAGGATGTGGGTGTCACTACGATATTAATTGTCTGTCCGATGAAGTGTTGCCGAGGCTTGTCATCGGTATGAGGCTTGCTATCGACGATGGCTGTGAAAGTCACTCCGACAGCTATGTGTTACTCCGATGGAGTTGGACGTCGGTGAGAGGACATCTATCGATCGAGCCTTGTGAAGTCTTCCCGATGGGAATGGTCTCACCGATGGTGGAGTCCCGATTGATCGGCATAAGGATCACTATCGGCCCATCTTTGAAATGTTATTCTGACTGCTTGTGGTCACTCCAATGGATGTCTTTGGCTTGGGCGTCAGCGTGAGAACAACTGTCAGTCCAGCGAAGAGAAGTTTTGCCGATGATGTTGGTTACTCCGATGAGACTTAGACTGGAGTCGTCGGCGGTAAAAGCGCTGATAGTTATCTTACATGTGTTCAGGCATTTAAACCCGGATGTCCAACTGGAACTAGTGCATGTGGGACTATTCTCACGAATGCGAAACCATTTGGACAGTTGGATGTTAGCGATGCTGGGCAGTTGGAATGAACGGTCGTTTGCATGTGAATCGATTAGATTGCTAAAGCAATTTGGGATCGATGGGGTCGGTGTGAGTGTTGGGAGTGTGAGAGAGTTCTTCTCGAGAGAGAGCTCTGGTTTTTTCTCCTTCTGTGAAGTCTTTTTGTTGTATGTTGTATGCAGCATGTGAACAGCATGTGACGGGACTGAGAAGAGAATGAAAACAGAGTTCAGGTGAAAGTGTTCTGGTCGAGAAGATGAAGTTCTGTACTGTGTGTTGTTTGTGGCATGATCACAGTATGAAGAACCAACCAAGTTCTGGAGATCTTTGTGCAGGGTTACTGTCAGTTATTCTTCAGAAGGAACAAGATGTAAATCTTCATGAAAGGCTTATTGCCAGTTTTGTATTGTAACTATTTTTCTGTTGCTGAATAATACAATGGTGATCTGGGCTTTTGGAGTGTGGGGTTTTTTACCCGTAAGGGTTTTCCCCACGTAAATCTGTGTTCTTGTTATGTCTTTCATGTTTAATGTCTCTGCTGTTGAAACTAGATATTGTTCGATTGTGCTTTCCTCTAAGGGTCAATATAGGAAATGTTCTATGTCTGTTTCCGCTTTAAAGGCATAGTTGTGCGTGTTTTTGAAGCATTTGGAAAGAATTTAAATTTGTCGAAGACACCACTTTTCTTAGAAATACGTTCTGAGATGCCCTCATTTCCTTACAAATACAAATCTGCTGCTTGTTCCACGCAACAAACCAACATGGTGGAGAAAATTGCCCTGAGATGAGAAGATTCATGCAAATATTAAAAGCATCAAATGAAAATCAAGGATTTTTGGATACTCCTGAACGTCTCTTTGACAAATCCGATGGCGGCTCTATGAAGGGATTTTACCAGTGTAAATCAAATATTAAAAGGGAACATTTTCCTAACTCTGTTTCAAGCGACATCATGTGTTTGCATATGGAACATGAATGTTCATCGGAAGCTGAAAATTTGCATAATTTATTTGAATATGAAGAAGGATCGTTGATGGAAGAACTTGAAGAAATGCATGACTTGCATACTTTCTCTGAATAAGAAGAAGTGCAACAATCTTCTCAAGAGCAAAATTATGAGGAAGAGATCAAATATGCTTCAGAGGGCAATGATGAATCCAATTTGTTCTTCTCATCTTTTGAAGGTTGGTTTGAAGAACCTGCGTCAAATACATTCAAAGGAGAAGAGACCAAAGAAGCATTGCAATTGGAGCAAGAATAGGATCTTCTTCATTTTGAAGATGATTCATCATTGGAGGAATTTCTCAAAAATGGAGATCATATGGAAGATTCATCATTGGATCTCGATAGTTTTCTACATCACTTGGAGAGTGATTCTTTAATAGAGGATACTGTAAATTTTCTTTTATAGTTTAGCCCGTCTTCATCTTTGTCTCAAGAAGTTTTCATACACACTAGTGAAGAAGATGATGCTAAACTTTTAAAGGTTATCTCTGAACCTATGCAATCAAGAGACATCACAGATATGATGAAGTCAATGCAAAATGCAACATATGAAGAGGTTGATGAAGAAGAAGATTTCATAGAATATTCAGTTTTGGTCACTAAGGAGGATGATATTGAAAAGTCAGAGATTCTTGACAAATGCTTTGTGAGATACGCCGTATGTGAAATTGATCAAGATGATGAAGAAGAAGCATATAGCTCAGATGAATCTATCTTTGATTCCGCTTACTTACCAGGAGAAGAAAGATACATGAATACTGAAGATGAGACGATGCCAGATATCCGCATTGAAGAAGATTACTGAAAATAATGAATGGCAAAGTGAGCTGTCAGGTGAAGTTGTTATCGATAATGATCAAGGGATTAAGCATTCAGATTTGCATGATTTATTAGATTCTAAGGATTGGATGGACGAAAACATGACCAATGAAGAAGAAGAAGTTCTTGAAGCACTGGAAAAATGGGTAACGACAGTTGTGGATCCGGTAAGTCAAGAACTAGTAATGAGAGTTGTGTATCAACAGCTTCGACCTTTTTCAAAGAATGATACATTGACAGAATTCAAGGTTGCGTATGTTGAAGACATAAATGAACGTCAAGTTCTATATGTGGTGATTACCATTCCCACTAGCATACTTTGGCCACAAGACCTTGTTTCATATCTTCAAAAAGAGGTTTTGTACCTTCATGTGTTGTAGAGACTTTTCGCTTTGGAAGAAGTTGACCAACCTGATCTTTGGCGTATCAACCAGTTCATCATGAACTTCTCATGGCCGAATGTGAATACCCACCTGAATCATGGCTCTTTGAGAAGGTGTTGCAAAGGAATAAAAGCTATGTGTTGTCAAGACAAATCTCACAGCTCAAGAGAAAAGGCTCTTATTTTTCTAAACCAGTTGATGGTTTTGTGTAACAGTTTTTGTTTTTCTTGTCCTCGCTCAAAAAGAACATTTGTATGTGTAATGTGTTTCCTCTTTCCGTCATGTGATCGTTATGTCGTAATGTTTTTCCCCTTTTTGTAATGTGACAAGTTGTGTTCTTTGTGTTCTAGGAGGTTTCAACTTTTAGGTGATTTTAGGAAGTCCAGTTTTAGGTGATGTAGGGAAAAGTCTTGTTCTAGGTGATTAGGAAAATGTCCTGACTCTATCACCCAACTGATAAGGCACTGGTCCAAGCTTTAAAAAGTCTAGAGATTCTCGGTTCTCCTCTACCGTAAGTATCCGACATGGTCCCCAGATAGAGCCAATTGTTGTACCCAATCAAAAAAAATTCTTCATTAAGGCATTTTGAGCAAGTCTAGAAAAATTTTTGTCAAAAAAAAAGTCAAAAAGTTAAAATTTCTAAAAATAGAAATTTCTAAAAATAGACGTCAAATTAGGTTTTATGGGTTTCTTGAGATATGGATGCTGGCAAAATTTTCTAAAAATAGAAAGTTTCTAAAAATAGAATCTCTGATTCAGGTGTCGCGCCTGATTCTCATTGGCTAATTTTGCTTCACAATCAGCGTGGTCCAGACAAAATTTGTAAAAGGTCAAGATTTCTCTACTAGGTCATTTCTACTTTTTTCAGAAGGCAAAGCATGAGCTCTGAAGTCATCAATGGAGGATTTTCATCTACCATAGCTCGTTTTCAAGTTTTCAACATTATTCTGACGACGCAGAACTGACGAACAGTCGTCAATTCGACGAAGAACGCAAAATGGACTAGGGTTAATCTGGAGTGAGGAGAAAAGTTGTAAATCATGAAAATTGACTAAGTCTTGGAAATCCAGGCACCCCTAGAGGCTAGGTGCGCCCAGTTGCACCAATGTTAGATTTTTTTTCATGTTTTTCAAAAAAATGCGAGAAATGTCTCCGTTGGTTAGTTCCGGGGTGAATAAAAGCAGTCATTCTGGTCAACAGTTTCTAAAAAGCTAGGAATCACATCAAATATACCCAGGTTATCCAATTCATCCTTCATCCAACTGTAGTCATCTGACAAAATCATCAAAATCAGTAACAGGAAGCAGTTGTCAGCACGTGAAACAGAGCAAACTACAAGCAAAAGTTGAAAATCATGGAAATTGACTGAGGCACAAATTTTTAGGTGCCCCTAGAGGCTGGGGGCACCCATCTTTTCCAGTGTTTGAATTTCTTTTGCATTTTTTGAGAAACGTCAAAAAAATTTCATCAGCCCGCTTCCAGGTGGATAAAAGCAGTCAAAAGGCCTGTAAAAGCAGGAGATTCATCTCAGATATGCTCAGGCTATCCAGTCTACCCTCATCCTGATGCATGTCCCTAGAATCCTGAAATTGACTAAGTCTGATGTCCTGAAGCCCTAAAAATTTGACTAAGTCTGAAATCTGGTGGATCCTCAAAAATCTAAAATCTGCATGCCAAATCCCATGGATTTGAGACCTATCTCAAATATCCTGAAAGTATATTGCAAAATATTTAAAGTATAGGAAATGCAATATCTAAACATATACTTAAATATATTTTGAAATATACGTCAAGCAGGACCTTCGAAATCTGGCAGAACTCAAGATTTGTGGCAGAAATTGAAGGCATGGAATCTCAGGCGCCCCAGGAGGCTAGGGGCGCCCATCTTCTCCAAACTTAGTTAATTTTTCATGTTTTTCTGGCAATGAAGAAAAGTTGCAAATCTTCAAAAATGAAAATTTAAAATCTCAAAAAATGGCTAAGGCATGAGATTCCAAGCGCCCCTGGAGGCTAGGGGTGCCTGGGCTATCCAGTTTTAGAATTTTTCTTGTCATGACAGTGTTTCCTTCCAGCCATTTCCAAAACTTCATCCGGCGACGGTTCCAGAGGTCAAATTTGCGGTCAAACATCGTCAGATCGTCAATCTGAGGTTGGGGATGAAATCAGGATTGATAAGTCTTCAAGGTGCCATGATCAGTCAGCTTTTTCAATCAACGGCAATAGTTTGTCATCTTGTTGAAGTCAGGGGTAGGCCATACTGGAGTCAGAACGAGTGCAAAAGTTTCAAAACGAAGAAAAAATTAGCTAACACTTTTGCAAACTCACGTGTTTGATGACATCGTCAAAAGAAGATATTTTCATCATCTCACACATGAAGCCATAGGCAGCTATAAAATAGGGATTCTTCCTATTCGAAGACATCCACTTGGATTTGTACTTTAAAAGATGCTTTCTTCATGGATAAGATTGAAGCTTTATTTCTTCACAAAGAAGGCTACTTTTTCGCCCTAAAGTTTTATAAAGACAAGCTTTTGGTCGCTTTTATTAATTACTTTTGCAGGTTGCATCCAGAGGAAAAAGACATATTTTTCTTTCCACGAAGATTTGAAGGCTCAAATGAAGTGTTTTTTTAGCGTTCTTCATAGTTTCAGGTTGAGGAAGCAAGGAGGCACGCTTTTTCAGGGTCCTTTTTTCTAGGGGTCATTTTTCAGAAATTAGACCGAGGCTTTTTCAGTTTTCATCAAGATGGGTCCATCCAAAATTTCATCCTCGTGAAGATTGGGAATTTTGCTTTTTTCGATAATCTGCATTTTTGCTACTTTTTCAGGAAAGTCTCTACTTTTTCAAAATTCGACGATCTGGGTTGCTTCAGAATGGGATTGCCTACAAAGCCCATGTGACATCTTTTTTCTCTTAGAATCTGCTTTTTAGAAGAAATCAACAAAAAATGTCAATGGATGACATCACCATAAAGCAATAATGTAGATGAGAATGTGACTCAAAAGAAAACAGCTTTAAATCAGATGCTTTTTTTTAAAGCATTTGCTTTCATCCTAAGCTCATCCATTATTTATTTAGAAAGAAATCACTTTGTAATAGTTGGAATTTTCTTTGCTTTAAAGCATTTGTTAGCTATATCTTTGTCTTAGAATAGAAATAAAGCTTGCGAGTTAGTGAGGGGTTAATCAAGGAGATTTTAGGGTTCCCTACTCCTTTGATTTAGTATAAATAAGGGCAGCCTTGCCCATTGTAAAAGGAGCTACTTTTGTGATAGCAAATTTGTTGTGCTTATTCTAGCCTGCAAATCTTGTTATTCCAAGTGTTTGTTCACTCTGTGTTCATTGTAAGGGAACGGTATTGGAGATAACATGTTTTGTTGTGCCTGTTCTAGCCTGCAAAATTATTGTTGAAAGTGCTTGTTCACTCTGTGTAATCTATTTCCAGTGTTTGATCGCTTGATGTATGCCTGTCTTTTGCTATAGTATTGTTGTCCTGGAGTTATATCGACTTTGTGATGTTGGAATAGAAATCTCATGTCTGCCTTTGCTCTGATATTCTATCTCAGATCATCAAGTTTTGTCATCAGATGTGTGGCTTCTGTAACTTTTATTTCATCTTTCATCATTAAAGTACAATGAGTCTTGTGATGTAAATCTGGAGAAATTTTCTTAAGTTTTTGTGTTAAAACAATCATTCCTTGTCCACTTTTAATCCCTTTGCTCTGAATTTACTTAGAAGATTAAAAGCGTCATTAGTTTAAGCCTAGTTGTAGTAGAAGTTTTAAAAAGGAAAAAACCTCTTTTGCAGCATTTAGAGTTTTATAACCTTGTGCTTGCAGCTAAGAATCAAAAAGAAGATAGGCGAAATTTGTTTTATTTATCTTTTCAGCGAACATCAACAAAAAGGGAACTCCCCCTTCCAATAGGAGAGCAGTTTATCTGTGCATAGTTGTCCGTTTCCAACTCGCATTCCAAAGGTACGAATTGAAACACCAACATTTAGCAGCACTTTCATGATATGATGGATGATATGACTTAATCATACTGAAACCAGTAGAATATCATTTAGAGTCACCAGGTATGTTGATTTCTTACCTCCAAAGGCTAGAATCACTGACACACACACCAAATATCAGTGATATATGAATATACTTTTAGACTGAAATAGTCCAACGAGTCCCACCGGGCGTGCCAAAAACTGTTGTCAATCAAAGTATGCACCCAAAACTAAGCTATCAACTTAGCTACCTGTTGACACATGGGAACACTCCTAGGCCTGTGGGTTGCCTAAAATTTGGAGTGAACCTCTAGAGTGAGCTGGTTCTCTTGAAAAATTCACCTAATCTAAAGGATTTCCTGAGGAAAGGGTGAGAAGATAACTAAAATTTAAATTCTAAAATCTAATCTCCAAAACTATAACTTGTTCTAATGATCTCTCTCACAAATAGCTCCTCAAACATAAACTTTCACAACCTCACCTAGACCATAGAACTCAAAAGTAATTTGCATAAAGGATTGATCTGAACACAACACACAACCAGAATCATATTAAATATTTGCATACAGTTTCACAATAAAGAGACATGACAAGGGATAAAATATTTATTATCACAATGAAACATCAAATCAATATTGCAACTATGAGGCAAAAGAAATGAGGTGGGAATGCTCTGCTATATTGAACTGAAAGGAGTACATGAAACTAAAAATTTGAGTCAAAAGGTGTTTACAAGCTCTCTGCAGATGAACAAGAGAGAAGAAACAATGATCTCAACTGAGAAAAAAAAAGTAAGTTTTTTCTCCTATATATGCCTCCAAAATCTCCCAAGGAAAAGCTAAAAAAAATTCTCAAAATAGCCATCCTGATCCATTTTCGAGCTCCACAGAAAAGCTCCAAAAAAAGTAGCCAAACTGCCTCCAAAATGAAAAGAAAAAATGCCAAAGTGCCATCCCAAGTGGTCCCACCAAAATCTCCTCAAAATCAAGCTTTACCTGATCAATAAAAGCTCCAATTTGCCCATATTTTCTCAATTTTGCCCAAAGGAAATCAAATCCAAAAAGAAAGATTTTGTCTACCTTTTCTCTGCTTTAACTACATATAAATAACAAATATTTAAAAGCAATTTATAGAGATATTGCTTTAAATATTGTTTTACAAATATTTGCAATTTTATTTTCTCGATTTGACTCGATTTGATTTTTGTAAAAAAAAAAAACAAGGCTTTTGATTTTATTTTGCCATTTATAACTATTTGGGCATCTTGATTTTTCTACAAAAATTCCTAAAATTGTTTGAAGGCATTATGAAAGGTTTGAAAAATAAGAGACCCCTAGGGTCTGTCCTCCATTTGTTTTGTAAAAAATCTAAGGCATATGGGACATAGGCCTATCTTTCAAATGTGAATGAATGAGCTCTAAGGCATAAAGCCTAGGCATTTCATACACCGTGGAATATAGTACCCTAGAGGGTATTAGTTGAGGCTTTGAAAAAATAATTCGATGTGATAAAAATCACCATCGAACTAGGGCAAAAAATGTGACCCTAAGACAAAACAAACCAAGCCCTAACTTTTCGGGCTCATTTCACTTTGCATTTTCAATGAAAAGGGCTCTGCCTGTGCCGCCATGGAGGTTAGGGTTTGAAGCCCGATTTTGACTCATTTCTCGTTGTTCCTTAGAGTTTGCTGGAAGATTTTAAGAGGTAAACATTCCTGCTACAATATTGAACCAAAATTTCATTTCAACTTAGGTTTTTGTCTTTTAATTGTAGTCATGATAAACTTCTGAGCATGGTTTTGTTTCTCACTGTCGCTTCTATTTTCTTTCGACTTTGAGGCCGCCATGAGACCGAGTCGATGTTGGTTTGAGACCCTATAAGGGCAAAACCCGTGGCCTCCATGTATCCATATCTTCACTTATAATCAAGGTAAATTCTCTACATTTCAATTACTACATCATTTCTTTGGTTTCCCCATTGATATGAGGCTCGATACAAGCTCAGGACATTGCAAAATAAAGAACTTTTGTTTAAAGATTATAATGCAATAATTTTCTGATGCAGGAACTTCCGGAGGTCATAACTTTTGACTCGGATGTGGGTTTTCTATGAAATTTTACAGGTGGATGCGTTATGAGGTGGATGGTGGTTTCCCAACCCACCCTAGTTGGTTGGACCTTGTCTTGGCACTTTTCTGGGGCTTGAAACTTTCATCTTGGCCCTCAAAATGATATTTTAGTGTTTTTTTCTAGTTTTTTAAAAGTTGCTTTTTTTAATAACTTGAAACTTGTGCTTCAAATTTAGGATGTTAGTTGGCTTTTCGTCCCACCTTAGCTTTATGAAGTTTTTGGGAAAAAAATGGATTCTCAAGATATGATTGTAAAATTACTTAAAATGGCAAAATCTGACAATTGTCAAAATCTGCCAAAAAAAGTAATATTTTGATTTTTTTGTTTTCTTGGATATAAGAGTTTTCTCTCATTGTAGCAGCAGAGTTGGTAAATATAAGTTTTTTTTTCAGTGTACCAAATATTTGTCTCTCACACATGATTAATGCCACAATTTTATTGAGTGTATGTTGTTGGCTACATCATCTGGTATCAGAGTAGGAAGATGGCTAGGAGAGGAAGAGGAAGAAGCGGTCTTACCCAGATGCATAGAGAAATGCAAAATATGCAAAGGCAAATAGTAGAACTTACAACACGGATGGAAAACTAAAGACTGGGTAGAGGAGGAGACGAATCTGATGAAGAGATAGGTCGAGGAGGTGCAAATCAAGATACAGAACATGAAGAAGAAGAATTAGAAGGCATGAGTTTTGAAGAGAGGATGCTCAAGGCCTTAGAAGGGAAAAATGAAGGGATCAAGGTAGATGTTTCAGATTATGCAGGTAGTCTTAAACTAGAGGAGTTGATAGACTGGTTGAATGACATGAGAAAATTTTTTGAATGGAAATCCATGACAGAGGAAAAGAAGGTGAAATTTGCATGCACCAAATTAATGGGTCATGCAATGATTTGGTGGGATCATCTTCAAAAGGAATGAACAAGGAAAGGCAAGGATAAGATCAGGACATGGAATAAAATGGAGAAGAAGTTGAGAGAAAAAATTTTGCCCATAGATTATGCGCAAACCCTTTTTCGTAGGTTTCAAAATTTAAAGCAGAACCTCTCTTCTGTGCCAGATTATACAAATGAGTTTTATACGTTGTCTATACATATAGAGCATCAAGAAACTGATGAACAGATGGCTGCTAGATATGTGAATGGCCTAAAATTCTCTATTCAAGATTAATTGAGAATGCATCGACGCAACAGTATGGAAGAGGCTTACCAATTGGCTCTAAAGGCTAAAGAAAAACAAAATAGACAGTACCATTAGAGGAATATAGGAGGAAGAAGGGGTACATCAACCCCATTTCGAGGAGGTTTGAATTATGGCAAGGGAGAGTCATCCCATGGATTGGAAAAACAAGTAGACACTCGACAAGATCCTCTGAATCAAGAACGAGGAAGGGGATTTCAAAGAGGTAGAGGTTATGGTAGCGGTAGAGGATGGGAAAACTAGAGAAGGCCTTTCACTTGTTTCAGATGTGGAAAAGGTCATAGGGCATTTGAATGCTCAAATTATAACATGCAAGAAAGAAATCAAGGAGGACAACCTAGGGTGAACCTGATTCAAACGCAACATGAAGTGGAAGGGATGGAACTAGAGGTTCCACCAGATGTGGGAGAAAGTCTCATGATGAAAAGAGCAATGGTGATTCCAGAGAAGGAGAAAACACAAGCCAAAAGCTTCGATGGTTCATGGCTTCGAACCAATATCTTCAGAACCAAATGCACTTCGGGTGGCAAGGTATGTCAAGTTATTGTTGATGGAGGTAGTTGTGAAAATATCGTTTCTAAAGAAATGGTAGAAAAATTGAATTTACACTATGAAAAACATCCTCATCCATACCGCATTGCATGGTTTAAAAAGGGAAATGAAGTCACTGTTGATAAAAGATGCCTAATTAAGTTTAGCATAGGGAAGATCTATCAGGATGAGATATGGTGTGATGTTGTCCCAATGGATGCCTGTCATGTGTTATTGGGAAGGATGCCTGTCATGTGTTATTGGGAAGGCCATGGCAGTATGATAGAAAAGTTATGCATGATGGAGAGAAAAACACATACACCTTTTGGAAAGATGGCTCTAAGGTGATTTTATTACCTCTCAAGGATGAAGGAAAAGGTGAGACCATGTTGTCTGAAAGAGATCTTGTTAAAGAAATGAAGGTGACAGGGTGTTCCTACGCATTAGTAGTGAAAAAAGGTGAAGAGGAAGACATTTCAGTTCCCCCAAAAGTAGCAGAGCTATTGAAATAATTTGTTGATGTTTTGCCTGATGAATTTCCTGATGGTCTATCACCAAAGAGAGATATTCAGCATCAGATTAATTTGATTCCAGGAGCAACTCTACCTAACCAAGTAGTTATAGGATGAATCCAACACAACATGTAGAGATGAATAAGCAAGTAACAGAACTCACAAGTAAAGGTGTGGTGAGAGAGAGCATGAGCCCATGTGTTGTACCTGCATTGTTGACCCCAAAAAAAGATGGAACATGGAGGATGTGCACTGATAGCAGAGCAATTAATAAGATTACCATCAAGTATCAGTTTCCTATACCTCGTATGGAGGACATGATGGATGTCCTTGCAGGAGCCAAATATTTTAGCAAGATCAACCTACGAAGTGGCTACCACCAAATCTGGATCCAAGAAGGGGATGAGTGGAAGACATCCTTTATGACTGGAGACGATTATATGAGTGGATGGTTATGCCATTCAGGTTATTAAATGCACCTAGCACATTTATGAGATTGACGAACACTATACTACGACCTTACATTGGTAAGTTTGTGGTAGTTTATTTTGATGATATTTTGGTATTTAGTAACAGCAAAGAAGAGCACCTACAACACTTGAGGATCATCTTTGGTGTGTTAAGGAAGGAGAAGCTCTATGCCAATTTGAAGAAGTGTAGGTTCATGCAGGACAGTTTGGTTTTTTAGGCTTTGTCATTTCTAAAGATGGTGTCAGAATGGATCCAGAAAAGGTCAGGGCAATTCTAGAATGGCCTAGTCCAAGCAGCATCACAGAGGTAAAAAGTTTTCATGGCTTGGCCACTTTCTATCAAAAGTTCATTCGAAATTTCAGTAGTATTATAGGTCCTATAACAGATTATACCAAAGGAAGGGAGTTTGTATGGACAAGGATGCTGAGGAGAGCTTTAAGTACTTGAAGCAAAGGTACAGAGGCACATATACTTGTATTGCCAATTTTGATAAGGTATTTGAAGTAGAATGTGATGCCTCCCATGTGGGAATAGGTGTTGTGCTTAGCCAAGCTAGAAAACCTATAGCTTTCTTTAGTAAAAAGTTGAATGAAGTGAGAAAGAATTATTCTACTTATGATTTGGAATTTTATGTAATTGTTCAAGCTTTGAGGCATTGGAGACATTATCTAGTTCCCCGAGAGTTTGTATTGTTTACAGATCATATTGCACTGAGATACTTGAACACATAGAAAAAGTTGAATAGTAGGCATGCCAAGTGGGTCTCTTTCTTGCAGGGTTACAATTTTATGTTGAAGCATAAGTTTGGAAAACAAAATCAGGTTGCAGATGTGTTAAGTAGGTGTGTTGCATTTTTTACCACAATGGAAACTAAGGTGATTGGTTTTGATGCCATCAAAAATTTGTGAGTCTGATGATGATTTTTGGGAGATTGTGGAATAATTGAAGGCACCAGTATCTGGTAACTTGGATCACTTTAGGGGTGAATATTTTATGCAAGCTGGGTATCTATTTAAAGGAAACAACTATGCATACCAGCTGGCTCTATGAGGGAAAACATTATTAGATAATTTCATAGTAGTGGGTTGGTTGGACATTTGGGCAAGGACAAGACAATAGCCTTGATAGAAGATAAATATTATTGGCCAAAGATGAAAAGGGATATAACTAAGTATGTAACAAGGTGTAGAATCTGCCAAGTGGCTAAGGGACATTCACAGAATTAGGGTTGTATATGCCAATAGCAGTACCAACTGTACCATGGACAAATTTGAGCATCGACTTTGTGTTGGGACTTCCACATACTCAATGAGATAATGACTCTATTTTTGTAGTTGTTGATAGGTTCTCCAAGATGGTTCATTTTATTGCCTGTAAGAAAACTAATGATGCAACGAGGGTAGCAGAGTTATTTTTTTCAGAAGTTTTTTGACTACATGGTGTTCCAAAGACTATTACCTCTGATAGGGATACCAATTCCTTAGTCATTTCTGGAGGGACTTTATGGAAAAAGATGGGACTAAGTTACAGTTTAGTAGTGCTTATCATCCTCAAATGGATGGGCAAACAGAGGTAGTCAATCAGAGTCTGGGAAATTTGTTGAGGTGTATTGTTGGAGAAAAGCCTGAACAATGGGATGTGGCATTACCCCAGGCCGAATTTGCCTATAATAGTTTTGTTAACAGATCAACAGGAAAGTCCCCTTTCTAGATTGTGTATGGCAGGAATCCTCAGGGTGTTCTAGATTGGGTACAGCTCCCAATGAAAGATAGGGTCAGTGCTGATGGGGAAGCATTTACAGAACACCTTCAACAGTTGCAGAAAGAAGTGAGACAGAAGTTGCAGGACAGTAATGAGAGGTACAAGAATACAGTGGATACTAGTAGGTGACATCAGACATTCAATAAAGGTGACTTAGTGATGGTATATTTGTAAAAAGAGTGGTTTCCTACTAGAACATACCACAAGTTGAAGTACAGGAAAATTGGTCCTTGCAAATTTCAAAGAAGATCAATGATAATGCATATGAGGTCAGTTTACCAGATGATCTCGATATTTCTCCTTTGTTTAATATTTCTGATTTATATGCATTCCATGGTGAGAATGATGCTGAAGATAGTCAACCAGAAGTGGCATGGCACCACCACATTCCCCATAAGAAGAAGGAAAAGATTGCACAGGTTCTTGATAAGAAAACTATCTACACTCGGCAAGGGCATTACAACAAGTATTTAGTACAGTGGGAAGGATTTCCACCAACAGATAGCACATGGATTATAGAGTGGGAAGTGCAGAGGTTAGATCCAGTCAAATGGCAGTAGTTCGAAGACACTCACTTGCAGGAGCTGCGTTCTTTTCAACCAGAGGAGAATGACACAGGGACTTCTGAAGGTCATAACTTTTGACTCGGATGTGGGTTTTCTATGAAATTTTATAGGTGGATGTGTTATGAGGTGGATGGTGGTTTCCCAACCCACCCTAGTCGGTTGGACCTTGTCTTGGCACCTTTTCGGGGCTTGAAACTTTCATCTTGGCCCTCAAAATGACATTTTAGTGTTTTTTTCTATTTTTTTAAAAGTTGCTTTTTTTAATACCTTGAAACTCATGCTTCGAATTTAGGATGTTAGTTGGCTTTTCGTCCTACCTTAGCTTTATGAAGTTTTTGGGAAAAAAATTGGATTCTCAAGATATGATTGTAAAATTACTTAAAATGGCAAAATTTGACAACTGTCGAAATCTGCCAAAACAAGTAATTTTTTTATTTTTTTGTTTTCTTGGATATAAGAGAGTTTTCTCTCATTGTAGCAGCAGAGTTGGTGAATAGAAGTTTTTTTTTTCAGAGTACCAAATCTTTGGCTCTCACACATGATTAATGGCACAATTTTATTGAGCATATGTTGTTGGCTACATCATTTTCTTTCACATTCTACAAAGATATTGTGAAACCTTTTGCAGGTCGCAGCCATACATTTCCATTTCTGAGTATTTCCTTTTTGTTTACATGGGTTCAGAACCTTTCTATTTCTCTCTGTATTTTGTGATTCTCATTCGAAACCCCATGTGGTTTGATCTCTTGTGAGAAGAGACTTTCTCAGGCCGCAAACCTTGATAGCATAAACTGGGGTTTTATCCATTTTTGTATGTAAAAGGTGACTTTGAAAGCTCTCATTTCCTAAAAAATGCAAAAAACAAACTCTATTTGCCAGTATTTAGGCTGCGGGCTCCATATCTTGGTATTCTTCTCATTTTTTGATTACTTTCTTCAACCCTTATGAGTTCAAACTCCCTCTATTCACTGTGTATCTGCATTTCTGCTTTAATATGACAAGGGTTTTGACATTTTGTAAAGAAAACCGTGCTCTTTGGTTGCGGCCTAAGAACCTATAATACCTATGATATTACCTATATTCTTCTTTCCTATGTGAAGAGAACTCAACCACTTTGTTCTGAGTAAAAATAATAGGTTCGAGCATGAGCCACAATAAAAGAATGCAATTCCTGTAAAACATGACTACAATCTCTCATTCTAAATACTATTTGTTTATGGACAATGTCTTAAGCTGTGGTTGTTTGTGTTTAAATCCTTGTCTTACTGGTAGCATAATGATTACTACATGAACAAGAATGTATGATGAACAATAACCTCCATTCTGCTTTTCACTATAGCCACAAGACATCACGATTCTTCAACATTTCATTTACCTTTCTGGTTTGGCAAAAATAGTACTCGATGAGATGAAAGATTATGGTTCATTTTCTTTGCTACTCCATATGAACTCTGTAATGATAACATTCATGTCACTTCTTTCTACACCACCTGTAGATGAACATGAACACTTGATATTTTAAGCTCATACATTTATACATTAATTATCCTCCATTTGATGATTGTGGTACTTTTGTTTACCTATTCTGTATGTACTTGGTGAGATCACATTTGATCTATGACATGGCATTAATCACTTGCAGTTTAGTTCACTATATTATATCAAAAGTATTCACATACATACCATATTTAATGATAATGCTTTTTCATTTCACTAGCTGAGGCATGGGACATTCTGTGTATAACTTGCAACTTCATGTGCTACCTCTGTAGCTTCTTGATGGCTGCACTTTTAAGATCTCTTCCTGCTATCTTTTGTACTGAAGTTGCATTGTATCTTTATGGCATCAGTTTGACTATCCTGTAGTTGATCATGACTGTTACATGGTTGTCCATCTATTCCTTTGATGAAGACTTGAATGAATCATTTGTATGATGTCCCTTGTATACAAATATCATTTGGAAAGTACCTTCATGTTGGCATTGAATATTATTTGATTTTGATTAGCAACAGATTGTTGTCCTCTTATGATTATCACGGTCAACTGGAACCTTTGAGACTATATTTTGTTATTATGAATAAGAGACTGCTCCATGTGAACAGTGTACTCTTTGTTGTTCCTTCTATGTGGACATTTATAGGTTGCATTCTGTCATTGCCTTCACTTGTACTAATTCCTCATATGTAAAGTTGCATAATGAGACTAGAATATTCTTGAATATCTTGAATGTATACAAAAGATAAGTAGATAAACAATGGATGAAATAACACAATAGCATAATGTTGATAATGCCCTACTCAGTTCCACACACTATTGATCTGTCTTGGACAAGTTCACTGCTCATGTATGGTTTTCATTTCATCACTTGAATTGATGATCATGGATGGGTAATGAACTTGAAGTTCATGCACTCACTTGATGTGACACTCCTTCAGATGAATGTATTCTATTTGAACAATATGAATATGTATTCCTATTCCATTCCCCTTGAGATTCAAGGGCAGCATGTTGGGCTCAACCCTTGTGGGAGCCCATTTTGCACCACATGCTATGATATCTTCAGATCGGCAACATAACTTCTTCTATACCTGCACAGGAAACAAACATGTTAGTTTAAAAATAGTGAAGCTCAATGATGTTTCATCTTCAGGCTCTCTTGCATATGGATGATCTGACTATCTGATTCAGTGCATCATAAAGAATGTATTATGTCTCTGTTTGATGAAGTACATAAGATAAATTGTATCTTGAGCTCTAACATATCTCTCTCCATCACTTGCAGGTTCATTCAAAGTTTAGGAGCAAGGAGCAAGATGTAAATGGAGATCAATCCAAGATTTCAATAGGCAATGATAGATATGCCTTATCTTATATGCTTCATTACTTTAGTTTTCCTTAGATGCATAGTATATTCTTTCTGATGTATTGGTTCAGCTACTCCCACGGCTTGTGTGGGAAATTTGATCTTTCTTGCTTTCATTCAATGCAATGTTTATTCAGTTTGGTATGTCTCATTTGTAAAATAAATGAGCCTTGTAATGTAAAATGAAATAACTTATATCCCTCATGAAAACTCTGCAAAGCAATGAATGATGAACTGAATTTCTCTCTTTTCTGTCATAATAAAAGCATGATAAAATTGAACCTTCTCTTTTCAAGCATCTTAAACTATGCAAAAACATGGCAGAAAATTTTAAGAATCTTTCATCTTAAAATGGAATAAATGTTTCAACTCTGCCAATTTGAGCAATTGGTGAAAAATTGGTAACAAACACAGAGTAAGGGGGAGCAGATGCACATTTTTCACTAAGTGTTGCCATCAATGCCAAAGGGGGAGATTGTTGGCAAGAGACATTGTCTTGATGATTGAATGTTGTCATTAATGGCAATAAAGGAAAGAGACTCCACCGATATGACAAAGAGACTTTACTCCGAAAGCAGAAATGACTAAGTATGAATAGCATACACTATACAGAGTAAGTAACAATGTTTGGGATGGTATGCCTCCACAGCAAAAGATTAGTATATGTGGATCAGGTATGTTGTTCATAACTATTTAGTGATGATTTGTTTCGGTACTCAAGTCTTGACTTCCTTCGGAAGTCACATGATAGAATACCTAAGTCTAGGTGAACAGAGCAAAGATAGGAACAGTGCACAGTGTTAGAGAAAAGAGTCTACATTCCTCCGCAGTTGTATATTTTGTTCTGTGGTTCTGAAGGTATGCTAAGAGATCCAGAATGATTGTTGGTTATGCATCTCAGAGTCACATATGGTCCACAGTGGGAATTATGATCTGACAGATGAGTTGATCAAGTATACTCTTAAGGAACAAGCTGACAGACATTTTAGATTCCTATGCAGAAAAGTTATATTGTCTGAATAGTCAATCTAAGTGATGGTATGATTGAAGTCGGCCTATATGAAGAATTTTGTATGTTTGTTTAAGTCCACATTGCAGATTGTACACAAGTTCAAGCCGACAGAATATAGTATTTGTGTACATGGTTTATGCTTTGCTTGCCGACCTGATTATGAGATAAATCTTGTAGCGAATATATATACTCGATGGAACTCGGTGTTGATGTATGATGAATGTACAAATTTAAAGTGTGAGTGATTATGTGCAGAGTGTAGAGAAGAAAAAGTTGAACAAGGACATAAAACAAAGTATATGTAGTTAAGTTGAGAAGTAGGGCAGAACTAATGAAGACATTTGAATCTATATATTGAATCTTCAATGGAACTGTGATCCAGCATGTGGTAGATGCATTTACAACAGTTCATCTTCTGGCAGTGAGCCAATCCTTTCTCTTTCTTCTTTCTTTTGGCAGTGAGCCTTTGTGCAGTGAGCACTTCTTCATAGGGCAATGAGCCCTAAGGTAGTGAGCCTTCTTGTAATCTGGTATTGAGCTATAATAATATATTGTGAGCTAACACTCACCGTGGTTTTCCCCTTTTGGGTTTTCCACGTAAAATCCTGGTGTCCATGTGTTATGTCTTTATGGTTGTCCTTATACTTATTCTGCTTTCATGTTATTAATTTTGGAAATTGGATTAATAAACAAGTCAACAAGTGGTTTTCTGGAATACTGATTCACCCCCCCTCTCAGTATTCCTTACTTTCAATAGTAAATATATTCAATATTAATATATTATAGTGATCTAAATATTAATTTATTTTCATTGTAGCAATGAATTTGGAACCGAACTACACGTCCGACCAACTATTGAAACCCGGG